>CM077644.1:185057461-186332461 GCA_039707465.1 Rhabdophis nuchalis
TGCCAACATGTGTGATAATCACAGATGTTCAAAGTTTAGTATAAAAATATTTCAGTAGCTATTAATGGCTGGGGGGAAAGAGGAGGCTACTAGAATTATTTTCCTTCCTCTTTTTTCCTTATTATTTTCATTTTTTGTTACTTTTACATGTTATTAAGACACTCTTAAATGGTCTCATTGAATCTAATGGTTTTTTTCAACATCACAATTATTAATTGATAAGGTAGTTGTAATCTGTCTCATATGTAACCTCATCTACATAACCAACCTGTCTTCCCTTCCCTTTCACCCCAGCTTCACCCCAATTTAAAATCCTACATCAATCTACCATTTTATGCATCGGAGGAAAAGAGCTGCGGCTCATAAAATCTTTTGTTTTAATAAAATTTGTTAATCAGAAAATAGGCTATGTAATTCCTGATTGCTTGCCACAATAGACCTAGCACGGCTTTCCTTCTACAATATCTACTTAATGACCATTTTTTGAGCTGCTTCAGGCAGCAACCCTGATCTAGTGACCAAGATGGGCTGTTTGTTTGTTTTTTTAAAGTAGTTTTGTTGCATTATTAAGATATATTTTATATTGTTCTATTGTTTTTAAGGCCATCGGTACTCTTATTGTTGTACAGCTAGTCCTCGACTTATAACAGTTCATTTAGCGACCATTCAAAGTTACAACAGCGTTGGAAAAAGTTATTTATGACCGTTTTTCACATTTATGATCATTACAGCATTTCCATGGTTACGTAATCAAAATTCATATGCTTGGCAGCTGGTTCATATTTATGACAGTTGCAATGTCCCAGAGTCATTTTAATATTTAATATTATGAGCCATGGCAGCACAATGGTTAGAGTGCATTACTGCAGGCTACTTCTGCTGACTACCGGCTGCCTGCAATTTGGCAAATCAAATCTCCCCAGGCTCAAGGTTGACTCAGCCTTCCATCTTTCCGAGGTGGGTAAAATGAGGACCCAAATTGTTGGGGGAAATATGCTGGCTCTATAAACTACTTAGAGAGGATTGTAAAGCACTGTAAAGTCTAATTGCTATTGCTATGTGATCACCTTTTATGACGTACTGACTAGCAAAGTCAGTGGGGAAGCCAGAGTCATATAACAACCATGTCACAACTTAACAACCGCAGTGATTCATTTTACAACTGGAGCATGAAAGGTCATAAAATGGGGCAAAATTCACTAAACAACTTTCTCACTTAGCAACAGAAATGTTGGGCTCAATTGTGGTTGTAAGTTGAGAACTACCTGTATATTTATTATTATTATTAAACATGGATAATGCATTTTATTAAAAAATCATTTCTATTATATTAAGGAAAAGGCATCTTCATTCTTCATGGCCCCTTCCTACCTTTGTAAAATACTCCTTCAACCTACCTGTCAATCTGAAACTTCAGGTTCCCACAAAAGGCGGCTCCGATCAGGGCAGATTTCATCATATTATATTAAAGAAACGATAAAGTTATAGTCTCTTTAAAAACAATTGTAAAGCAGTATTTCCCTACAATACTCATAATAGAAATGCTATATCCTCTCATACAAGATAGTTTGTCTGCATATTTCATTCCTTCCTGCTAGAAAGCAGAACAAAAAAAAAGCTGATTAAAAAAGCCATTTTTGTTTTTCTCAAAATGGACAATATGGTGTTCTGTGCAGGGCCCCCCAAAAAACCACCTGCTTTCCCCCTTAGCCATAGTTCACTCAATGATTCTCTGCCTGATGTCCTCCCATTCTAACTCACCTCAAGAATTGCTGCAGGGGAAAAAAGACTGGTTGCCACTTAGAGTCCCAGATGAAAAGTGGAATATACAGTGCATCGAAAGAATTAAGGGGAGAAAATGAATTAATGAAGCTAGGGGGTCTCATTGACTAACCCTTTGAGACTGCATGTCATTTCTTCTTAAAGCCATCTAAACTATTCCAGACAGTTTGCAAAAGAAGCCATTTCTGGAAGAAGGTGTTGCGGTCCGCTAGCAGCCAGTAGAGCTGGCAGCAGATTCGGACAGCGAGGAGGTTGGGGAGGAACATGGGCCAGTCCTGGAGTCTGGAGAAGGCTCTGATGAGGGCTCTGTATCGGAGGCAGAGAGGGGGCTAGAGCCGTATGCCAGTTATCAGCTGCCTTCAGAGTCAGACATCAGTGAGGCAGACTAACAGCTGGAACCTGTTCCCAATGTGTGCATGCACAGAGTTGTCAGATGAAGGGAACAGCTAAAGAACAGGGGTTGATTTGGGAGTAAGGCCACAGGTGGACAATGAATGGCTCCTCACAGAGGAAATAAAAGAGGAGCAAAAGGGGAGGGGAGTTTGCAGGATACAATTAGTTCGCTTAATTGGTTCGTGACTCTCGGAGACTCCTTGCCAAGTTTTGCAGATATCAAAGACTTCGCTGGATGTGGATGAGCAGAATTCACAGTAAATTAATAAAGGTTTTTTTTGTCAGGATCAGGAGTTTGCTTCATGCTCTTGGGAAGCCTAGGTCAGAACAGAAAGGTGATATTCACATACCACCATCATGTTTCAGGTTGCTCTCAACATCTCTATACTACCAAAACTCTCCTTCTCGTGACCTTTAGTTGAATGAAACTAGTGGATCCTAGGACAACATTTTTTGAATCAAGGTATCTCAAATGGGCTAATTTATAGAATGTATCCAAAATATGAGAACCATGACTCCCAAAAAAATGAAAGTTGGGGGAGTCCTGGCTGCTTCAGTGCTACTGGCTGCTGTGACACTGTTGGGTGATCACAAAATATTCATTTCAAACATTCTGTGACAGTTTCCCAGCCAATCTCGCAATCCCGCGCTTCCACTCCCACCCAGCAGCAGTCACTTGCCTTGTAAAGGCAAGGTAAGGCAAAGCAAAGCAAGGAAATTTCCAGTGTTCCCTGCCAGAGCCTCAACTCAATGGGAAAACTGGAAGAAAGTCAGAAGTTGCTCCTACTCACTCCTGCACTCCCTTGGTCATCCCGTTTCTCTACTTAGATAAGGAAATATCTCTTAAACAATGACCCAGAAAGGCAAAGATTGTCATGGTCAATTCACATAAACTTTATTTACTATGCCTTGGTGCTCCCTAGGCAATCTGCCTTCAGAGGTTGTGGGTGCTCCCTCATTGGAGGTTTTTAAGAAGAGTCTGTCTGAAATGGTATAGGGTCTTCTGCTCAAGCTAGAAGATCTCCAAGGTCTCTTCCAACTCTGTTATTCTATGTTCTATGTTAAAATCATTCAGAAAACAATAATCTGAAGAGAAATTTAGCTTTCCTGTTTTCTAGATTCTGTCCTACTTTCTCTGTCCCACTTGTAGAATCATTTGAAGCAAGGCTGATAAGCATTGAATACTTTTTAATTGAAATCACTATGTATTTACTGAGTGTTCAAAATCCATTATTGTATTTTTGGTGGACCTGTTTTATTCCCAAAGTAATAGACATAATTAGTTGAGTACCTATGATAAGAAGCACAGGACCGCATAATAAATTGTAGTAACTCATTGTTTTGACACCATTTATTGAAGAAGCCATGTTGTCACTTTTTTTACAGATAATATTAAGCTGGGATCCATTGTTTATGCATCAAACTGGCTAGGTTTACGTTCTGTCCTCACTACATATTAGTCTGTGTGCAGCTCAACATGCAGATAAACCAGTGGTGGGTTTCTGCAGGCTTGCACCTACTCGCGAGAGCCGGTTGGTGAAATTTAGAGAACCGGTGAGAGGGGGTTCCACCGGCGTACCTGGAAGTAAATCTGGCCCGTCGCTGCCAGTGACCCAACGGGAAGGAAAGGAAAGGAAGGAAGGAAGAAAGAAAGAAAGAAAGAAAGAAAGAAAGAAAGAAAGAAAGAAAGAAAGAAAGAAAGAAAGAAAGAAAGAAAGAAAGAAAGAAAGAAAGAAAGAAAGAAAGAAAGAAAGAAAGAATTTATCATCACAATTGAGTCCAAAATTTTGGTTGCTAAGCAAGAGCGTTGTTAAATGAGTTTCACCACATTTTAAAAGGTGGCCACTCCCACCCTGTCATATGACTGCCAAGCCACGCCCACAAAATAGGCCACACCTAAAAAATTTGAAACCCACCACTGAGATAAACCCACCTACTCTCCAATAAAACAGACCATGTGCATTTATCTGGATGCTTTATTGAAAGAACAGGATATGGTGAAACTGAGGAAAATAGGATTGCATACAATGAGAAACAGACACAAGATGGGCAGTATTGCATTACTGCTGAACATAACAATTAATAAATGCACGTAATCTAAATCTCACCAGCGGTGCTCTTTGTGTGGGATGTGAGTTTGTCCTTGGATGACCATGTGCCACAGATTAAGATGGATTCTTCTTTGTGCTTCTGCTTTCTTCAAATGCTAAAAGAAAACAGAGTCTGGCTTCCCAGCGTTTTGAGAGTGCAGGCTGATGGGTAAAAGGATTGGGTCAGCTTCAAAACAATATAATTAGTATGTGTCCCTCCTGCCACTAGATGGGGCTAGAGAGCACCAACAGTATATATAAAAAGTAATATGCTAGGGCAGGGGTAGTCAACCTTTTTATACCTACCGCCCACTTTTGTATCTCTGTTAGTAGTAAAATTTTCTGACCGCCCACCGGTTCCACAGTAAGAGTGATTTATAAAGTAGGGAAGTCAATTAAATTTAAAAAAGGAAAGTGCTTCAGTATCGGACAAAACCCCTACCGCCCACCATGAAAGTTGGAACGCCCACTAGTGGGTGGTAGGGACCAGGTTGACTACCAGTGTGCTAGGGTATGACAGTTTATACATAAACCTCAATAAATGCTATATCAAATATGCTTACTTCGGTATGTAAATCTGTCTCTTCCAGAATATTTATTATATGTCTCTTTTTCTTTTCCTTGCATGTCTTTCAATAGACACTAGATGTGTTATGTCTTCATTAGGCTATTCTGGGAGGAGGAGGGATCCTGTTTTTTGTTTTTTTTCAATTATTGTTTTTTCACATTCTTGAAAATTTGATCCCTCCAGATATGCTAATATCAATAACCTTGTTTTTCAATAACTCGTTTTTGGGGGTGCCATCTGATATGCTCAATATTAGAGCATAATGAAGATGCCCTGCAGATGGAGTGTGTCTCCTGTTGCTGATTGTTTCCACTTTACCCCAGCATGACCACGAGTAGCCGTAGGCATTACAGTAAATTCTTCTAGGGAATCTTAGGTTGCAGCAGCCACACTTCTTAAATTAAGTAAATGCAATTAACTTGCTTTGTTGCCATCATTGTTGCTTTATGTAAATTCATAGTGCCGCATAAGGTATTAGCATTGGGAAGACAAGAAATCAGGACAGAAAGCTAATTCTCTCATCCTTCCTGATGATTCGATCATCCTTCCTGAAACCCAGTGAAAAATCAATCCACTTCCATCATCACCTTTCCTCAAATCCCTTCCTTATGCAAATAGCCCCTTTGGGGGAAACATTTCTCAGGATCATGAGAATTCAGTCTTTTTCCTTTGTGTCTCTTGAATAATTCACTCTGTTTCTATGACCTTCCGCCCTCCATGCACTCCTCTAAACACACACACACACACAGAGAGAGAGAGAGAGAGAGAGAGAGAGAGAGAGAGAGAGAGAGAGAGAGAGAGAGAGAGAGAGAGAGAGAGAGAGAGAGAGAGAGACGGGTGGAGCAGTACTTACATTCTTTAAAAATGAATCTTAATAGCATTCATCAAAAGCAATCTTACAAATCACCTTGATGTTGCCATTAACGGTTCTAGGGCTCTTATCCACATTAACCACCATATGAACATGACATTACTTTGTGCCATATCCTCCTGTTATTGCCTTCATCTCAGCACAGTCCACAGCCAGGCATCATAAAGTTGCTTTTAGCCGTTCTAGTTTTAAAGTAGAATTTTCCCTCTCATCCTGACACAATTTTTTGCCACAAATAAAATCCTGCCTGTTTGACTGGCAATGGAATTGTGGATGCAGTTGCAGGCAAGTTTGCCCAGCTTCTAATGGCTACTGCAAGATGTTGTAGACAGACCCTCTCCCACTGGAAACCTGTCTCCATGGTTATGTGGGCTTCGACCTCAAGGAAACTGGATACTCAGATCCCTTAAAGATATCAGACCAGGTAAAATCTGACATATACTTTGTGTCAGAGAGCAACCAGCCAAGCCAGGGGGAAGAATCAAATGGGGAATTAGTCTGGAATCCCTACATGGGCACAAGAGAGTGAAGACCCCTGATTCCTTAAATGCCATTGAACTTAATCTATCTTTACCCAGATGCAAACTGTCAGTCTGAGAAAATTCCTGTTAAACATGTAAGCAATAAAATAGCTGATTTAAGTCTTCAGATATGAATGGATTGTTCACACCTGAGATTAATTTTGTCAGACTGATGATCTTCTTCATCTTGAGTGTGTTATTCTTGTGCTAAACTGATTCTGTCACAATTGGGTGTGTCATGGGTTTTCCATGACTTCTGCCAGTCAGGATTTGGGGCTGGCGTGTGTGACTCTATGTATGTGTAAACCATTCCATCTCTATGGCTATCATTGCCTATTTCTGGGTGTTCTTCATGGCCATGTCGAGAGAAATGGAGAAAACAGCTTATTGCCAGTATTTGCATCCTTTGGAGCACTAGTACCAAATAGAATTTTAACCATCTGTCTGGGAAACTATCCACATCCCTGCTCTAATGAAAGGTATCACTAGCAGCATTTATTTTACTTTCATCCGAATAACGAATCCTTTCCACTTCGGCCTCTGGGAGCCACAGATTTCACTATGGAAACATTGGAGTATGTCTCAATGGAGGCTCTATGAGCTCAGAACTTGCCGATACAAGTTCTGCGTGAATCTTTCACCTAGAGGGGTTTGAAAGAAATAATAAAAGAAGAGATATTTGTGTCAGGCTATGTTTTGAGTTTGACAAGGTATGACCCAGTTCTGTTTTCAAATTGGCAAATCATTATCCTGTGCTAATAGCAAAAGAGCACGAAAGCTACTGTGTACTGCTGAGCCCTGATGAGGTATGTGCTTGCTTCACATGGCAGGGGGGTTACACGAATAACATTTCTAACTTAACATATGTGGCTCACACAGGGCAAAGCACAAAAGCGAGGTTTTGATATTTCAGGATGTATCTGTGAAAGAAAGGAGAAGTGACATAAAATGATAATTGAAAGTGGAGCAACTTCCTTAAAGCTTGAATGGAATAGCTTTATGGTTTAGGAAAGAAAGATGGTATGGACTTTTGATATCGCCTTTTTTTTTTAAGGAACTAAATGGAACAAAGAGGCAAATATTGCCTTGTTTCTAGACCCTTGAACCAATGAACCTCCTCCCTGGGGCACTAGGTTTAAGCATGCAGAGAAGTCATTTTGACAGTGTTTTCATGGTAACACTGAGCTCCTGTTGAAAAGTTACAAATCATTGTTCCTTTGGTACAATGATGACTGGGTAACTCTAGAAGTGGCTGCAAGTATTAATGGGGAAATGGTCCAATATTAAATTAGGAAGTGGGTTAATCATTATCATGAAGAAATGCTAAATTAAGATTGATTGCTTTATTGAGGTAAAAATGGTTTAATTCATGAACAATCCAGATAGTTGGGAAGATGGGGATTGAATTGTAATGTCTAAAATCTGTAAATCTGACCTTTATTTCAACCTGGCTAAAAAGACAAAACCTTTCCTATCATCCTACCTCTCTACAGTCCTGAACTGAACAATGAGGGTGAACTTTAGTTCAAGCTTGTCAATATCCTGATGCACAGTAAGCTGCTATTGTCAATTTCACTGACTAAACTCTTTAAGTATTGGAACAGATCTTCTGCAAAAAAAAAAAAAAAATTTCCAATGGAGTTAGCCATGAAGACTGTGTAAGATCTATGTAGCTACTAGAAAACTATTACTTTATATAAGTAGCAGCTAATTATTCCTACCATTACATTTGTAGATTTATCTTCCGTGATTTTTTAAGCCTTCTCCATGTAATCCCAAATTTGCAGTAACAGAACTGGTAAAAACTAATATAATTTTCATTTTTTCCTTTGTAATATATATAATTTTATAATTATAAATATATATAACTTTACAATTCTATCCACGTTAAATAATCACAATTTAAGATGGAATTTTTAGCATGAAATCCTTATAATATTATTGGATTATCCCATAATTACAATCCATTTTCCATGCACCCAGATGCCCCGGATCAGGCGAATCAGTAGTGGTGGCAGTGGGAGGCTCCACCCACCCACCTGGATGCTTTTGGGCATACTCAGAAGTGGCACGCACACATGCACAGCGTGCGCACAAGCGAACCTGTAGTAAAATAAATTGAAACCCACCACTGATCAGAACTGAGCAAATATTTAGAAACAAGTTGCCAGTTGTGAATTATTCCTGAAATGTTACAGCAGGGGTCTCCAACCTTTGCAACTTTAAGTCTGAAGGACTTCAGCTCCCAGCAAAGCTGGCTGGAAAAGTCTGGGAGCTGAAGTCCTTCAGACTTAAAGTTGCAAAGAGACCCGTATGTTACAGGATAATGTATAACGACTACTACAGTTTTCTTTTGACTCAAGGCAGATGCACCTAGATACAAAAAACACTAAAACTTTCAGGCAGAAAAGGATGAATCTTGTCCTCACCAAAAGACCGGGGAATGGGTGGTGCTTGAAAAACCAAAGTATATATGGAATCTGCAACACTGGGTTAACATGGCCGCCCTGAATCCTAACAAGGAGAAGGGCGGGGTATACATTCGAAAAATAAAAAAAATAAAAAAATAAATAAACATATATTATCAGTTTCTGCAAGGCTGGGCAACCTGCTGCCCTCCATGATCAAACTACAATCCCCAGCATTCCTCATAATTGAGCAGGATAGTATTCTGAGAGAAGAAGCCCAGCAACTTTTAAAAGAAGATTATAGAAAGACAATGAATCCTTTCTTTGAGAAACCGCTGGAGGAATTTTGTACTTTGCCCAATTAATTAATTCTTTTTTTCTCTTTTCTTTTGTAATAAATCTCATGGCAAAGCATACTTAGCCATTATGGAGAAGCTGTCTTCTTTGAGGGGGGAAGGGGCATCTTCAAACTCCCACTTTGTCTAAACATTCTGATATTATTTTTATATTATATATTTGACACTTGTTTGTCTGTGGCCCCACTTTGGCACTATATTTGTTGAGGGCTTCTTGAGCTTGCTTGTTTTCTTGTTAGATGTTTCATTATCCAAACTAGGTAACAACATCAGTACTAGTCATGATACCTAGTTTGGGTAATAAAATATCTGTAAGACAACGAGCAAGCTCAGACGGCACCAAAGATCCCTCGTTTCAACCCTGAGCTACAAATATTCTCCCTTATTGGTACTGTATTTCTTGGTAGTCATCACTTAGGTTTGTTGTGAGGAAGAAGGATTACATGAAGACTGACATATTCATATAACAGTTGTTAAGAATCTTTAGATATCCTATAATTATTAAAACAATTGATTCAGCTATACACACTGGACCTACCTCATCACAGTTTTCTTTGATGAAGCACATGCTTTTCAAATCATTTTTGTTTAAAGCAATAAAAAGAAGTGATAATAAGAGTAAATCACCCCACTGAGTGAAAGATAAATTAAAACCTGAAACCTGTTGTTCAAGATTCATTGAACAACATATACAAAATCAGTCAAGTCCAGATATATTAAATATCTGCTATCCTTGTGGAAAACAACTGACAAAAGCTAATGAAAAATTCTGTCAGGAATATATTTCTATAATCTTTACAAACAAAGGGAAAGACAAAAGACATCAGGGGAACACAATTTCAAAATAATGATTGTGAAAGGCCAATGAGTGAAAGTAAATCTTCATTCACCTAATTTTAACATAAAAGAGGAATGTTGCTATCTTATAAACTAAGATTATTTTCCCCTCTTGAATATATGCCCTTTCTGCAAATGAAATGCACCTTGACTTTATGATCTTTTTTATCTTCTATTCCATCTTAATAAGTGGAAAAACATACCACTCAAGTTCCATATAAATAGCTACTGTTGACATAAGTCTAAAGCTAGGATGCTGAAGGACTCACCATATATTTTAGCTACACAATGCTTCTCTTTCCTTCCCCTATTTCCTTATGTCACTATATATACCCTGTCTTTTCTTCCTCTCCTCCTTTGTTTGGTATTTGTTCTTTTCATCAATGGACTGAACCCTCTTTAAAGTAGAAGAGTTTATATATTTGTAATGTTATTTTTTAAGAGATTTCCACAAATTTGTAGTGAGGTGCATCAAAATAATCTCATATCACAATGGCGACTAGGATGGCCATTGCGCAACACTGGAAAAATTCTAATCCACCATCAGAGAGCTTAATTATATCTAAAAAATTTAGTTGCGCAGAATCAGACAAACTAATGTATATCCTGAAGGACAAGTCAAACTCAATCTATGCCCAATCCTGGGGAAAATGGTATTTGTGGTACAGCAAGAGAACAACGGATAACAAAGAAATTAATTAGACAAAATAATAGTGAAATAGGCACAAGGAACAAACAAGATAATAGTACTTAAGACAATTTTATAGATTTATATATAGACATCAGAATATAATTGTAAGCAATACTTGATGTTAGTCTGGGACAAATATATCTCTTAAATTAGGGGAGTAGTTATACCCCCGGTTTGTATCTTCCCTCTTACTTTTCCTCTACCTCTTCTTCTCTCCTTTTCCTATTTTTGTACGTCTCTCCCACCACCCTTACCCTATAACTGTTAAATGTTTGATTTTATATTAATAAAGACTATTTTTCAAATAATAATAATAATCTCATTAAGGTGGTGGGGCATGCTATCTATTAAAATTGGAGAGATCTGACTCTTCTACAGGGTTCTTTTCATCGTTCGAATTATGTTCTATTTTGTGTGTCCTTGCTTTGCTTCAATTTTAAGCAACCCTATGGTGCATCTTAGGCAGCTAGCTCTATTAGTCATGAAGTTGGTTTGTAATATTTTATTTGTCCAAGAAGGAGTTAATTTCTTTGCAGCAACAACTTGCTGTAATAGCCCAACAGTCAAGTTGGAAGAGAAAAAAGAATGGTTTGTCATTTGTGTGTGGGTAGAGAATCAATATAATTACTCAGTTTAGAAATTGCTGTATGTTCAAATTCAGTATCAAAAGATTGTTATAGATATATGCTTTGCAGATAAACAGTAGATACTATATCTGTAGGCTTGGGGAAAAGCCAAGAGTTCTTAGTAAAGGCACTTTAGACAAGTCTTTAAAAAATTCTTATGTCAAGGTTTTGTTCTGTACCTAAATAGACTGATGGAATCACACAGAAATGTAATTGTTGTGTTTATATACTGTGCTGAATTATGGGCATCCACAGGAGGAAGTAAGTAACAAAATTGCATTCTGACATTATGATGTAAGTTTTACCTATTATATGGTACTCTTGTGGCCCAGACGGATCTGGTTGAGCTGCTGGTAGACTCGGATAGCAAGGAATCATATGAGTCTGCCCTGGAAGATGAAGGAGACCTTGGGGAGTGTTCAGAGTCAGAACAGGAACCAGAGAGGCTGGTTGGCCACCAGGAGGCGCCTGAGACATGGAGCAGTGGGGAGGATCAAAGGCAGTTTGTCCCTGATGCTAGATTGAGAAGGACTGAGAAGCGGAAGCCGCAACTCCATAGGCAGACTCACAGAAGATGATTGAGCACCAGATGGTTGTTGATTGGCCCCTCCCAAGAGAGCTTATAGGTGAGATGTTGGGAGGGGACATTTGCAGGAAACAACCATTCGAATTAGAACGTCTGTCTGTGTATTCTAGCTGTGTTCATTTGGACTATCTGTGTATTCTAGCCGTGCCTGTTCGTGCCTGTTCGATTGGACTATCTGTGTGAAAGGTTGCTGCAGAGCTACTCTATTGATTTGATTTGATTTGATTTGATTTGATTTATTTGATTTGTAGATCGCACCCTCCCCGAAGGGACTCGGGGCGGTGCACAGGACTTTAAAAGCATATTTATAAATACAAACAATACAATATTTAAAATAGAATTAAATAATTTACCTGCGCTAAAAGTTTAAAATCTTAAATCCTTAAAAACCCTTAACCCTAATTCCCAGCAATCCCTATTAAAACAAATTAAATTTAAATTACAGCCTAGGATGGATAGATTAGGCCAGGCCGGCCAGATGAAAAAAGTAAGTTTTTATTGAACGTGAGTTGTCTGGACTCTCAGCCAAAGAATTCGTTATCTCAGTAATTGAACAGTGGCAAACAGCCAAGCCTGTGTTCTGGTCTATTCATGGGCCGGGGGTCAGAACAGGTACCATACAATGTCACAACACAAATAGAAAAGGATGGAACTTGTGACATGATGTCATTATATATTTTGCCGTTTAATGCATTGTGGATAAGAATAGAAGTCTTGGTGTTCTGAAGTGGTAAACCATGGGTTGTCAATCAATCAATCAGTTTATTAAAAATCACAGTGGCCAATTTTACATATTACTGTACATTATCTCACCACTAATTGATTACATCTAGTGAAACATGTTAAGCCAGCCATTAGGACAGGCTTTTATATACTGTACATTCTTAGAAATATAAGTGGGCCGTAATGTGTTTGCAAGTAGTGGCAGTTCTGATTTTATTTTTGCTTTGCAGAGTTTAACCAATGAAAATGCAGCCTGGCTGCCTTGAGTGACTGGGTAGGAAGCAGGGCTGCAAATATTCAACAAACCTTTGCTGTCATCTAGTGATCATGATAATGGTGATGTACTATTGACTCAAAATCAAATCTTCCCAACTACACAGATTTTATCCAGGGCAATCTTTCCCCAGTCTGGTCATTCAGCCTCCAAACGGTGTACCCATTGCTGCCATAATTGCTTGCTATTGCTTATCTTCTTGTCTTTCCTTCTACTTTTCCCACCCTTGTAGACTTTTCCAGACAGCTTTGTGTCTGAGCTATGACAATTTGAACCTGGTCATTTCTGTCTCAAGTGAGAACTCTGGATTGTTTTGTTTAATTATCCATTTGTTCATCTTCTGGAAATCATTAGTATTTTCGTTACTTAGCTATGGTAGCATTTCTCTTGATCCATTCTGCATATATATTAAATGAGATAGGGTATACAATCTAAGTGTACCCCCTTTCCCAATCTGAACCATTTAATTGCTGCAATGCCCATTCTCAGGATTGCTTCTCCATCATCAACCAAATTCTTCAGAATTCAGTTGTGGTGGCCCAGTATACTCATATTTACCAGTGCTATTATCTACACAGTTCAAAGCCTTTGGATAATCAATAAAGCAAATACATGTGTCATTCTTGGAATTCCCCTGATTTTTTCATTATCCCTTGTGACCATAATTGCCTGAATATATTTTGAATGAAGCTGGTACATCTCACAGTTCTTGTTCCTTGTTTTGTCAAAGTCTGCATTGTACAATTTGGGGAATTATCTTATTAGAATGTGAGCTATTCAATTCCATTCAACCTTTATTACAGTCAGAGACCAGTATAAAAATGGGAGAGAAATGCAATTGTTTAATAGTTTCAGCATTCTTTGATTCTGCATTTTATTAGTATTGAAATATAAATGGAAATTTTCCAATCCCTTGGCCATTGCTTTCTCTTTCATACTCATATCATCTTGTGAGATTTTAAACATTTCTGTTGGTATATCATCAATGTAGGCAGCTTTGTTCTAATTAGCCAAATTCATTAGGGTCCATTTAGCTTCTTTTGTTCAGAATGTCTGGTTCTGGTTCAGCGATCAAATCTTTCCATATATTATCTTTTTGTTGTTGTTATTCAGATCTCCTCTGTATTTGCGCTGGCTCTTTTTTTATATCTTCCTTCTTCTGCAAATGTTTTATTTTTTGTCTTATTATGTAATTTCACATTAAACGCCTTTTATTTCTGTAATTTTCTTAAATAAGATCCTTATCTTTCCCATTTTATTGCTATCTGTTGTACCTTTGCATGTGTTTAATTATGATTATCCTTATCTCCTCTCCTCTCCTCTTGAGAATTAAGTGTTTAAGTAGGCAAATTTTCCTGTCTACTTTGCTTATTGCTTTCTATCTTTCTTTAGCTTATATGCAGGCAGAAATATCCCTTTGCATAGCTAATGAGAGGCCTATTTGTCATTAATTCAAATTTCTTGTTTCTAAACTGTTGCTTAGTATAACTCTTATATGTGGTGTAAGTGTGTAGTCAAGATCTTTGAGTGTTAACAGCATGGGTGCACAAATACACACAAAGGATATAACAGCTCTTGAGTGTTATAAATATAGTTATACTTAACTGCTCTTTTTGTAGTTTACTTTAATACATGCTATCCAAGTAATATAGTACAAAGCCAGCCTCCTTCTCAACAGGATTACTATTATTATGTGGTTGATCTCACAGTCGGCAAGATGTTGTTGTTGTTGATGATGATGATGATGATGATAATAATATTGTAAATAGTTTTTCACATTATTCAAAGAAGTTGCAGGGAGGAAAGGAAGGTATTCAACTTCTTTTACTGGATATTGGAGGGATTTAACTGGAGACAGAAAAAGAACCAATGAGAACTCTGAAGCTCTTCCAATTTCCTCTTGGTCTCAGTTGTCCTACCTCTGTCTTCTCCAGCTAGATATAGATGCACCATATCTGCAACAGGCTTTTGGGATTTGGCCATTAGAACTCTATTCAGCATTGTAAGAATTATTGTTGCATACATTACAATATTGGCAAGGTTATTTTCCTTACATTCCCGTAATGTAAAATTTGCCAGTGTAACAACTTACATGTTGGATTGACAGTTCCACTGAGCTTCTTGATTCCAAAATCCTTCATTTGTTGTGTCTCCACCAAGCTGAATCCAGGCATTGTATTTCTGCTATTTATGCAGACATCTTCCAATATATATGCCCCTATTTGCATTTAAATTGGACTTGGTTTATAATTGACCATGCAGCCACTTATAAGAAATCCTTTTGGAGCTCTTCACAATCTTTATTTGTTTTCAGCACCTTGAATGTTGCCAGCAAACATTGAAATTTAAATCATAAAGCAGCCCTGTAGATCATGTTGCGGTTATTATCAGCAAAACAACCTTGAAGCCATGGGATTTAACAGTGGTTTCTGGAAAAACCTCATGTTTTCTCTGTGGTTGTTCTGCCACAAAGTCCAGGGCAATAGCTTTCAAGGAAGCGCCTGGCCTTTTCCAACGGCAGGATGGGTGGAGATGGGGTGGGCAAGTTTTTTAGTTCCCATGTATTACCTGCTGCCTTCCGTGTATGGGCTGTTTTCAATAACTGAAAGCATTTTCAAGGACCTGGAAGAATGCCAGCGATGCCTTAGTAGCCTCTTTTTCTATACCTATTTTTGTGTTGTTTATTAGTGTTTCAGCAAAGCGATAATTAGTATTAGTATGTGCCATTAACAATCAGCATGTGTTGACTCTTAATGACCACAAGGATAGAGCATTTCCAGGATGATCCATTACAACCTAATCCTTCGTGTCTTCCAATAGTGCACCCATCACTGCTATGATAGAGTCCATCTGCCATAACACTAGTCATCCTCTTTCCTTCCATTATTCCTAGCCAGATTCCCAAGGAAACTGGTTGTTCACATAATGTATCCAAAATATGATAATTTGAGTCTGACCATTTGTGCCTCGAGCAATAGCTCTGAATTGATGTGTTTCTGTGATTCATTTGTTATTTTTCTTAGCTATCTATAGTATTCCCAGGAATCTTCTCAACAAAGGTTCAAAAGCATCAATGCTCTTTGTATCCTGCTTCTTCAGACTTTAATTTTTGTTTTGTTTTGTTTTCATAGAGAGAAAAGGGAAAACCATTCCCTGCATGATTATGATCTTTGAAGGTACAGGCACATCCCAGCATCTCAAGATCTTTATCAAGATCTTCATGGCTACATTTCTTGACTTGACTTAACTTTATTGTTGCTATTTATTTCTAAAAGGCAGAAGTTATCCCTCCCTTCAATATCTAAGATTAGTTACTGCACATACTGTCATTAGATTGTTTGGGTTTTTTTCTTCCTAACATTTTTCCCACATGTTGAAGTTCTGTTGTTGTTGTTTTTCCCCTGATCTTTGGTTGCAACAGGAATTGACCAACTGGTTTGCCATCTGAATCTGATGTCTTGGGTTGAGAGAAACCATCTGACCCCAAGTCACCCAATCAGTTTTCATGCCTAAATCAGGACTAGAACTGAGAATCTCCTGGTTTCCAGCCTGGTACCTTAACCATTGGACCAAAGTAGCTCTCAACTGGTTATTATTAGTTTGGTCTTTTTTCTATTTATTTTTACTTCTATTTTTTTTATTGTGCTCTTTGACTTTCATAACTAGAGCCTGCATATCATTTGCATTTTCAGCTATGAAGCTAGTATCATCCGCATAGTGCAGATTATTGATGTTTCTTCCTCCAATTTTAAAACCACATTAATCTTTTTCCCATCCAGGTTCCCTCAAGACTGTTTCTGCCCATAGGTTGAATAACTGAGGAATGAACATACAGCCTTATCTCATTTCTTTGCCAACCTGGGGCCAGTACATTTCATCAGATTCTCTCTGGATTGTGACTTCCTGTCCTTGTGCAAATTTATCATAAGTATAATGAGATCTTTTGGGAATCCCACTTTTCTAAGAAAATTACACAACTTGATTTGACACAATCAAAGGTCTGTCTATAATCAATGAAGTATATACACTCATGCTCTCGTGACATCCCGACTGGACTATTGTAACTCTCTCTACATGGGGCTCCCCTTGAGGTGCACCCGGAGACTTCAGTTGGTCCAGAATGCAGCCGCGCGAGCAATTATGGGAACCGTTAGGTTTGCCCACGTTACACCGCTCTTGCGCGAGCTGCACTGGCTGCCTGTCGTCTTCCGGGTGCGCTTCAAGGTGTTAGTCATCATCTTTAAAGCGCTCCATGGCTCGGGACCTAGCTACCTGCGGGATCGGATCCTGCCTCATACATCCTCACGGCCGATTCGCTCCCACAGAGAGGGACTTCTCCGGGTGCCGTCCACTAGACTGTGTCAGCGGGCGACGCCCAGGGGAAGGGCTCTCTCTGTGGCAGGCCCGGCCCTCTGGAACGACCTTCCCCCCGATATTAGAACGACTACAGACCTCCGCTCCTTCCGTCTGAAATTAAAAACACACTTTTTCCGCTTGGCCGGCCTAGGCTAGTCTCTCTTTCTATGGGGTTTTAAACTTATTTATAGCTGCTGGGTATTTTAGTTTAACGGGTTTTAGCACAGGAATAGATTTAATTTGTTTTTATATTATGTATTTATATTTGTATATTTATTGTTTTTACTTTCCCTGTGCACCGCCCCGAGTCCATGTGGGGAGAGGGAGCGGTCTACAAATTAAATTTGATGATGTTGATGATGATATACAGTATTTTTTGCAATTATTTGACATTATTCTTTGGCCTTCTCTAAAACCAGGTAAAACACCTGGCATCTCCTTTCTATGCATGGCTCTAATTTGTGTTGAATTATTTAGCTCTTTGTCTTTCACGGCTTTGTTTTTTCTTCCTGGCAATTTCCACTGTTTGTTCTATCAACCAAGTGCCCTTTCTTCTGCTGCTTGGTCTTTGAGATTCTTTCCAAATTCATCCGTAACCATCAGCAAGGTTTAGGACAATCTTTAATATGCTTCTTGAAAATATTAGGAAGCTGTTCAGCTTTGTTCTTCTGCTTTAACCGGACTTGCAACTTGCTTACAAGAAGTTCTATGGTTAGCCTCTGGCCATGTTTTGTTGTCATAACTGACCTTTTCCACCCCCTTGTCCAAATAATGTAATCAATTTGATTGCTATGTACTCTATCTGGTGGTATTTTGATTGTTTGAAGATTGTATTAGTAATGAAAAAAGATAACTGAGTTGGCAAAAACTAATATGTCATTCTTCTACTTGATTTCTGTTACACTGGCTACAAATACTTAGGGCATGAGATTTGTTTGTTGCTTGCCAGGCATTTTACCTTCTATCATAATTTTCTTATGCATTTAAAGAAAATTGTGGTGAAAGGTCAGATGCCTGGCAAGAAACAGACAAATCTCATGGCCTAATATGCATAATATTAGGCATACATTTTTATGCATAATAAAAATCTTTGGTATATGTCATAAACCATATGATTACAGACTTGAAATAGTCATAGATAGATTAGATAGATAATAGATCAGGGGTGTCAAACTCATCACATCACGTTGTCATCACATGACGTTTTGCGAAATTTTCCCATTTGTGGGTTGGACGTGGCCTGCACATGACTATCCAGCCCACAGGCTGCCAGTTTGACACCCCTGGGACAGACAGACACACAGACAGACAGACAGAGTAGAGAGTACTTTCAGCATCCTTAAATAGGAGAGGGAATCTAATAGCCTGAAGACTGCTTGTCCAAAATTATTGCAATTTTTAAGGATATATCTGAGTATATCTAAATAAGAATATATCTGAATATATCTAAATAATTTAGCAATATATTGGTGCAAAAGTTGCAAGGAGAAGAGAAATAGTTTCCTAAAATACATATTCCCTTTTTAATTTTTTTTCTTTTGTTTTTTTCTTCTTCATCATCCTTCTTCACAAATTGGCAATGAAGCTAAGCTTAATTGTCTATTCCATCTGACAATAAAAAACAACCTTAAGCAGAGTCAAATCAATGGCAGATTTAGTGCTGAGCAGTCTACTCTGACTTCAGTTATTGGCAACTCAGTTCAATTCTACCAGTTTATAATGGCATTGGGAAGTGGGGGGAGGGCAGATCCAAATAGCAAGATAAGGCCAACAAGAAGAAAGCACTCAAGAGAGAAATATTCTTGCAGTCAATCTTTTCCCTCCTGGATATTTTTGACTAAAAAAATATCTAAGACTAAAACCCTGACCAGCTTTTTAATCAATCTAGCGTCAATTATTTTCCACAATAGTAGCTTTTCTTTTTTCAACCATCTCAGCCAATTAATTTCTGGCTTTGCTGTGGTACAGAAAGGAAATATTGAGAAGATTGCTTTGCAGTATGAATGATGGAAACAGTCGAGTTGTTGGTTTCCCATTAGTGAGAGCTATTGCCTCTTGCCTCCTCCCACAGCCCAGCTCCCTGGGTCTCATCCCTGCCTGCTAAAGTCATATCTTTCCACCATTCCACAATTTTAGACTGACTGTTTTTTCTCACTGCAAAATAAAGGTAGTCATATACGAAGGAAGCAGCTGTGTTGTTTTGGTTCTCCTTTTTGCAATCTCCCGCTGGCTCTCTGAACAACATTCTGGTGAGCTCATGAGTTTAGAGGACTACAGCAATGAAAATATTTGCTGGGGAGCATGAACTCATTTTCAACATTGGGAACTGAAATCAGTAGCTATATAAGAGAGCCCTAAACTTCTCTTAAAAGACCTGCTATATAAGAGAGCCTTTTACTTCTCTTAAAAGACCTGCTGTAAGTAGAAAAAAAGTAGAATAGTAAAATTATCTCAGTTGATAAAGTAGATCTCCAAGGAACTAAAGTTTTAGTGGAAAATCTGGAAACATCCAAACATAGAAACATGCAAAAAGTATGACAAGAGGTCGGGTTTGAAATATACCTTGTTTAAATTGGAGTGGATTATTACGATTTCATTTACTCTGCTCCATATGCTCTGTGTCACCAAAGATGGCAAAAGTAACCGGCAGAAGGTATCATATTTGCCAGATGGTATGGCTGTATGTGACTCTTTAAAACATTTAAATAAATGTTATGCCACTCACAGTCAGCCCTTATTGTTGGTGATTGGTAAATTGCTCAAAAGTGAAATACACAATACAATTAGACTTAAAAATATTTTTAAAGTTAGGGAAATAATAATTTTCTATAGGTTAAGCACTGGATCTATTATTTTAGGCATAAAATGAGCCTAAACATATGGCTGGGGTGTGTACATTTGATACATTTTCTCCCAAATTGCACATGCACAAAAATCAGGGCAGGAAGTGTATTTATGATATCCCGAATGAAAAAAGAAAGAAAGAGAAAGAAAGAAAATGATTAAGAAAAGAGTTCTGAGCTATAAAAGAACAGACTACATGAAAGTACAAAGACATATTTGGTAACCAGGGCTCCCCTGCTATTCTGATTCTTAAATCGCTATTTGATTATATGATTTAATCTCTCTCCATAAGCCTTTGGGGTATTATTTATTTATCAGCAAATATTAATGTCCTCCCGACACATTAGCCCTAATATTCTTGGTCTGCAAAGCCCCATCGGTGGTTCTGGGATGCAGATGCTGAAAATGAACACCTGACTCCTTGTCAAACGGCAAAGATAATTACTCCTAGCACATCTGCCATTGCCTCTGGCTACGTTACCTGCTGTGACTGCTTTTCATCATGCAGGTGTCAGTGAGTCTCATAAGTCACTTTTCATGGCTGGGGACATGTGCATTTACTGACAGTGGAATTATTTCTTCTTAAGAAATAATGGCATGACCAGACAGTGGAATTTATAATCAAGAGCTTACCATATGATATACAAATAGGAAATGTCACCGGAGGGCCCTTTTACACAGAAAATATAATGAATGATATATAGACAAGCCACAGACTTACATTCAAGCACACCTTTGTCTCCTGTGGAACAAGGAGTCGGGAAATGTCTCTTTCAATTCTTTTAATTAACTTGTCATTTTGTCTGAAATGATGACTGGCTTAAATTGGGATTTTTTTAGCAAGCCAAAATCGAATTGTGATTTCTGATCTTCTGTTACTCAGTCAAAACATGGCTATTATTATGCAGACTTCTGATCTTCACTTTTTTGAGAATGTTTGTCCCTCACCAAAGAGGCCTTTGTTTCCGATGTCACTATCTGGATATACTCTTAGAATGCCTTTTCTTGGATTTTTTTTTTTCACTTGGGCCGGTGGACAGTACTGTTTTTCTTTTTCTTTTTAAATAAAGTATACAGTGTTTTTTTTATTATTCTGCAAGCTTCCAGCTGTCTACATTTCATGGGGGGAAATATCTCCATAGGGAGGAATGGTGGCTTATCTTTGTAAATAGAGGAATCTAGGAAAGCTGCAGACCTTTGGAGAAATGATCAGTGAATGGAAAGTAGGATACTCTGATGTGATGGCTAGATTTTTTTTAAAACACCATATTTGTGGACAGACACATTGGCCATATAATAATCAGCCCTCCTTCTGACCTGCACAATATAGAGTTCTTCAATGGAAGGCGAGCTGGTTGCAATTGTTGTTTGTGCAGTTGGAGTCTGTACCTCTCCTGTTTAGTTGCTGTACCAAACCAGACAGCTATCGAACTACAGATGACAGACTCAATAATTCCTCTGTATCAACAGCTCCTGGGGCAATCTGAACTTTCTAAATTGGTGCGGGAAGAATAGTCTTTTGTTGTGCTTTTTTAGTGATTGTTGTTGTTGTTGCTAGTTACAAAGCCATGTCTGACCCATCGCAATCCCATGGACAACATTCCTCCAGGCCTTCCTGCCCTCTACCATCCTCTGGAGTCCATTTAAGCTCATGCCTACTGCTTCAGTGACTCCCTCCAGCTAACTCATTTTCTGTCGTCCCCTTCTTCTTTGGCCCTCAATCTTTCCCAGCATTAGGCTCTTCTCCAGTGAGTCCTTCCTTCTCATTAGGTGGCCAAAGTATTTGAGTTTCATCTTCAAGATCTGGCCTTCTAAAGAGCAGTCGGGGTTGATGTCTTGTAGGACTGACTGGTTTGATTGTCTTGCAGTCCAAGGGACTTGCCGGAGTCTTCTCCAGCACCATTGTTCAAAGCCTCAATTATTTGGCACTCAGCCTTTCTTATGGTTCACCTTTCACAGCCATACATTGCAACTAGGGAAACCATAACCTTGAGTACATGCACTTTTGTTAGCAAGGCGATATCTCTGCTTTTTAATATGCTGTCCAAATTTGCCATAGCTTTTCTCCCCAGAAGCAAGCATCTTTTAATTTCTTGGCTGCACTCCCCATCTGCGGTGATCTTGGAGCCCAGGAAAATAAAATCTGTCACTACCTCCATTTCTTGGCCATCTATTTACCAGGAATGGTTTAATATTATTTAAACTGAGATATCAAATCCTGGGAAATTATAGAACCAAAAAACTTGAAGGATTCTACTGCTGATACTGTGCTGTGAAATATAGTAAGAGGTGGTAGAGTAGGTAGGCTTTCCCAAAATCCACTCTCATCTCTACAGCTTTAAGCTCCAAATTGTTCCAGATACACCACAGGGCCAGATTGTTCAACCTCCTATCCATGGGCAAACCCATCACCCATGACTGTTGTATCATCTGCAAACTTCAGTACTTTAACAGAAGAATCCTTAAAGATGCAACCATCGTGTAGAGAGAGAAGAACACACAGCCCTGAGGGTGTTCAGTGTGATTTCCTGTAACTTCACCTATAGGGGCTGGTTATGTAATATTAAACTATGGTTTAGTAGCATGATCCTCAATTTGTGGTAACTAAAGATAAGCATTTTAGTCCTTTTTTAGCAATGTAACTTTCTTCCTTTCGCAATCAAAGGACAGGAGAGATCTCAGTCTGCATTTGCAAGACCGCTCCACATTTTCCTTTTTTGTAGTTCTCTCTGCCCTTATTGGCTCTTTTTCTCCTCCACCAATTTTCCTTCCCTTATTTTTATTTTCCTCCCTCTTTTCTTCTTGCTTTGGTCTCTTCTGTGTATGTTAAGGAGATGTTGATGGATTGTTACTGTATAGCAGTGCCAGCCTAGGGAATTCTCGGAGCTGAAATCAACATACTGTATGTTAAAGTTGCCGAGTCCACAGGGACTGGCCACATTTCTGGCACTAGCCAAAACCAGGCCTTTTTCAACAATATTGGTGGCAAGTGTGCAAATTAAAACTTTAATACATCCCTCCTTGCAAATAAAAACATCCTCAGTCACTCCTACAGTCCTATTTTCTGTAAGTTAGAAGGAACTTGTGATAGGATGGAAAAACTTATTGCTCTCTTATCATCCTGCAATATCTGCCCTTCAGCCTGAAGTATAGATCATTTTAAATAATGATCAGACCCTTGCAACCTACCAGTGCGATACCTACTAGATGGTTAACTTTTTTTGACATTCATTTGATATTGAACAAAGGATCATTGTAATCACCTAGTGCTTAAGTGCCCTGGCAGTGTTAAATTTATGCCATTTACTCTGGTGGAATGGAAACAAGATTATCAAGTAATTGAGTGCATAAAAGAGGAGAAAATAAGCCTGAGCTCCAGTGTTTAGGGGGTTTCACAACTATTTCCATTGCGCTCTTTCATGTGACAAAGTCATTCTGGTAAGGTTGTGAGACTTCGTCTCATCTAATTTCCTTCGCACATTTTTTTCCCTTGCAACCTGATCGATCTTTAGGTTTTCTAGATATTCTCATTTTAGCCGCTATTGGAAAGACTTGAATAATTTACTGCCTCTGCCTTGAATTTGGCAGCTCTTTTCAATAGTCACTAATTTACTGCACCTAGCAAAAAGGTGGTGTTAGTTAGTTCGGCAGTCTATTCAAAAGCAAGACGTGGGTAAAAAGGACAGTAATGCACAAAATGGGAAATCTGAAAACATAACCCCATGTTGATAAGGATTCTATGAATAGTACTGTATATTAAAAATAAGCAAAGATGATGCGCCTGAGGAGATTTGTGCAAGAGCTGCAGCATCCTACCTTCATGGACGAACAATTGTTACTAAGAACCAAGAGAAAAAACCAGGGGTGAAATCAATTTATCTTTGCTGCCAGTTTGCAAATCTGAGTGCAAGCACCAACTCCATGCATGCGCAGTACCTTCTGCGGATGCACAAAGTGTCAAAAATAGGGCGTGATTATGTCCAGGCAGGTGGGCAGAGCCTCCCACCGCCACCACTACCAGTTCACCCAAACCAGATAGAACCAGCTGAATTGCACCACTGGAAATGCCCATATCCCCAGGCTTTGAAACAGAGGCTCTGTACATGTTTTCAGCTACAAGACTAGATAACAAAGGAGATGATTTCATGCAGCTAAAAACTGCATTTAGAATTTAGCAGACTTTTCTCCAGAATTCAAAGTTATTTAAGCTGTTTTGTGATAGACATCTCCTGATCACTGACTCTAAGGTGGTTTTATGGCCTTTGGTGAGATTGTTTTATTGAATCAGAGAAAATAATAACTCTGTTTTTCTCCCCCTCCCTCTATAGGACACAGCATGATCAAACCTATCAGTTATGGGGAATCACTTTCTGCAAACATGATTGATTCAGATTAGAGGCTGAACAAGGGAAGAGTTATCACATGACAAAGAGCATCTAGAAATGACTACGCAGAGTCGGTGGAATAATGGTTCTTCCTCTCTTCAGAATCAATTGCTGTGAGTGAGTTGGCACAAAAATAATTCATCAGGAAACACTTTTGAACTAAGTGAAGGTTTTTCTAATTGCACTTGATATGTGCAAGCGTGGGTGTATTATCTGCAGTACTCTCCAATTTCCAGAAGCCCTGACAGTTTTGAGTTCATATTGTAACCTAGATTATGAAAGTCTCTTTCTAATTAATTAGGGTGGATAACTCTTTGGCAATTATTTTTGTTATGGATCATAACAATTAAAAAAGTCAATGTAAATCTGTTAAAAGAGTGATAGGACAGCATACAATAGCCATGGCATTTTGAGATGAATTAAATATTGTGAGAATAACCTCTTCCAGTATCTTAATACAATATAAATACTACACACAGAACTGTTCAAAGCACACCGAGAAGTTCCCTGAGGATGAGATCCAGCCAAAGGTGGTATTCAGCAGGTTCTGACCAGTTCTGGAGAACCAATAGTGGAAATTTTGAGTAGTTCAGAGAACTGGTAAATATCACCTCTGTCTGGCACCTCCTTCTGCCTCTGGAGTCCCAGCTGATCGGGAGGAAATGGAGATTTTACAGTATCCTTCCCCTGCCATGCCCACCAAGACACGGCCACCAAGCCACAGCCACAGAACCAGTAGTAAAAAAAATTGAATCCCACAACTGGATCCAGCATGAATTGGAAAGCTCAGAAGACAAAACCTCTGGCCCTGGTGACCGACCCAGATTGGATCCTGCAATATTATCCTGGGATGGACACACCTTTGTTCCTTCCAACATCTTTCCAAGATATGTTCCTGCTCACATAGGCAAGAATTAGATCATACTGTACCACTCCTGGCCCTGCAATAAGAATATTTTATCTTGGTGAATCTTGAATAAATCTACAGGTGAAATAAAATAACTGATCTGTGCCAGACCTCAGCAAAGGAAAAAAATAGAGGTTGTTATTCTTGCAGCCCAGATTAGAGTTGTAAATGTTCCCCAAACTGAGAAGAAAATATAGGTAACATTGAATCAGAGATTCCTGTTCCTTTCTGCTAACTATCTTAGAAATTTCCAGCAAAGTGCCAGTTCATACAATCACATTTTTTTGGGACATGAATCTTTCTGAATCTGTGCTCTCATGCACATGTGCATGTGCATGTACCAAATCAATTTTTGCCATCTTCTGAATCCAGCCCAGGAGAGGTTGAGTTTCACTAATAGGCTCTGATAAACTTGTGTTGGATCACAGAGCTTTCCTACTTATGGGCAATAGCCGTATAGACTCTGCTGTCTTTATTGATAGATATCCTTTAGGAGCCCACTTCACACAGTGCCTCATCTGACAACAAGGTGTATGCAGAACACAATTTCCCACTGTAAAAGCAGGCCTCAGACTCCCTCTTGTCTTTAGATGACCAGGTCAAGAAGCCACCCAAAATCTGTGTAAAGCAATAAATTGTTACACCGGGAAGGACTTTCTACTGCATGCTAAAACAGCTTATTATAGTCAATTGTCACCAGAGTCTTTGGTGCCTGAGTGCAGAGATCATGCTTGGGTCTCTCTGGCTCACAGCTTCACTTTGTTGAGAGCATATTCATTTATGTTTACCATCCACCTAGAAAAAAACAAACAGAACTTTTCCTCATAAATTTATGATGAAATAGTGATTGGAATATCTGCTGAGAAATATTCATTGCCTGCAAGAAAGAACTTACAGGATTACAAACTAGACAAAATAATAGAAAAGAAAGAAAAGGAAATGCTCTGGGACTTTCAAATCCAAACAGACGAATGTCTGCCACACAACACTCCAGACTTACCAATTGTTGATCAGAAAGTCAAAAAAGTTTGGATAGTGAATATGGCAGTAACTGGAGGCATCAAAGTAGAAAAGAAAGAACTGGAGAAAATAACAAAATATACAAATCTGCTAGTAGAAGTAGAATGATTATGACACAAGAAAGCAAAGATAGAACCAATAGTAACAGGTGCCTTGGGTGCAACTTCAAAACATCTGGAGTACCACTTCAACGTCATTGGCAATAACAAAATCACCATCAGTTAATTGTAGAAGTTAGCATTACTTGGAACATCTTACATCTAGTGGTGATCCATTTGATATTATTAATCAATAACATCTGCTTATTCCAAGTCCTTGAGAAGGACTCTGTTGGTGGAGAGAAATGCCAAATTGAGCCTATGCATCTGGATGACTGTACAACCACCCATAATACTAATACTTCATTGTCAAGCATGTCTCTGAATGGAGTCCCAAAGGGCTGGATTCAGGGCCTGAAACTGGCAGAGCAGAAAGCAAAGCATCTCAGAGTAGAGAAGCATTGTGTACAGAAAGAATGGGTCCATTAAAATCTCAAGGTTGGTGGGAAAAGAAAATGATGGATCCATTGGGCTGAAAAAAGCAGAAGGAAAAGTCCAAAGATGTAAAACCTTGGAGCAGACAAATCTATATGAAGGGCTTGATCTCTGCGCTCTGCATCAGGCAGAGCTTCTGCATATAGATCATTTCCTTACTGCCTGCACCAAAGCAGCTTATCTAGCAGTATTGAGTCCTTGAAGTGTCTGCTGTTACATAGTTTCTGAATAAGCGTTTGTGTTTCTGGAAGAACAGAAATATGTAGTTGTACCTGTCCTGAAATCTGACAGTAAGGTAGTGTCAGAAACAGAAAAGAGGGGAGGTGACAGGTATGGGGGGGGGGGGACAAGAACCTAATGGAGAGAGGAGGAATGACTGAAGAGTGGCATGTGAAGGAATTCATACCTGGCCTTTGGCATGAGAGAGGAATGAGCAAACTGTTAAAGGGAGACTTTCAGAAAAAAATGACATAGTCCTGAGAATGAAGAAAGTGGAGGAACTCTAGTTCCCACCTTGCTATTGTTTGATATAACCTGAGTCAGAAAGAAAGTTATGATTCTATTTTTCTACCCTAAAATTACAAACAACATGTCTGTTTCTTGACCTGCCTGTTTCTCAACATTCCTATCTCGAAAGCCTAGCATCAGTCATGAAAACCTACAGGGGAAACTCGTAAAATTAGAATATCGTACAAAAGTTCATTTATTTCAATAATGCAACTTAAAAGGTGAAACTAATATATGAGATAAGACTCATTACATGCAAAGCAAGATAGTTCAAGCCGTGATTTGTCATAATTGTGATGACTATGGCGTACAGCTCATGAAAACCCCAAATCCACAAAGAAAATTCGAATATTACGTGCAATCAATAAAAAAGGATTGTACATAGAACAATATCGGACCTCTGAAAAGTATATGCATGCATATGTAGTTAGTACTTGGTTTGGGCCCCTTTTGCAGCAATTACTGCCTCAATGCAGCATGGCATGGAAGCTATCAGTCTGTTGCTGAGGTGTTATGGAAGACCAGGATGCTTCAATAGCGGCCTTTAGCTCTTCTGTATTGTTTGGTCTCATGTCTCTCATCTTTCTCTTGGCAATGCCCCATAGATTCTCTATGGGGTTCAGGTCAGGCGAGTTTGCTGGCCAATCAAGCACAGTAATCCCACAGTCATTGAACCAGGTTATGGTGCTTTTGGCAGTGTGGGCAGGTGCCAAGTCCTGTTGTAAAATGAAGTCAGCATCCCCATAAAGCTCATCTACGGGAGGAAGCATGAAGTGCTCCAAAATCTCCGGGATGAGATGGCTGCATTCACCCTGGACTTAATGAAGCACAGTGGACCAACACCAGCAGATGTCATGGATCCCCAAAACAACACAGACTGTGGAAACATCACACTGGATTTCAAGCATCTTGCAGTGTGTGTCTCTCCATTCTTCCTCCATACTCTGGGTCCTTGGTTTCCAAATGAGATGCAAAAGTTGCTCTCATCAGAAAAGAGGACTTTGGACCACTGAGCAACAGGACTTTGGACCACTGTGCTTCATTAAGTCCAGGGTCAAGGCAGCCATCTACCAAGAGATTTTGGAGCACTTCATGGAGAAGCTCAGTCATCCAGGTCATGGTTGTCTCAAAGAGGCTTTTTCAAAAGGCAATTGGACTTTCTTTGTTTTTCCTTAAAAACTAAAATTCATTGAAATAGCTTCTTGGATGAGAAGCAAAACATCAGGAAAAGCAAAGGAAGTCCAGTTGCCTTTTGAAAAAGCACTTTTGGGACCAGTTATTTTGAGTTTCTTTCTTATGCTTTTCTCTTCCTATGGATGGTGTATTGTGTATTGTTTTTCAGCCATGTTCACTGTTCAATTTTTGCTATCTCCACCAGATCCTACTAAATATTTCACTTTACAAGGCTTGGTTGCTTCAACACTTACTTCTTTCAGTAAGATCGTTTATTTTCAGAAGCTAGTTTGTATTATTCTTATCCTGGGGAAGATTTAGTGTAGCAGCAACATTTATGAGTATGAGGCCTTCTTATTGACTTGCATGAAAAGAAAAATCATACCAGAACTGAAAATGCTGGAAACAGAATTTTTGTTCTACACAAAATACTGTATGTGTGGGCATGTCTTATCTTAAAATTGGATATTCATAAATACTGTACATACACACACACACAACCAAAAAGTATATTGATTAGATTTTTTTGAAGTTCATAACACACACTGCATGTCTTGTAAGAAAGATGTGTTTGCATATAATTTCAAAAGAAATAATGTCCTGATATAGGAAACTACTGTTGAACAATTTGTTAGGGAGCTATAAAATGAAGCTAATTATTGTGAATTTGGTTCTAGAAGTGATGAAATTGAAAGGGGTGAAATTATATTTAGAATGAAAGATGAGAGAATAAAGGAAAGAGTTCAGGGAGAGCTTTATTTCATTCTAGAAAAAGTAACTGGTATATGCCATACAACTGAAATAATGGGAACTGGGTAATTACAATAATACCTTTCAAGGAACTACTTAAGCTACCCATCCATGAAAGAGAATGTGAAAGGATTCTCATAAAGATGGCAGAATCGGAAAAATTACAATCAAGGATATATAATAACAAATTGGAGAAAACCAAGAGCTTCCATTGTAAGAAACTGGGTCATCTTTAGAACTATTCTGTACTTGGGAAGATTTACAATAAATAGGGCAAAGAAGATAGAAATCCTGAGCCAAGTGTAAGTTATCTGCAATGGTTCAGACACCCCTGGACAAACTGTACATTTTAATGAATCCTTAAGTGGACAGAAGCTAAGTCAACCTCCAAATGATACAAAATTAAATATTTTGTGCAAACCTGATATTATTATACAATATCTTCTATTTATGTCTAGTTCTTGCCAGCCGTCTTGAAAGAGGCGGTGGTGAGGCCCCTCCTCAAGAAGCCCTCCCTGGACCCAGCTTTATTATCCAACTATCGTCCAGTCTCCAACCTTCCCTTTTTGGCGAAGGTTGTTGAGAGTGTGGTGGCACGACAATTCCTCCAGTACCTGGAGGAAACTGCCTATCTAGACTCGTGCCAGTCCTGTTTCCGGCCCGGACACAGCACAGAGACGGCATTGGTCGCGTTGGTAGATGATCTCTGGAGGGCTCGGGATAGGGGTTGCTCCTCTATCCTGGTCCTGTTAGATCTCTCAGCGGCTTTCGATACCATCGACCATGGTATCCTATTGCACCGGCTGGAGGGGTTGGGGTTGGGGGGAACCGTACTTCAGTGGTTCTCCTCCTACCTCTCCAACCAGTCGCAATTTGTGTTGGCAGGGGGGCAGAGGTCGACTTCGAGGCCCCTCACTTGTGGGGTGCCTCAGGGTTCGGTCCTCTCGCCTCTCCTGTTTAACATCTATATGAAGCCGCTGGGTGAGATCATCCGTGCTTTTGGGGTAGAGTTCCATCTGTACGCGGACGACACCCAGTTGTACATCTCTACCCCTAACCACCCCAACGATGCCATTGAAATGATGTCCAGTGCCTGGAGGCCATGCGAGTCTGGATGGGGAGGAACGGGCTACGACTCAACCCGCCGGCTGTGGTTCCGGCGCCACAAAATAGCCAGTTGGTTCCATCTCTGGCTATCGGGGGCGAGTCATTAGCCCCCGCAGAAAGGGCTCACAACTTGGGTGTCCTCCTGGACTCTCGGCTGTCCTTGGATGACCATGTGGCGGCCGTAGCCATGGGGGCCTTTTATCAGGTTTACCTGATACACCAGTTGCGCCCCTTTCTGGATCGTGATGCCCTACGCACAGTCACACAAGCTCTTGTCATTTCCCGCCTAGACTACTGCAATGCTCTCTACATGGGGCTTCCCTTGAGGTGCACCCGGAGGCTCCAGTTAGTGCAGAACATGGCCGCGTGGGGATCTTGGGAGCACCAAGACACTCCCATGTAACACCTCTCCTGCACGAGCTGCACTGGCTGCCTGTGGTCTTCTGGGTGTGCTTCAAGGTTTTGGTGACCATCTTTAAAGTGCTCTATGGCATGGGTCCTGGTTATTTGCAGAACCGCCTCTTGCCACATACCTCCATCCGACCTGTTCGCTCCCACAGGGAGGGCCTCCTGAGGGTGCCATCTGCTGGACAATGCCAGCTGATGATTCCCAGGGGAAGGGCCTTCTCTGTGGCAGGTCCAGCCCTCTGGAATGACCTGCCCCCCGACCTTCGTACTATCACGGACCTTCACCTCTTCCGTCGAGCATTAAAGACCTACTTTTTTCATGCGGCCGGCCTGGTATAGTTTGTTTTTACCACCGTTTTAATAGGGTTTTTAAATATTTTAGCACGGGTTAAATTTATTTAATTTAATTTTAAATTTATCTAATTGATTGTATTTATATGTATTTTATCTTTTTATTATCCCTGTGCACCGTCCTGAGTCCCAAACGGGAGAGCGGGTGGTATACAAATTAAACAAACAAACAAACAAACAAACAAATAAATAAATAAATAAACAAACAAGCAAACAAACAAACAAATAGTTGTTCATATTTCTGTTTTCTTAGTTTGAAATATAAACAACTAGACATAAATAGTATAGCGGTGGGATTAAAAAAAATGACTACTGGTTCTGTGGGCATGGCTTGGTGGAAGTGGCATGGCTTGGTGGAAGTGGCTTGGTGGGCATGGCTTGGTGGGCGTGGCAGGGGAAGGATACTATAAAATCTCTAATTCCCTCCCCACTCCAGGGGAAGTTACTGCAAAATCCCCATTTCCTTCCAATTAGCTGGGACTCCGAAGGCAGAGAATAAATAGATGGGGTGGGGCCAATCAGGTGGTATTTACTGGTTCTCCAAACTACTCAAAATTTCCACTACTGGTTCTCCAGGCCAAGGAAGGAAGAACTACAAAGATTTCAGTAAAGTATCTTTAATGTTAGTCCGGAAAAAATACAGGTTATTAGAAAATGCAATTGAAATGCCTACTCTTGTTTATAAAATACAATACAATACAACAACAACAACAACAACAACAACAACAAAGTGTCTTTGAATACTTTGACCTCTTTCTTCCCTGGTCTCTCTCCACCTGCATAAAAAATGGGCAGAGCTTCCATTGCTCTGTGGTAGCTCGACTTTTTTGACCATTCCCTGCAGATACCCTTGGGCTGAGTTGCCATTTTTGAGATCTGTCAACTGCCTTTCCATGTTATCTCCTCCCCAGCCACCCCATAAACATAACCTTAGCTTGTCCAGGAAAATTTAAAGTCGACACAATTGCTAAAGCAAATGTTTTACCACTAAAGTCTTTTTGTTTTAAATTTCCTGGCATGAAGACATACCTAAGTGATATAAACCTTGTCCTTTATGGAAGAGCTCAGAATCAGACTTCAGGAATTACTAGACCATCCATGACCTGTTGTGTCTTTTTTTCTGATATATTTTCTGATATATTTCCTTATGTAAACAGAGAAGCAAGTACAAACCTACTACTACACCCCCCCCCCCATCACATGCAGTCACATCAGTGGTGGGTTCCTACCGGTTCAGACTGGTTCGGCCAAACCAGTAGTAGTTTGGCGGCCTGGGTCCCTGGAATGGGCAGTGACCCAGACCTGCCACGCTCCCGAACCAGTTCTCTGGGAGGTGTCGTAGGCACCACCATCTTATTTTTTGCTTGTGCGCATGCACAGAATAATTTTTATGGCACTGTGCATGTGTACATAGCATGCATCAAGCATGTGCGCACAATGCACCCATAAGCAAATTGGCAGTAGTGCTTGCCGTAACCCACCCCTGAGTCACATGATTCCCATTGATTTTCTCACAAGTCAATGGGGAAGCTTTCCAGGCTTTCCCATTGACTTGTGAGAAGTTGTCAGGGTTAGGTTCTATATAACAATTACATAACACAGCAGCAGAGCAGTGGAACTAAAATAGCAGGAACTTTCAAAAATTTAATTATCAGAATTATGGGTCCCAGCATTCTGCAAGTTAGCCCATTTGAGGTACTTTGATTGGGGGGGGGGATTTCCCAGTGATGCACTATTAGCCATGGTGGTGCAGTGGTTAGAATGCAGTACTGCAGGCTACTTCTGCTGACTGCCAGCTGCCTGCAATTTGGCAGTTCGAATCTCACCAGGCTCAAGGTTGACTCAGCTTTCTATCCTCTTGAGGTCAGTAAAATTAGGACCCAGATTGTTGGGGGCAAGAGGCTGACTTTGCAAACCAGTTAGAGAGGGCTATAAAGCACAGTGAAGTGGTATATAAGTTTAAGTGCTATTGCTATTAAAGATGACAAACCCACGAGTTTTAGTACTGAAGCATATAGATTGCTGTTAAAATGCTAAGCCTTAGGAAGAACTATCCATCACCATTTTATATAACAGATAATAGATATTTCTTCTATTCCCATTTTGGGAAGAGCAGCACATGAGGCTTTTGATTTGATTTGTTAACATTGTAAACAAAAATGAGTCTTTGATGCAAAAACAATTAATTGGATGAGTAGTCTAGTTATAAGAAGACAAACAGGAAGCTGAGAGTATCTTTGAACTTTCATGATTCAAACAAAGCAGTATAAAGACAGCAATATATCACTGCTTCAGTGGAAGATGCTATCTGGCAGTCATGCACATTTTTAATATTCTGGATGAAAAGGAGAAGCAAAATTAGAGGAATCTTAGAATTTGAGTAGCTTGACTGCAAGGTGGGCAGCAGATAAATTTCATAAATAAATAAAATTGTCATCATTAATATGTTCATTTAATCCACCCTAGAGAATATATCATTTTCGTTGTTGGTCTTCACCCTGAGGGACGTCTTTCAAACTATTTTGTTACAAAAATTACTTAAATAAAGAGGGTGGATACTATGATTATTACAGCAGAAAGTCCCAAAAAGAAGTGTCAAAGAATGGCTTTGAAATATGCTTTCTTTAGAAGAATAAACCAAATTCTTATGCTTATAGATCTCTCAATGTATTAGACCAGAATTGCAGAGAGAGAGAGAGAGAGAAAGGGTCAATTGCAAGTATATTGACAATGATGGAAATTCAATCAGAATGCATTTAGAAGATGTGTTTAACATCAGAGTCTCAACATAAGATGATATGTTGGAAATTAAAGCAGGGTTCAACCTGACTAGTACTTGAATGAAAAACTTATCAAGTAATATCAAGGTTATGAGTTTGTCCAGGGAGTCAAGGGGATCTGGGAAGAGAGAATAGCAAACCACTTACCAACTGTTGTTAAGAAAGCTACATGGTTGTGTCATGTAGTCATCTCGATCAAGCTTGACTTGAAGCTGTCTTAACCTTTACCCATTTAGTTTACATTAATGACACATTTCTGCAAACAATTTTCAGAAGACTATTGATGGTGTCCTTGTACATTTGTAGCACATACTCTTAGAAAGGTTGTGAAATATATCTTCTTAAAGTAATGCCAGGTAACTTAATGCAGCTTGCTGATATATGGTGTAGAGCTACCCAGCCCTTCCCAGAAATGAATGGCATAAGTCATTTGAGAATAAACACTTAATAAGAGTGTCAACACATTACAAGAGTTGTAATACTTGAGAGATTCTATATCAAAAAACAGACTACAGCCAAAGCAAGAGAAATAAAATCTTGATTTGTATGTCTACTAATATTAAAAAAGAAATTGTCAGCTCTCTGGCATGTGTTCTGTAGAAATGAAAAAAAACAGATCATATGGCTGTTCCTGAATTCCCATGGGAAATGTTGGGCATATCCTACTAGCATCATTTCACCCTATTTTTCAGATATCAGAAAACATGGAGAGTTTGTGACAACACCCCCCCCCCCAAAAAAAAACACAAGTGATTCCCAGGCAATGGGAAAGCAGTGTTGGCATGTTATAAGTGCAAGAATATCATGAGTGGTTATTTATTTATTTATTTATTTATATCCCATCTTTATTATTTTTACAGATGACTCAAGGCAGCAAACACACCCAGCATACCTTCTTCTTCCTATTATCCTCACAACAACTCCCCCTGTGAGGTGGATTGGGCTGAGGGAGAGTGATTGGTCCAAGGTCACCCAGCTAACTGTCATGGCTAAGGTGGGATTTGAACTCATGGTCTTTTGCTTTCTAGCCTGGTGCCTTAACCATTAGACCAAATTGGTACTCATATTATATAATCTAAGATTATCCATCATTTGCCAGCCAAGAGTGTTACTAGTGTTCATGTGAGTCAAATTTAAGTAATGTTTTAGTAGCCCAGGGTATCTATTATCCACATTAATAGCTGAAAGGGCAATTCATTGTGTGATACTAAATTTAATAAAGCTAAGAGCTGGTGAAGTGTCTAAATTTTTCATTGGACAAAATATGTCTTATTGGAATGCAAGATGTGTCTCCATTTTTGAGCAGAATAATAAATAATGCTAGCAACTACTAATTTTGCTATATCTTAAAATAACTGGCAATGTACACACAAATACCTGGTAATGTAAACATTCAAAATTAATAAAAAGGATTTTGTGTTTGTATTGCTAAGATTCTGGTGTTTTTGCAAGAGGGACAGCACGAACAGATGCACACAGATAAAACCTGGTTGTCTACTATTGTTACAAAAAAAAGTGTAAACAGTGTTGTAATGACTCTTGATGGTAATTGGTATAACTGTAAATAGAGGCCATTTAAGTTAATAATATGAGGTAATCGAAGACTAAAGTACATCTCTTGAACAAGATACAAATCTTATTTGAGAGCATTCAGAGTACTTACTTGGTGTTTATGATAGTGCTATTCAGGAGGATTATAGTGCAATTTTTGAAAACAATATCTGCAATCATGGCCAGGTGATCTATTATATTTCCCTTATAATTCATGGATTTCTTCCTTTGAAAAAATTGTGCTAAATATAATTCTTATAAACCGGGAGAGACATCATTTAAAAACATTCTTGATAACATTCTTGTCCAACCTTGACAATAGGATCTTTGTAAGATATGCCTTCTTGCCCTACCCATGTTTTTACAACTACTGAAGAAAGATATAAACATAGTTTCTTTACAATAATAATGTAGCAAATGATTTTGACTCATCAAAAAAAATACATATACTTTCTTGGCTTTCTGTTACTCATATGTGTTACTTCTATTTTTTTCTTTGTGTAGTTCAGAATAACTTTTTCTCTATGGAAGAAGCATTAGCTTTATGTTTCTGCAAACATTGAGCTATATAAGATTCATATCTTGATATCCCAGAGTACAATAATTTTAGGGCATGCACTGTATTAAAACTGTCTATAGGATTTCCAATTGATGCATCTGTATTAAACAAAGTACTGAGTTAACACTTACAAATCCAGACTGCTCCTTCCTTCTTACAAGGCTGGTGACACAATTGTACACAGATTTAATAATAACAGCCCTTTGTTCATGTGCTTGCCAAACTAATTTTCCATGCGACACAGGTTTTTTTCCAAATCAATTTGAATTAATGAGACATATAAGATGGAGAGTAGCGTCAAATGCTTTGTTAAAAAATCTACAGTTAGAGTTGCTTCATCTGCTAATGCTGTAGTTTGATGAAACAAAGTCAATTTCGCATTGCTTAATCTGTGGGTTTTTTGTAAAAGAAAATCAATGTTTGTGACAACTATCTCTATTCCCTTCTACTTGTTTAAAGTAAAAACAAGTTTATATGCACATGCAAGAAGAAAATGTTAGGCTTGCTTGATTGCAATGTCTTTCTTTATCTGAAAAAATCAATATCATCAATTGCTTGATCTTCCAAACTCTTCAATTATTATGTCTTTTAATTATCACAGTATACTTGCATATACAATATAGAATGGTCAGATGCAACAACCTAATCAAGGAGAGAAGCAATCTAGAACTAACAAGAAACTTCATAACAGTGAGAACAACTATCCAGTGGAATGGCTTGTCTTCACAAAGTTGTGGGTGCTCCATCACTAGAGGTTTTTAAGAAGAGACTGGACAGCCATTTATCTGGAATGGTATATAGTCTCCTGCTTGTACAGGGGGTTGGAGTAGACGAGAAGACCTCCAAGTTCCTTTCCCTTTCTGTTAATTCTGTTAATGCTGTTAAAACACAATGAGACTATTGCATTTGATATAACTGAATGGAACATTTCAACAATATAGCAAGTACATGCATAATTCCAGTCTTTTTTTAACCATGAAGGCATTAGCATCTCCATTAAGAAGCTTCTACAGAGAAACAAAACCTCAAAAATGTGGAAAGATAATGCATTTCAGCTAATCAACAGGAATTCACTGCTTCGAAACTTATGTCAGTGCTTTGGCATTTACTTTAAAACCTGGTGTAAATGTCCAACCCAAAGCAGAGAAGCAAGCCTTGTTAAAGAACAATCAGCAAGGATCCAACAAGGAGTAATCCTGTCTCACCACACTTTTAAAGTGTCAACACAGACTTGAATGAAGGTGAAACTGTTGACATTGTATACTTAAAAAAAAAGACTTGATGAAGTTTCCTCATGAAAGCTCTTGAGTAAACTTAGCAATAATGAGATAGGAAGACCTGTCATTTTAAGGATAGCTAACTAGTTGCAAATAGAAAGCAAATAATAGGAATAAATGATACATTAACAACTGGGGAGAGGTAAGAGGTCAGGTCCCTCAAGGATCTTTGTTTGGATTGGTGTCTTCACACTTATTTCTAAGTTATAATGACTTAAGGGTAAGCAATACACTCAGCAGTTTTGTACATGTTATTAAATAATTCCAAAAAGTAAAATTTAATTCTGATTGTTAAGAGCTCCAGAAGGATATGTTCAGGCTGAGGCAACAATCATTTATGAGACAAACACTGTTCAATTTAAGTAAGCATGAGATAACATCTTGAAGCACACACACACCAATTTCATATATAAATTGATAAGGACCAACATGGCAGGGTGAAAGTGGAGAAACTCTAGGACCAGAAGTCATCCAGTGGAAAAATTGGAAAGGAGACTTAGAATAGACAAATGAAAATGCTTCTCACAGTGTTTGAAAGTTACTATCTTTTGACCAGGATTTGATAAATTCATAGAGAATATATCTATTAAGAGCTATTAGTCTTAAAAACTGAATTGAAGGTGGGTACCATGTCTTCACTGTCAGTTAATGTGAGGAAACAACAGACAAAGAAAGACACATCAATAAATAATGCTAAGGCAGGGCAAAGATGTGGAGAAGAAGCTGAACTAGTAATAGGCTTTATCTTTCTATGGTGAGCTTAGCCATAAAATATCTTCTTGTAAGAAAGACAATGAGAACTGTAAGCAAAATCTTATAAATATAGAAATATCACGCTGACAGCAAAGGCTATGTTTATTTCCAGTTGTACCCATATTTGTGAAACCAGAATCACTAGAAAGCCTAAACAAAGAAAAATTGAGGGGCTTAAATTGTAGTATGAAAATGATTGAGAATTCCTTGGTCACAAGAAAATAAATAATGTAGTACCAGAAGAAGTAAGACAGACTAGTCACTAGAAGATCTAATAATGCAGTAAAACTTAATATTTGGATGGTATTTAGAAAAAAAAATTGAAAGCAATAAAAAAGAGGTGTGTAGAAGATAAAGTGATGTAGCATCAACTTACAATAACTCAAAGAAACTGTTACTGACAGATGGACAGTTCTGGTGAAGCACTATCCGTTGGGTCATAAAGGATTGAAATCACTGAATTACTGAACAAGAAGACATACCTCAAATTGATTCAAAAGCACCTGTTTCAACTCAGTGCATCAAATCAGCTCAGTGATTCAGTTCAAAAAAACCAGTTCAACGGAATGTCTTTGAATGAAACCTTCAAATCAAATCTTCACATAGTCCTAATTTTGATTTGGGACATCTTTCACAATTGCATACCTAACAGAGGTAACTGTAAGAACAGAAACCCAGAAAAAAGATCTCCCAGGAGAAACCTCTGCTGGAACAATGGCATTCAGTCAATGGGGGGACACTACCAGAGGTGGTATTCAGCAGGTCCTGAACAGTTCTGGAGAACTGGTAGCGGAAATTTTAAGTAGTTCGGAGAACCGGTAAATACCACCGCTGACTGGCCCCGCCCCCATCGATATTCTGCTCTTGAGTCCCTGATCAGGAGGAAATGGGGATTTTACAGTATCCTTCCCCTGGAGTTGGGAGGGAATGGAGATACTGTAAGTATCCTTCTTCTGCCACTCCCACCAAGCCATGCCACACCCATAGAACCAGTAGTAAAAAAAATTGAATCCCATCACTGGACACTACCATACACAAGTTTAGCATTTGTAACTCCTCTTTTAACACCAAAGAGTTTACCTTTTCGGAGATCTCCCAGTTACCAAGCCCACTTCAAACAATGTTTAATGGCAAATTCTGGGGATGGAGGATTGGTCTTTAAAGATCAATTTTCTCTTCTCCTTCTTGAAACATTCATTAAAAAAAATAGAATAGGACAGTTTTAACAATGAATTGCAACTGTTAAAGACATTGAAAAATACCATCAGCACCATAAAACCATTTTTATTTTATTTTTTAAATTCATTACCTGAATTTGAAAAGATAGAAACTGTCTTTATATATTGCTCTTGGGCTTTTCTGTCTATCTCATCTCTTCATTTTCATGTATCCTTATGTTGTGCAAGGAAACAGTAGCAAGATGGCGCTACTGTACATTGGACTCACATGAATGAATGGAAAGGGCAATGGCTTCAACAAATTGAATAAGCCAACAAACAGAAGTGAAGTGAATTATCGCAAAGTGTCAGGTTGGCTGGATATTGTGAAAGTTACCAATTATGGAAAATATTTGCAGCTCAGGGTTGAAATGAGGAATTCTTGGTGGTCCCTGAGCTTGGTTGTTTTCTTGCAGACATTTTATTACCCAAACTAGGTAACAGCCCCCCGTTTCTGACTCTATTTATAAATTTTCATTTTTAGGGTTTTAAATGGGTTTTTAGCACGGGTTTTAATTCAATTTAATATGTTTTCTAATAGTGTATATCGTCTTTTGTTATGGTTTTAATACAGTAATGCCTGTACGCCGCCCTGAGTCCTAACAAGGAGAAGGGTGGGGTATAAATTCGAAAAATAAATAATAATAATAATAATAATAATAATAATAATAATAATAATAATAACAACAACAACAACAACAACAACAACATCAGCAGTGTTAATTACCTAGTTTGGTTAATGAAATGTCTGCAAGAAAACAACCAAGCTTAGCGATCACCAAGGACCCCTCATTGTGAGAGTTGTGCAAAACATATATAAAACATTAATAATAATAATAATTTATTAGATTTATAAATCGCCCCCTCTCCCCGAAGGGACTCGGGGCGGTGTACAGGAAAATTAAAAAAACATCTAAAAACATACAGTATATCCAAAGTTAAAAACGAATTAAATTACCGTGTACTAAAAGTTAAAAACATTAAAATTACAACCCAGCCTATGCTAAAATTCCCCTAAAATCTAACATCCATTTACATGTTTGGCAGATGTTATATTACAAAAGTCTAAACTATTACGGAAGACCAGCTTGCGTAACATTGGGTAGGGAAGGCTGCCCAGCTGTGGAAGATTACTGTGATCTCAAAAATAGCTAAAGATTGTATGATCTGTACCTTGAGATATTCTTTTGACTTGCATTGAAGATTGCTATTCTACCATAACTCCTGTACTAGACAGAGGAATCATTCTCCATCATACCTGGAGAAACCAAGTCTAGAACTGAATCTAGAATTTTTGGAATACAAACTTGGCCTTCATCCACCAAATTAGGGCTTTAAGGGCTTTCTAGAACTTTAAATATACTTTATTTGGGAATGATATTATTTCTAAGTATAAATAAGAGATAATTGCAATCTTGAACAAATATTCAAAGCAAAGTATTTGAACTCAGCACAGAACTGAGCTCAAATTCCCAATGCAAAAATACAAAAGGCTTTGCTGTGTTTTCTGTTTTGTATTCAAACATCACAAACTGTTGTCACTTTGTTGCTCATCAGTTTCTTATTTAGTTTTCTGAAATTCATGGACTAACAACCGAGTTGATTTATCAGCATACATTTTAAATCTGTGCAAAGCATAACATACAAGGAAAATCATATTTATTTTATGTACAGTTGTAATCAGTTGGCTAAAACAACACCCCACACAGTGAAGTTCTTTTAAAAACGAGCATTAAATTATTCATTAAAGAAGCAAAGATACTGCGTACAATTATGCTTACACTTAGCAGAGATGGTTTCTTCTGCAAGATGAACTCCTGCAAGCATTTCCCATAGTAATCGGTATTTACATAGGCTTTTTAATTCTACTTGATTCTGGGTATGGTAGTGCTTCCTAAACTTTTTCCTTCATTACCCAAAATCACTAATCAGAAAGTCTTTTTTACTCCAAGTAGGTAAAATACTTTTAAGTCAGTTTAAATGTCCCTGTTGTGATTGGCTTTGTGTGTGGTTACCCAAAGAAAAAACACTTTTACACAACTTTGGATAATTTCCACTGGTTTGGGAAGCATTGGTGTATAATATTGTATGTTGGGCCACCAGTTAAACTGCTGTAAAGCAGATTATTAGACAATGGCTCAGAACAGCTAATGGGTATTTCTTTAATGAAAAGAAATGACTGAAGAATAGTTGGAGATGAATAGTTGCCCCCATTCAAATAGGTTAATGGCAATGATATTGTGAATCAGAATAACAGGTATGTAACAATGTCCTTTTCAGTCACCTTTGCTTCAAGATATGTGACCCCTTTAAATGGTGTATCACAATCTATTCTGCATTTTTGAAAACAATTTTCATCCCAATGGAAAAGATTATTTGGGGAGGGGACTGTTCCTGGCAGCATGGGGGTTATGCTGACAAGACAGTCAATAGGTATGCCTGAGATTCAGTACAAAATCATCTTTCCAACAGTCTACAATCTTGCTGGATTCCTAATCCTTTAATTAACTCCCAACAGAAAATATCACAAGAGAACTGCTTTCATTATTATTTTTTCTCAAATGGGAAATATGGCCAGTCACCAACTTTGCAGTGGAATATGGAAGTTTTCTTTTACCTTGAACTTCACTCCTGATATCTACATGGAAATGGACATGACATTTTCTTGGTAAAAGTATAGACATAGTTCCCTATTTTTCTTCTTCAAAGAAAGTTTTCTTTTTTCTACCTTCCATTCTAGCCTATGGCTCTAGGAGTTCTTAGTGAAATCTTATCCAAGTACCCTGTTTCCCTGAAAATAAGACCTCCACGAATAATAAGCCCAATCGGGCTTTTGAGCTCATACGCTAAAATAAGCCATCGTCCGTCCCCCCCCCAAAAAAACCTGAAAATATTGCAACACCATGCTTGCCACCTCCTGCACCTCAAAAATAATAAGACCTCCCCGAAAATAAAGCCAAATGGTTATTTGGGGGGTCGAAAGAAAATAAGACCCTGTCTACTTAGCTTTTTGAAATTGACTGAAGTCAGCTAGGTGCTGTCATCAAATTCAGATGAATAATTAACACCAATGTTTGGTGCATGGCTAATTTGGGTCATCTTTGCCATATATACATTTCTTAAATGTTGGATTCTTTTATCTTATGGCGCTTTCAACACACAAGCCCAACTCAAATAAATATCTGAAGAGCTCTGCAAAACTCATTGGTGCCTATTAGATTGAAAAAGACTAAAGCTCTGGGGATTTAGCAAGCCACACTCAGAAACCTAACCTTGAAATGGACAAGATTTGGGATAATGGTGAATCTTCCCAGAGGGGCAGTCTCTCAAAATCACTTTAAGAAGATAGCATAAAAATGTCCAAGAAGTTACAAAGAACCCCAGGATAAGATCCAAGGATCCACTGACTGTTGTTACCTAAAGTCAATGTTTATTACAGTCACTGAGAAAAGCATAGGTAACAGGGATTCATAGAGTAGCAAAAAGAAAGCCATGGCTCACTAAGAAGAATGTTAATGTTTATCTCAGTTTTGCCAGGAAGATATGGATGAACCTTCAATCTTCTGACAATGTTTGACAGTTGAGTCAAAAATTAAATATTTTGAGCCATATGTTAAGCATGAAAGTGAGAGCGTCGTGGTTAGGGAGGGGTGCTTAGCTGCCTCAGGAATTGTACACCTGTAATAATTGAAGGAAGCATGATTTCTTCAGGAGAATATCTGGCCATCTGGCCAGAATTGATGATAAACTGCAAATTCAAATATAGTAAAACAATGAATCCAAACATGCAAGCAAATCTACAAGAAATACCTCTCTGTTTCTCTTCCCTCTTATGTCTCAATGAATCGAGGAGGAACTTGCCTTCTGAATACCATCTAGTTTCCTGTGACTTAATGGTTTAGTCTTCTTTACTTAAATAATGATTCTTGCCTATTTCCCTCAAGATCTACTCCCTGATTCTCTGCAGATTCATCTTAGGGTTGATACCAGTACAGGACCTCAGTTGTCCACTGCACTGCTTAGTAATGATTTGTCTGAATTAGTTTCACTGCTTATCTCTTGAAGAAGTAGATATGGTTCTGGTATTTGTTCACACTAGAAGTGGTATTCAATAGGTTCTGACCAGTGAACTGATAGTGGAAATTTTGAGTAGTTCGGAGAAATGGTAAATACCACCTCTGACTGGCCCCACCCCATCTATTCTCTGCCTCTTGAGTCCTAGCTGATTGGGAGGGAATGGGGATTCGTAGTAACCTTCCCCTGGAGTGAGGTGGGAATGGAGATTTTACAGTATCCTTCCTCTACCACGCCTACCAAGCCACGCTCACCAAGCCATGCCACACCCACCAAACCATGCCCATAGAATCGGTAGTAAAAAAAATTTGAAACCTACCACTGGTTCACATCACTTCTTCCCTATTAAATCCCTCCTCAACTTGCTATGTTAGGATCCCATGAAAATCTATTCTGCCAATGATTTCTGTAACTATTTATATTTTATTTTTTAAGTGGAGTTTCTCACCTGTTGGAGGGGGATAGTGTTGAGGTTTAGAAACTGTTTTCTGAATGCAGCTTAGGCTACATTCAGAGAACTCATATATAGCAGATACCAACATTTACCATGCTGGTGAAGTAAGAGGTAATATTGCACCTCCATGAACAATTAAAAAAACATAGCTATCTGTATTTGTTTAGACCAAGTTTTGGTTACACTGATAAATGGTCTGTATAGGAAGACAACTAGAAGACATGTGATCCTGTTGATACTCTTGGATCTCTCAATGGCTTTTGATATCTAGACTACTGTAACGCTCTCTACATGGGGCTCCCCTTGAGATGCACCCGAAGGCTGCAGTTGGTTCAGAATGCGGCCAAGCGGGCAGTTTCGGGAGTCTCTAGATACTCCCACGTAACACCTCTCCTGCGCGGGCTGCACTGGCTGTCTGTGGCTTTTCGGGTGCGTTTCAAGGTGTTGATTATCATCTTCAAAGCGCTCCATGGCACAGGACCTAGTTATTTGCGGGATCGTATCTTGCCCCATACATCCCTTCGGCCGATTTGCTCTCACAGAGAGGGACTTCTCTGGGTGCCGTCCACTAGGCTGTGCCAGCGGGCGACGCCCAGGGAAAGGGCCTTTTCTGTGGCGGGCCCAACCCTCTGGAATGACCTTCCCCCTGACATTAGAACGACCACGGACCTCCGCTCCTTCCGCCAGAAACTCAAAACCCACTTGTTTCATCTGGCCGGCCTGGCCTAATTCCAGCTTTCCCACCTCAGTTTGTATTTTTAAATTCTGTGATTTGGTTTTAAGGTTAAGTTTTTAATTTTTAGTATTATTGATTGTAATGGTTTTAATCTGTACCTGTACACCGCCCCGAGTTCCTTCGGGGAGAGGGGGCGGTCTAGAAGTCCAATAAATAATAATAATAATAATAATATCACTGACCACAGCATTGTTGCAAATAATGGAATTGTGAGTGCTTCATCATTTTGCAGTGATTTTGCTATTTCTATGGAAATTACCAGCTACTTGGTCCTTTGATAATTGTCCTGGAGAATCTGCACTGTTTCATCTTGTCCCCCATCTCTTTTATACTTATATAAAGCTAATAATGTGAAATAGATAATTGGCACCAGTATGTTGGGATAATCAGCCACATTTCTTCTCTGTTCAATGTTAGAAGTTATATTTATGAGTTCAAAGGCATGCATATAAGAGAATAATGGAAACTGCATTTAAACCAGATGTTGATTCTGCTAGCATGTGTTTGGGATAGATGCTAACAGGGTTACTTCCTATTTCAGAACCAAACTGGAATAAGGGGTATTTATAGTTATTACAGCTAATAAAGCAAATGCATTGGTTCTTACTTCTGATCATATATGTACTGGTAACTTCCAGCTTGGATTGTTCTTGTGCATTTTTGTCAAATGGATGTTTGTAATTGTCCTAGAATGTGTAATGGAGTAGTTGAGGCTTCCAGGAAATCACATCACTTCTATGTTAAAACAGTTGTACTGTCTGCATCTGGCTTTCTGGGCTTATTTCAAATTTGTTACTGTAGTGTTTAAATTCCTACCCAGTTAATTTCAGATTATTTGCAGAATCAATTGTTATCACATAGTCTGTTGCACATTCTTAAATCCTAAGAGTAACTTTTATAGATTCTACCATAGATATGTTGCTAATTTGGGAATAAATAAACATTAGCAAACATAACCAAACCCATATTTAGGGTATGTAGTAGAATAAGTGACAAAATCATTAGAATAGCAAAGAAATCACACAAAACAAAGAAATAGAAACAAAGAAAGTATTGAGCACAGCCTATTAGAAACAAGCTTTCTTGTTCAAACTTCTATGATGTGCTACTCTCAAAAAAGGAAATTAGAAATAACTAGGATCAAATATAAGACTGTTCATTCCCTAAAGCAACCACTGTTTGATCCAATATGGTAAATAGGAAGATGATATATGTGTCAGTTTGATAAAGCCGCTTGTTTGGATATAATTTTTGTTTGTAGCTACAGATCAATAATACTTCCACACACTCTTCAGATGTTGGTTGTATTAAATTGGGATCCATGGAAAAAAAGTTTTCCTACAGTTTCTGGTATTGTGAACATCATCACTGGAACGATGACACAGAACTGCTGCTGAGTTTAACATATTCTTGCCTCAGGGTTTCACTCAGCGACTCCAGGATCTGACCCAGCTGAAGATTTTGGGTAGGAAGAAGATTAAATATAGCAAAGAGATCCTGCCCCATCACGCTGCAAGGAATTGGAAACAAAGTTATTGAGATATCAAATAGAAAGTTGGCTTTGATATTCATCTGTGTCAGGCAGTCACCTGCCCTAATCCTCCTTTATATAAGGTGATATTTCAGAAATAAATGCTACATGTCAAAAGCTTGGGAAGATAACGGCTGCCCTAAGCAGGTGCCCCATTAACATTGATCAGAGATGGACATCTCCCTGAAACCAAGAAGCAGATGTTTCATACTCCAATGAAAAGTGGTTGCTGCAGGTGGATTAAAATTAATGCATGGCTGGCATCATCTCATTAAAAAATATATATAGGGCCCCAGGGGTCCTACATCTCTTTTGCAGGACAACTCTAGGTGAAAATGGGACAAGGAGATGAGAGTGTCAACAGCAAAGCTTTGAAGGAGCGAAGGGAGAAAAACAAAAAAGAAGATAAATTAACAGAATCGGAGCTTTGAATTTTGCAGTTTCCTATCACAAAGATATTTTAACAAACACAAATTGGCATATTTGAGAAGGGGGAGGAAAAGTCAGACAAAGTGAGAAAAAGAGTTCAGTAGGTGGAATAAGGGGGTGGGAGTACAAGCAAGAGCTTGTAAACTCATCTTCTGTACATTCTACATTCAGTTTTTTCTGAGGGCAGAGCAGACAGCAAAAGAACCCATCCCACACAATTAATGATTTCCACCCATTTAGTGCAACACTAAGTGGGCTTTTCTTCTTATAATTTAAGGGTGTCCACAGGGGATGGTCCAAAGCATCAAGGCAGAGGCATGATGATGCAATCAAATCCTCATCTGATTTTTTTTTTATGTTCATTGATCACACCAGTGATGGGTTTCTGCAGGCTCGCACCTACTCGCGAGAGCGGGTTGGGGAAATTTAGAGAACCGGTGAGAGGGGGTTCCACCGGCGTACCTGGAAGTAAATCTGGCCTGCAGCTGCCAGTCACCCAATGGAAAGGAAAGGAAAGGAAAGGAAAGGAAGGAAGGAAGGAAGGAAGGAAGGAAGGAAGGAAGGAAGGAAGGAAGGAAGGAAAGAGAAAGAAAGAAAGAAGGAAGGAAGGAAGGAAGAAGGAAGGAAGGAAGGAAGGAAGGAAGAAAGAAAGAAAGAAAGAAAGAAAGAAAGAAAGAAAGAAAGAAAGAAAGAATTTATCATCACAATTGAGTCCAAAATTTTGGTTGCTAAGCAAGAGCATTGTTAAATGAGTTTCACCACATTTTAAAAGGTGGCCACTCCCACCCTGTCACATGACTGCCAAGCCATGCCCACAAAATAGGCCACACCTACAGAGTAGGTTCTAAAAAAAATTGAAACCCACCACTGGATCACACCATCTTGACTTTTTGTTCTACATCCTACAGATGCTCCTGTTACAGGATTCAGGATCCAGACAGCAGGATTCCAAACAAGGCTGCCATTCATAAAATATATTCAGCACACGAAAAGAAGACAAGCCCAGTAGGGTGTCCGTTGGAGTGCTCCTTTTTGTTATAACATAGAATAGAATAAACTACCAGAATCAAAACTTTTTGAAGTGACTAAATTGGAATACAGAGTTGTGTCTCTACACCCCTCCCAAAAAAAAAATTAACAATGATTATTCAAGGTTCCAGTGAATACCCACTGCTAATTCAAGTTTTATTTCAGGTACTTAAAAAGGCAGGGGAAGAGTTTAATTTTAAATGCCTGTAAGGAGGAAATGTTCTCAAACAATGTGTTTATTTTAAGAAGAAATCTCACTAAAGCGATTATAGAGGCTTTTGGAACAGAGTATTTCTGCACTTTTGAAGTTACATTTAATATTTAAATTGTCCAGACCTAGTTTTTGGCCTACAAATTTAGAAACAATGTCACACTCTTTGGGTCCCAATAGGAATAATGCCTGGGGATCATTCCTATTGGGACCCAAAGCATGTGACATTGCTTCTAAATTTGTAGGCCAAAAACTAAGTCTGGACAATTTAAATATTACCATTTTGGGATAGTTCGCCCAAACCTGTAGTAAAAAATGCTACCAGTTCAGGTGAAAAAATGCTACTGGTTCAGGCAAAAGGGTAGTTTTGACGATCAGCTGTGCAACGATCAGCTGTGCAACAATCAGCTGTGCCACATGATTTACTGTATATTCTCTAGAAAGCAGGAAATCCTGCTTTCTAGCTAATCGCGCGGCACAGCTGTTTCCTCCCCCCCACCACATACTACTTACCTTTGCAGACTCAGAAAAGGCTTCTTAATCCTCCTTTTTCAGCACTGCGCACAAAGCGTACATATGGCACGCAAAAGCCCGACGGTTTGGTAGCAGACTTCAGAGAATTTCACCCCTGCCTAGCCAGATATTGATTTCATTTCTCTTGTGGTATTTTCGCTGTGGATCTGAAGGATAGTGAAGAAGATGCACTGAAACTAGTAAAAGCTTACTGAATCCCAGAGAGACCAAATTGGCCTACAAGAAAAACCAAGCAAAGAATAGGAAAAAATACACGGCAAGGTGAAGCATTATATGGACCGAACATAACAAAAAAATGCTGTTGAAAAAGCAGATGTTGCAATGGCTATGGCAGGAAAGATGAAGAAAGAGACAAAGGGCTAATTCTGGTTGCATGAGACAGCAACAGATCGCAAATAAAGAAATTGAAAAACAGTGGACCAATTAGTGAGCTGCTGCAAAAAAAAAGATTGCACAGACTGATTACAAACATCAGCATGACAATGGTGCATTGGAATATCTGCAAGAAATGACATTTGCCTGCAAGAAAAAAACGGTGGGGCCACAAGATTGACAGAGTAATAGATAATGAAGATGCTAAAGTGCTCTGGGACTTCAGAATTCACACAGACAAACATCTGCCACAGAATACTCCAGACTTAACAACGCCATCAGTCAATTGCAAAAGGCAGCTTTACTTGGAACAGCTTACATCCTGTGACCATAACTTTCTCACCATCAAACAACAACATCTGCCTATCCCAGGTCCTTGGGAAAGACTTGACAGGTGGCTTAAAAAAGCCAAATCCAGTCTAAACATTTGGCTGACTGTGCAATCAACCATCATATGAAATCCTGTCTGGTTTTTCCATGCACTTGGGGAAGGCAAAATGAGAAAACCCAATTTCACAGCTTATCACAGGAAAGGTTCCTGAAATCAAGAAGGGTTAGGAACCATGAAAGAAATATTTTCATGTGTCAAAGCTAATGGAATGAAAACACCTGCTTCGAGCGTCAAAGTAAAATATGAGTGAAATGAAATAGGATAGAATTGGGGTTGGACTTTCGATCCTTAGCCTGATTACGTGTGCACAGATTTCTATAGGTTGTTCTGCCACCTCATCTCCAATGTTATCTTATTAATTGTACAGGATGCTCTGTGAGCCCTACCCACTCACCCATGAAATGCTTATGGACTTGCTCCTGCACCATTAGAGAATATCATAATCTGCTCTACTGAAGAGCTGTTCTTTCCCAACAGTGCCTTTTTTTTTCTTATACTCAGATCCTAGATGGGGCTCAGAACTGCTTTTTGTCTCACCTTCTGTTCTCAAAGAAAGGCAAACTTTACTAGTGTTAAAATCTGGCATAAGAAACATTCACGCCTCCCACACCAACACTGATGGCAGCGCTGATGATAACAGAAGATTTCCTAACTGGGAATTTGCTCTTTGCTATATTTCTCACTTAAAACAATTAAGAATGGATTTTTTCTTATTAATGTGCCTGGTGATGACTTTTTGATGAAAGAATTCACACCTTGAGAGAAAGCAGAAGATTCTAGGTATTATCTTATCTCTTCCCATTCTGCAGTTAGGTACATATATTTCTTGCTGCCATAATAATCCAAGCTTTGATGTGGGTCGTATATCAAAACGTCTGTTTTGCACTTCAAGAAATATGTCTGTAATATTTTCACACCATGAAAGATCTCTCTGTCTCCCTTTATTATTGTCTTGTTGTAAGGCAATTCTTTTTGTATTTGGGAGGTGTTACATTGCTTGAGTCATGTTGCCTTTTTGAATTTGCACTATGGACCACATCTTCTCTGCTGGGGTAATCGCTACTCAGTTGGACATCATCAGGCTAAAAATATAAATGACCTGGACTTCTCACATGCATACATCTCTAGAAGAGGAAGTGGGTTGGAACTCCCCCATACACACACACCTTTGGGCTGCAATGCACATCCATGTAGTCAGAATGAATGAATGAATATGCATATATGCCTGAGGTGCAGGAACAGGTGAGGATCTAAGTCCAAAGGTTGATAGATCCAGCCTCCAAAAGACAGTAGTATTACATGAAGAACTTCTACAGAAAGTTGTCAGTTAATGAATAGAAGAATATGGCTGTTCTGATATAAATACGAACAAAAAAAGCAGTGTGAGAGCTCAGAATCAATAAACATTAAGAGATATACGCAAAACTCTATTTAGAGTGCAATATAGAATGAACAGGACACCATTCCAATAGCAGGTAAGTCACACAAAACAAAGAACTGGCAAGGAAGGGAGTAAGTTAGTAAGCTATTGGAGAATTAAAGCAAACTCTTCTCTCATTTGTCAAATTGCTGTTAGGGACAGAGAAAGAAGCAAGTTAGAAATAAATATGTATGATCAAGGCAAGGATGTTCTTTCACGGAATCAATTATTGTTTGAGTCTAACGAGGCAATCAGAAAGATGTATGTAATCAGTTTGATAAACTTGCCTGCTTGCATATAATGTTTGTTTTCTCTTCTAACGAAACATATTCTATTTACAAATTACTAGAACTTAAAACCAGCCTTTGCTGATGAGCCAGGGAAAGTTTTTTTTTCTTATGCTAGCTCTGTTTTTCTCGATGATGAGACCTATATTCACAGATGTCACAAATCACAATGAAAAATGATGAAATTTGTGTTTTGACAATGTAAGTCCTGTCTTTCCATACTTGAGTCCCAATGTCAGACCAAGTAGATAAGTTTTTCATTTATTTAACATATATCTACCCCACCACCATCAAAATGATTTTTCAGCATCTTACATCAGATATAAATAGAATAAGTTAAAACATTCAGAGTCTTATTTAAAACAGAAATTAACAAGTAGCAATAAAAACAGCCATCAGGCAAAAGGGTGTTAATAATAAAATGAAAGCAATGAAAGATGAAAAATGGCATAATGCATCAGCTCAGGAAAAACAATAATTTATGGAAAATCAGCGAGGAGGCAGCTATTATATCCACCAAGAAGCAGATCCAAAGTGTCAGCATTAAGTTATGTGGTTCATATTACAATGTTGTGATTAGCATTTTATTATTCCCCCTCGCCAATGCCTAGATAAAGAACAACATGCCACTGTGGTTGATATTATTCTTATTATAATTTAGAAGAAGTTTTATAGTATTTCCTCGAGTCCTGGCCTTTTAAAAACCTTGTGGTACTGGATTTTAACATTTTTTATTGGACTTGGTTTTATTGCATGTCAAACTTTGTAAGGCTCCTAGTGCAGCATATGCAAGTTCAGATAAATGAAATAATAAAAACAACACAAACTGGAAGGGGGGGGGAAATCACAGGCATCTATAAATAGTAAAATAGTGTTTTATAAAACAGAACAAGGCTGGAGGCACATAACAATTTTCAGAGAGCTGATGGTGATTTAAAGGAAGCTTTTCATGTGAAAATGCACGTTTTCATTTTGTCCAGTTATATCCTCTGGGTTAATTTTTCAGAATCAACAGTAGAAAAAGACTCAGTATGACCCATGGACAGGTGATTTCAAACTGCTTTCAACATGTTGTAGAAACAGTTGTCTGCAGCTTAGGTTGAAAAAGCGACTCCAAAGGCAATTGATAACTGTCTGAATGCTGTGGTTGCACCTCTGTCTCTGATGCAGAGCACACATCAGAGCCTTCCCCATCCTTGAGGACTGGCCCATGTTCCTCCCCAACCTCCTCACTGTCTGAGTCTGCCACCAGCTCCACTGGCTACTGGCAGACCACAACAGAAATAATCTACTGAGCTGCCAGTAAAGCAAGTAAAGTGAATACAATACAATACAATAGCAGAGTTGGAAGGGACCTTGTAGGTCTTCTAGTCTAACCCCCTGCGTGGGCAGGAACCTTATACCATTTCAGACAAATGGCTATCTAACATCTTCTTAAAGACTTCCAGGGTTGGGGCATTCACAACTTCTGGAGGCAAGCTGTTCCAGAGGTTAATTGTTCTAACTGTCAGGAAATTTCTCCTTAGTTCTAAGTTGCTTCTCTCCTTGATTAGTTTCCACCCATTGCTTCTTGTCCTTCCCCCAGGTGCCTTGGAGAATAGTTTGACTCCCTCTTCTTTGTGGCACCCTCTGAGATATCGGAACACTGCTATCTATCATCCGATAGAATGATCCTATCTTTTTCCCATGTTGAAATCATCAACTTCCAATCCACTTTGCTTATACTCAGAATAGGTTTGTTTATTTCTCTGTTTGTTTATTTATTAAATTTTTATGCCACTCATCTCACTGATTCAGTGATTCTGGGTGGCTTAAGTATAGTACTAGAAAACAATTAAAATTAGGAAAAATGAATAAAAAAGCTAAAAACCGAAATGGGGGTGACCTGGCAGTGGGGATATTCTTTATCCAGTCAGCCACCATCCATGTAGCAGGCCCCCAACCGGGAGCTCAGGCCAGTTGGCAGAGCCAAGATTTTAGGCTCTTCCAGAAGACCAGGAGTATGAGGTAGATCTCACTTCAATTGGAGACTATTCCAGAGAATAGTCCAGAGAGACTATTCACTCCAATTGGAGACTATTCCAGAGGCCACAGCAGAAAAGGCTCTTCTCCTGAATCCCACCAGCCAAAATTATTTGGCCAACAGGATCCAAAGTAGACCTTTTCTGCTAAAAAAAAAATTGGATGGTTTAGTCTCATCAGGTGAAAGAGTTCTTCAGATATCCCAGACCCAAACTACAAAGCAAGGGTAACAGCCTCAAGGCTCATGGGCCAGATCTGGCCCATCGGGTGCTTAGAATCGGTTGCCCTGAAAACAGCGAAGGACACTGCCTCTGCCAGAGGAAATGATGGCCTCCTGCAGCCTTCTACTATTCAAGACAGAGCATGTGGAGGCCATGTGTTTTTGGCCATGATGGCCTCCTGAGTCCTCTGCCAGTGAAAACAAAACTCTCTCGAGTGTGACCCCCCATCAAGCCCCATTTTTGCTGGCAGAGGGCTGCAGGAGGCCATCATGGCCGAAAACAGACCCTAGATGAGTGATGTCGAGCTGGCCACACCCACCCTGGCCATGTCCTGTGGCCATGCTCCCCCGGTCCCCCAAGGTCAAACACAACCCTGGTGCAGCCCTCAATGAAATCAAGTTTAAGTCTGCCATAAAGGCTTAAAGGCAATGACCAACAATTAAGGTTCTTTGCCTCAGGCTTCAAATGAAACTTTGATAGATATGGCCCACCATGATGATAGCCCTACTACATAAGCTATAAAGAGACATGTGCCATTGCAGTAGCATCTAGAGTGCTAGGTGATGTCATGGGCATATATCAATCACACTCCAAGTTTAAAGATCTGATCACAAAGGCTCACAATTTTGGTCATTCTTAAAACAAAATCATTGTTTGGAAAATGAAATCAGGCAGGGAGCAGCATTGTTTTCATGCCATTTCAAAAGAACTGATGTGCCAATTCTCCTTGCAAGTCTTTGCAACATATTATATAATGTTCTAAAAAGAACATTTTAGTGAAATTATGGCAACTTACGCATCTTGAAAAAAGAAATCACAGAATTGTCAACAGTGGCATCTTTGGACAGGGTGCTGACATTCATCTCAAAATTTATTTAAAAAATAATCCATGTTAACATAAAGTTATCTAAGTTTCAGCTAAAGTTATAATCCATGTTAACATAAAGTTATCTAAGTTTCAGCAAAATATATTCTTCTCTAAAGCATTGAAATTTTTGACATGCTGAATTGTAAGCAGCAATTAGAGACATAAGCAAGTAAAATCTTCTATTGGTTTACTACAGACAAGCATGTGTTATAGCTTGAATCCAGCTCGTGATCAAGAAATTTCAGATCTCCTTAGAATTTCTAGATATCCTTCGTTAAATCAAGGTTAAAGTATAGAATATCAATTAACACTTGGTTCTTTTTTCATAATATAAGGAGATTTGAAGATTAGTTTGGCTGATTCAAATGTTCTCAACTCTGTGAGTCTGTAAATGTGAAAAGAAAGCTGCAACATATTGATCAGCTATCCAAATTTAACCTGTCTGGTTACTACTGGATCTGTAAAATATTTGTCTTTCTTTCAGTCAGATATATAATTGTCCTGATCCTTCACAAAAAAAGAAAAACCCAAGGACATTCTAGATTACAGAGATCAAAACTTGTATAAGACTCTGAACTGCTGATCTTACACCATATAGATATATGAATAAACCAATTAACATCTCTAGAAGTCTTCTAAGGCAGGGGTCTCCAACTTTTGCAACTTTAAGTCTGAAGGACTTCAGCTCCCAGAATTCTCTAGCCAGCAGGTGGCTGGAGAATTCTGGGAGCTGAAGTCCTTCAGACTTAAAGTTGCAAAGGTTGGAGACCCCTGTTCTAAGGAATTTGAACCTTTAGTAAGCACTAACACTCATGAAACTTCTCACCCCTTTGGCTAGCTACTCAGAAATTAACTACTTTATAGCATCATTCAGCCATCAATTACTATATCATTACTATTACATTATTAACTAGATTGGGAGATACTATAAATCACAGGAAAGTAAATTATCTTAAGTGTGCATAATAATAAATGTGCAAAAAATGTAAAAAAAGCCTTAGGAAATTTTATGATTTTAACTGGGTAAGAAATAGAAATTACACAATAAGTAGAAAGTTAATTGAACAGTACTGCTTATTGTTAGACTTTTAGTTCATGACATTATTTGATCACAACCATTAGAAGAACAAGAATGCTTGGCCTTTGGTACTGCACCTGCTGCTATTTGATTTAGATATAAAGAAAATATGATAAAGCTGTTCTGAAGTTATCAGGGAGCTTCTATTTTCACACCCGATGCTATATAAACTTGAAAGTATCACAGGTGGAAAAAAAAGCCACAGAAGTCCAAGGAAGTATGGTAAGTTAAAGGGAAGAATGAAAAAGGATACTGGATAGAATAAGGGATGAAAGCATTGTGGGTATTAAGAAAACTGAACGCAAAAGAATATTTCCTGCAAAAAAATAACAAAAGGCATTTTATAATGCATTTCATAATACATATAAAGAGAAGTAGAACAGGATATGTATAAAATTAAAAAGAGATAGGAAAAAGCAGAGTAATTTACAGGGAATAAAACATGACTTGGAACTGATAAAAAGCAGCTAATTCAGAAGCCTCCAGTGCAGTGAATTGAATTAAAAATAAAAATGAGTTATTATTTGGGATGAAACTGAAGGTAGCAAATACTGGAAGGAATCCTTTAGAAATTCATAATGCAATTTATAGAGATGGAAGAGTGGAATGCTACGTATATTAGTGTTCAAGTAAATGCTATATAGATTTGTTCAAGAAGAAAATAATGAGGGCATAAATGTGATAAGACCATTAAAATGGCCAAGGCTGCATGTGTAGATGGTATAACTGGAAACATGTTAAAATACGAATGTGCTTTTTCTTATGGACTGCTTGCGTGAAGAAAGTGGCAGGTTGCTGAATGTGATCAGAATGATATATGGTGAAATTAAACTGCGCATGAAAATAAATGTATTCAATGGAATGCTTAGTGAATGGCTAACTTTGAGCAGAAAGTTTAAAAAAGGATGTGTACGGTAATGTATTCTTATTTGCTTAAGGTATTTATGAAAAAATGTCTACAAATGCTTGTAATAATATTAAATGCATATTTCTTGGGTATCTGAATGTAAATATGTACAAATGATACTATTTGTTGAGAACAATAATAATCTGCATCAAATGTTACATTGTATGATACAAGAGTATGAGTCTGAACATTAATATATTAGAATCAAGGGAGTTGTGTACTATAAACAAATAGTAAAAACTAGATTGTGTGCATGAATATGCACAGTATAATATTTATTGAAGTTGGGAAAACAGATGGAGAAAATTTAAGATTTGCAAATACTGATACAAAAGTACTGGGTAGTGTGAGGTCTGTTATGAGAAATACATAAATGCTTGTTGACAAAATTAAAAATGTCTGTGCATGCTTCTGCCAACTGTTGCATGGATGTGAAATTTGGGGACATCAGGAGAAACATAAAACTAAGTTGAATGCAGAGGAAAAGGCTCACTTAGACTTTAAGAGAGCTAATTTCAATAAACTCCGAGAGAGCTTGGGAAGGATTCCATGGATGAGAATCCTCAAGGGGAAAACAACTCAAGAAGCTTGGGAAATTTTGAAAAATGAGATTATAAAAGCCCAGTCCAGCGCAATACCAATGAAGAAGAAAAATAACAGCTCCCAAAAGAAACCAGCATGGCTGCATAAAGAACTCTCTGACAAATTGAAAGACAAAAAGGATAAATATAAAAAGTGGAAAAAGGGGGACATAACTAAGGCAAAATATCAGCAAATAGCCCGAGCCTGTAAAGATGAAGTGAGGAAAGCTAAGGCTCGCAATGAAGAAAGGCTTGCCAAAAAAGTAAAAAATAACAAAAAAAGCTTCTTCCAACATGTTAAAAATAAGAAAAAAGTTAAGGAAACAATTGGTCCACTGCTGGGAGAAAATGGCAAGAAGATGAAAAGCAACAGGGAGAAAGCAGAACTATTTAACTCTTTTTTTGCATCTGTCTTTACACAAAGGGATAAAACAGTCCAACCAATCAAAAACAGCACCACAAAAATCAGATTAGGAACACAAGTTGAAATAGGGAAGAAAATGGTAAGTGAGCACCTATCTGCCCTGGACGAGTTCAAATCACCAGGACCGGATGGATTACACCCCAGGGTTCTGAAGGAACTGGCAGACGAGATCTCAGAACCACTGAACTATATCTTTCAGAGATCCTGGAGCACCGGGGAACTGCCAGAAGACTGGAAAAGAGCTGATGTGGTTCCCATCTTCAAAAAAGGGAAAAAAACAGATCCAGGAAACTATAGACCCATCAGCCTAACCTCAATACCAGGAAAGATTCTGGAAAAGATAATTAAACAACAAATAAGTGAACACCTAGAAGCAAACAAAGTAATAGCTAAAAGCCAACCTGGGTTTGTCAAAAACAGATCATGCCAGACGAATCTAATTGCATTCTTTGACAAAGTGACAAAATCAGTGGACCAGAGAAATGCTGTTGATATAATTTACCTGGACTTCAGTAAGGCATTTGATAAAGTAGACCATAACCTACTATTAGATAAAGTAGAAAATTGTGGGTTAGACAGCACCACCACCAAATGGATTCGCAACTGGCTGACCAACCGCACTCAACGTGTAGTCCTCAATGGAACTGCATCTACATGGAAGGAAGTATGCAGTGGAGTCCCCCAAGGCTCTGTTTTAGGCCCAGTACTCTTTAACATCTTCATCAACGATTTGGATGAGGGGATAAATGGGGAACTCATCAAATTTGCAGACGACACCAAGCTGGCAGGAATAGCCAACACTCCAGAAGATAGGCTTAAGATACAGAAGGATCTAGACAAACTTGAACATTGGGCACTATCTAATAAAATGAAATTCAATTGTGAAAAAAGTAAGGTCCTACATATAGGCAAGAAAAACCAAATGCACAAGTACAGTATAGGTGGTACCTTGCTCAATAGTAGCAACTGTGAGAGGGATCTAGGAATCCTAGTGGACAACCATTTAAATATGAGCCAGCAGTGTGCAGCAGCTGCCAAAAAAGCCAACACAGTTCTAGGCTGCATAAACAGAGGGATAGAATCTAGATCACGTGAAGTGTTAATGCCACTGTATAGTGCCTTGGTAAGGCCACACTTGGAATACTGCATACAGTTTTGGTCGCCACGATGTAGAAAAGATGTGGAGACTCTGGAAAGAGTGCAGAGAAGAGCAACCAAGATGATTAGGGAACTGGAGACTAAAACATATGAAGAACGGCTGCAGGAGCTGGGTATGTCTAGTTTGATGAAGAGAAGGACCAGGGGAGACATGATAGCAGTGTTCCGATATCTCAGAGGGTGCCACAAAGAAGAGGGAGCCAAACTTTTCTCCAAGGCACCTGGGGGCAGGACAAGAAGCAATGGGTGGAAACTAATCAAGGAGAGAAGCAACTTAGAACTAAGGAGAAATTTCCTGACAGTTAGAACAATTAACCTCTGGAACAGCTTGTCTCCAGAGGTTGTGAATGCCCCAACCCTGGAAGTCTTTAAAAAGATGTTAGATAGCCATTTGTCTGAAATGGTATAAGGTTCCTGCCCACGCAGGGGGTTGGACTAGAAGACCTACAAGGTCCCTTCCAACTCTGCTATTGTATTATTGTATTATTGTATCTGTAAAACAAAAGGAGAACAAAAGATAATATATGAAGTAGTGAATGGATATAGCAGTGTCAGGTCTGCCTCATTCAATAGCCAAGAAAGAATCCACACAAGTCCATTTTGGAAGTTGTAGGAACACTTTTACTGGTTACGAAAGAATGCAGCGAAGCTCAAGCAAGGTCTGAGGATTTTTCGCGCAAAACAATACATATCAAGCATTGTCCATCCCCTTTCTCCCAATAACCCCCCAAGCTACTGTCCAATGCAAAACCCTCTTCGCTGTCATGTGGGTTGCATCAGAATGGTATGTGAAACGGTTGACCTTGGCCGACTGTCCATATCAGCTCCTGGTTTCAAACACCACCTGCACACTTGCCCCAAGCCCCACAGCCCCCTCCCTCCCCGTTTCTATGGCAGCCGAAGCAAGCAAAAAGCGAAGGCTGACAGCAGAATCAACAATTTGCAAGGGTGAAAAGGTATGGAGAGGTAATGTGCATGAGGTTGATATAAACTGAATTTAACTATATATCCTTCTCTTATCACATGGCTCTAACTTTTCTGACTATCTATTGCAGGGGTCTGCAAAGTCGGCTCTTTTAAGACTGGTCGACTTCAACTCCCAGAATTCCCCAGCCAGCTATGCTGGCTGGGGAACTCTGGGAGTTGAAGTCCACCAGTCTTAAAAGAGCCGACTTTGCAGACCCCTGATCTATTGCATCCTTTCTCAGCTTTGCACTGTATTGTTTGATACATATATGTATCCCCAAGTCCAATAGTTTTCTCCCCCTTATCTCCATTTCTAGCCTAGGAATTTTACAGATGCAAGCCCTAAAAATCCAAAGTAATAAATAATTTAATATAACACAACACTGCAAAATTGACAAATTGAGACATGTGTACTTTCCAGAGATCTTTTAAATTGGTACATGTTAAATTAGGCTCAAATGTTCAACTATTTTAAGTTGGGAGTTGGGAATTTGCCAGAATTGTCCTGTCTTGGTTAACTTGGGTCAAGTACAACCCAAATTTCCAGGTAAGTCTGAAAAAGAATTATGTCTTAAATTCTAAGTAAGTTACTCAGAGAGAACCAATAGTTTAGCTTATTATAAAGCAAATTAAAATGATTTCCTTACCAATTGAGAACAGTTTATCTGAATTCATAGTTATTGTCAGATGAAGTCTTCATTATTTAAGATTGACAGAGGATGTTTAATTTTATGTTCATTTGGGGGGGAAGAGAAATCAGTAAACTACACAGGATATGACTTTCAACTCTCTAGCATATCATTACAATACTCCTAACCCAGATATATATTGAAGGTCAGTTGATTTGAGAAAATCTAAACAATAATAACCAATGTACAGTTTTATATCTCTGTTATTAATGATTTCCACACTGACACTGCTGCATTATTATTGTACAATCCCCATCATTCTCAATGAGGTTTGCTCCTGAATTACTAGGAACTATGGTTTCATAATGCAACTCTGTTAATGACTACTCAGAAATAATAACCACTGAAATGAAGTGAATATTTTCATAGCTAAATATGACAACATTGCTTGAGTATAACTTCAACCCCAAAACTCTTTCAAAGATGAAAAGCCCTTATTCAATGGGCTGGGTTATGCCATGTGCAACAGCTATGAGGAGAAACTGGAGTAGCCAAAATTCATTAGAATTTTCTTAAGGGTTTTCAATGATTCTCTTTTTTTTCTTTTTGGCTTTCAGTATTCCAGCCCTCTCTCTTTACCAGGATCTCCTAATCACAAAGAATATTTTTGAGAGTGAAGCTATAGCTCACTTTTCTACCATACATAGAGAACTTGAAATGGTTTAAAATATTTTTAAAAACCAAACCCCTAATTGTAATGGTTATGTGATAATGACCTTGGAAGACAAGGGAAGAGATGGTGTCTAGAGATCAGTCCAATAAGATAATGTATGGCCCACAACTGCATAAAGCAGAGGTGGTATTCAGCCAGTTCTGACTGGTTCTGGCGAACCAGTAGCAGAAATTTTCAGTAGTTCAAAGAACTGGCAAATACCACCTCTGGCTGTCTCTGCCTCCATCTATTCGCTGCCTGTCAAGTCCGAGCTGATCAACTGGGTCTTCTTTTGTTGCCCTGCAGAGGAGAATGGAACTGGAAAGCAGTTAATGGGATCAAGAGGGAATGGGGATTTTGCAGTATCCTTCCTTTGCCATGCCCACCAAGACATGCCAACCAAGCAATGTCACACCCACCAAGCCACACCCACAGAACCAGTTGTAAAAAAATTTGAATCCCACCACTGGCATAAAGGTCAGAGAAAGAAACTCAGACCTCCCTAACTTATCAGGCTTTGTAAAAGAGATGGTAGACGAATTGCAGACTTGTAAGATTGTGCTAATGTAGCCTGATAGTAGAGTAGAATGAGCTTAGCTGGTTGTGTTTCCTGTCTGATCTACCTAGGTAGGAAAACATTAACTAATTAAACACTATGCAATTAAATTGTTATAAAAAGCAAAATTAGGAATTAGTACCATTCAAAAATCCTGAATAAAATATACCAGAATAAAATCCTGGTAAAGGTTTCTAATTAAGACCATCAAATCTGTGCTGCAAAATACCTGATGACCATGGATTTGGGGTTTTCATGAGCTGTAAGCCATAATCATCACAATTATGACAAATCATGGCTTGAACTATCTTGCTTTGCATGTAATGAGTCTATCTCATATATTAGTTTCACCTTTTAAGTTGCATTACTGAAATAAATGAACTTTTGCATGATATTCTAATTTTACGAGTTTCACCTGTAAGAGATCAGCAAAGATCTATATCTCTTTGTTTCTAGCTACGTCCATTTAGGTTTTTACAGCGCAGGAATGGTAGCCTTCATCATAATGTTGTTTCTAAACCTCAGAAAACACAAACTGATGCATCCCATAGCACAGGGGTCCCCAACCCCCGGGCCGCGGACCGGTGCCGGTCCGCGGCTTCATAGGAACTGGGCCGCAGGGCCGGCAAGGAGGAGGGAGCAGCCCCCTGGGCAGAGAATGGCCGAGCGCGCCTCCACCAGCTCCTTCCGACAGCCACCGCGGCGCACTGCACTTTCCGGGGCTTCCTGGAGGGGCCGGCATGTCGGCTGGGGAGGTTATCCAGCAGCGGGTGGGCGAAGGACCCAAGCTGCGTGCTGCCAAAGCCATCCGGGCGCCGCACGCCCACCTTCCTTCCAGCCCCGTGCGGCGCCCAGACGGCTTCGGCGGCGCACACAGGGCTGGAAGGGAGGTGGGCGTGCGCCGCCCGGATGGCTTCGGCGGCACTAGCCGCAGCTCGGGTCCTCAGCTCACTCGCTGCGGGATAACCTCCGCAACCGACATGCCGACCCCTCTGCTGCTTCCCCGGGGGGAGGGAGGGAGAGAATGGCAGATACACAGAGAGGCAGACTTAGAGAGACAGAAAGAGAGAGAGAGGGAAACAGACACACACACACACACACACACACAGAGTGACAGAGATGGGTGGAGGGAGGAGAGAGAGACAGATAGAGAGAGAGAGAGACAAAAAAACAGAGAAAGAGAAAGAAAGAAAAATAGAAAAAGAAAGATGAATGGAGGGTGGGAGGGAGGGAGTGAAGGAAAGAAGGGGGAGGGAGGAGGAAGGGAGGGGTGAAAGAAGGAAGGAAGGAAGGAAAGGAAGGAAAGAAAGAAAGAAAAAGAAAGAGGGATGGAGGGTAGGAGGGAGGGAAGGAAAGAAGGGAGGAAGGGGGAGGGAGGCAATGGAATGAAGGAAAGGAAAGGAAAGGAAAGGAAAGGAAAGGAAAGGAAAGGAAAGGAAAGGAAAGGAAGAAATCTATTTTCCTATTTCCTTCCACCTCAAGCTACCTGTTTGGTTAACCAGGTTAAAGATCTATTTTTCTCCCAGTGGTCATTTCAAAGGAATCACATCCTCTGAGTCATTTCCTGGATTCAAACCAGCATCCCAAAGAGTCATGGGCTGCCTTTATATATACCGAGTGCCCATAAATCCATTTTTACCATCTTCAAAAGATCAAAGACCAGCCAGAAATGGAAGAAAGAAAGAAAGCAAAGAAAGCAAATAAAGCAAAGAAAGAAAGAAAGAAAGAAAGAAAGAAAGAAGGAAGGAAGGAAGGAAGGAAGGAAGGAAGGAAGGAAGGAAAGAAAGAAAGAAAGAAAGAAAGAAAGAAAGAAAGAAAGAAAGAAAGAAAGAAAGAAAGAAAGAAAGAAAGAAAGAAAGAAAGAAAGAAACAAAGAAACAAAGAAACAAAGAACTTATGACCACAATTGAGCCCAAAATTTTGGTTGCTAAGCAAGACTGTTAAGTGAGTTTCACCACATTTTCCAAATTGGCCACGCCCACCGGGTCACATGACAACTGAGCCACTCCCACAAAACAGGCCACACCTTTTGGCTCTCAAAAGAAATTTCAGTAGTGGTACAGTTGATATTTGGCTCTATTGACTAATACGTTTGCTCACCACTGCCCTAGAGGGCCAAGTGAGCCGACTCCCCCCCCGGGTGTGCATGCGCCGCCTGTTCCCCCTCCCCCCTCCTCCTCTAGGCCAGCCAGTCCGCAGACTTTTCTTTAAAATGAAACCGGTCCCTAGTGCAAAAAAGGTTGGGGACCCCTGCCATAGCATAACGGCCATATAAAGGGCAGCTGAAGTCCCAAAGATAACTAATATGGCACAGTGGGCATGAGGGAGGAGTGGCTTTTTGAGATGGAAGTAAGAAAAGTACATGTTCTAATAACTTAGTGAAATAAGAAGTGTTGCTGCTGAAATGGAGGTGTTTCACTTTCCCTCCCTTCTCTCAATTACATTTACTTTGTCCTTGAGGCTATAGATGCCCGAATTGTTAAAATATAAACAACTGTTTTCAATTACCTCAGCTATCACACTTCCCCACCCCAAATGCCTTTACTGAGTGTTCACAAGCACTGTGAGAACAAATCTGATAACACACCTGTGCTGAAACTGGCTGTTTCTTCCTTTTAATTCCTCTGAGATCAGAATCTAATACCATCCTTCCTCCCCAGCCCCCAAGCCCCACATCCCCAGTTTTTAATGTATTGTACCTCAGTGCATGGCCATTCCTCTTATACAGCACACTGAGCTATTCTGTAAAATGATACCACGCAAGATTCCGTGTCGTAAATAGAGGGCAATTACCACACACACACACTAAATACCCCTATCAATGCAAGGAGGGGGGGGGGAAGTCCCAGCTTTGAGTTTTCAGCCGTTATTTGTAAAATCATGAGAGTCTTGGTCAAATGAGACTGCCATGTGAGAACTTGGAGTGTAACTGTTCATGCAGAAAATCCATTAGCTTTGATTTGACTTCATTCTGATCAGAACTTTGCAGCTTATCATTCACAGTGGGCCAAAGACCCCTGAGGTGTAACAAGAGATAGACGTCCTTCCCCCCCTGGCTTTGCGGAAAAAATGAATAGGAATTGTTAGAATTTTAGAATCATTCCCTTCTGGGAGTGCTCAAATAGTATGGAAATCTTCCAAAGCAGGATAAAATCTCGATATTTTCTAAGTCTTAGAATAAGAAATGAAGCCATCCCCTCCCCTAAAAAAAATCACAGCTGTATAAAATGTTGTTTGCTATTGATGAGTGGGGGGCATTTCAACTCCCTTAAGCAATTGTGCAGCCAACAGTTCTCAGATTGTGGTTCCAAACACAAATTAGAATGGCAAGACATTTCCACCCATCAAAACAGCCAAGAGGCTCTTCTTCCATACCCTCTCATCTGCTAAAAATTAGGCAGGGAAGACATTTTCCAATACCAGAGTTCATCCTCTAAGGCAGGGGTCTCCAACCTTTGCAACTTTAAGTCTGAAGGAGTTCAGCTCCCAGACTTCTCCAGCTGGAGAATTCTGGGAGCTGAAGTCCTTCAGACTTAAAGTTGCAAAGGTTGGAGACCCCTGCTCTAAGGCTTTACTCCTGGCCTCTGCACAGGTGCTTTCTTGATTCAAAATCCTTCTGCATGCTTATACATTATTTGTAAGATATCTCAAACCCATTTTAAAACTGTGGGAAAATAAAGGAAGTAAATATGTGAAATCATTTTGAACATAAAAAGAGAAGGTAAATGGTTCCTTCTTATTCTTCAAGGAAAAGAAAAATGTGGAATGAGGAAAAAAAATTGACAAAGCTACAGTTGGAAGTTAATTTTTTATCAATTGGACACAAGGCTTTCTAAGGCTAAAATATTCCATGTGCTCAACTAAACATTCCTGAAACCACAAATCTCACCTAAACCATGATTAGGGAAGTAGGTTCTATATAGAAAAGAGACTTGTTTACAGGAAAAGTAGTTTTAGAACAGACAAAACTATCACCTAATTAGCTATATCCTACTGGGAGAAAGAAGGGACATGGTGGCTCAGTGGCTAAGATGCTGAGCTTGTCGATCAAAAAGGTCGGCGGTTCAGCAGTTCGAATCCCTAGTGCCATGTAATGGAGTGAGCTCGTCTTGTCCCAGCTTCTGCCAACCTAGCAGTTCAAAAGCGTGTAAAAATGCAAGTAGAAAAATAGAAACCACCTTTGGTGGGAAGGTAACAGCATTCCGTGCGCCTTTGTCATTTAGTCATGTCAGCCACATGACCACAGAAAGGTCTTCGGACAGCGCTGTCTCTTTGGCTTTGAAATGGAGATGAGCACCTCCCCCCTAGAGTTTGTTTATTTATTTATTTATTTATTTATTTATCACATAGAGTTGGGAACGACTAGTGCATATGTACGAGGAGAACCTTTACCTTTGTTAGGAGAAAAGATCATCTGCTTGGTGGGGTTACTGAAGGAAATGACCTCAGATTAGCAATATTATAAAGCATAGAAAAAGTGATAAGACACAAAAGAGACCCAGAGTCAATCCTTAACTATCCAAATCCTATTTCCCACTGATGGTCAATGGGTCATAAGATGCTGAAGCATCCATTCCACTGAAATCACACCTCTAACATAAATAAGGTGGGTTGTTTTTTTTTTCATTTTGAGAGTCCGAATTAGTGGGAATCTTTTCTCAAGGAATCAAGTTTTCAATTGAGTTCGACTAAACCAGTGATGGCGAACCTATGGCACGTGTGCCACAGGTGACACACGGAGCCATTTCAGCCATCTTTAAAGCCATTTTTGCCCTCCCCAGGCTTTATAGGAGCCTGGGGAGGGCAAAAACAGCCCCCCAAAAGGCCCTCCGGAGCCTTCAGGAGCTTCCCTGAAGTCTCCAGAGGACTAAAAACGACCCTACAAGCAAACCGGAAGTGACTTGCAGTTTGCTCATAGGACTGTTTTTAGTCCTCCAGAGTCTTCAGGGAAGCTCCTGAAGCCTCTGGAGGACCTCTGGGGGGGCTGTTTTCGCCCTCCCCAGGCTCCTATAAAGCCTCTGGAGCCTGGGGACGGCAAAAAAAGCATGTAAAAATGGGGAGGAGCACCTGTCATGCGCGCATGAGCACTGGGGGGCACATTGCATTATGGGTGCGGCACGCCCACGCACGACCCCCCCCTGCGCTCCCCCCTTATGGCACGCAAGCCTAAAAAGATTTGCCATTGCTGAACTAGACAATACTTCACTCGTCACCTACTCCTTTTAAAGAAAGGTATCTCCTGTTATGGAAAAAAGACACTAGAAAACAATATTCGCAAATGGGGCAATAGCTGACAAAGCTCTAATAAAATTTCGGTTGCCGTTCTTTTTAATTCTAGGCCACCTTTCCTTCCAGGAACTAAAAATGCTATCTGTGACTCTTTTCCTCCTTTTTACTTTTGCACAATATCCCTAAGAAACACAAAAGAAAAATTATTTAGACCAGAACTATCCAACACATTTTATGGCATGTGGGAATTTGAATCTTGGTCTCTCTCAATGCTCTAACTCCTGCACCAAGTTGTCTCTCTGCATGTAATTTAAAATGTAGGAATCTATTTCTTGATGTGTCTTATTAAGCACGATCTTTTACAGCCCTGGAAAATCATTTATTATACTCTTCAGTAGCTCACATTTAAAACACTAGCAGCATTTAACAATAAAACCACAAAAGCAAGAGCAGAGAACAAAGATGAAAGCAGCAATAGTTTATCATCAAAAACAGATACATGTTTAAAGGGCTGAGTACATTTGCATGGGACTACAAAGATAAACAACATGGCACTACACACAACACTGGGAGAACAGTTTGAGCAATAGGAGCCCAGTCTTTGATCATCACTCATCTTATCTCAGAAGGAATTAACATTCCCAATGCAACTCAGAATCTGAGCACACTCAACAAAGAACACTGCAAAAAATTGTTGATGCTCTATATGAATTTACAGATAATTTTTCAGAAAAAACAGACCAGGAAATGATGTATATGTGTGTGTGTGTGTGTGTGTATAACTATTTTAAGATGTGGTGGCTCAGTGGCTAAGATGTTAAGATTATCAATCAGAAAGGTTGGCAGTTCAGCGGTTCGAATCCTTAGCACCGCATAATGGAGTAAGTGCCTGTTACTTGTCCCAGTTTCTGCCAACCTAGCAGTTCAAAAGCATGTAAAATGCAAATAGAAAAGATAGGAACTACCTTTGGTGGGAAGATAACAGCGTTCCATGTGCCTTAAGCATTTAGTCATGCTGGCCACATGACCAGGGAGATGTCTTCGGACAGCGCTGGCTCTTCAGCTTTGAAACAGAGATGAGCTGTTTCAGAAATCAAGGCCTGGACAATGTACCATATGTTATAGTAACAAAACTTTGTTAAGAGAGGTCAGGTTCCTTCTGCCTACTAGCCATAGCTTGTTGAAGGTGTTCCCAACGCTACTTGGACATTAAGAAAGCTTAGTCTAACATCATCTTCAAGCTATATAACTTTACACAAAAACAGGCCAAGGTTTTTAAATGTATGTATGTATGTGTGCATGCATGCATGTAGATTACACACACACACACACACACACCCCTATCTGTCACCTCCAATTAAAACTCTCTCAAGTTCTGACTCAACCACAATTATACTATTTACATGAGCATAACATCATCATAAAAGTTTTGGACTTTCACACCAATTAGCCCACAGGAAAGCCTCTCTTCTCATGCTTGTCTATGGTACCTACTGTCCCTGGTAATGTTTCTATCTCCCAAATCAACAAATAACTTTGGGATTCATACAGTTGTGGAATTCAAACTATATGAATAACTACTATCATCAGGTCATTCAGCCACAATAGCTTGTAATAATAGATATGCTGGTGATAGATAGATAGATAGATAGATAGATAGATAGATAGATAGATAGATAGATAGATAGATAGATAGATAGATAGATAGATAGATAGATAGATAGATAGATAGATAGATAGAATGAATGAATGAATGAATGAATGAATGAATGAATGAATGAATACTATATGGTTGAATGAATGAATGAATGAATGAATGAATGAATGAATGAATGAATGAATGAATGAATGAATGAATGAATGAATGAATACTATATGGTTATTGATACCCTTTATCATAAAGCAAAAATACAGCTTTTTAGAATTTGGAGGAAACACCCCAAAACCACATTCTCCCCTCAAGTCTCTACCCATAGCAAACATAAATGCATAGATATGAAAGAAAATACTGATCATTTATGAAACCAGAACTGAGAATAAGTTGAATGGGTGGCCTGAATATTTTTTCTGATTTTAAATCATTCTCCATCAGCTAGATGGAAAAGGAATACTTTTTATTTAATTAAAGATGTGGAAAACTTTGGAAATTCTCATGGATGTGAATGGAATAATGTATGTAATAATTATGTAATAATGAGAACACCCCAGGGTGACTATGCCATTCCTTTATTGCAGAATAATTTCTCTCTCGTGATCTAAACCAGACTCCATTATTCTCACCTTCATATCATCGCAAAAACCATCTTCTGGAACACTTTTTAAATTAGGAAGAGCCAGATAGGTTGAAGTACAATAAATAAAGGGCAGTAATGGGGGATGAGGGAGGACATCAATACCAGCTCAGTAACAAATGTTCTTTTGTTACCATCAAAAGAAATTCTAAATTGTTTGCAAAACACTCAGTGAATAAGGTAGAAAAACAGTTTCTATAGTAGCGGACACAGATTTCTGAAAATTGGAAAATTACAAAATTATGTTGTAAAAGGGGGGGAAAGTCCTTTAAAAGAAGATAATTTAAACCACAGATCAGAATACATTTCACTGGAGCATAAATTGGCATATTGGCAATAAAGACGGGGCTGAAGAGGGGTGTGAATAAAGTCCTCGTTTATGGACGTAGGTAAATTAGAATGTATGTATGACTGGCTAGAACAGCCAAGTATTTTACTGGTTATAACTCATTGTGTGTCTAGTGAGATCATTGAGGCCCTTAAGGTATAACAATGAAATAATGGGGCAGGATATCAAAGAGAGTGCAGTTTTGAAAGAATAAAGAAGCAGTATTCTGGGAGCAGAATTTCTACATCCTATATTGGTGTTGGTGAAGTATTTCGGCATCAAGTGTCAAAACAGGAGCTCACATGCACACCAGAAACCACAAGAGCAGCTGCCTGGTGTGCATGTGCATGCCAGGAAGATAATCTTCCAGTTTCCAATGTGCAGCACAAGCCAGCTGGTATTTGCACATGCATGCATGCATGCTAGGAACCGAAAGGCCAGGTAGCCACTGCCGCGTGCCGGAAACCGGAAGATCATCTTCCCGGCGTGCACATGCACACCGGGCACTGCTCTTCCGGTTTCCAGCACTTCTGTATATGTGAAAACCAACTGGCCGGTGTGCTGGAACACAGAAGAGCAATGGATGATGGCTCGGGTACTTGGAGAGATGGCTCTGCGCGCCACTTCTTGCACACGTGCCATAAGTTTGCTATCATAGTCCTATACCCAGATAAGCAGGGATTAATACCAGAAAACAACCAAGCAAAAAACAATACTCTAGTAGTCAAAGAACTACCAAGGAGGCAAACGATCAAATAGCAAACAATCAATCAAACAGAAAACAATACCCTAATTAAGAAACTACCAAGGAGAAAGCCACGCCCCAAGAAACATTGGCAGGACAAGCTACTGTGCATAAACAGGAAGAAGATGTCTACTAGCACTGATGATATTATGCAATTGGGCAATGAAGTGTCTGCAAGCAAACTACCAACCTCAGAGAGCACTTAAAGACTCCCCAGAATTCATTTCCAGGGAATTACTTTCTCCTACTTTCTGAAAGTTCTGGTCTTAACCCAGTATCTTTCCCCAGCTTATCAGCATTTCTCAGCCTTCTAAATATTTTATGGCTAAGCTGACAGTGGAGTTTTCCTGGGAAAGTATTTTTGGAAAGGGGAAAGTTGCATATTTTGATACCATCCAGCTGAGCCAGTGCTTTGTTTTCCCAGGGAAGATGTATTTGGGTTAGAGGCTTTAGACTTAACTTGCAAAATTATCTTCAGGGCCCAGATACAGTGCTCAAAATATACACTTTAGTTTTGCCAAATATGGGCCCTATTTCCCTGTAATCTATATTATATGGTAAATAGGATATCCACTGACTTAATTAGTGCTTTTGCACAGGTAATTAAGTGCAGGCCTACAGCTTTATATATTAGCATTTAACAATAACAGTCATTTGCACTTGACAAACAGCTTTTGTGAAAAATCTGATTGCATGAGTGTCTTTATGAACACCTATGGGTAAAAAAAATATCTTTGCATTTAATAAATCTTGACTTTCACAGCAGTCCATAGAAATCCACTTGCTTCAGTTGTTCCAGTTTCTAAGAAGCTATGAGACCCTGAAGCTGCCAACAGGTTTACCAAAACCAATGCAATTGATTCTTTAAAAAAAAATTCAATTGATTTTTTTTTAATATACTAAAGAGTGATGATCCTGCAAGGCCAAATGAATTATTTAGAGGTCAAGACTGTGTAGAAGAAAAAGAAGGAATATAACGTTGGATTATTTGACTAGGGATAAACTAGAAGCTTGATATTTCTGGTAACTCATTGCTGAAGTAAGATTGAAAAGATGACAATTTTTAGAATGCATATATATATAAAAGTTGGGTTATGGAGAGAACAGTTATTGCATTTGTAACTTTAAAGGAGTGTGAAAAGTTAATATATTATACTTATTCTCAGGGTGATGAAGATTGGAAGGTGAGTTTGTGTTGACAACCTTCCAAAAACAAAGCCTTTTTTGACTTTTTCTTCTACTTTTTTCTGCATTTTCTGAACTTTTATTTTAGTTTTAAATTCTAATTCAGTTTGAATTAGTTATTATTATTACTTTTTTAATTAAAGTGGTTATTAATATCTTCAATAAGATTATTTTTAAAAAACCAAAGGTGACTGATTCAACTGCAATTTAGCAATCCCAAAAATTATCTCACTATTACCCCAAGAAGACCAGGGGGTTAATTTAAACAACATATGCTTATGTTCATTCTGGGTATAAAAAATATTGCCAAGTATTATTTTAAGTGTTGGCTTGATTTCAAATAATGAACTATTAAATATTCTGCTCTTCGGGTCCTGCCAAGTCCTTTGCTAAGAGGTATGTGTGTGCATGTGTTTATATATATATATATATATATATATACTTCAATGAATACATTTAGAAGGGTAGATATGGGAAGAGAGAGAGAAGTTCATGATCTATTGAGCTGAGATGGCGCAGTGTTAGAGTGCAGTACTGCAGGCTACTTCAGCTGACTGCTAGCTGCAGTTCAGCAGTTCAAATCCCACCAGGCTCAAGGCTGACTCAGCCTTCCATCTTTCCAAGGTGGGTAAAATGAAAACCAGATTTTGGGGGTGGGGGCAATATGCTGACTGTAAACTGCTTAGAGAGGATTGTAAAAGCACTATGAAGCAGTATATAAGTCTACGTGCTAGTGCTATCTGATCTTTTTTTAAAAATGTATTTCTTATTCTGAGTATTACAGTTCAGCAGTTGCAAGGCAGTCTTCCAGGGTTACCTTCAAAAGTTTATGGACATTGTATAAGAGCTCTGAAGACACAAGTTGCATATCCCTGGGTTACTGTGAGGAGGAGGATGCAGGAATGAAGAAAGAAAGTATTTATTTTCCAGCTCTGTGCTTGGTTTCAAACTCAGCAGGCCTGGAGACATGTGGCAAAACAAATTAGTTAATGAGTAAGCAGTGTGGCGCTTCCCTTTAAAATGTGCTAAACAACCATCTGTCTGTAATGCTTTATTTTGAATCCTTGCACTTAGCAAGAGATGGGACTTGATGGTCTCAATGGCTCTTTTCAATTCTATGATTCTATGCTTCTCAACTGTTTATAGAAATACATTGTACCATTGGTCTATCCAACCCATTTTAATGTAGTCTTTCTTTCGCCAGCTTCCCTTGCTGCACCAGATTGGTCCTGGTGTCTTCTGTTTAAAGAGTAATCCTACTGGCAGATGGATAGAGGGATGGAAGGATGGAGAAGGCCTCTTTATGTATAATCTCTTTCCAATATTTTGTTGAGTTTGATGGAATAAAAAGATACGGTAGATCATTCCATGGAACTGCACTTGACCATGCTAGAGATCTTGCTAACATGGGCCTGTTTCTGGAAGCACTGCAGGCAAGATTTGAAGATGGATGCAGAACACAGTTGGTGGAGGGGGAACTTCTGTCACTTTGGCAACAAAATCAGTCGGCCAACGTTCTTGCAATATCTCCATTGTGTTGCTTCCAGGGACAGTAGACTAACTCCACTCCCCCTTCTTGTCGTCAGTCCACCGTCTCTCCCTCCAGCCTTGTAATGATGGATTTCCCATTCTGGGGGCATGGGCATCCTTTGACCCAGTCAAAGCCAAGCTAGGCCACCATTCCCCAGATGATGATTGACTCAGTCCGGAGCCCTTTGACTGCTTGCCTTCTGCACTCTTTCCCTCCATCCGCAGCTCCTGTTCCTTGGGCCTTACAAATGGTTGCACACCCTCTTCCTGAGCCTCCACCTTTGCCTCCGCGCACTTGACTTCCATCTCCACCACCATCTCCACCCCTTTGGTAGACATACCTTCTGCCATTCTGAAGTGTTCTGCAACAGCAGACTCACTGACCAAGACAAGTGGCAGATAAGATAGAAGGGAGAGCTGACTTTCTCTCAGCCAGTCTAGGCCAGCACATGCAGACAGAACAAAGGCACCTTACACTCCAGTATCCAAGAAATGTCTCAGCTTTATTTCTGCTACAAGCTTGGACCACAGCACACAACAAGAATGTAAACAAGATAAAACCAGCTCTGGGAGGTTCTGCCTTCCAGTGCTTTTATCTGCTTGCTTTCCCCCAGTAGCCACCACCATCCAATGCAGCAAATTCCTTCCTCCTCACAGCTTATCAGAACATAACAAATTTAAATGCCCCCGCCCCAGCTCTGCATCTCGGTGCTACTGCTACTGTGACATCATCAATCATCATTGCTGCTTGTAGACAGGATCCGAGGCCCCACACTGGAATTAGGTTACCCACTACCAATTCCCCCTAATAATGTCCAGCCTCGGACTGGGCTCTACACCTGTATGCTCTTATTTCAGCAGTGTTGGGAGAAAAATCCAGTCCAGTTCCAAGCTGGGAGAAAGACCCTGGAAATAAAATGGAGGCATCCTGCAGGAAAATAAGTCTGTTGATTTGGTAGCCAGAAACTAGTCACAGCAGCATGTTTCTGGGGTGGCTGACAAAATGGGGTTGAGAATAGGTGGGATTTTATACATTCTTTGGGGGCTTTGTGATTGAGATGCCTGTTCCTGTGTAAGGATGTGTCCGTTAATATCTTAATGTCTGTTGCCAGATTCCTATGGGGTCATGTACGGGTCATGTCTGGTTCTACAGGCAAAAGGGGAAATGCAAGTCCTAGGTGTTTGTCTGAGCTATTCTTATCAGTTTTGGCTTGCATAACTGTGTTACCTATTTGGAGTCTCTTTGCTTATGAATGGATTCTGAATGGATGCAAAATCTCCATTCCTAAAGATCAGCATCTTCAAGCTTCTTCTTGAGGCTGTTTTCCTGTGGCAGAAAGACTGGGTTTGCTTTCTGCATTTGTTAAGATTTTTCTCCTCTTCTCCTTTAGGATAAATATTCTATCCTGCCTCTTTTTAATATTAAGAATAAAGAATAGTTTAACCTGGGGAGGGGAGGCCTTCCTACATCAGGAAAATAATGAGTACTCTTGAACATGGAGTTGTGATCTTATGAAGACTGGCCCATAAAGAAGAAGTTATGTTATGTTATGACAAATAAATACAAAGAAAAGTAGTCAGAAGGAGAGAAATATCCCAAAATAATAAGACATTTAAAGACTTGTCAAGCAATGATGTTGGACTGTGAATGTAAAATGTATTCACAGCAAGCAGGGTTTCTCAGTGTCATGACTTACAAAGCATAAGAGAGTATATATAGATATACCCTGCTTAGAAAATAATTATTGAAATCAGTTAAACAAGGTGGTCTTCAATATTGCAATTTACACTGCTTTTAATGAACCTACTCTTGCCCTGACTCAGACTGAGCATTGGATCCAGGAGAGCATTGCAGGGGTGGGTTGCTGCCAGCATTACTGCCAGTTCGGTGCATGTGCAATTTTACAGTAGACTGTGCCAGTGTGCACAGTTGCCCATAAATAGATCTGTGCATGCCCAGAACATTTAAAAAAATGGGGGGGAAAAAAACCACCATGCCGCGTCAACCAGGGAACAATTTTGGAGGCGTGGCTGGCTTGGGTCGCTGCCGGTTCCGGTGACCTAGGCTGGCAAACCCCTACCAGTTCGACCAAACCAGTCTGAACGGGTAGGAACCCACCTCTGCAGCATTGTCTCTGAAATGCATGCTATAAACAATCTTCTCCTTAGCTTACAACTCCACTTTTTGCTTTATTTGCGATAGACTCCTTGCAGTAGGTTCTGGCCATGCAAATCATGTGAAAATGCAGAATCCAACCACTCTGAAATTACTATGAGAAATTGAATGGACCAATCCCTATTGATAGATCGACCTTATATCTGAGCGCATTAAAGGCAAAACGATGGAGAGTCAGAAATTTTAACTGAGAATTTACTGGCACACATTGGCTCACTGCACTATCTTACTCTAATTGTTTTCAGACTGTATTTATTTATTTAGTACTTAACATATCTAAATTTACATAAAAATGAGGAGGGAAAAAAGCTTTTATGGAATGTCTTTGGCACCCTCTAATGGCAAAGCATCTTTTACAAGAGTGGATACTTCCATCTCACATATTTGGAATATATCCAGGCCATGTTAAGCCTTTAATTATATCTGTGGTCAAATGCAAGCATTTACTCTTCTTTTGTTACTTGCGGAGTCACGAAACATTGTATATTGAAATAAAAAGTTATAAAACGCCTTTAAACAAGTACAGTTTCAAACAAGGTGTTTTATAACTTTTGTAGTCAGTGAATCAACAAGGATTCGCAGTTTCAAATAAAGCAGTAATTGATGCCAGCAATTCTGTAGGTCATTTTTAGAACAGAATAGAAACTGTGGATTTGTCTTTGGTGTATATGCTCTCAGTGTACATAAAGAAAAAATAAAATAAAATGCATTCATCAAGAAGCATAAGATACAACACTTAGTAATAGTCATAGGTTACTAATAAGCAATCAAATTATACTACGAAACAAATAAAACAATATAAATTATAAAGATACAAGCAACATGGTGATAGTCATAAGTGGGAAGAGATAGGTACTAGGAAGGAAGATAAGAATAATAGTAATACAATCTTAGTAGGTAATATGACAGTGTTGTGGGAATTAGTTGTTCCTCCTTCTCGTTTTAGCTTTTTCATGTTTGCTAATTTCTATTTATTTATTTTATGTCCCACCTTTCTACTTATGTAATAAGTGTTCAAGGAAGCTTAATGTTAAGAAAACAAAATGCAAAATATAGGACACAGCAATAACTTATCAAACAATTTAAAAAAATGAAATCAGTGGAATTAAAATCAGAGCATTAACAGGCGGTTGAAGGTGGGACTCTCTGCATTGCTTTGCATTGAAAGTTACCTTGTGGATGTGTGGCTGCCATAGAAATGTGCTGAAGCTAAGCACATGCTCACAAGAACAGTACTTCAAAATCTCTCTGTCATGGGTGACAGCTGGGTCACTAAATGTCATCCAACAATCTAAACATATGAAATGTTGAAGACAATATCCACTTCAAAATCTTTAAGTGCACAGCCGCTGTGCCAGGCAGGGAACGAGGCGGTATTATTACTAGCTATACAAACATATTTCTCACCTAACACATTTCTCTGCGAAATTATGTGCTGGACACAAGCCCAATGATTGTTGCATACCGGGAACGTGTTGTGTGCTACAGAGCTTGTAGCGAACACTCAGCCATCTCAATTGCTTGACTACAGAGATATGTCTGCCATCTAAATTGCTTCTGGAAGAATAGGCACATTTGGGATGATAATCGGAGGAGTGGGGAGAGCATATCTAGCAGCCATCACCCTGTAACAAGAGAGCAAGGCCATTTACGACTAGACCAGTGCTTCAAAAGTTGTATTTTCTCCAACATTCAAACTTAAGAAAGGAGAAAGCATAGCAAATAGGATTAAAATGAGAAAAACACTTTTTTTTAAATTTATTGAAAAACGTAAGCTGCAAACAAACAGTTCTTCCCCTCTACCAATGTTCTGATTCAATAGGAAGATAATATTCACCTCCCTTGGAGTGTTGCTGAAAGATTATTGACGGAATGCATGTACAACTTTTCGAATGGCCCTTGTTGTCTTACATAGGATTACCAGATATCCTCCCCATTACCCAAGATGGCCACAAGTTAAGTCAGAGTTCGTTTCCTGTATTGGTTTGCTGCCACCTAGTGGTAATCTGGATTTCTGCTGGTTATATTTGGTAGCCACATACTAAAACTACTTTTTGTTTTAGCAATGTTGTCTCTGATCCAACATAGGGCTAACAAGGCAGCCATATGCGTTTTATTCTTTGCTCTATTTGCATATACAATATGAGTACATCCTGAAAACATAGTTCACAAGAAAGTATCATTTGTACCTGACCTTTCTACGTGTTGCTTCTTCGAGCAATTTTCTCCCAGCACACTTAAGAAGGGAGAAGGCATCACAACAGCACAATCAATGTATGTTTTGTTTGATTAGATAGATAGATAGATAGATAGATAGATAGATAGATAGATAGATAGATAGATAGATAGATAGATAGATAGATAGATAGATAGATAGATAGATAGATAGATAGATAGATAGATAGATAGATAGATAGATAGATCTATGCCTGCCTGCCTGCCTGCCTGCCTGCCAGAGAGACAGATACACAGACAAAGAGAGAGAGAGACAGGCAGACAGAGAGGGATTCCTGGCAAACACATTCAGAATAAGATCACAGCTTCTTATCCTAATGCAACACATGCACACTCACAAATACCTATGATACCTCAGCTGAATTTTAAAGAGGAGAGAGGAAACAAACTTCAAGGCCATATAGCCGTGATGGCGGCATGCAGAGCCCTCTCTGCTGGCATGGCACTGTTGCTCCAGGTCAGATCTCCGTGGCGTTTGTTTCGTGAGCTTCTGTTTCCCTACAAATGATGAAAAAGAAGCTCAGAAAAGAAAAACATCTTACCTCTTGCAGTGCTGCCAGTGTTGGTATGTCCCGCCTCAGATCCAGCTGGATCCAGACCAGATCCAGCTGGTCTGCAGGTCTTTGCTTCATTTGTGTGTATGTCTGAGCATGTCCGTGTGCATGTCCGTGCATGTGTGTGTGCATGTCTGCAAATGCATGTAATCACATGCTTTCAGTTTGGGCAAGCGCACGAACATTGTTTGGGCACTTGGTGTCTAAAAGGTTCACCATCATTGCCATATAGTATTATTGGCAAGGCCAGTTTGGAGTTTTAATTTTAGTTTTAGCTTTAGCTTTAGCTTTAGCTTTAGCTTTAGCTTTAGCTTTAGCTCTAGCTCTAGCTCTAGCTCTAATTCTAGTTCTAGTTCTAGTTCTAGTTCTAGTTTTAGTTTATTTATTTATTTATTTGATGACCCAAGTGCTAAGTAGGTCTGGGTGAGTAACTAGGGCTAAAAGCCATTAAAACTTTAAAAATAAGAGAGAAGATTCTGTACTAGCCCTCTCTTCACAATTTAGGATGTTTCTGCTGGTGCAAAGATTTCTGTCTGAGATTCATATTTCCTAGTTGATAAAAACTTCTTCAACTAAAGATCTTCTAAGAAGAAAAAAAGCATGACAAATTTCACGTAGTAAAGAGTCTGAGGAAGCCCACGAGAATTTAAGCAATTAAAAATAAACATAAATTCACATTATAATTGATTATAAGCTTCCACCCAAATCACCTTAAGTGCACACCATTTTTTCTAAATTAATCTTAATTATCCAATCCAAATTTAATAAGAAAAATTATTTCATGTGTATAACATTCACAAGGAAATCACAGTGCAATAATCATCATTAGAAAACTTTCAGCATGGAATATATTACAGTTCTTAAAGATTATTTAGCCAGAGTGAAACTGATCATCAGAAAATTGAAATATGGAATGTTTATTTGAATGGTATAAATTACTATTCAGGATAGGATTGTTTGAAATTATTAATATTTAGATTGGGAACCATATTGTGTATTAGAGCTTGTGTTTTAATGTAGAAATTGTCACTTTCTGTTATGTTCAATGTAACTGCAATTTACATTTTGTGTATGTAGGCCCTGGGTCCTAACAAGGAGAAGGACGGGGTATAAATTTAATAAAATAAAAAAATAAAATAAAATTTAGTTTACGCTAGGATATTGGGACAACCTTATGCCTTTTAAATGGAATCTTGTTACAGTTAAAATTTGAAGGTGGATGAATACCAAAAATGAAGTTCTAACTTGTGTGTTGAGTACCAAACAAACAATGAGTACCAGGACAAAATTTTCGTATCAAAATGTATGGAGTATCAAATTCGATGAGTTGCAAACCAGTAGAGTAACCAAAATATCACTGTAGTTAGAAAAAGTGCTAACATGCCTGATTTCTTGCTACCAACATTCTTCCATTTTTAATTTATTTTTTTCTGAATATATTTTTATATTCTATAGATCTTCAATTTTTCCTAACTCTACCAACACAGTCTTCTTGTGTGTAGATGGGGGTATTCGAATTAAAAACAGAGAAACAAATGGCACATAGAAAATGAGAATGATTACAGAATTCTAGTGAGATTTGAAATGCTTATTAGCATGCTTAATTATCCATACAGTTTTGCCATTACTGTTTATGTTTGTTTTGGTTATTTTAACATATTATGAAGAATTATGCATATGCTTATTCTGGAGCCAGGAAGTGAAGCATATTTATTGAATTCTAATTTAGTAACAACCATAGTAGGAGTAGCGAAAATGAGAATAAGGACGTCTTCTGCTTTCAATGAAATGGTCAAAAGTCCAAAATAAAGCTGATTAGAATTTCTTGCCCATCTCTGCCTCTATCTTATGCCTTCAAGCATTGCCAATATCCTACAAGGCAAAAATAGAAAGAAGGCAGCCTTCCAGTTCTTGTTGGGCTACCGCCCCTCAGCAACCAGACTGATTAATGCTGGGGGTTGCTGGGGACTGTATATAGCAGTAGGTCAGGGATGTCCAAACTTGGGAACTTTAAGACTTGTGGACTTCAACTCCCAGAATTCCCCAGCCAGCTATGCTGGCTGGGGAATTCTGGGAGTTGAAGTCCACAAGTCTTAAAGTTCCCAAGTATGGACATCCCTGCAGTAGGTGGTAGGCCACACGTCCTTCGCCACAAAGAGCATCCAGTTTCAAATCTATCAATGACGTCACAGCTGGAGAAATTCACAATCTTCTGATTGGGAATTTTCCTATATATAGTTTATTGATTTAGGAGACTGTTAAATGCATACTGGAGAAAAGGATGCCACTGGGTCTATAAGTCAGTCCTGTTTCTGAATAGAGCACAAGAGAAAAATTAAGTAACATTGAAAGCAAGAGAGAGAAAAATGTTGAAGGGCTGCCCTTAAAGAGCATTCAGAAGCTACAATTGGTGTAGAGTGAGGCAGCATTGGTAGTTCTTGGGGCCTGAAGAATGGCCCATGTAACACCACTGCTCTGCAAGCTGCATTGGGTGCTAGTCTGCTTCTGGATCAGTAGTGGGTGGGCCTAGCATCGTCCACTTGGATGCGCGGGCATGCGTCACATCCAGCGACCCCCTCCACTAGCCTCCACAATGTTCTAGCTGCTCAGTGGTGCGTCATGCAGGCACTGTATGCGCTATGCACGTGCGCAGAAGCACCAAAGACTTTAAAGACCAGTAAGGAGCATGGGCGGGCAGGTGGGTCCTCCAGAGCACTGAATCAGAGTGGTATCCAGTGCTCCAGGCAGGCTCCAGTACGCCTGTAACGAGACATACCGCCTGCAACCCACCACTGTTCTGGATGCAATTCAAGGTTTCAGTAATCACTATTAAAGCTCTTCAGGGCCTGTATCCAGATTACCTGAGGGACCATTTCATCCCTCTGGAATTGGCCCATCCCACCCATACTGGCAAAAAGGTATGCTATGGGGTTAGGGTTAGGGTTTGAGTTAGGGTTAGCCGAATTATTCTGGCCTAAGGGTTCAGGAGAAGTGCCTTCTCAGCCATTGCGCCTGCCCTCTAAGAACATCTTGCCCTCTCCAGTGTGGGGTTGGCCCCAACCATCCGGACTTTCCCATAAGGGCCTAAAGACCTGGTTCTGGCAGTTAGCTGTAGCCCTAATGTGATGGTATCACAGTGGAGGTGGCTGATCGAGTAACAACAGATCCAACCTTCTCCCCACCCTGATCTTCCCCTCTGCATCTTTAATTGGATCATAGATTTTGGCTTATATTAACTTATTTATGTTTTTAGTATCTATATTGGTTTTATGATTATAAGCTGCACAGAGTTACCCTGCAGCTAATAATATTTTTTTTAAATAGATTGTGTCAAATGTTGTCATTTGTTCAAATTCAAATATTTTCTGTTATTGGGACATCATGTTAGAGGCATTTCTGTTGTGGAAGAAAATGAAATGACTGACAGTCTGTTTTCACAATATTGATGTTTATTGTAGTAAAATGATTGTTCTGTGAGATTGTGAGAAACTTTCCAAAGCATCTTTTTTCTTGGTGTGATCTCAGAGGCAACTAGTAGTTTGAATACATTTTATTATTTAATGTATACTTGATCTCTCTGTTTATGCCAGGATTCAACACAATCAGCAACACAATTACATAAAATAAAATAAATAAATAAAACCAAATTAATAAATTACATCAAAATTAAAGATATGTGCTTTAAAGGTAAAGGTTCCCCTCGCACATATGTGCTAGCTGTTCCTGACTCTAGGGGGTGGTGCTCATCTCCATTTCAAAGCCGAAGAGCCAGCGCTGTCCGAAGACGTCTCCGTGGTCATGTGGCCGGCATGACTAAATGCTGAAGGTGCACAGAACACTGTTACCTTCCCACCAAAGGTGGTCCCTATTTTTCTAGTTGCATTTTTTACATGCCTTTTAACTGCTACGTTGGCAGAAGTTGGGACAAGTAATGGGCACTCACCCTATTATACAACGCTAGGGATTCGAACTGCTGAACTGCCGACCTTCTGATCGACAATCTCAGCACCTTAGCCACTGAGCCACCACATCCCTGTGTGCTTTACCAACTTCTTAAATACATTCAACCAATTAGGAGGTACTAAAATACATTCAGGACACATCTTTTTCAATTCTAGAATAATCTACCTAGTAAAGGAAGGCATCAAGAAAAGTGTGTTAGATGAAACTGCCAGGATCAAATGAGTAAAATTTCATATTACCCTTTCCTGATTCATTTATATTTTTTCTATCTGGGTCTTTTACTCTTCCTCTTTCTTTCTTCTATTCTGTGGTTCCCACACAGTTATTGTTTATTTTTCTTTTAAAAATAATATGACTGAAGTTGTTGAGTATAAGAATAGTTTTTTTTTAATGAAGCCACTGCCAATAAGGAAATGCTAATCTATTACTCCAGCCATTAAAATGGAGCAGATTTTACTGACCTGTGCATCAATTCAGCTGCAAACAAGATTATGCTACAAGAGACTAAAAATTGTAATTGTAATTGTATTCGAATTTGTATACCACCCTTTTTCCCTTACTGGACTCAGGGCGGTGAACAGGCAATGATAGAAAACAATAATAAAAACATCAATATAAATACCTACGCTAAAAATAAATTAAATACTAAGCCTGCTCTAAAATGCACAATAAAAACCCCAAAATGTCATAATGTCACACATTCCTAAATTCAAGAGAGATTATACCTCCTGTGCTCTTGTAGATGATGCCCAGAGAAAGTATATCAATTTTCTGACCTGAGTTAATATGTCTTGAACTCCAGAAGACACAATCTATCTGCCCATCAAGGACACAGGTTCAGTTGTTGAAGAAAAGAAGAGAAAAGATTAAGTTGGGTAAAGCCTAAAAATAATAAAGCAAGCAACCCTGAGGGCAGGCAAATTTAGGCCTTCTCTCTCTCCCTCTCTCCCTCCCTCTCCCTCCTCCCCATCTTTTGAAATAAATTTATTTTTGATTTCAATTTTATATTGCTTCCTTCTGGGATTGAGAGTGAGCAACTGATCCAAAGTCATCCAGCTGGCGTAGAACACATACGCTCTCAATTTCTAGCCTTGTCCCTAATCACTATATCAAACTGGCTTTCTTACAGCTCATAGGTGGAAATTAAGGCGAAGAAACCTAGCAACCATTTGGTTTAGTGATTTAGGCAACAGGCTAGAAACCAGGAGACTGGGAGTTCTAGTCCCACCTTAGGCAGTGAAGACCAGCTGGGTGACTTTGGGCCATTCAGTCTCTCTTAGCACAACTCACTTCACAAAATTGCTGTGAGGAAAGTAGGAGAAGGAAAGAATATTAGATATATTTGCTGCCTTATTTATAAAAGTAATAAGGCCATCATTTTATTTCTTACAACCAAATAACTTCCTATATCTAATGCTACAAAATTGAACTGCATAAATGTGAATAATTACTAAATGTGGTCAAAGCGATACAGAAAACTCATTGTTTCATATCATCTAAGGGTGGTCCATATTTTTGCTGCTTAGTTCTAGTAGCTCCATCCCTGCCTATGCTGAGGAACCCAAAATCTTGAAGCGGTAAACCAGATTGTGCTCTTTACTTCACTTCAGCAAGTTTAATTGACCATACAAATTAAAAATCAAGAATGTTTTAATTTTTAGATTTTGCCTTCAATTGTAATCTAGCTGGCCAACATTATTTAACTAGGTTAAATATTCTATATAAGCCAGGGATGTCCAAACTTGGGAACTTTAAGACTTGTGGACTTCAACTCCCAGAATTCCCCAGCCAGCTATGCTGGCTGGGGAATTCTGGGAGTTGAAGTCCACAAGTCTTAAAGTTCCCAAGTTTGGACATCCCTGATATAAGCCTATCAAAACATTGATAGGCTGTGTCACTTTATAATGTCACTATTTCTCAAATGAAATGATAACGAAATCTCAGATTTAGGGAAAGAGATTGTCTCATGTTGTCCTCCTGATTTCAGAATCCGTTTCAGAAACTCGCTGAAACATCTGCTTGTAAATGATCTGACGTTTCTGATATGACAACTGAAGGTGAACTAAGCCATTTTGCTATGATTTCATGGCCACAACATGAAAGTAAGAAGTAGAGTACCCTTCCAAAGAAATAGTTGTGACAGAAAAGTAGAAATATAGGTAGTATTTTAACTTTGCCACTTTCCAGGCCTGAAGAAACAAGCATAACAATCCACGCTCATTTTTATTCTCTTCATTTTCTGATTATTCAGATCATTTTTATTGTTTTTAAATTATCATTAATCCTTGACTTCAACTTCTGTAGCCTGCATCTTTCCTTCAACTGGCCTCTTGTGCTCAATATTAAATTGAAGAAGATTTACAATTGCAACATCAAAGGCCAAAAATTTTAATCTTTACACTAAATACTCCATCTGCTATCAGGATCTTCATAAATGCTCAAGGATTTAAAAGTCTCCCTTGATTGAAACCCAGTCCTGTGTTCATATAGTTTAATTGGCATTTTATTGTTTCCCCCTCTTTCTGTTTTTTTTCTGAAATGGAGAGTGTTTATAGGCTCATAAAGAAAACTTATTTATTTGCAAGCTCTAAAATGAGCACTGATGCAAACCTGCATTTTACTGATAAAACAATAGTCTTAATAGTTTGTCTGACTGAAATCTCAGCTACAATCAGCAAATTGTTAATTGGTTTTTTCCAGTACTTTTCAAGCTTTAGTTCCCACTAATGAATTAACAGACATATATTTACCTATTAATCTGTAATAAACAACAACAAGTGCAAATTCCTGCATTGGAATTATAAAATGATTTCCAAAGCTTCTTTTAATCATTACATTCTGTGATGATAGAAGCAAATTGATGGGACTGTTCAAAATTGTTCTTCTTTGTCTGACTAATTTTTTGTGGACCATAACTCTATTTACAAAAGATTGCTTTTTTTTATTATTATTAGGTATCATGGGAGAAAAAAATCCATCTGGTTCAGTTCCAAGCTGGGAGAAACACACTGGAAACATGGAGGCTGATTGGAAGGATGGTTTATTGATGAAGCAGAAGCACCTGAGGCTCTGGGCAGCTGACGGCATGGAGTTGAGAGTGGAGAGTTTTTTATAGCTTCTCTTGGCCTTTGCACTTGAGCTTCCTGTTCCTGTACAAAAACAGGTATTCTATTGGCCCTTTGTGGGGGTTATGGAGGGGATCATAGCCAGGGGTGGGTTTCTGCCAGTTCTATAGAAGAGGTTCCACAAATGTACAGTGCCATTTAGAACCGGTTCCAGCTCCCTCCTCCTGCCCGTCTGCACATCATCAAGATGAAGAGCGAGAGGAGGAATTCTGGGAGTTGAAGTCCACAAGTCTTAAAGCGGTTAAAAAACCCCTGGGTTTTTTTCTAAAGGGTTAGGGGTGCAAGGGTCTTGTAACTTGATAGCTTTAAGACTTGTGTGCTTCAAACTGGGGGGGGGGGGTTGATGCAATGAAGGGGCTTGCGTTCTGAAAGGGTGTTACATCATTTCTATTGTGGCTTAAAGTTGCCATCCTGTTTTTGGCTCTTGGGTTATGGTTGCTTCTAATCATACCATTCTGCCTTTGTTTCAAAATATCCTTTCTTGAGTGGATTACCAAATCTTCATTTCTAAAAGCTGGCCTCAGTATCTGCTGGGAGTGGGGGGGGGGGGCTATTAAGAGTGAGTCTGCTTCCTGTCTCTAAAAAAAAAGGATGTTTCTCCATTTCTCCCTTTGGGAAATATAGTATTCTGCGTTTTTTAATGTTCCTCAAAATATTTCATTCTTCGAGAGGGGAGGGGGACTTCCCTCAGTATGAATTCAAATAGTTTTAATTTATTGTAAATTTTAGCACAGGGTTAATAATTAAATTTGATTTTAAATTTTGTACATTGTCATGTTTATATATGTTTTTTTAATTTCCTGTGCACCGCCCCGAGTCCCTTTTGGGAAAGGGAGCGGTATATAAGTTTAATAAATGAAATGAAATGAAATAATTTCAATTTTAAACAGAAAATGCAGTGTGTATAAGCGCCTGGATTTAAAGATACCTTAGAAGAGTATATTAAATCTCTCTTCAAAAAGCTGGACGTTCACTATTCAACAAAACATATAGTATGGTACTTTTTATTTGAGAAATATAAGGATTTGAACTCCCAGCATGCTGGCTGGAGAATTTTGGGAGTTGAAGTCCACACCTCCTAAAGTTCCCAAGTTTAAAAAACAGTTTGTTATAGGGATGGGTGGCTGCCAGTTTTACTACCAGTCGCAATCCACACATGCGCCAGACGTGTGCTGTGCGTGCTTGCGCTGTTTAATGTAAATTGTTCTTCATGCATGTGCAGAACAATTTACAGTGAACTGCGCATGTGCAGTCACTAAAAACCAAAATGGTGGCAGCCAATGGCAGGGAGGGAATTGGTTTGGGAGCGTGGCAGGTCTGGGTTGCTGCCAGTTCTGCAGATCTCTGGAGGGCTTCGGGATAGAGGTTACTCCTCTATCCTGGTCCTGTTAGATCTCTCAGCGGTTTTCGATACCATCGACCATGGTATCCTGTTGCACCGGTTAGAGGGGTTGGGACTGGGGGGCACCGTTTTATGGTGGTTCTCCTCCTACTTTTCCGACCGGTCACAATTTGTGTTGGCAGGAGGGCAGAGGTCAATGCCGAGGTGCCTCACTTTTGGGGTGCCACAGGGGTCGTTTCTCTCGCCTCTCCTGTTCAACATCTATATGAAGCCGCTGGGTGAGATCATCCGTGGTTTCGGGGTGGAGTTTCATCAGTACGCAGATGACACCCAGCTGTACATCTCCACCCCGGACCACCCCAACGATGCCGCGGAAGTGATGTCCCGGTGCCTGGAGGCCGTGCGAGTCTGGATGGGGAGGAACAGGCTTCGACTCAACCCGTCCAAGATCGAGTGGCTGTGGTTTCCGGTGTCACGACATAGCCGGTTGGTTCCATCTCTGGCTATCGGGGGCAAGTCATTAGCCCCCACGGAGAGGGCCCGCACGGAGGGGCGTCCTCCTGGATACTCGGCTGTCTTTAGACGATCATGTGACAGCCGTGGCCAGGGGGGCTTTTTATCAGGTTCGCCTGATATGCCAGTTGCACCCCTTTCTGGATTGTGACGCTCTATGCACGGTCACTCAAGCCCTCGTCATCTCCCGCCTGGACTATTGCAACGCTCTCTACATGGGGCTCCCCTTGAGGTGCACCCGGAGGCTCCAGCTACTTCAGAATGCGGCCGCGCGGGGGATTTTGGGAGCCTCTAGATGCTCCCATGTAACACCTCTTCTGCACGAGCTGCACTGGCTGCCTGTGGCTTTCCGGGTGCGTTTCAAGGTGTTAGTAACAACCTTTAAAGCGCTCCATGGCAATGGACCTGGGTATTTGCAAGACCACCTCCTACCAAATACCTCCCTCCGACCAGTCCGCTCCCACAGAGAGGGCCTCCTCGGGGTGCCGTCAGCCAGTCAATGTCGGCTGTCGACCCCTAGGGGGAGAGCCTTCTCTGTGGCAGCTCCTGCCCTCTGGAATGACCTACCCCCTGACCTACGCACAACCACGGGCCTGCACCTTTTCCGCCGAGCCTTGAAAGCCCATCTATTTCATGCGTCCAGCCTGGCGTAGTTTTTAATTTGCTTTTTATTAGAGGTTTTATAGGGTATTTTAGAGCAGGCTTTGTGTTTAATTGATTTTTAATATATGTATTGTATTGGATGTTTTATTGTTGTTTTTATTACTGCCTGTTCACCGCCCTGAGTCCCGTAAGGGAGATAGTGCTGTATGCAAATTTGAATAAAACCTAAACCTAAACTCCATTACTGGTTTGGCTGAACCGGGGCCAAACTGGGAGCAACCCACCTCTGGTTTGTTAGAATGTGTAATCCATTGTTATACACTGTAACATATCAAAATACCATAATACACATACTTCTCAATACTTTTTTTAATTAAAATAAGTGCTACATTGTACAGTAGAAGTGTAGAAGTGTACAGAAGTGACTAACCATGCCAATGGGCTGTACCAACAAGCCAATTAGCCTAGAAAAAACAATGATTGGAGGGCATTGGAGTCTTTGTTCTTCAGTAAAGGGTTACTTTTAAAATAGTATTTGATTATTACTAAGAGGTTGGTAAATTGTAGTAAGACACATGCAGCTTGCAATCAGCACTTCTCAGTTTGGCCAAAATCTTTGAAGACTACACTGTTGTCTTTCCTTATCTTTGCTTTTTGCCTAAAAACAGGTCCTGAATAATATTTCAAAACTATATTAACAGTAAAATCCCCCAAACTATCTTGGCTGATACCTAGTAAGGTTAATGTCTTCTAAAGGATCTGCCACTTATTTTCCATCGTCAATTCCTTTCCAGCAACAACAAAAATGAAGCAGCTTTAAGTGTCTGATGGTTCCAATTTATAGCCCATGTGAAAACTTTTATGGAATCAAATTTGCTTGAAATTAAATCTTGTTCGTCTCAAATCTCTCATTCATATTGAAAAAACAATTCAATTTTGATCTGACGTTGGCTGATGCACACATTATTATTCCTTGTACCTCAGAGTGATAAATGGAAAAATGCAATGAAAGAATGAAAGGTTTAAATATTTACTCTATTTTTCGAAATATAGGATGCACTTTTTCCCCCCTAAAAGAGGCTGAAAATTTTGGTGCGTCTTATACTCCGAATTTAGCCCACACACCCACCAGCCCCCACCCTTTGCATCCTCTTCCTGGCTGAAGAGATTGCCACAGACAATGGCTTGCGTTTTTGGGCTCTGTGCCTCATGTTTTCAGCCTCCAAACACTCTGTCTGACACCTGTTCCAGGCTGCTGGGATGGCCAGAGCACATTGCCGCCGATTGCCACCTCTGAGCATTGTGTTTTCAGGAGGGGATCGGAGCATTGGGAGGCTGAAAACACTACGTGTTTCTACACTAGGTGTAGAGCCCCAAATGGCAACCCAGAACAGCTGCTGCCTTCTCTTACCTCTTCCACACTTCGCCTGCTTTACTGATTGCAGCTTCCTTGACAATCAGATGTGCTTTAGGAGCAGCTTTTATGCCCCAATGAAGCATATAACATGCACGCTTGCTCACAATCAGTAAACTAATTCAACTAGCCAGATGAATACCTGGTAGGCAAAAAAAATTTCCCTATTTTCCTCCCCAAAAACTAATGTGTGTCTTATACTCCAGCGGGTCTTATAGTCCGAAAAATAGGGTAGTAAATGTATGAAAAAGGCAGAATTCAAATTGGTGGCCTCCTGACTCATAGTTTAGTCCAAGGGTCTGCAAAGTCGGCTCTTTTAAGACTGGTGGACTTCAACTCCCAGAGTTCCCCAGCCAGCTATGCTATGCTGGCTGGGGAATTCTGGGAGTTGAAGTCCACCAGTCTTAAAAGAGCCGACTTTGCAGACCCCTGGTTTAGTCCCATATTATACAGTTCTATACTGTTTGATTTTGTTTAAAAAGATACCTATTTTTTGTAATTCTTAATTCATCAATGAAATACTAAGAAAAACCCCATCTGCATAGACATCTTATATCTTTTCTCCACTTATTAAAATCAAAACACAGAGGGAGACACTGCACAGACATCATAAGACATCAGAGGGTGCATCTACCATAAGAGCTGTGTTATACTGCCAGCTAGTGGTTAGTTGACTGCAAGACATGGTAATTCAATCCAGGCAGTTTTTAAAAGATATCGTAATACAGTATTACAATGCAGTCATTCCAGATCATGAAGCTTGCAGCAATTAGAAATAATTCCCTTTAGAATTCTTATCCCAGACAGCCATGTGAAGTAACAGCTTCAGATGCAGATGTAGGTGCATGGGCTGAACTTGAAATTAGCCATTTATTTCAAACATACAACTGTATTTCAAAATGGGAAAAGCCATCTAATGGCAAATGCAGAAAATATAATACTTTTTGATTGTCCCTCATTCTATTCAATTAGCCTCATTCCTCATTTGTAAAATTCTACGCTATATATTTTGGGGGCTGTTGTTATTTTGAGCTATTGCATATGTACGGTTTTGGGAAATGCAATATAAACACACATATATGTGATGCAATCCAGCCATCTATAATCGAGGGTACCTTCCCGTCCGCCAAACAATGTTCATTGCATCCTGCATCCACTAAATATTGCCCATCTCTATTCTAGCTTTTCTGGCCTAGCAAGATGACACATTTAGATACTCCTGACTGGTTTTGGAATGCTAAGCAGAGTAAGAGCTGTTTAATACATAGGAGACCACCCAGAAGTGAAGATCAAACAAAGAAAATTATTATTGTAAAGAAACCTACCCAGATCTGTCTATGTCAGGGGTGTCAAACTCACGCCATCATAGCGTTGTCACATGACATATTGGGATATTTTCCCCCTTTGCTAAACTGGGCGTGTGTGACGTATCCAGTCCATGTACCGTGAGTTTGACACCCCTGATCTATGTAGACACTAAAAGTTAAGCATGACTATTTATTATTATTTATTTTATTAGATTTCTAGACCGCCCCCTCTCCCCGAAGGGACTCGGGGCGGTGTACAGGTAAAAATTAAAACTACTAAAACCATAACAATGCATACAAAGTTAAAATCAAATTAAATAGTCTTCTGTACAAATTTATAAAAGTTAAAACTAGACCCATAAAACCGAATAAAATAATTTAAAATTACAGACTGGGGCGAGAAGCATGAAGTTAGGCCAAGCCGGCTAGATGGAACAGGTGAATTTTGAGTTTCTGGCGGAAGGAGCGGAGGTCCGTGGTCGTTCTGATATCAGGGGGAAGGTCATTCCAAAGGGTCGGGCCCATCACAGAGAAGACCCTTCCCCTGGGCGTCGCCCGCTGGCATTGCCTAGTGGATGGCACCCGGAGAAGTCCCTCTCTGTGAGAGCAAATCGGCCGAAGGGATGTATGGGGCAGGATACGATCCCACAAATAGCTAGGTCCTGTGCCATGGAGCACTTTAAAGATGATGACCAACACCTTATCCTTTAAAAGTACTTGGATGTTACTATCTTCATTTCCTCACTGTGGTTCCTATGGGACTCCAACGTACTTATAAGTGGTCTGTATGTGTGCTATGTGGTCCTGTTCGTAGTTCCACATCATCACTCTTAACTATCTTCCCTTCTTTCTCTTGACTACCATTCAGCCATACTTCTCCAGTCCAAATGACCTCCCAATGTTCTCACTGTAGATCCCTGGCAAGTAGATTAGCGAGTCAATATTTCATTCAGTCTTAGAATACAACATGTTGTCATCCATGTAGAGCAGTGGTCCCCAATCTTTCCAGCTCTGTGGACTGGTGGCAGCAGCAAGCGGGGGGGAATGGTTTCACACATACACATGCCACTTGAACAAATGCAGCTTCACTTCCTCCTCCGTTGCTCATGCAGCCTGGTTCCCAATGGGCTATGACCCACTACTGGGCTGGGGACCACGAGGCTGATGCTACAGTAGTTCCACTCTGAACTAGTATCTATAGCCTACCCTTGTGATTATCTGGCTCAGGGGGTGCAAGTCTATGTTGAGCAGCAGCAGGGGCTAGTAACAACATCACCTTGGTATATATCACACTTGATGGCTACTTGCATGATCTGTCTTGAGTTGACTTCCAGTGTTGTCTTCCACAATCCGATTGAATTCTTTAGGAAAGTTTTTAGTCCCCTGTTGATTTTGTGTAGTGCCAGGCATTCAGATTCATGAATGTGGCATTGCGTATCATTACTCTTCTGGTGCCTAATAGAAAGTGGTTGAAATTTGGGGTTCATAATCCTAGTTCCTCACAATTCTTAACGTGGTTTGACATTGGCAGTAGAGATGCCATGAATGAATATATCATGCATTCCATGTATTTGAAACAATGACAATTCCATGGATGCTTTCATTTAAATTTAATATTTAAAGTGGCCCAAAATACGCTGCCCTATCTCAGCCCTGCCTTTTATTGCTAAATAAAACTCTTGAGTTCTTTTGGGCCAGGTGACTTATACTGAAATATAATATTTTGCTATGCAGATAAAAGGCTTTGCTTCACCCAAAGAAATAAAGCCACCAGTTTCAGACGTTAATACTCAAGTTTCACATTTTAGCTTAATAAAACGTTAATGATGAGTGTCCAAGGCAAGGTCAACTCTAACACACGTTTGGGATTGTTGATAAATGTTACCGGTTTAATAAAAGGACTATTTTCCCAGGATGGCTTCTCCCTAGTAGCAGGGATATTGCAATCCTTTACAGAGATGTTGATAACCTAACATGACCCTCAATTTTTTTTAAAAATGTGAACATTTCAAAAGGCGATCTTATATGTTCAAATATTTTAACCAGTAAAGCATGGGAACTGATCTGACATTTATAAGCGATGCAGTAATAAAATCCCAATGCCTTTGATGCCTGAATTTTATCAAAACCAGCTCCCTACCTTTAGTCACAACTTTAGGGCTCTCTACAGATTGCATAATCAAACCAGTCTTATCCTCAAACTTGCTAAGCAGGGGCTGCTCTTCGGAGACCATGAAAATGACATTGGAAATCACTTCTCAACTGTTGCCAAGAAAACAACCTAGCAATTTAATTCAAAGGATTTCTTTTCACCTTTTCCATGCTTGTAGCATACAAGTTTTTTTCCCCATATAATTGAGAGTTATTGCACTATTGCACTTTTAAGGTAAAGGTTCCCCTCGCACATGTGCTAGTCGTTCCTGAGTCTAGGGAGCAGTGCTCATCTCCATTTCAAAGCTGAAGAGCCAGCGCTGTCCAAAGACATCTCTGTGGTCATGTGGCCAGCATTACTAAACTCTGAAGGCACACGGAACGCTGTTACCTTCCCACCAAAGGTGATCCCTAAGTTTTCTACCTGCATTTTTACATGCTTTCGAATTGCTAGGTTGGCAGAAGCTGGGACAAGTAATGGGCGCTTACACAGCACAAGATATTAGAAATGCCGAAATGCCAACCATTCAATCGACAAGCCACTGAGCCACTGCGTCCCATATTACAGTCTTAGCCTATGTTAATTTATTTTGTCCACCAAATGTTAAATTATTAATAGTAACACAGTGAAAAACCTTATGCTAAATAAATTCAATCCAAATAAGTAAAATTTCAGTCCTGTACTTCTCCTGTCTGGAGAGACCAATTTAAAGTTGGATCTTCTGCCTACAAAACAGATGAACTATAATGGACTGTTTGAACATGACAATTTTGATTGGATAAAAGATCCCCAATCCAGTTCACTTTCATTTACCAATCTATCAGCAATCTCCATATTCGCTTGAAACATAAAAAAATATTTTTTAAAAATTTAAATATTCAAGATATATTCATCTCACAATAAAGACAAGAGAGAAATGATATTACAATCTTCCCCTCTCACCCAAAATAATATTTTAGGTTTTTTAATCAATCAGATTTGCTTGCACAGGTAGTCCCTACAGCAAAACTGGGAGAACATTGTATTGGTAGTCCCTGACTTACAGCCATTCTTTTAAGTTTGACATTTCGATGGTCTCAGAAAAACTCACAACCCAACCTCAAAGTTATCGTGGTTGTTGTGGTCACATGGTCACAATTCAGGCATTTCAGAGTCAACTCACTTTTACAATGGTTGAAGCATCGGTCACATAATCACAATTCACAAACTTCTCAGCCAGCTTCTGACAAAGTTGAGAAGCTGGATTCGCTTAAGGACATGATTCACTTAACAACCATATGATCCACTTAACGACTATGATTGGCTTAATGAATGCAAGTAAATGGGTCCAGTTATGTGACTACTAGCTTAATTACATCACTTAGCAACCAAAATTAAAGTCCCAATTGCAGTCGTTCAGTCAAGGACTATATGTACTAGATCAACAGATTTCTCAAATTGGTAAATTACATTTTATTACTATTGCCTTTGCTTTAGTTGTATCACATCCAACGTTTGTGAAAGTTGAAATTTGTCAATTATATTATGAGAACCTGATACTGTGTCTTTTTTCAGTCTTTGAGAAGCACACCAACAGGTTTGAAATCCCTTCAGTTTACTTTCAATTATTTCTATTGATAAAGATGCTTTTAATAAAGCATCCCATGTAGGATAAATAAGAATTTGTTGGAGAAAAATGCTTGATATTGGCCTGGCATTTTGTATCTACTTAGCAAAACCCCTAAATTATATAAATAATTTGTTTATACTTTTAACGGGAGATAAAAGATACCAAAATCATATTACAACCTTGAATAATATAGTTCGCAAATTTATTATGCATTAGGAAGCTTATTAACTTAAAAACAAACTGCATAGTACAAAAAGTTTGATATCTTTGCTTAAGGCGGACCAAGTTTCAAAATATATATTTAAATTTTGCTCCGTCATTACACAATCCTTTATAAAAGCTGTATATCTGTCAGTGCCCTCATTACATTTATAAATACAAGATTTACACAGTACCCCATCAGGAAAAAAAGTAGAACTTCTTATAAATATCTACATATATTCATACATATAAAACATTCATAAGAGTACTTTTGTTAGATTTTTGTGTAATGTTCCATTTTTACTGCCACAAAATACACAGAAACCTGTGCAATTTCAAAAATGCTTCTAAAAATTGTAACATGGTACTTTGTAGAAACTAAATCATCTTTTAAAGTCTTTTTAGATAGACATTTCACAATTATAATTCTATGAGATTCTTCAGAGACTGATATGAAGGCTAAACATAGCTGGTAACAATGTACACTAAATAGCAGTTAAGGCAGGAGTGAAAGTAAGTGGGACAGAAATGTTTCATATGGCAGTTAAAAGACAACAGATGATGCGATAAATACACGTCAATATAAATTGCCTCAGCACCCATTTAATTAGTTCATATGTCAGAACTGGCCACACTGGTGGTGCCAGAAGTGAGCATCACTAATGCTTTCTATCGAAGGAATGATCATCATTGCCTTGCTCAGGTTTTCAATATGAGCCCTTTTAATTATCATCTCAGTTAGAGATTTTAAAAACAAGGGTTGAAAATGCACCAATAGTTTATCATTCAATTGACATTCCCTGCACACTTTTAAATAGTTAGGCAATATTCAATCAATCAGGCAGCATGTTAAGAGAGAAATATAAGACTATATTGATGGAGTGGGATTGTGATAGAAATCTTAGTCAGTAATGTTTATTGAAATGGAGTATTCCTTCCAAATCCCCACGAGCTACAAGAGTAGAGAAGCAATGAAGACATTGGGGGTGGGGAGGAGGGGGGCTAGCAGGGTTACATTTTACTCACAGTGAATTTGGGTACTCAAGTATTTAACTACATCTGAAGATCATCTTTCCCAAGATACTGCAATTCCACATTCTCAGTTCAGTGTTGGGTTCAACAATAATTGCATGGATACAAAAAGAAAAATTTGCTTTGGACTGTTCTACAGAAAATCCACAGTAAGTGGTTGCAATCAGCCTTAATTGAATACCAATGGCCACTTATACATGATATCTTAGGTGAGTGAAATGTGCAAAGCTTCTGACAAGTCAAAAGTTCACTCCAGAAGAGAACTGCTCTGGATTCAGAGCTCAGTGCATGGATTATGTCTGCCTAATGGCTGTCTCTGTTAATCTTAGAAGAAAACTCCCTTCATACGCTGCTATCTTGAAGCAGAGGCTCAATATCCTCATCACTGCCCCGATCTGGACTGTTGCTCTGGATACTATTGATGCTGTTGCTGTGCTTTCTGGTATTGGCGGCTTTACTGTGCTCAGGGATAAATAAGGCAACCAGAAAGGCTAGAAGGACTGCACATGCTCCAAAAAGGAAAGGAGGGCCAGGTATGACTGCACTCTGTAAAAAGAAAATAAGCAACCACAGATTAGTATAATGTGAACAATGAAGCCACTCACACCTACATCCTTCCTTAACTGCCCAGTAAATAGACAATTATATGTGTCACTACTAGAACTGTGCTGCCAACATCAAACAGACTTGATCGATTTTGACAGTCATTGGCTGTTGTCAAAAGTTAGAAATTTGTCTTCTCCAGCAATCACACTCCTATTTCATCCCATAATGAAGTGAGGCAGATTACTAAACCGGTAGGAAGTCTTTTTGGTTCTTGGTGTTTTGAAAAGAATCAGAAAAAAATTGCCTTGTATGCTTCTACATGTGCTGCATCAGATCTAGGAGGGTGAGAACGTCTGTGAATTGAATTATAATTATTTATACTGAATAACTGTTTTGACAAAGAATTGGATTTTAGAAACGGGGATCCTAAAACATAGTATTTTAAGCTGTGAACTGTCAAAATTACACAGCTAATATTATAAGGTCATGTTTCAAAAGAAGCATTCTTCAATCCAAGAAACTGACACAGAACGGGGCTATTAGAAGGCCAAGGAGACGAACAGCTGGCAAGAGCTGAACAACATGAAAAAAACAAGGCAAGAATACAAAAAGGTTATGTTTTAGCTGGAAAACCCATCAAAAGAATCAACTGCTGATTCACTCCATGTTATGTCTTGCAGTTTGAAATGAAGAAATATCAGTCATAGGATGCCTCATCAAGAACTATTAAGAGCCACTATTCCAAGAAAGATTTATAATCATTTTACCTCATCAGTTGGATCCTGTCTAACAGCCTTATCCTGAACTGGTGCCAACTCATTAAGTTCCACATGGAAGAGAAAGAATATGAAGCCATAGAGAGCAGGACCAAGACCATTGCACAGACCTCTGATTCCAGTTATTATCCCTTGGACGACACCTGGGAAAGAGCAAGTTCACAGTGAAGGAGAAATAATTTCTACCGGCCATTCCCACTTTAAAAAGGCAACGAAAGAACTCTACATATTGCATTTCAAATGGATTCTGGGCTCTTATACAGCTTATCAAACTGACCTTCTCCTAAGCTGGCCGAATATTAACTACCATATTTTTCGGAATATAAGACGCACCTTTTTTCCTCAAAAAAGAGGCTGAAAATCTAGGTGCATCTTATACACTAAATACAGCATTTTCTGCCTCCTGAAACCCTGTCCCCTTCACCAAAATGGTCGTGCATAGCTTTTAGAAGGCTTTCAGAGAGCTCCTGGGGGCTGGGGAGGGCAGAAATGAGCAAATAATGGGCCTTTTTCCCCCCTCAATTTGCCCCCCCCGAACACTCTACAAGCCTCCTAAGGGCTATTCATGCCTTTTTTTTAAAAAACGGGCCCGTTTTCACACAAAAATGGCGATTTTGGGAGGCTTGCAGAATGTAAAAACTTTTTTTTTTTTAATTTGCCTCTTCAAAATTTTGGTGCATCTTATAATCCGGTATGTTTTATACTCTGAAAAATACAGTACCTTTAAAGAGAGATCAGCTAGATTCAAAAATAATGTTGCGGACTAGTGATTAATTTGAAACATAAAATTGCCCTATGAAAGACAGATTTTCTTGTTAGATACTTTCAAAACAACCCAATTAGATCACTGATCTCAACATATTCTTTTATACTGAAATGACTGTTCCAATTCAATTGTTTTGAATTCTGTATTTCAGAGAGCATACAGTATTTATATAATCTGACATTTAAACATTCTCACATATTCAGTCACCACTAGATGGCATTAGCATGTACTTTCAAACTTCTAAAAACTCTTCAGAAGATACTCAATTACCACCACCACCCCAAGTGTAAAAGCTTATTTTAGATTACATTATACATTTATACAAGAAAGGTATTCTGTAAAGTGCCAACAACAGTGTATTCCCATTCTTTTTCATCAAAAATTCTAACAAAATATTTATTTCTAACACAATAAAAATCCAATAGCCTGTTTCAAATCCTGGCCTAGTGAGAATGAAATCACTGTGGGGATTATGACATTTCTATCATTCCCCATTTTCCACCCATCTTCATTAAAAAAAAAAAAGTGAACCTAAATCACCATTCTTCCAGAAACAATAATAATCTATGTCACAAGCAAACTTCACTAAAAATACATGCAAGCTAATCTCACAATAAACTATTGGGAAAAAAGAGGGCAGAGATTTTCCCCCAGCAAGGAGGTAAAGAGATGACGGGCAAAATAATGACAAGTATCCCTGCCCATCACTAGTTCTTGGATATATGTTAGCTGCAATGATGCCAAAAGGTCAATGTCTACCATGCAAACTCTGTCCTTTCTTATTTGCAGCCCCATGTTGCATGCAATTAGTGAAAAAAAGAGATTATCATCATCAGGTTGTCCTTTGTCAGTTGCGATCTTGAGGATGCCTGTGTTGGTACTGCTAAGGGGTTTGCTTTGGAGCTTCTTACCCCATGCAAGTTATATCCCCAAAAGAAAATCACCCTCGAAAAATTCTCCAAGCTAAAGAAATATCACTTATGAAGAATCACACTATGTCAGGGGTGTCCAAACCTGGGAACTTTAAGACTTGTGAACTTCAACTCCCAGAATTCCACAGCCAGCCATGCTGGCTGTGGAATTCTGGGAGTTGAAGTCCACAAGTCTTAAAGTTCCCAAGTTTGGACACCCCTGCACTATGTGTAACTTGCCTCTTTTTGCATGCACAAGGGGCAATAAAAAATATACAGACTGTACTGCTTTCAAAAGTCAAATTCACAACTGTGTTACTAACTTAACAACAGCAGTGATGCGCTTAACAAATGTGGCAAGAAAGATCGTAAATTGGGGCAAAACTCACTCAACAGCTTAGTAACAAAAATTTTGGGTTCCATTGTGGTTGTAAGTGGAAAACTACCCATATTACTTTTCTAAAGCACAAAAAGTATACCTCCACAGTAATGTTAGAGGGGAAAACAGCTACAAGATCAGTTTTGTAGAAGAATAACCTTGCTTTCACCTTGTTGATCTGAATCTGCGTTTCGTGACACAAGAGCACTGATTGCTGGGAATGTGATGCTTGACATGGCTGCAACAGCTCCAGCTGCCCACATCATCCTAAGCACAAGGAAAACATAATGCTATATAATTTAAAAGGAAGGATCCATTTAGTAGGGTTTATTTTTAACATTTTAAAGAATTACCCAGGTAGTTATATATACAGTATATACAGTGGTACCTCGGTTCACGAACTTAATTCGTGAACTGACTCTGTTCGCGATCCGAATTGGTCGTGAAGCGAGGCACAATTTCCCATAGGGTTCAATGTAAATCCGGTTAATCCGTTCTGACCTTGTTTTTTGGTCGTCCGCGGCTCTGGTTCGTGAAGCGAAACGGGGTTCGTGAATCCGAGCATTTTTACGAACTTTTCTGTTCGTGAAGCGAGGCGGAGTTCGTGAAGCGAGACGGAGTTCGTGAAGCGGAGCATTTTTTTACGAACTTTTCCGTTCGTGAAGCGAAACGGTGTTCGTGAACCGGAGCACATTTTTTGGAAAATTTCTGTTCGTAAACCGAATTGGTCGTGAACAGAGGCGTTCGTGAACCGAGGTACCACTGTACATTTTTTTGTTGTTGTTCTCTGATCTTGATACAAACATTTGCAATAGTATTGCCTGGTTCTGCTCAGCAGCTTCAAACATGTAAAAACAACTGTTCGCCAGGACAATAATTAAGTTAGTTGGTTTTAGGTAACTAGCACTAAGGGTAAAAGAGATAAAATTATATATTTTAGGTCAAAATATATATATTACTTTTTTCCCCACTTGCTTTAGCATTATATTTTTCTGTATTTAAAAATATGCCATTCATATTGAGAATCTTAGTGTGCTTTTTAATTAAAATTATTTTGCCTATTTGGATATTATTGGTTGCAGATCATAATAATGACTGACTGAAGATGTCTCTACAAATATTATGTATTTTGTTAGTTGTCTCAGTTCTAAAGTCAGGCGTTGTATTACAGCTGCTACAAAATTTGGATACCCGTGGAAAGTTTTTCACTCTACCAGCTATAAAACAAAGAGACTTGCACCCCAAAATATAACCTGGTGGAAAATGTTGCTCCCCCCCCCCCCCAATAATAAGTCAGATTTATTATTATCATGATGCACTGCCATAATGTGAGCTGTACTGGCTACCAGCTTGTTTCCAAGAAACTGGTTATTGCCTATAAAGCCCAACATGACTTGAGATCTGGGTATCTTTCGAGAGCACATCTTCCAGGAAGAATTGGCCCAACCAGTGCAGAGAAAATACCTACTAGAGTATCTATCAGAAGAGGGTTCAAAAAGGAACATCATCTGTGAGAGCACCGACCTTCTATAAAATAACTTCCCTTATTCAATTATTTATTAAGAGCTGACTACTCTGAAAGGCCTTTGGAAGCTAAAACTTTGCTGTCATGGGTGAGATGCATCACAAATACTATGTGATAAAATATTACTTTGGGAGGATATATTTATAGTTTTTCTTGTTCTGTCTGTCTGTCTGTCTGTCTCTCTCTCTCTCTCTCTCTCTCTCAAAATAAGCCATTATACCTTTCTATTAAAAAGTGCCTAATTTCAAAATTTAGCAAACTGAAATATGGCAGTTGCCTTTACCCTTGTCACACATTACCAGGTTGCAACTACATCTTTCCTTTAAAATCTATTTTGTTACCAGCCGCAGTTCGAATTCTACGTTTTGAGATATAATGTTGTCAATGACTTAAAACCTGGTAAACAATTTAAGATATTGGCCAGTGGTTATTAGCCTTGATGTCAGCGTACCTATCTCTGAAGGCCATCAGCTTAGTGATCACTGGGCTTTCTTGTGCACTTGGTTGACTAAGATGAAGACTAACTGCTAGACTAGAAGGGCAAAGTATCTGATCCAGCAGAGCATCATGTTCTTAAAGCACCTCTTCTTATATAATCCTATCCAATAACCATGGAGTTATTAGATCTGAGTTAGAACTGTACATAAAACATACTCCTCCATGCCCACAAGCACACAACATGCAATATATTCACTGAATTGTTAAAAAACAAAACTAGGAAGAGTCAATTAAAAACACATCTGCATTGCACTTACCAAGGCTGAGAACCAAAACCATACCAGGCCAGCTGGAACATCTGAAAACCAAGGCCAAGCAGTACTGTGTTTTTGTTCCCTATAGACCTCATTAGGATGCTGAGAAAGACAGTCTACAAAAGTCAGAAAAGGCATTATGCAGTTTATTTATAAATTAGTATCTGAATAAATGCAGTGGCAAAAAAACATTTTAAAATTAATTTGTATGGCTGTGCAAAAATCATCTGAACTAATATCTATTTTTCATTTATCATCTCCTTTTAATGACCTCATAATCCCTTGCAGGGTGAAGTCTAGGCAACTGAATGCAGCTGAGCGTTTACTAGCTGGGATGCCCTTCCTGTCGCCAATGCAGTTTTATATTCAGCAGATATATTCTCATTGTGCCGAGAGAGAGAAATATTTGCCTCTACCTAGGATTGAACTCACAGCCTCCTGAATATAAGGCAAGAGGCCACCGCAACGCTCATCAATTTTTCTTTTATGTGTGCACAAATTCAGCATCAACTTTTGGGGGGCCCTTCAAAACTACAACCAAAGCCTCATGATATATTTCCAAGGAAAGATCTTGATAAAAGCACTGACAAAAAAAAGAATATGTGTAAGAATCATATATTCCCAAATAATATATGATTCTTTGTTAAGAAAGCTGCTAGGTGAAGTCAAACATTCCTTGCAAGCAAGGTCAACTGTCCACTAGTACAATGTAATGCTGTCCCTGAAAAATGTTGGAAACTGCAACTGCTACAAAAGGCATGTGATGTAGAAGCTGATGGGAACTACAAGTGGTCATTGCTTATCAGTAAGTTAGTAAGTAAGTGACAGTAAGTGACAGTCTGAAGTCACAATTTGTGAAAATGTTGTACCAGTCACAGTGCTCCCCCCCCCCCATTGATTGTAATTTGAGCGCTTGGCAACCAGTGCACATGTTTATGATAGTTGCAGTGTCCCACTGTCACATGATACCATTTACAACTTTCATAGCCAGCTTGTGACAAGCAAAGTCAATGGCAAAGCCAGCAGGAAGTTGCAAGTCATGGTCACAGGACAGCACACTTAACAATTGCAGGTGATTCGCTTCCCGCAGCCGGAACTAACATAAGGAGAGAGGGGTTTCACTTTACAACATGTAACTTTAGTGAGAGTTGCTGGTCCCAATTGCAGATTGGTAAATTAGGACTATCTGTAGACGTATTCTGTGGGATATGTGCTAGGTCAGGGGTCTGCAAAGTTGGCTCTTTTAAGACTAGTGGACTTCAACTCCCAGAGTTCCCCAGCCAGCATAGCTGGCTGGGGAACTCTGGGAGTTGTAGTCCACCAGTCTTAAAAGAGCCAACTTTGCAGACCCCTGTGCTAGGTGATATTGTTTCCAAGTTCAGTTTCAAGTACCTGATTTTCACTTTTTAAGCACTGATCAGTTTTATGCTAGAGAACCATTTTCTTCCATAGGCTCTACCAACAGTAATCTAAAACCTTTTTTTTTAAATGTTCACTCGGTGAACAATAATCAGGACAAAGATTTTCTGTTGCAGAACCTTTACCAACTTTTACCAGAGAATTGTCAGACTCCAATTCTCTATCAGCATCTGGTAAAAGAAACCAGCTTTCAACATTCTGATTGTTCTTATTTAATACAAGTTTTGGATGGATATATTAAATATTCATAATTCTGTTAAGCATTTTTGAATTATTCTTTTAGACATTAATTTGATATAAAATATGTACTTTCTGTAATGTTTTTCTTTATTTTATAGTAGTTAGGTCCTACATAGACATTTTATTTCCACATACATAGTTTGCAAAGTACATTTCATCACTTAATTAAAACATTTTAATTATGTGTGCTTCTTGCAATTTTTTAAAATCTTATTAAAATTATGCTTACCTGAGCAACTATAGAAAGAATGCCAATCACAGCTATGAATGTTGCAATGCTTGCATACTCAAATTTTATCACCTGTAAATAAACAAAATCTGTACTTAAAATTTCAGCTACTGAAAATCTTTTTCAGAAAAAGGAACAATTATAGTAGTTACAGAAAGTAAATTTACAAACAGAAAACAAACTTGGAAAACAACACCAAACCTAAGGTGATTTTTGTGAAGTTTATAACTCCTTAAAAAAAACTTGTAGAAAAGTATCGATTAAAATCCACAAACATCAACTCCAGTCAAATAAAAAGCAACCAATTCCTCAATACCATGACCATTTGCTAATAATATATACTGTCATATGGAGGATGGCACAGCACTGCACAACTTAATTTCAATTCAAAATGTTCTCCTGCACCTTCATAATATTTTCCATGTTGAGGTGCATAAACACACAAAGAGAAACAAGAAGCAATGGGTGTGTAAACTAATCAAGGAGAGAAGCAACTAAGAACTGAGGAGAAATTTCCTGACAGTTAGAACAATTAATCAGTGGAACAGCTTGCCTCCAGAAGTTGTGAATGCCCCAACACTACAAGTCTTCAAGAAGATGTTAGATAGCCATTTGTCTGAAATGGTATAGGGCTTCCTGCCTAGGCAGGGAGTTGGACTAGATGACCTCCAAGGTCCCTTCCAACTCTGCTATTGTATTAATGTAAACAATACATACATCATTATTTTGAGAAGGAGGCAACCTCGGGGCCTAGTTATATGCGAGACCGTCTCCTGCCCCATACATCCCTTAGACCGATACGCTCCCACAGAGAGGGCCTTCTTCGGGTGCCATCGGCCGGACAATGCCGGCTGGCGACACCCAGGGGAAGAGCCTTCTCTGTGGCGGGCCCTGCCCTGTGGAACGACCTACCCCCTGAACTCCGCACTATCACCGACCTCCGCCTCTTCCGCCGTTGTTTAAAAACACACTTATTTCATCAAGCCGGCCTAACATAGCCTCCGCTGGGACTAATACTAGACAGTTTTAAATGAGGGATTTTAATTTGGTTTTAGCGCAGGTTTTGTGTTATTTAATAGCTTTTTAAATTTATGTATTTTGTATTATTTTTGTATACTGTTTTAAGATTCCTGTGCGCCGCCCTGGGTCCTGTTGGAGAAGGGCGGGATATAAATTGAATAAATAAATAAATAAATAAATAAACCTGTTTCAACCATTTTGGAAGCCATTGCTCAGAACTGCTACAAACCATAGTTCAGTCATAATCCTTGGGTAATATTGGCAATTGGTGCCAGAACTGCTGTCACTAAGCAATGTGGTCATAAAGCATGGCATCCCAGGATCGCATTTCTTAATAACAACAAACCTGGTACTATCAGTTGTCCTTGTAACCCCAGGATGTATAGATTATTAAGTGAGAAGAGATGAGAGTTCCAGGTAAGGAGTATTGGGGGGGGGGGGTGGCATGGGGAGTAGAAGATGCTGCTGGCAGAGGCTAGGGAGCACAGGGGGGCCAGCAGGGATCTCAAGCAGATTGGGAGAGGCTGTGGGAAGTGGGGGATGCTCCAGGCCGGCATGCACTGCAGAGTGTGGATGGGCAGGATCCCTGGAGATCTTGTATGTATCAGGCTTCTTCAGAGGAAAAAGTGGTGGGAGACACTTACTGGGGTCTACTACTTTGACTTTCCCTTTGGGCGTCCCCATTAACTTTGCTTATTAGAAACCAGCAGGGAAGGTTGCAAATGATGATAGGACAAAGCTCATTCTGACATCATAATTACCACATACTTAAGTGTCTGCATCACAAACAAATGACCGCAGGGACACTGCCATGGTCAGAACTTTGGAGGGCTGGTTGCACACTAAGTTCAGTTTTTTCAGTGCCACTGTAACTTTGAATGTCTGCTAAGCAAATAGACACATCAGGGACTACTGTAGTTACTACAGAAATCTACTTGTTAGCCTCCAACAAAAGCTTAGCAGCTTAGATTTAAAGCACAGCGTAGGTGGGTGGGTGGGTGGGTGGGTAGGTAGGTACTAAGTAGCAATAGTTTGCTTTACAGCAGACTCCTCCAATCTGGATATCTTTCAAATAATTAGGGTTACAATTCCATGATATACTAGGGTCAGAGATCAAAGAAATTGTAGCTCAAAATGTCTGGAAGGCATGAAGAATGGCTGCAGGATCTGGTTATGCCTAGTTTAATAAAAAGAAGGACTAGGGGAGACATGATAGCAGTGTTCCAATATCTCAGGGGTTGCCACAAAGAAGAGGGAGTCAAACTATTCTCCAAGGCACCTGAGGGCAGAACAAGAAGCAATGGGTGGAAACTAATCAAGGAGAGAAGCAACTTAGAACTGAGGAGAAATTTCCTACAGTTAGAACAATTAATCAGTGGAACAGCTTGCCTCCAGAAGTTGTGAATGCCCCAACACTGCAAGTCTTTAAGAAGATGTTGGATAGCCATTTGTCTGAAACGGTATAGGGCTTCCTGCCTAGGCAGGGAGTTGGACTAGAAGACTTCCAAGGTCCCTTCCAACTCTGCATTGTATTGTAAATTGGGAAGATGTTTTTAAATGATGGCTGGTCTCTCTGGAAAGTAGGCCTCCATGATGAAATTAACATCTTGTCTCGAACTAATTATTGCTATCACATTTATATTGCCTTTGTGCTATTTCTTAATTTTTTATTAACTTTTAAGAGAATTGTGAAAGAATGGCTAGAGGAAGATTTTAAGGAAATCTTCTCTGCCCATCAATAAGATGTCAAATTTACAAATAATAATATCTTTTATTTCTTCATTACATTAACAGGTTTTTGGTTGCTTACTTGCTTTTTCTTAGAAAAATCAGAAATGTGAGAGATCAGAAATGGTATGTGATTTGCAGTCAAATAGTAAATATACTATATATAAGTTTGGAATCTACCTTTTCACTCTATGGACAGAAGACTGCCATGATTAGAGTAAGGAATATTATGTTACTTCAGGGAAAATTTTAAATTGAAAAAGTCTGTTGTCTTTAAAATAAGAATATAGGTAATTCTTGACTTATGGCCGTTTGCTTAGCAATCATTTGAAGTTATAAAGGTGCTAAAAGTGACTTATGGGCCAGTCCTCACACTTACAACCATTACAACAATCCCACTGTCACATGATAGCGATCCAAGAGTTTGTCAACCAGCTCATTCATGTTTGAAGCAGCATCCCAGAGTCACGTGATCACCATTTGTGATCTTCTCAGCTGATTTCTAATCAATGGACGAAGCTGGGTTTGCTTAACATCTGAGTGATTCAGTTAAAGACAGCAGCAAAAAAAGTCATTCAATTGGGTGCAGTCACATGATCATTCACTTAACAATCACATTGTTTAGTGACCAAAGTTCTGGTCTCAATTGTGATTTAAATTGAGGACTATCTACAATGCATTGTGTTACACGTTAGAGCTCCTTCAGATATGTTATAATCACATTCAAGGCTCAAAACATGGGAGTTATTTCTCATTCATATCCCCTATAATTTCACTGAATTTCCAAGGTAGCTTTTTATATGCATATGGCAGAAAAGAAAAAATATGAGTGGTGATATTAAGGAAATTGGATTATGGGGACCATCTTAAGGGTTTAAAAAGGATCCTCAAGAGTCTGTTAGCATTTCATGAATGGGAAACGTCCCTATGCAAGACAGGTATTTTGTCAGGTGGCTCACAGGCATGCTTTCAATTTCATCTGTGTCCACTAGTCCAACAAAGCTGAAAACCCCATTTTAAAGCTTTGTTCAAGACAACTAGTCAGACAGTGAAAAATGCTGGAAACTACTTACTTGTCTCAAATAAAGGAAAAAACTAGAATATTGGCCAGCTTCAGGGAGATAAGAAAGAAAAACAGTGATGCAGGTCAGCAAGATTGTAGAATCTTTTCCAACTTTTCTCAAAGACTGTCAAAAGATAGAGGAAAAATAAGGTAAGACAAAACAAGCCATCAGAAATAAATGAATTATGTCTATATTTTATTAATTATAGCATTCAAATATTCATTCAATTTGTGATCAACGTTGATGAAAAGACCCTTGATAACAAACAATAAAAACTCCACAGAACAATAAATAAAGTTCAGGAGACTAACAAACTCAGGGACTTTATTCCCTCAAGTATGTGTTATGAGGTACATTCCAATGTTAAAAAGGAAGCAATTCTACTTCACTTGGGTTCAGTTTTGGACTATTTTGTCTCATCAAGACCCTTACAATCTCTTGATACTACGCCAAGATATTGACAGAATCTACTGTATGGGACAGGGTAAGAATTAATAATTAGATAGCATCAGATGACATCCCAAATTGACTGACTGAAATCCCTTAAAATTTAATGTAAAAGTTAAAAGAGTAACCATCGGGTATTGCACAAAAGTGCAGCCAGTGAACCAATCTTCCCCTGCTCTGACTAGAATTGTTCATTAAGAAACAAGAACCTTTATAACACAGCCTCCAGTCTCCAATCCCTCTAAGAAGTACATAAGTCTACAGTATCAAAGTTAACTGAGATATTTAAAAGAACAGTAGAAATGCACCAGGTTTTAAAAGTCATTCACAAAGTTTTCTGGTCCTGCGTGTAGGTCTGAACTCAAATAACTCACTGTTTAGAATGTTCTGTAACTGTGCACTGGTCATTATCCCAATTCCAAAAATGAGAATTTAGAGACAGAGCAATGCTTGCCAAGGACCGATAGACTCAGTGAGCCATCTCTTAAGGAGTAAGCTCCTTCAAAGTTGTTGGCATCAATCCCTACTGCAATGAGATACTGACAGTGTCCCAAGTCCAATTTATCACGTTCTTTCCCTAATCTTCCAAAGAAGCCAGGACTGGCAAAGATCCAGTCTAGTACGGAGTAAGGAAGATGACTTTGACAGACATAGACCAAAATCCATTAGCAAAGCAACTAGGAGGAAACAAGGTATAAATCCAAAACGAACAGAAATCCCACTCATAAGTGGCTCAGAAAGACAACTTCTTAAGTCATGTGGATGTAAAAATGGAAGAGGGACAGCATTCTCAGAGATTTGTTATTATAGTCATCTCAATTAAAGTAGTCCTAGCCCTTTTGGGTGGTTGTTTCTTGGTCTGGTCTACCTGATGTGGCTGGCCAATCCACAGGTGGGTGTAAGAGCCAAGATAACATTTTATCACTTCATTTGTTCCTGATAATATAACACATGAATGTTCCAGTCATTACAACAAATTCTGCACACAAATAGTCAAGATTTTGGAGAATTGCCAAATGCCACGTAAACAAGTTGCAGCAGCCAGGAAGTAGCTCTAACTGAGTTCTTCCCAAAGGGAGTTTGCCACCCTAAACAAGGTTACTGGCTGAGAGCTCACCAAGATAATAGACTAGCTGTTTCACTTCTTTTTTAACTCCTACATTGGTTTGAAAAAAAGTCTGTATCCTGCTCAACGTCACTTTTTGTCTTCAGTTGGCACCTAAGGTGTTGCTTCTCCAATGTCACCTCCCAGAAATCATCAGTAAATAAGAGAGGCATCAAGAATTGGCCAAGAGAGAGGCTGCCTGGAATTAATCACATTGTCTGCCTTTATAGCCTTCCATTGCCAATGCTAATCAGGTCACTCAATGAAATTGTTCTCAAAACTATGAGAAATTACCCATGTTCCTGTCAGAATTCGTCTGGAACTATGAGGTGCCTAAAGGTAACCATGTTAATCAACCAATTGTGACTAACCATGGTAGCAATGAATCTAACCTGAAGGGGAAATGGCAAAAAGCTGATAGAAAAATACTCCATATCCAGATAACTAATCATCTGCTCCAGAGCAAAAGTAAGATTCACCATTAGATTGCCTACATTTGCTGGGACTGAGTTTTATTGGGACAAACTAATATAGGTAGTCCTCAACTTATAACAATTCATTTAGTGTCCATTTGAAGATACAATGGCACTGAAAAAAGTGACTTATGACCATTTTTCATACCCTTGCAGCATACCTGTATCACATGATCAAAATTCAGATGCTTGGCAACTGACAGCTGTAGTGTCTCAAGTTCATGTGATCACCTTTCATGAACCTTCTGACAAGCACAGTCAAAGGAGAAGCCATGTTCACTTAACAACCATGTTACTGATGTAACAACTGCAGCAATTGACTTAATAACTGTGGCAAGAAAGGTCACAAATTGGGACAAAACTCACTTAACAAATATCTCACTTAGCAACATATATTTTGGACTCAATTTGGGTCGTAAGTGAAGGACTACCTGTAACTGCCATGGAGGTTATGAATTCTAAAACTATACCTAACCCTGTCCCAAAAGGCTTGGAGATTTCAGTCATTCAACACCTACATGGACTCTATATGTATTCTAAAACAGGGTTCCCCAACCTTTTTTGCACCAGGGACCGGTTTCATTTTAAAGAAAATTCTGCGGACCGGCTGGCGTAGAGGAGGAGCGGGGGGGGGGGGGGGGAGACAGGCAGCGCATGCGCACGTGGGAGGGAATCGGCTCACTCGGCCCTCTAGGGCCTCCAATGGCACGAACGGCCGCGCCTGCGCCCTCCCACATCTGGTGCATGCTCTGCCCAGGGGACTGCCCCCTCCTCCCTCCTCCTCCTCTTGGGCCCTGCGGCCCAGTTCCTATCAAGCCACGGACCAGCACCGGTCCGCGGCCCGGGAGTTGGGGACCCCTGCTCTAAAACCAAGACCAAATTAAGCAAATTGGGAAGGGTTCCTACAAGGAAAGTAGTACACCTGTGGGGATTTCTAACTTGTCCTTGCAGCCTATTTAATACATAAGCATTCACATCCCACTATTTCAAGAGTAAAGTCCTTAGTTACACACCAAGCAAGGCTAGTTTAAAACCCAACACCAACCCTCTGCCCTGACTTGAAACCTTGGATAGGACATCTCTAACAAGGTCATCACTGCATGCTCCTGAAGACAGAATCTGGGCTAAAACAAATGGAGCAACAAATAAAAGTAGCACTGCTGTTGAAACACTTTTTTTAATTGATTCTAACTTCTCACACTCTGCCAAGCATGAGAATTTCCAGGAAATTCTCTTGACTTGCAGGAAGATTTCAGAGAAAGATCCAAGGGGGTCAGCTATCCATATTTGATAATAGCCAACAGAAAAGAGGGTTAGGGTTATATTATATTATACCGTATTATGTTAGACCTCTTGGTTTTAAGGGGACTAAAGCTACAGTATATTTGTATTTCTAAAAAAGGGATTCTCATGAATCCAGAGAAATGGTAAGAAGGATTGTAGGACAGAGAAGTTCATGAGAAAAGACAACTGGGACAGATGAAGGTTCCCCAAAAGGGAAAGGCTAAAAGCATATTCCAATGCTGAAAATCTGGTACAAAGCTGATATGTTTATGCACAGGCCAATAATCAAGTTGCCCAGAGTTGCTTTAGATAATGAGATGGACAGCACATAAATTTAATAAAATAAAATAAAATAAAATAAATCTGTCTCTCTAGTTTGAGTAAGCTTATGCTTCTTACTCACATTTAATTAATCCTATAGCCCCAGACTACAACATTGCTAGACAGGTAGTCCTCGACTTACAACAGTTCATTTACTGACTGTTGAAAGTTACAATGGCATCAAAAAAAAGTGTCTTATGACCATTTTTCGCACTTATGACTGATGCAGCATGGTTACGTGATCAAAATCCGAATACTTGACAACTAACTCACATTTATGAGGGTTGCAGTGTCCAAGGTCATGTGATCACCTTTTGCAGCCTTCTGACAAGCAAAGTCAATGTGGAAACCAGATTCACTTAACTGTGTTATTGATTTAACAATGCAGTAATTCACTTAAACAAATGTGGCAAGAAAAGTCGTAAAATTGGGCAAAACTCACTTAACAACTGTTTCCCTTGGCAACCTAAATTTTGGACTCAATCGTGGTCATAAGTCAAGGATGACCTGTAATAAGGTTGGCATAGCTTTATAAAGAGAAAAGGGAATGACTGGCAGAATAATGAGACAAAGCTCCATAAATCTGGATAGCCATTCACAGAACTGTCATGTAAATTCTAAGGCATTTCGGATTAAAATAGGAAAAGCTAAAAACTCCCACCATCATATTGGAAAGGATAGAAACTCTGGTAAACAGTTCTCTCCCACACCCTGTTCCTACTTTCAGGTAGAAAAATTTTGTAATGGTTTGCTTCAATGCATTATTAATGTGACAGTGTATTAAATATTATTCTTATTGATGATTCCCTAAATTCATCTGGGCAGTTGCCCATGGTAACCAAAAGCTTGACTTTGGGTCAAATTAATCAGGATGGCACTTCATGGTATACTTTCTGAGCAAAAATAAAAATTGCTCATCCAATAATTTGATTCTACTTTCTAAACGCAATGAAGCTAACTTCCAATTAGTAACAATCTGCCTGTCCTCAGAGTTAGTGAAGCCAGACCACAGGAATCGTGCATGTGAACTGTTTTAGAAGTCAGGATAAATGAAGTAACACAAAAGCATATAAAGGCTGAATATTTCATTTGTTATCTTTTCAATTCCACAGTGACTTATCTGATAAAGAATTCTCTAAGTTCCTGCTTGCCTGCCATAATGTTAAAGAGACAGCTATGTTAAATATTATAAAGGTTCTGCAGGATTCGACCATCACTAGTCCTAATACCTTATTTCCCACAGCAATATTTCTAGACATAATTAGAAAGTTATATGTAGAAATAACATATGGTTAAAAAAATAGCTTCATGCTTGTTTGACAGAATTTCATTTTCATCAATCCATTCAAAATACATTTTCTTTCACAAATGAAAAAGTGACATTCTGTATCATAAAGCAGAAGAAATATGACTGGCAACTTACTGCAAAGGGATCGGCTTGTTCCCAAGATATAAGAGCTCCCCATGAAGGTGGTCTCATTTTTTCAGGTAGAGATTCTGGTACAGCTAGTAGTATGAAACAGATATCTATAACAGCCACCACTGTAGCAACTAACACCACCAAGTTATCACCGTACAAATTAGACAGATGTGCTCCAATAGCAGGACTAGTTACTAAACTTGCTGCAAATGTAGCAGATACCTGGATACAAAGAGAAAAAAATATAAAAGATAATACTTTGATAGAAGAAAAACTAGCACAATTAAAAGTTAATTTCAAACACTAACAAGATAGATGTCTAGGCATGTATACATCATAAAAAAGTAACTATTAAAGCCCAGCTCTAGAGGAAAAAATCTGATAAAGCCTTATCAATCTGTCACAGAATATTTAAGGAAATTACATTAAATCATTGTGGCCCAATCCTTCTTCTTAAGGTAAGCTAAAATATCCCTTCTAATTCATCAAGCTTTCCTTATATTTTTTAATTTCAAGGCTGATTTAGCTTCAACTTATTTTATAAGTGATTTCACTAAATATTTTCTGATATTAGCAAAATGAACAAGCCTGCCCACCTGCTTTGGGAGAAGGGATTTGCAAGTACCAGATTTTTTTCTACAGGCTATGCAAAGAATCCATTAGGTTGTAGACGAATCTCATTACATCTAAATTTGTAAATTGCCCTATTTTGCTTCCGACCAGCATGCTGATGATCAAGTTGAGCTGCAAAATCATCATCCTTGTCATTGTCAACTACTATTTCCCACTGATCTAATCACAGCTCACCATGCTTTCTTAGTTAGCATCTCATTTTGTACTAACATGGAAAAAAAATGGGTAAGGGGCAACATGATTTCTGAAATATCCTCAGCAGCACTAATAAACATTTACCAGAATAATTTATACTGCAGAGATATAAATAGCAATACTAAACACTCCTTTCCAGGAAATGGATTCATGATGCAAGTTTAACAAAGCCATGATCTGTCACTTTAAAGTAAGCATGCATATTTTTCTGTTTCCCTCTTCTCTTACACTGTACAAGCAATTTAAGAGACACAGAATTCTACCTCCAGAATTCTGAAGGCATTTAAAGATTTTTCTTTTACTATCAATATTTTGAGGTGTGGCTTTCTTGTTGTTTTATGGCCGTAGTTATTTGTTGTTGTGGTAAGGAGTGGTTTATATGCTGTAACATTTCCTTATTTAGTGTGAACTGAAATTTTCTTTTATGGAAAGGCAGCATGAATGTTAAAAAACGATACTTGGAAAATAAATTCTCCCCCCCCCCCCCCCATCTCTTGACAGTATCATAATTTTTCAGTATTAAAAGTCATTAACAATTATTTGAATTTCATTATTATCACAGTTGTGATTGTGACTTTTATTTTGAGGTTACATTTATCTCATTGCATTCAATATTAATGTAAGTATTGCAAATAGTATTGCAATATCAATAATAGGATTACTATTTCAGAAATTCTCATATTAATATTACAAAGAGTCGTAATTTCTCAACTGCAATGTTTCTTCTATGGCTTTTCATTTACTTAAATCCTTTTTTACATTAGTCTCTCGTGTGATTCTTTTGGCTGGAACAATTCAATCAACAATTCAATTTTCCATTTCTTTAAGTTATTTTCAAATCCTAGCACAATATTGCAATTATATTGCTGAACCTTACAGCAATAATAATAATAATAATAGCACTATATACTGCTTTACAGTGCTTTCCATCCCTCTCTAAGTGGTTTTACAGAGTCAGCATATCTCCCCAATCATCTGGATCCTCATTTTACCCACCTCAGAAGGATGGAAAGCTAAGTCAATCTTGAGCCTGGTGAGATATGAACTGCCAAATTGCAGTCTGCAGACAGACAGCAGATGTAGCCTGCAGTACTGCACTCTAACCACTGTGCAACCATGGCTCATAACTTTTTAGATGGCTTATCTTCTATTTTTATCTTCAAATCAAATATTGTTGCCAAAATTAAAAAGCTGGTTTTTGAACATTATCCCTTTTTTTTAATGGGGACATGAAAGGAGCCCCCAACTGGGCAAGCATGTCACCATTCAATCCTTTCAACCTGGAAGCATTTAGATCAGGGTTCGGCAACCTCAAACACTCCAAGAGCCATTTGGAGCTGTTTCCCACAGAAAACACGGGGAGCCACAAAACCCTTCCCATGCCTCATTATTTCCTGAACAACCACAAAGCTAGCATATGTAGTTGAATTAAACATTCTGTTTTCTTCTGAAAGTGTTATTTTCTTGAATTTATCCATGGTTGGCCTACCAGGGGTTGAAAAGCTCAATAAATTGTGTGCCGGTGGGTGTCGCACATTGGTGGTTGTGACGCATATTTTGAGCAACAGGGAGCTGCATCAAAGGGATGAAAGATCCACATGTGGCTCCAGAGCTGCAGGTTGGGGACCCCTGACTCAGATGCTAATGAGAGGAACGTAGCAGTAGTAGTATCCCTTTTTTGGATGTGGATTCAGGTGAAATAGATAGGATGCTCACCATTATGCCCCCTGCCACTTGTGAGCTAGTTTCATGTCCCTCTTTGCTCTTGAGGGGAACAAGTCAGGCATGAATGGCTGGATCATTTTGGGGGAGTTTTTCCCTAAAATTTTAACAGCTACCTTTGAAGATCATGCAAAAACTGCAGCTGGAGAAATAGCAATAGCACTTAGACGTATATACAGCTTTATAGTGCTTTACAATCCTCTCTAAGCAGTTTATAGAGTCAGCATATTGCCAGCAACAATTTGGGTCCTAAGTTTACCCATCTTGGAAGGATGGAAGGCTAAATCAACCTTAAGCTTGGTGGGTTTTGAACTGCCAAATTGCAGGCAGCTGGCAGGCAGCAGAAGTAGCTTGCAGAACTGCGTTCTAACTATTGCACCACTGAGGTTCACCAAGAAAAATACAACAATCTACCTACCTGGTGTTAGGCACAAATGCACTTTAGATCTGTGCTACAGAATTTGCAGCAACTTAATGATTCAGGACACATTTAGAGTGCTGGTTTTAACCTACAAAGCCTATATAGCTTTGAATTAAGTTATGTTCAAAACTGTTTCCTCAATCAATCAACCATGGGAATATTGCTTGTGAGTCATTAGAATTAACTGTTGCTCCAATTTTAAACTGTGTGCTTGGATTTTTAATTATTATTTGCTTTGTACAGAGGGTGTTTTATCGATATTTCATAAATTATTGCACTTTTGGATCCCATCAAGAGTCTTAATGATTGAAATCTAATCAATAACACAAAGTTTTTTTATCATCATTTCTGACGTTTAACTGTGTTTTTCAGAAAAACATTGTTCTGATATTTAACTACTTTCATTTTACTAAGGGGTTGCTAAGGTACTCAGAAACTAATGACACAACAACAAAAGTTCAATGCATTAAAAGCATGACACCGTTTCCTGATAATTATTAGGAATTAAAAAATGACTTCAGCAAAACAGTGCTATATGAAGAAGACTCATTTGTCTTCTTCATGTAGCACTGTTTTGCTAAAGTCATTTTTTAAAATAGATTCACATTTTGTGACCTTGATTTGAATACTGAGTTGAAAATAGGAAATATTCATAGTAAATATGTATACATACAGGTACTCCTTGCTTAACTATGGTGATTGTGATCAGGAACTCTCTTGCTAAACCATGTGGTCATAAGCATGATGTTACGTGATCCCAGAAGTTGCCATGGTTAGGTGAATCCCATGCGGTCATACTATCCCATTGTCATGTGATTACCATTTGCAACCTCGTGTCAGTTTCCTTATTGCCTTTGCTTGTTGGAAGTCAGCAGCAAAAGTTACAAATAGTGATCATATGACCATAGGATGCTCCAACCACTGTAATTGCTAGCCAAAAGCTAAGCTCCCAAATCATGATCACACTGCAATAGCTACAACTACAAGGTACAGTCAAAAGTCAGGACCATTCAGGACCAAAGTAACTTCAAACAGTAGCTTTATCAGTGGTTGCTGAACGAGGACTATCTATGCTTACTATAAATATCTATGGAGATTCTCGTCATCCATATCATGGTTGTCCCAAAGGTGCTTTTTCAAGAGGCAATTGGACATTCTGGTTTTTCTTTGAAGATGTTTCACTTCTCATCAGAGAAGCTTCTTCAGCTCAAACTGGATAATGATCCTTCCATTCCCCACCATCCAGTCAGAGCTGAAGAAGCTTCTTGAACGAGAAGCGAATATCTTCAAAGAAAAACTGGTCAGCAAGTCCAGTTGCCTCTTGGAAAAGCACCTTTGGGACTTACTATAAATACTTTATAAGAAAAGAGAAAGGGTAGGTTTAAAACCTATGGCTATCTAGATTTTTGGATATAATACTCTCCCAAAATTCAAATTTTATCCCTTGGCAAATCATAGAAACATACAAATGCAGTGCCTTATATATTAGAAAGTAACTGCTACAGAGGTATAGAAGAGGAAATAGAAAACCACTGTTTGTATCTAGAGCTTTAGCTACACCCTTTGAAATCAACAATTATCTACAGCTCATCTTGAACTGTATTCGCTTTTCATAGGTCTTTGAGTTCTAGGTATTTATTTGCTTAAATAAGTAATTCTGTCTAAAATTTAGCAACAGTTCTGCAGCCTACACAGCCATCCAAACTATTGTGAATGTCTTTTTGGATATCTTTTACGTAGCCATCGTCATTCATTATATACATGTACCAAAACAATCTCCAAAATAATACATGCCAAAATTTGTAACCAGTATCTCATTGTACTTAGCTCCTATGCAAAAGAACAGACACCACATCATTAGAGGCAACTTTGAATCTTTGATTGGAATTTTTTTCAATTCTGCAGGATACTTTAGGATTCATTGTAAGATGACCTCCAATGCAGAAAGACATGAAGATTGGCTTTATCATGATGTAGCTGAAATATTATGAAAGTCCTCGATTTCTCATCTTGAACATCAAAGTTCAACAAAGATGAACATTCCTTTCCATAATCCATATGTTAAAACACACTAATTTAAAAATGTTTTTCATTCCACCATTTTGAAAATGATTATTACTAGGTAAGTAATCACAACAGTCTTTACCACCTGCACTTCAATAGTTCCTGACCTCCTTGTTCTCTCTACTTACAGGATTATACTTTTATCCTTCTTATCAGAAGACGTTGCTTCTTACGTGTCTGGCATAAATTGCATTTCACAAAACTATAGGGCTTCATTTAATACTGTCAGTTATTTAAGTACCAAACAGTGCTTTGTTGCTTCTATTGCATCCAACTAACACAGCTACTCCCACACACCATAAATTGAATCCTGCTGTGTTCACTTTAACCAGCATCTATATTAAAAAGTATTCCACTGTGCCAAAGAAAAGCATTTTAATACATTTTAGGTTAACATTTGCAAAAGATTAAAGCAATCGTTTCCACCATTACTGATAATGTTCCACAAACTGCCCAGTTAAGAGTCAGTATTCACTTATAAAGCATCCAAGATAGGAAAAACTGTCTATAAAGGACGTGTAATCAGTTGACCAGGATAGATTATAATCTCTTTATAAGATGTTAAAATAAAGAAAGGAATCAGAATTGAATTCTTGGATTGGTCTACCTTGTGGGGCTGACAAACCTTCTTTCTATTTAATGGACTTGCATATTCTTGGGGATGCTATATACAAGACCTTTTTTTTTTGCTCTCCATTAGACATCATGTATAGGAATAGAGCTTCTATAACTTCTAAAAACAGTTTCGAATTTTATTTTTAAGCACTATCACATTATTTTAAAAATCAGAAATTATTAGTGAATGCTGACATGAAACCCAAGAAACCAAAGTACAGGTTGTGTCAAAGAATTAAGAAACATTCTTACCAGTCCGTAAGCAGTGCTTCTCTCATGTTCTTGAGTTATATCAGCTACATATGCAAATATGACAGAGAATGTAACAGCAAAAATCCCAGATACAGAAATCATTGCAAAATACCACCTGCAAAATCAAACCACATTTATGAATTGTAGCTACATAAAAAAAACTGTAAATATAACCTAAATAAAGCAAACATATAGATTATTTCTCAATTAGATTTATATCCCATCCATGTTCAATGACTCCTTTGCTAAGTGTACTTATAGTATACTAAATTAAAAGACTTACACTGACTCACTTTGACCTAAAAGCAAGAAAGTTTAATAGATCTATTTTCTTAATACAGTGCCCTCCACCCAAGTGCCCTCCCCTCAAATACCCACACAGTTATTTATGCCACACTTACCATGGACTTATTTTCATTAATGGAATAGGGACACAAGTGAAGAAAACTGTAATAAGGAGGAAATATTTTCTTCCCCAGACATCAGACAAAGCACCTATCAGTGGAGCACTCATGAAGGATAAAAAACCCTAAGAACAAAATGGTAATGATATTAATGTTGTTTCTAGTAACATAGCGACTATAAAATGTGTTATATTTTGGGAAGCATTTGTTGATAAAGCGTAATTTTGAAATAACAAGTTATACGAATAAGCACACACACACACACACACACACACAGAGCAGGCCAGCAAAGCTGTAGAAATCTCAAACATGAGTGTTATACTTTTGAAATCCAATAAAACTCTTAAGCTACATGGGAAAATTGTTTCCATGGCAATGGCAAAAGTGAAAGTTGCTAAACAAATGGGTGAATTGTTCATTGTAATATATTTGAGCGTCCACCTCAATAAAATGAAGAATAAAGTTTCCATCAGATAAGAGATATTATAATATACAAAAGGTCACAATGCATACAGATTGCTAGAAGCACAAAGTCATTTCAAAGGGTAGATCAAAGCAAAATAAGAAGCCAAGAATATGTTATGTAGTATAAAACCAAACATCACACTAGCCTAGGATTATGTTTCTATAGTGACTGACATTGCCCACAGCTGGGACATAAGTTCAATGTCACCTTTATTCTACCAGAAAACTAGATATATGGTCATAAAGTACAGCTGATAATTTGAAATTAGTAAATGTCAAAGTTTTAAATGTTAACATGGATTGTCTGTGATTATTTCATGGAATGCAGAGATTTTTATTATACAAAAGCTTCAAGCTCTTTAGGAATTTTTAAAAAGCATTCAAATTATTGAAGTATAACCAAATTTGCAGTGAGGACTTCATTTAAACCTTTTTTATTTGCTGTATATATTTGCAACAAATGCAACTTAAGGAATGTTTGGTCAAAGTACTGCAGCAGCAAATAGCATAGCTAATAACACCAAAGGCTAATCAGGTTTAAAAAGAAAGGCTTTACAAAGAAACTAGCAATTAAACTCTATTATTATGACTTCATGTCTCTCAAAAATCCAAATACCACCTATAATCTTTTTGTTGAACAGTGTGAGTAGACATCACTAACAGTGATTTATTTGTCTTTTACTTGTTCCTCTAATTGCTTTTTCCCAAATGTTTTTTAACCACACAGCCAGGTTAATTTCTTTGAATTTTTAAAATAGGGTGGACCCTTCTACCATGCAGTGCAAGTTCTCTGGTTTCTATTGTGATATTAGTTTTACAATTTATTAGAAGGCAGCAGAATAATGAATAAATCTTATGAATAAATCTTATTCTTTGATTACGGGGATGTTGTAAATTACTTCAAGCAAAGCTTTTACAGACAGACTATTTTGAGTAGATATTGCTGAAAGAATGCCACGCAGGTCAAGGCTTACTCTCTCTCATTCTGTGCACGTCATAGAATCATGCATTTAAGTTATAAGACAGATTACAACTGAATGTGAAGAGGAGGAGGAGTGGGCAGTAAGAGCATCTGGACAATGGAGCATTTGGAATATGGTGATAGGTTATTCTTCACAGTATGTATTCAACAACAGACATTGAACTTAATAGTTTAAATGCCTTGTTCAAATATGATGATTCTAAGATCAGATTTGCCTGACGTTTCTTTAGGCAGTATCACATATATTTTCATCCTTTGTATACACACATATTGACAGATGACATAAAGCACAACAAACAGAGAGTAAATTTAGAAAATTGGGAATGGGAAATTTTTCCCTAAAATTTATTTTATGACATTATTGCTAAAAAAAAAAAAGAATTGGGGGACTTGTGAAAGAATGGTGAACTGAAGATAGTGCTAGGAAAAGCCCAGCCAACAACTGTGTTTTTCTATTTTTCTTTTAGTTTATATTACTTTCCATTATTGTATTGTAATCTTTAGTGAAGTTATTTTTAAAAAGAACAAATTGGATGGGCTTGGACCCATGCATAAAAGGTCGTTCATTCTGCTTACAGAGTTCCTTAACTCGGGCACCTCTAAGTTGATGAAGGTCACAACACCTGGATAACAGGGCCTCCAAGGAATAACTTAATTGATGAGCTGCTTCATGTGAGCACAGAAAATCTTCCTTAGGTGTAAAAGTACTTCAACAAAAAACAGGCATAGCTATTCTCCACCTGAACAATTTAAAAGTGCCACAGAAACAGAATGGTGTGCTTGATCTTTCAAAGCAAGCCGTTCTTACATATCCTTTTAATCTGCAAATTAGCTGTAATATTGCAGCCCATGACACCTTAAGTTATGAATGTTTGATAATCTACAAGCCACTTTGAAGTAAAGGAAGATTAAGATAGAAAAAATAGACTGGTAGATAAAACAGTCAAATGTTGGCCAATATCTAAAGAATTATAAAACTCATGCTATATTCTACAGAAAATTTTGAATTTATTTCACCTATATTTCATCAGTTTCTGATACTGATCTGATATTTAATACTGTAGCACAATATTAAAAATGTACTGTATTTTAAAAAATTCCACTGGGCTAGCTCATTTCTACTCTCTTCCTCCCTCCCTCCCTCCCTCTCTCTCTCTTTCCCTGCCTTAAGGGTTCACTAGGTAACAGTATATATTTTCTTTCTTTGCTTTAATATTTATCATTTTTGAGAATTTCAAACAAATGCTAAGCCTTTTTACATATCAATTTGGACCACTGATACATCTATTTTGGAACACATGCTTGTTTAACAGTCTACAAGTAGGCAGTAAACTGAAAATCACAACTGATGCCAGGATTTAAAAAGTATAAATAATTTTAAGTCTCACTTACAAAGTAGATTTCCCCCAATATACAAATCACATTAATCAGAGAATTATCAAGAAAGAGACCTTTACACATGAGTTCCTTAAAAGAGATGCAGTGGTATTAAAGATACATCTATTAAGTTTTTCTTTTTTGCATTTTTTAATATAAAAATTCATTTTCTTGTCAAGCCATCATGGATTTTCAAAATACTGTAATTTTCTGCAACTATTTAAAAATATTCACTGATAAAACGCAATATAAAAGTGAATACAATTAGTCCTCAACCTACGACCACAATTAAGCACAAAATTTCTGTGCTAAGTGAAATATTTGTTAAGTGAATTTTGCCTCCTTTTACAACTCTTCTTGCCACAGTTGTTAAGTGAACCACTGCAGTTGGTAAATTAGTAACACAGTTGTTAATTCGGTTTGCCCATTGACTTTGGTCATGAAGAAAGTCACAAAAGGGGATCACATGACCACCAGCCCCGGACACTGCAACGTCATAAATATGAGTCAGTTGCTTAGTGTCTACATTTTGATCACATGACCATTGGGATGCTGCAATTATTGTGTAAAAAACAGTCATAAGTCATTTCAGTGATAAATGAATTGTTGTAAGTTGAGGACTACCTGTATACTTTTCCTTTTTCTGAGAAGAAATCTTTAGATTTGAATTTAAAGTAGTTTTTCCATTCATATAACTGTGAATCCATTAGAAGGAGGGGCATAGGCTGTTCTTGATTCACTTTTATTCAGATGACTACAGAACTCTCCAAATCATTTGGTATGCCTCCAATGGACCACACACATCCAAATTAGTCAGTGAAATGAATCCTAGCCCCCAGTTTTCCCAATATCTTTATTTTTTCCACAAACTACAGAACGCTTCTTTTAAGCTCAAAGTATTTCAAGTCAAGCAGTCTGAAACAAAAAGATATCTACAAAGAGTTCTGAATGAGTAAATCCTTGCTTATCAAATGCCTCATTTAGTGAATGTTCAAAATTACAATGTAAAAAAAAAGGCATTTGTGATCAATTTTTGCATTTATGACTTTTGCAGCATCTTGCAATGTGAGATTGTCATTTGGACACTGTAACCAGCAAACCTCTTGCAGCATCCAGTGGACACATAATCATCATCTGCGTGCTTCCCAACCATCTTGCAGCAAGTAGTCTTAACAGAGAACGCCTAATTAAACTGCAAGTTGTGGTCATATGTTTTACTTAACAACTATGGTGGCTCACCTAATGACCAAGCGGAAAGTCACATTGTAAGTCCACTGTGGTTATATGATATTTCTCTTAGCAATCCCAGTGTTAAGCAACAGGATAACCAATCCCAATTGTGGTCACTAAGTGAGAATTGTCTGCATATTTGTTCTGAGGGTGAGAATGTTTTGACTTTTCTCAGAACAAAACCAGATCATTTTGAGCAATGTTGCTTCAAACACTTCAGCTTTTTCAACTGCATGATTGGTAAAATATTTTTTCAAAATACAAGCATCAACTTCCAATCTAAATGTTTCTGGCCTAGCCAATACTGCAGCATGATCTGGTTCCAACTCTGCTGCTACTAAGATTGGATAGAAGCAATGAGGAAAGGAATTTTTTTTTAAAAAAATTATCCTAACATATGATCCCAACACCAATTCTTCTAGATCAGACATAATGCTACCTTTGTATACAAACTAGACAACCTGTGACCCTTTGAATCATCCTTTCAAAAACATTTCCTTACCAGTGCCTTCACTGGAAAAGTTGGGATACTTTCAGAGATGTGTGTGCCTTAAAAGTAGCCCATGTTGAACTGTATGGCATAATCAAACACCAGCATGGGGAATGTTTTATAACACTTTGTATTATGTCATAAACTATTTTATGATAATTTTATGACATAAAATGTTTTATGGAAATAGCCAAATTTCAATGCTCTAGATCAGTCATGGATCATGGATTTTGGACCCTGTACGTTAGTCCATTTGAAGTACCTTAGCTCAAAAACTGTTGCCCTATGATATACCATTTCATCCAGCTAAAGGTTACGGGAACAAGAGTTTTCTCAGCAATAGATTATTGCCCTGTGGGATGTTAGTAGTCATGTTACAAGTGTTAAAATATGTTCAAGATCAGCAGTCTCCAAATTTTTTGGTGCCAAGGTCTGGTTTTGTGGAAAACAATTTTTCCACAGACCGAGGAAGAGTGATTCTGTGCACTACTTAGATCCCACATTGTGCAGATAAAACTTCACTCACTTGCACAGACCGAATTCTAACAGACTGCGGACCAGTATTGTGACCCGTGGGTTGGAGACCCCTGTTCTAGATTGTGCTTTTTGCAGGCAGGTTATCTATAAAGGCAAATGCAAAAGGGACATGTAGTTGTTAATGTTGCTGTGCAAATATTGGACTATTGATTACAATCTTTTTTGAGCTAATATTAGTGCATGTGTGCGCTCTTCTATTACTGACATGAAGTTTTCAAGCTACACTTTACAAATGCAAAAACTGGTGTAAACACCATCCTTATTTCACACGAGCCATTTCCTGAGGCCAGATTATTTATCAAACTGATGTGCTGCTAGTTTCATTTAGATATTTTATTACCTCAGTTTTAATTTACTAAATATTTATGCAGCTTTATCCATTGAAAATTAAGGCCTGCTGAGTGCAACTGGTCTTACATATACTTAAGAATATACCACAATTTTAATTACATAACTACCTTTAAAAAATGTAAATGTCAGTACTTACCTTGATGCTGTTTTTATAATTATAAATCATGTAATATTTCCAATTAAGAATTGCTATTCTGTTAATCAGTAAGAGTGATTATACTTAAAACGTTCTTACCTTGACTCCTTGAATGAGGCCATTCATTAGAAATGTATGCTGAGGAAATGTTTTATGTAAGACCTATAAGAGAAATATTTTATTTCAAACTTCTCAATTTAAATAAATGCATATTTAATAACTTCAAAAGTAAAGGCTCCTTCATGAGAACATTCATGAAGGGTACTAAAATCTAACAGGAACACAAAGATATAGGAGGAAAATTCAGAATTTTTTCCTGAGTAGCATTTCTTCTTAAAGTCCTCATCATTACTAGTCTAGTCCCCCATAATATGGAAAAGCCGTTGGGAACAACAATATGAATTAAAGATTAAAGAAATATGCCACCTAAATCCTTTCCTCCTGAATCTAGGACCAAACTACAATACAGATTACCAAATTTTTTGCAGTATAGGACACACTTTCCCTCCCCCGCAAAAAAGTGGGTGGAAATGTATGTGCGTCTTAGAGAGAGAATACTGCGGCGGGGGAGGGGGATTGGTTCAGAGGCAGCGTTCACCACTTCCGCCTGTCGCCACTACCATCTGTCACCACTGCTGCTGGGGAACACTGGAGCCTTTGCTGCCAAGCAGCTGATTTGCGTTTGGATCAGCCTCCTGGAATACCGCAGATCAGCTGTTCTAGGCAGTGGGGCTCGCTGCTGCCATCTATGTCCGCCGCCGCCGAATGGCCATTCGGTTGCGATAAGCAACAGCAATCCCTGCTGCCTAGCACAGCTGATCAGCGGTATTCTGGAAGGTCATTCAACTGCCAATCAGCTACTTGGCACTGAAGGCTCCAGTGTTCCCCAGCGGTGGGAGCAGTTCAGCTCAGTTGACTGGTGGAGCTCATCAGCGGAGCCCTGATGAGCCACGTGCTGGGACTGCAATAATGTCCTGAAGCTGACCAGGCTGTATAGTGTGAAAAATTTGGTGAGTTATCACTACCTCAATTAAAGAAATAATTATGGCCATAAACCCCATCATAATTAAATTTTCAAGACCAAAAGGAGCATATCTTCACTAGTTGCTAAAAATTGATATTAACATTTAAACAACTGCAACATAAAGATTATACATTATCTGCAGAATAAAACAAAATCGTTTCTAGTTACATGAAATGTGATTGTGGTAATTTGAAACACTAAAAGAACTAATTTGTTGTCAGATTAAAATAGGTTTATTAATACAATGTAAAATGTATCACAAACTATTATTCCACCTCAGTATGCAATGCCCACAATCTTCTTGTAAGAGATATAGAGCTATTTTGATTGTGAGAAAAGAAGAAAAAATGAAGAATTTGTATTGTGTATGATGTATATTGAATACACTAGAACCAAGCAGCACAGGAAAAGAAATTAAAATGTTCAATACATAGAATACCTTCTTAGTTTGAGAACAATTCTCACGTGCAAGCTGATAAGCCATTCCCAAAACTCAGCTGACTTTCAAAGGAAGCCTATAAGGAATTGATACCCATGACTGGATGGATTTGACAAGAACAGTGTTACCTGGCTTTCATAAATTGTAATTAAAGCCCACTCCTATATTCAAGTATTGCATTATCTTAGCAAATAAGTACCCCGTTTCCCCGAAAATAAGACCTCTCCAAATAATAAGCCCTCCTCAAAAATATTGCAACACAGCAGCAGCCATGAGATGACCACTCTCGCCGCCTCCTGCACCTCAAAAATAATAAGACCTAAACCAAAAATAAGGTCAAGTGCTTATTTCAGGAAAACACGGTACACAATTCAACGGAACTAAAAAGAGAGGGTTTATAGCAATGACCAAAAAAAAAATGTACTGCCCAAAGGAAGTAAACAATTATGAGAGTGTTCTTTGTTCTAAGCAATAAGACACTAGCAGAATTCACATACAGAGTTAAATAACAGCTAGGAATATATAAGCACCTTGGAAGGTCTTATATCTATCATGTAGATATCATCATGTCCCATATCTAATGATACAAAACTAGTGTTTTAATTTTATCTAATGGCACAAAGCTTATATTTTAATTAAGAACATTCTTGCATTGCAAGATAAAATTTAACATATTTATTTCTCCAAAACTTTGCCCACTTATCACAGAATGTTTAGGATTTACTTGTTATATTGGTAAACTACCTTGGATTTCGTTTCAAGAAATTTATGTTCTCTCTACGCTGGGTAGCAAGGCAAGCACAACTGATGTCCAGTTTGGAATAACTTAATTGCTGGATGTATTCTAGATTCCTGATAAGTTTCTGGGTTCTTCCAAAAACCTATGAAGATTTCCCACCTCTCTTGTAATCCACAATGTGGTTCATAGCCTTTGAAACCCTACTTGTTGAAAGTCCCTGTTAGCCACAAAACAGCTTTGGGGAAAAGCTGACGAGTAGACAACAGAATGGTTCCTTCCATAAGAAAAATGCCAATGAGGTAATGAGATCAGAAAACTTACTGTAAGCATGGGTGTTGTGAGGAGTCCCCAAGCAAAAAATTCAAGGAAGATCACAATAACAGCATGGTACACACTTGGTCGGCCAATACCTTGCTGTTAATAAAAAGGAAAAAAATCCAGTATTAATAATATATAGACATCAGGGATTTGTTTTTATAACAATAATTTATATATTAGAAGAGACAGAAAGTTCTGTTGATTTTTTTACATTAAGTTTTGTGGGGAATTTTGCACGCCATGGTATGGAGCAAAGGGTACCCTGATCCTATAGATGTGCCTTGTTGCAACCCTTCCAAGATAGCCACTTAGGAATGAAGGGATGACAAAAATGCTCCAATTTCACTTTATAAAGCTAGAATCCTTTGCTTGTATCTGAATATAAAATCCCTTTCCCCATTTAATGACATTTCAAAAACACAACATATTTGAATAGATTTTACATAAGAACTATGGTATAATGTTTTCCTTCACACTTTAGAACCCCATGTATCACCAACATTTTATCAGGATGCCCTACTTACAGACATTTACATTTCACTTTAAACATGTCAGCAAACTAAGAACCAAACAATAAAACTTACAAAATAAAACATTGGAATAGAACAACAAATATAGAATCAAAATGTAACAAATATCTATCAGAATTAAAAACTATCCTCAATGCACATGAGGGATTCTCTAGAGTCTACAGCAGTTACTGAGGATGAGAAGTGAAAATTACTGCTCATTTAACTATTCAAGATTTCATATTTAATGCATCTAAAGTCTATAAAAATTAACAATTTAATGTAAATTACTAGTAGAAGACCTACTCTGCTATTTCCAAAATACTGAGTGTCCATCAGGTAATCAAGATTTTATTAACACAGAAACACATAAGATACTTTCATCGTTGACTAATTCACTAATATATTGTATAATTTAAATAGCTGCAAGATCTTGTTTTATGATGAGGTAATTACTCATATCATTCTCCGAGTAAAATGCTTGTTCTTCAATTCATTTTCTTCAGTTGTGCCAAATACAGCATTTTTAGAAAGTAAAACTAGCAAAAGTTTATAGATCACTCTTTTAACTCTTTTGTTTTCCATTCAAGAGGAAAACACAAACATGCAGTTGATTGTTGCAATCTGATCAGTGATGTAATAAATAGGGTTGCGCTTAAGAGAAGAGACAGAAAAATACACAGAGATTTCCCTTTGGAGAGTGTTGGATCCTACCATAGAACTATTTTATGACGAAAATTGCAAATTGTGTAAGTATCTGAGGCCTGACCCAGCTCTCTGGAAAAGGCTCCAATGCTGGGAAAGGTAGGAAGGGAGAGAACAGGATGACCAGCGGCAAGGGGGATGGATGGACTGTTATAGCTGTGATGGATGCATCACTGGAGGATCTGAAAAGGCCAGGTTAGATAGGGATAGATTGTCATGGAGAAAATCTATGTGGTCATTTGAAGAAAAACGAATTGATAGCATGCACTCACTCACTCAATCACTCATTCCATCCATCCATCCCTATGAGCACTCCTTCCCTGGCATGCTATCAGCACTCACTCCTCTTCTACGTATTCAAAATGGGCATTTTTATATGTATGTATGTATGGTGCAGGTATATATTTATGTACATATATGGCATGTGTATGTGTGCGTTATGTATGTGCTTGGATAGATATACACACTCTTGAGAGCAGGCAACAGAATTTCATTTTTAATGTGGGCCGGGTGTGCTGGCAGTAAAAAAACAAAAGACAATAAAGTTATCTTATCCATCCATCCATGGCAGGCTAATCAACATTTCTAACACACCTGCTGGCCCCCAAAGGCACGCACTCATTTAAATCGAAAGCGAACCTTTCGAAACCGAAAGCGATTTCCCGCAAGATCTCCAGAATTACACCGGATGGCCCTTAGGAAACCCCAGTAGCACCAGAAGTCATCTTCAAACCAACCCCGGTCACCCACTCATCACCACCCAACGCCTTCCCAAGGGAATGGGGACGGGGGACGGGGGACGGGGACTCTTGCTCGCCCTTGCAACCATTCCCAAAGGCAAGCAGCAGGCCCAGAAAGCAGAGGAAGAGGAAGAGGAGGTGCGGCGGTGTTTGCTTCCCGGCTGCAGGACGCAGCTTCTCCGCGCTGAACCCAACCCGGCCCCCCACCAGCAGGACGAGCATCCCCTCCCTATGAGGGCCAGGGATCCCCGGAGCCTCAGCGGGCGGAAGCCTCGGGAAGCGAAAGGAGGGAGGGCAGGAGGAGGAGAAGGGGGTCTTCCTCGCAGACACTCACCGAGGCGCCTCCGCCCGGCTTGAACCCGATTCTCCTCACCAGCATGATTCGGCTGCCGCACTTTCTGCCGCCGCCGCCGCTCGCTCCGGACGCCGCTGCTTCGCTCTCCACCACCGCCGCCGCCGCCACTGTCAAGGCCACCACCTCCGCTTCCCGGCCGCCCGGAGTTGGAGGAGGAGGAGGAGGAGGAAGAGACGGAGACGGCGGCGGCTTCGGCTCGGGGCTCATTTCGCTCCCATCTTGCCTTGGCGGAGGAAGCGGCGGCGAAGCAGGGGCTCCGGGCGGCCTCCCGCCGGCTCCTTCATCCGCTGCCACCGTCTCAAGGGCCGGGCGACTCGGGGGAGGGATAAAAAGAAGAAACCACAGCGGGAGAAGAGAAGGAGAAGCTCAAGGCGCCGCGGCAACTTTCGGCGGCAGCGGCCCCTTCCCGCTCTCTAAAGCGCCCTCCCGGGATCACGGGGGACACAGCCGCCGAAAGCCACACACAGACACACACACACACTCACACACCCCGCCGGAAAAGACGTCACATACGGAGGAGGCGGGGCTTCCGCGCCGTGGAGCCGCTAATCATATACCATAATAGGCAACGTGGGCGGGGCTTTATCTCCCGGATGGGCGGGAGTTTCGCGGCTTAAATTCGGACCGTAATAGAATAGAGTAGAATAGAATAGAATAGAATAGAACTCTTCATTGGCCAAGTGTGATAGGACACGCAAGGAATTTGTCTTTGGTGCATATGCTCTCAGTGTACATAAAAAAAAGACAAGATACATTCATCAAAAATCATAAGATACAATACTTAATGATAGTCATAGGGTACAAATAAGCAATCAGGAAATTGGGTGTTTTCACCGATTTTTCTATGTGCGTTGCATCTTTGCTTCCTGGAATCTAGATACGTGAGAAAGAGGCTATGGTGCTCCCGAATTTCTATTCGTACCCATTTATGTGTAGCCGGTGATTTTTTAAAAAATGTTTAAATAATTGATTGTATTTTCATGCTTTGCTTTTTATTTGCTTTTTTATTGTATAGCATTAGAAGTGTATAAGGGGCACGGGATGTAAAATTATTAAAGCGATACTATTTTTTTTATTACATAAGATATCAAGGATAATTGTTGCACACAAAGTATTGGGAGTAAGGCACAAGATGTTTCAATATTACATTACATTTTAGCTATACTGAAATTTACTGCTTATTAATTAGTTGGGTACAGGTAAGTCCTTGATGTACAACTATAGTTGGACCAAAATTTCGATTGCTAAGCAAATTGGTTGTTAAACGAGCCATGCCTAATTATATAACCTTTTGTACCATGGTGATTAAGTGAAACACCACAGTTAAGTGAATCATATGGTTGTTAAGCAAATCCAGCTTTTCCCATTGGCTATAGCAGAGGTGGGATGCTGCCGGTTCGGCCCAGATCAGGTAAATAGGTAGTGGCAGCAGGAGGAGGCTCTGCCTACCCGCCCGGACATTTCTGTGCATGCGCAGAATCATCGCGAGCACGCAGGGAAGCACACCTGAACCAGTAGTAAAACAATTAGCAACCCACCTCTGGCATATAGCAAGAGATTTATATACCACTTCACAGTGCTTTACAGCCCTCTAAGCAGTTTACAGAGTCAGCCTCTTGCCCCCAAAAAATCTATGCTTGTTGAAACCCAGCTTGGGAAGGTTGCAAATGGTTATCGCATGACTCTGGGATGCTGCAATCATTGTCAAGCACCCAAATTTAGATTATATGGTTATGGGACTGCTCCATTTGTGCAAGAAAGAACCAGTTGTAATTCCCTTTTTTCACTGATTTGTAACTGAACGTTTGCTAGATGAATGGCTGTAAATCAAGGAGTTCCTGTTAACTGTTGCTAAATACTTTCTCCAGGTCTTTCTCCACTCCTTGAAATTTATGGCCCATCCATAAATTTTTCTTAGCAACAATATTGAAGGAATTTGCTAACAGTTTTTGTTAACTTCCTGGATTTCCTGGAATTGTGAGATCCAAGCATTGCTTAGATTTGTTCTTATTTAACTCTTTCTGCAAATAGTATGGATTAGGTTTCAGTAACCATTCAATATCACAAATGCAAAATCAGTAATTGTACAGTGAAATGCATCCCTAAGTTTTTATATGATACTCTTTAATCAGATCAATAAATTTAAAGTCATCAAGTCCAAAAGTCATTGATCTCTTTCTTCAATAGGGCTGGTTAAAAAGCAGATTATTTTTATCCAAGGAATTAGTAAAGCTTTAGTAATACGACATTTTTTTTCCTGTTAATGTGGCCAAGACTGGGCATTTTATTGTATTATTTTTTTAAAAAATAAAATAAAGATTTGTTAAAGCAGGGGTCCTCAATCCATGGACTGGCATAGGGCGGCAGGCGTACCAGAAACTGGGCTGCACAAACAAATGAAGCCGCATCCAAAGGCAGCACACAAAACCACACCCCTTCCAGTCCATGGAAAAACCAAACAAATGAAGCCGCATCAAAAGGCAGCACACAAAACCACACCCCTTCCAGTCCATGGAAAAACCTTTCTCCCTGGAACCAGACCCAAGTGCCCAAAAAGTTGGGGGCCGCTGTGTTCAAGAATACACAAAAACTACCAAAAACAATGGTTTCATTTTAAAAAGGATAAATTTTATAAGTTATCATAAAAGCTATGCCAAAGGAAGTTATTGGAGGGGGGGGGGGGTTTGGTAGAAATTGTTTGCTTTTTCAAAAATGGATAAATTACATTCCCCTAATCCAGGGGTCTCCAACCTTTGCAACTTTAAGTCTGAAGGACTTCAGCTCCCAGAATTCTCCAGCCAGCTTTGCTGGCTGGAGAATTCTGGGAGCTGAAGTCCTTCAGACTTAAAGTTGCAAAGGTTGGAGACCCCTGCCCTAATCCAATCTTCAATTTCCAGATTAGTAATATTTTTCCCATTTCTCAAGATAATTCTCTTAGCAATTCCCCTGCTTGAGTTCCTCAGAAACAGTCAAATAGCAGAACAAACCTAAAACAGAAACTGTTTTTTTTTTAATTAATGATTTTGAAGGATTTGTTCTCAGGCATAAGCAACCAGACCTCCACATGTGCAGAGTTCAAACTAACTACTTGCTTACATTCTGCCTATAATACAGGAATCTCTCGTCTGGCAGCCTATTCTTGGAACAATTAGATGAGGCTCCAAGGAATTCAGGAAAAGCCAGTTCCACCCCTTTTGCAGTTGCATAGTGACTCTAGACTAACTCCTCCCTCCACCTGCCAGGCTGGATGGATCCCAAAATCTGTCTTCAAAGCATAAAATGGCAAGACTGAGTCAGGTTTTTAATTCTATCATGGTATTAACTGATCTGCTCTACTTGCGTAGTCAGAAATTGCCATTAACATCACTGTAAAGAAGGAATTTAGATTCCAAAATTATTATCTGAATTTCATTGACGTGCTGGAGTTTAAAAGAGCATCTGACAGTCAAACAGAGCCCATTAATATTCAGCACTGATAATACATTTGGCTCTTGGGTCTGCTAATAATAAAAACTGCTTCAGTTGTAATTCAGTTTTATTGATGGAACAAAATACAACTGCCTATTTCTGTTATTAAGAAACAGAATCAATGGAATAACTGGGTTAGGGTTAGGATTCATAGTTCCATCATACTGCTGTTTCTTTAGAGGCAATAAAGTGATTCCTATAGCATTTGTAAAATTAAAAAGTAAAGCTATCTCCCTAACAATGGATTTAATAATTTATTATGAATAGAAATATCTTGATTACACCAAGGCTTACTTTACTGATAAAAAGGTAAAGATTCCCCTTGCACATATGTGCTAGTCATTCCCGACTCTAGGGGGCAGTGCTTATCTACGTTTCAAAGCCAAAGAGCCAGCGCTGTCCAAAGACATCTCCATGGTCATGTGGCCGGCATGACCAAACACCGAAGGTGCACAGAACACTGTTACCTTCCCACCAAAGGTGATTCCTATTTTTCTACTTGTATTTTTTACATGCTTTCAAACTGCTAGTTGGCAGAAGCTGGGAGAAGTAATGGGAGCTCATTCCATTACGCAGCACTAGGAATTCAAACCGCTAAACTGCAGGCCTGATCGACAAGTTCAGCCTCTTAGCCACTGAGCCACCCTACTTTATCAGTAGGCATAAATAGTTCTATACAAATGAATTCATTGTATTCAGTTTTGCAGATTTATAAATTAATTAATCCAAACATTGCTGTTTTATTAGACTTCACTAGGGAGGGTCTTTCAACCATAATGATGTCCACTATTTCTTGAACCTGCAGAAAAGTATGCAAGCATAAATTGTTCATTCCACCACTTTTCCCTCCCCACAACCCACCACTTCCAGGCCTTTTTTTATTCTGGCATTTGATTTATCTTTTCTGTACTTGATTACAGACATGGAAGAAACCCACAGAAGCCAGGAAAGGGATTTCCTCTCTTTATTTTTCATCTACCAGTGGGAAACAGCCAATATTCACGGTCCTTAATGTGAAGCATGATGGGATCTGGTGAATAAACAGATTCTTGCATGGCAGGTTTAACATTTCTCCAATTACCTATCTCACTGATGGTAAGTGCTGAGGCAGGTGGCAGGATGCAAGGTGAACAGAAAAAAGGTCCTCCTGTTCTTCCATATAGCTTGTCCTTTGTGTCTCGTACCTGTCATCCAAGCTATTTCTGAATAATGCTTTTCTGAAAATGGGCTTAATTCAAAAACAGCACAATTGACAAGTAAGATGCATCCAGCCCGAATGGGGTTAAGGAACAAGCAATCAACCTCAAGTCTGGCAGCATCCAGAAGTAGCTAGATAATAGCCAAAGAGAACCTAAAGGCTAGAGTGGACCCATTGAGTCACACAAATCTGAGTGGTTTACTTGTCACAACAATAGCCATCACCATAGCACCTACTTCTAATAAAGCTGGTATGGAGTGCGCTCGGTGATGCCCACTCTCCCTGCGAGAGGGACATAATATTGCTAATTCTCTGGAAAGTAATAAAGAAATAGCTGTGAAGCACTGCACAAAGTCATGGAAACTGCAGCTATGTGAGCCTGGCCTTAGGTCATTGTCCAGAGCAATAGCATTTTTGGATGGGCCCTCAGAAATAATAATTTAAAAAATGGAAAATGGAAAAACTAATGCCAGCCCAAACTGTGGAAAACCTGTAATGCAGCAGAACCTGGCTTTCATTTCCCTGTTAACTCAGCCTGTATAAGGCAGGACCAGCGCTCTTTTAGAAGCATTAACTGGTGCTTAAAAACAAATCCAATGCTCTTTTAGAAGATCTCTAACCCTATATTTATAAGGTGGCTGTGTAGGAGCTGGCAAGCACTATTGAAAGCACCTGTCAGACATTACTGCACAGGTGCATCTCCAAGAGCCAGGAGTCTGCCTTGCAATCCAACTCAAACTGCAGAAGAAAGAGTTCAGCAACCAGAGGCAGTATTCTGCTGGTTCAGACTGGTTTAGCCAAACCAGTAGCAGAAATCGTGGGTGGCCCCACCCACCCGCCTCAGCTCTATGGCATTCCATTAAGGCCCTTTTTTTGCCAAAAGCGCATGTGCAGAAGGCTGAGCGCATACACGGAGGTAGCACATCAGTGGTGACATTCATTTTTTTACTACCGGTTCTGTGGGCATGGCTGGGTGAGTGTGGCAGGGGAAGGATACTGCAAAATCCCCATTCCCTTCCCACTCCTGGGGGAAGGATATTGCTGTTAGGAGTAAAACATCCCCGTTGGAAAAAAACCAGTGCAATAGTAGAATAGTGCAATACACCGGACAGCAAGAGATACGTTGCTTAAACCACACAAGAACTCTCAAACACTGATAGTAGAAAAATAAATAGTCTTTACTCTTGATGTAACTAAAATCCTTCTTCCAAACAGTGATACTAACTCCTCCAACAATAAACAGTCCTTCACCAAAACACAGTTATCTTACAGTCAGTCAAAACAATGATTCTCTTCCGTCTTCAGTTTCAGCTCCGTCCTCAGTGGCAATCAAGAAGCAAAGGAAAGCAAAAAAGGGATGAACTGTGTTTCCTGCTGCTTTTTATGATTAAGCTGGGAAGCACAGCCAATCAGATTCCACCTAGTCTTTAAAGATACATATACCCTTTAATAATCCTGGTTTATATATATATTGTCAATCCAACATCAGGATAATTATCCTAACAATTGCAAAATCTCTATTCCCACCCTACTCTGTGGCAAGCCAGAGGTGGTACTTACTGGTTCTCTGAACTACTCAAAATTTCCGCTACCGGTTCTCCAGAACCTGTCAGAAGCTGCTGAATTTCACGCCTGTGGCACGTGCGATCAAAGCAAGTGAGCATGCTCACATTTGCACTCCGGTAGGGAAGGTAAGTGAATACAACCCCTGTCAACAACCACAGGGAATAGAATGTTCTCACAGTAGATAGAAGTGGTCAGTAAGAGCTAAGTAGGTGACAATTCCTGAAACTGTATTCACAGAGAACGTGCTGCAAAAAGACAGAAAGCACCACAATATAACTGGTGCAGGTAAGGAGAAGTTTAAGCTGAGGGGTCCATGGTGTTCTCTGAGCTTTGTTGTTTTCTTGCAGATGTTTCATTACCCAAACAAGGTAACATCATCAGTGCTAGTATGGAGCAGGGTTTCCTCTCAATTTATATTCTAGAACATGGGTGTCAAACTCATGGTGTCACGCCATTATGTGACATTTCATGATGTTTTTCCCATTCGCATGGCTGGGGTGGGGGTGGCCTATGCCTGATGCATCCAGTCCATGGGCTGCAGTTTGACAGCCCAGTTCTAGAAGTTTAAGCTGCCTCAGATATGGGCAGGGCATGAAATGAATGCAGTCAGGGGGTTGCTGGGGCATGACCATGCTGCGGTTAAGGACAACTGAGGGAAAGTGTATCATTTACTAGGACCTCTGCTGCCTTCTTTTAGTGTCATTTCATATAAGAGATTGGCAGCCATCCATAATATGTATTATTTTGGTATTATAGTCCAATATAAGGACACTGCATTTCTTTCCCCAAACCATGTATATAGATGTACAGTGTATAGATATTGGACTCAGTACCTAGTGAGAAAACCTATTAGAGCAATCAGCTCTCACTCTCTATTTTAACATCTCTTAATGCAATGTTCTTCTTGTTAAACATGACCTTCTCACATTTCATGCCAGCACTAAGGGTGACATTTGTACTGTTAGGCCATGATGCATGCTTCATCGTTTGTGTATCATTGCAGTTAACACCAGATGCCTCTACTAATACAGCTCTAATAGCAATATGCTTAAGTGTTTCTGTTTATTGTAATGCCAACTGCTGGGAACATAATCAATCCAGGGTCTTTATGTTAGCTTGAATGCCAAACATGATTTCTATCCGTCACTCAATTTCTAAATAATTTCACACATATGTATCTTACTTCATCTCCCCACTTCCTTTTGGTCAAAAATTCAGAGCAATCCAGGATCAGAAATAAAAAAAACATTGCTATCCCTTCACATCATCATCCTTGGTTAGGACTCAAGCTGTTGTGCTACCAACCAGCCCCAAAGGCTGTTAATCTCACCAAAGATTAACCACAGAATAATAATAATAATAATAATAATAATAATAATAATAATAATAATAATAATAATAATAATAATAATAATAATAATAATAGAAAATAAGCAGCAAGAAAATAAGCAAGAATTATTATTTCAATAATAATTGAAAATAAGCAGCAAGAAAAAATCACAAAATATCGGGACTTGCAAATTGAAGTTGAGCGACTGTGGAAGAGAAAGTTGTGTGTTATCCCAATTGTGATTGGAGCCCTTGGAGCAATACCTATAGGACTGCCTCGCTATGTGGAGGTTCTAGGTTTGCCGGACTTGAGCATTCTGACTCTACAAAGGGCCACCCTGCTTGGAACAGCTTATATCCTCTGAAGTTACATTGACAGTTCCTAGGTCCTTGGTTAGGACTCAAGCTGTTGAGCTACCAACCAGCCCCAAAGGCTGTGAATCTCACCAAAGATTAACCACAGAATAATAATGATAAAGATGATGATGATGATAGTAGTAGTAGTAGTAGTAGTAGTAGTAGTAATAATAATAATAATAATAATAATAATAATAATAATAATAATCTTTATTGTCATTGTAAAAATTACAATGAAATTGGTTATAATATGAACCAAAGTACAGAAAAATTGCTGCAGGCTGTAAAAATGGGGAACAGCATAAAAACAATAGAAACAAAGGCAGAATATAAGGAAAAACAGCTGGATGACAGATAAAATAGATGGAAAACCAAAGCTTTGCATGGACAGCACTTGAAAAACATTGAAGGAAAATGTGATGACAACTTGACATGGACAAGGCTTAAGATGGGAACTATCAAGAAAGAAATGGAAGGTTTAATTCTAGCCGCTCAAGAACAAGCACTACAAACTAATGCCATGAAAGCGAAGATTCAAAAATCCACTGACAACCCAAACTGCCGACTTTGCAATAACAAAGTCGAAACTGTTTCACATTTAATATGTGAATGCAGCAAAATCGCACAAACTGATTACAAAGCTAGACACGACTGAGTTGCTAAATTAATCCACTGGTCATTATGTAAAAAATATGATTTACCTGTATCCAGAAAGTCATGGGAACACAAAGTGGAAAAGGTTATCGAGAATGAGAGGGTGAAGATCTTGTGGGACTTTCAAATACAAACAGATCGTCACTTGGAGCACAACACACCAGATATCACGGTTATAGAGGGCTGAAGTGTACAGTTTATAGATATCGCTGTTCCTGGAGATGCCAGAGTTGAAGAAAAAGAACTAGAAAAAATAATGAAATATCGTGACCTGGCCATCGAAACTACACAGCTATGGATGAAGCATGTCACAGTGATACCCATTGTCTTCGGGGCACTTGGCACCATGTCCAAAAATTTTACTAAATACATCAGCAAATTGCAGCTTCCTGCAATAACACCAGCGGAACTGCAAAAAACTGCGCTACTTGGAACATCTTACATTCTAAAAAGATACTTGGTTGATACTTAGGATGCTGGAAGCAAACCGTATCAACCATTAGCACCAGTCAATGGTACTTGCAATGCATTTTTAAATGTTCAGTTGGCTGAGTTTCATGTTTCATGAATAAATATAATAATAACAATAACAATAACAATAACAATAACAATAACAATAACAATAACAATAACAATAACAATAACAATAACAATAACAATAACAATAACAATAACAATAACAATAATAATAATAATAATAATAATAATAATAATAATAATAATAATAATAAAATTGTTCCTGGAGATGTCAGCGTCAAAGAAAAAGAACTTGAAAAAATAATGAAATATCGCGACCTGGCCATCAAAAATACACGGCTATGGATGAAGCATGTCACAGTGATATCCATTGTCTTCGGGGCACTTGGCACCATGTCCAAGAATTTTACTAAATACATCAACAAATTGCAGCTTCTTGCAATAACACCAGCGGAATTGCAAAAAACTGCGCTACTTGGAACATCTTATATTCTAAGAAGGTACTTGGTTGATACCTAGGATGCTGGCAGCAAACTGTATCAACCATTAGCACCAGTCAATGGTATTGTAATGCATTTTAAAATGTTCAGTTGGCTGAGTTTCATGTTTAATGAATCAAGTAAATAATAATAATAATAATTGCCCTTAGAGTAATACCTAAAGGGCTAGCTAGATATTTAGAAATTCTAAATTTATCGGACTTGTACATTCTGATTCTACAAAAAACCACCCTACTTGGAATGGCTTATATCCTCCAATGTTACCTTAACAGTTCCTAGGTCCTTGGTTAGGACTTGAGCTGTTGAGCTTCCAACCAGCCCCAAAGGCTGTGAATCTCACCAAAGATTAACCACAGAATAATAAGAAGAAGAACATATATTTTAAGAAGAGTACCTAGGATGCTGGTAGCAACCCGTATCAACCATTAGCACCAAGCTATGGTATTTGTGACATACGTATCTTTAAACGTTCAGTTGACTGAGTTTCATTTTTAATCAAATAGAATTTTATTATATATATATAATAAAATTCTTGGACCTGGTACCAAGTGTCCTGATGACAATGGGAAACTTGTAACAGTGATACCCATTATCATCGGGGCACTTGGTATCATGTCCAAGAATTTTCTAAAATACATGAAGAAATTTCAGCTTCCTACAATAACACCAGCGAAACTATGCTACTCAGAACATTGTACATTTTAAGAAGATACTTGGTTGATACTTAGGACGCTGGCAGCAACCTATATCAACCATTAGCACCAGTCAATGGTATGTGTGAAACATTTTAAATGTCCAGTTGACTGAGTTTCATGTTTAATGAATAAAAGAGATAATAATAATAATAATAATAATAATAATAATACATGTCCCCTCTGCCTATATTGCTTGCTTGCCCTCGGTTTACTCTGTTTACCCTTATACACTGCTTGGGTAGAGTTAACATTCACAGACCTTGGAACTACTGTAGGAGCACACTATGTTCCCCTACCAGGAGCTGAGCTTTTCTGCAGAGTACTATTTTATTTATTGTAATGTAATGTGACTAATGTTGAGATTGGGAAGCTTATCTGAGAAGGTTGCCTTGAGGCCAGAAAAAACATTGCTTATGCCTGCATAACTATGAGGTCAGCCTTTTTCATTCATGAGATGGGTAAAGATAAGGACACTTTCATAGAGGAGAGGAGAGAAATTGCTTTCTTCGAGGATCAATTATATATGGTAAATAGAAGGATGAATGGATCGGTTGTGTTTGGATTAGGATGACAGCAAACATTGTTTTATCTTCCCTGTAAAAAGAAACCATAGAAGCTTTGGAATAATTTGATTTTTCCTAGATATGTTAGCCAAAATTACCGGTAGTCTGTTAGAAACAAAATATGGCCTTGTGGAACAGGGATATCTACATTTTACTCTAATTTCTTGACTGTTTGGAAAGTCAACAGGGAAAAAAATGCTTACAAATGCCATCTCTTTTCAGTCATAGAGGCCTGACTCACACATTGGGTTAATCTATCGTATGATTAGTTTTCTTCTTCCCATTGAATTATATGAAGAAAGCACAAAATGGTCTACAGGCCATACTTACACAAAAATATGTATTGTGGATGTATTTTTCTGTATTGTAAGGTGGTGCTAATTTGTATAGTTGCAACAGTTGGCTTGTCTCTGTTGTATCTATCTGTCCAATTGGTTTGGTTACTAAATTGTGAACTATTTTATTGGATCATATTTCTGTAGATTGATTTGTACCAAACCTTGATAAAGGCATATATGTCCTCCTCCTCTTCCTCATCATCATCTTAGATATAACCATATATATTTTCATATCCACGAATATTGATAAGCCAGGGGAAGAAAATAATCTTATATCAGAGATGTGCAACCTAAACCTCTACTGCAAGTAGTTTTACCTAATATTGACAATAAAGCGATATTATGGAAGTTAGTTATAGTGGAAGGAGGGGGCTGGTCAGACAAGCTTAGCAACTGAATAACAACAAATGGAAGTTAGTTACCAGGACTTCGTTTTAAGCTCAAACTCAACCCTAGAAGAAGTGGGTTACAAAAAGGTGGGCAGATACAAACCCTCTACTATAATCACTATAAAGATTTACCATAATTGCGACAACAGTTCTACAGTCTGATCCTCAGTTAATACTACCCATAGTTTTATGTTTCTTTATAGCATCTATACAGAGTAGGGTATCAGTTGCTTATAGGAAAATATGCATAAGATTATAGCCTTTGCAAAGTTAAGATTAATCCTTTGTTTAAAAATGTGCCTACTATTTCTTTAATGGCAATCTTCCACCCATACATTCAATAGGTTTTTGTTAGAGAAGGACAGAATGATGGGATATTGAGTGCACACTATGGTCAGTGTCTGTTTGAGTTGCCATGACTTCAAATAACCCGGAAATAAATCAGAATTATAAAGGCAACAAAGGTGTGCATTTCAATCTGTGTATGTTGGTGTCATAGCAACTGTTAATCAGGGCAGGTAAAGAGGTTGATAAAACTGGTAAAATTAAAATTGGGAGGCTTACTGAAGTTGCAGACATATTAATTCCTGCATTTCTAGAGAAACAGAATCACAGTGGTGAGTAGAACAGAGAGAAAAAATAAAAGAGGGAGGGAATTCAATTTTGTTTCATGCTTTGTAATTATTGGAGAACTTTCACAAACAAATTATAAGGAAGATTGCAACAGAACCATTACTGTTATCAATTTCAGTGAATACGATAATACTCTACTAATCAATAATACTTTTTCAGCTGATGATGTTTAGACATGTTGAAGTCCTTTCCTGTCCTATTTTCCAGCCAGAATTTCTCTTTGGTCATGCTAGGTAGAAATTTTGTGAGTTGCATTTCAGACACATCCAGATGGACCATGTCGATAAAAGTTGAACTGAAGATTGAGGATGAAATCCAAGATTTATATGGTCCCTCCCATCTCCTGACTACAACTGTTCAACCTCGCCCTTTCTTTTCTTCCATATAAAAATTAGGACAATCTCTGTAATGAATTTTCAATGGAGAAATGAACTTGTCAGTCCTGGTCACTTTCACAAACAGAAGCAATTCCCAAATACACATTGGTCAATCTCATCCCAGACATAATTTATATTTATTAGTGAACACCAACAGAAATTCCATTAAAATAATCCATTATTTTCCCCCCCAAATACAGCTTTCTTAGATGGCATTCGCAAGTGGATACTGGACTAAAAAGGAAGTGAATGGAAATCCTCCAACTCCTAGGTATGGCACACAGATTAAAGAAAAAATCCAGAAAACAGTCAGTCTTAATTTATGTCTCTGTGTTGTACTGAAATATAGCACCAAAAGTATTCAGTGAACTGTTACATTTCTCTTTCTTTTTCTTGGCTACTTTGCATTAGTATTTAATTTATAAATAAGTTTATTATAGATAAAGATCTAGTAGTATGACTGTGGTTAACTTAGGGAAACTATTTTTGCCCTAGGTAGGAGAAAACTGTTTTTAAAATAAAAAATGTCTCCTTAACAGTGACTTGTAGATTTTCTTGATTAACAGTTTTACTTACAAAGTGTATATGTGTACATCCACAGCAGTATAATTTCAATAACATCTTTGATCACTGGGCATAACATAAACGTTATACATTTTGTTATTGCATATTAGATAGATACTATAATATTATTAATAATTATTATGTATGCAATATACTGTATATACAGCCAGAAATTACTAGCACATGTGTGCGGGGGAACCTTTACCTACATAATATGTGGTGCTGTTGTTTTGTGCACATGTTGTGTGTGTGTGTGTGTGTGTTTATATAATGTAAGTATGATTTTTAAAAACTCTGAGTATAATTTAGAATGGTGTGAAACGTCTTCCAAATATCACATCATGCAACTATGTTAAGTCGTATTCATAACAGCAACTTATTTCTTACATATTTCATCCTATTTCTAATATATTTTTATAAGGCTTAAAGGATCTCCCTGGGTTCCTCCCAATTTTATGAGGTTTAAATAATCTCCCTAGGTTTCCCCCAATTCTTGATTCTAAGAGGATAGTCGTATCAAGGGATAGCCATGCATACTGTACCACAGAAACCAAATAACCATTGCTCTTGATAGTAAGATTTACCAATGGCTAGCAGAGACTTCAGGTCATTGCCTCATGTTTTACTCTGTCCCAATGAGAATGATGTAGAGAAAGACTTTGTGTGTGAAAGATGATATTGTCAAACTGGAAACAACGCAGACAAAGAAATGAACTTGGCTCTACAAATTTCTAGCTCCTCCTAAAGTTTATACTGCAGTAAGATTGATTCCAGTTCCTTGTGATTATACAACCACAACAGCTGAGCCAATTTAGTTTTGTGGTCAGCTGTGATATTTTTGAAATGCATGAAATGATAATAAGTTTGGTTTGGGAGACCTTAAGTTCTATGAAGCCTATGGGCGATCTGTTTCCTCGTCTGTGGAAACTCCAACTCAAGCCACCTTCTGACTCCTGGTCGGCAGCCATTCTGCTGTTGTCTTTCAAGGGAAAGATCGCTTGAAGGATTTTCAACTCTCTCCCCCACAGGGACCTAGAATTTTACTTCATTCCAGACAGAGAAAGAAATGAAATGTGTAGTAAGTTTATATATAGAAAGGTACTGTATATTTATACAGATCATATGTAAGTGATTTAATCTACTTTTCTTCACTACTGCATTAAGTTTTATTCTGTTTTTGTCATTGTTCTACAAGTTCTGTAGAAGTTCAGGGAATGCGTGGAGGTTTTGCTCCTTAATAGATCTGAGTGATTACAGATCCTTTCACACAGCTTTGGAGGGTTTGGCAAGAAGAGACGGTAACAGTGTGAAAGGGAGCATACACATAGGTTACTTTCCTAAAACATTAGCCTCATGTCCCATGAACTGCAGCAAAAACTGCCTCACTACTGGAGCTGTGTTTAGAGGACCTATCCCTGTGATAGCACTTCTCAACTCTTTCCCAGCCTGCTGCAAAGGCAGCTTAACGTTGCATCCATCAACAGGTTGACTAACCATTTGAAGTTATAATGAACCCTTAAAAATCTACTTATGATCTAGTTTTGCAGGTCCAACATTGCCCCCATACCTTCACACACAACCATGTTTTGTGTGCTTGGCAACTGGCCCTCATTTATGACTGTTTGCAGTGCCCTACAGTAACATTTTTGTGATTTATAGCATTTTTGCAACCCACCCCGGCATAGCCCATTTTAAGTCATGCCCATTCAACTCCAGGAAACCTTGCCACTCAAATAGGTTATTACAATCTTAGACCAGCATAAGCAATGTATCCATGAGAGCTCTGTGAGTGCTCTTAGCAGACAGTAAGTAAAATTGAAGACAAAATGAAACTACATTTATAAAACAACCTGACTAGAATTTTTTAGTCCAGAAGGACCAATCTATGTCTAGGTATAAAGTACTATTTAACATTCTATACAATCATCTAAAATAGGGGTATCAAACTCAAGGCCTGGGGCTGGATCCAGTCCACAGGGTGCTTAGATCTGGCCTGTGGGGTTGCCCTGGAAACAGTGAAGGACTGGCTCACAGTGCCTCTGCCAGTGAAAACGGAGCTCTCAGGGGCTGCATGCGGCCCTCCCAGGCTCCGTTTTCATTGGCAGAGGGCTGCAGGACATCGAGCTGGCCATGCCCACCCCAGCCTTGCCCACTCACCACCCCCATCCCCGAGGTCAAACACAATCCTGATGGGGCCCTCCATGAAATCGAGTTTGACACCCCTGATCTAAAACATCTTAGGTATTATCATTTTTGTCTATGGAGATTTTCAGTCATCCAGGTCATGGTTGTCCCAAAGGTACATTTTCAAAAGGCAACTTGACGTTCTTTGTTTTTCCTTGAAGACATTTCCCTTCTGTTCTGAAGAAGCTTCTTGGATGAGAAGCGATACATCTTCAAGAAAAAACAAAGTCCGGTTGCCTTTTGAAAAAGCACCTTGGGTGGTGCTTTTGGGTGGTGTGGATGACTGAGAATTTCCATAGACAAAAAATGTATAGTATCTTCTAAAATGTAAGTAAAATATGATAACATATAAATTTACCAAAAGGATAATATTTGAGGTTACATAGAATATGTCTGTCTAGTGCAGGGGTAGTCAACCTTTTTATACCTACCGCCCACTTTTCTCTGTTAGTAGTAATATTTTCTAACCACCCACTGGTTCCACAGTAATGGTGATTTATAAAGTAGGGGAATCAATTAAATTAAAAAAAGGAAAGTGCTTCAGTATCGGACAAAATCCCCACCACCCACCATGAAAGCTGGAATGCCCACTAGTGGGCGGTAGGGACCAGGTTGACTACCACTGGTCTAGTGGGAACTTGGCCCATCAAGGACCAACAGATCTTCCATGCTGCTGTGCAAAACCTAACCACATGTACTGTCCTAAAATGCAGTTCATCTGTGAGCAGCATCTTGGCATAAGTTAAGACTGAGCAAGCAGAATAACTGCTAATCAGAGGGAGATAAATCTGGTTAAGTGTCTCTGTAAAAGAAGCAGTTAAGAACATGTTCTGTAGTTTCCATCTCTCCAGACTCACACAGGCAGAGCCTTTTTAGCCAATTGTACTTTTAAAAAATATTTTCCACCCATTTCAGAGAGAAATAGTCCCTTTCAATTATGAAATTCTGCTCTCATTTTGGCTTGGCCAATCAGAAAGACCCAATTTCCATGAAAGCATTTGCCCATGTACTGCAGGGTTGATATTCACTTACTTTCCCTACCGGTTTGCAAATGTGAGCGCCCGTCTATGCATGTGCTTGGCCTTCAGCTTTGGCTTGAAAATGTGACTAAGTAGGACGGCATAGAGCGGGTCCACCCATAATTTCCACTACTGGTTCAGGTGAACCAGTCCGAAGCGGCTGAATACCACCTCTGATGTGCTGCCTAACCAGGAATTATGCAGGCTCCATACATAGGTTTAGTGCTTCAACCTACTTTTGAACCCATTATTGGCTGTCTCTTAAAAAAGCATTAGAACTGCCATTATGAAAATGAAGGGGTGCCTTTGTTGTTTGAAATCAGGAATGAGAGCCAGATTCTCTCAGTGGTTTGTTGCTGATTCTATGCAAATAAGCACATACCAGATTTTCTGCTGCTGCTATTACCAACAAAGGGGTTTGCACAGTCTTACTTTCTAGTGATTTTCTTATTGTATACGAGCACCATTTTTCTATATACCTGTGACATTTGACAAATTCCACTGGCTACTTACAGGTGCTACCACTACTGGTAACAATTTAGAATATATGGAAGTAAAACTGAAAATAATAATTCTCATTTCCTCTCTGAAACTGAGTGACAGGTCACAGGGGCAGCCAAGTGCACCGAGCTGCTTCTGTCATTCCTTTATAGCACATATTGATCATTTCTTTTCAATTCTCTCTATATCCAATTAATACACTGCATGCATAGTGGTGAAGTACAAGATGAACCAAGAAGGCATTCCCTTCTGCTTCAATGCATATCTCTTTGCTGTGTGTGCAACCTGCATCTGAACTATTTTCTGGATGTCGGTTTAGATCTTTTCTAGAAAAGTACCACTGTCAGGCGTGCCTCCATCAATAACCAAGAAAGAAAACTCCCGACATTGTTCATGGAATTAAAAATACTTTTACTGGTTATGAAAAGATAGCAGCCTAAGAAAAGCAAGATCTGAGCCCAAAAGGTGCGAACAAGTACATATCAAATGATTACCCAACCCCCTCCCTCCAATGACCCCACTCCAGTATCCAATCTGCAACTCTCTAATGTGTCATGTGGGTTGCATCTTTAAAAGGTCTCATTCAGGTTGGTATGCGAGACAGTTGGCCTTGACCAGGTCCAAACACCAGCCACCAGCATGTGCAGTAGATGGTGAGAACAAAACTCGCTTTTGCATATCACCTCCAGTACCATATAATTCCCATCCCAAATACCCTCCTCATTTCTATGGCAGGCAACAGCAAGCAAGCGAAACAGAGAGTGACAACCACATGTGTATAAAGCAGCAACCCCAGTACAGGTATTCCTCAACTTACAACTGTTCATTTATTGACTGAAGGTACAACTGCGCTGAAAATGTATGATCATTGTCACACTTACCACCATTGCAGCATCCCTATGGCCATGTGATCAAAATTCAGACACTTTGCCACAATTCCTATTTATTTATGAGTCCGTTGCATATATTTACGATGGTTGTAGTGTCCAGAGATCATGTAATCACCCTTTCTGACCTTCTGACAAGCAACGTTAATGGGGAAGCCGAATTCATTTAACAACCGTGTTACTAATTTAATGACTGCAGTATTTCACTTAACAACTGTGCCAAGGAAGGTCCCAAAATGGGCCAAATCTCACTTAACAACAGTCTTGCTTAGCAACAGAAAATTTAGACTCAACTGCGGTCTTGATACAATACAATAGCAGAGTTGGAAGGGAACTTGGAGGTCATCTAGTCCAACTCCCTGCCTAGGCAGGAAACCCTATACCATTTCAGACAAATGGCTATCCAACATCTTCTTGAAGACTTGCAATGTTAGGGCATTCACAACTTCTGGAGACAAACTGTTCCACTGATTAATTGTCCTAACTGTCAGGAAATTCCTCCTCAGTTCTAAGTTGCTTCTCTCCTTGATTAGTTTCCACCCATTGCTTCTTATTCTACCCTCAGGTGCTTTGGAGAATAGTTTGACTCCCTCTTCTTTGTGGCAACCCCTGAGATATTGGAACACTGCTATCATGTCTCCCCTGGTCCTTCTTTTTATTAAACTAGACATACCCAGTTCCTGCAACCGTTTTTCATATGTTTAGTCTCCAGTCCCCTAATCATCTTTGTTGCTCTTCTCTGCACTCTTTCTAGAATCTCCACATCTTTTCTACATTGTGGTGACCAAAACTGAATGCAGTATTCCAAGTCTAAGTAGAAGACTACCTGCACTTTTTAGAAGAGTGCTAAAAGAGTCTGTTCAAAATTAGTCCAAGTAACAGTTCAGCCATACAGACGTTTATGTTCACAATCTGTCATTCAGGCAACTTGAAAAGTGACTAAAGGCTTTGTCTTAAGTGCTTTTCCCTAGTTGCCCAAACTCATCCCATTACCTATTAAGCACAGCAATTGTGGTAGTGTTTCTGACTGACAGGTTCCACTGACTGGGAAAATAAATGAAGCTGGAGGCTTTGTCAATTGGTGCCTGTAAATTGCTCCTTAAAACCTTGAAGTTATATCCAATCCACAGCCTCGTTACTTTGGCCAAGTAGAGCTCAGCCATCAGAGCAGTGCAAAGTGTGCCAGGTACTTCCTGCCAGCTCTCTCTCTAGGAGACAGAAATGCATATTAATAGGTTGAAAGATCTGATGCAAGTTCATTTAAATTTGGCTGCTTGCCTCCGTAATGAATGCGGTATTTCTGCTGTCCCTAACCTATGCATTTGCAAATGAGCACAAATACTTAAAAAACAACAACTGCCAAATCCTTTAAAGCAGGGGTCTCCAACCTTTGCAACTTTAAATCTGAAATACTTCAGCTCCCAGCAAAGCTGGCTGGAGAATTCTGGGAGCTGAAGTCCTTCAGACTTAAAGTTGCAAAGGTTGGAGACCCCTGCTTTAAAAGATCCATCCTTTACATCCAGTTTGGAAAGAAAACTACAGAGGCTTCCACAAATTTGTTGCTTTCTCCTATGAAGCTGAATTGATGTCCACCCTGACTGATGAGTTCCATCTAATGATCTGGCCCTAACTTTCTTCATCTGGCTTTTTCCTGTGGCTTCTTCTAACTTTTCTTAATTTTCTGACTGGTTCTCACCCTTTTAGGTTGATATTTTAATATATCCATTGTATTTTTGGACTTTTCTTTTAATATTTATGTTTACACTTCCATAAGTCTCTGTTGGAGTAACAGGCTGGGGTTTTGAAGATCTTATTGAATAACTCCCGTTAAATAAAAAAAATCAGCATTAGATTTTAAAAAAACTTAATGAATAATTATTACAGAACTCCATATTCCAGAAAACAGTACAAATTGAGTAAGAACTGCAACTTAGAAACTGATTGGATTATTGTTGTGATTGTTGATATATGAACAGCATCTTTGACTCAATTTCTTTAATTTCTGTCCATGCTATATATCAGGGGTCCCCAACCCCCGGCCCACGGACCAGTGCCGGTCCATGGCTTAATAGGAACCGGGCTGCAGGGCCGGAGAGGAGGAGGAGGGAGGAGGGGACAGCCCCCTGGGCAGAGTGCATGCCGGATGTGGGAGAGCACAGGTGCGGTCGTTCGCACCATTGGAGGCCCTAGAGGGCCGAGCCGACTCCCACCCCCGTGTGCGCATGCGCCACTTGGTCCCCCTCCCCCGCTCCTCCTCTACGCCAGCTGGTCCGCAGAATTTTCTTTAAAATGAAACCAATCCCTGGTGCAAAAAAGTTTGGGGACCCCTGCTATATATAACCAAGTCCATCTTATTTAAATGACAGGAAGGTAGAATTATATAGAATTATATATTATTCATTTAGTGGAGGGGAAGTTTTCACTTGATGGAGACAAATAAAGAGATGATGATGATGATGATGATGATGAGGTTGATGATGATGATGATGCAAAGCATATAATGATGTCTTCACTCAAGTATGGAAATACCCTTTGTATTTGTATCAATAAAATAGCAAACAACAAGAAACACTTCCACATCAAAGCTGCTTTATTCTCTTTTTTTCCTCATGGTGTCCTTATATCACTTAATCTAAAATATGCTTATGCAAAAGAAAGTCCCACCATATTTATAGGACTTTATTGTCAGAAAAGGACCCACTGAATTGTGATTATTGCCAATTTATCTATTTTGGGTTACAAAAATGTCCAGCAAAAGCACGCTTCTCTGTTGAAGAAAGCTTGCGTCCAGCATCCTCAGCCATACATGGTTCTGTTACCCAACAGTACTTTGAGGTGCATGAGAGATGAGGATACATAAGAAAGTAGAGGGGGAATAAAAGCTTGTAATTGCAGCTTTTGTGAGTAAGCAGCCTTAGAGTGTTTGTGGCTATGGGAAACTGAGTGCCCTGTTCAGCTCTGTGGGAGGATCTGTATTAGGCAGGCATAGCAATACGACTGGTCTCTCTTTTCAGTGAAAGTGAATAGAGCCGATGTTATGAAAGTTTCCCATAATATTTATCATTGTTTGATTTACTATTTAGACATGGACATGCATTGGTAATGGCTGGAAATATAGCATTTATATTTGGGGGCTGCTCCTTTTATAATGCTTCTGTAAGTATCAGTTTTCTTTGTTATCTCTTGTTAATTTGATCACTATTTGGCATCAGTCCTCAAGCTGTGATAAATTGCATGCCTCGTCCCTTCTTTTTTTACTGTTGGATAAAATCTTCTCTCTTCTGTCACTGAGCTTAAGAATCACAACATTCTGGTCATTGTCTATTGATATCTCATAGATATGCCTGCTTCTGTCGAGATAATTGTTTGTCTATTATTTCTAATGCAACTAACTCGAGAGAGTTAAACTACACTTTAATTTTAAAATATTTCCTTGTCTAAATGTCAATATTGATGACCTTTGAATAAAACAAGTTCAGTCTCTTTCTTTCTTTCTTTTTCAGGATGATCAACCAACATATTTCAATGACTTCTACATGTTGACAAGTGAGATACTATTCATCTTTTCTAGCAGACAGCATGTTCAGGAGTTTATTTGCCTCTGGAGTTACCCATCTTTCACTGTAATGGAGCAGTTATTTGTAATGCAAAAAAAGGGTTGTTATCACTATGAAATAGTGGAATTTTAATTGTAAATGATAGAAGAAGGAATAGTTTGCAAGTAATGCCAGTGTTTCTCTTGTACACATTCCTAATATAAAAATTGTACAAAAATACAATTTACGAAATACACTTTTTGTAGAATGGCTTCTGCAGGGATTTGGGGGGGGGGAGGGAGCAGTTGATTTGGTACAATCAAGAACTTGGTTCTTGACTCACATTGTTTTAACCAAGATTTCTTGAATAAACTTCCAATGCACAGATTAATACACATCATGCTCAACCATAAACCATAAACCATTGCAAATATAATGTGTAGATTCGTGCAACATGTTAGAAATCAAGTGGTACACAAATTAAATGAGTAAATGCCAAGCTTAGACTAATTAAAATATTATGCCTTAGAGCAACTGGATTCATACATTTTGTGTCATTGTGTCATAGCAACATGATGCTGCTTTTATCTTTTTAATGAAAGATGGAGCCTTCAGATGCCTCTGTATTCTGCTAAGTAGATCCAATATCTTTCCTTAAATATTTGATTGTTCAATGTTCTTTATTCAATATTTCATGAAACATGTCATGAATGTCACAGTACCCGATAGGATCACTGCCTAACTGAGTGATCTGCATGTCAACAAAGACTGTGCATAACAAATAAGGTTAAACTGTGATTTTGCTATTATGGATTGTTTTCTAACCACAGTTATCTTATTATTACAACACTGAAAAGCAAAACCAAATAAACCACATTCTCACTTTGCATGATGTTTGAAACCAACCACTCATTCCCCAAATCTATAGTGAAAATATTTCCTCTTCTTCTCTAATCTTTTTCTGGAGCAGCCATCCATTTCTTCAGAAATAAGATACTTTCTCCTATAAATAAGAATAATCAGCCTTTTTATTTACCACAGTATAATAATCAAAATGTGGATCTTACAAAGGAAACATCTACTCTTGCTTTTCTTAGAGGTAAATAACTGTGTGAATTTGCATCACAATCATTTTTTTTAAAATTTGGAAATCTTATTTAGATACCAGTGCTTTTTGTTGGTGTGTTCGCCTCCACCCATATAAATTTATAATGATGTATTTAATGATGATGGTGGTAATCTCAAATATCTCCTAATTTTCAGTTACTCTGACTGATTTGACGTGGGAAAAGATACCACAGGATGGACATATTCCATGCCCACGACAAGGGCATTCACTTAGGTAAGTAAGCAATTCAGAAAAAGAAAATGTATCCATCATTTCTTGGTATAGAGATATAAAATGAAACTAGATTATTTCACAAGCTCAAAACAAAGGAGAAGAGATTAGCAATATGTACCCATTTTTTGATGTAAACTGAGTTTTATGCATTCTGAGTTTCATACAAATTATTCTAATAGCTCAGAAAATCAGAAATCTTACTTTATATTTGCTAATCATTTAGTATTTTCTGTTAGATACTGACCATACAGTATAACCGGAAGGAGACTGTCTTAGCCACACCTGGGTTAAAACACCAAAGAGCTAGAAAAAAGTAGGTGGCCATTAAGTAGGCCACCCGTTGTTATACAAAAAATTTCCAGCATATTGAGGGCACTGCATTGCAGAAGGCTGTCCTGCAGCATTGATTTCATGCAATTGAGTTCCACCTAAAGAAAGTAAAGCACAAAATACTGCTGATACTAAGATGAATTTTATTATACCTAAACATAAATTAATTCCAAGATGTTTCATTGGATTGTCCATTCATTTGTACTGCACAAAATAGTTTATCTCAGCTGGTTAGTTCTTGGTAAAGAATCCGTATGTATGATTATGCATGGATATCCACCCTTCACTGTCATCCATAATAGTACCATTTTAACACAATTTCCCATATAGGTCAGCCATTGTGGATTTCAGCTATGGGCATTGTACTGTCTCTGTCTGTGTACTGTCTCTCAAGCTGGGAATAACAAAACTGCATTCCAATACTCCCTGGAAGCCCAGAGAATACCAATAGCCAAGAAAGCAATTTCATCAGATAAGATTTGGTGTCAGATTGACTTCAAGTCCCATTATCTTCAGGCAGCATGAAGGCTACTAAAATCTAAAGGCCATTAGTCTAATATTGTCAACATCCTTTCCCTCCTGCTATAATCAAGGTGAGAAGCAATCTAGAACTAAGAAGAAATTTCCTGGCAGTTAGAGCAATTAACCAGTGGAGTTGCTTGCGTTCAGAAGTTGTGAATGCTCCAAAGCTTTTAAAGAAGAGATTGGACCACCATTTGTCTGACATGTATAGGGTTTCCTCCTTGAGCAGGGGATTGGATTAGAAGACCTCCAAGGTCCCTTCCAACTCATTCTATTCTATTCTATTCATTTTTTCCAGCAGTTCAAATATGTAAAAACAGAAGCAAAAAATGCCAGTTACAGAATGGCCAGAAAACCCATGATCAATTTTTTTCTAAGTTATCTTCAATTGAATCTTGGTGCAGGGCATTGAAATGGAATCTAGCCAAGCTTTCTCCACAATAATGCCAATATGATAAATGGAGCTTGTTCTTTGCTAAAGAGAACAAGGTATGTTAGATTATAACACAAATTGTTACTAATTTGCTCTAATTGATTCATCTTATAGTTAAATATTTCAATATTGGCATGTAGTGAAAATGAACTATTTCTTTTCGTTTAGAAGATTCATGGAGCTTTTTTCCTCTTCAAAAGCCCATTATTGATAAAATGGCTAGACTATATATTATTTTATGTAAATATATCAGAATATATATAACAGAATACTTAAGAAGAAAAACATATCTTCTTGGCTTAGGAAATGTTTAACATATAGATCCTGGAGTCATTATTCTTCACTTATGAATTTATTATAGAGTATATGGATTTCCAAATATCATGCATTTCTTCGCCAACTCTAGTATGCCAAAACCATGAATGAACAAAGTTCTACAAAGCTGTATGCTGCTGTAGCCTAGAGGTGGATCTCTCGCCTCACAATCAGGAGGTTGTGAGTTCAATCCTAGGTAGAGGCAGATGTAAGATCTCCTGCTTGGGCAGGGGGTTGAACTAGATGACCTTCAAGGCCCCTTCTAACTCTTGTTAATCTGCATAAGGGTGTCAAACTCGCCACATCACAATGCCAACACGTGATGTTTCACAACATTTATGGCACTCAGATGGGCATGGCCTGCACATGACACATCTGACCTATGGACCGCCAGTTTGGCACTCCTGCTGTATGAGATACACCATATGAGGCATTTCATGTCCCACTCATCCCTCCTAATGGACTAAAAAAAACAGTGGATATGGATATATAATCATTGATAAAAAAAATTTAAAATACCTAGGAAGGTATAATTAGAAATAACAATAAGCTGACCGCTCCACTAAACACTGGTTGGCTTACACAATTATAAAATGTCCAATGGCCTCTGGGACATATTTCCATTATTAGATATGGCTGCATAGATTTCTACAGATAGCTCCACATGACAAATGCCATGCTGTTCATGTTCAGATGGTCTCTATGATCACTGCAGCCTTTCCTGAACAGGTGATTGTGGTGTGGTGTACATCACATTGCCTGGAACTGCTCCTGCTGAACATAAACTTTTCTGTTAGTGAGGTGTTACACATTAAATGCTTCAAACCACCACAAAAGACCAGAAAGTAATTTTCATGTGTAATTCATCCCTGTTCCTTACCTCCAGGTTTATAATTCTGGTTCCATTTGGACCTGTTTCTTTCAATACACAATTGTTGCTTTATACTTCAGAAAGTATGTGTGAGGGAAGTAAGATAGTATACAGTTTAATTAATGTATCCATTTTCTCAAGAGATAAATATTTCATTTCATCTGCCATAACAATACAGCTGTTTACCAACTGCTTTCTTCATGCCATGTAATCCCTTATGGCAGGGGTCTCCAACCTTTGCAAGTTTAAGTCTGAAGGACTTCAGCTCCCAGACTTCTCCAGCCAGCTTTGCTGGCTGGACAATTCTGGGAACTGAAGTCCTTCAGACTTAAAGTTGCAAAGGTTGGAGACCCCTGCCTTATGGAATCAACCACCTTTCCCCTCCCCGCTTAGTTTTAAAGAAAGCATTCTCTTTGGGATCCTATTTCCTGATCTAATTGTGGGGGAAAAATTATGTTGCACAGTTTATTTGTGTATTGAATTAGCCACTGTTATTCATATATTCTGGTTCTTCTGGAAGTTATCAAGGTGGGTGAACACACATCCAAATTATAAAAACAATATTTATAGAAATACAAACTGCACCAATTTTTTTTAAAAAAAAAAACAGAACATAGATCATATTTGGGCCTCCTATGATCTACAAATGACCTGTTACCCTCAGTTGACTTCCATATGGCCCTTACACACACACACACACACACACACACACACATACGCTTCTCACCTGATTCCATTGCCTAGCTCAGTGTTTCTCAACCTTGGCGACTTTGAAGTCCTGTGGACTTCAACTCCCAGAATCCCCCAGCCAGGTGTGCTGGCTGGGGGATTCTGGGAGTTGAAGTCCACAGGACTTCAAAGTCGCCAAGGTTGAGAAACACTGGCCTAGCTGATAAATGCTAGAAACAGCCTGGAAATACACTCACGTTGTCATAATCCTGAGTTCTTCCTAACATTCATTAGCTGGGCAGCTGTTGGAGGTACTTCATGGATTCCTGCCAGCACTCCTGGCTGTTGAGGACCAAAAAGCTTCTCCGCTCCCAAATTAGATTATTGATACAACTGCGTGACAGGTCAGCAATACTCTTTGAGGAACCATGGGTATATTTTTCTACAGAAAATCCTAACCATGGGGCTGGGAGACACAGAAGTTTTATGGATGACTTTAACATTTCAACTTTGCTTTATAGTGTAGTAAAAGGCAAGATATATTTATTTGGAGGTTGTTCAAGCCAGAATGCTGAGTATTGCCTTCCAGGAGTCTATGTCTTTGATCTTGGTGAGTAAAAACATAAATTTCCCAGGATTTATAGTTTATTTAGCTAATGGCTAGTCAGAAGCATTCTTGCTCATGTTTTGTAAAAAATAAAAAAAATTCTTATCCTAATACATTATTACTTAGGATCAGCAATGACAATTCACCAGGGTGGCTTCTGATAATCCCATGCATTTTGTGCAACTATCCTGTTTCCCCGAAAATAGGACCTCCCCATATGATAAGCCCAATTGGGCTTGAGTGCATCTGCTAAAATAAACCTTCCCCTGAAAATAAGCCCTCCTCAAAAATATTGCAACACAGCAACAACTATTGGGTGACCACCCTTGTCACCTCCTGCACCTCAAAAATAATAAGACCTCCCCAAAAATAAGGCAAAGTGCTTATTTTGGGGGGTCAAAAGAAAATCAGAACCTATCTTATTTTCGGGGAAACATGGTAATATTTGCTGTGTGTCTATAGCATGGTAGGGATTCTACTAGCTTTGTTGAATGAGTTGAACCTTTTAAAATTAAAATAGAAGATTTAAGCAAAAATCTGATTTAGTATTAGGACCTGTTTCAAAACTTACAGTATCCCTCTAGTAACATTATTTATTCTTTCTATTCATGGGAATTTGGAGCTCATTCTGCACAGATATATTACAGTGTGATTGAGCAAATGAAAGATGAATGCCCTTTGATTAGCTCTATGACACAAAGCTTTGGAGCTTACTTTCTCATGGCACCTAGAGAGCTGAAAGGAATGTATCTCATTTAAAAACGACTCCCTTTTAGATATATCTTTGCTCACTGAAGGTGATTTGGCTCCAAGTTTCGATTCCCTACTGAGAACTTTTCAAATAAAAGGTTCACTCAGTTCTAAATGTAAGTTCATAATCCACTATACCTTAGATCCAACTTTAGCCTGATTTGTTCCAGAAGGGAAAATGCTTTAATATTCTATGGGCCTCATGCAGGGCAACATGCCAGTCCTAATTTTGGCACTAGTTATAAGACTTTGCTATGCAAATAAACATGGACTACCTTTTGAGAAGCAAATGTAGATTCTCTCAGAGCTATTGCGCAATGTTATATGTGTGGCAGTTTTGACAGAGCTTTTAGTGGAGCTTCCACCATTTTATGAAACTAGTATTTGCTGTGTGTCTATAGCATGGTAGGGATAATTAAGGTATTTTAAAATTCAACAAATGTATACATTTCAGCCATAACAGACTGTTTTCAACATCTCTCAGTTCTTGATCAGTTGGAAGATGCAGAACAAACGTAAGCTGACAATTTGATAAGGGGAGCTTATCAAATTTGCAGATGATACTAAGCTGGTAGGAACACTCTAGGTCAGTGGTGGGTTGCCAATATTTTTACTACCAGTTCGGGTGCGCTCCTGTGCACGCTTGCATGTGTGACACTTCAACACATGTGCAGAAGCATCCGGGCAGGTGGGCAGAGCCTCCTGCCGATGCTACTACCAGTTCAGACAAACCGGGTAACAGACAACCCACCTCTGCTTTAGATCAGGGGTGTCAAACTCATGTCATCACAGCAGCATATTGGGATTTTTTTCCCCTTTGCTAAACTGGGCATGGGCTTGGCCCTCGGACCGGAAGTTTGACAGGCCTGCTCTAGGTGATAGGCTCAAAATCCAGATTAATCTCGACAGACTTGAACACAGTGCCCTATCTAACAAAATGAAATTCAATGTAGAGAAAAGTAAAGTATTACACTTAGGCAAGAAAAACCAAACGTACACATGCAGATTAGGTGAAATCTGGCTTGAAAGCAGTAACTGTGAGAGGGATCTTGGGGTCCTGGTGGGCAATCAATTAAATATGATCCAGCAGTGTGCAGCAGCCAAAAAAGCCAACACAATCCAAAATTGCATTAACAGAGGTATTAACAAATGATGATGTGAGGTACTAGTACCATTCTATAAAACCTTAGTAAGGCCACACCTAGGATACTGCATCTAATTTTGATCACCATTCTATTAAAAAAAAACTCTAGAAAGAGTGTAAAGAAGAGCAACAAACATGATTAGGGCCTGGAGGCTAAAACATATGAAGAACGGTTGCAAGAATTGGGCATGGCTGGTCTAGTCACCCCTTATGTCCAGGGGTGACATAACAGCAGTATTCCAATATTTGAGGGGCTGTCACAGAGAAGAGGGGGACAATCTATTTTCCAAAGCACCTAAAGGCCAGATAAGGAACAATGAATAGAAACTGATCAAGGAAAGATTCAACTTAGAAATAAGGAGACATTTTCTGAAAGTGAAAAGAATCAGTCAATGGAACAGCTTGTCTTCAGATGTTATGGGTGCTTCATCAACTGAGACTTTCAAAAAGAGACTGGACAGTCACTTGTCAGAAATCGTATAGGGCTGGGGTCTGCAAAGTCGGCTCTTTTAAGACTGGTGGACTTCAACTCCCAGAGTTCCCCAGCCAGCATAGCTGGCTGGGGAATTCTGGGAGTTGAAGTCCACCAGTCTTAAAAGAGCCGACTTTGCAGACCCCTGGTATAGGGTCTCCTGCTTGAGCAGAGGGTTGGACTTGATGGCCTACAAGCTCCCTTCCAATTCTGTTATTCTGCGTTTTGTATCTATTTTTTTTCATCAGAATTCTCATGTATCTGCATCCTAGCCCATGAGTACACAAGTTCATGTCATTCTTAGCTATACCACAGTTGGAGTAGTGTTTCTCACTTAAACTGGCAATGGCAAGTGTCAGTTAAAAGATATATACAATCTGTTATTCTTCATCACTCATGAATCAGATGATCAATAGCAGATGGGAACAAAGTGACATTCATCCACTCATGCTGATGTGGCTTGGTCTTCTTCCATCTGTTTCCTGATATCAGGTCCAGCCCAAGAACAACATAGAACAATCCAGCCAAAGTTCCGTTCTTCCTTATTTATATCCAATAAATAGTCTTTTGCAAGACTAAACCCTTACTACTCTCACCCCAACAGATATGTTCTGAGAGATTCTAGGGACTGGCTGTCCAGAATTTCTTCTTCTATCTCCTGTTCAGCTCTGGGTGGGGTTGCCTCTTGTCTCAGCCCGCTCTTTGAAATGTGTTCAATTCTTTCTAGGAAACTTCACTCTAGTCCCTCACACCACCTCCCCATCCACACACCTCATTCCTCACATTTGACCAGTTCCACTTGCCATCATTCTGCTGGTATCTCTAAAGTGCAAGTCCCAGTAATGGAGCTTTAAATATTCTAACATTGAAATTATATAATGGTGTATTGCAACTGAAATAGGCGGAAATAGCATAGCACTGAAAAGACAGTGCTGCTCTGACCCAGGCTTTCCCAAAAAGCACAAGGCAGAATCCTGGTCCCAACAAAACCCCTTTTATTAAACGAATGTGGATTCCTCTCACTCACATTTAGCAAGGCCTGGCAAACAGTCTTTCAAATGAATATTTATGACTACAGACCTTATCTATCTTGGAAAGCTGCCATGTAAATATTTTCCAAATGAGGTGCTATGCAAGGAAAGACTGGGCACAGAGTCTCTGAGATTCACGGACAGATCTTCATACTCCTGAAATGAATCTAACAACAGAACAGTGGTGGGTTTCAAATTTTTTAGAACCTACTATGTGGTGAAGCTCATTTAACAACGCTCTTGCTTAGCAACCAAAATTTTGGACTCAATTATGATGATAAATTCTTTCTTTCTTTCTTTTTTTCTTTCTTTCTTTCTTTCTTTCTTTCTTTCTTTCTTTCTTTCTTTCTTTCTTCCTTCCTTCCTTTCTTTCTTTCTTTCTTTCTTTCTTTCTTCCTTTCCTTTCCTTTCCTTCCCTTCCCTTCCTTTCCATTGGGTCACTGGCAGCGGCGGGCCAGATTTACTTCCAGGTACGCCGGTGGAACCCCCTCTCACCGGTTCTCTAAATTTCACCAACCGGCTCTCGCGAGTAGGTGCGAGCCTGCAGAAACCCACCACTGCGACAGAATGAACGAATTGTTTCCTGCAAAAGCCCACTCCCCTTTCACTCCTCTTTTATTTCCTATGGGAAGGGCCACCTGTGACTTTACTCCAAGGATACCCTGATTTCTGAGTTGTTCTTTTCTTCCAGCAGCTCTGCACATGCACACACTGGGAACAGGCTCTATTCCTCTGCCTCACTGCTGTACAGCTGTGTAGGCACCTGATCACTGTCAGACGGCTTTGATCCCGACTCTGCCTCGGATGCAGAGCCCTCGTCCAAGCCATCCCCAGCCTCCAGAACTGGCCCATGCTCTTCCCCAACTTCCTCACTGTCTGATTCTGCTCCCAGCTCCACTGGCGGGCCATAACAAGGGTTAATTCTTCTTCATTGTTTCCTCCCAAACAAAATATGGGAGAATCTAGAGGTCATAATTTGTTGACTATATTATAAAGGCTACAACTAGTTAGGTAAAGACTAGACAAGACATAACTACTTGTAAAACGTGGAACAAATGTATAATACGTTAGACTGAACTTTTGCACATATGTTACTCTTTTCATGTCTATAATAAAAGCTACTCAGTGGTGTCCTTGGAGCGGCTGCAGTTAGATACTGAGTACAGGGCTGGATTTCTAGAGAGAAGAGATTTATTGACAGGTCTGATGTAAATATTAATGCTTGCAAAGAAAGAAGAGAAATTGTGCTAGTGACTCAACATACTTCAAGATTGTCACACAAACACACACACAAACACACACACACCATTGCTTTAGTAATTATGCACCGTGCAAATATAATCAAAATAGTACCTTTAAGCAAGGAATAGAGGCAATAGAGGCAGGATAAGCTTCCACAAGGATGTCATGCTGGAGTAGCTTTCTGTTGGCCCAAGTAGGGGTGGATAATACTTTCACTCATCATTGGGGAGAGGCCCTCTAAAGGGGACAAGGAGATCAGGGCTTTTACTTTGAGTTTCAGAACACAATGGTATAATAGGGGGGGAAGACATATAATAATCCCTGCAATGAATATCTATGAATCTTCAGAGTAATTATAAAGCATAAAGTTGTTGAGTGTAGAATCCCAGATATCTTCATCATTTTGTGATTCTTTTCATATTTTGTCTGGTAGTACTGCTTAACAGTGTATCAAATTGCTCCTAATTCCTGGTCTATTCTATACCAGTTTGCATTATTGCACAGCAACTGGAATAATCCAGCAAGAAAAATATTCAACCAATCATGACGAGGAAGGAAAGAAAGAAGTTCTTGTGATGTAGTGTTGGAAGTTAAAAGGCCTCTAATCTGTCCCACACACATTTTTGAGCACCTCACTCGCTCCATTAGGGAGGCAGGCATCCCCTCAGGATAAAGGAAGACACACATAATAAATTCACACCTAGGGAGGGTTTAGCACCTCACTGGCTCCATTGGGGAGGCAGGCATCCCCTCAGGATAAAGAAAGACGTTTATAATAAATCCACACCTAGGGAGGGATCTATATATTTGAGGGCAATCTTTCATTCTGGATTTCGTAGGCACCTCAGGATCAAACCCAAAACAGGAACACCTCAATCTGCACCTTTGGACAAATACTTTAGAAAAAGCTCATTCACAAACCATGGTCCCCCCAATTCCACACCAAAGGCCAGTCCCCCTTATGAAACCAAGACTCTGGACCTCATTTTTCTGTAGCCAACCCCCCAAAACCAACCTCTTTGCTTTGGGGAATAAATGAATCTCCTTCTCTCACAGTATGTCTGGATTTCATTTTTGATCTGTTCTTGAAAGCAGAGATTTGTTCTTGCGCAACCCCAGCTCACAGACACACACACACACACACACACACACACACACACACAGAATTCTTCTTCTTAATGATAGCATTCACCTTTCTTTAAAGCACTGGTGTCTTTGTGCTTCATTTCTAAGTCCAGTGTTTCTGAATTATGTACAGTGATTTATAAATGATTAACCCTGGCTTTCCAACTAAAGAATTCATTGATCCATTACAAATGCTACACTAAATAATGATTTAGCATTGCATCCAAGAACTGTGGCTATGCAGAGTTTCTTTGCCCCTTTCTCTGGCATAGCTTTGAGGACTATGAAATTGGAAGTTACGCTTCTGCTTTTAATTAACTGGTGTGGGGGTTTTTTTTTCCATCTTGTCCAAACTCACAGGGGTTGTTAATTTTAAAGTCAAATTAGAGCAGCCTTCCCCAATCTTGTGGCCTGGTCTATACCACCTTACATTCCAAGTCAGCCTGATCATTATCCAATTCGGCTGAGGTTCAGAAAAAAATAATAAGCTCCTGTTGAAAGGGGAAGACAATGTTTCCAAACTCTTTCGTGCCCAAAGTTTATCTACATAATAATAGCATAATGGTACATATGAATGAGGCTATTTTTGTACACAGGCAATAACTGAACATAGGGATTAGACACTCTTTTCTCTATACAGTTAGGGTCACAATATACATAAGCATGAGTATATACTTTAAAAAAAATTAACAGCTCATACATAATTTGGGAAGGGGGATATCATTTTAAAACAGAATAGCAGTATAAGATATGAGGTGAAATAATCAGTGATTCCTCCACCTCCAATTTCTGTTTCCACTGTGCATGATGATGGATAAATTTAATGCATTGCTTTATTTAACTTGCATCTCATGTTGCAGTTCAAGAAAACGATTTATGTTCCCAGCGTGTATATATGTTTATCTATATCATTCTAGCATCCCCTGCCCCCCTGGGGACATATTGTTGCAATTTTCTCCCAGGGAAAGACACCAATTAAGAGATTATGCCCACTGAAGAGGCTTCAAGTAAAGAAAATGGATATTGCCTACAATCTCAGAAATGGATCCATTGGAAAACTTAATCTATGACTGGAATTATAGGTTGGAATGGAACTGCTTATCATGAAAGTTCCACCAAGCAGGAACAACTACTGCAGATCATTGTGTAGTGGCAGAATTCACCCTCATCTTTTTTTAAGAAGCTGCAGGAAGGTTGGGTTCACACAACCCACTTGGCTAAACTGTGGCTTCTTTGCTGTGATCACACAAGACCCTTATCCATGGATAAGATACCCATTGCTTTCTGAATTAACCCGATTTTCTGAGTTTGTGCAACACAATGAACCATAGGTTAAGTAAGCACAACATTCCAGAATAAAATGTAGCTGGTGATGTATCAGTTCAGTTTGTGGTGGAATATATTATGCAAATCCAACCAGCATAATTAATCTAAGGTTCACTGTGTCATGCAATCCTAGGCAATTTAATTAATTTAGTAAACTGGGGTTCAATTAATCATGAAGCCAAACCCTGTAATTCACAACTAAGATTTCAAGTCAGATGTTTACAAGTATTTCCTGCACTGTTTATACATTGCAGCTCCAAAACACAAGGTGCTTGGAGATAAAAATGAGCTTCCATGTCTTTTTCCTCTCTGTAAGGAAATAGATGGCCACTATACAACATGATAGATATGTGAGAAACTCTGGGTTCAGAACCAGTGTTAAGACTCTGGTCCCTTAACCAGGGTTAGCAAAATAAATGCGGAATAGTGTAATTCACCGGACAGTAAAGAGATACATTGCTGTAAACCACAAACAAACTCTAAAACAGTGATAGTAAGAAAATAAATAGTCTTTACTTTATAGCAACTAAAATATTTCTTCCGACTAACTTCTCAAACAATGATAACAGTCCAACACCAAACACAGAATTATCTCACAGTGGTGCAAAACAATACTCCTTCTTCTTCTCCAACGGCAATCAGGTAAACATAGGATCACAAGGAATCGAACAGGGAATGAGCTGCATTCCTGACCTTATATAGTATAGCTGATACTCACAGCCAATCAGATTCAAACAGTTCTTAAAGCTACATAACTCCTTAAGAACATAGACTCATATATATTGTCAACCCAATATAAGGCTGAATATCCTAACAAGATAGATGCACATTGTAGGAGGATGAGGTATTTATGGTCTACCAACTGCATGTCTTTCAGATCCTTCTTTTGCAGCTCTAGAACCATTTTAGTGCCAGATTTCAACATTCTGCTGATAATTGGTGGAAAATTAGTATTTAAAATGTAAAAAAGACATTTAAATCTCCAGAAGTTGTGAATGCCCCAACCCTGGAAGTCTTTAAAAAGATGTTAGATAGCCATTTGTCTGAAATGGTATAAGGTTCCTGCCCATGCAGGGGGTTGGACTAGAAGACCTACAAGGTCCCTTCCAACTCTGCTATTGTATTAAATATTATTTAATGCTTTTAAAAAAATATAGAGAACTATTTGCATGGGTGGGGGTGGTGATGATGATCAGTGGTGAGTTCTGACTGGTATGGCCCAGTATGGCTGTATCTGTAGTAGCCAGGAGCAGCAGGGTGGCTCGTTTGGCCCGTCCGCCCGCCTGCGTTCCATAGCTGTTTATAACGCAACCGGCCAATAGCGTGCTGCACCTGCGCTGCCTTCGCCGAGCAGTTGGGTGTTGCAGGGGCGGTGGCATATGTGTGCGCAGTGTGCATGCACGACTAGGACTCCCAGCCCTGTGCACAGCATACCAGTAGCACTGGGGACTGGAACCCACCACTGGTGGTGATGATCCCAATGATAATGACAGCTGAAGCGAGGAAGAAAGAGAGGGGAAGAAGAAAAGAAGGAGAGGAGGAAAGAAGAAGGCAGAGAAGGGAGCTTAGAAGACGGAAGGAGTAGGGCTGTTGCAAAACAAGATGGAGGTATGGGGTGGCAAGAAAGTGACTTCAACTATATTTTCTATATTTCTAAGAAGATAGTGATAAATGTTAATAGTTAATAGATAAATGTTAATAGTATTTACAAGAATGTATATTTGTAAATGTATTTGAAAGGGGAAAAAATAAACTTATGCAAGTGATAATGACGACAGCTGAATGGAGGGCTCCCCCCCCCCAATGATTTTATTCACTAGACACAGTTGGAGAGCATGTTATGAGTTTCATCATGGTATCATGGATGATAGAGAGCACAAAGTGACATATGCAGTCATAAAACAAAACAGTCTAACTGAGCATAGAATCCCAAAATTGTTCCAAAGGAGTTCATAGTCCCAGAAATTCCTTCTCGTTGTCCTCCTATTTTCTTTGTACCTCCACATTCAGCAATCCTGCTTTCTGTGGCACTGAAGAAAGAAATAATATATAATATGCCTGTCTATAACTTAGACATTCCCCAGGCCGCCTAATTGATACCGCTTCGTATAATAAATCAGCCAACCCTTATTTGCCTAGAGGAAATGCTATCCATTCTTGTCCTTGACCCTTTGAGACCTTCAAAATCTCAAAGGACTTGGGGGGGGGGCGGCATTTAGAAGGGGGGAGGGGTGGATACACACATTCCTTTACAAAGCAGCTTCAAAGGGGTAACTCCATCAAAAACCTGGTTGAAAGTGAAGCAGCCTTTCACTGATGCTTGACATAGTCTTAATTGAGAGTGCTGAATTAAAGAGCAGCTGTTTACCTAAAAAATAATACATTGTCAGTGAAAGGATCCAGCTTTTAAAACAGTCATTTGCAGAAGACATATGGAGAGGTAAAGAACAGTCTGCTCTGTAGAATTTCCTCCAGTGGTTGTACTCTGTGAGAAAAGCAGAATGAGAAAGTGGCTTCTGCCCAAGCCAACTTCAAAATAAGAGAGTAATTTATTTTTCTCCCCCCTCCCCCTTATCTTAAGATTCTCTAACCTGGCAGAAAATCACAACCAGTGGTCTTGCTCCTCAAACTCTTGAACACAGTTCAGCTGTGGTAGGCGAAAACATATTTGTGTATGGTGGCATGGAAGATGGTAAAGCAGTGGATGATCTCTATACATTCAATACAGGTAGGTGCAATTATATCTTCACAGGGCAAGGTAGTTTGCTGTATGTCAGTCACTCCAAAATGCAGCATATGTTCATAAAAGTCCAGTTTGGTCTAGTGCAGGGGTCCGCAACCTTAAACACTCAAAGAGCCACAAAAGTCCTAAATAGAAGCCCCCCAAATTCTGGAGCCGACCGAAAGTCCAGTTCTCCCACCATAGAGTCTCCTCCTAGTGTGGTATCCTTTTTCCTCTCCCTGTCCTAACTGAAAGCCCTATCAATTGTGGAGCCGACCGGTGAGAGGGAGCTGCAGCAGAGGGATGAAAGAGCCACATGCGGCTCCAGAGCCAAGGGTTGCTGACCCCTGCTCTAGTGGTTAAGGCACCAGGCTAGAAAGGGGAGACCATGAGTTCAAGCCTCACCTTAGCCATGAAAGCCAGATGAGACCTTGGGCCAGTCACTCACTCTCTCAACCCAACTCAACTCACAAGGCTGCTGTTGTGGGGAAAATAGGATGAGGAAGGGTTTGGATATGTTTGACAAATTTGTAAAAATAACAAAGGCAGATATAAATAACGTAAAGATACATGCAAATAAATAAATAAAATTAAAATATAAGCACTTGATTTTTTTATTTCTGTCAACCTGCAGTACAGATTAGTGTAGACCCCATTATTACTTGCTACATCTATAAATGGGTAAGAGTTTATCTTACTTATAGCAAATGTGTTGATCCATTTAATTAAATTCTACTTTATGCAGCCTAAAAATGAGTCTAGCTATATATTCCTGTGTATGCTATCAGCCAATCATGTTAAATGTGTTCCACAAGTATTTATAGGAAAATACCAGGGAAATTTCTATGAGAAGTAGTTTTGTATGATTTTTGCTCCCTATGTCATTTTTTCAAACGTTTATAAATGTTTTACAATATCCCAGCACTGCTGTTCATTATCGCTCATAGCATCTTGCAACTATTCTTGTCATTCTAATATTTCATGTTGGCATTTAGTGTCTCACTGTTGGACTCCAGTGAAAACCTTTGGTTCAAACCCTCGTGCCAGGTAAGTGACTATTTTATTATTCTGTCAATGAAATTTTAAATCTCTAAAGCAGAGGTGGACAATATTGTGTGGTGTGGATCACACCTAATGTTTGGGGGGATGCCTGATTCAAAAGGAGGAAGCAGCACAGGTGTAGAATTGCAATTTTAAGGATTCTATTAAAGCTGTTTATGAACTTTTATGTAAACCTTACAGTTTTAGCAATCACACAATTTTTTAAAATTGCCCACATCTGTTTTAAAGCCTCATTCTTAGATCAAATCATATACCACGCAACAATATTTATCTACTAAATTAACAAAAAAAAAAAGGGAATAACCTTCGGGAATCTTAGAGCATATGCATCCTGCACAGTTATTCCAGGATGAGAATGGATCAGCAAGACATTTCTGAAGGGCAAGAACTGGTGACCTCACTTTGCAGTCACTCCCTTCATGGTACATTTGCATCCTCCAGGTATTATCTCCTGGTATCTCTTTTTCCTCTTAGATCATTTTGAACATTCATACCCATCTGGGCTTTACTTTATTATAGATTAACTTCAGTAGTGGGATTCAAAAATTTTTTACTACCGGTTCTGTGGGTGTGACTTGGTGACATGGCAGGAGAAGGTTACTGCAAAATCTTCATACCCTCCCCACTCCAGGGAAAGGTTACTGCAAAATCCCCATTCCTTCCCAATCAGTTGGGACTCAGGAGGCAGAGAATAGATGGGAGCTGGGCCAGTCAAAGGTGGTATTTACCAGTTGTCTGAATTATTCAAAATTTCCGCTATCGGTTCTCCAGAACTGGTCAGAACCTGCTGAATACCATCTCTGGTTAACTTCAGCAATGTGTTGATTATCACACAGAAAGATGAGTATCCCCTCAACTGAATCAATAGTTGCCATTGTCTTGAATGAACCCTTCTAGTCATGTGGTTTCCAATAATACAACAGCAGCACAATGGTTATAACACTCTTCTTGTAAATGGAAGGTTGCTGGCTTGAGACCTAGCAGGAACATGTTTGTTGTTTTTAATTTATGTTTCCCTAAGCTATCAAGTTTCCTCCAGCCTTTAAAAGGGGAAAAAGTCCAGTGGTGCACCATTTCATTATTCCTCAGGTCACTTGATTCTCACATCACTTGAGATACAAAGATTTGATCTCCCACATGTTTTGCCCTTCTATAAATTAGTAATGTAATGCTCTTTCATTCCAGCCCACATTTGAATCTAGCAGCCAAAACTCAGCAGGATTTTCCCCACAATAAAAGCTTATCTTGTTAGAGGTGACAAATTTCACAGTTGGCAATAATAATTGCCAACAGTTGTTGCTTGATTGAATCCTTGAAGTTAGTTCTCAGATGTGTCACTTTGGCGTATATAGCTCTCCCAGTCTGAGCTGTTCTCAATTTAAACAAAAGGGGAAATGCCCATTTTCTAGCTTTCTATATCATTAGGTTAAATTAATAATGGTTTGCATGTTATGTTGGCGAGGATGTCGCCTGGTTTTAACAAATAGTTTAAATCAGGGGTCTCCAACCTTTGCAACTTTAAGTCTGAATGACTTCAGCTCCCAGACTTCTCCAGCTTTGCTGGCTGGAGAACTCTGGGAGCTGAAGTCCTTCAGACTTAAAGTTGCAAAGGTTGGAGACCCCTGGTTTAAATTGAGCAAGAAGGCAGTTCAATCATTTGGATTCCATTGTGTTTGTCAAGCAAAGAGGATGCAGTAACAGTAACCAATTTGGCAACTATGATGAATTGAAGTGATTAAAGTGAATTAAAATGATTGTATTGCTTCCTGTCATATTTATTTGCAGTTCTTTAGTCAAAACTAGTAGAGGAGCCATTGCTGGATATATATTCTGTCCTACTTGCTATCCATTGTTTGCACAAACTGGCCCATCTGGATCACAGTTTGGTTTTGATTCTGGAGGAAGTCATCTACAACTTCATGGTTGATTAGCAGAGTTGGAAAAGTTTTATACCTACTGTTTAATCCTTGGTCCCTGGACACTATTTTTTCCAATAGTGATGATTGCAGGCAAAACTAGCTTCATACGAGCATGGCATAAACTTAAACCTTAACTCACCAGACACTTAACCACTTAATTTAGGTGTGGCTTATTCATCAAAAGTTCACAGACATGATTCAGCAAGATTTGTCCCTTTATCACAGATAACAGTAAAGATATATACACACACATATCCCAAAGATTTTTTTAAATTGTAGTTTACGTATAAATCGGGGCTGCGGGATTCAAATTGTAGTCTATTTTTCCATCTTTCTAAGAAAGTAGGTACCTGACCTTCCTTTTGATCTTGCAAGATAGCTGACCTATGTTAATCTATGTTAACAGTTTGCTCAAGTCCAGAAAAAACTAGTTTATGCCTCACCTTCTTCAGTCCTTATGAAAGGGGAGAAATAGGATATAACTGAAAGTGTTCAGTTATTTCTTTTTTGTCATTTTGTTATAGACATCTAAAATCATTTAAAAATTTATCAACTGTGGTCTCATAGGACATTGCTACAATTACCCTTCTAAAAATGCAATATTTATTTCATTTACACTTGCCCTTCCTCCAGCAGGTCAATAAAACATCCATCCATTTTATCTTTACAAATATTCTGTGGCTTAAGATAAGCTGAGATATAATGACTAACAAAAACTTACTTAATCAAATAGCTATCAGTATGAGGCAGTGGCGTAGCGTGGGTTGTCAGCACCCGGGGCAAGGCAAGTAATTTGCGCCCCCTAACCCGTGGATTTTAGCACTCGAGTCTCTTCCACTAGATTAGTTAAAGCAGTGGTGGGCAAACTTATTAGTCAAGAGAGCCAAATATCAACAGTACCACGACTGAAATTTCTTTTGAGAGCCAAAAGGTGTGGCCTGTTCTATGGGAGTGGCTAAGCGGTCGTGTGACTGGGTGGGCGTGGCCAACTTGGAAAATGTGATGAAACTCATTTAATGACGGTGCTGCTTAGCAACCAAAATTTTGGGCTCAATTGTGGTCATAAGTTCTTTCTTTCTCTCCCTCCCACTTTGTTTTTCTTTCTATTTTTCTTTCTCTCTTTTTTTTGTCTCTCTCTCTCTCTGTATCTGTCTCTCTCTCCTCCCTCCACCCATCTGTCACTCTGCGTGTGTGTGTGTGTTTGTGTGTGGATGTGCAGGCCCGGATCCAATAAGTGCGGGGCCCGATTGGATTTTTTTTGCGGGGCCCTCTATATATTAAATATTTAAATAAAATGCAAATTCAATATATATATAAATCAAATATCATGGATCATAAGATAGGTAAACTTCTACATACATTAAAAAATAAAAATATGCAAAATACAAAAACAATTACATTTTATTGAATATAAATTTACATCATTGAATATGAATATATGAATTTACATATTTCTAAGTTTTTGTTCTGTAAATTCTTCTAAAATAGCTTGAAAATCCAATTTCCTTGCTTCTTCACTTTCAATCGACATAATTGCTAAACTATTTAATCTATCCTGAGTCATTGTCGATCTCAGATAGTTTTTTATTAGTTTTAGCCTGGAAAATGATCTCTCTCCAGAAGCAACGCTCACTGGAATTGTTAAATATATTCAGAGAGCAATAAACAAGTTTGGAAATGCCATTGCTCTGTCATTTTCCGATAAAAATTTGAACATTTTAAATGGATTTTCAAAAAATTCTGATGGAAGGATAGATTTTAAAGCTTCCATTTCTTCAACTAACATTTTTCCATCTATATCAGTTTCCTTCACTATTGGTGCATCATTTTCTGTGAACCTAGAATCTGTTAGAGAAATTTCTAATTTAGCTGCATGTTTTTGAAGTGCTTCTTTTTCCATATTTTGAAATTTTCCCAGAAACCCAAATAAGTCATTATGATTTTTGAATTATTCAAAACGATCTTTTAGTGATTCTGTAGCTTTATCTAAAACAAAATTTAAAAAAGATATCTTGTATGCGTTTATCGGATCTACAATAGGTTCATCATCGCCTTCATAATTGAAATGTTTCTTTCTTTTCCGAAGCCTTTTATTTCGAAATTTTGTAGATATTTCCAAATCTTGTGCAAGAATTTTTGCTTGAACTAAAACTTGTTTGAATCCAGTATTTCTGTAGTCGCTTAACCATTTTAAAAGTTTTTCAAATGAAGAAAGTGCAATGGATACTTCTACAGATTTACTTTGAAGTTCCTTGCTTACATAATTGACTTGGAACAGTAAATCGTACCAAAAAAACAGTGATACTAAAAATTTATAGTCTTTCATTGCATTTCCAAGAGATTCTGCCTCGCTTTTAATTTGTTGATCTTCGGAAATTTCTGATATTTCGAAAAAAGCATCATAAAATTCACCTATTTGGTATCTCACTGCTTTTACGCTTTGAATCCGATCAAAATTTGGGAGCTGGGCAACTGTCTGCATGTATGAGGATTGCAGAGTCCCCTGCTCAACATTAGCGACCGACGGTTGTTGAACATGGGGATTTAATTCTCTCCTAGCCCACCTCACAGGGTTGTTAGAGGGAAAAAGAGGAAGGGCTTGCAAGTCTGTTTTAGTGCCTGGAGTTATTAAAGTGGAACACAAATACATCCGTAAAATAAAAATAGGTAAATCGATGTTCTTGTAGCCCCTGAGTGGTTTGTCTTTCTCTCCATTCTTTCTTCACTCTTCCTTCCTCTTGCTTTTCTTCTTCATCATCATCCTCTTCTTCCTTGTCCCTACTTTTTCCTCCTCTTCCTCTTGGTGGCTCTCCTTTTCTTCATTTTTCCTTCTTTCTTCTTACTCCTCCTCCTTCATTCTCTGCCTCCACCCCTCTTCTTCTTTCTTCTTGGCGCTCTCTGTCTGCATTCCTTCCTCCTCCGTTTTTTCCCTTCCACCTCTTCCTCTCCTCCTCCCTTCGTCTTCCTCTCTTGGCATTCTCTCCACATTCTTCCCTCTTTCCGCTTTTCCTTCCACTTCTTCCTCCTCCTCCTCCTTCTTCTCCCCCCCTCCTCTCTCTCTCTTCCCCTCCCTCCTTCCTCTTCTCTCCGCACTTCCTCTCCACATTCTTCCCTCCTCCTCCTCCGCCTCTTCCAGAAAGCACCAGTTGGAAGGAAAGTCTGCCTTCCCAGCCCCTCCTCATTCCCTCCCACTTGGGGAAGGGAGCCCATCCAAATCGAGGGGGAAAGATTTGCGCTTTGAAACAGCGGAGAAACTTCCTTCTGCCTCCCCCTCCCCAATTTATCTCTTCTTTCCTCTCTTTCTTCTTCTTTCTCTTTCTCTCTCTCTCTTTGCCAACGGGCGCCCACCTCCTCTTCCCCCACCCTCCCCGTGCCGCCTCCTCCTCCTCCTCCTCTTTTCCCTCCCTCCTTCCCCCCACTCTCCCATAGCTTTGGCGTGCTCGCTGCGTCGGGAAGGAAAGGAAAGGCGCTCCTTGCAACAATTTGGATTTTTTTGCGTTTTGCTTTTCATTGTCGTCCCCCCCCAAAAGCCAAAACTGTTGCAAAAGAAGCTCTGACAGCTCCGAGCCCAGCGCCATCCGTCGAGCCGCGCCGGGGATCAAACGCGGGTTTTGAAGTGTTTAAATGTATTATTCATGCCGCCCAAGAGATGCCATCTAGGGGGCTTTTTGGATTGGGCAGGGGGCTGCCCGAGCGCGTCCCCCCAGATGTTGCGCCCGGTGCGGCCGGCCCCCCCTGCACCCCCCACGCTACGCCTCTGGTATGAGGATTTGAATCTGAGTCTCCACAATCCTAGTTTGCCATTCTAATTATTAGGCAAATAACCATGATCAAAAAGATAGGGATGTAATGTATCAAGCCTAATGTATCAAGCAGTCCTAATGTAACAAGCAGAAAGCTAATTATTGATACAACTAAACATATTTTGCCCAGCTGGGCGAGTGGAAAGTAAGGAAGGTGATTTTAGTGGAGTTATGAAGATTTTGTAGCCTATGCCAAGGGACTAAAGTATTTTTTAAGTCCAGACCAAAATAAAATTCAGAAGTGGCTCTGGCAGACACCTTTCCTAATTAACTGAAGAGGGAGGAGATGCAGCACAATGAAACTAACAAGATTTCAGTAAAAAATGGTTGTAGTACCTCCTGCGGAATTAATTTCATGGTCTGGTCTAAATGATGAGTTTGACAGGTAACAGCATCTAACCAGACTAAGAGGTTAGATTAATAGCATCATGTAAAAAGGTTCCTATATGTAATTTAAATAATTTTTCACCTGATCCATAGCTTTCAGCAACAGAGTCAAGGTTAGCATATAACCATTTTCAGAAATGTTCTATGTACATTCTGTTGAGTCCCCAAGCCTATGTCCCAGACAGCTCGTCTGGTAACCTATGAGTCACCGCATTCCGGAGCTGAGCCAGCAGCTGCAGTGATTAACAGAGACAAGCTGTCTGGAATCTGTCTGGAAAGGAGTCACAATGTTGCAATTGCATTGCTAGGAGTTTCCTGCCTGGTAACTCTATATAAGAGGTTGCCAGAGAAGAAACCTTGCCAGTTGAATCTTGTGTGTGTTGTAAATAGTGTGAATAAACGTTCCTGTTGTTTTGACCATGCCTGAGTGGGAATCCTTTGTCTGATCTAACACTGGCGACGAGGTTGGGATTCAGGCCGTGGCCTTAGAACGCAACGGGTAACGAATACTTCAACAACAGAGCGCAGCGCGACGCACAGCCTCACCATGGCTACGGCGATAATGCCTCCGTTTGCACCGTTCGACCCGATGAAGGAACAATGGGCTTCCTTCTTAGCCCGGTTCGAGTGCTTCTTGATAGCCAGCGACTACGGCGAACTCGCGCCTGCCAGGAAGCTGAGCCTATTCCTCCAGTGCGGCGGCCCTGAATTGTTTGCTACCGCCCGAACCATAGCAGCACCCGCAGCGGTGCACGAAGTGCCGTGGGACGATCTCCTGGGCCGCCTGAGAGCACACTACGCGCCGGCGCCTTCCCGCATAGCGCATCGCTATGCATTCAGGCAATGTGTGCAACAGCCGCAACAGTCGGTAGCCGAGTTCCTGCAGAAATTGAGAGCGACCGCAATCCCCTGCGAGTTCCCTGCTGGCTTCCTGGAGGAATCCCTACTGGAGCAGTTTGTATGCGGCGTAAGAGACATCCGCCTAAAGCGCCGCTTGCTTTCAAAAACTGTCCTGACTCTCGAGCAAGCGGTGGAAGAAGCACGCGCGACAGAATTGTCGGAGATCTCCACATCCGACATGGGCCGCGCGCGCCCTCCTCTTTTCCCCACTCCGCGAGCGTGTCTGGTAGACGAAATAGCGCCGCTGGATGAGCTGGAGGAGGAAGACCGTGGGGACTGCATGAGGGTGACCGGGCGCGTGCTGAATCGCGCATTCACACCGCAGCAGAAGTCCGGGAACTGCCTAGGCTGCGGAGGGGCCCACCAGAGACCAGAGTGCCCATTCAAGGCATCGGTGTGCCGCAGATGTGGCAGGAAAGGACACCTAGCAGCTGTGTGCCGTGCTGCCACTCCAGCGACAACGCCAGATGCCGCCTCCAGAACCGTTCCACCAGGACAACGAGGGTCGCAGAAGCGTTCAGGACGCTACCAGCCACAGCCGACCGACTGCTTCGCGCTGGCGGAGATGCCCCCAGCTCTAAGCTACGACCAGGCAGAGAGTAGGAGACTGTCAACAGTGGTTTGCTTAGAGGGGGTGGGGGTAAAAATGGAAATAGATTCAGGGTCCTCTAGATCACTCATGTCCTGGGCGCATTTAGTTAAGCTTTGCCCCAAGCTCAGGAAGCGGGATCTCGGCCCCACAGCGACGATCCTGAAACATTACCAGGGCTCACAAATTCCCATTCTAGGTCTGCACAGAGTGAGAGTAGACTACGGCCCCTTCCACGGATCCCTTCCCATCCTGGTAGTGGCCAAACCCCTAGCTGCCTTGATCGGATTGGACTGGTTTCCAGCCTTGGGACTGTCAGTCCAAGGAGTACACAGCGTGCCAGCCAGTTCTCCGGTAGACGAAGTAATCAGAGAGTTCAACGACGTCTTTGATGGCAGCTTAGGAACGTACAAAGGCACTCCAGTTTCCCTAAATTTGGACCCCCAGGTTGCTCCAGTCCGCTTGAAGGCCCGCAGGCTGCCGTTCGCGCTGAAGCCCAAGGTTGAAGCGGAATTGGATCGATTGGTGGCACAGGGCGTGCTCGAACCCGTCGATCAGGCGAAATGGGAGACCCCAATTGTGGTCCCCATTAAGCCCGACGGGTCCGTGAGGATCTGCGCCGACTATAAGTCGACGATCAACCTCGGGCTTCAGGCGAACCCATACCCGGTTCCGGTGGTGCAAGACCTACTCCACTCATTGGGACGAGGTCGAGTGTTCGCGAAACTGGATATGGCGCAGGCCTACCAACAGCTCCCGGTGGATGACGAGGCTGCGGAAGCGCAGACCATCGTGACCCACCGTGGGGCTTTCCGCTGTCGCCGTCTCCAATTCGGCGTGTCCGTAGCCCCGGGGATCTTCCAGAGCCTCATGGAGCGACTGCTCCATGGGCTCCCTGGCGTTGTACCGTATTTTGACGACGTCCTGATTGCTGCTTCCAGCATATCAGAACTCGCCAAAACGTTACGGAAGGTCCTCAGAGTTTTCAGGGGCGCGGGTTTAAAGTTGAAACGCAGCAAATGTACGTTTGCTGCGCCTAGGGTGGAATTCCTGGGTTTCATGATTGACACCCAAGGAATTCACCCAACCCCCTCCAAGGTCGAGGCCATCCAAAAGGCCCCCACTACTGCCTCCAAAACGGAGCTGCAGGCATTCCTCGGCCTTTTGAATTTGTACGCGCCGTTTATTCCCCATAAGGCATCGCTAGCCGAGCCGCTGCATCGGTTGCTCGACCGATCCGCGGCCTGGCACTGGGGCAGCCGCGAAGCACACGCGTTCGCGGCTGTCAAAGCCATGCTCACGTCAGATGCGGTACTAGTCCAGTACCATGACAGGCTTCCTCTGACGCTTGCGTGCGATGCCTCCCCTTTTGGCCTGGGGGCTGTCCTTAGCCACGTCTTTCCAGACGGCTCGGAAGCCCCCATTGCTTTTTACTCCCGGACAATGTCTCAAACGGAGAGAAACTACAGCCAAATCGACAAGGAGGCTTTGGCTGTAGTGTCCGGGATTAAGAAGTTCCACAATTACCTCTATGGGCGGACCTTTTCTGTTGTCACGGACCATAAGCCGCTCCTTGGGCTATTGGCCGGTGACCGTCCGACACCCCCCATCCTGTCGCCCAGGATGACCCGCTGGACGGAATTCCTGGCAGCGTATGACTATACGCTGCTATACCGTCCTGGCAAGCAGATAGGGCATGCTGATGCCCTAAGCCGCTGCCCTCTCCCGGGGCCGGATCCGGCCCCTGTGCCTGCTCTCTCTGTCCTGATGGTCGCGGAGTCGGACTTGCCCCTGTCCTCTTCCGCCGTTGCCGCTCACACCCGCGCAGACCCCGTCCTCGCCCAGGTCTGCCGATGGGTGCTGAGGGGCTGGCCTTCGGGCAGTGTGGCTGAAAACTTTCGGCCTTACAAGTCACGCCAGCTGGAGCTCTCGCTCCATTGTGGGTGCTTGTGTTGGGGAGATCGGGTCATCGTCCCTTCCCCTCTCTGGCACATGGTTCTTCAGTCGCTCCATGCCAACCACCCAGGCATCGTCCGTATGAAGGCATTGGCCCGGAGCTATGTCTGGTGGCCCGGCATGGACGCTGAAGTGGCGGAATGGGTGGCCGCCTGCTCCTCCTGCCAATCGTCCCGGCCGGCCCCGCCGGTCTCCCCGCCGAGGGAGTGGGACGCCCCCAGGTGCCCATGGTCCAGGCTCCACTTGGATTTCGCGGGTCCCTTCCATGGCCAGAATTTCCTCGTGGTGGTGGATGCGTTCTCACGCTGGATGGAGGTGATTCTCATGGCTTCCACCACAGCGGAGAGCACGGTGCGTGCCTTGCGCCATCTGTTTGCGACCCACAGGTTGCCGGACGTCGTTGTGTCCGACAACGGACCCCAATTTCAATCCTCCACCTTCTTGGACTTTCTGGCCACCCAAGGGATCCGCCACGCACCGGTCGCCCCTTATCACCCGGCGTCTAATGGACGCGCGGAACGAGCCGTGCGCTCAGCCAAGGAAGCCTTGGCCCGTTTGGATAAAGGGGACTGGCAGGCAAGGGTGGCCGCATACCTTTTGGGACAGCATGTCACACCTTGCCCAGCCACAGGGAAAAGCCCCGCGGAGCTCTTGATGGGCCGACGCTTGCGGACCACTCTGGACAGACTGCACCCCGATTACGACGGGTTGCAGAGGGGCAACCTGCAGATGCCCACTCCTCGTTTATTTGAAATTGGGGACCTGGTTTGGGCAAGGAACTTTTCAGGGGAGCCGCGATGGATTGCCGCAACCATTTTGGACGTAACCGGACCCTGTTCTTACAGAGTCGGCCTTCAGGATGGATCCGAGTGGCGGCGCCACCTGGATCAACTGAGGCGCCGCCTGCCCGAAACAGCAGTCACCACGACAGGCCGTTCCTGCCCGTTGGGCCCCGTTGGGCCGTTGTTCTCTGCTCAAGCCGAGCAGTTGTTTGGAACCCCGGAGTCCCTAGCCGGTCCAGACCTCGTATCGGCGGGAACAGCACGGGGAGACCGCCAGGACCTCACAGCCCAATCTGACTCTCAGCTGGGGGCCTCGCCCATCGGGGAACCACCCTACCAGAATAATACTCGCCAGCAAATGACAACTACCTCAAGCCCGGTCGCCACGCCCCCTCACCCGGACTTGCTAGGGTCGCCATTGCCACCTACGGCGACTCCACCTCCGAGGGCAGGCCGCGATGACGTAGGCGAAGGCTCCGTGTCCCACAGGGAGGAGCCTCCTCAAGAACTAAGGCGGTCAGGGCGGACCCGACACCGCCCCGCCTATCTGAACGACTACGCGTGCGCATGTACTGTGTTGGACAGAGAACCTAGACACATGCGCACTGACTATGGGGGAAGGAGTGTTGAGTCCCCAAGCCTATGTCCCAGACAGCTCGTCTGGTAACCTATGAGTCACCGCATTCCGGAGCTGAGCCAGCAGCTGCAGTGATTAACAGAGACAAGCTGTCTGGAATCTGTCTGGAAAGGAGTCACAATGTTGCAATTGCATTGCTAGGAGTTTCCTGCCTGGTAACTCTATATAAGAGGTTGCCAGAGAAGAAACCTTGCCAGTTGAATCTTGTGTGTGTTGTAAATAGTGTGAATAAACGTTCCTGTTGTTTTGACCATGCCTGAGTCGGAATCCTTTGTCTGATCTAACACATTCCAAGTATGAAGAAGAGCACTTGGTATATTAATATTTTGGTAGATGCGCAAAAGCAACAGCACAAGTTGCAGCAAATCTAAAGTCATTAGAGAGTGCAGTGCACTAGCACAAAATTGTAAGGATGACAAATTCAGAGCAATTTTCTTCATCTTCAAAGAATGTGCAACCACAAGCCGGACCAGTAAAAGAGATTTTTACCAGGACTTATCCAGGACATTCCATCCCTTGCAAGCCCTAGAAAGATGAGAATGGGTCAATGACCTCTGTGTATGTTGCTTGGGGAGCAAATATTTTAAAACAATGCATCTGAAATCCATGCCGTACAGTAAAAGGCATCTTTTGATTCACTTTTCATCACACAAAATATATGTCTGCAGCGTATTATAATCCTTGTTTGAGGGTCATGCCATGAAGCTGACAAGATGCTTCTTGCTATGCCTAACATTTCTCTAAGCTGGACCAAATGCAATTCCACTTAAATTTAAGGCTACAAATAGAGCTATGACCCATGCTAGTTTTCAACGTAATGAAAGTGTTCAACCGCTTCATAAATCTGCAGCAAGATCTGTGCCACAATCTTGCAATTACAAAATTAGTGTATCAACCACCCGAAAGGAAATGTGGGTTATATGAATCATTCTAGCATTGATATGTTTGTTGCTGGAATGCTTCACAGCAGAAATCTTTGGGCTATGTTTATAAATTGCAGTTAAGCAGCTTGGAATGAATTTTTGCATTGGCATAAGTATGCATATGAAATCATTATTATGCCTTGCATTTGCCAAGATTGATATTGAACTTTTTAGGACTATAAAGTAGTGTAATAAAAATAGCAAATTTTAAGAACTGACAAATGTCATTTTTGAGGGCTTTTTAAGCTGTATGTTTGAATGTATTACAAGGAAGATAATAATATAATCATTTAAAAATTACTTGCATTCTAATGTATCTTTTATTCATACAAAATATCCCATTCAGGTTTTATGTTATTTCAGAAAGATCTCTTTATTTCCAAAAAGGAGATTTTGGCGTACAGGGGATCATGTTGTAGAAGAAAAATATACCAAATAATCCACTATCTTTCATCCTTTAATCCTTCTTCATTTTACTGCAAGAAAAAAGGAACCAGTAAATATGTATTTTGTTATTATTTAAAAAGACAAGCAGTAGCACTTAAAATAAAATTTCTGCAAAAATAAACTATCCTGGGAAAACGTGTGGCAATGGAAGCATGAAATGTAGATACTACCAGAGCCTCAAGCAGTTGTTTAATTGGTGAATCCATAATGAGTTTCCTGTATTTAATATAGTTAGATAATATAATGTCATATAATGAGCTGTTTCATTTGTTCTATGGATTACTCTCAAGGGATAAGGATTCAGATAACTAGATGTAACCATCTAGTAGAAGATAATTTTAGAGCCTGCTGAAGAATCCTCCTGAATTTTTTTACCATTCATATTCATATAGCATGATGAAAGACAATTTTTGAAATTGTTTCAATGGTGAAACAATTCTTGCATTAAGGTGCAAGACATGCATGCATGTAGTACATATATGAATACCCTGTTCTTCATCATACACTCATATTTCTAGGAACCTGCCATCCCGTTGGCATCTCACTCGCCAATTAAGACCCAAAGGAAAACCTTGCAAGGGGGGCTTTTCAATAGCTATTCTACTGTCACACTGGAAAACCAATTAAACATTGCAATGCAGGAGGTACAGTTAATAGGCTGAGAATGTGCCCTGGATCAAGGTTGCAGGCAAGTACACGCAGCCAAACTAGCCACTGCAGTTAAGCTGTTACCAGCAGACAGGAATGTATGGTAGTTCAAATGCTTAGCAGAGTGTGGGCGCCTGAAAAAAGTTGCTTACAGTCCAAGAAGCAACAGCATAGTCCAAATATAATCCATAAATTACAGAGAACAAAATCAGGTAGTCGTATGGCCAAAGGGTCACAAGCTAGAAAACTGAATGATTATGTCCAAAAATGGCAGGCAAAGCAGCTATCTAAATCTGTCTCCAGACAGCTGGCTGCAATTACTCATGCCTCGCTCTTTGCCTAGCAAGGAGTCTCATTGAGGAGCATTGCTCTGCTCACCTCTGTAGGTATCTAGACTAGTAGATACACATGGCTGATCAGCCTCAATTGAATCCTGCCTCACTAGGTCTTGAGGCTGAGAATCCTGAAGCGCAAGCTCAGGTAGAACTACCTCATCAGATTCAAGGTCAGAGTCAGATTCTGAATTGTGACTCATAAGAGCGAGGGAAGCCACAAATGAGAGTACAGCTTGTATGTACAGAATTTCAATTGCGAGATGGGGCATTGGATGACCAGAAGTTTTTGGAGGAAAGGACTTAACATAGATATCAAGGAAGGGACAATTAAAGGGAACCAGGGGTACAATGGCTCCTTGTTAAATGTCTACGGAGATTCTCAGTCATCCAGGTCATAGTTGTCCCAAAGTTGTCTCTTGAAAAAAAGCACCAATGGTTCCTAGGGTTCTGGGATCACAAATTTTTTAAAGTAAGCTTAGGGGACATTTAATACTGCTGCTGTACATTTAAAAACGTCGAGAGGTATTCCAAAAGTTTTTGCAGCAGAGCCAAAAGCAATAGGGCATGCAGAAGAAAAAGGGATTGACCTCTATAGAGCTGTTGCCAGAGTAGAACTACATCCTCCAGCCAGCATCTTCAATTCTCAGTCCAACTGGGGATAATTAGTATTACAGTCTAACTAATTGAACTGTAACACCAGGTTGGAAAGGGTGCCCTGTCCTACCCATCTGCTTGGAGTGTTTTGATCCATTCTGCCAAATAGTCATTCTTTCAGCCTCTTTCTCAAAGTAGGATAATCAGAGGGGAAGTGAAACAAATCATTTGCTCAAATAACTGTGCACATGACCTCAAGAAAATTTGTGAAAATCCTAACAATGCAAGTGGCAATTTTGCAACCGTGCAGTCCCAAACATGAAGTTCTTACTGTAATGATAAGTCTCTGATTAATACAATAAATTTATATTTTTAATAAAATCTGCTTATTTTGGAAAAGATAACATTAGAAGAAAATGTGAAAATAATAATTGTGCACCCAAACACAATATTCCAGATAAAATTAGTTAAGTTGATCTGATGGAGCAAGTTTATTTTTTTCTTGAACAATCTTGGTTTTCCAGCAATCTTGCAGGGAACGGTCTATAGCAATTCTCAGTCATCCAGGTCATCATTGTCCCAAAGGTGATTTTTCGGGAGGCAACTGGACTTTCTTGTTTTTTTCCTTTTGAAGACATTTCACTTCTCATCCAAGAAGCTTCTTCAGCTCTGACATAATAGTGGGAAAGGGAAGGATTTATATTCCTTGCAGACAGCTGGTCATTTGCATCCTTAAGTTTAGAATAAGGCTGTCAAACTTGCAGCTCAAATTATTTTGGGATGAACAATTTGGGATGAACACCTTTTGAATGGTGTGGGAGTAGGAATGGATTTCCAGAGGAAAAATTGCAGACTACAGGAATCAGGAGCACTACTCAGGTGATCCTGAGGACAAAGATAAACTTCCAAGTGCCTCAATGACTCTCTAAAAGGATGCAAATGACCAGCTGTCTGCAAGGAATATACATCATTTCATTTCCCACTATCCTATTAGAGCTGAAGAAGCTTCTTAGATGAGAAGCAAAACAACTTCAAAAGAAAAAAACAAAAAAGTCCAGTGGCCTCCTGAAAAAGCACCTTTGGGATTTACAGAAAATGGTTCATATGAAAAAGCATGATCTAAAGGAGAGCATACTTGGCATCTTAATTAGACATCATTAAGGCAACTGAGACTAAAAGCATAGCTACATTTTTATGGAAATCTGATTTCAAGGAAAAGCAGTCTCTAAGCAGAGCATATCATGTTTTGCCCATTCATGTGATTATCTCCTAATTTGCAGCTAGATCCCATTTTTAATAAATTTATATTAACTAAGCCAATTAGTTCCAGCTAAAAATTAACATAAAATCTTATCATGTGAAAACATTAGAAAATAGAAAGGTTAACTTGATCTATTCAACTTTCTAAGCCTGGTGACAATTTGTGAGGGAGTCAGAAGAGCCATAGAAATGTCAGAATTTCTGCTAGGAAGGCAAGGAAACCTTATAAGAATGCTTTGCACCAACAGAGAATGAGTAAATCATAGATACAAAAGCAATGAATGCATAAGTAAAGCAAAGCCTGAACAGAAATCCCAAACAAAGCAAAAGAATAAGTTTAAGTGCAAGATGATTAACATATTGACAGGAAATATCTCTCGGGAAGGCAACCAAACAGAGAATATTTACAATTTGATATGGGAAAGTAAATACAGAATAAAAGATCATGTTTCTCCACCTGTTAGAAGCTCCGTGCTTGTCAGATATAACAATAAACATTCCCCGGCTGGGATAATAGTTTCCTGCTACTTCTATCAAAATGAAAGTGAGGGACACGAGCTGCACCCTTTTTGGACGTGTGTGCAATCTCACAATGCACTGCAAAGGCCAGGGCTTGTATTATGATGGCATGTTGCTCTTTTGCCATGTTGACCCACTTGACTCTCCCACAGAAATCCATATTACACCTGCTAGCTCTCAGCACCTTTCCTGAGATTTAGATCTATACTGGAGCTCAAGAGAGAAGACTGTTGAGTTTGGCTTTATCAGAAGATGGAGGTTTTAAGCATCTAACTGAGAAACAGCCTGGGGTGAGGAGAGAAGGGGGGAATTCTAATCATTTTTGAATAGAATAGAATAGAATAGAATAACTTTATTGTCACTTTGAATGTACACTAATCGGCATACATGAAAATGAAATTGCAATGCATGCAGCCCTCAAAAGGTCACCACCTCCAATATACACTACATAACCATCCATGAATAAATGAATACAAAATTATGCTTATACCTACATATATTATATGACACAAAATATTGTGCTTTACCAAACCATGCTATGTACAAAAATATCGAAGAGCTGTCATTTACACAGAAAAACACAGAAGAAAAAATGCACATCATCTCTTCCTCTTCGTTTCAATAATCTTTCACAATAGCACTAGAGAGAAAATTCACAAATAGAAGGTCAAGAAAAGACTATAGCTATATACTTCATTCAAAGTAAATCCCCTTAGACCAGGGGTGGGCAAACTTTTCAACTTTAAGTCTGAAGGAGTTCAGCTCCCAGAATTATCCAGCCAGCAAAGCAAAGCTGGCTGGAGAAGTCTGGGAGCTGAAGTCCTTCAGACTTAAAGTTGAAAAGTTTGCCCACCCCTGCCTTAGACTGACTTTTGCAAAAGCATATGCAGGGTTATGCTTCATATCAGTAGAACCATTTATAAGCCATGTTGGACCAGCACTTATCTCGGCTAACTCCAAATGACAGCTAGTCTCTCTCACGATAGGATGGAATATACAGTCCATCCCCTCAAAAGTGATCTCAGTGCAACAGCCCTACAATTATTTGTTTCTAGGTCTCATACCCTCATACAATATTCAGTCAAGTTTTTGGAAAAAAGGTGTTCAGGTGTTTTTGGATAAAAGGTGTTTTCTTGAGCTCCACTCCACTAATGATAGAAAAAGAGGACATTTTGGTTCTAATTTGAATAATCTTTCCAGTGGCTTTGTAGTGTTTCTTGCAAAATATTCACCCATTTGTTCTGGGTGAATTTGTTTGTTCTGAAGAAAAAAAATAGCATACTTGTAGTTTGGAAATGCGTAATATTATAGTCCAGTTGTCCACATCTGATGAAAATCCAGTGGAACTAGTGAAATGTGTCTTTCAGTCAGAATTACAACCTATGAATACCAAGTGCCCTTCTTTCAACCAGTATTATTTGCAAATATTGAACTTAATTTCATTTGTTTCACGTAGGTCTAGATTTGCAGATGCACAAGTTGGTCACAACTTTTTCAATGTGATCCCATTCAAGACAGAATGGGAAAACTTGCCACAGCCAACTCACCATGGCCAACTCACCATGGGACAACTCACCATGGCCAATTTGCCATGGGACAATTCAACAGTTCAATTAAATTGTTTCAAATAATTTTAAAAATATTTTAATTTTTGTCATCCACATTTTATTTTGTCCCTCCTTTGGCACCTTTCTTTAATGATTCTATTGGACTATTTCTTAGATAGTGTAACTCTTGTCCCACAGCGAGTTAGCCGGTAGTGAGTTGGCCATGATGAGTTGTCTCATAGCAAATTGGCTGTGGTGAGTTGGCTGTGGCCAGGTTGCCCTAACAAATTCACAGCTGCATTACTTTCTGAGCATTCTGAGAGTTTAAATTCACACATCTGAGGAATGTCCAGATCAGGATAGGCTAGAACATAGAGTCAGCATATTCCAAAATTAGGGAAATCTCCTCCCACAGTTGCCTACAAGAAAAAAACTTGGATGGGAATCCACCAAGAAATACCAGAACAATAAGCTAAACTGGAAGGTTGACAAACATCTCAGAAAAAGACAAGAAATCTATATGGGTTTATCTGTGAAGTGACCAAGAGCAAACTTGATTTGAAGAAAACAACTTTCATAGCCAACTAGAATAGCTATTTCAGACTAATAGCTTCAGAAGTCTCCTTTTTAAAAAGCAGATAGTAGGAAGTATGTGACTTAAGTGAGCCCAACCATTATTTTTAGCGTTTAAAGCACATTCTCTTTGACATTCTTTTTCTTTGAAAAACATTTCTTCCCCAATTGGAAACACAGAATTAAAATCAAATGGATTTGAACTTTTTAGGTCAGGCCATGCTTTTGCTGCCATTGGAGAAATCATCTATATGTTTGGCGGTCGTTCCAACGAAGATGAATATTATACTGATGTGTATGCACTGGACACAGGTTCTTTTCATTATATATGATCATTTTGTTCAAATTATGAACTGCTGTTGTAAGTTAGCAAAGTAATGATTCGATGAAGAGATGAAAATAACTGTGACAATCCCTGACCATTTAGGGTTATCTTTCAAGCAGTTTCAGGGTCCAAAAAATTCTGCTACAAAAGAGTTCAGATAGTTACCTACTATATTTGCCAAAAAGAAAGATAAAGAATTCCCATTCCAAATAATTATCTGTAAATGGGGCAAAGTAATCTTTCATTTATTGAGAATATGGTATTATTAAAGAATGCATACATTTCCTTCTAGGAAGAAAGATCTGTCCCTTTGTTATAAAAAGAAGGTAAAAACAGCTCAGGGTCCAGTGATTTATTCTCCTGCCTCTACAAAACGTACATGGAGTAAATTGAGCTAAGTAGATCTATCCCCTAGAACAGAATTACCCTACATATGTTGATATGGGAGAGAAAGCCACTGAATTCACTGAAATTTACTACAGATGGGATGCCTTTTACACTCATTTTAATGTGGGATGCCTTATAAATAAATAAATTGGCAAGCAGACAATTCATTTAGCTGACAAAGACCTGATTTCTTAGCAACCAATCTTCCCTAGGGGATGAGGGTGGATCATCCTTCTTTTCAGATAAATATGGTACTCAGGAAAATACATTACTCTGAATTCTTTAGCACAAGGGACTGTAAATAAAATATCCATGTAATGTAAGTTTCACCGATTTCGGTGGAATTTAAATTCAAGTAACAATGCAATCACGGCATAGTGCAGAGTAGGCAATTTTGTGTGGCTGGGACATATCTAGGATTTTGAGAGCATGTGCCAGTTATGTTTACAAAATGGCCATCAAGTTAGGCATGGTCAGTCAAATGAAGTTCTCTGCAATTTGATAAGGCCTTTGTAGGATCCAAAGGTATTCCTGCAGTCAGCATAATGCTAGAAGTAGATTATTTTCTTTACAGCATTCTAACCTCCAATGTAATGCTATTATGAAAGAAATATTCCATTAAAGTCAAATAGTAGGCACCAGAAGCAATGTCAGTGTCAGGCCTGCAGCCAGGTGACACCTTGATGCCTGCTTACCCTAGCTCAGCTTGATGCCTAAGGATTGGTCCCTGTTTGTTTTCCATTCTTTGTGGATGCTTCTTGCTGTAAAACAAAGGGGGAAAGCTTGCCACACTTTTGGTGCCTTTGACTCCATTTGGATCAGGGTTTATATTTTAAGTGTTTCACAAAATAAGAGCCCTATCTAACCTAAAGCTTACTATAGGATCCAATCTGAATCAGTCAGCGGGGCCAGAGGTTTAGAAGACTTTCGGATTCTCTACCAAGATTGTAAAGAGAAGTTCCTTGAAGATGGGCTCCAATATGAGTCCGAAAGCTTGGACGACTAAAACTCTGGTCCTGCTGACCGACCCATATTGGTCAACATTATCCTGAGACACAGATATTTGCCTGCATTCAACAAAGCCTAATAGCTGTGGAGCCTGCAAGGATGACCAAAAAGTGAAGATGGCAGAGAAAGTCCTGCATCTTCTTATGTGTGTGCGATGTTGTCACATCTACAAAAAGGATGGGAATTTAATTGCACTGTCACAACTGACAACTTGACTTTTTTAAAGCTCATCCGACCAAACCCACAATGTCGTTGGTTGCTGAGATTCTGACAAAGAACTGGCAAATTATGACGGATTGCATGTTGCTGTGTTGTGTAGAGCAGGGGTCTCCAACCTTTGCAACTTTAAGTCTGAAGGACTTCAGCTCCCAGAATTCTCCAGCCAGCTTTGCTTTGCTGGCTGGAGAATTCTGGGAGCTGACGTCCTTCAGACTTAAAGTTGCAAAGGTTGGAGACCCCTGGTGTAGAGTATATTCTCTGGTTAAAGGCCTTAATGCTAAAGCCTCCTTGCCCTAAACTGCTTTGCTGGCCATAGCCAGAATTTAGAAATATGCTTCCATAGAACTTAATTCTAAAAGGGACGTGAAATCTTCACCAGAATTTTGAAACTCTGATTTGGCAATGCTTGAGTTTTTAAATATTGCACTACATTTATGAGAGATATTATGACTCTTGTTTCAATTTGTATAAATATGCAAATAGGCTCCATTAATAATGTCTGTACTGATGGGGATGCTGGTTGTTTCTTTTGAAATTTTCCAAAAAATCCTCACCCTTACTCTACTACTGCAAGCAAAGTAAGTGTAAAGTTAAAGATTGTGCAGTATAAATATTATGTTGAGAGGGGGAAAAACTGGAATCACATCAAAGAATCCAGTCTTTGGGTAGCCTGGTGAATTAATATGCTTTTATAATTTTTTTAAAAATGGATATAAATGTCAAAGGATTGGAATAGTGCTATTTCCAGCTACTACAGAACAAAAGCAAATGAAAGATGTTTTTGTGTTATTTTCTTTCCTCTCCCCAAGTATCTTTAATGTGGCAAAAGTGTGAAGTAAAGGGAGAAAAGCCTTTTGGAAGATCACATCATACATTTACAGCACACAGTGATAAGGTAAACAACTGAACATTTTACTGTCCTGTTACAAATTAATGTGCTTTTACTTCCATTGTATTTCATAACAGAAAAAACCTTGACTGCAAAGATTTAGGGCAGATATACACTCAATGCTTGTCCCATTGCCAGTAAAGCCCACTCACCACTTTCTCACTGAAGGAATGGATGGCATCCTCCTCCTTTTACTTCCTGTCGTTGCAAATGCACCCCACAGCCGCATCTTCCAACTAAAGCAGAATTACTGTTCTCCAACCTGAGCCATTTTCAATGCTTCAAAATGGATGGTCTCCAGTACTGTGGTCTATTCTAATAGCAGTCACTGATTGGCTGTAGTGCCTGCCATGCTCCCTCCCCACACACACACACTGCTAATCATGCACAATCCTTCTGTTCTCGGTTAGGTGAAATATGTTTCCCTTTTTTTCCTACCTCTTGCCCAGAGAACTACAAAGGTCTCCCTTCCCCCTTCCCTTAGTCGTTCTCTCATCTTTAGGTTGCAAGAAAAGAACATTGCTACTTGTTTTTGTTAATCTGAATTATTAGATCTTACTTGCAAAACTTCCTTGCACAACCTATAGAGGTCTATGGAACATAGGGGCAAAAGAACCACGAGTTTCTTATTGCTATAATTACTGTAGTATTAGAACTAGGATGGTGCCAGCCACAATCAATGAGAGGTGCACATGAAGAGTTCAAGTTAACCACTTTATTGTTTTCAGCCTATAATACAAGAATCTCCCCATTCTTAACAATATTTTAATAAGACTCCAGGGAACTTGTGGTGGGTGGGTGGAATGAAAGACACACAGAGAGAGGGGAGGATCATCATGGAACACTGTTACAGGGAATGTAACAGTGTTCCATGCGCCTTCGGCATTTAGTCATGCTGGCCATATGACTGTGGAGACGTCTTCAGACAGTGCTGGCCCTTCAGTTTTGAAACGGAGATGAGCACTGCCCCCCAAAAGACGGGAATGACTAGCACATATGAGGGAGGATAATTTTTACTTTTATCTTTTTATTTTGCCTTTGCAGCTGTAGAAAATACTATGTACATCATGCCATTCAAGAACTTAATCTGTTTCCTATATTTTCCAATGCTTCCACTATCAGGAGAATTTTCAGGAAATTTGTGATGGAATGTCTATCAAACCCTGAGAACCTATAGGAGGAGAAAATTGTTGCAGAATGACAATTACTATTAATACAATACACTGCTAGCAACATCTTTTCCAGATATCCGAGTTGTTCTTGTTTGCCGACTTTGCCTGTTTTGAAGGGGTTGACAGAAATACTGTGGGGGGAAGGACCAAATCTTTTTGCATTTTTATTAATCACCCATCACTGACATCCACTGTGTCAGTGATGTTTTCAATCAACATATCACTGACAGATGCATTTCAGAAATGCACCACTGAGCGTTTTTTGTAGCATTCACAAAAAACAAAAGAAGCAATTGCAAGATCTTGCTTGCTCCACAAGGTGGGGAACCCTGAGCTTCTATTTGACAGGCAGAAGTAGAAAGTGTATAATCACCTGTATTTGGCTGAATATTCCCATCTGAATCTTAGAGTCAGGAAGCTGGCAGGGATCTACATTCTGCCCTTATGGCTTGGTCATCCTCCTAGAAAGTCCCTTAGCTTGAAATGACAGGGGACGATGGAAAGACTTCAATAACAGAATGCAGCTGCTTCTTATCCATTCCTTCCACTTCCCATTCTATCCTATGCGCGAAGAGTTTACTTAGAGTTATACAATGTGTTATTCAATCCTGTTATTGAGAGTTAAATGAAGCCTCTGTGGTTTAGCAGATCACACCTATCATTTGGAGTCCTTTGAAATGTGAGGTGGAGAGATAGGCAGGGGAATTGGCTGCATTCCAATCCAGCTTGTTTTAAACAGATTACTAATTAGCAGACATTGGCCATTTCCAAGGCAACCAGCAATAATAGTCCACGTGTATCCCCAGAGCTTCAGTAAGGTGTGCAGGGCAAGACAAAAGCTTATAGCAGAGTCCCAGACATCAACAACTGGAAGCAATCTTGGTATCCCTTGAGCAATATGTAGGTAATTTAGGAAAATCACTCTCTTATATTAGCATAGGAACACATATTAGGAGATAACTCCTTTGCAAGCAAAATGGACATATAATTACCCCGTAATAGTGGGATTTCTCCTGAACATTTTCAAGATTGAAAAGAGTTTTATTTTAGAGATTTTGCCACATTACCATGTGCTATTGATGATCAATTAATGGACAAATCTTTTTAAAAATCATTATTGTGATGGACTCTTGCAAGAAGAATATCAATGAAGGACAAAATTTTGAGTGCAAAATAAATTAGTATGGTAATATCTGTCATTGTTCTTCCATTTTAGGACATTTATCTGTTTGGAGGAACTTTTGAGTTCAAGGATGGCAAAATCATTTCAAAGAATGATATTATGAAATTAAGTTTAGGTGAGTAGGGGAGAGGAATGAATGAATATTCTGTTTGAAATTTGTTTTGGCATGTTAGTATTTTGAAATATATATTTTTGAATAAAAATCTAAGGTTTAACATCCTATCAAATATTAATTTCTGTTCATCAAATCTGAATGGTTATGCTTTATACTAAAATTTTCTCTCTGAATGTTCTATAGTTTGTTCACGCTTTTTTAATGTAGTAAACACAAGTCTAAACTGCCTCCTCCTCAAAAATAGTCTGCAAAATAAATCTGATATTATCCCCTTAAATTCAGGGGAATATTATTTTGTTTTTAATGTTTCATGTTAAAAAAAAGTTAGCAACTGCTCATTCTCCATTTGTCAGCAAAATAAAATACATACATACATATTGTCTAATTTGTAGCTTGGAATATTCTCTATCTGCTAGTACAGAATGCGGCCGCGCGGGGGATCCTGGGAGCATCTCGAAGCTCCCACGTAACACCTCTCCTGCGCGAGCTGCACTGGCTGCCGGTGGCCTTCCGGGCGCGCTTCAAGGTGCTTGTTACCATCTTTAAATCGCTCCATGGCACAGGGCCTAGTTATTTGTGGGACCGTCTCCTGCCGCATACCTCCCTCCGTCCGATCCGCTCCCATAGGGAGGGCCTCCTCAGGGTACCATCCGCCGGCCAATGCCGGCTAGCGATGCCCAGGGGGAGGGCCTTCTCAGTGACTGGGCCATCCCTCTGGAACGACCTACCCCCCGAACTTTGGACCATCACAGACCTTCCCCTCTTTCGCCGCTCACTTAAGACTTATCTGTTCCATCAAGCTGGCCTAGCTTAGCCAATGAGTAAATGTATTTTAGAATTTTAATTGGGATTTTTAGCACAGGCTTTAGTTTAATTTATTCTTAATTCTTCTGTATTTATTGTTATTTATCGATTTTAATTTCCTGTGCACCGCCCTGAGTCCATTTGGATGGAGAAGGGTGGTTCTATAAATCTAAATAAATTAAAATTAAATTATCACTTTAGAAATGTACTGGAGAATAACTTTCCAGCTTTAAATAAACTATGGAAGTTATGAAAATTACTGCAAAATTTAGAATAAGTAAGAAACTTTTAAGAGTTATAGAAGTGTGATGGGAAGCATTTTCACCTAGCTGGTCAGCTAATTACGGTAATTAAAAAAGTTTAGAGAAGCCTTTTTTAAAAAACACTCAATCCTGGAGGATGAAAATGGGGGAACGGGAGGGGCCACGGCCCCGCCCACTGGTGGTCAAGGAGAAGAGGATACAATTGCTAAAAGACTCAGATCTCACAAATGACTTTTTTCAATATAGTGTAACCCTTACCTGGATGTTTATAGAAATAAATGATTGATTGCATGAAGTTATGAAATGATATATGTATGTATCTCTTTCCACTTTGTAGGGAAATGGAAAATTTATTGTATCACCCTTTTTTTTTTCTGTATGAAGCCTCGGAGGGGGCCGACACCTCTGACATAGATGTCCTCAAAATGTCTCACTAATACCTTATATCCTTTTCCTAATTGAAAAAATTTGTGAAAACCAATAAAACTTTTTTTAACCAAAAAAGTTTAGAGAAAGCAACTAAGATGATCAAAGGCCTGGAAACTAAATGAAGAACGGATGCAGGTTTTGGGGTCTGGCCAGCCTAAAGAAAAAAAGAATTAGGGGTGATATGTTAGAAGTATTTCAATATTTGAATGACAGCCACAAAGAAGAGGGAGTCAAAGTATTCTCCAAAGCACTGTTGGAAGTAAAGGGTTCAGGGTTCGTTCCCAGCTGGGAATCACCACCGAGGCTAAAAGAGAATTTCATGAAGACAGCTGCCTGGAAGTTATGAGCTTTATTAAAGGAAAGGAAAGACGGGAAGGACAAGACGCAGCTCTGTCGTTCCCAGGTCTGCAGGACACCATACATGAATTAGTTTTCCACCTTTATACAGTTTTCCTCCTTTGAGGTCTTTGTGTACGTTTCTAATTAACAAAGATTTATTTATTTGGGATAATTGCTGTGATGTTGATTCTGTTCGGCTGGTGTCTGGTCCTTGGGGTTAATCCTGTCAGAGAAGGCAAGGAAGGGTGTTTCCTGTGAGTAGGTGTCAGCTTTAGGTAAATGGTTATGATGTTTGTCTTGTCTTAGATTAGATTCTATGTCTAGTGGTTATCACCAGACTCAGGGTTTTCCTGTGCTTTGGTTATTCTTAATCCTTTATACTAAGTTTCCTTTTGTGATTACACTCAACCCATTTTGGTTACGTGTATGGTTTTCTCCTGGCTATGGCTCTTGCCCGTATGCATTTATTAATTTCTAAAATGGGTTTTCCAGTACCTTCCTACAGCACCAAAGGGCAGGACAAGAAATAATGGTTGGAAACTGATCAAAGAGAGAAGCAACCTGAAATTAAGGAAAAACTTCCTAACAGTGAGGACAATTAGCCACCTTTCCTTCCGAAGTTGTGGGTGGTCCATCATTGGAGATTTTTAAGAAGAGACTGGAGTCACTTATCTGAAATAGTATAGGTTCTACTGCTTGGGCAGGGGGCTGTACTAAAGGACCTGCAAGGTCCCTTCCTGCTCTATTCTAGCCTAATGTAAAATTATAGAATAATGGAATTACAGAGTTGGAAGGAATTTTGGAGGTCTTCTAATCTAGTCCAACCCCGTGCTCATGCAGGAAACTATACCAATTAAGACAAATGGTTGTCCTAGCTTTTCTTTAAAATCTCCAGACTTGGAGCACTCACAACTTCTGGAGGCAAATTGTTTCACTGATTTATGAGAAAACAATTGTAAGTAGGGACTTTTGGGGGAAGACAGTCTATTTAAGATAACTCTGCAGAAAAGTGGAGCTGATGTTTGCAGCTTTAACAAGGGACTGGATGAGTAGATCAGCCTCTACTGTCTTCTCTGGATAAATGACAGTGAGGTAAGATTACCCAACTGTTTCTCATTACAGCTGTTCCTTTTCCTCATGAAGAAACAGTAAGACGGCAATCTTGGGATCAGAGGATTTGTTGTAATTCCTCTGGTCACAAAATGAGCCTTTTAAAATTCATGCACTTCCCTTGCTGTTTTTGAAAATAGACTATTCACTGATGCAAAGAAGTGACAAAGTGACAAGTCTGGAAATATTAACAGGGGTGCCTTCAATCCTCAGTATAACAATATGAACGTTTATTTTTATAATCCATATTATATTTTAACTAAGAGTTTTAGTTAAACAGCAGAAAGCAAGACAAGTTATTGGTTACAGAAAGTTTTAGAAGCTCAGAAAACTTCAAAAGGACTTTGAATATTAAGAGTCTGAATCTACTTTTATAGAAATAAAGGTATATTGTGAGAAAGATACATTGTTTTTTTATTATATTGTAGACATAACAAGACAAGGAACTTAAAATGGCATTCAGGGATAATCTTTGAAGAACTGTACCAGGTCCTGTGTCACAAATTAGATTAATATCAGCTATGTGGAGTCTTTTTAAGAACAGTCTGTTCCAGTGGTGGGTTTCAAAATTTTTTGAACCTACTCTGTAGGTGTGGCCTATTTTGTGGGTGTGGCTTGGCAGTCATGTGACAGGGTGGGAGTGGCCACCTTTTAAAATGTGGTGAAACTCATTTAACCACGCTCTTGCTTAGCAACCAAAATTTTGGACTCAATTGTGATGATAAATTCTTTCTTTCTTTCTTTCTTTCTTTCTTTCTTTCTTTCTTTCTTTCTTTCTTTCTTTCTTTCTTTCTTTCTTTCCTTCCTTCCTTTCCTTTCCTTTCCTTCCCATTGGGTCACTGGCAGTGGCGGGCCAGATTTACTTCCAGGTATGCCGGTGGAACCCCCTCTCACCGGTTCTCTAAATTTCACCAACCGGCTCTCGCGAGTAGGTGCGAGCCTGCAGAAACCCACCACTGGTCTGTTCCCAGATGATGTTAAAGAACAAAATATGCAGCAAAAAATGTGAATTTGTCACCCGATATAACTGGGTGTGGTTTCACAAATTAAAAATGAAATAAAAAATAAAAATTGCAGGGAAGAAATGATATTTTCTCCTTGTTGGATTCATGAAAGAACACTTTGCTTAAAGTAAGTGCTAAAGAAATGTGTAACAAGGGTCAACAACCATTTCAAAGGATTACAGAGAAAGATGGTTCTAAACTAGAGAAGAAAGGAAGGCAAAGTCTGTTTGTTTGATCAGAGATAAAATGTGATATGTTGTTATTCTGGGTGTCTCTTTTTGGATTTATTGGTGCCTTAATTGGAAAAAAATGTCATGTGTGTGCATTTGTTTACATTTAACATGCTGTAAAAGTCTTTTCACCTATAGTTACTTTATGCAATCTTAACTTTATGTACTTAAATTGGCTTTGCATTTAATTGCTTATTATTCTTCAGAGTAAGGAAGTTTGGGGAACTTGTCTTTTTAAAGGAGAAAGTATTTCTCTTTCTTATTTTAAATGTCCAGCTCTTGTTTATATTAGAAGACTGGGATTACTTTAAATTTGTGAAATGTTAATGTGTTTTTAGATTAAAGTGGAGATATGGAATGGATATTTTAATAGGATGAGTTGCTATTTGGAGTGCAGGGGTGGGATTTTAAAAAAAATATTTGGAATGGGCAAAATATTGTGTATTAGATATTTCCTTTGTAAAGGAGAAATGGTCTTAAAAATTTTAAATTTGGTTGGGACCATTTTATGTCTTTTAATTAGGAATTTTTATCAAAGATAAGAGCTGAAATGTGTATTGTGTATGTATGTGTGTGTGTGTGTTAGGTTTTTGAGCTGATAAATAAATAAGGGAGACTAGGATAGATCTATTTCAATCTTTTTAGCTCTCATCAGCTAGCCATACCATTACTGAGAGCTAAAAAGCTCGAAATAGATCTATCTTAGTCTCCCTTATTTATTTATTTATCAGCTCAAAAACCTAACGCACATATAAAAAAAAAAGACACAACGAAACTAATAGCTTTCTGTCTAAATGGTCTCTGGTGATAAGCCGAAAGGCAGAAAAGGAAAGCAGGAGATATATATATATCAGCTCATAAAACTAACATATATAGATATCAATAAAATCAATAAAACTAACACACATATCTAAAATATTATACAACGTAATTCTTGGCTTGCTGTCTGGATGGTCTCTGGTGATGAGCCGATAGGCAGTAAGGGAAACAGTATGTCTCCTCCCTTAATTGGGGCCTAATAATAACAGGTTGTTGTGAAACAATTACATATATATATATATATATATATATATATATATATATATATATATATATATATATATATATATATATATATATATATATGTTTTCTGAGGTTTTCGTGGGTGTTTGTATGTAGGTCTTTGGTTGTTCGGGTTTTCTCCCGCGTAGAATTGGAAGTATCTTCACGACGTTTCGATGAAATCTCATTCATCATCTTCAGGCTGGTGCTTCCGGCTTGGTGCTTCCAGGAGCAATGTGAGATCTCAGCCGGTTCCTCTTTTTAACTGCCAGTGGGGGTGTGACCTGATTGGGTGGGAGCTTGGCTGCATTCTGATTGGGTGGAGGTGTGTTCTGATTGGTAGGGAGTTTGGCTGTGCTCTGATTGGATGGGAGTTTGGCTGTGCTCTGATTGGATGGGGGCATGTTCTGTTTGGGTGGGGGCCTGGTTGTGCTTGTGTTAGTCTGAGTTGCAGAGGAATTTGACCTGGTGAGCTGCATTGCTGTTGTTTGGCTTCGCGTTTGTGGTCGTACCACATCTCCGTGGTGGGCATCAGTTTGCTTCATGTATGGATTGGAGGGGTTTAAAGTGGCTAATAATGTAGCTTTGGTCTGGCTTCTGGTTTGTGGTCGGGCTTCTGATTTGTGGTCATCATCAGTGTGGGTTTGGGTTTGCTTTTTGCGTGGATGTGTGATAGTGACATCCTGTGTGGTTTTCGTGAGTGTGGGTCTGGTATCATTCTTTGTGTTAGGGACTCGTTTGTCAGTGAGGGCAGGTTTCCAAATGGCTGGTAGGCGGGAGGTATCATCTCGTTTATTCATGCTGTGTGGCCGCTTTTCTATCTCAATAGCTTCTCTGATTATTCTGTTGTTATAGTGTTCAATTTTGGCAATAGTTTTGGTATTTTTAAAGTCTATATCATGTCCTGTGGCTTTGAAGTGTTGGACCAGGGAAGAAGTTGGTTCCTCCTTTCTGACTGAGTTTTTGTGTTCTTCAATGCGTGCCTTTATTCTTCTGTTGGTTTGTCCGATGTATGTGGTGGTGCAGGTGGTGCATGGGATTTCATATACTCCTTGATTTTCTAACTCTATTTTCTCTTTGGGGTTTCCTAGGATGGTGGATATTTTTCGGTTTGTGTAGAATGCTGTCTTGATGTTGTGTTTGTGGAGGATCTTGCTGATTCTGTCTGTGGTGCCTTTTATGTATGGGAGGAGGGCTTTGCCGTTTTCTTGTTCACTGTCTTGGACTTTAGTGGGGTTTTCTTTTTGGATTAGGTTAGTGAAAAAGGAAACAATGAAAGCAGCACAATAAGAACTTAAAATGAAAGCAAAATGTCAGTAGAGAAAGTTTAGCTCCAATTTAGTGTGAATTTTGGACATTCTTGATAGAGAAGAGAGGAGGGGGTCAAGCTATTTTCCAAAGCACCTGAACAATGAACAATGGATGGATACACACCAACGAGAGATTCAAACTAAAAATAAGAAAAAAAATTCTGACAGTGAGAACAATCAACCAATGGAAAGTTTTCCTTCAGAAATTGTAGGAGCTTCATCACTTAAGACTTTCATGAAAAGATTGGACTGCCATTTGTCAGAAATGGTGTAGGGTCTCCTGCTTGAGCGGGGGAGAGGGGGGGTTGGACGACATGACCTACAAAGTCCCTTCCAACTCTGTTAATCTGTTAAGTGAAACAAAATGTCAGTAGAGAAGGTCTGGCTCCAATTTAGTGTGAATTTTGGATATTCTTGATACAGTGGAGGTTCATAAAATAAAAGGGAAAAAACATTCAAGTATAGGCAATGGGAATTATTCAATTTCAATTTCAATTTTAATTTTCAATTTTATTAGACTTGTATCCCGCACCTATCTCCCCGAAGGGACCCAGGGCGGCGCACAGGCAATTAAAATAAATATAAACATATATAAATACATAAAAACAACATAAATACTGCTATCATAAAAACTGATTAAATTTAGAAAGCCCGTGCTAAAATTCAATAAAATCCCACTAATTAAAATCTTTTGCTAATTTAAAATGCAGTCTGATTAGATGATCTCAGGGGCCTAGGCTAAGTCGGCTTGATTTATTTTATTTTATTTATTTATTTAAATTTATATCCCGCCCTTCTCCACGAAGGACCCAGGGCGGCGCACAGGAAAATTTAAAAACATACAAAATACAATAAATATAATTTAAAAAACTATTAAATAACCTATCCTGCGCTAAAACCAAATTTTAAAAACCCAATTTAAAACTACCTAAAAGTCCCCATGGGAGGTTAAGCTAGGCCGGCTTGTTGAAACAAATATGTCTTAAGACATTGGCGGAAGAGGCGGAGGTCGGTGATGGTACGTAATTCAGGGGGTAGGTCATTCCAAAGGGCTGGGCCCGCCACAGAGAAGGCTCTTCCCCTGGGTGTCGCCAGTCGGCATTCTCCGGCCGATGGCACCCTGAGAAGGCCCTCTCTGTGGGAGCGTATCGGTCTAAGGGATGTATGGGGCAGGAGGCGGTCTCGCATATAACTAGGCCCCGAGCCATGGAGCGCTTTAAAGATAGTTGTCAGAACCTTGAAGCGCACTCGAAAAACCACAGGAAGCCAATGCAGCTCGCGCAGGATCGGTGTTATGTGGGAGCATCTAGTGGCTCCCATAATCACCCGCGCGGCTGCGTTTTGGACTAGCTGTAGCTTTCGAGTGCACCTCAAGGGAAGCCCCATGTAGAGAGCATTACAGTAGTCGAGTCGGGACGTCACGAGAGCTTGAGTGACTGTGCGAAGGGCAGCCCGGTCCAGTAAGGGGCGCAATTGGCGCATCAGGCGTACCTGATGAAACGCCCCCCTGGCCACGGCCGCCACATGGTCCTCCATGGACAGCCGGGAATCCAGGAGGACACCCAAATTGCGCGCCCTCTCCACGGGGGCCAGTGTTTCGCCCCCAATGGCCAGAGTAGGTGTAATCTGGCTGAACCGGGGTGCCGGAAACCACAGCCACTCAGTCTTGGCAGGGTTGAGCCTGAGTTTGTTACCACCCATCCAGATCCGTACGGCCTCCAAACACCGGGACAGCACTTCGGCGGCATCGTTGGGGTGGTTTGGGGTGGATATGTACAGCTGGGTGTCATCAGCGTACAGATGGTACTCCACCCCAAAACCACGGATGATATCACCCAGCGGCTTCATATATGTGTTGAAAAGGAGGGGCGAGAGGACCGACCCCTGAGGAACCCCACATAAGAGAGGCCTCGAGGTCGACCTCTGCCCTCCCGTCAACACATATTGCGACCGACCAGAGAGGTAGGATGAGAACCACCGCAAAACGGTGCCTCCCAACCCCAACCCCCCCAGTCGGTGCAATAGGATACCATGGTCGATGGTATCAAAAGCCGCCGAGAGGTCTAATAGGACTAGGATAGAGGAATAACCTCTATCCCGCGCCCTCCAGAGATCATCAACCAACGCGACCAATGCCGTCTCGGTGCTGTGACCGGGTCGGAAGCCGGACTGGCGCGGGTCTAGATAATCAACTTCCTCCAGGTGTCGCAGAAACTGTTGGGCTACCACACTCTCGACAACCTTCACCAAAAAGTGAAGGTTGGAGACCGGACGATAGTTCTCTAATAAAGCTGGGTCCAGGGACGGCTTCTTGAGGAGGGGCCTCACTACCGCCTCTTTCAAGACGGCAGGCAAGGACCCCTCACTCAAAGATGCGTTGACAATGCCCTGGAGCCAGCCTCGTGTCGTCTCCCAGGATGCCAGTACAAGCCAGGAGGGACACGGGTCCAATAAACATGTGGTCGCCCTAAGTTTCCTTGACAACCTGTCCATATCCTCGGTGGTAACAAAGTCAAACTCCTCCCAAGAAGGAACCTCAAGACTAGTCTCGGACAGTCCCACAGGACCACTGTCGATGGAGGGTAGCTCATTCCGAATCCGAGTGATTTTCTCCTGCAGATAAATCCCAAATTCCTCTGCTCGCCCTTGCAGAGGGGCTTCCCGCGGCCTCTGATGAAGGAGGGAGCGGGTCACCCCAAACAGGGCGGCAGGGCGGTTATCTGCGGATGCAATAAGGGTGGCACAATACTCACGTTTGGCCACCCTTATCGCCACTAAGTAAGCCCTAATATGGGTTCTCACTAGTGTTCGGTCGGCTTCGGAGCGAGAGGATCTCCATCTGCTCTCTAGGCATCTCTTGTGGCGTTTCATCCCCCGAAGCTCCTCGGTAAACCAAGGAGCCTGGGTGATTCGCCGCCGCAAGAGAGGCCGCAAGGGCGCGACTCGGTCCAAGGCCCCCGCGGCCGCACTTAACCATGCGGCCACTAGGTCCTCAGTCGAGTCGCAGGGCAGGGTCACAGGAATTGGCCCAAGCTCCCTCTGGAACCTTTCCGGGTCCATTAGAAGCCTGGGGCGGAACCATATAGGAATATCCGGTTCCGCCTCCCCGCGGTGAGGTGTAGCGATTGGAAAGTCCAGCCGAAGGAGAGCGTGATCTGTCCATGACAAGGGAGTGATGGCTAGGTCCCCTATTCCCAGATCACAACTCCACTGTCCCGAGACAAAGATGAAATCCAGTGTGTTTCCTCCCTCGTGAGTGGGGCCTAAAACTACCTGGGTCAGGTCCATGGCCGTCATGGAGGCCATGAACTCCCGAGCTGCTCCAGAGGCTTCGCCTGCCGACGGCAAGTTAAAGTCCCCCATGACTACCAGTCTGGGGGTCTCAACTGCCGCCTCGGCTATCACCTCTAGGAGCTCGGGCAGGGCTGTTGTTGCATAGCGAGGAGCCAGGTATACAACTAACACGCCCAACTGCCTCCCTAGGCCCCATCTCACGCAGAGAGATTCACACCCGGTTGTCTGAGGGACTGTGGTCTCCTTCGGTTCAAGACCTTCCTTTACGATAATCGCCACCCCCCCACCCCTCCCTAGGGCCCTTGGCTGATGGAAGGCACGGTAACCTGGTGGGCACATGTCCACGAGGGGCATACCCCCTTCGTGGCCCAACCAGGTTTCCGTTATACCCACCAGGTCCGGGTCCCCCTCTGACACAAAGTCACGAATGAGGGGGGCTTTTTGAACCACGGACCTGGCGTTGCATAACATCAGCCTCGGGCCCCGGGTCTGTGATTCCTGCCCACCTAGTCTGCGATGGGAGAGCGGAGAGTTGGAGCATGTGACCGTCTGAATCCAGCGGCCACGGTCTTCCAACCGATGATGACCATTTCGTCTCCCTCCGCCCCTGCCCCTCCCCAAGACCGAATCGATGGAAAAAGCCACCGAGGAAATGACCCCCCCCTCCCCTTCCTCCGTTTCCCTATTTCCGCCCGCCGGCCTCAATTGCTGTCCCCTCCCTGGACTATTTTTCCCCTCCTCCCTGGAACCCCCTAAAATCCGAATTAAAAACCTCCCTAAAAACCCCCTCAACCTGCGCTTCGCCCACCTCTCAGGAATAATCAATCCGTCATCGAGGTGGGCCCGTGTTAGACAGGAGGGCCAGGCCTGCGAGAGGGGAGACTCCCGCAGGCCAAGGAGGTCGCGCCTAGAGTACATGATAAAAGCCCCCGAGGCAGTCCAAGTCCAGGAAGGCAAAAAACACAAGTCCGAAAAGCAGATAAAGTGGCTAAGTGCAAGGATATATTTCAGGATGGGGGGTAAAGTCAGAATCCAGAGTCTTATGGATGGGGAGATCGAATCCAGTCCCATTACAGGCCCCATCCATCTGTCCTTCCGACCAAAAGGGGCTTAGTTCGTATTTAGTGCCGCATGGCTAATTAGTCCATCATGCGGCCTGATGTAAGATACTGCCCTCTAATGGCCCAGATATTATCAGCCAACCTCCTCCAGTCCCGTGCACTCACTCCAAGATGTTACAGATGTTAAAAGCTCTTCCCGGGTCGTCCTCGGCCAGGTCCACCATTCCACAAAGCGGCTGCAGATGTTCCACGCCAGACTGCTCAACCAGCATACACGTTCAAATTTTCTCCTTCTCCTTCTTCCATTTCCACCATCTCCAACTCCTTCCCATCTCCATCTCATCACCATCTCCGTCCATCTCTCTCGGTCTCCGTCCATCGCTCCTTCCATCTCTCTCATTCTCTCTCCTTCTTTCTCTCTCTCCTCCTCTCTCCTCCTCTCCTTCTCTCTCCTTCTCCATTTCTTTCTTTCTTTCTCCTTCGCCTTCTCCTTCCTTCTCCATTTCCTTCCTCCAACTCCTCCAACAACACCTTCCTTCCAAACCTCCACACCTTCTCTCACCAGCCTTCTCTTCCAGCCTCCCTTATGAGCAGTCCTCGCCAACACAAGCCGATCGGGATTGGGGATATTTCGGGCACAGGCCAGGGTAGGACCGCACGACCTGCCACTGGTCGTGCGGCCCGATGGTAGCTCTCCTGGCCCGGCCCCATCTCGCAGCCGGCCGATCTTCCGCGTCCCGGCTTTGCGGCCTACCTCTCTTCCTTCCGGCCGCGCCGGGATGCTCTAGGCCGCAAACAGGCCGAGTCGCCTCTCCCGTCTTCTCTGCTCTCTCTCTTCCCGTCTTCTCTGCTCTCTGCTGGAAAAAGGCGGAAGAGGCAGAGGTCTGTGATGGTCCGAAGTTTGGGGGGAAGGTCATTCCAGAGGACTGGGCCCGCTACAGAGAAGGCTCTTCCCCCGGGAGTCGCCAACCAGCATTGCCTGGCCGACGGCACCCGGAGAAGACCCTCTCTATGGGAGTGAATCGGTCAAAGGGACGTGTGAGGTAGGAGACGGTTAAAGCACTGCCATGGAGTGTTTTAAAGATGGTTATCAACACCTTGAAGCGCACCCGAAAGGCCACAGGCAGGAGGTGCAGCTCGTGCAGGAGCGGTGTTATATGGGAATGCCACGAGGCTCCCATAATCCCCCGCGCAGCCACATTCTGCACTAGCTGTAACCTTCGGGTGCACCTCAAGGGGAGCCCCATGTAGAGAGCATTGCAGTAGTCTAGACGGGATGTCACAAGTGCTTGAGTGAATTATGAATCCATGGAATAACCCTACACTAGCGAATGTCCAATTATGGCTAGGGAATTCTCGGAATTCCAGTCCACAAGTTGCCAAGGTTAGTCATTCCTGCCTACACTGTGATACCTACACGCCTGGCAACTCATCTTCAAGCTCAATTAGGTTTGGTTTAAATACATCAGGAAGTCAATTTTAAGTCAATTTTAAGTTCATAAGCTTAGATATAGCATTTTGAAAGAAATGACAACCAAAAGATAACCTGCATTGATTTCAGATTCATTGTACTGATCTACTGTGAGAGAACTGAGGTCATTTGCTTGCATTATCAGTTCTTCACTCCTTTTTTTTTTCTTTTCTTTTCCTCCCACGTTAATCTCTCAATATTGTCGCAGTAGTTCTTTGATTTGAGACAGAGGATTGCTTTTAGTCATTTTGAATTAATTAACAAGCTTCTATAAAACATAGAAAACAATCTCGTTAAAAGGGTGTGTGTTTTTTTATTTGCCTTTGTTCTTGCGAGTCAGTGGAATAATTAGATTAGTGTTTTTGAAAGCTTTTTTTGGAGAGCTTTTAAAATTAGAGTTCTTTCTGTAATGTATCTTGCTGTTATATAAAAAGTCTTGCATATTCAGTCATTTTTCACATTTAGAATATTGACCATAACTATATAATCTTCTGCAAAATCTTTTTTTCAGTCTTGCCGATGAAGTTGCATTGCTACTATTATTTTATTAATAAAATATTTATGATATGTTATATAGCTCGGATGAAGTGGAAGAAGCCACTGTACATAGGGATCCCTCCAGCTTGCAGATGGAATCATGTTGCATTTATTCTCCATAATCACGTAAGTGAAAATAATTTTATAGTGAGAAGCTGCCATCTTTGGTCTGTTTGAACTTGTCCCGGTCCCGAATCTCCCATAGCGTACTTTGATTTGTCCTTCCCATACATTGTTGAATTTAAAACTCTTAGCGTTCTTAAACAACATGGCTTTTAGAAAAAAATCGGCTGGGAAAGCTATTGTGTGTCCTTATTTTTAAAGAGTAGTAAGCATAATAGCAGTAGCACTTAAACTTATATCCATCGTGTTTTACCACACTCTCTGGGTGATTTAAAATGTCAGCATATTGCCCCCAACAATCTGAGTCCAATTTTACCAACTTCGGAAGGATAGAAGGCTGAATCAATCTCGAGCCCCATTAGGATCGAACTCCAGGCTGTAGGCAGAGTTAGCCTGCAATCCTGTATTCTAACCGCTGCACCACCAGGGCTCCTAAACAAATAAGTCACAACAAATATACTAAGCTTATAAAAATGATAGGGGCATTTTCAACATGAACCCAAAGATCATCTCCCATGTCTTTCCATAATTGCTCAAGAGTGACCTTTGTCCACTCTAGAAGATCCTCCCCCCTAACAAAGACTTACTCTTCTAAATATTTTAATTATTTAGCAGTTTGCATCTGTGTAATAAACACTTTTAATTGATTTTTATTCTTGCTGCTTAATGTTTAATTATTTATTTTTTATTTATTTTATTCAATTTATCTCCCGCCCTTCTCCAAACGGACCCAGGGCGGTGCACAGGAAAATTAAAATAATATACAAAACAATACAAAAATATAAAATTTTAAAAGCTTATTAAATATGAAATCCTGTGCTAAAAACCAATTAAGACCCCCCCCCCCATTTTAAAACTATCTAAACTAGTCAACAGCGGAGGCTATGCAAGGCCGGCTTGATGAAACAAATGTGTCTTTAAACACTGGCGGAAGAGGCGGAGGTCAGTAATGGTACGGAGTTCAGGGGGCAGGTCGTTCCACAGGGCAGGGCCCGCCACAGAGAAGGCCCTTCCCCTGGGTGTCGCCAGTCGGCATTGTCCGGCCGACGGCACCCTGAGAAGACCCTCTCTGTGGGAGGGAATCGGCCGTAGGGATGTATGGGGCAGGAGACGGTCTCGCATGTAACTAGGTCCCGAGCCATGGAGCGCTTTGAAGATGGTCGTCAGGACCTTGAAGCGCACCCAAAAGACCACAGGAAGCCAGTGCAGCTCGCGCAGGATTGGTGTTATATGGGAGCATCTAGGGGCTCCCGTAATCACCCGCGCGGCTGCGTTCTGCACTAACTATAGCTTTCGAGTGCACCTCAAGGGAATTAGAAAAATTGTGACTGTTTATAGAACTGTATTTTTAGATTTATGTTTTGAGATTGGATTTTGAACTTTTGTAAGCCAAACTGAAGGACAGTCTGGAAATTTTAAAATATATAAACCAGTACAGACCTGGTCTATTCAGATTTTCTAGTATGAAGTCAGTTTAGAAATTAAAATTAAAAATATTTTTCACATAAGCTCTCTGAGTGAACTACTCAGTTTACTTGTGTCTTGCCATAAGAAAGGAAGTTTTAAATTAAACCAAATCATGTTCACTAAAATTTGTTGAAAATATATAGGACAAATTTTGCTTTGGAGCCAAAAAAAATGGAACATGATCTGTTCTCAGAATTCTGCAGAATGAGGCTGTGATCTCCACCAATGTCTGAATGTCTATTAGGAGGCCATCTTGACTGGGATACCTAAAGAAAAATATTTGACCAATGACTGCAAACTTTCATTTCAGGCCATGGATCTTCCCATCCTCCCTCCTTTCCATTTCTGGGTTTAAAAAGTGGAAACTGCACAGTTCACTCCATAGATATATAATCTCTAAGAAATGTATATTAGGAAAGGGGTGTCCAAAATCTTCTTAAAAAGGAAAAGCTATGATATAAATATTTTCCCTATATGTGATTTTTGTTCATTGCTTTTTAATGCATTTTTAAATGAACTTTAATTAGGATTCTTACATGTTTCCATTGGTAGATCTATATCTTCGGTGGAATTAATGGGAAAGAATTCAATGACCTCATGGGAATGAAACTGATAAATCCTTCAGAGAGACAACTTTGTAAGTTTATGTAAACAATATTAATTAATTGCATTTACTATTGTTTAAAACAAGGGTCTCCAACCTTGGCAACTTTAAGACTTCAACTCCCAGAATTCCTCAGCTAGCGGATGTCAAGTTTGAAGACCCTTTATTTAGAGCTCAGATTATACTTATTCCAGATTTCTATAAATTATCTGTATTTATCCTTGTATTTTACTTCAGTTATTATTAAACACAAATTTATTGATTTAGTCTCTAAAATAGTCAACTAAGATACTAAATACAATAGGTGTTTCCAAGGCTGCCATTGTCAGATTCTTTTTAAAATCTATCAGACATCTTATCTGTACAATTATTTATAAATTAACCCCACTTTCTGCTCATATTTTTAAATGTGTATATTACTGACATCCTTAAATAAGAATTGTTGTAAAAGTAAATTTCCATGAAAAGAATTTTAATTTACATTTTAGTATCATCCAAATGATACTAAATATATCAAATAAATAAATAAATATCAAATAAATAAATAAATAAATCAAATGATACATGAGGGACACAGTGGCTCAGTTGTTAAGACGCTGAGCTTGTCCATCAAAAAGGTCAGCAGTTCAGCGGTTCAAATCCCTAGTACTGTGTAACAGCTTCTGCCAAACTAGCATTTGAAAGCATGTAAAAAATGCAAGTAGAACAATAGGAACCACCTTTGGTAGGAAGGTAACAGCATTCCATGCACCTTCAGCACTTAGTCATGCCAGCTACATGACCACGGAGGCATCTTTGGACAGCACTGAGTCTTCAGCTTATAGTTGGGAACAATTAGCACATATGTGCAAGGGAAACCTTTACCTTATCATCCAAATATTTCTCACTATCTTTAACAATGAAAATTCAACTAAATGTCAAGATCCTTGCCAAGAATTCAAGGTTTTGATCGGCAAGATTTCTTTGATTTGTGAAGATGCTTTAAAAAATACTTCCATTCCCATATCTGATATCATCTGAACATTGTGACTTGCATTTTTATTTTACCCATACAGTTGCACATAAGGATTAATTTTAAGATATCACTATTACGTAGCATTAACATGTTTTACTACTTTTCTTACATGGATGATCTTACAAATCTTTGACTGAATTATGCAAATATTCAGCCAAATCTCTTCTCAAGTTCAAAAGTACTATAACCTGAGCCTTGATTTCCATTTGTTTTGAGTCTCATGTATCTTCTGATAGCCAGCTATGTTATGGGACCAATTTAGTTTTCACGTGGTAATCCCAAAGGTGTTTTTTCATGAGGTAACTGGACTTTCTGGTGTTTCTTTGAAGACGTTTCGCTTCTCTTCCAAGAAGCTTCTTCAGCTTTAGCTTATTTATTTATTTGTTTGTTTGTTTGTTTGTTTGTTTGTTTGTTTAGTAGGTCACTCAGGTACAAGATAACAGGAATAAGAATAAATATGAAGAACGCAGGAAATGAATACAAATAAATGGGGACAGTAGGACAGGAATATTAGGCACGGCATAGACATTTCTCACATGGTAATTTGCTCATGTACTAACTATAAGCATTGTCTCTAATATCTTTAGTATCAGAGTGATAGAGGGACACAAATTACTATTCATTGGGAAACTCTTTGCTTCTCTGTAAATGAATAATAATATATTATTACAGAAAGGGTCCTAAAAATTTTTTGCTGAAGTGTAATGAATACAGTAATTTTAGAAATGCATTTTGACCAGGAAAGTGCTATAGAAATGATTAATAATAAATAGAGCTGAGTTTTAAACTCTATTATATAGTCTTTGATCATTTTAGTCAGTGGGATTTTATAAAATAGAAGCTCAAGAAGTTACCCATTTTATTGTACTAAGAATATTGGAAGATATTTCATACTAAATTAGGTAAAATTGTGCACTGTGATGTTATCATTATATATAAATATGCAAATAAGTTACACTCATTTGAGCTCTTCCTTGATGCATAAATGCAAGTCTTACTCAGAATGTACTTTCTAAAAGAAGACACTTCACTTGTATAGAGTAGTGAATAAAATAATGCATAAGACACAGAATACTTTTAGTTCAACTTCATCACATATTAGAATCTGCCGTAATTATAGATAAGTTGTTTAATGTTAAAATATGTGGCTTTTGCCCATATTCTGAGGTTATGCTTTAGAGGTTAAGAAGAAATTCTCACCATTTTCTATTACATTAAGCAGAGTCCTTTCCTGAGAAAGTGAAGTGGTTAAGTAGTTCTTAAGTCAGTCTATGAAACACTTTTGCCCTGTTATCTGGCTCGCTTGCATTCTATATAACCCAGTTACCAGCCTGTAGTCTTGCTATTGCTTTGGTATTCCAGTACTTTCAATACTTAATTGATGATGATGATGTCTGTGATTATTATGGCCAAAGTGGAAATTCCCAGAATCACTTTGAATGGTGAGATGGGTGGCATCTAAATTTAATAAATAAATAAAAGTAGTTGCACTCCATAGATAGATTTCATTGCATTTTTCTCTCCTTCACAGTTTTCTTTCAAATTAGAACAATCTCTTAATCAAATAGAACCAGCTCTTAATCAAAACATTTATCACATGTACATGTTTATAATTTACTGTTATGAATAATTGCTATAGTGATTGGATATAGGGAAAACAAAGAGTAATGTAACTTCCCTCTTCTTGCATTTCCTTCTTGAAGGAAATAATCTAAATCTCTTTGTAAGCTTATTTAATTACCTGCCCTGTTTCTTCTTCCTCCTCTCTTTCACTCATGTCTACTCAGAAATAGCTAAAAAAACAGAGTGAAAGCTGAAAACATCTCTGTTCTCTCTAAGCCTACTGCCTGCAAAATTACTTAGAACCAGAAAGAAAAAAAGAGGGAAGACGTGTAATAAACAGCATATAATACTGAGGGTTTTTTAAATTCTTTCTTTCCATTTATAACCCAACAAAACTATGGTACCTTCCTTTAATAAAGATATGGGGAAAAGCAGTAGTGGGATTCAAAAAAAATTACTACCAGTTAGGTGGGCGTGGCTTGGTGGACTTGGCATGGCTTGTTGGGCATGGCTTGTTGGGCATGGCAGGGGAAGGATACTGTAAAATCTCCACTCCCACCCAACCCCATTCCAGGGGAAGTGTACTATAAAATCTCCATTCCCTTCTCTCCCCTCCCCATTCCAGGGGATTGCAAAATCCCCATTCTCTCCCAATCAGCTGGGACTTGGGAGGCAGAGAATAGATGGGGATGGGGCCAGTCAGAGGTGGTATTTACCAGTTCTCCAAACTACTCAAAATTTCCACTACCGGTTCTCCAGAACTGGTCAGAACCTGCTGAATACCACCTCTGGTAAAAAGGGAAATAAAGTAAAAATCAAGATTTCATAAAATAAGTAGTAATAGTAGCATCTTGGGTGAGAAGAAAAACATCTTCAAGCAGAAACAAAGAAAGTCCAGTTGCCTTTTGAAAAAGTACCTTTGGGATAGTATATGACTGGTTTTGAAAAAAAAGTGGAGAGAGTACAGTATCTTATAAAAAGGCAGAGATGAATAGCTTGTCTTCTTCTCATGCTTTAGAAAAGAACAAAATCGGTAATGTTTCTCAAATCCTTTATTACAGGTCAGCAACCCAGACTAAATAAAACTTACTAAATAAACTAGCAGAGTAAAGCTACAGAATATAATATATAAAAAAAGGCATACAAGACAAAATATATACAATTATGTTTGCATTCTTTTGCTATCAGCAATGTACAAATTTTACAAGCTACAAAAACAAACTTTGCAATGGCATGAGTTACCTTGAGGTCCTTATCTGCTACTAAAAATTGCAGATAAAATTCAGTCCATTCATCCTGGAAATAGTTAGAGGAGGCATTAAGTTAGTTAAATTAAGTTAAATAGTTAGACGAGGCATAAAACTTAACTGTTTTTAGGGGTTTTTTAGGGGTTTGTCTTAGTTTTAACATGGGATTTTAGCGCAGGGTTTAGTTTAATTCTTTTTTAATACTGTATTGTTTGTGGTTTTATATGCATTTTTTATTTCCCTGTGCCCCGCCTCGAGTCCCTTCGGGGAGAGAGAGCGGGTTATAAATTAAATTATTTATTTATTTATTTATTTATTTATTTAAGAGCATATGTCTTAATTGAAATTACAATATAACAGAAGACCTCCAACACTGCCGATGGTATAATGTTCTATCGTAGCAATATAAATGCTCATCAACATTTATATTTTAAGTTAATCTAAGTGACTCTGCAGTTAAAGACACTGAGCTCATCACATTCTGAAACACTGAGCTCGTCAGCTGGAAAACTGACAATCTGGGTTCAAAACCCAAGCGCCAGATGATGGGGTGAATTCCCATTCTTGCCCCAGCTCCTGCCTACCTAGCAGTTTGAAAGCATGTAAATGCAAGTAGATAAATAAGTACCACTTTGGTGTGAAGGTAACAGCGCTCCATGTGCCTCAGCATATAGTCATGCTGGCCACATGACCACAGAAGTGTCTTTGGACAACACTGGCTCCCTCGGCTAAGAAACTTGAGATGAGCACCACCCAACTGGAAAGGGGAAACCTTCAACTTTAAGTTAATCTGAGTACAATGCCACATGGAAGGGTGCATTGCTATTGTCCAATTGTAGCCTAAGTGAAAGTTTACTATATTCTGATTGAAATTCTATTTCAGGGATCCTTTGTTTAAGTACCACCATTACCTGATTAAGTACCACCATTATCTATTGTTTCTTTGCAACTCAGAGATTTAAACAGAGAGAAGAAAAGAAGGAAAAGAATAAAAGAGTTAGCTTTATTTTTTTAAAGGCCTAGAGAAAGTTTTCATAAGAATATTCAAGAGCAGAAAAGCATCCATAGCAGTTGAAATTTCAATCATGATGACAAAATCTGCATTTGTGAAGTGATAACATCAACTCTGCTCCTTATCAATATGTTTGAGCCATGACTTATTAAATGGGGTAGAGGTTGCATCATGATATTGTGATGCACATTTTGGTTATTTTTTCCCCCTTGTCCATCTCAGATGCTCCCACTGGCTATCAATCTTCATATACATGTACATTTATCTAAAACAAGGGATTTATTATTATTTTTTCTTCCAAACAAATCCACAGAAATGTTTGACTGGTTCCCATTTTGCTTAATTCTGTAGTACTATATGGAATGGAATTATTGAAAATATGAGATACTGCGTAAATATTCTTTTATTTTTTTAGATTTGTATGCCACCCTTTGGAAGCAATTATTCCCAAAGCATCTCAGTGAATTGACTCATTCATTTCCAGGTGGCCACAAAGAAACATTTGAAATAAATGCAAAGAGAGCTGTGCCTCTAAAGCAGCCTCTTCATCAAAACAACAATACTAGGCACAATGAAAATGTACAACATTATCTTTCCATTCCATGATCGTTAGAACCTATTGAAAGGACAAATGTATTGTTTCAAACACAGATTCACCTTCCAAGTGAATATAATCATATTTAAGCTAGTCAATGTAGCTTATGTATACATATGGTAGCCCAGGCAGGGGATGTGGTGGTTCAGTGGCTAAGACACTGTGCTTGTCAATCAGAAAGGTCAGCTGTTCAGTGGTTCGAATCCCTACTGCTGTGTAATGGAGTAAGCTCCCGTTACTTGTCCCAGCTTCTGCCAACCTAGCAGTTCGAAAGCATGTAAAAATGCAAGTAGAAAAATAGGAACCACCTCTTGGCAGGAAGGTAACAGTGTTCCGTGCACCTTTGGCATTTAGTCATACCGGCCACATGACCACAGAGACATCTTTGGTCAGTGTTGGCTCTTCAGCTTTGAAACGGAGAGTCGGGAACAGCTAGCATATATGTGCGAGGGGAACCTTTACCTTTATATATATGGTATCTACCTTCTAACACCCTCATCTTGGTGGCAAGGTGTTCCACTGGTTAATTGTCTTCATTGTCAGGAAGTTTCTCCATAATTCCAGGTTGCTTCTCTCCTTGATCAGTTTCCACCCGTTGCTTCTCTCCCTTTTGGCATCTCTCCCTAAACATCTGCCCTGCCTTTCGCTGCTCCTCTACAACTCCCTCCATTGCAAAGGGACGTGGAGAGGAGTGGGGGGTCACCCTAGTCCCCAAAAGTGGCTCCCCCATTCCAGGCAAATTCAGGGAGGGTAAAGCCCCTTTGATTGACAGAAAACCTGCAACTGAATCTTCCAGTAGGCTATACTTTATAGCCTAAAATATCCAACAAAACTTGTTTTAACTAAACCATATTCATAAGCTAAACTTATGTTTCTGATCTTTGTTTTTTTTAAATTCTAGTTATGAAAGAGATATTTTCAGAACTGGGAATCCAAGGAATAAGCAGCAGGTATTTATTTTTTCCTGACATCACGTTTTTGCCTCCTACAATTTCTCAGAAGAGGATTTGGAGGAAAGGCTATTATTATTAATTATTATTTTAGCATCAACTAACCAGTATCCAGAAAATCTCTGCAATCTGCTAACAATAAATATTTTGAGTTTATTCTTAGCAGGCTTCTTCCGTCCCACTGCTTTAGGAGGTAATTCTCTGCACATTCATCTATTAGTAAGTGCCACTGAACTAGCACTGGTTACTTCTAAGTGAGCTAGTGCTGCACTAGCACATGTGAGCACATGTGCACATGTGAGCTAGTGCTGCATTTTTTCCCTACCATGCTTCAAACAAGGTTATCTAAGATGGGGTCTCCAACCTTTGCAACTTTAAGTCTGAAGGACTTCAGCTCCCAGAATTCTCCAGCCAGCTTTGCTGAAATGCATCAGGCTGAAATGCTTTCCAATTCGAAAGATCCTTGTTTGATCTCAAAACAGACCATTTCCAATTCAAACACAGCTGATTTGAGTCCAGAACAGCTGTTTCATACTTGCAATGGCCTGTTTTGTAATAAGGTGTTTCAATTCAAAATGAATCCAAATGATTTCCCCATTGTGACTTTAAACATATTTTTACAACTATTTAGTGATATTTAGCAGTTATTCAGCCCAGCCTTCCAAGCAGTGGTGGGTTTCAAATTTTTTAGAACCTACTCTGTAGGTGTGGCCTATTTTGTGGGCGTGGCTTGGCAGTCATGTGACAGGGTGGGAGTGGCCACCTTTTAAAATGTGGTGAAACTCATTTAACAACGCTCTTGCTTAGCAACCAAAATTTTGGACTCAATTGTGGTGATAAATTCTTTCTTTCTTTCTTTCTTTCCTTCCTTCCTTCCTTCCTTTCTTCCCTCCTTTCCTTTCCTTTCCTTCCCGTTGGGTCACTGGCAGCGGCGGGCCAGATTTATTTCCAGGTACGCCGGTGGAACCCCCTCTCACCGGTTCTCTAAATTTCACCAACCGGCTCTCGCGAGTAGGTGCGAGCCTGCAGAAACCCACCACTGCTTCCAAGCTAATGATAATAATAATAGCAGCTTACTGAATAGCATACCTAAAATCAGAGGAAATTCCTGAAAATAGTAATGAAATGGTTGGAGAAAGCAAATTTGTGTGCATGAATATTCCCAATAGCCAAATCTAACCTGAACATGGATCAGTGATGCAGATTTAATAGGAAAGTTTATTTACGGCAATACATGGGGAAGGATGGTCACAGTCGACCACCCACCTAGCTGCATCTTATAGTATTAGGTAGAATCAGAAAGCAAAAAACTCTGTGTGTGTTAGAACAGCAGCAGAAGGAATAAAAACAGGGCATGCAGGCTTCCGGTTCCGGCTCCTGCGGTGACGGGCGAGCCTAGCGCTCGCTCGCCGCTTTGTTTCTTCTTCTGCCCCCCAACGGGGGCGAGACTCCTCTTTTTTGAGGGTCTCCCGTAGGGCTGGCTCGTCGGGGGGCGCCCCCCCCACGGCGGTGGAGGAAGTGGCTTCCGGCGCGGCTCAGGTGAGGGAGAACATGCTAGCGGGGGGTTCTCCCTTCGCCTAAGGAAGACGGCGCCATTCACAACAATGAGGAGGGCTGATCGGCTCAGTCGGAAGGGCTCCCGAGGCTTCAGCTGCGAGGAGAGAGTGAGTTTTTAAAAAAACTTTTTTTTTCTGCTGCCAGCCAGGCTGAACGGACTGGGAGGGGGGTGTTTATTTTTAAAAAAAAACCCCTCGGATTTAAGCGGCACGTCAAAATGGCTTCTCTGCAAAGAGAAAGCGGAAACTTTCACTCCGGACGGTCTTTAACAAGGGAAAGTGGATTGTGACTTTCTGCAACATTGTTTCTAGGTCTGGCTGAGCTTAAAAAATTCTTTTTTTTGCTACTCTCTCCCTCTGGCTAGATGGGCGGTGGAAGTGGCTTTTCTTTGTCCCTGCCTAACTATTTCAACTAAGGAAAATTTCCAGCGTCTCTTTGAAAGCAGGACTCTCTCTGGATTTTTGAAAAAAAAAATTCTTTTGATGGATTTGTGACTTCTTCTCTGGAATACCTTCGTTATTACTATTTGTTGATTTGGGAAATTGTGTCTCTTTTGGTTTCTGAATTGTTTGCAACTCCACAGCCCTGAATTGAACTGAGCTCCTGATCTGCCCCACCAGCCCCACCCGGAAAACGCCATCTTGGTGGCAGTGACTTTAACTTTTAACCATGGCACAAGAAGCAGCACTTGTAAATTTGGAACAAAGAATGGCTTCTCTTGAAACCTCTATGCAAACTTTGATATCAGAAATAAAGGCCCAGAGGGCTGAAAATAGTACTTTTAAAAAGGAACTATTGGATACCCGGAAGCAAGTGTTGGAGAATACACAGAAGAATGAAGAATTGGAAGGAGGGTTGGAGGGGGCTAAGGGAGAGATTAAAAATGTTTCTAATGAGGTGGGGGAAATAAATGGGCATGTGTCTAGGATAGATATGGAAAGAATGACATATTTTTTGAGATTTCAGAATGTTCTTGAGGAATCTGGTGAATGCCTACCTGATCTTATGAGTACAATTTTAGCAGACTATTTACAAAAACCTAAGGATGAGATCAGGCGGGACATTGACCTAGCCTACAGAATTAACTCAGCATATGCCAGGATAAATGAAGTGCCTAGAGAGATACATGTGAAATTTGTTAGAAGGTCAACCAGAGAGGAAATCCTGAAAGCCCAGAGAGAGAAACCCTTAACTTATCAACGAGAAACGGTCACTATCTTGAAGCAGATCCCTAGAAAAATTAGAGATTCAAGAAAGAAATTTTCTTTCTTGTCTAAAACCTTGTTTGATCACGGGATTTGGTTCAAGTGGATGACACCTGAAGGGATGCTGGTGTTCTGGGAAGGAGGAAGAGTGAGGATTAAAACAGTTGCTGAGGCGGAAGCCTTTCTTAAAAAACATTCCTCTGCCCTGGGGGAAGATCCAGGGGGGACGGAGGGGGTCACGGCCCCGCCCACGGGGGGCCAGGGAGGAGAGAAAGAAGATACAATAGCCAAAAGACTTAGATCAAAAAAATAACTTTGCCTTGATTTTTCTTGAACAATTTTGTACAATATTTTTATCCGGATTTTTTGTAAATGTCTGACAGCATGAAAGGGAGAATTTAGGTAAATGTACTTGCTTTCATCTTGTAGTGGTATGGAAAATGTTTTCTATGTTAACTTTTTTAATGTGTATTTTGAGGTCTCGGAAGGCCCGACGACTCTGACGTGAATGCTCTCAAAATTTCTTTGTAACCATTACCCTATCCTGTTAAAAAATGTAAAACCAATAAAACTTTTTCAATATAAAAAAACAGGGCATGCAGAGTAAAAGACCATGAGGTCAGTAGGCCATTGAAGAGCTGAAGAATCAGTGTCACTGAATTTAATAATAATTACAACAATCTGCTTTTGCAAAAAAAAAGACCCCTACCTTACTCGGAATTGCATATATACTCAGATGTTATCTTAACAGCTCTTTGGTTCGGGGTTAGGATTTGAACTGTTTTTACCAATCCTAGACTGTGAGTCGAATTGAAGATTAAATGTATAAAATAATGTAATAATAATAATAACAACAACAGATTATTGCTAAGATCATTCACTGGAAATTGTGCCAGAAGTTTGGATTTGAGCACAGCAAAAATCACTGGGAACATCAGGTTAAAAACGTTTTAGAGAATGAGAAAGTCAAGATCTTGTGGGACTTTAGAATTCAGACTGACAGACACTTGTCCTACAACACACCTGATATAACAATAATTGAAAAGAAAAAAGTATGGTTCATTGACATTACAATACCTGGTGATGCACGAATTGAAAATAAGCAGCAAGGAAAAAATCACAAAATATCAGGACTTGCAAATTGAAGTTGAGCGACTGTGGAAGAGAAAGTCGTGTGTTATCCCGATTGTGATTGGAGCCCTTGGAGCAATATCTAGGGGACTGCCTCACTATGTGGAGGTTCTAGGTTTGCCGGACTTGAGCATTCTGACTCTACAAAGGGCCACCCTGCTTGGAACTGCTTATATCCTCTGACATTACCTTGACAGTTCCTAGGTCCTTGGTTAGGACTCGAGCTGTTGAGCTACCAACCAGCCCCAAACGCTGTGAATTTCACCAAAGATTAACCACAGAATAACAACAACAACAACAACAATAACAACAGTGATACCCATTGTCAAAACAGTGATACCCATTGTCAAAACAGTGATACCCATTGTCATCGGGGCACTTGGTACCATGTCTGAGAATTTTATAAAACACATCAAGAAATTGCAGCTTCCAGCAATAACACCAGTGGAACTGCAAAAAAAACTGTGCTATTTGGAACATTGTACATTTTAAGGAGGTACTGGGTTAATACTTAGGACACTGGCAGCAATCTGTATCAACCGTTAGCTCACGTCAATGGTATTTGTGATGCATTTTTGAATACAGTTTATACAGTTTATTGATGTCACTGTTCCTTGAGATGTCAGAGTTGAAGAAAAAGAACTAGAAAAAATAATGAAATATTGCGACCTGGCCATCGAAACTATACAGCTATGGATCAAGCATGTAACAGTGATACCCATTGTCATCGGGGCACTTGGCACCATGTCCAAGAATTTTACAGGATACATCAACAAATGCCGTTTTTTGCTCATTTTTGCCCAGCCCCCAGGAGCGCTCTACAAGCCTCCTAAAGGCTATGCATGCCTCTTTTTTTGGCAAAAAAATGGGCCTGTTTTTGGAAAAAATGGGCCTTTTTTGCTTGTTTTTGGCCTCCCCACCCCAACCCCCAGGAACATTTTGCAGGCCTCTCAAACTCTGCATGCCCCATTTTTCACAAAAAAAATAAGGCGTGCAGAGGGTTTGGGAGGTCTGTCGAGTGCAAAAACGTTTTTTTTAAATTTACCCCTTCAAAATCTTGATGCGTCTTATACTCTGAAAAATACAGTATATTCTGAAATTTCTTCCCAGTTCTTCAGCTAAATAACAGCCTCCATCCACTCCTGGCTTATTCTGAAAAGCTAAGAAAGTTGTACCTATTTAGTACTTAAATAGAAAACTACCAGGAAATTTACAGACTACATTGGAGACCCCCCCCCCCAAATAAAATTCTCGAAAAAGACAATGCTTAAACACTTCCAATTTGTTACCAAGAAAATTACTTACACGCATCTATCACCAGACTTTGAGTGCAATTCAAAAGAGCCTTTATGTATATACAGACAGCACATGTTTTATTGAATTATTCCTTCAAGCAGTTACAGTTCCAAAATCCAACACTGAGTTTTGGATACATACATACATGATCAGGAGGAGAACCAGTGGTCTAGTGGCAATTACAACTGCCTCACATGTAATACTTCCCTGGTTCGAATCCCAATAAGGGATTCTCCCACTAGTTGATGAGAGCTAAATAGCTTGAAATAGATCTATACTCATCTCCCTTGTTTATTTATTTATCAGCACAAACATCTCTCTCTCACACACACACACACACACACACACACATACACATGCATACATACATACATACATACATACATACATACATACATACATACACATACATACACGATTAGTAAGATGGGAATCAAATTCTCTCCTGAAGAACTACTGTGACTCATGTAAGTTTAACTTAAACTGGCTTTTAATATGCTGTATTTGACATTACAGTTTCACAGCCACCAAAATTCCTAAGGTGAAATATGAATTGACAGAACATTCTTTGCTGCCTGCATCAGTTTCACCAGCACCTTCAGCTGCAGTAAGTGACTTACCGATACTTCAGTTTTGCTAGCACATACATTTTATTAGAACAAGGTAGTTATTGGACAGAAGATTTTTTAAAAAACATAACCAAAACAAGGTTGTTCATCTGTTGGGTCGAACTCTTACGAAGTAGCAGGTTACATTTTATGCTCTAAGCGTATGCCTTGGGTGTATCTGAATGCTGTAAAAACAGCAAAATATACACATCTATCCAGAATTTCTCTTTTATTGGTTTTCAAGATTTTTTTGCTATAAGACAGGGGTCCCCAATCTTTTTTGCACCAGGGACCGGTTTCATTTTAAAGAAAGTTTTGCAGACCGGCTGAGTGGCTCAGCAGTCATGTGACTGGGTGGGCGTGGCCAACTTGGAAAATGTGAAACTCACTTAACAATGGTCTTGGTTAACAACCAAACTTTTGGGCTCAATTGTGGTCATACGTTCTTTCTTTCTTTTTCTTTCTTTCTTTCTCTGTCTCTTTCTTTCCCTCTTTCTCTCTCTTTCTTTCTTTCTCTTTCTTTCTCTCTTTCCTTCTTTCTCTCTCTCTTTCTTTCTCTTTCTTTCTCTTTCTTTCTCTTTCTCTCTCTTTCTTTCTTTCCCTCTTTTTCTTTCTTTCTTTCTTTCTCTCTCTTTCTTTTTTCTTTCTCTCTTTTTCTCTCTCTTTCCTTTCTGTCTCTCTTTCTTTCTCTCTTTCTCTGTCTGTCTTTCTCTGTCTCTCTTTCTCTCTCTCTCTCTGTCTCTCTCCCCTTCGTCCGCCCATCTGTCACTCTATGTGTGTGTGTGTCTGTCTGTCTGTCTGTCTGTCTCGCATTCACGCACTTAATCACTTTCTGCGTCTCTCTTTCTCTCCCTCCCTCCCTCTCTCTGTCTCTGTGTGTGTGTCTGTCACTCTCTGATTCCCCCCTCCCTCCCTGTCTCTCTCTGTGTCTGTGCCTCTCTCTGTCTGTGTGTCGTCGTCCCCGCCCCGCCCGCCCCCCCGCGGAGCCTCCTCAGCCCGGCCCGCCGCGCTCACTCGCCTTAGCCTGCCCTCGCTCAGGCTCCTTCCAGGAGCTGAGAAGCCTCCGTGTGTGTGTGTGTGTGTGTGTGTGTGTGTGTGTGTGTGTGTGTGTGTTGGGGAACGGCAGCCCCTGGAAGACGACGAGTGGCCGGCATGCCGGCTGTGGAGGGAGGAAGGGGGAGGGAGGAAGGGAATCGGTGGCCAGGAGTCCCACCGTCGACGAGGGTGGAAGAGCCGCACTCCAATGGCGCGAACAGCCACGCCTGCGCTCTCCTGCGCGCTCTGCCCAGGGGGCTGCCCCCTCCTCCCTCCTCCTCCTCTCCAGCCCTGCGGCCCGGTTCCTACCAAGCCACGGACCGGCACCGGTCCGCGGCCCGGGGGTTGGGGACCCCTGCTATAAGAAATTCCTTCTTGCTAAGGACTCTCCTCCCCCCGCTCCCCTTTGTACAGGTACATCCACAGGAACATAGGTTCTTGTCTAATGTTAGTTTTGGACTATTGATTCACCTCCTAGATCGATATTGCTAACACTGCCTGGTGGGAATTTTTGTAGAATTGGGTAGCAAGGCCAAGATTAAAGCTAAGATTTCTTGGCTGGAAACATTTGCTTTATGGTAAGCTACAATTGTGACATACAAAACTTCTCATCCGCTTCAGCAATTCCCCCATGGTTACTTAATTCTGGGGTATAGAAAGATAATCTAACTCAAGTGACAAGTTAATGACAACATTAATGGTACTTTGGCCACGCCAATGGTTTGATTTTTGCTTTTGGGACAAAAATGGGAAATGTTATACAGTATTTCTTGTTTGTTAGTTTTCCAATTTCTGGGACTTATCTACACAGGAGAATATCTTAAATAACTGGAAGGACAAATACTGTCAAAGTGCCCTTTTGATTAATCTGTGCATCAATCTTCTATTTAGGGGTCCCCAACCTTTGCAACTTTAAGTCTGAAGGACTTCAGCTCCCAGAATTCTCCAGCCAGCTTTGCTGGCTGGAGAATTCTGGGAGCTGAAGTCCTTCAGACTTAAAGTTGCAAAGGTTGGGGACCCCTGTTCTATTTTATGAAGCATTGAGAGAGTGGAAACTATAAAAGGGAAAGGGGGCAGTCTGTGTTAGTATTTTGTCCTATCACTGCAGTCTCTGCCTCACTCATGTGTCATATGATCCATACTCAGACTTGTCTTTTCCCACATTAATTCTTTTTTTTTTCCTGACTGCTTTTAAAACTTGGAAAAGATGGGCACTTGTGGTTACAAGTGCTAGTAGTTAAGATTAGTAACAATTGAGGTTAGTAACAATTCTAACAGGAATCACTAGGGAAAAGGCAAGTTATTACGTCCAACATATGCCTGATGAGATTGAAAAGGAAGAGAAGAGAGAAGCAGCATAGACATATGTCAGGAGCCTCCAATCTTGTCAACTTTAAGATCTGTGGACTTCAACTCCTATAATTCCTCAGCCATCAATGCAAGCTGAGGAATTTTGGGAGTTGAAGTCCACAAGTTTGTAAGTTTGGAGACCCCTGACATATGGCAATCTTAAATCTGCCCTCAAGGTGGAGGAAAGGGATTAATTTTCTGCCTGAAAGCATTTTTTGTTTCTTTCTCTAGGAAAAGAGACACTTGCAGCTGTAACCCTTATATTTTCCATAACTTTCAATCAATACAAGCCGCAAAAAAAAGTTGATTATTTGCTCGTTTTGTTGAGGGTGAGGTGGTTTTTGAACCTTCCTAAGCTGAAAAATATAGGTTATCTGCCTAAGACCTCCTTTACTTTATTCTAAATAGTCATTAGTTTAGAGGAAAAGGAATATGCAGATTTTTTAAAAACAGATAAACAAATCCAAGGATTGTGTAAGGAAACTTTCATTAGACTGTCCTAATTTTTCTTCTGTACATCCTATAAAAGAGGTTCAACCTCTTGAACCTTGGTTGGGTGGGATGAATGTTGATTATGTAACCAACCAGAGATAATGGTCATTCTGAAGGTTAATAAACAATGTTAAAAAATTGTTAAATATTGTGAATTCTTTTGACTGCAGCGGCACTTAAACTGCTTGTGCAAGGTCTGTTTTATGTATTTCTTTCTGCCTATCTAGCATTTGACCTACATACATGGTCTCCCACGGAAGCTGCCTGAAAATATTGCAAGTCATTTCAGAATAAAATTTGCAGGAGGGACCTATTTAAATGTTCTTTAAATCATTTGCTTATAAAGATTTCCCAGATTACCTTGGTATCATCTTTACTTAACAGATTAATTACTCTGTAGTTAGCTATTAAACCAGCAATTAAATATTTGTCGTCATGATATACTCCTTGGCAAATGATTTAATTAGCACTGAATGTTGAGAAATGGCTGCTAAATAGCAGGCATTATGTTGTAACAGAATAGAGTAATTACATTTCATTACGACTATTATTAATTTTATTAACCGAATAAATGTCAAGTATTTTCTCAACTCCTACTCCAAGCTGTATCATACTGTTTGAGAATCAGATACAAAAGTAAGATGCACTCACTGTCTCAGTACAATTGCTAAATTATCATGTCTGGAGTTAATCACAGCGCAAGATGATGAAACACTCATCTTCAGAACTTTAGTTCCAGATTGAATTGTAATGGTTATCATCATCATCATCATTCTATCTTCCCTGCCGTCATCAGGCCAAATAGTAAAAAATACTATGAAAAAAGTTTAACAAATTTTTAAAAGATATTACCAGGCATGGATATATTAATTAATTAATTAATACCCACATTTGGTTCTTGATGGAAGTTGAAGCACTGTTAATTAATACTTTCCCATATAGATAGAAGAGCTCCAGGATTTCCATTCTATATGTAACCAAGCAATAAAAATGATTACAAAGGCTTTCGGATTATTGGACTCTGAATTTCAAAAACTTAATATGTAAGTATTTTTATTCTACAGTTTACTCAGAGTAAAATAATTTCCTCAAAAATCAGAAAGTTAGGTTTAACCTGCAAAAATACCATAAGTATAGTTGATATTGTTTCAGAATATATTACAAACTGCCTGCAAATGTAATTGTTTCATTTTCATCTTAACTATGACTTTTAGTAATATTCAGAATAAATTACAATACAATGCAATACAATAGCAGAGTTGGAAGGGACCTTGTAGGTCTTCTAGTCCAACCCCCTGCGTGGGCAGGAACCTTATACCATTTCAGACAAATGGCTATCTAACTTCCAGGGTTGGGGCATTCTTAAAGACTTCCAGGGTTGGGGCATTCACAACTTCTGGAGGCAAGCTGTTCCAGAGGTTATTTGTTCTAACTGTCAGGAAATTTCTCCTTAGTTCTAAGTTGCTTCTCTCCTTGATTAGTTTCCACCCATTGCTTCTTGTCCTGCCCCCAGGTGCCTTGGAGAATAGTTTGACTCCCTCTTCTTTGTGGCACCCTCTGAGATATCGGAACACTGCTATATCTCAGAGGGTACCACAAAGAAGAGAGAAGCATAATATAGTGATGATTGTTATCGCCATAATTTTTTTTAATGTAGGACTAGCCAATAACCTGGCGTTGCCTGTGTATGTATTTATAGGGGGGAAATGTCCGGACCAAACATAATTTCTAATGTTGGATTTTCCCCCTTACCAGAGGAAGCCCCCTTGTGGAGTACTGTGAAGCTGTTACCATGACAACTCCACTGCGCTGTATAGTAGAAGCTATTTTACAGCAGTACAGTAGAAGCCATTTTAAGGCACAACAGGCTGTATCTTAACAGAACACACACCCCGAGGGGTTTTAGGGGTGACTTACCCGCAAAGTATTTGTTTCCAGAGAGTAAGCCATCTGTGTACCAATTTTGGTTGAAATTGCTTGAGGCGTTCCAGAGTTATGCTGGAATACACACACACACACACACACAGCCATTTTTTATATAAATGGCTGTGTGTGTGTGTATGTGTGTATGTATTTAGCCCTCTGGAGCTCCTGAAGGCTCCAGAGGGCTAAAATTGGCCCTACAAGCAACTCGGAAGTGACTTCTGGTTTGCGCAGAGTGTCATTTTCTTGCCTTCCAGAGCCTTCAGGGAAGCCTTCTGAGAGCTCCTGAACACTCCGGACAGCTAAAACTGGCCCTACAAGCAATCCGGAAGTGACTGCCTGTTTGCTTGGAGTGTTGTTTTTTGCCCTCTGGAACCTTCAGGGAAGCCTCCTGAAGGCTCCTAAATGCTCCAGAGGGCTAAAACCAGCCCTGTGAGCAAACCGGAAGTCCTGAACTTCCATTTTGCCCATAGCACTAGTTTTTCGCACTCCGGAGGGCCTCAAGAGGGAAGCTGTTTTTGCCCTCTCCAGGCTCCTTGAAAGCCTCTGGAGCCTGGGGAGGGCAAAAAAATAGTGCCAAAAGCAGGGGGGCACATGCACATGGGGTGCACATAGTATTATGGGTGTGGCACGCCATGCACAGCTCCCCTACGCTCCCCCCACTTTTGGCACGTGAGCCATAAAAGGTTCGCCATCACTGGTATAGGTTCTCCTGCCTGAGCAAGGGATTGGACTAGAAGACCTCCAAGGTCCTTTCCAACTCTGTTGTTCTGTTATTCTGTTAGCTGCACAGTCAAATGGCCTTCCCTTTTTATGTGCAAAGGAACAGGCCTTCAATTGTATGGGCTTCATTACCTTCTTCATTCTCCCATCCCCAAATCCAATTAGAAATAGGCAACACAGGTGAAGGTAAAATTGCCTTTAAATCAACTTCTGGTACCCTATAAGGACAGATCCCTGTTCTTTTCCTGACAACAGTATAGAAGCAGTTTGTCATCATCTTCTCCAGCATATATTTGAGGCCATATTTCGAAGTTATTTTCTATTTTAATTAGACCAGTGTAAAACAATATCCTTGATCAATTCCCTTCTTAGCTATCTACAGGCTACATTCTGGTGTTCTTGCTGGGAAAGATTTTCCTCCGTCTAACCAAAATAACATTAAAATATGAAACATGTATGTATGTGACTTTAATCAACATAAAACTATAGCAATGTAGTACATGTTCATGGTACTTCTTTCAATTAGGGAATGTGTATGAATGGATGTATATAACTATTTCTATATATCTGTTCTGTACATTTATTTGTTTGTGTTTGTTTGCTTGCTTGCTTTTTTAAATAAAGCTCAATTCTTATTTTTTATCATTTCAGGATAAAAGCTGAACTTGCTCAGGCAACCAAGACTTTTCAGCATGAAAAAGATCAGTATGACAAAAACCTGAAAAACCAGCAGAAGGTAGGGTTTAATATTATTTAGTATTATTAGTTAGTATTAGTATTATTTCTGTTAATACTAGTGTTGCAAATTGGGCTACCTTCATTACTAATTATGTCAAGACCTTCAATAAGCTAATATCTTCTGGGAGACTCAAAATAAAATTATACTTAATAACTAATGCAATAGATTAAATATTTTTGAAGGCAATTGCATTCAAGGCAAACAAATAAACACTTGACATTTAATAGTTAAAATTAGCAGTCATACAGAACTCCAACGCAATTAATAATCCATGGGGAATTTGATACATTCACTTCAGTGAGAGTTAAGACCTGCAGTGAACTCACAGAAAAGTATGGATCATTTTTGTGGAGTCTGCCGAGTATTCAGTTTTTATTGTCAAGGAAAATAAAAGGAAAAAGAAGATGCAAAAACGTCTTGCCATGGCAAGAGGAATGGGGAAAAAGTTTAAGGCTTCTTGTTATACAAGAGAACAAGAAGTTTATAACATGCAGCATTCATAAAAAAATCTATACGCTCTATGAGTTACACTTTTGCACATGAATTATTGAATTTAACTTGAATTTGACTTTTGCACATGAATTTTGCACAGGAATTATATTCCTGTGGGGGAAAAGGGAAAAATGAGGATTACTCAACTGTTGTGGCCCAGTCGGCTTCGGATGAGCTGCTGATGGATTCCTCTAGTGAGGAGTCCTATGAGTCTGCTCTAGAGAAGGAGGCCGAGAGTGAGAGAGCAGAGTGCCCGACTAGGCATCAGGAGGCACCTGGGGCTTGGTGTAGTGGGGAGGAGGAAACCCAGTTTGTCCCTGATGTCAGGCTAAGAAGGATTGAGAGGAGGCAACGTCAATTAGCAGAAAGACGCAACCGGATGAGATAATGAGTATCAGCTGCCTAATTGACCGGCTCCCCCCAAGAGGCTTTAAAAGAAATCCTCTGTGAAGAGTAAGTTTGCAGGAAACAACGTATCATCTGAAGAGTCAAAGCTTTCGTGTGTATCAAGTTCTTTCGTTAAGAATCTTCAGGCCTAGTCAAGGTCGGTCCGGGCAAGCTGCCAAGTATCAGTCAGTTTAGTCATTTGTCTTGTGAAAGAGGGAGTCAGGACACTAACCAAAGTTGTCTTAGGTCTATGATGGCGAACCTCTGGCACGTGTGCCCGGAGTGGCACACAAAGCCATGTTATCCGGGACGCCGGCCTTGCCTGTTTGTCTTCTGGGTTTCTGGTGCAATGATCAGCTGTACTTCGCACATGCAGCAGTGCAGAAAATCAATGTGTGCATGTCCACTGGCCAGCTGATTGTCATGTACGCATGCGCGCCAGAACCCAGACATTTAACTTTTTGGGAGCACAATCCCTTTGTGCGCACGGCAGTGCCAAAAACCACCCGGTGCATGCGTGCCGGCTGGCTGATTGTTGTATATGCATAAGCGCTAGAACCCAGAAGTTCAGCTTTTCCTGAGTACAGCCCTGACAAGCACGTGCACACACATGTGTGATGTTTCCGTGTGACCTTTTCGGCACTCAGTGCTGAAAAGGTTCGCCATCACTGTCCTAGGTATACTGAAAGCTGGTGTAGTAAGAAAAGAGGTATTGATTGTCATGATCTCCCCTGAAGGGAAAGATAAATTTGTGGATACATCTTCTCGTTGCCTTTATCTCATTATCAGTCACTGAATTCCTTTAATTCTTTAACTTCAAGCACCTCTGGTTATGAGGAAGAACAAGTAGAAAGACTTTAAAGACTGAAGAAGAGCAAACCCCAAAGAACTGAGATGGAAAACAGAAAGATAGAGAAAAGTTATATTTAAAAATATTTCAGTATAACATTTTAATAAATTACATATTAATAAAGGAAAATACAAACTTATAAAGGTCATATTATAGCACATGCAAGGAATAGAATTTGGTGTCTATGCTGGTGAATGGTTACTGCCAGGCAATATTGATCTTTTAAGTGTGAAAGTATTCGCTAGACATGTCAAACATACGGTATTTTTTTTGTATCTGCCATTGTTTTACTACAGTCCAATAATCAGTGATGCAAAGCGGGGAAGGTAAGAGATTGTTTTTAACAGCCTTAGGTCACTGTTGCTTAGATAGAACATCCTTGGGTCCTTTTGAAAATCTTGGGCTTCCTATCTTTGACTAGCACTACTTAGCACTACTAACTACTTACTTACTACTTACTACTAGCACTACTTAGCACTACTTACTACTTACTTTGAAGACAAAGTAGTGATGTTTAGCACTACTTACAGCTGCATTCCTTTAGATAGCCTTCACTTGTTATAATTGCTAACAAAGCTTGGGAACTGATGTGAATTAGATGGTGTATTTATGGAGTTGGTAGACGGTGGTAAGTATTCTTAACTTTCTAATAAAGATTTTTTTTTCTTTCTTTAACTCAGGAGCTACAAGTGATGCTAGAAAAACACAAAATCCAAAACGAAGCATGGCTCAAAGCCAGAGCTGAGGAGAATGACAAGGAAAAGGAGGAACTCTTCAAACTGAGAGTAAATATTTACAAAACTCAAGAGAAGGGTAGAGGCTGGCAAGTTTCCCAACATTTCCTTATCCCCTTTCCCCTGAGTTGCTTTTGATGCTCGACATAAAACAACTCCCTGGAACCAAATTTCAGCCCTGTAAGATAAATATAGTGCCCATGTTTCAAAACTAAAACCAGTTTGATAAAACTGTTGCATTTGCTGGAGCTTGGGAAAGTTAAGATAAACTGTGTTTTCAGAAATAATATTGTTTTTTCTGTTCAGTGACTTTGAACAAGACTCTGACTGCCTTCTAGATTAAATAATTTTGGCTTAATTGCAATGATATCCCCCAAAGGATATATTAAAACAACACTTAGAAAGTCCCCGTAGTGTGCAGCCCTACATTAAAAAGAGCTTTGTTTTGGTCTAAACCACAAATTTTGGTGAGAGTGGGGCAAAAGAGAGAGAGATTAATAATATTTTCTGAGTAATGTATTCAAAAATGATATTGTTTATATCATTTTTATGATTTCACTATTGTTAAGCAGCATTGCAATCTGGCCAGACAAATCCAGTTATTGGACAGCTAAAATATCTAAATACATGAAAATTCCCTGGCGGAATATAAAATTACATATTTGTTCCATTCGTGTATTGAGTTGGGCTGGGGAATCTATTTTGGATGCAAACTGGAAGAGTGGAGCAAAATATTCCAGTCTTTTTTTAATTATACAGCTGCAAAGTAGTTTTCCCCAGTTTGGTTCCAGGGGTGGACAGAAAATGAGCAGGGAGAAAAGATCTTAAAATTATATCATGGTCGATGGAAAGCTATAAGGTGAGTCTATGAAGGCATATCTCAGTCCTAGCTTATAAGTGAAAAGATTTTAAAATTTAATATACCGGTAGGTACATCCAATAGTCCCAAATATCAAGTATGAATCAAGTCTGTTTTCAATTTTTGCTGTTTCTAAATATATTTTCAGTTTTTCATCATAACAATAAAAGTGTATCACAAACATTACATTTTAAAGTAAAGATGATCTCCCCACAGCCTTAAGCCTTAATAAAATTCCCAAAACCACCTCTAGCTAAGAGGTGGTATTCAGCAGGTTCTGACCAGTTCTAGAGAACCGGTAGCGGAAATTTTGAGTACTTAAGACAGGGATGTCCAAACTTGGGAACTTTAAGACTTGTGGACTTCAACTCCCAGAATTCCCCAGCCAGCATAGCTGGCTGGGGAATTCTGGGAGTTGAAGTCCACAAGTCTTAAAGTTCCCAAGTTTGGACATCCCTGACTTAAGAGAACCGGTAAATGCCACCTCTGACTGGCCCAACCCTATCTATTCTCTGCCTCCTGAGTCCCAGTGATCAGAAGGGAATGAGGATTTCGTAGTATCCTTCTCCTGCCACACCCACCATGCCACACCCACCAAGCCATGTCCAGAGGACCGGTAGTAAAAACTTTTGAATCCCACCACTGCTCTAGCTGAATCACAATATTTCAATTCAATGGATATCAGCAGCAAAGTTTTCTGCCATTTTGAAGTGTAAGGTCTGAGCTTTCCTTCTTTAAAACAACAACGCTCCCCCCAAAAAATAGAATACTTGGGTCACCCATGAAGGTGTGATACGGACTTCCGTACTGCTGCCCTGCTTCTCTTCTTCCCCAAAGCACATGTCCTTTTTAGTACTCTCTACCTTTCACGGAGTTATGATGCCTTGGTTTTGTGTGGACTACATGTTCATTTATTAAAAACAACAGATATTGTGTTATACTTTTTTTTAATCATGTAGCTACTGAGCAGCAATTGCATCTCAGAAAAATACAGCTCCAGCTCCCATGGAGCTAACATACAAAAGGACTCAAAAGAATAGATCTTGTGAGTGTCACCCCTCCTGCTTTTCCTCTTCCCATTCCAGTAGTTTTATTGTCTACATAATTTCATCACACAGGAAGATTGTTAATGTCTACATTAATCTTTTCCTAATATGGGGGTGCATTCTTGTGTTTATAAAATTAATTCATTAATTAATATGGAACATCGCAATTGAGATCAGTTACAATTATTTTTCATAAAGATTTTAATCTCATTGAGTTAAAAACACACTCGCTTGTCGTGTAACTGATGATTTATGTTTTTCAACTAACTATTGTCAAGATCATCAAACATAAATCAGCTTTGAAAAAGAGACAGAGAATGGAGCTCAATTTTTAGTGCAAGGTCCTTATTTTTTGTCCCCACGTGAGGAAGTGATGCAAATAAAACCCTATGATGATTCTCATATCATTAGATCTAATTAAACAGCATAACATTGTTTTTAGAGCATAATTTCCTATAGCTTCTAGTTTTTAATACGTATATATGTTAATACATTATGTGCACATACATTTTTTTCTGTGAAATATTTCAAGTCAACAACTCATTTTCATTGGAGCAATATACAGCATTTATTTCTCTACAAGTTCATTTTAATTACTGGTTTTTAGTTCTAAAAATTCCCATGGTGAACATTCACTTCTGGAAAAATCATATACAAAGCAAATAAAACCTTTTGCGCCATCCACTGCCTCAACTAGCAAAATGAAACAGTAGACGGAACAAGTCATTTTGTTAAGCTAATGTGCATACCATACTGGTCAACTTAAATCTGTGATAAATATTAAACCAATTCCATACTTTAACATTACACAAAATTCTGTTGCAGTTTTCTCTTTGTTACTACAAATTTTTTGGTCTAGTGGTTGACGCACCTGGCTAGAAACCACAAGATTTCTAGTCCCGCCTTAGGCATGAAAACGACTGAGTGACTTTGGATCAGTCTCTCTCACAGTATAACCCAACAGGTGTGGTGGTTTAGTGGCTTAATTATGCTGGAGAAGGTTTCTGCTCCTGTAGTTCAAGTCCTAGCGCTGCATATTGGGGTGAGCTCCTGTCATTTGCCTCAGCTTCTGTCCACCTAACACTTTGAAAACATATTCTATGTGAGTAGATAAAATAGGTACCATTGGGGGGGGAGTGGCGGGATGGACGGCCTGACCTATTTCATATTATGTGTTTTGATTGCTTGACTTTTCTTTCACACATTATACAGATTAAGCCTTTGCGGTTAATAAAGTAGAGTTTATGTCTGAATGGAGGAAAGAGGCAAATTTTTGGGTATCCAAGAGCCTACATTAGAATTGATAGTGGAGGGTGAAGGTCACAGTGGATAGAACACTGATGCAAATCAAGAAAGCTTTGGCAAACATGTGGGCAGATCTGTGAATCCTCCCCCCACAAAATAATTTTGAGGAGGGAAGGAACTTGAGGATAATTAAATTGCTATACCTATTTCAGAGAATTCGAACTTTAGTTTTCATGCATTTTGTTTTTCAACCAGGATCAAATAAAGACAATAGTCCAAAGTGGGTCACATAAAAGGTGTTTGGAAGTTTCCCATGACCAAGTGTCATCTTAATCAAATGAATGATAGTTTATGTAACAAATCATGATTAAATGAATCATTGCTTAACACAATGCAGGAAAAAAATTGGAAGAAAAGCTTCACGTGATTTTATTTCCCTCTGGACAGGGTGATTAGAGATTTTAAAACATGTATTTTACTTACCCAAAACAATAATTTGCTCATGAAGATTGTATAACACCTGCTCAGATTCTGGAACCGAAAAACGTTGTGGAAAGGGTCTGGAAGAGAGATATGGTTATTTTTATGCTTTGCACTTATTCCTGTGGTTCAGAATTTTAATCTAAGTGCGCCTTCTGACTTTTCTCCCACAGGAAGCAATTCTTCAAGATCAGGAAAGGCTGAGAGATGAACAGCAAAATGTTCTGCAGTGCAATCAGCAGCTCATTTCTGTAATGCAACAACTCAAAGGAATGTGAACCGTTTGCTGAATGAAGCCTGATCACACAACACAGCGTTGCTTCAAACGGATGAGCTGTTATGTATACTGGGACAAAAGATCCTGCTACACTACCAATTAAAGCTCGATCTTGCTGAGGTACATTCAACCCTAAGATTCTGGTTCCATTAAATTCCCACTTGCTTTTAAATACATTATAAATTTTTGATGCTCTGTTTTTCTTTTTTTTTAAAACCAGATATGTAGACGAGAGTGCCTGAGGTGTTAAATAATGAGGAGGATAAATATACTGAAATACCTCTTATGCATTTTGTAAAAGTTGGATCGTGTGTTTCTGTTCACAAGGCCAGCAACACATGCGGAACACTTAAAAGGGGAAGGGACTTTAATATTTTTTTAAAGATGTGTCCAAAGAACATGCTATCGTTCTTTAAGAGCCACATTTCTGATTATCAGAGTAATGGTAACCAATGTTTTGGCTTAGGGTAAAAAAAAAAAGAAGGGGGGAGGGTTATTAGGGTTCAGTTCTTAATAGTGTATAACAACCCGCTTCCCCTTCCCCAAATATGGTTATTCAGATGTCAATCCCATTGAGATATCTCTAATGCTGGCAGAATTAGTAAATGTATCCTTATTATTTTGTCATCCCCTTGATCAACTGATGAAAACATATTGCTTTTCCTGTTTTGCAGCTGAAAGTTGAAATTAAAGACATAATGTTTTCATAACATTTGCCCAATAAACAAGTGGCTAACTGTGAACTTCAGTCAGTGACCTCAACTCTCCTGTGTCTTGTAGTTCTTCGCTGGACTCATAGTGGTTTGGACTCAAAAGTCTGTAGAAAAAATGTTGAGAAAATCATTCTAAACAGTGTAAAAGATGAACCTATGGGTGGAGGGAAGATAAGATAGAGAGTACCGTATTTTTCGGAGTATAAGACACACCTTTTTTCCTCTAAAAAGAGGCTGAAAATCTGGGTGCGTCTTATACATCGAATACAGCATTTTTTTTTGCCACCTGAAACCCCGCCCCTTCACCAAAATGGCCATGCGCATACCCTTATGGAGGCTTCCAGAGAGCTCCTGGGGGCTGGGGAGGGCAGAAATGAGCAAAAAACAGGGGGGGGTTGCCCCCCCCAGCCCCCAGCAGCACTCTATAAGCCTCCAAAAGGCTATGCATGCTATTTTTTGACCAAAAAATGGACCTTTTTCACGAAAAAAGGGCCATTTTTCCTCATTTTGCCCCCCCCCCCCCCGGAGCACTCTGCAAGCCGCCCCAAGGCTGTTCATGCCTTTTATTTGAAAAAAAATGGGCCCATTTTCACGAAAAATGGGCCATTTTGGGGAGGTTTGCACAGTGCAAAAAGGGTTTTTTTCCCCCTTTTGGAAAGCTGTTTAGTTAGAGTGGTAGATAAGAATTACGTTGGTCAAGTACTGCTTTTTTTAATTTTATTTTAATCATATTTATATCCCGCCCTTCTCCACGAAGGACCCAGGGCGGCGCACAGGAATCTAAAAACATACAAAATGATAAATACAAAATTTAAAAACATATTAAATTACAATCCTATGCTAAATCTAAAATAGCCCCGACGGGAGGTTAGGCTAGGCCGGCTTGCTGGAAAAGATGTGTCTTTAGACACTGGCAGAAGAGGCGGAGGTCCGAGATGATACGCAGTTCAGGGGGTAGGTCGTTCCAAAGGGCAGGGCCCGCCACAGAGAAGGCTCTTCCCCTGGGTGTCGCCAGTCGGCATTGCCCGGCCGATGGCACCCTGAGAAGGTCCTCTCTGTGGGAGCGGATCAGGCGAAGGGATGTATGGGGCAGGAGATGGTCTCGCATATAACTAGGCCCCGAGCCATGGAGCGCTTTAAAGATGGTCATCAAAAACTTTGAAGCCTACAGAAACAAAGATTTGTTCCAAAGGTGGCCAGTAATTTCCTTCTCCAGCACATGGGTAAATACACCTGGAAATATCTACCTACCTACCTACCTACTCTCTCTCTCTCTCCCTATCTACTGTATTACTCTCTCTCTCTATTTCTCTATTTTTCTCTCTCTATCCCTCTACCTACCTATCTACACTCTCTCTCTCCCTACCTACCTACTGTATTTCTCTCTCTCCCCCCTCTTTCTACCTATCTACCTATTCTCTCTCTCCCCCTACCTATCTACTGTATTTCTCTCTCTCTATTTTTCTCTCTCTATCCCTCTACCTACTTATCTATCTACACACACTATATCTCCCTACTTACCTACCTACTGTATTTCTCTCTCTCCCTATCCCTTTATCTACCTACCTACCTACCTAACTACACACTCTGTCTTCCTACCTACCTACTTACTGTATTTCTCTCTCTCTCTCTCTCTCTCTCTCCCCTACCTACCTACCTACCTACCTATCTACCTACTCTCTCTCTCCCTCCCTACCTACTGTATCTCTCTCTTTCTCTCCCTCTCTATCCCTCTATCTACCTACCTACTTTTTAAAAAAAAAATTCAAAACCTGGAAATTTTCAAAATCTGAGTGTGTCTTATACTCCAGTGCGTCTTATACTCCGAAAAATACGGTACTTCGAATTTGATCTCTTTAGAACATGAATGAATCACCTGTCTATAGCACCTTAAAGATGTAGCTTTGGCCCTGCACAGCCTCAATATGGTGTTCAAATTGCTAAGAGGGATGGAATAGATACCTCTCTCTTTTGGAATAAATGTCTTCCTTCTCCTTTCAACAGCTAAAACATAAACATCTCCCAAAGTACTACTACTGTTTTTTTTGTTTATTCTTCCTCCTCCTCCTCTTCTTCTTCGTCTTCCTCCTTTACCTCCTCCTTCTCCCCCTCCTCCTCCTTCCCTCTCTTCCTCTCCTCCTAGGGCTGGATTTGATGGGTTACTTGATTTACCTCAAATCTCAATATAAATATACTTTCAAAAACATAGAATGCCCTCTCATCAGTATTCTAGATTGAGCCCTAAAAAGCTATAGCTAGAAAGACTCTCCTTGGATATGTATGAATACACCAAATTCCAGCTAGCATGAAAAATGGTTGCCATAGCACTTAGCCCCCTCCTTCTTTCTCTATCAAGCAGATCTCTTTTTAGCCTTGGTTTTAGCATCATGCTGCTCAAATCCTGGGAAATCTCAATATAAAATTGGCAAAAAAGCGCCCAATATGTACAGATAATTTGACTTACAACAGTTCATTTTGTGACTTTTCAAAGTTACGACGACAATGAAAAAAGTGACTGTTTTTCATACTTACGTCCATTGTGACATCCCCATTGTCATATGAACAAAATTCAGAGGCTTAGCAAGTGACCAATATTTATGACAGTTGCAGTATCCCGGGGTCATGTGATCATTTTTTGTGACCTGACAAACAAAGTCAATGGGGAAACTCAACTCAACAACAATGTCATTAACTTAACAACTGCAGTGATTCATTTAACAACTGTGGCAAGAAAGGTCATAAAATGAAATAAAATTCATTTATCAACTGCCTACCAACAGAAATGTTGGGCTCAATTGTGGTCATAAATCAAGGAGTACCTGTATTGATACTTTTTTTAAGGGGGGGCACTTAGGGTCTGAAGTGCCTCCAAAACATGTGATGGCAGAAGCTGTGTTGAAATCTGGGGGTCATCTTTATTTGTTCCTGAACTTTCCCCATATTTCTAAGGGCTGTTAGCTTATGACAAGGATGTCAAACGTGATTGTGTCATGTGATGTATCATGACCAATTATGATGTTTTTTGCCTTTGCGGAGCTGGGATGGATGTGGCGCGCGCATGATGCATCAGTCCCGCGGGCCACGAGTTTGACACCCCTGGCTTATGATATTAGGTTATTGCATTCTTGAGTGGTTAGCCAGCTCTGTATTTCTATGTTTATGCTATAAGGGATAAATTAGGAGATAACCCTTTTAGCTCATCCAGGATCTAACAGGGCTGTTTGACCTGAGAGTAAAGCAGTGTTTCCCAACCTTGGCAACTTGAAGATGTCTGGGCTTTAATTCCCAGTAGGGCTGGCTGGGGAATTCTGGGAGTTGAAGTCCAGACGTCTTCAAGTTGCCACGGTTGGGAAACACTGGTGTAGAGTATTCGTTCCAATTTATGCTGCTGAAGCAAGCACAACATATTGTGTAGTATGTTGCAGTCATGTTTGAGAGATTTCCTCCAAGAGTTTCATATGCTTTCAATCATTCAACAGGAGCTATATGCCTATAGTACATTTGTCCATAGTAACATGAATTATATTGCAGCACTGAATGCAACCATACACGGGTTCTGTCTCAAATGATAGTTGGCCACTGGCAACATAATTAAATTAAAAAGAGTGTTGATTTAACATCAAAGAAACTCAGCATATATTATGTTCTGCGACATTCTGAGTTCTAGTGTCTAACGCTTACATGCTGGTACACCACCAATTGAATGGCAGCTTGCAAGAAGCCACAGTCTATTGATTCACCTCTTATAATATATGTGCTAATTAGCTTTTGCATTGGCCCACCTGGCCAATATAAAGCAACCACTATGTTTTAAAAAGAAGCAGGCAAATGCAATACACGGTGGCCCAGTTGAAATTGGATCCATGTCAGCAAAGCAGAGTTGTGGGAGAAAGTTTCCCAATTCTCCAATGTATCTTCTACATACAGCACTCAAAATATAGAAAAAGATATTGAAGTAGCAGAGACAGTGCTCTGGAGGGAGGGAGGGAGGGAGGGAGGGAGGGAGGGAGGGAGGGGAGAGAGAGAGAGAGAGAGAGAGAGAGAGAGAGAGAGAGAGAGAGAGAGAGAGAGAGAGAGAGAGAGAGAGAGAGAGAGAGGGAGAGGTATATCAATAGCACTTAGACTTATATACCACTTCATAGTGCTTTTACAGCCCTCTCTAAGTGGTTTACAGAGTCAGCATATTGCCCTCGACAATCTGGGTCCTCATTTTACCCACCTCGGAAGGATGGAAGGCTGAATCAACCTTGAGCCTGGTGAGACTTGAACTGCCAAATTGCAAGCAGCTAGCAGTCAGCAGAAGTAGTCTGCAGTACTGCACTCTAACCACTGCACCACCATGTGTCTGATTCCCTCCTTTCCCATCTGGTGTTAATTATTTCATGTATTTGTTTAGGATTTTATCAGTTATGTCTCTATGATAGTTGATTTTAATGCTTTAATGTTTTTATGCTGTAAACCACCCAGAGTAGTTGGATACAAAATGGGCAGCAAATACATTTATTAAACAAACAAACAAATATTTTGCAATCATTCATACTTGATTTCTTGCAACCAACACAATTGTTGCTTGTTAAGTCTTCAGTGAAAACTGGGATCCTTGGCTGGTTCCTTTCCTAACAAGCTAAAGCCATTATATTCCATACCTCAGGGTCATGCTTCTTCTACCGAATCCCATTTAATAGATTATATTATTTCTGTCCCAGGCCCTCATTACTGCATTACTGCATCCTACCATTAATGATATCCAAGCAGCATCTCATTTACAATATTAATTTCTCATCTCTGCATTGCTTCGAAAATACAAGCACAAATATATTGTTTTAATCTTCCACCAGAATTGAATCCATACCCCTGGATGCGTGCTGCAGGTATAATCACTCTTGCAGACCTAATTCAGGAAGTGTCTGGTAGCACGTTTTCAGACTGACACATTTTATTAAAAGACATAACCCATCTTGAGCTACACCTCATGTCATCAGATGCCTGCAGACTTGTTAACCTTGTAAATTTCTTAGATGCCACTACCAGTCTGGCTGAGTGTTGCTTTTCAGATGATTCAGTTATCCGGCCACAATCCTACTGGAGCATCAGTGTGGGTAAGATAATAGTGTTTAAAGAAGTTTAAGTCCACCTCATCCAACTTGCTGAAAATTACTATGTGAAGCAGCTGCTAGCAAAAAATAGAATCTCGGAATCAGGGAACAATAACTATAGAATAGGATTCCGACTGAAGAGGAAGTTCATAGGAAATAGCAGCTAATTTTCTTCCTTTATTGCAGTTTCATTCACAAGAGGGAGAGGGAGAGAGAGAGAGAGAGAGATAACAGGAACAGGACATAAAATCATGTCACAGGATCACTTTGGAGGTCTTCTAGTCCAACCCCCTGCTCAAGCAGGAAGCTTCATACCATTTCAGACAAATGGTTGTTCAATCTCTTCTTAAAAACCTCCAGTTCTGGAGCACCCACAACTTCTGGAGGCAAGCTGTTCCACTGATTAATTGTTCTAATTATCAGGAAATTTCTCCTTAGTTCTAGGTTGCTTCTCTCCTTGATTAGTTTCCACCCATTGTTTCTTGCCTTGCCTTCAGGTGCTTTGGAGAATAGTTTGACTCCCTCTTCTTTGTGGCACCCTCTGAGATATTGGAACACTGCTATCATGTCACCCCTAATCCTTCTTTTCATTAAACTAGACATACCCAGTTCCAGCAGCCGTTCCTCACATGTTTTAGCTTTCAGTCCCCTAATCATCATTGTTGCTCTTGTCCTCACTCTTTCTAGAGTTTCCACATCTTTTTTTATATTGTGGTGACCAAAACTGGATGCAAATTGCAAGTGTGGTCTTACCAAGGCACTATATGTTTGTATTAACACTTCACGTAGAGGTGGGCTCTGGTAGGCACTACTGCCAGTTCACTCATGTGTGCGCTATATGCCCATGCATGCGCAGTGCAATAAAAATTGTTCTGCACATGCACGGAAATGAAAAACAAGATGCACCCGAACCATAGAACTGGTTCATTGCTGGCTCATTGCTGGTTCCAGTGACCTAAGTTGTCATACCACTACCAGTTCGGCCAAACCAGGCCGAACCAGTAGGAACCCACCACTGATGTCATGTGATCTTGATTCTATCCCTCTATTAATGCAGCCTATGACGTGTAGGCTTTTTTGTTTTGTTTTGTAACTGCCGCATATTGCTGGTTTGTATTTAAGTGAGTGTTCATTAGGAGTCCAAGATCCCTCTCACAGTTACTACTGTTGAGTCTGGTACTACCTATTCTATACATCTGCATTTGGCTTTCCTTGCCTAAATTTAAAACCTTACTTTTTTCTTTCGAGCGCCTTCTGTATCTTGCACTTATCTTCTAGGGTAGGGCTAGTCAACCTTTTTATACCTAACACCCACTTTTGTATCTCTGCGAGTAGTAAAATTTTCTAACCGTTCCACAGTAATGGTGATTTATAAAGTAGGGAAGTCAATTAAATTTAAAAAAAGGAAAGTGCTTCAGTATCAGACAAAACCCCTACTGCCCGACATGAAAGCTGGAATGCCCACTAGTGGGCGGTAGGGACCAGGTTGACTACCACTGTTCTAGGGTATTGGCTATTCCTGCCAGCTTGGTATCACGTTAAAATTTGATGTTCCCCTTCTATCCTCTTGTCTAAGTCATTATAATACAGCTTTACCTACTTTTGATTCTTGCACAGCGTTTTTCATCCTGTTCCAGCAGTCTTTCTTTAGCCAGTCTACTCATTATTTTTTTTACAACAAAAGTAACACTTCTTGTATTTTTCCCTGTCTTTCTCTGAATACAGTACTATATTTATTAGCTTCATTCTGTATGGGAGTTCATTCACATAGAGGCTTCGCAATGTTTTGCTACTGTCCAAGAATAGGGAGAAGATAATATCAGCCTAACTATGCTATCTCCATAGCATTCCCTTGACATGCCTCTGGAACAGTTCCATACTGTGGGGTTATCAGTACAACTCCTCTAAGAAACACTGTAAGATTATTTCATGGGTGGAATTCAAATGTCAGTAACCATGGGAATAGCAGTCAGTAATCTACATATACAATGTCTGTTGGATAGTACCGTGGAGAATAAAGAGGATGGCCTTGAGAGAAAGAAGAAAAGTATAGATTAGGTCTGGCACATGTGCAAAGAACACACAAACATCTCAGAGAGACATCTTCCTAATTCATATGGCTATAAAAGAAGAGGGGTGAGGGCACAATCAGACTGATATGCTCCTGTTACTACAGTCAATCTAAATAAAAGTAGTGTTTAGTCTCCTATGGAATTTATTTCCTGCTCTGGTCTCTTCGTAGGACTAACAGGCAATCTGTACTGGTCCAATACTTCTCCCATTTTTTCCCCAAAGGACTCTCATTCGATCAACTACTTAACATTAGAAGGCAGCGAAGGATTCGTGTCTCTTAATTTCAGCGTAATGGTCATCTGGATGTATGCTGCAGGTGCTCTTGCAACTTTAGGACTTGTGGACTTCAACTCCCAGTGCAGTGGCTGGCTGAGGAATTCTAGGAATTAAATTAAGAAAGGGTTTTATTAGGGAACTGTTTGTCTCTCGGGCACAGCAACACAATTTATCCAAAATGGTTATAGATCTGTCAATCACTTCTTCCTTATCTACCACTCAGTGGCAGCAAAGAGTCAGGTTTTTTCCCCCTTACAGATAGCCCTTGATTTACAATCATGAGATCAGAACTTCTATCACTAAGTGATGCAGTCTTTAAACAAGTGACACTGCATTTTATGACCTTTTTTACCACAGTCATTAAGCAAACCACCACAGTTGTTAAATGAGTCAAGCAGTTGTTAAGCAGATTTTCATCCCCCATCAATTTCCCTTGCCAGAAGTCTCCTGAGAAGTTCATAAATGATGACCATGTGACCGCAGGATGCTCCAAGTGGTCCAATTTTGATCATGTGACTGTAGGGATGCTGCAATGGGTACAAGGGTGAGGACCAATCATAAGTTACTGTTTCCAGCACCATTGTAAGTTCAAATGATTGTGAGTCAAGTATTACTTACCACCTTGTGATTTGGGTTTACCCAGCTGAGGCACAGCTGATGGGTACAAGTTGTTGAAAGCTGGCATTGGGAAATCATTTTATTTAGCCTTATATCCAATTTCAGCCTGCAAGTCATTATGTTTATCCAAAAGGGTAGCAGAGAAAAATGTATTGGTAACTTGAAATTACATTTGTGCCTTTTATAAAGGGTCTCCAGTACTATCTTCTCAGACCAGTGGCTACAGGAAAAGAAATTCAGCCAAACTATAGAAGTTCAAGAGTCAATATCAATTACTTTTTCAATTGTGTGTGTTAAGTCAGAGACAGACTAGTCAATTTCAAGCTGGATGCTCTTTAGGCGTCTGGGCAGCAGAGCAAGTCAAGATCTGTTGTTAGGATTCAAAGGTAATGCCACATTCAAGGAACACAGGCAATGCAACAAAAGATTATCTGCTATACAATTTAAAGTACAGAGTATTTTAAGTACTGAGAGAAACATCAGAGAAATGTTGCCCAAACACATGCCCATTCTGCCTCCATAAGCTCCTTCAAAACAGCAGACAACATTTTCAGCTGTCCACATCTTAGTGATCTACACCAGGAGTATTCAACCTTAGCAACTTTGAAATCTGGGAACTTCAACTCCCAGAATTCCTCAGCCAGCCACATTGGGAGTTGGAGTCCACAAGTCTTAAAGTTGCCAAAGTTGGACAGCTCTTTTAAAATTATGCCTTCCCTCAGAGTTTGGTCCTTGGGCAAAGTGCCAAGGACATCCTTATCTGGGTATGTTTGGGTCTTTGCAGATTTGCTATTAGGGAGCATCCAGGTGCTAGGCAGAAAGTTCATACACATAGCTTTGTGTCAGTTTTCAACATTGGGAACCATCCAAGTACAAACAGGCAAGTTGGGGGGGGGGGGGGAAGTAAACTACTTTCAACTGGTTCTTGGGAGTAAAAATATATATCTGGCATTGTATTTCTTCACCCAATGAACCTCGGTGGTGCAGTGGTTAGAATGCAGTAATACAGGCTACTTCTGCTGGCTGCTGGCTGCCTGCAATTTGGCAATTCAAATCTCACCAAGCTCAAGATTGACTCAGCCTCCCATCCTTTCAAGGTGGGTAAAATGAGGACCCAAATTGTTGGGGGCAATATGCTGACTCTGTAAACCACTTAGAGAGGACTGTAAAGCACTGTAAAGCAGTATGTAAGTCTAAGTGCTATTGCTATCTGCAAATACATTAGGTCAGTGATGGCGAACCTATGGCACATAGGTTGAGTGAGGGGTTCTTGCCGTCCGTCTTGAAAGAGGCGGTGGTGAGGCCCCTCCTCAAGAAGCCTTCCCTGGACCCAGCATTGTTAGGAAATTATCGTCCGGTCTCCAACCTTCACTTTTTAGCGAAGGTTGTAGAGAGTGTGGTGGCGCAACAGTTTCCTCGCCACCTGGAGGAAATTGATTATCTGGACCCGCACCAGTCCGGCTTCCGGCCCGGACACAGCACCGAGACGGCATTGGTCGCGTTATTGGATGATCTCTGGAGGGCCAGAGATGGGGGTTGTTCCTCCATCCTGATCCTGTTAGACCTCTCGGCGGCTTTTGATACCATCGACCATGGTATCCTATTGCATCGGCTGGAGGGGTTAAGGGTGAGGGGCACTGTTTTACTGTGGTTCTCCTCCTACCTCTCCGGCCGATCGCAATTTGTGTTGGCAGGAGGGCAGAGGTCGACCTTGAGACCACTCACTTGTGGGATGCCTCAGGGGTCGGTCCTCTCGCCGCTCCTGTTCAACACATATATGAAGCCGCTGGGTGAGATCATCCGTGGTTTTGGGGTAGAGTACCACCTCTACGCTCATGATACACAGCTGTATATATCTACCCCAAACCACCCCAACGATGCTGTCGAAGTGATGTCCCGGTGTCTGGAAGCTGTGCGGATCTGGATGGGAAAGAACAGACTCAGACTCAACCCTTCCAAGATGGAGTGGCTGTGGTTTCCGGCGTCCCGGTACACCATCACTGGCCATTGGGGGCGAACATCTAGCCCCCGTGGATAGGGCACGCAACTTGGGCGTCCTCCTGGATACCAGGCTGTCATTAGAAGACCACTTGATGGCCGTGGCCAGGGGGGCGTTCTACCGGGTTCACCTGGTTCATCAGTTGCGGCCCTTATTGGACTGGGACGCCCTTCGCACAGTCACTCATGCGCTTGTGACATCCCGTATAGACTACTGCAACGCTCTCTACATGGGGCTTCCCTTGAGGTGCACCCGAAGACTGCAGTTAGTCCATAATTGCGCGGGCAATTATGGGAGCTCCTAGACGCTCCCATGTAACACCACTCTTGCACGAGCTGCACTGGCTGCCTGTGGTCTTTCGGGTGTGCTTCAAGGTGTTGACTATCATCTTCAAAGCACTCCATGGCACGGGACCTAGTTATCTTCGGGATCGCATCCTGCCCCATACATCCCTTCGGCCGATTCACACAGAGAGGGACTTCTCCGGGTGCCATCCACTAGGCAATGCCAGCGGGCGACGCCCAGGCAAGGGCCCGCGCGTCCCCCTCGGCTTGAGACAGCTTGTGCAGCGTGTGCCGGAAGGCGGCGTCCAGTTCGGCCGGGCCTGAAGAAGCGAAGGCCCCGAGCGGTTTCTCAGGGGACGGTTTGATTGGCCCAACCGGGGCAACGGGGAGGTGCGGCTCCGACGATGGGTCCGCAGGTGTGGGAAGGCGGCGCCTTAGTTGATCCAAGTGGCGCCGCCACTCGGACCCGTCCGGGAGGCTGACCCTGAAAGAGCAGGGACCCGTTAGCTCGGTCACCGTGGCCGGAACCCACTTAGTGTCCCCTGCATAGTGGCGGGCGTACACAGGGTCCCCGGGCAGGAAAAGGCGGGGAGGGGGGGCCCCCAGGTTGCAAGGCCGCACATCGTTGTAAGCCGGGTGCAGCCTGTCCAAGGTTGTCCGCAGGCGGCGACCCATCAAGAGCTCGGCGGGGCTTTTCCGTGTGGCAGGGCAAGGCGTGGAATGCTGACCTAACAGGTAAGCAGCCACCCTTGCGGGCCAGTCCCCTTTGGTCATCCGTCCCAGAGCCTCCTTGGCCGAGCGGACGGCCCGTTCAGCCCGACCATTGGAGGCCGGATGATAAGGGGCCACTGGCGCGTGGCGGATCCCCTGCGAGGCCAAGAACTCCTGGAAGGTGGCGGACTGGAACTGGGGCCCGTTGTCGGACACCACGATGTCCGGCAACCCGTGCGTCGCAAAGAGGCGGCGCAGGGCCCTGACCGTACTCTCGGCCGTAGTGGAAGCCATCAAGATGACCTCCACCCAACGGGAGTAGGCGTCCGCGACCACCAGGAACGTCTGGCCTCGGAAGGGGCCCGCGAAGTCTATGTGGAGCCTGGACCAAGGGCTCCGGGGCAAGTCCCACTCCCTGGGCGGGGCGACCGGAGGGGCGGGGCGGGAGATTTGACAAGGGACACAACCCCCGACCCAGGCAGCAACCTCCGCATCCAAGCCCGGCCACCACACATAGCTGCGGGCGAGCGCCTTCATCCGGGCTATGCCGGGGTGGTCGGCATGGAGCGTCCGGAGCACCCGGTGACGGAGGGGGGGGAACGATGACCCGATCCCCCCAGCACAAGCAGCCGCTGTGGAGCGAAAGCTCCGTTTGGCGTGCCTGGTACGGCCGAAAATCTTCGGCCACGCCGCCCCGAGGCCACCCTCGCAAGACCCAGGCAGAGACCTGGGACAGGACAGGGTCGGCCTTCGTCCGGGCGGCGACGTCCGAGGACGTCAAGGGCAGGCCTGAGTCCGCCACAGACAAAACGGACAGGGCCGGTACCGGCTCATCGCCCGTCTTGGGGAGGGGGCACCGGCTCAGGGCATCAGCATGCCCCAGCTGTTTGCCCGGACGGTAGTACAGCGTATAACTATACGCTGCTAGGAACTCCGTCCATCTGGTCATCCTGGGAGAAAGGATGGGGGGTGTCGGACGGTCACCGGCCAAAAGCCCAAGGAGAGGCTTGTGGTCCGTGAAAACAGCAAAAGTCCGACCATACAGGTAAGGGTGGAACTTTTTGATGCCGGACACCATAGCCAGAGCCTCCTTGTCAATCTGGCTATAGTTTCTCTCAGTGGGAGACATTGTCCGGGACCAAAAAGCAATGGGGGCTTCTGAGCCATCTGGGAAGGAATGGCTCAGGACGGCCCCCAGGCCGAAAGGGGAGGCATCGCACGCTAACGTCAAGGGCAGCCCGTCATCATATTGCACAAGGACTGCCTCTGACGTCAGAGTGGCTTTGACAGCCGTGAACGCATGCGCCTCGCGGCTGCCCCAGCGCCAGGCCGCCGATCGATCGAGCAATCGATGAAGCGGCTCGGCTAACGTTGCCTTGTGGGGAAGAAAAGGCGCGTAAAAATTCAAGAGGCCGAGGAACGCCTGCAGCTCCGTCTTGGAGGCAGGCGTAGGGGCGTTCCTAATGGCCTCGACCTTCTTGGGGGTGGGGTGTATGCCCCGGGCATCTATCAAGAAGCCCAGGAACTCCACCTCCGGCGCGGCAAAAACGCATTTGCTGCGCTTTAACTTTAATCCCGCGCCCCTGAAAACGCTGAGAACCTTCCTCAGTACTTTGGCGAGTTCTGAGATGCTGGAAGCAGCTATCAGAACGTCGTCAAAATACGGGACCACGCCTGGGAGCCCATGGAGCAAACGTTCCATGAGGCTCTGGAAGATTCCCGGGGCGACGGACACACCGAATTGGAGTCTGCGACAACGGAAAGCCCCCCGGTGGGTGACGATGGTCTGCGCCTCCGCAGCCGCCTCGTCCACCGGGAGCTGTTGATAGGCCTGGGCCATATCCAGTTTCGCAAATATGCGGCCCTGCCCCAGGGAATGGAGCAGGTCTTGCACCACAGGGACTGGATATGGGTTCGCCTGGAGCCCACGGTTGATGGTCGACTTATAGTCGGCGCAGATCCGCACCGACCCGTCGGGCTTGATGGGGACCACTATGGGGGTCTCCCATTTTGCCTGGTCAACGGGCTCGAGCACGCCCTGCGCCACCAGCCGGTCAAGTTCGGTATCAACCTTGGGCTTCAAGGCGAGCGGCAGCCTGCGGGCCTTGAGCCTAATGGGTGCAACCTGGGGGTCAAGATTTAAGGAGACAGGGGTGCCTACGTACGAGCCAAGCCGACCGTCAAACACGTCGGCGAACTCCTCCAAAACTCCTGAGATGGGAGAGGAGGCGGGAATAGCATGAACCCCCTGCACTGACAGGCCAAGGGCGGGAAACCAATCCAGGCCGATGATGGCCGCCAGGGGGTCAGAAACCACCAGAATAGGCAAGGGCCCCTTGAAACCCCCGTACTCCACCCCCAGGGAAATCTGGCCCAGGGTGGGGATAGATGATCCCTGATAGTCCCTCAGAACAGTGAGTGGGGGGGACAATTCATCTAAGGAAAAGCCGGGGCGTAGCTTGGCCAACTGAGCCCGGGAAATGATGGACCGAGACGAGCCAGAGTCCACCTCCATGCGGACCCCCACCCCCTCCAGCTTCACAACTGTCCTGAGCCGCGTACGGTCGGGCCGGGCTTCCAGCGGAGAGTTGTCGTCGGTCAAGGCAAAACAGCCGGACGGCTGCGGCTGCTGGCGTCTGCCCCGGCGGCGTTGGGTGGGCGGGTTGGCCGCTGGTCTTCTACGGTCCTCTCCGGAGCGGCGTTGGGGCTCGGGGGAGGGTTGGTCTTCCGCGGGCGCGGCGGCGCGGCAAGCTGCGGCCAGGTGCCCCTTTCGGCCACAGCGGCGGCAGATGGCCTCCTTGAACGGGCAATCGGCTCGAGGGTGCTTACCCCGGCAGCCCAGACATCGGTAGGCAGCCGGCATGGGCGGCTTGCGGCCGGCGGGCCTAATGTAGGCGACCTGGTCATCCTCGTCAGGGTCCTCGTCAGGGTCCTCGTCCTCCTCTACCAGGCACGCGCGTGCGGCCGGGTGGCGGTCAGAGTCTCTGTCCAGGGCTGAGGACTCGGACATCTCGAATGCCCGAGCCTCGTCTACAGCCTGTTCCAAGGTTAGCTCAGCTCGGGCCAGCAGGCGCCTTCTGAGGCGGACTTCTCTGAGGCCCCAGATGAATTGTTCCAGCAGGGACTCGGCCAAGAAATCCGCGGCGAAGACGCACGGAATAGCGGCCATGCGGAGCGCCTTCAGGAATTCGGCCACCGACTGGTCAGGCTTCTGGAGGCACTTCCTGAAAGCGAAGCGGTGGGTCATTTTAGACGGCACCGGGGCGTAGTGGGCCCTGAGTCGTTCGATTAACGTGTCCCACGGCACGTCATATACTTCGGCCGGCGCGGCCACAGTGCGAGCCGTGGCGAACAACTCCGTGCCGCCGCAGCCGAGGAAGTGGCCCAATTTTCGCGCCGGGGGCAGCGCCCCGTAGTCATTGGCCAGCACGAAGCATTCGAATCGTGCCATAAAGGACACCCAGGACTCCTTCGCCGAGTCGAACGGAGCGAAAGGAGGAACGGAACCCATAGCGATCGTACCGCAAAAGAAAAAAATGTGTAAAAAAAAAATTTTGTGAGGAAAATTCCCTTCCCTCAGCAATTCGAGCTCTGCCTGGCCCCAGCCCTCGTCGCCAGTGTTAGATTCTCTGCACGGTGGAGAATGGAGGGAGTCCGAGCCAGGTTTACTCAAAACAACAGCCTTTATTAGCTAGGCAAGCTTACAGAAGAAGATAAGTTCAGTTAAAGAAATAGGCGGTAGACAGGGGCTCCCGCGCTTTGACAGCTCTTTATATTTGGAGCTGTCAAAGGGGGAGCCAATCAGGCTGCAGCAAGGGCCAGGCGCGCCGCAGCCAATCAGGCGCGTCTGTCAGTTGGCTGCCTTGCTACTGTCTGTTGCCAAGGCTCCTAGAGGCAGCTTGGAAGATCTGCGGCCGGTCGTATCTCGAGACCGGTCGCAGGTCGAGGATATAACAGAAGGGTCTTCTCTGTGGAGGGCCCAACTTTCTGGAACGACTTACCCCCCGAACTGAGAACAATCACGGACCTCCGCTCCTTCCGTCAGAACCTTAAAACTTGTTTTTTCCAACAGGCCGGCCTGGCCTAACTTACATCACCTAGCCCACAGTCTGCAGTTAAATTGTTTTAAATTGGTTTTAGGGATATTGTTTTAACATATTTAAAATTTTTAGCACAGGGATATTAATTTAATTTGGTTTTATATTTTGTATATTGTTATGTTTATATATGTTTTTAAATTGCCTGTGCACCGCCCCGAGTCCCTTTTGGGAAAGGGTGTGGTATATAAATTTAATAAACCATAAACCATAAACCACACGTGCCACAGGTGGCACATGGAGCCATTTGGCAGGGCACGCAAGGCATTGCCCTGTCAGCTGGCCAGCGCACATACACGTGCTGACCAGCTTATTTAGCCATTTTTAAAGCCATTTTTCGCCCTCCCCAGGTTTTATATGAGCTTCCGGTTTGCTCATAGTGTCATTTTTAGTCCTCCGGAAGCTTCAGGGAAGCTCCTGAAGCCTCTGGGGGGCCTCTGGGGGGTCGGGGGGGCTGTTTACACCCTCCCCAGGCTCCTATAAAGCCTCTGGAGCCTGGGGAGGGCAAAAAAGCATGTAAAAAATAGGGGGAGCCCCTGTCATGCACGCATGCGCACTAGGGGGGGAGCATTGCATTATGGGTGCGGCACGACGGCACACAACCCCCCCTGCACTCCCCCCCTTATGGCACGCGAGCCTAAAAAGGTTCACCATCGCTGCATTAGGTCAACCAGTTGATTTATCCACCAGCTGCTTTTTTTAAAAAGGGCCTCCATAGCCCCAAAGACAGCAGGAACAGAAGTTGCCATTCCGTCACAATCAAAACAGCAATGTAGAATAGGAAGTAACTCTAGGGATCAGCAGGAAGGAGACAGTTCCATACCAAACCTGTCAGGATGATTGAAAGATTTTACAACCCAAGCAAATTATTGCTCTGATCATGTGATCTCAAATATCCCATTCTCTGTGCAATGAGTTAAGATGAGAGATCTTCCTTCATTTTTCCAAGAAGGTAGAAAAATCTACCTTCAAACCAGAATACCTTGGACAGTGGACAGTAACCTCCCCATTGAATTTGCTTTTAAGAAGTTTACAAAAATCGATCACGTGACTCTGGGACACTGCAACTTTCATAAATATATGCCAGTTGCCAAGCATCCAAATTTTGATCAGCTGACCATGGGGATGCTGCAAAAATTGTAAGTGTGAAAAATGATCATAACAATAGCATTTAGCAATAGCATTTAGACTTATATACCACTTCACAGTGCTTTACAGCCCTCTCTAAGCGATTTATAGAGTCAGCATATTGCACCCAACAATCTGGATCCTCATTTTACCAGCTTCGAAAGGATAGAAGGCTGAGTCAACCTTGAGCCTGGTGAGATTCACAGAGGTTGCCTGCAGGACTGCATTCTAACCACTATGCCATCATGTCACTTTTTTCAGTGCTATTCTAACTTAATGACTAGCTGAAAAGTACCTGTATAGAGCTCTTTTTTTAAAATTGGGACTGCCTAATTGTAAAAAAAACCCAATATTATCTACAATATCATAAATAGCTATAGGAATAGCACTTAGACTTATATATCACTTCACTGCTTTACAGCCCTCTCTAAGCAGTTTACAGTCAGCATACTGCCCTTAATAATCTGGGTCCTCATTTTACTGTCCTCGGAATGATGGAAGGCTGAGTCAACCTTGAGCTGCTGAGAGTCAAACTGCCGAACTGCTGGCAGTCGGCAGTCGGCAGAATTAGCCTGCAGTGCTGCATTTTAACCATTGCGCCACCGAGGCTCATATTAAAGCTGATATTATTCCCATTTTAAAGCTGCCTTCCAGCTGATACACATTAGCTCCTTGCTTTACCAACTTGTCTCAAGTTGGCGTAGTTCAAGTGGAATGTTTTGCACCACGTTGAGGCTGTCTCCCTGTTCTCATGATGTCATTTGTTTTTAGAAGCTGAGTCAATATATCTCCGACTCTGTTCTAGTTTATTAGAAAATGCTGCAAAAGTTGTTTCCAGTTCACTTTCCTTTTGAATCGCAAAGTTTCCAAGAATCTCCTGCTGAGTTTCTGTTTCCCTTCTCAGTTGCTTGTTTTCCTAGCATAGAAAACTCGGGCCTCTCCCTGCCACCACCACCCCCTCCTGTTCCCAGGCTATTACATGGCAGCCCCCCATCTCCAAGGAAGCTTCCATCATCTCAATCAATTTCAGTGCTCTGTTCCTGAAGCTTATGCTTTCATAGATACATGCTTTAGAGCAAGGGTCTCCAACCTTGGCAACTTTAAGCCTGGTGGACTTCAACTCCCAGAATCCCCCAGCTGGGGGATTCTGGGAGTTGAAGTCCACCAGGCTTAAAGTTGTCAAGGTTGGAGACCCCTGCTTTAGAGCTCATCTTCCTTCTCTCTTGCATATGTCACAACTATTGGAAAAGCGCCTGGCTGCAAATTCGCTAGCATGCCAGCATGCCACCTTCACAAGTTACAGGGTGATTTTAATGTAGCAGCAAATGTCACCATGTGAGTGGGAAGCCTTGGGGAATTGTTAATGGATTGGTTTTACTTTTTTTTTTTTAACCTCTACCTTCCACCACATAATTTTCTTCCTAGCGAGCTGTCAGCTATTTTCAAAACATCAGACATATATAATAAGTATAGGATTATAAATAGGCAAAGATATGGTTTAATCTAGGATTCTGCTTCATTTCACTTTGGGTACGCCATGGATTCTTTACCCAGGGTTCCCTGAAGGAGCTAAATTTGCAAATACATTTTTTTAAAAAAACTGGCAAGACCTTGAAGGGACACAGACAACAACAACTGAAATTGCATCTTATCGTACTTTAAAAAAAACACACAACAGCCATAAGAGCCAATTAGTAGCTTCTCAGTGAGTAAGAATCATAGTTCTGTGAAGCTTTTGGTGTGCTCTGAATGTAATTGTTTGGTTGCAGAGATTTCATTACCTGATTAGGTAATGAATTAGATTTCATTACCTGATTAGGTAACCTCAATGCTGGAAAGGAGTGGTGCTTACTCTCTGTTTATGTACAGAACCTTGCCCTGTCAGTGTTGATGAGGATGCTGCTTTCTTCTGAGCAATTCCAAGTTTGGCTGTTGTTGTTTTATTGCTCAGTTGTTTGTCTTGTGTTGATCCTGGTGTTAATCCCTAATCCCTTCTGAATGGTTGTTCAGAATGTATAGCTAATCTGATCTCCAGGCTTTCCTGCTCTCTTGCAGTGTTGCCTTCTTGGAAGGGGAGATTTGGATTCCCTCTTATCTGTAGACTTGATAGTGTCCACTAATGACACATGTTTATTTACGTCCTCTGCATTCCTGCTCTCCCATTTAAATAAGTCCGGCAGGTTAAGCTGGAATCTTCTGGCCACTAACAGCTTTGATGTCCGGTATGTGCATCAATGCCAGCAGAGAAGTTCAGAAACAGAGCATTTCAGGTCATGTTCAACTGTTTTGTGAATAATTTACAAGGTAGAAATGCCATGATATAGAAGCACCCTTTCTTTTTGTTAATCACTCAGTGACTGAGTTCATACTAAGTGGTCCAAAATGCTGAGAATCTCCATTGATAAACTGATGCACATTAATTGTTGGAAGTAATAAAAATATTGTTTCTGTGGATGGAAGTCAAAAGTATAGTGGTATGTGGGAATGACCTTGGAAGACAAAGAGGGAGAGCCACAGCTGTCATGTAAAAGATATGACAGTCTAGGATGGAGAGTGGGAGGGCTGAGAAAAAATTCAGAAGGGACCCTCTCTAGTTTTCCACAGAACAACACAAAAGGAGGAAGAAATACTTTCAGTCTTGCAAGATTATGTTAATTTAACCTTACAAAAAAGACAAGAGTTAATACTCAGATTAGTGCTCCTAGCTTGGGCTATCTCCAAGGGCTACACAAAGAGACACAAGCTGCTTTGTGAATAGTCATGGGGAGTTATGGCAGAATCCAAGAGCAGAGAAATTCTGTCTGTCATAACAGCCAAGATGTGATCTTTTAGAAAACAGCTCAGAAAACCAAAAGAATCTGAAATGCAACAATAATAAAAGTGGAGCTTCAAGATAACATCCTTGAAGAAATATAAATAAATAAGAAAATCGATGCTGGTGAGAAGAAATATTACAGAACATGTAATAAAATCTGGCTGTCCAACAGTTAAGAGTGTAATAATGATACAGAATAGATAAAAAGATAATGAGATTCAATAAGCAATTTGCAGCTAAAAGCGTAATATTCCTTTAATTGTTCACCTCTGTTAAAGGTGATATTTGGATAGCAGAATGAATAAAGCACTTTATAAGGATAAAGATTTAGGATAAATCACCAAGGGGAAATGATATTAATTGCATGTTAAAAATTGTTGACCCAATTTAAAAGGTCTTATGGGCTGAGGTTAGCAATGAAATAATTTCTTAGAAAAAGTAAACAGGAATCAAATACATTCAGACCAGATCTTGTTGATGGTTTGTTTAAAAAAAAAAAGGCAAATGAGAAGAGAAATCTTGCTACATTGGTGAAAGTCAATTACGATAAACCTACATAATATTATGCTGGCCTATGAAGCTAATCCTTTGGTACTAATACGATATGACTGATCTTGGAATACTTTTGCGCTCACTAAAATGGGAACAGAAACTTTATTTTACTTCAGAGAAACATTTAAATTTATGTTGTCACTTAAATACTCCACAAGGCCCATCTTTCAAAGATCTGTAATGATATATTTTTAAAACAAAATGTGTCCCATCACTTATAAATCCATGGCTTAGTTGAAACAGAACAACTGTAAATCATTTTATTGATTAATTAATTGAATTTATATGGCCACTCATCTCACTTGTATGTGCCTTTGGGCAGCATATACAATTAAAACACAACTAACAATCATAAAATTCAACCATTAAAGTCAATTAAAAACAGTTAAAAGGTAACAAAAAGAGGGGGGAGTGCAGCCTGAACTTATAAACAGTACAATTGTTTAGACTGCAGGGGTCTCCAACCTTTGCAACTTTAAGTCTGAAGGACTTCAGCTCCCAGACTTCTCCAGCCAGCTTTGCTGGCTGGAGAATTCTGGGAGCTGAAGTCCTTCAGACTTAAAGTTGCAAAGGTTGGAGACCCCTGGTTTAGAGTGTTCCACGCTTCCCAGGCCTGATGGCAAAAATCAAGTTTTGATGGTCTTCTGGAGATCAACAGTGTTGAGTTCAAATTCTCTTTATCTTTAATATAGATAAATAGCTCACAATGTTTCCTTGACCATGGGTGGTATGCCAATGATTTACTGAATAAGCTACAATACAAAATCACATGTAATTATAAACCAAGGTTTACAAACCCCAAAGGTCATATACAATATTATGATAAAACCAAACAAACTTCATTATGGATTACCATGATGGTTTTATATTCAATACATTTTACTAGTTAGATGCTGGTACGCAAAAGAGAAAGTGCAATGCAGTTTCATGATCAAAAAGATTCTCAGAATTCGGCTAGTGGCTTTTATTTAAAATATAGCAATTGTAGCATCACATAATAGTGGTCATATCTAATTGCAACCAGAATGAATTCTTTGTACCTTGCACTATTTCCCCCTTTCCTGTCTGGATTTTATTTCCGCTTGTATTTTATATTACAACAAACGCTAATAAAACTAGAGTGTGTATGTGTGTCTTATTAGAGTTTATTGTACATATGACTGTATATTGTATTTGAGTTTGCAGTAGTTTATTGTGTAGGGTGGTGAGATCTGCTCCTCCTAGTGGTACTGCTGGATACTGGCCACCTCCCAGGTGGTGTTGAGCACAATACAGATCCTACCAATGTCATGCCCAGGCGACAAGCCAGTCAGGCAGGTTTTTTTTGTCGCCACCCATGGATCTACCATCAAAATGCAGACATGACCTAGATGCTGTGTTTGATCATGCAAAATCTTATTCCTTGAGCCAAAAAGTGGACCCTGCTCCTGGGGGGAAAGGTATAGGAAAAGAAGTAGAAGAAGAGGAGGAAGAGGAGGAGGTGGGGGAGGTGGGGGAGAAGGGATTTTATTGTATACATAATGATCTTGCTTTTATTTACTCAAAAGTAACTATCTGGAGTTCTACCCACTCCAGTTGAGAACTCGATTGAGATTGTAAAATTTAACTCTGGATACCATTGCTCAGGGTCTTTCAACCTATTGATTAAAATTAAAATTATAAAACAAAACTCTGATGCCAACAGGGTTGTTTGCTGATTTTGTTAGTTTGTTTTTGCTATTTTAATCCTACATGAGAGAATACATTTCAGAAACAAAGTGACCAGGCTGGGAGGCAAGTTGCAACCTCCCATCATGGCAGATGATGGACCTAGCATAGCACTTGCTTTAGAATAGAGTGGAACATCACGGGAAGGTTAACCTTCCATTAACCCCAGGAATTACAGCTAGGTATGTGAACTGATTTCCATCCAATCTAAACTTTCCATTTCATTCTTAACTGTCAGTGGGGGAAAAAATGAATGTGAGTGGGTGATAAAGGATGGCAAAAAAAAAAGGATGCATTCCAGACAGCTGAAATTTAGACCATATTTGCCTTTGTCCTTAAATCCCCACTTTAGCTGGGCAGGAATAGCAAAAACATGCCACTATCACTTCAATGAGTTTTCCTCTGAGAGTAATATTTTAATTCCTTTCTCTCGGACTTAAAAAAACAACAACACCCCAAAACCAAACAAAATTGAAGCCAAGTAAGCATATAATTCCTTCCAACAATAAATACAATTTTAAGTTATTAGCTATGTATCTGCCTTGAAATGATTTTTTAAATTTATTCTTTTAAAATAGTGACAAAAAACAATCAGAAAAACAAAATAAAGCACAAAAATAAAAAGATATACATTGGCACACAACAACAACCACTACATAGAAAGTGCTTTAAAAAAAAAAAAGAATTTAAAATGTATAAACTGCCAGAATGTTTTCTTTGTATAATAAAAGTTTTAATGCTTTTCCATGAAAAAAGTGACTTAGACATACAGTATAACAATAGGAAAAAACATTTTAAATGCTATTCTTCTACTGCATGGAAATATGCTGATAAGTCTTCTAAGGTAAAAAAAATAATCTACAAAAATTGATAAATAATGACTTCCAGAAGAAGGCATGGCAAACTGAAGACATCTCCACTAAAGCAGAGCTGATAAGCATGGCAAAGATTACAGAAACTATGAGTAGACTGGTTCTTCAGAACCTCTCTGGACAAGGACAGGACAGGAGCTCACCCATATATTCTCCAGATGGCTGCTGCTCATGAGGAGACCACAGAAGAGTAGTTTTCTATGAGTTAGAGCATCGAGGGACAAAGGGATCACCCATCTTGCTCGCAACCACAATGGAAATTTTTAAAGAACGTCAAAATCGCAAGGCTCGGTTTCTATGCATTTCATCTTAAAGCTATTAAAGACGTTTGGAACAATAGATTTGAAAAGTCTTCATTGGGTGAATTTAGCTTCAATGCTAACAAAAGAAATTTCTATTATAAGCTTAAGAGTTGAAAGAATTTGAAATAAACAGGTAAAAATGAAATAAGATTTTGATCTAAGAAAGGTATAAAAGATTTAAGGGACTAGGTAAATTTGGAATATTGACTTTTGCTACAATATTTTGGAATATATACTGTATATATAAATGGCTATGTGTGTGGGTGTATGTGCCAGCATAACTCTGGAACACCTCGCACAAATTCAAACTTGGTACACAGATGACTTATTCTCTGGAAAAAAAACACTGTGGGGGTAAGACACCCCTAACACCCCCTTGGTGTGCCTGTTCTGTTAAGATATAGCCTGTTGTGCCTTAAAATGAATTCTACTGTACTTCCATAAAATGGCTTCTACTGTACAACACAGCAGAGTTGCCACATACTGTGTGCATAACGTGACCAGATGTCCCGCTTTTGGCGGAACAGTCCCGCTTTTCAAGAATTTCTCTCGCATCCCGTGGCCTCTTAAAAATATCCCAATTTTTGCCTGGGGCGGCAGTGGGGGAGCAGGCGGGCGGCGGGCACTCTGCATGCACTCAGAGGCATGCGCAGGAAGCGGCAGCTGGAGCGGGCTGGCGGGCAGGTGGAAGGGGAGGGCCGGCGAGGGAGGAGCCAGGCAGGCAGCAAGCGGCGGCGGAGGAGGAGAGCTGTGCCCGGTGGGGCTGCAGACAGAGCCTGTGTGGCCCTGAACTTTGCGCCACCGCCACCACCGCTGCAATGCGCTGAGAGCAGTTGGCCGAAAGCCCCACCGCCACGCATCACGGCAGCGCAAATTTCAGGGACGCGCGGGCTCCGGCTGCAGCCCCGCCGGGCACAGCTCTCCTCCTCCTCCACCGCCTGCTGCCTGCCTGGCTCCTCCCTTGCTGGCCCTTCCCTTCCACCTGCCCGCCAGCCCACTCCGGCTGCCGATTCCTGCCCGCGCCTCGCGCCTCTGAGCGCATGCAGAGCTCCCGCGCCGCCCGGTCCCACTCTGCCACCCCACCAGATGCCTACACCTGCAGGTGCCCCACTTGGGGGGTCGGGAGGGAGGGGGTCGGCCTGCGTGCCCCCCCACCAGAAGCCCTCCGGCCAGCGAGAGAAGCGGGCGGCAAGGCAGCTTCTGCGGCAGCTGCGGATCCAGGAAACTTAAAATCTGGTCACCTTATGTGTGCATGAACCCACACACTGTTCTCTCAACAAATTGCAGTTAGATAAAGCATGGATTAGCATGACAGAGAAACGCAGTCAAGATCTCCATGCCCTTAGAACCTTTTAATTTTATCAACTATGCCTTTTCCTAGTTTGTGTTGTTTAGCCGGTGTAAACTTTCCATGCCATGCTACTCATGGTGCTAGTATCCAAAAGTACAGTAGAAAGCAGTTTCGTGACCCATGAGAGAAAACCACAGGCTGATTAAACAAACCTGACATTTACTGTCTGGCTATTAAGCATGCTGGGAACCAAACAGCCTCTCCAGCGACACTGAAAGTTGCATTTTGTTTCCTTCCTGACTGATTTTAAAAATAAGTCTGGAGGGATTGGGGAATATAAATTGGTTTTTGTTTCCACATTCTTGAATGTAGCAGAAAAACGCAGGGTAAGTAGCTGATTAATCTTCGAACGTAGCATTTTAATGTTCTGGAAAAGAAAATGCATTAGTGATAAATATAGATTAAAAAGGGAGAAATTATGTGGAAGATAGAGGCTGCTATGGCAATTGAGGTGGGGGGGGGGAGGAGGAGTGATTTAAATCATGAATAGCAGGATATCATACTATAGAAACAGCCTGCAATTGAATAAGTAAAATCCCTGTGCTTTCCCAGGCTACTATCTGCACATACCATCTCCATAATAATTGGAGGAAATTCTGTCTAATTTTTACACTGCTGCATTTCAGTGTCAGAACTTCGTGACATAGATCCAGATTGAGTTCAGTCATAATTTCATTGTGTTTTACTGAATGGACTGCAACTGGCCATGTACCCACTGAACCATAAACCACTGGTTAAAGACTGTAGTTGCAGGGATCAAATATTGAATTAACCCAAAATGGTGTATTGAGCCAAACAAACCATGTTGCTGTGGGGTGATGAACCCATGACTTCAAAGGTACTACCCAGTAATTGAGGTTAGGCTTACAGGAGCGGACAATTTGCAGCTTAAAGCCATTTGCAGCCCCTGGTCTCATTTTTGAGCACCGTCCACAGCCTTATTGAAGAAGCTCTTTGTAATTATTTAGATCTCTTGCAAGAGAGTCTTCCTAGCAGGCTGTAGAGCACCACGAGAGACAAGGGACAAATAACAAATAAGGCTGCCACAAAGAAGAGGGAGTCAAACTATTCTCCAAGGCACCTGGGGGCAGGACAAGAAGCAATGGGTGGAAACTAATCAAGGAGAGAAGCAACTTAGAACTAAGGAGAAATTTCCTGACAGTTAGAACAATTAACCTCTGGAACAGCTTGCCTCCAGAAGTTGTGAATGCCCCAACCCTGGAAGTCTTTAAAAAGATCTTAGATAGCCATTTGTCTGAAATAGTATAAAGGTTCCTGCCCAAGCAGGGGGTTGGACTAGAAGACCTACAAGGTCCCTTCCAACTCTGCTATTGTATTGTATTGTATTATATTAATGTTAATAAATAAAATGATAAAAATAAAATAAGATATCCAAAAGCAATAATAATAATAATCTGGGTTTTGATAGTGCATTAAAACTATAAATCGTGCTTTACAAGCTATAGGAGCAAGCATTGTTTATCTCACTAAAATCAATTCTAATATCCTTACTTTAGTATGTGAGCCAGGCCCTAGTTACTGAAATATTCTGGAAATTAGCAAATTGGGTCCGATCAGGTCCCTGCCCCCCCCTCAAAAAAAATCTTTGGAAAGGTGCTTGGCAGAGGCACTTGTAACCAGAGAGGTTGGGGATGACTTGTGAGTTATAGAAAGAAACCCAAGATCCCCCAAAGGTGTAGAAAACCTTCTGAAGTGTATTCTTCCCAGTCTCTTGAGTATTCAGGGATGGGGAATGAAAACAAAAACAGACTCTTTAGAGCTTCAGCCATCCAAAGGTATTCAAAGGTATGTTCCAAATAAAGTACCCAACCACAGGGGTAAATGTCTATGGAGATTCTCAGTCAAGGTTGTCCCAAAGGTGCTTTTTCAAAAGGCAACTGGGCTTTCTGATTTTCCTTTGAAGATGTTTTGCTTCTCATCCAGGAAGCTTCTTAGTCTCTGGAAGTTTCTTTTTTCTCAGAACTAAAGAAGCTTCTTGGATGGGAAGCAAAACGCCTTCAAAGAAAAAAAACAGCTTTGGAACACAGAGGAAGCCCACGTGTAGCATCTACTGTATCTAGAATGTTTCAAAGCAACCACATCTTTTCCAGATATCATACCAAGCATACCAAACTCGATTGCAGAAAATATGACTTCAGCAACAGAGTGGTCAATGCCTGGAATGCTCTATCCATCTCCATTGTTAACCAAGCCACGCCCACAGAATCAGTAGTAAAAAAAATTGAATCCCCCCACTGTGTTAAGACAGAATCACTATCACTACATGATGGCTTAGTTTACTATAAAAAAAACAGCCATAATCACTTTTTTAAAAAGACATCGGGTAAACATTTGGGTTTGTCTCACCAAAAGCATGATTTTCTAGACACTAAAATCAATCTAGCAGCAGGCAGAGAGCAAGCCTTTTGTTAAATTCAGCTGCATAATTTTTGATATAGAATAAGAAGACCTTTTTTCAAGCAGACAACTTCCTGTGATATCCTGGTCAAGAGCTCATCCACCAATATAAATTTATAATGATAAAATAATTCTGATGACCTAGTAGTAGAATACTAAGGCCTGTGGCATATCTGACATGATAGGCAGCAGCCCTTATTTAAAAATCAAGTTGTCTTTCTCTGTGTTGCCCTTTTTCAAGTGCTAAAATGCTAAACAATCGAATTCTGCTTCCCATTAGACTGTGAGACTCCCAGAAGACTGTGGCGACAAACTAAGGTACTTTATTTCTAACGCACTTTAACATCATGGTAGGTGCACATTATGAGAAAGCAGGATGCATTTATTAAAGGCACCTAGAGGTTCGTTTTAATAGAATTCAGTGGGAACCAGTTTGCACGTTCTGCCTCCCCTTTAGCATTCCAGGAAGAAAATACGGATGTTAAAATGTTGACTTTAAAACGTTTCAGCATGTTCTGAAGCAGGTAGTATTAAATTACATCTAACTGCCCTTTCAAATGCCGTAATGACAGGTCTTGGTTTCCACTGGATGTTTTGTTCCCAAGAGGTTAAGGAATCCCAAACCTTCTGAAAAATGTGATGAACTCTACTTCCAGTGCACTTGCTGGTAAGGGGATTGTGATCTGACGGCTGTGAGATTGGATAGGAAAGAATTGGAATGGGCCGGAATCAGGCTGCGGGATCGGATCATGCCTCATACATCCTCACGGCCGATTCGCTCCCACAGAGAGGGACTTCTCCGGGTGCCGTCCACTAGACTTTGTCAGCGGGCGACGCCCAGGGGAAGGGCTCTCTCTGTGGCGGGCCCGGCCCTCTGAAACGACCTTCCCCCCGACATTAGGACGACCACGGACCTCCGCTCCTTCCGTCTCAAATTAAAAACTCATTTCTTCTGTCTGGCCGGCCTAGGATAGTCTCTCTGTCTTTGGGGTTTTATTGGGAAGTTTTATAATATAGCTCAGTTTTAATGGGGAATTTTAGCGCAGGTTTAGATTTAATTTATTTTTAATGAAATGTTTGTATGTATTTATTGTTTTACTGTGCCTGTGCACCGCCCCGAGTCCCTGTGGGGAGAGGGTGCGGTTTAGAAATATTAAAATTATTATTATTATTATTATTATTATTATTATTATTATTATTATTATTATTATTATTATTATTATTATTATTATTATTATTAAATCTATCTAATCGGTAAAACCCAAGATCAAAGTTTCATTTTTTTCCACCTCAAGCACAAAGTCCAGAAGTGGTTTCCAAGTCGAAGTAAAGGCATTTGTGTTTTTTTTCTTTAACCAGAGTAGTCAATTTAGCCATCTCTGCTAACTCCATCAGTTTTTGCAGCCATTCATCCATTGTAGGGGACAAATCCTATATTCTCAACTTCCAACTAACACAGATAGTAATACCCTTCCCCAGTCCTACCACCGTTTACTTTTTTGGGCTACACAAATACTATCTGTGAAGTCCCAGATTTGATAGGAAAATGGATGACTATTAACAGACAAAAAGATAAGAGTGTCTGTATTTGTTCAGTAAAATCAGTGAATAAGTTCGTAAAACTTATCAATAAGATGTTTATATTTCTATCGTTTCTTGTAAATTGAAAAGCACATAAAAACCAAAACCAAAATAGATCTTAGTGCCATGTGTGAAGCTCATCTCTCTGTTTCTTTTCCTGCCTGAGATTTCCCTGTTTCCATCTACCCTACTCTGATTAGTTTATCACCAAAACTAAGAGTCAGTGCATGAGTTAATTAAAAATGTCAGAAAGTTATATTTAATATATTCATCAACTTTACTGAATGTTTAATCCCACTTTTCCGATAATTGGGAGAGTAGGAACAGGGGAAGGCCTTGCCCTAAACTAACCTGGCAAAATGCACAAGAAAAAAATTTGGAAGAAAAAAAGAAAATGAAAAGTTAGCTTTTCAAGGCCACAAATGAGCAATAAGTTCATCAACGATAAAATATAACAATTTGCTATCCAAATTAAAGTGACAAGAAAGTGGAGAAAACTTCTTTCTTTCCTTCCTCCTTTCCTTTATTTTCCTTTCTTTTCCTTCTGTTCCCTTCCTATGCATGCTGGCATTTGTTGACTGCATAAATTATATGGATGAGCTGAGAACAAATCTCATAGGGATTATTTTTAACTTTTACAGCCATGATCACTAGTATTATTTTGTTTCGTATAATGAGGACTGACATCACTCTAAATTCCAAGTTTCAGGGTAACAACTGTTTATGCAAGATGTTCATAAACTCTCAGTTGTTTCTCATCTGGCACAGCCTCCTTCATTCTTCACTGTTATTTTTTTCATTCCAATTGTCAGAAACCTAAAAGAAGGAAAAGAATAACCTAGTATATTCCTGTGGTGGTACAAGTTGCAAACATCTGAGGTACCGGCTTGAAATGTTTTAGAAAAAAATGCCAATGTTATGAATCATGGAAGAACTTCTCTCAACAAGAAAACTCTTTCATGGGAAGAAAATTTCATGGTTACATAACCTTCCCTAATTTAAACTAATTTTAGAAAGATACAGCAGTCACAGGTCCTTTCAACTGTTTATTGCATGGGGAAAGAGGAAGTCTGCAAATTTGGGACCACGTTTTTATTAAACATGTCATATAACTAAGGCCTTGATGTAAAGAAGCCAAGATATGAATCTTAAAAAAACCAATACTGCAGTGGTATTCCAACTGTACCATAATAGCCTTCATAGCAATGTTCCACTCATGTTATAAAAGTCACATTTCACAGAATAATAAAATTGGAACGGACCAGATAGGTGATTTGTCCAATCCATTTATGTTATGAAGGTTTTCTAAAGCTATCCTTCCTCAACTGAGGTTGTCTAGATCCACAAGACTACAACTTCCATAATCCAGAGAATATTATCAAAAACTGAAAGTGTAGGGAGCATTGGTGTGACATATTTGGACTGTGTTAGCCTGAGGAAGGCTGCCTTACTCAGATCCATCTCATTCTCAGTAATGAAAGTAAGGGATGACTACTTATTCCTAAGATCAGAGGTGGGTTGCTCCTGATTCGGGCCAGTTTGGCTGAACTGGTAGTGGTGATCTGGCCTGGGTCACAGAACCGGCAGCGACCCAGGTTGCCCATGCCCCTGAACCAGTTCCCTGGTCTCTTCTGCCATTGCCAGCATGTTTCTGTGCATGCGCAAGAAACGCAAACTGCTATCAATCGGTACAGGAACCCACCCCTGCCTAAGATGGCCATATGGCTTTTGCTGCAAATAATATGTCTGTGGGAGTTACCATCATCCTTACAAAGCTAACACTTGCTGGGGATAATGGGTATTATTGGACAGCACCAAGGTAGAGAAGTAATACTGTAGCTAGACAGAGCTACAATCTCCTTTGGTTGAAGCAAATTGTTGCAGTATCTTTATAGCATTGATTTTCACAATTTCCACTCTCTTTTTTCTTCTGCTTTGATTGTTTAATGAGGTTCTCTATATTTAGTGTTGCTTGCCTGCCAAGAGCCATGTCAGATGAGAAGCTGATGAGAACTGTATTCCAACACTTCTAAAAAGAACCAGATTGAGAAAGGCTCTGCTGCAGAGCAAAAGTAGAACCCTGTTTGCAACCAAAAGCCCAGGTGTGCTCCAGACAAACAGTAGGTTATGTCTGTTATTATAGATCTGTGCAGTTCCCAGTGGAATCTCCCTGTGGATGCACCGTGGGTAGCTTTTGGCACAGAACACAATGGTAATCAGTCAAGAAAGAAGTCAGCATAAGGTCATCCCATTTCACCTTCCCCCATCTTAAAAGGCAACCACACACTCGGGCCCCAGTAGAAATGAGACTATATTGATCTGGCTTCAAATACAACAAACTATCAGGGTCTCGCCGCCACCACAAAATATCTTAAATCTATACTGTTTTATGGCCTTTATTCCAGACAACTGCTGTAAAGACAGAGTCATGGTTTTAAAAAGAAAGGCAAGTAGTGGTTACAATAAATCTCGGGGGGGGGGGGGATATTATAAAAAATATTATTAAAGCTCTTGTGTATTATGTCTGTGGCATGTGTGCATTGCATATAAAACAGTCCTAACCAACTTGATATTTTTCTTCACCATAGTCCATGAACATACCTATGCAAGGTATAGAGGAATAGAATCAAGATCATGTGAAGTGCTAATACCACTTTATAATGCCTTGGTAAGGCCACACTTGGAATACTGCGTTCAGTTTTACTCACCAGGATGTAGAAAAGACATGGAGACTCTGGAAAGAGTGCAGAGAAGAGCAATAAAGATGATTAGGGGACTGGAGGCTAAAACATATGAAGAACAGTTGCAGGAACTGGGTATGTCTACTTTAATGAAAAGAAGGATCAGGGGAGACATGATAGCAGTCTTCAGATATCTCAGGGGTTGCCACAAAGAAGAGGGAGTCATGCTATTCTCCAAAGTACTTGTGGGTAGAATAATCAAGGAGAGAAGCAACTTAGAACTGAAGAGAAATTTCCTGACATTTAGAACAATTAATACTGGAACAACTTGCCTCCAGAAATTGTGAATGCTCTAACACTGGAAGTTTTTAAGAAGATGTTGGATAGCCATTTGTCTGAAGTGGTGTAGGGCAGGGGTCCCCAACCTTTGCAACTTTAAGTCTGAAGGACTTAAGCTGGCTGGAGAATTCTGGCAGCTGAAGTCCTTCAGACTTAAAGTTGCAAAGGTTGGGGACCCCTGGTGTAGGGTTTCCTGCCCCCCCCCTGGGGTTGGACTAGAAGACTTCCAAAGTCCCTTCCAACTCTGTTATTCTATTCTAAGGTAAAATTAGGTCCCACAGTCTTATTTCCTTTTTTTTTTTTACAACACCAGGGCATCCACAGCCACCAGTACATATAAAAAAGTGGCAAGGTTTCAGTTGCATAATTATGACTGCCATCTTAATTTTTCCAACTCTCCTGAGAATTCCATACAGCATTTTAATTTGTGTTTCCAGCAGATGACACAGAGAAAGGGGAAATATGACAACATCAGAAAAGATACAATGGAAAAGGTAGATATAGAAGTAGTCATGCATTCACCATGAAGATAGCACAATTTAGTTGCTATAAAACCAAAATGGAATTTTAAAAAATTGAATAACCAAATGTATGGTTTTTTTGATGACACAACAAGCAGTGAGTGGTGCTTTAAGCTACAACTAGGGAAGTGATTGGCTGGAAGTTCTTTGGAGGTCAATTTTTTAAATCAATTTTTTTAATACAGAGAAATGAAAAACAAACATAATAAACCAACTTGTTTGCTCACCTGACCAGAAAACAGAATTCATTTAATGCACCATGCCTGCACTCCAATAATATAAGGTTTTCTTTTCTGAGTCATTATGGTATTATTTTATGCATGAACTAAGGAAAAAAAATTATCATAGTGGAGAGTGTAGACAAAAGATCGTTTAAATAATTTAATCACTGGTCATTGGATCAACAAAGGCATGGTCAGCTGAGAGACCAGAGTTCATAAATATATTATAAAAATGAGTGATTCTTTAATTTTAAGTAACAGTTTTCTGGGTTGGATTTCATATATGAAATATTGTGCAAACGCAGTTTCTGAAAACAGATGGGAATGATCATAGTCCAAATTCTGGCACACCGATGCTTTCTAAGTTTGTTCTATGGGATCAACAATTCTGGGACAAGATGAAATAAAGAATAGTTAAGTCATTCTATACAACATATAGCCTTATATATTTTTTTTCCTTTTAGAGTTCCTTCCTAGGTAGTTGGAGAGCTATTTTCTAAGGTAGTTAGAAGCCTTTGCAAGTAGGTCCCCATTCTTTTTGGACCACAGAAAGATCTCAAACTTTGAGAATACACTCTAGGACTTTCCAAACCTTTGTTAACATAGGTGCTAACCCATTTAGAAAACAGCTGCTGTTATCAAACCTTGTACTAGGCACTGCTATGAAATGATACTCCAGAAGTTCAACTTTGTGTTTAGATAAAGCAGACGTTTCACAGACATAACATGGCTAGATAAATTCCTTTATTGCAGATAAGAAAGAAGACCTATATGTGTAGAAGATCTGCCCACTACAATATCCCTATAATATGTCTGCTACAAGGTTTAAATTCTAGCCCTTTTCTCCTCTGGCTTCAAGTCAAGAGACTTTTTAACTTTCCCTTGGCCGTGAAAGACAGAGTTTCAATGTTGATGTAATCTTGGCTGAGAATCACTGGTTCATACCTCATCAGTTTCAGCCCTTACACCATATTTCTATATATTATCCCCTCTCCTTTAAATCTGCTGATCACAGATCCATAAAACTTCTTCCTTAAGGATGAAAGACTATATTGGTCATAATGATGCATATCTATCCATTCCCAAGAAAAGGGGAACATGGGAAAGAGATGGGGTTTCTCCATTAAAGTGAAATAAAATTAAGGATAGTGCTGTAGATTTATAAAGGGGAAGCAGCAAGGAATGCCTGCCTAAGTACATCTAATCTGATGGACCAAACAAACACTCTCCAACCAGCAACAAAATATGAGCGTCTCCTAAACTCCAGCATCTTTAGTCAAACAGATACCATAATTCAGCTAGATTGGTTGTACTGAATTTCTTTGAAATTCTGTGTGTGGAGATATTGCCTTCTTTTTTTTCTTAAAGCATTCTTTTGCATCTAGAAATTTGATTTTATTAGTTTAATTAGACAAGCTGTTCTCCATATGCAAGTTATCCTTATGTTTCAGAGCTGAAACATGTTTTATTAAGTTCATTATTTCTGCTTTGGGCAGGAAGGGCCGAAGCATCATCCTTTCTATTTTCATAAAACTGGGATGAAAGGAGAAATTCTTGGTAGAAAAGCTGAGCACTCTATAACTAAATAGATTAGACTGGGGCTAGAAGTTCAGCCTTGGTACTTTATAACTGTGTAAGTATCTTTTACTGTGGAATCTTTGTATTAAAAAAAAAAAAGGACCTGCCCGTGAGATTTTAAATGATTGCGGCCTCTGTGGGCTCAATCCCAAACCAAACATGGAGTTAAATCCACCTGAATTTTTATAGTTTGCTCATGGAAAGGTTATCAGGTCTAGAGATGACCAAGGAAGCAACAGCAAATTACTTCCAAAAATCTTTCCTAAATGAATTGCAGGGACTAGTATAGGTAGTCACCAGAATTCAAAACTGACACCAAGATAAGAAGGGAGTGTATGTGTATATACATAATCTCTTTCTCCACACTCTCTCTCCACCACTCTCTCTCTTTTACACACACACACACGGAGCAGATGGAGCACTGTTCTCATGCAGCCAAGCAAAGTGCCCAAAGGTTTGTTGGTACTTACTGACAGAATTCTAAGAATAACTGAGCCAAGGGATGTATTTCCTTTGAAAACATCCCATGGATGTCATGTAATCAGTTTAAACCAGGGGTCTCCAACTTTTGCAACTTTAAGTCTGAAGGACCTCCACTCCCAGAATTCTCCAGCCAGCAAAGCTGGCTGGAGAATTCTGGGAGCTGAAGTCCTTCAGACTTAAAGTTGCAAAGGTTGGAGACCCCTGGTTTAAAAGACCTAGAACTCAAGTGACAGGATGTCACATTTCTGAAACACACATTTCTTAATGGTTATCTTACTGAAACACAGTATTTCCCAACCATTGGTCCCTACACCTTACCTTTCTTAGACTAGATCAGGGGTCTCCCTTCATGTGGAACATTACATCATTAAAATCTTTCAACAACTACCCCATAAATCACTTGCTGGTAGTTTGGTAACTGTGATCCACCCGGTCACATGTGTCTCCTAGCTATTCTCTACAGATCCCCCAAACATTTTTTAAAAATTCAAAACAGCTGAAAACTTGTCAAATCTGACAAGATGATGTTTTTTGTTTAACATTCTATTTGTTTAAAAAGGATAATATCTTGAGAGATTTGGCAATTTTCCGAGATCTTTACTGTTTTCTTTCATTCATTCATTCATTCATTCATTCATTCATTCATTCATTCATTCATTCATTCTCTCTCACACACACACACACACACACACACACACACACACACACACACACACCAGAGGTGGTATTCAGTTCTGGAGAACCAGTAGCGTAAATTCTGAGTAGTTCAGAGAACTGGTAAATACCACCTCTGGATGGTCCAGCCCCCATTTATTCTCTGCCTCCCGAGTCCCAGCTAATCGGGAGGAAATGGGAATTTTGCAGTAACCTTCCCCTGGAGTGGGTGGGAATGGAGATTTTGCAGTATTCTTCTCCTGCCACGCCCACTAAGCCACGCCCACAGAACCGGTAGTAAAACAATTTGAATCCTACCACTGATATGCACCCAATTTTTTGCATCCATACCAGAGACCAGAGTTTTGCTTATTAGTAGTCAAGTACTTAACATTCCAACATGAAGCTCACTTATTACAAACTAGATTCCTTTTTTCTTTTATTGAGTAGAGTCAACATCAACACCTGCTTTGTTTAACATATAGCCCATCAAATAAACTATCATAATGGTATGAATTCAATGTATCTTTAAGACAAGCAGTTGGGCATGACTGGTACCCAAGAATTGACATGAGTTCTCTAGAAACACGATTAAAGATTCTATCCAGTCTTGTTATATGGAAATATTTTCAACAGAAGATGCTTAGGAAGACCTATGGAACTCTCGTTGAGCCTCTCTATCTAACTGTTTTCAATTCCCAAATAAAATTTATTTTGTTAACTTATATTAGGTAAAATTAACCAGTGTAATGTATTTTATTATTTTTAAATGTAATTTTTATTGAAGAAATTTGAACACGATAAAAACAACACAAATATTACAAAAATAAAGAATGGTGAATAAAAAAGGTAAAAGTTTATAAAGTAACAACTTCCAATATATTTGACAGAGATTATAAATGCATTTATATTTTACCCTCGCTAAGGCTACATCATAATTTCCTTCTTTCTATAAGCTACCCATCAATGTAATGTATTTCATGACATGACTTGTGAATTACAGGTAGTCCTCAACTTATGACCACAATTGAGCCCAAAATTTATGTTGTTAAGTGAGAAATTTATTAAGTCAGTTTTGCCTCCTTTTACAAATATTATTGCCACATTTGTTAAGTGAATCACTGCAGTTGTTAAATTAGTAACAGGATTGTTAAATGACTTCCCGATTGACTTTGCTTGTCAGTAGGTCACAAAACAGGATCTCATGACCCCGGGATGCTTCAACCGTCATAAATATGAATCAGTAGTTAAGCATCCAAATGTAAATTCGTGACCATGGGGATGCTGCAACACACGTAACTGAAAAATGGTCATAAGTCACTTTTTTCAGTGCCGTTGTAACTTCAGTCACTAAGAGAACTGTTGTAAATCGAGGACTACCTGTACTTTTCTTTTACAAAGAAATAGAAATTGAAGACACTTGGAATTTATACACATAATGTTGCAATGCTAAAGCTTATTATTTATATGCGTAATGTTGCAATGAGTCTTACCTAAACTATAAAGCAATTCGTACAGAAATCTGAAATGAAACAAAAATAACAAGTAACCAGATGTTTGTATTAGGAAAAAAATATGACATCCTACAAATGTATTAAGGTTTTAAGTATAAGTATAATCTTTATTGTCATTGTACTTAAATACAACAAAATTGGTTTTGTTTGTTTATAAACAAACATTTAAAGAAGTTTTAAAACATTTTAAGAAGTCACAAATAGTTTTTGGTTGAATCAAAGTAACAGCCTTTCTAGTTCAGTAGTATCTACTAAGGTCATGCAAGGCTTTGAATGAAAAGGCATAAAGTGTGATGATCTGGGGCATGGCACAAAGGCAACACAGCCAGAGAACTGGTATGAGTCCCTTTATTAACACCAACTGTGCCCCCAACATCCCTTTCAATGCTCCAGCCTGGAGAAAAGCTCTTTCACAAACCTGTAACAGCTTTTGGCTGAAAATACTCCAGTCAAAATGTTGGAAGCAGAGAACTTCAAACTATAAATCCAAGGCAAGATAAGGTAATTAATCCGGCAGGGCAAGCAAGATAAGGAGTTCCAGAAGTGAAGTAGCACAGCAGTAAAGCAAACCACTTGGGAGGATACCAGGACCTCAGAAAAGTAGTTAACATCACATAAACTCAGTGTTTGTTCCCGATAACCACCCCTCCCATTTGCCTCTCCTTTAAACTCCATCCCCAGGTGTGCCTTGTGAAGGGAATTGGATCCTTTCCTTCTTCATAAGCCAGGCAACCCATGTTTCTCTCTTCTCCGTTCTTCCCTGCATGCCCTAGGACGAGGAGGGGGTGGGCCTTGGTCTTAATCTGAACCCCCTCTCCCTTGTTCTACCTTTCCCCTGCTCTGCCCGGCCTGACTTTTCCCTTCCCCAGTTTCCTCCACAGCCAATGGAACCACTCTCCTGCTCTCTGTCAGCTGTCTGTCTTCCCCTTTGGGTTGAGACTCTGACAGGGGCATGACATACAGGAGCTTGGGAATATAGGGTGGTTTTCACATAACACTTGTTAGCAGGGGTGTCAAACTGCAGGCACGGGTCCTGGTTACTTGAGAGACTGCCTCCTACCACATACCTCCCTTCGACCTGTCCGCTCCCACAGAGTGGGCCTCCTCAGGGTGCCGTCAGCCGGTCAATGCGGGCTGGCGACTCCCAGGGGAAGAGCCTTCTCTGTGGCGGGTCCAGCACTCTGGAACGACCTGCCCCCCGATATCCGTACTATCACGGACCTACGCCTCTTCCGTCGGATGTTAAAAGCACATTTATTTCATCTAGCCGGCCTGACATAGACTAAGGGTATAATTTTAAATTTTGATATTTATTGGTTTTAATTTTTATATTATCCAAATTTTAGCACAGATTTAATAATTTAATTGTCTTTTTTATTTTGTATGTATTGTTGGGTTTTTATCTTTCTGTGCACCGCCCTGAGTCCCTCTAGGGAAAATAGGGCGGTATATAAATCGAAATAATAAATAATAAATAAACTCACATCGTCACAGCATTATCACATGACATATCATGACTTTTTCCCCTTTCACTAAACCGGGTGTTTACATGGACGGCGTGTGACACCTCCGGCCCGTGGCCCACGAGTTTGATAGCCCTGTGTTAGAGACTCAATAAGGCATCTAAGTCTTTACCTGGGATCATGTAGCTATTCTCTGGAGTTGCTAAGCAATCCTGGGAAGAAACATGTTTGATTAAAGCAGGGGTGTCCAAACTTGGGAACTTTAAGACTTGTGGACTTCAACTCCCAGAATTCCCTAGCCAGCTATGCTGGCTGGGGAATTCTGGGAGTTGAAGTCCACAAGTCTTAAAGTTCCCAAGTTTGGACACCCCTGGATTAAAGGAATTACCAATGGTTGCTGTGTCCAAGTCCACATATGCTCTGAAGCACATTTTGCTCTTCAGTACTACATAGTCATTTTATCTAATTGAACTAGAAGTGACTGTCTAGAATCCTAGGTAGTGATACTCTCTCTTGCTTATTATTATGCTCTTTTTATTAGTCAAAGGCTAAACCTTTAGTGGTGAGTTTGCCTAAACTGCGGGTTTAGTAAAAAAAAATATCACTAGTTCTCACAATATACTGGCCAATAATTTACAAGCTGAAATGGCCACTTTATATAGGATGCTAAGCCTAAAACCAGCCACATTATGCAATTTATGAACCTGCCAATAATTTTTAAAACCATTGAACAATTATGTTATCCTACTTTATAATAGGGAAATTGTGTTTTTGAATTAAAGACATAAATTAACATAACTGCTGAAGATTCTTTTTTTTAAAAAAATCTTTAACTGTCCTTATTCTGTCAATAGGAGAGATATTTTGAGTTCATAGGTTAACTTATTTTATTCATAATGAAAACTGTTAAAATAATTAGGCCATAAAATGCTTTTATATGCGAATATTGGATGAGTCATGGATCATTGTGTCTCATCACCTCAGGCAATTTCTTTAAAAACAAAGCTAAGCCTGGTTTTGATGTTAAGAGTCAGTTTAAACAGTCATTCCAAAGGTTTCCTTTGAATGTGCGAATTGGCTATTGTGTTATGATGGAAAGAACTTGACATTAAGCTGTCCTCACATCTTCGCTAAGTCTTTACCATGTTCTCATCATATTCATACTTCAGTGAACAAATATGAAGGCAAGGCCATCTTATGTTTCTTATCCATCAAACACGGAACCTTAAACATGTTTATTGTATTATCATTTCCACCAGAAACTTGCTTCTTCCTTCCCTCAAACCTTCATCATTATTTTCTATTCCAATTCTCTTTGTCTCCTTTCCTTTGCTCCTCTGTTCAGTTTTTATCACCCAGTAGGTATTTGGAAACCTACCCTGTAGAACTGTATGTCATTTCATTTTAAATATATCCAGGGTGGAGGTGAATATTGGTTAATGGGCAGGGCATGGGGGAACCAGAACCAAAGTCTTCCTCTCAGGGCCCTCATATCTCTTTCTTATTCCTGCAGAAGAAATGAATCATTTTCTTTTCTCAATCTGAAAACAATGCCTAAGGCAGTGATGGCTAACCTTTTTTGGCTCGTGTGCCAAAAGTGAGGGGGAGCGCAGAGGGGTCGTGCATGGGCGTGTCACACCCATAATGCTATGTGCGTGACTCCCTACTTTTGGCACACTTTTTTCGCCCTCCCCAGGCTCCAGAGGCTTTCTAGGAGCCTGAGGAGGGTGAAAACAACCTTCCCCCCCCCTACCTCCAGAGGCTTCAGGAGCTTCCATGAAGCCTCCAGAGGGTGAAAACAGCCTCAAAATGAGGCCAAATCAGCTGGCCAGCGCACACAAGCGCACTGGAGCTGACAGGGCAACACCTTGCGTGCCCTAAGAAATGGTTCCGTGTGCCACCTGTGGCACCCGTGCCATAGGTTCGCCATCGTGGGCCTAAGGTATGTAGGAAGTACACCCCAAAAGGACAGTCCCAGAAACTTCACAGCACCAGAAACCTCAGAAAACAGTGCCAAGAAACTCAAGCCAACTATTCCCCCTTTAAGAAAACCAAGAAGCACCAGCTGAAAGAAAAACTCAGAGCAGCTTTGCTAACAGAACTGAAAATAGAAACACTTAAGTAGAGCCATTAAGATAAGGAGAATCAGACTAAAAATAACTCACCAAGGCAAAATCAGAACTCCCTTTTTTCCTGCCCCCTGACAAGATTAACTCCCAGGATAGGAAAGACAAAGGTCCTGGGGCAGGGGTGGGTTTCAAATTTTTTACTGCTAGTTCAGTGGGTGTGGCTAAATGGGGGGCATGTGACTGAGTAGGCATGGCCAACCTGGCATCACTCACGCACACTCAGTCACATGACCCTCTCATCAAGCCATACTCACCCAAATGGTGGGAAAAAGTTTTGACGGGGGTGGGGGGTCCAGCCTTGCCAGAGCTAAGGGAGCACCTGCAAACTACCTAGTAATAAAAAAGGATTTGTCCTCCATGGCCCCCAGGAACACTCTGCAGGCTTTAGCAGGGATGGGGGAAGGCAAAAACACCTGTTTTTGCAAAAAATGGTCCATTTCCCCCCTGCAAAAACGGGAGCATTTTCCTTTCCCCCAGCCCTGCTGAAACCTACAGTGTTTTGGAGGCTGGGGGAAGGCAAAAATTCCTTCATTTTTGCTAAAAACACTCCATCTCTGGGACCTCTCTGGGATTGGCATGCACACTTAAAAAAAGGGGGGGGGGATTACATTTTTTCAATGAAGATTGTTTTGCGCATGTGCAGAGCAGAAAATAAAGATGGTGGCGCCCAGGATAGAACCAGTACAGTCACGTGTCTGGCCAAGTTACTACCTATTGGCCTAACTGGTTCAAACTGGTAGGAACCCATCTCTGGTCCTGGGACAGGATTCACCTATTAAGGCAGGAAGAGGGGATCCAGGGCAATCACTTTAACTTGAGGCACACAAATAAACTGATCAAGCTGCAGGAGCTTCAAAGGGGAATTAAGCATAAAGGGTTCAGAGTCACACACCCCAATCTGCTTGCAAGCCAGGAATGCTGGAGTTGTGTCACTGCTTTTCTTGCCTTCCTGAATTAAAGGATCCCCTTTCTGGCAGCTGGCTTTCATGTCTATTTCTTCTCAGCATTGGTGACTGCTTCCCAGCTGGGAAACAAACACAGGAAATTTCTTCCAACACTTAAGTATATAATCCTTTCTGAAAGCTAGTTTATACTGACCTTGCCTTATTTGTATCTCACCTTAATTATTTTTACAAATAACTCAAGGCGGTAAACATACCCAATATACCTTCTTCCTCTTATTTTCCTCACAAGAAAGCCCTGTGAGTTGGGCTGAGAGAGAATGACTGGTCCAAGATCACCCAGTTAAGTTTCACAACTAAGGTGGGACTTGAATTCACTGTCACCTACTTTAAATTCTGGTGTCTTAACTACTAGACAAAATTACAACAGTATCTTAAGAATTTATTATAAAGGTCTGGTTGGTTTAACTTGCAAAGTGTACAAATGTAGCAACAATTCTCTTTTCTATATTTTGCAGGTTATTATTTATATATGTTCTTTTATATTAAGCATTTTTAAAGACCATTTTTTCCAGTATTGCAGTTGGGTTTGAACTAGTCCAGCTTTATCAAAGCATATGGAGAATAAAAGTAGGCCATGTAGTCTGTAAATTCTTAATAAAAGTCAAAGTGCTATTGTTTTAAAAGAAAAATTTCTAAATTCTAAAAATTACAAAGGAATGTTGGCTCTTATTTAAGACAATCATACAAAATGTGGACTTTGACCAAACCTGAGAGACTACCCATTTTTAAGCAGAAACTAATATGCAAACAAAAACAATGATCATTTACTAGATTATTGATAATTGTCTTAGAGAGCAGTTTTAAAGCCATCCAATGTTTGCAAACATGGCTAAGGAAAGGAATCATGACAGAAAGAACAGGAAAATATTGCATTTTAAATCAACACCTTTGTATCAAAGAACGAAATAGAATGGTTGGGCAAACATAAGAAATATGAGCCTGTTATCAAAAATTAAAACATTCATTCTAATGAAAATATTATAGTATATTGTTATCCAATGATAGCATTCCAGATATCAGAAGAAAGCAATTCCTTTCCAAACAGGGAGTAAAATTATAGTAATGTATAGATACAATAATACAATAGCAGAGTTGGAAGGGACCTTGTAGGTCTTCTAGTCCAACCCCCTGCGTGGGCAGGAACCTTATACCATTTCAGACAAATGGCTATCTAACATCTTTTTAAAGACTTCCAGGGTTGGGGCATTCACAACTTCTGGAGGCAAGATTTGGATTAATTAGAAATTACTGCTTAGAGCCCAACATGTGGTGCAATTGAGTGATATAAGGAGCAGGAAGGGGCTAATTAATGCAACCCTTCACTCAGGTCTCAACTTCTTCTGCAATGATACCCTAGCTCAGGAGTCCTCACCATCACCCCGATCCGTGGACTGGTATCAGGCTGCGGCATGCCAGAAACCAGGCTGCACAAACAAGCAAAGTCTCATCCGCGGGATGCAGGCAGCACACGAAACTATATCCCCTCTGGTCTGTGGAAAAACTTGTCTCCATGGAACTCTTGCCTTGTGCCCAAAAGATTGGAAACCACTGCCCTAGCTTATAACATCTTCCCACCGGCTTTCATTTTAATTACATAAAAAAGGGAAGACTTGAGAGAAACAGAAATGCTATGCTTATGATGTAGGTGTAAGACCTGGATAGCCAATCCACTCTTCAAATGATGACTCATGATCTTGTGAAGAAACTAAAGGGAGACTGCCTGGAAAAATCAAGGAAAATGCTACAATTCAATGAAAGCAATTGAAAGAAATGTCCTTCTGGGTTCAGTTCCAAGTGGGAAAAAAGACACTGGAAACATGGAGGCTCCTTGGAAAGATGGTTTAATGGTCAACGGGATCACATGATTTGAGTTTCTGAACAGGACCACATGGTTGAAATCCTGAGCAGAATCACATGGCTTGAGTTCCTGAGCAGAAAAAGGGCAGAGATGCTGAGAGTGCTCTAGTTTTATGCCCTCTCTGGGTCCCACCCCAGAGCTTCTTCCTGTGTAAGAAATGCATTTTGATTAGTTGTCAGACTCCCAAGGGGCAGGGGGCAGTCTTAGCTAACTTTGTAGGCTGTCCTGAGACCCAAGCTTGTTTGCCTTGCTGGCTGATGTAATTTTCCAGGTGCTGGTGGTAAGTTTCTGTTTGCTACATGGGTCTGCTTGAAGGCGGTAGATCTTTATTATATAGAATAGAATGGCTCAGGCCTTAAATGACCCATTGACAAAGGTAGGGGTGATGAGTTTCTTCCTCCGCTTTAGAGGGAAATATTCTGCCCTTTTAATATTTCCCAAAATATTTCATCTTCTAGTAGAGGAGTGGGTTTTAACTTCCTACAAAAGGATAGACACAAGTCAGCAAAATCATTAATACAATCCTTCTCCCAAGAAAGAGTTATTAGAACTGTATTGAATTTTCCCTCCGGGCTATTTTAATCCGATCTCCTTTCTTAATTTTTATTTATTTATTTCTACGTACTCAAGGGCCACTCTCCTCTCCCTGCGAGAGTCTCCTCTCACACAGGTCTGGCCCTCAGAGCTAACGAGGGCCTACCTCGAGGATGGGCTTATCAGCCAAGAGAGGTGGAAGAAACGCAAGCTGCGGAAATTTTTAGTCAGGTTTTTAGGTCGGGTTTTAAGGGGTTCAAGGGAGGCGGGTGGGTCCATTTGCGCTGGCTTAACTAGGCAGAGTGATCGATCAGCTGACAACGGCAGAAGTAAGGGGTGAGGGTTGCTCCCACAGAGGGCCTTTTCATCCAAACGGTCCAGGGGAGAGGCAGGTATGACGGGAGCCGGGGGTTGTATCAAGTTTTGGGGGGTGGCCGCACCCACTATTTAAGAGCGGTCACCCGCCCCGACCCCCTGGGCTCCTCCTGCAACCTAGGTGGTGAGGAGTTACGGAGCCCGAGCCCTAAGCTGATGCTGTGCAACGCCAGGTCCGTGGTAAACAAAGCTCCCCTCATATACGATCTAATTTCATAGGGGGACCCGGACCTGGTGGGTATTACGGAAACCTGGTTGGGGCAGGAGGGAGGTGTTCCCCTCATTGAGATGTGCCCACCAGGTTACCTGGCACTTCATCGGCCAAGGGCCCAGGGTAGGGGTGGGGGAGTGGCGGTTATTATCAAAGAAAGTCTTCAGCCAAGGGAGGCCACTGTGCCTCAGGTACAAGGTAGTGAATCCTTGTATGTGAAATGGGGACTTGGGAGGCAGCTGGGCCTGCTGGTTCTGTACCTGGCTCCCCGCTACGTGTCAGCGGCCCTGCCCGAGCTCCTGGAGGTGATCACCGAGGTGGCAGTTGATTCCCCTAGACTTTTAGTCATGAGGGACTTCAATTTGCCATCGGTAGGTGATTCATCTGAGGTGGCTCGGGAGTTCATGGCCTCCATGATGACCATGGACCTGACCCAAGTAATTCAAGGCCCTACACATACAGGGGGAAACACACTAGACCTGATTTTTACCTCTGGCCAGTGGTTGAGTGATCTAGGAGTAGGGGAATTAGTCATCGAACCCCTGTCATGGTCAGATCACTCTCTCCTTCAGCTGGACTTTCCGACCGCTTAACCCCACCGCGGGGAGGCGGAACCCGAGATTCCTAGATGGTTCCGCCCCAGGTGCCTGATGGACCCGGAGAGGATCCAGATGAAGCTTGGGCCTATACCTGTAACCCTCACCCACAACTTGACCGAGGGCTTAGTGGCCGCATGGAATAGTGCGGCCACAGGGGCCTTGGACCGGGTCGTGCCCTTGCGGCCTCTCACGTGGCGCCGATCCACCCTGGCCCCTTGGTTCTCTGAGGAGTTAAGGGTGATGAAGCGCCGCAAGAGACGCCTAGAGAGCAGGTGGAGGTCCACTCGTTCCGAATCCGACCGAACACTAGTGAGGTCCTACACAAGGACCTACCTAGTGGCAATAAGAGTGGCAAAACGTAGTCATCTTGCCCCCCTTATTGCATCCGCAGATAACTGCCCTGCCGCCCTGTTTAGAGTGACCCGCTCCCTTCTCCAACAGGGGTCGCGGGAAGCTCCCTTGCAGGGTAGAGCAGAGGAGTTTGGAAGTTATCTGCAGGATAAAATCGCTCGGATCCGGGACGACTTGGCCTCCATCTTGATAGATCTGGGCGGACCGTCCGAGGCAGATCTTGAGACCGTTTTATGGGATGAGTTCGACTTTGTTACTTCCGAAGATATGGACAGGTTGCCAAGGCGACTGAATGCCACCACGTTTATTGGACCCGTGTCCCTCCTGGTTGGTACTGGTCTCCTGGGAGGTGACACGAGGCTGGCTCCAGGGAATTGTGAACGCTTCTCTGAGTGAGGGGTTCTTGCCAGCCTCCCTTAAAGAGGCGATGGTGAGACCCCTCCTCAAGAAGCCTTCCCTGGATCCAGCATTGTTAACTACCGTCCGGTCTCCAACCTTCACTTTTTGGCGAAGGTTGTAGAGTGTGTGGTGGCACAGTAGTTCTCTCGGCACCTGGAGGAAACTGCTTATCTAGACCCGCGCCAGTCCAGCTTCCGGCCTGGGCACAGCACCGAGACAGCATTGGTCGCGTTGGTGGATGATTTCTGGAGGGCCAGAGATAGGGTTTTTTCCTCTATCCTGGTCCTATTAGATCTCTCAGCGGCTTTAGATACCATCAACCATGGTATCCTATTGCACCGACTGGAGAGGCTGGGACTGGGGGGCACTGTTTTACAGTGGTTCTCCTCCTACCTCTCCGGTCGGTCGCAATTTGTACTGACAGGAGGGCAGAGGTTGACCTCGAGACCACTCATTTATGGGGTGCCTCAGGGGTCGGTCCTCTCACCCCTCCTGTTTAAAATCTACATGAAGCCGCTGGGTGAGATCATCCGTGGTTGCGGGGTGGGATATCATCTGTACGCTGATGATACTCAGCTGTACATATCTACCCCCAACCACCCCAATGATGCCGTCGAAGTAATGTCCCGGTGTTTGGAAGCCATGCGGCTCTGGATGGGAAGTAACAAACTTTGGCTCAACCCATCCAAGACCGAGTGGCTGTGGTTTCTGGCGTCTCGGCATAGCCAGCTCATTCCATCGCTGGTTATCAGGGGCGAGTCATTGGCCCCCGTGGAAAGGGCTCGCAACTTAGGCGTCCTCCTGGATTCGCGGCTGTCCCTGGATGACCATGTGATGGCCGTGACCAGGGGGGCATTCTACCAGGTTCGCCTGGTATGCCAGTTGCATACCCTTTCCTGACCGAGACGCCCTCCGCACTGTCACTCAAGCACTCGTGACGTCTCGCTTGGACTATTGTAACGCTCTCTACATGGGGCTCCCCTTGAGGTGCACCTGGAGGCTCCAGTTGGTTCAGAATGCGGCCGTGCGGGGGATTCTGGGAGCTTCTCATTACTCCCACATAACACCTCTCCTGCGCGAGCTGCACTGGCTACCGGTAGCCTTCCGGGTGCGCTTCAAGGTGCTTGTTACCATCTTCAAATCGCTCCATGGCTCGGGGCCTAGCTACTTGCGGGACCGCCTCCTACCACATACCTCCCTGTGTCCGATACGCTCCCACAGAGAGGGCCTACTGAGGGTACCAACTGCCGGTCAATGCCGGCTAGTGGTGCCCAGGGGTAGGGCCTTCTCTGTGGCAGGGCTGGCCCTTTGGAACGACCTACCCCCCGAACTTTGCACTATCACGGACCTTCCACTCTTTCGCCGTTCACTTAAAACATACTTTTTTCAGCAAGCTGGTCTTGCTTAATCGTTTAGACTTTTTTGTTATATAGCTTCTGCCAAATACGTAAATGGACGTTGGGTTTTTAGGGGGAATTTTAGCACAGGCTCCGATTTAATTGTTTTTATCTATTTATTGCATTTTTATCATTGTTGGTTTTAATTTCCTGTGCACCGCCCTGGGTCCATTTCGATGGAGAAGGCGTGGTATATAAATCGAAATAAAGTGAAAGTAAAATATGGATATTTTATTTTCTCCAAGCTCGTTGCTTAAAAGATTATCAGCTCCCTGATTCTCACCAGCTCTTGTCTGTTTCTGCTCTTAGTTCTTTTGGCATGGCAGATTGAAATGCTCAGTAGTTGAGATTAGATTTTCTGTGGCAACTTTCAATCTGAGGTTCATCATAAATGGCAGAGCAAGTGCTGCATCTCCTTGATACTAAACACAAGGCATGAGGCAATGATTTGTGACAGTCTATGCCACTCAGCATTAAATTATTGTCCCATTAGCATCTTGTTGACATTTTCCAGTCTCCAACTCTTATCTCTTCTTACTTCCTGAGATGTGGCATTCCAGCATGTTTGGTTAATAGGCAATAAAAGAAGGTCAAAGAATATCAACAAAATAACAGCAACTATAAGCCTAGTTTGTTTCTCTAATAGAGCAGCTATTTCATGCAATCAAGATTAACAATCAAATTTGAAGATAACAAATTGCTAATGTAAATACAACAGTATCATATTCTGTATCTAATAGATCCTCTGAATACAGCTGTTTTCTGTTATAGAAGGTATGGTACCAATAACTCTTTTAACATTTCTGACAATCAAAGTTACATACCAGTACCAAGCAAGGGCAAGCAACAAGTAAAAAGTTCAGGATGAAGTATATTTGGGGCATCCAAATTAAATGAAGGCCCAGTATCAACAGAGTAGCTGATTGTACTCCAAAATATGATTTTTAATAGGATCTCTCATAAAAAACAAGTGGCCTTTTAAAAGGTGGGGTTACAATATTTAATTTAATGTAAAATGTTATTACTCTTCCATACTACAGGGGGAGTGGTGATCTTTACTATTGTTTAATAATTATTTAACATCACTTTTGTCAGATTGTAAAAGAAAATAACTTAGCCTTATCAAAAACTTTATCTCAGCCTGTGGGTAACATATAACAATGCTAATAAGTAATAAAAATGTAGTAATTTTCATCTTTTCTGTATCAAATCTACTGTTGGAAGAATTGTCCATCTGGGTTCAGGTCCAAGTGGGGAAAAAGACACCAGAAACATGGAGGCTGTTTGGAAAGATGGTTCAATGGTGGACAGGATCACATGCCTTGGGACTCCTGGGTAAAAAAGGGAAGAGATGCTAAAAATCCCTGGGTTTTACGCCCTCTCTGGGCTTTGAACTTGCTGGGGCACAGGAAGAGTATCTTGACTGGTTGCTGTCAGAGATCATAGCTAGCTTTGTAAGTTGTCTGTGTGCTAAGTTTGTTTGAAACTTGGTGGGTGGTGCAATGAAGGGTAATGAAATGGGGTAGAATAGACTGGCCCAGACTTTAATGGCCCATTAACAAAGGTGAGGGGAGGCTGGATTTCTGCCTTTCTGAGTTTCTACTTCTCTTTTTAGGGGAAATATTCTGCCCTTCTAATATTTCCTAAAATATTTCATTTTTCTAGGAGAAAGGTGGGTGCTAACTTCCTGCACTACTAATGTGGAGTGAGGGAAAAGACACCAAATACTCATTATTGGTAGATAATTGGAGGATCCATTTGCTGGAAATTGGCAATTACCACCTATTTATTTGCTATTCAATAAAGTTCATACAGGATAAAAGCTCCCCACAGCGAAACTAATAGAAGGCAATGACTTAAAAAGCCGCATGTATATGAAAATCTGCAAGCTAAGCAATAAAATGGCCACCACTCTTGAAATCAGGTTACAGGCTAAATAATAAACTCTTTTTAAGAATCCACTTGAAATGATTTCTTAAAGATGAGGACATCTTGTGAATAAGTGTTGCAATAATTACTTCATTTTAGAGGTTTTACTATGAGCCTGCTAGGTTTATTATTACAATTGCTTTAGTCTATGAAATACTTAATGCCATATTTAGAAAACATAATGAGACAATACAATACAATACAATACAATACAATACAATACAATACAATACAATACAATACAATAGCATAGTTGGAAGGGACCTTGGAGGTCTTCTAGTCCAACCCCCTGCCTAGGCAGGAACCTTATACCATTTCAGACAAATGGCTATCCAATATCCAACAACAGACAATATTCAGAGTGATTCTTATTTATTTACAACTATTATAAATTATTTAAAACAGCAGTTTAGTAAGTTTTGATACTATATACCTGTTTCTAATAAGTAGGTAGGTAGGTAGGGAGGGAGGGAGGGAGGGAGGGAGGGAGGGAGGGAGGGAGAGAGAGAGAGAGAGAGAGAGAGAGAGAGAGAGAGAGAGAGAGAGAGAGAGAGAGAGAGAGAGAGAGAGAGAGAGAGAGAGAGAGAGGAGATAGACCCCAGTGGTGGTAGAAGAAGTCAGCCCTGTGACTCCTAAACTGGGGGAGTGGCTGTATTAATTGTTAATACAATAAATATTGGTAAGTATAACACAAACAAAAGCTTTTTAGAGGTTCTATGCAAGTTTGAAAATAGATCCTGGGATAAAAAGGTTTAAGAAGCACATTACATACTAGCATCCCTTTTCCTAGAAAGCTAGCAATTTATTTTTATTTATTTTTTTATTTTATTTAGATTTATACCACGCACCTTCTCCTAAAAGGACCCAGGGCGGCGCACAGGAAATTTAAAACATAACAAATATAAAAATACAAAATTTAACAACATATTAAATTCTTACCCTGTGCTAAAATCGATTAAAATCCCTCGAATTAAAATTATCTAGGAGCAGTCACAATGGGAGGTAACGCTAGGCCGGCTTGAAGGAAAAGGTGTGTCTTAAGACACTGGCGGAAGAGGCGGAGGTCAGAGATGGTACGTAGTTCAGGGGGTAAGTCGTTCCAAAGAGAAGGCCCTTCCCCTGGGTGTTGCCAACTGGCATTGCCCGGCTGACGGCACCCTGAGAAGGCCCTCTCTGTGGGAGCGGATCGGATGAAGGGATGTATGGGGCAGGAGACGGTCTCGCATATAACTAGATCCCAAGCCATGGAACGCTTTAAAGATGGTCGTCAAAATCTTGAAGCGCACCCGAAAGGCCACAGGTAGCCAGTACAGCTCGCGCAGGAGCGGTATTATATGGGAGCATCTAGAGGCTCCCGTAATCACCCGCGCCGCCGCATTCTGGACTAACTGTAGCTTTCGAGTGCACCTCAAGGGGAGCCCCATGTAGAGAGCATTACAGTAGTCAAGTCGGGACGTCACGAGAGCTTGAGTGACTGTGTGAAGGGCAGCCCGGTCCAGTAAGGGGTGCAATTGGCGCATCAGGCGTGCCTGATGGAACACCCCCCCTGGCCACGGCTGCCACATGGTCCTCCATGGACAGCCGGGAATCCAGGAGGACACCCAAATTGCGCGCCCTCTCCACGGGGGCCAGTGTTTCGCCCCCAATGGCCAGAGTTGGAGTTACCTGGCTGAACCGGGGTGCCAGAAACCACAGCCACTCAGTCTTGGTCGGGTTGAGCTTCAGTTTGTTACTACCCATCCAGATCCGTACGGCCTCCAAACACCGTGACAACAGCTCGGCGGCATCGTTGGGGTGGTTCGGGTGGATATGTACAGCTGAGTATCATCAGGGTACAGATGATATCCCACCCCAAAACCACGGATGATCTCGCCCAGCGGCTTCATATATGTGTTAAACAGTAGGGGCAAGAGGACCGACCCCTGAGGAACCCCGCATAAGAGGGGTCTCGAGGCCGACCTCTGCCCCCCTGCCAACACATATTGCGATAATAATAATGGTTTAAACAATTGTCTTTCACAGTGATTTTCTGACAGATGGCCCTAAAAATAGAAACATGAGGAAACCCTAATACTAAAATATGAGCCTTATAAAAGCATCATTTCATTTGACAAATTACTGACATACTTTAGATATGGCAGCAGCTACCAAAAAGGTGTGTGTGTGTGTGTGTGTGTGTGTGTGTGTAAAAAAGCAAGAGGATAGTTGCAGCAAATGGACTAAACTTCCACAGTTTTGTATGTGCGTGCCACACTGAGGCACATGCAAGAGATTTAGTTGTGCTGCACCAGCTACTGTATTATATGCCTTGACTTCCTCTGCAGATACTGATGGATAAGGAGTCGATGATATGTGAGGCCTAGGGCAATTGCCATCTTCTTTGGAATAGCTCTGTGAATAAAATGCAATTAATTTTAGAGAAACTGAATGAATTATGGAATAGGAACTGAATGAGATTTTGAAGTTAACCAGAATTGACCAATTCACCACCAAGATGGATTTTTTAAAAAAGTAAAGTCATCTTCACAGTCTTATCTACATTGTTTCCTTAGCAGTAGACAAAATAGTTTGCTATTGCCTTCTTCAATGATGTTTTAACTTCCCAGACTAACGAATTGCTTTGATATTCTGCAGAAGTCTCTCATCCAAGGACTGAACTGGTCAATCCTTAGTTTCCAAACCTAAATACAGCAAAGTTGGCCAGCTGCTGCCACCTGGTGAGAATAAACCCTTTATCTGTATTTTTGAATCTATAGCTTGTTACAAAAGTTACAATTTTGTTAGCCTGTGAAAGGAGTTTAAAAAAATAAGAGCCCCCCCCCCGCCCCCCAAGGAAGCTTCTTCCCAACACCTGTTCACATGTATTGCCAAGTAATTTCAGTTGAAGGGTATGAAGGGATAATCTGTTTGGGTGTGAACAAGATTTACTTAGTGGGATTGAGATGAGAAATAGTCTGGTTTTACCTTCATGAATTTTAAATAACCCATTATTTCTCTGTTTTCATAGTTAATTTACCTAAGCAATGTTTGTGTGCATCTTACAGGATTTGTGTCCCAGATCTTTCAAGAGCTTAGCAACGCAGTGGACATCTTGACTAAGAACAGTTTGGTTCTGTCCATCAAACAAAAAAGTAGCAGCTGCAAAGGGTTTGCTTTGCTGCCAAAAATAATAGTCAAGCCTGGGACTCAGAGGAGCCCATTTTTGCCACATCTGTGAGCCAGAGCACTTGTGTATTGACACTAGTTGGCACCCTAGGCTTTACCTGCGACACTTTTCAGTCCCAAAGTAGGGAGTTGGAATGAAGTCTTAAACGTCTGAGGATAATACTGATGGTACACAGAATGCTTCCATCAGCCCCTCAAACGCCAACTTTTGCACACCTCATTCATTTCTGCCCAAGAGGCTTTCCCATCTGTGCTGAAAATGCGAGAGCCTACAGAAATCACGATGTACTTCAGCTTTCTACGGGGAATCCAGGGTACCACAGAAACGCAGCTACTTCGGATGGGGCTGACACTGATTTTTTTTCTCCTCCGCGGCTGCCTGAAACAAGAAGGGACGCCAACACGAAGTTAGCCGCGTGGGTCGCTTCGACGGGTGCCAGAGGACCCGCCTCCCACAAGAGCACCCCCAGCGCCGCGGATGCCGTCCAAACCCGGCAAGCTTCTCCCGCCACAGCCGGCCGAGCGTTGGGCTTCCCGGATCGGGGAGTAGGCGGGAGGTGAGCGAGCTCGAGGCGCTTCTCTCCTGTCGCAGTTCAAGGGAGGCAGTGCGCCTGCGCGCCGCAAAAAAACGGAGGAGGGCGGGGCCCCGTGTTTGGAGCGGCTCATTATTTGGCAGGAAGGTGCGGAGGCCTCTCTCCTGGCAGCGGCTCCAGCGCAGGCAGAGGGGAGGCTCCCAATGTGGCAAGAGAGAGGAGGGCTAAACAGCGGCGGAGGAGAAGGAGGGGGCCAAGCGAGACAAGGGGAGCCGCCGCAGCAGCCGCCGCCGCCGAGGAGCTGAGCGGCCTGGACGGGCGAACGGGGGTGGCGAAGCTTCTGCAGCTCTGGCCCCACCGCCTACGCCACCCCCCCGCCGGGCACCTCACGCCTGCCCGGGCGAAGGCGGAGGCGGCGGAGGAAGCCGCCGAGGACGAGGCTCCGGCAGCAGGTGAGGGGAGAAGGCGAGCGCGGAGGAGAAGGGAGGGGGGAAGCGGGAGTTGCCGCGCCGCCCTTGGCTCGGCCAGTCAGTACCGACCACAACCGGAGGGAGTCGCTGTGGGGGAGGCGCCGCTCCCCTCCCCTCTCCTGGGGCTGGAGTTAATTTATTATTCATTCGCGACGGCCCTGCACTGCCGCTCCTCCTCCCCTCCGCTTCTCCCTCGCCCCCCTCCCTTCCGGAAGCTGTTCCCCCCCCCCCCCAAAGAAAGCGGGAGCGGAGCCAGAGGGGAGCCCTGGGCGACCTGGCGGGGGAGCGGAGCAGACCCTCCGTCTCCCCCCCCCCCCCCCCCCGCGCACGGCGGCTCTAATTGCTCCTCCTCTGGGGGAGGCGCCAGCGCTGCCTTCGGTCTCCCCCATTTCCTCCCCCTCCCTCGCGCCCGCCCGTCGCCTCAGCGTTCTGGTTCCTCCCTGCTATTGTGTGCCAGGCGGGGGCCCCTCGAGGGGCGCCCGGATTCCCCGCTTCTTCTGCCTCCCTCCACCCCCCCTCACAGAAGGGCCGTGGGAATTGTCTCCCTCTTGCCCGCAGGGGGTGGGTGGGAGGAAGGAAGGCGAGTGGGCAGACGGGGAAGGGTTCCTCGGGCGGGCGGGTCGTGGGGGAGCAGGAGAACTGTTGGTGGTAGTGCCCGAGAGAGTGGGCTTCCTCCCTCCCCCCTTTCGCTTTTCCACTCCCTGAGTAAGGGAGCCGAATCGCCGTGTGAGGAAACAAGCAGACATTTCCACAGTTCCCTGACTCTGCGGCTGTCTTGTGTGTGTGAGTGAGTGTGTGTCTTGTCAGGCTTTGCCGAGTTCCTTTGTCTACTGCTTGCTGGCTTGCCCGTCTCTCCTCCCTTCGCTCTTTTCTTTCTGCCTTTCTCCCTTCCTGGTGGCTCTTCCTCTCCTCCTCCCCCCCTCCTTTCTTCCCCTCCCTTCTTTTTCCTTCACAGACTCCATGAACTGCCGCAGCTGCAGGTTTGTAAATACTGGGGATGGACAGGCACATACATGCTTATGCACACACAAGCAAAAACATGGCTGACACGGCTCCCCTCCTCCCCCTCCCCAAATTCCTCCCCCCCATCTGCATCTTAGTCTTTGTATTCTTTGCTTTTATCTTCTCCCCCCCTCCACTGTTAAAGAGAAAGGAAAGCTGTTCTCTCTCTTTCTCCCTCCCTCCACCCCCCCACCCCTATTTTTGTGTGGTTGCTTATTGGGCATACAAGGATTTTTCCACTGAAGCTTCCCCCCCCCCCCCCCTTTGGGTTGGTGTAAAAGTATGAAGAACTGGAAGCCCCATCAGATTCTGGGAGCTTAAGAGAGGCCTGGGGGAGGGGTGAATGGGGCGACCTCTGCCGAGAAGCTGGGCTGGAATGTGTGTATCTGTTTTCCTAGGTATGGGGGAAGGGAGGCCAATGCACCAAAATGTTAGTGATGGTTAAATGGGTGTTATGTTAGCAAAATGCTCAGGGCTATACCATTTCTTGCAGGTGGGAGGGATAGGCCTAATTATCTTATAAAAGGCAACAGGCATAAAGCATTTTGTTAAAACGAGCTGTGATTTTTTATTACCCTCTTAATAGTGTAGGTATTAATGTCTTAGCTAAGCCCTTGTGCAAAACAAAACTTTGAACTGACACTACAGTAGTTACTTCTAAAATAATTTACGACCCTTGTAGCTCTGGACTGAAATAGGGGCCTGTAACAAAGAATTGTGCCAGGTCCACATATCTAAACTTCTTCACCATTCTGTGTTGGATACAATATGGAAACTTTTTATCAAGACTGTTTTGCCCCTTCCCTCAAGTCAAAACCTTGGGCAGATAACAGCACCCCCTTCTGGTTTACATAAAACTTCATAGAACAGATTTGAGACAAATGTGTTTTTTTTTAAATCTTCTGCCTGTCCTTCCCACCCCTGTACTTAGTCAACTTTGTGGGGGTGGGGGTGGGGGGAGATAATGAAATGACCTTGAGTATAATCACTGTTTAGTTTTAAAGGATGACTGCAGGGATTCAGTTTGTTCTTCCCGTGGGAAATTATGACTGATAAAAAACTATTTTGTTGTTTGTATGGATCTTTCACAATCTGTACTGTAATAGGAGTTTATCCCTTTATTTTATTCAATTTTGCATAAATGATTTATAAGATGAATATTTTTAAATAAAAAGGCTATAACCATTAGGAACTTACTCTGTTTTATGTATTGATTGATAAATTAAAAATTGGAAAATAAATCTGTGGGACTTTTTAACTGTTTTAGGAATTTTAAGCTTTTGGATTAATTATGTTACTTAAGTGATATATTTTTTTAATAAGGAGCTTAAGTATTCATATCATTTTATAAAATATTTTCATAGTAATGTGATAAAATATTTCAAAGTAGGCAGATAGACTGTATAATGATCTAAAATGAAAAAGGGCCTTCACTTGTTTTCCCCTTTCTCCTTATCTTAAGTATTTTTGATAGAGCCATCAATTGTGAAGATCACAACTGTACTGTGCTCCATTTTTTGAGAAGATTGTTTATCATATTTCCTTTAATCCTCTTATATCTTCTAAAATTATAGAGTGAATAACATTAGAACAAAGTCTGTAAAATAAAATCTCGTAAACATGTTGTGAATCTCTGCAGATGAAGAAAACAGAATTTCATCTAACATGGTTGTAGTGATACAACATGATTTGCAATTTCTAATTTGATTTAAGGAGCACTCTGTAATGGACTGCTTTCTGTTTCTGTAAAGATTGTATCTTTTAAGAAGCTGTGACATGGCTTGATTATATAAATATTTACTATTTATGAGTTAGGGGAGACAGCAGAAAAATAGATTTAAAATTATAAAGCTTAGGTGGGTGGGTGTGCTGTTTCTTCAGCAATTGGGCTCTATTGAGAACCAAGCTAAAATATTTGCTCAGTAACTTTTCTGAAATTTTTAGGGACATTTAGATCATCGTAAGAAATGAGACTAATTAGCAGTTTGTATTGTTGCTTTTTGTAAATTTTGTTAGTGACTATATTCTTGTCTAGCAATTCTGAGGTGCTGTTTATAAGTTGTATTTACCCCAATAATACAAAGGTGAATATGATCATGAAGCAATTAAGACTACATGGACTGATTGGGAGTGCAGTTTTAAACTATTTTAGTCCTACAGGTGCTGTTAAAACTACCTTTTAGGTATCACTGTGCATAAATTCTCCCTACCACCTTAAGTCACCATTTTATGTTAGCATCTTGTCACCATTTTACCATTATAATTTAGCACAATAATTTCTTTGTTCTGTTTCTATTAACTATATTATTTCATAAATTAAGGAAATAATTTCCAAGATTTACAGTATTTAATATAATCCTAAAGCAAGTTTAAACCTCTGCAATGGAATACTCTTTCCTGTTCTGCTGTCTGACTGTACCCTAAAATGACCAGAAATGTACCTACTATATATCTACCAATCTATTACTTGTTCACTTGAATCCTGTTGCCCAATGCGGCTTACAGGGCAGAGCCAGGAGTGGCATAATACTAGGAGGAGCCCTTTCATGGAAAGACATATTGAGGCAACAGACATATTTGCTTACAAAAAAAATTGATTCACATTTTTTAAAGGAGCAGGTATCAATCACCACAAAGCCACAACAGCCTACCTTTCACATTGCTATGCTCTGATAGTTACATTGTTTATTAATTGAGATTGTTTCATGCAAACATGAGCCAACATTGTTTTCACTAGGCCTCAAAATTATCCAAATGAGTAAGAACCAATAGTTTCCTTGAAAAAAGTAGTTGGCAAGGCAAAGATTTTTTTTTTCCTTTGAATGATTTGAAACCAGCTCTGGGATATTTCATATTTATATAATTTATATACAACTTATTGTAAGCAGTAAAAGATTTAATCTCTTCTTGAACAGAAGAATGCACTTTTAAGACTCTTTTGAGATTAAATTAATGCTTTATTCATGATGCTTCAGGCAGTGTTTTTAACTGTGCTTATTATTACTTTGGTCTATATTGCTGTCATAATTTACTGCTACCTTATTTTCACACTTATCCTTATTCGCATGCTAGACAAAACTAGCTTTAAAGAATGTTAAACAAAGCCTGAGTGAGTTGAAACATATTACAGTGTGTTCCTTTGTTCTCAGTCCATCCTGATAAGTTGCTAGCAACATTGCAATTGTCAGATTTCATGGCTCCCAGTAAAAGGTATCTCACTCACCCTCAATAAGCTCACCTTTTGGGTGTTTTTTTCCCCTCAGTGAGGTGATGGGGATAGGGTATAATCGGAGATATGGGAAGATGAGGACATTAAGAGAACGCAAGACAATTTCTACATCTTGTCTATAGAGCAGAGGTTCACTACAATCCTAAAATCAGGTGTAAAGAACTGTGAGAATAACCTTGGGAGATAAGTTAGGCAACAGTCTGATAAGAGAAATCTGAGTCCAAAGGAGAGTTGATGATGGAGAAAGTGGAGAAACTAATGACTTTCCTTAACTTTCTGGAAAGTAAAGGGGAGGGGAGGGAACTCTTTCGGATTTGCAATGTTTTGTTACTGTAACCTTACAGTAAATGTAGTATTGATACTCAGAGCTTTGGTTTGCTTTCTGAACTACCTCAACTGGGCTGATACCAATCAACAAACATTTCTAAGAGACATTTTTAAATTTCAGCAGCACACACTTTCTCCTTTTTAATAAACTCAAATTCTTGGAAACATATACAGGTAGTTCTCAATTTACAACAGTTCATTTAGTGACTATTCAAAGTTACAATGGCACTGAAAAAAGTGATGATAGTTTTTCACAACTTTTGCAGCATCCCCATGATCATGTGATCAAAATTTAGATTCTTGATAACTGGTTCATACTTACAACCATTGCAGTGCCCCAAGGTCATGTGATTAACCTTCTGACAAGCAAAGCCAGAGTCACTTAACTAGGTTACTAACTTATCAACTGCGGTGATTCACTTAACAGAGGCAAGAATTGTCATAAAATGGGGCAAAACTCACTTAAATTCTCATTTAACAATAAAAATTCTGGGCTCAGTTATGGTCGTAAGTTGAAGATTACCTGTAATTGTGTCACTGGGCCATGAAAAAAAGTGAGAACTATTTACAGACATGTCAAAATCACTATTTTTTGTATAGAAGGAAAGAGTGGAGGACCTCCAGACTCCAAGGGGAATTGCTTCTCTATTAATATAGGATTATCAGACTTCTTTTTTCTAGAAAACCATAAAACCACAGAATCCCCCTTCCTGTTTCATGCATATTTAGATCCCCTTACGCGCTAAGTTGCTGTTTGAAAGAAGGATAGCAAAAAGTCCTTTACCTAGCTAGCTACTTAACCTGTTGAAAAGTAGACAAAAAAGTTGTTCTTCCACAATATCACAATCGTTTAGTTTAAAAATAATGATGGGAGAAGAAAGAATATTATAGAGTGATTTTTATTTTTATTTTGGACCATCCATCCGTATTAAAGGGTGAGGATAGGTTGTAATGTTTATGTGCATGCCTTATAGTATACTGCATACCAACTGTTGATCTAGTAATGCAAGCAGTACCTGTACTTGGCACAGAGCCATATCCCAAAAACTATTTTTTCCACTATCTAAACAATGAATTATTATATATAGGGGCAATTGGAGACATAAACGTTTTTACACACATACACACACTGTTGTGGCTGGCCAGCAGACTTGGCAGCAGATTCACAACAGGAGGTTGGGAAGCAACATGAGCCCAGTCCTGGAGTATGGGGAAGGCTCTGATAAGGGCTCTGTGTAGGAGGCAGAGTGGGGGCCAGAGCCATATGCCAGTTATCAGCTGCCTTTAGAGGCAGACGAACAGCTGAGACCTGTTCCCAGTGTGTACATGCACAGAGTTGCTAGACAAAGGGAACAGCTAAAGAACGGGTCGATTTGAGAGTAAGGCCACAGGTGGACAATGAATAGCCTCTCCCAGCTGAAATAAAAGAAGCTAAAGGGGAGTGTGATTGCAGGAGACAATTAGCTCACTTAATTGGTTCCTGACTCTCCAAGACTCCTTGCCACGTTTTGCAGATACAAGTCTGGCAGCTCTCCAAGCCAGATAAGGACTGTGATTGTAAATCCTCCTTTGAAAGACTGCTGAATGTGAATGAGCAGAATTCACAGTAAATTAATAAAAGAAGTTTTTATCAGGACAAGGAGTTTGCTTCATGTTCTTGGGAAGCCTAGGTCAGAAAATGCACACACACACACACACACTATATCAGACTTTGAAAAAAAAAAAGCATGGGACATGTTTGGTCACCCATTCTTTTTGCAAGCTTGATTGGTTTGCAGACTGGAATGAGATCAGATTAAAAACATAACTTGATAATCCAGAAGTGGTTTTTCAAAAGTGGTTTTCCTGGAGCACACTAATATACTTTCAGGTCTGCAGTAACATTTGTATTTGCTTATACGACAGGGGCAGGGATCTCAAGGCTACTTTTCTGAAAGAGCATGCTAAATGTTATTGCTAAAAGAGCACCTAGATAACCTGATTAACTAATGAAACTATAATTTTTTTCTAGATCTGTACAATATTTTTTGAAGTGTGGATTTCAATTGACCTTGAAATCATATTTTGTTAATAATCCTGGCAAAAATGGCATGTAATTTCATTTTATAAAATAAACCCCAAAAGTAGTTGTTGCATTCAATCATTTTTGTCATATGAAGCAATATTATTGGAAAGTTTTGAAAGGCCCCTCTGAAAGTAAAGGGATGAGTAATATTAACAAGGAATCTGACCATGTCCTTCATGTAAGTTGTCATATAAACATTTCAGTAACCTTTAGATCAAGATAATTTCTCATCTAATATATTCTAAACATCAGGTGCATCAGGTTGACATATTTGATTAGATGAGTTGATTGATCAAATGGCATTCACATATAATAGCATTAGGATTAAACTATAAATATTTTCATTTGTAGGTCAAAAAAGGGAAGCAAATCCCAGGCTGTCCATCTAATGGAGGTCAATAAGTGTTTTTTAAGTAAGTAAAATATTATTTTTCATAATTTTCTTAACTAAGCTTTAAAACATGGGAAATTGTTATGTTCTAACTAAAGTGTGATGATGCTCTGTGGTGATTCTGCTTTGACTGTATGGATAAGGAAAACCAGTCTAAAGGGAGTAGCCAAGATAATATGAGATTCTGGTACTTTGGTTAAAAGCCATAGTATAAAGATTTAAGTGATACTCCTAATACCTGGTATCATCCTATAAATTCAGATTCATAAATCAAAGTTTGACACACTTACTCAAACTACATGAACAATGCTAATAGTTATCTCCTTAATGTGAATTCTGGTAAGGAAATATTCCTCCGAGCAGAAAGTAAGTAGATAGATAGATAGTCTCATTTTGCCAAATTCTTTTTCTATAACAGTGTTGCCAGTCTGTGCCTTCAGTGTGAGTCATGGTTGACTGTAAGCATGTCTGCATATCAGAGAAATGACAGACCACTGTGAAGAACAAAACACTGGCAAATAGATTTGTCTTTCAAATCTCTCACGGGATTCGCCATGAGAACTCTGCATGGCAGCTCCTAGTGAGGAGACCCTAAAACAGTGGTGGATTTGAGCACAAGGTTCCAAGGGAGATCTCATCTTTGCTTTCAGCAGCAGCAAAGCCTTTCATAAGGGCATTAAACTAGATACTTTCTAACCACATTTAAAAATGCTCAGTTTAAACATTAAGACATCTTCAAAATAGAAGTTTAATTTGATACCTGTTGAATTTTACCTTCTTTGGATTTATAATTTTTAAACAGAATTATAATAAAGTATAGTCACAAAAAAGAATTTTGATTTAAGAATTGCATACATTGGACACGTATTTGGTTTATTGGCTGTTTTTACTTTAAGTCTTGAAAAACAAGTATATAATTGAATAATATAATTATGGGAAATGTCTAAAATGAAAATAAACTTGAGTCTTAGGAACTGAGTCTTGATGAAAGTTGGAAACGGACAATAGAAGAAACTAAAGAATCAGGCAGAAAAATGTTAAAATAGCTAAGTCAGCTATAACTTTTTTCTTATCGTTAAAAAAAAAAGTTTTGTCAGGGTGCGCACAGTATGACTATTTTGAGACAACCCAGGAGCAAAATATAGTAAACAGAGGTTTGCCTTTCAAATAGTGGATTATCTACAAGGAATATATATATACACGTACTAGGCAAAGTCAGGCAATCATCAACTATAGCATGGAAACACACAGAGAGAAACAGATACACGCTCACAGGGCCTCTTATATTACAGCGTCTTAAAGCTGTGGCAGTCAAATAACCCTGCCGACTCACTCCTGTTCTTATATCATTCCGCGGGGAGGCGGAACCTGAGTCACCAATTTGGTTCCGCCCCAGGCGCCTGATGGACCCTGATGGGTTCCAGGCGGCGCTTGGGCCACTTCCTGTACCCCTGACCCGCGCCCCGATGGAGGACCTCGTGGCCGCATGGAATATTGCGACCACGGGAGCCTTGGATCGGGTCGCGCCCTTGTGGCCTCTCTTGCGGCGGCGAGCCACCCTGGCTCCATGGTTTACCGAGGAGCTGAGGGTGATGAAACACCACAAGAGATGCCTCGAGAGAAGATGGAGGTCTACCCGATCTGAATCTGACCGGACACAGGTAAGAGCCCATTTACGGACTTACATTGTGGCGCTGAGAGTGGCCAAACGTCATCATTGTGCCACTCTCATAGCATCCGCAGACAACCGCCCTGCCGCCCTGTTTAGGGTGACCCGCTCCCTCCTTCAACAGAGGGTGCGGGAAGCCCCGCTACAGGGTAGAGCAGAGGAATTTGTGACTTTTCTGCAGGAGAAAATCGCTCAGATACAGAACGAGCTAGCCCCCATTGATGGCCCAGTGGGATGCCACGAGACAGATCTTGTTTGGGAGGAGTTTGACTCCGTTACTTCCGAGGATATGGACAGGTTACGTGGGCGACTGCGAGCCACCACATGTTTATTGGATCCGTGTCCCTCCTGGCTTGTACTGGCATCCTGGGAGGTGACACGAGGCTGGCTCCAAGAGGTTGTCAACGCATCCTTAAGTGAGGGTTCCTTGCCTGCCTCCCTAAAAGAAGTGATGGTGAGGCCCCTCCTTAAGAAGCCCTCTTTGAATCCAGCTTTATTAACCAACTATCGTCCAGTCTCCAACCTTCCCTTTTTGGCGAAGGTTGTTGAGAGTGTGGTGGCACAACAGTTTCCCCGTCACCTGGAGGAAGTTGACTATCTAGACCCGCGCCAGTCCGGCTTTCGGCCCGGGCATAGCACCGAGACGGCATTGGTCGCATTGGTCGATGATCTCTGGAGGGCCAGAGATGGGGGTTGTTCCTCCATCCTGGTCCTATTAGACCTCTCGGCGGCTTTTGATACCATCGACCATGGTATCCTATTGCATCGGCTGGGGGGGTTGGGGGTGGGAGGCACCGTTTTACGGTGGTTCTCCTCCTACCTCTCTGGCCGATCGCAATTTGTGTTGACAGGAGAGCAGAGGTCGACCTCGAGACCCCTCACTTGTGGGGTGCCTCAGGGGTCGGTCCTCTCGCCCCTCCTGTTTAACACATATATGAAGCCGCTGGGTGAGATCATCCGTGGTTTTGGGGTAGAGTATACTCAGCTGTATATATCTACCCCAAATCACCCCAACGATGCCGTAGCGGTGATGTGCCAGTGCCTGGAAGCCGTACGGATCTGGATGGGAAGAAACGGACTCAAGCTCAACCCGACCAAGACCGAGTGGCTGTGGTTTCCGGCTGCCCGATTCAACCAGCTGACTCCATCGCTGGCCATTGGGGGCGAACATCTTGCCCCAGTGGATGGGGCGCGCAACTTGGGTGTCCTCCTGGATGCCCGGCTGTCCATGGAAGATCAAGTGACAGCCGTGGCCAGGAGGGCGTTCTACCAGGTTCGCCTGGTTCGCCAGTTGCGCCCCCTATTGAATCGGGACGCCCTTCGCACAGTCACTCATGCTCTCGTGACATCCCGACTGGACTATTGTAACTCTCTCTACATGGGGCTCCCCTTGAGGTGCACTCGGAGACTTCAGCTAGTCCAGAATGGGAACCGCAAGGTTTACCCACGTAACACCGCTCTTGCGCGAGCTGCACTGGCTGCCTGTCGTCTTCCGGGTGCACTTCAAGGTTCTAGTTATCATCTTTAAAGCGCTCCATGTCTCGGGACCTAGCTATCTGCAGGATCGGATCCTGCCTCATACATCCACACGGCCGATTCGCTCCCACAGAGAGGGACTTCTCCGGGTGCCGTCCACTAGACTTTGTCAGTGGGCGACGCCCAGGGGAAGGGCTCTCTCTGTGGCGGGCCCAGCCCTCTGGAACGACCTTCCCCCCGACATTAGAACAACCACGGACCTCCGCTCCTTCCGTCTAAAACTAAAAACATATCTGTTCTGCTTGGCCGGCCTAGGGTAGTCTCTCTTCGATGGGGTTGCTAGAAATTTTAGATGGGGATTTTAGCAATTTTTAACTGGATTTTTAGCGCAGGGATAAGGTTTAATTTGTTTTTAATTATATGTGTGTATTTATTGTTTTATTTGCCCTGTGCACCGCTCCGAGTCCCTTCGGGGAGAGGGAGCGGTCAACAAATTAAATTTTATTATTATTTTTTTTTTTTATCATTGTAGCAGCTGGTTAGCTCTTAAAGTATTTCCCTGACAAGTTTTTTGATACATGGACTGAACTATTAAATAATTAATGTTTCAGAATGGCTGTAGATTTTAATGGATAAATTTTGAAAAACAATTTACCTGACATAGATGTTATAGAGTCTGAAGGCATAGAAGACAACAAAATTACCAAAACAGAATATATAAACAAAGGATTTGGAGATGAAATACCGTATTTTTGGCATATAAGACGCACCGGAGTATAAGATGCACCAAGGTTTTGAAGAGGCAAATTACAAAAAAAAAAATAGGCAGGTAGATAGAGGGAGAGGGAGAGAAAGAAAAAGAAATACAGTAGGTAGGTAGGTAGAGAGCGAGAGTAGGTAGGTAGGTAGATAAAGGGATAGAAAGAGAGAGAAATAGAGAGAGAAATACAGTAGGTAGGGAGTGTGTTTGTGTGTGTGTGTAGGTAGATAGAAGGGTAGAGAGAGAAATAGAAATACAGTAGGTAGGTAGGGAGAGAGAGAGTGTGTGGGTAGGTAGGTAGAAGGAGAGAGAGAAATAGAGAGAGAGAAATACAGTAGGTATATAGGGGGAGAGAGAGTGTGTAGGTAGGTAGAAGAATAGGGAGAGAGAAATAGAGAGAGAAATACAGTAGGGAGGGAGAGAGAGTGAGTGAGTAGGTAGGTAGGTTGATGTTTCCAGGTGTATTTATCCATGTCCAGGAGAAGGAAATCGCTGACAAACCTTAAAACTTTCTTTCTCCTGGCACAGAAACAGTTAAAGAGCCTTCCAAAAGAGCTTTCCGAAGGAGTTCTAACTCAGGGGTTCCCAAACATGGCAACTTTAAGACTTGTGGACTTCAATTCCCAGAATTCTCCAGCCAGCTATGTCCACAAGCTATGCTGGCTGGAGAATTCTGAGAGTTGAAGCCCAAAGTCTTAAAGTTGCCAAGTAACTAAACAGCCTTCTGAAAGGGGGGGGGGGTTGCACTTTGCATACGTCCCCCAAACTGCTCTTTCTCTGTGAAAACGTAGCCTTTTCTTCAAATAAAAAGCATGACTAGCCTTGGGGGGGGGGGGCTTGCCGAGTGCTCGGGGTGTGTGTGAAAAAGGAGCAAAAAACTGCCCCATTTATCGCGAAAACACGTCCCCGTGTGTGCGTCCGTGCTATAGTTGATGATTGATTGCCTGACTTTGCCTAGTGCGTGTATGTATACGTTCCTTCTAGATAAATGACTATTTGAAAGACAAACCTCTGTTTACTATATTTGCACCTGGGTTGTCTCAAAATAGTCACACTATGCACACACTGACATTTATTAATGTATTTGTTGCATTTTTCTTTTATAGGTGGTCCCTGGGTTAAGAATATCCAACTTAATGACAACTTGTACTTACGAACAGGCTGCCTATTACTAAAAACAAAACTGTTCTTCCTCGAGCTGATGACCTACTGAAAGTGTGCAGTGTTTTCATGAACTGCTGAAGTAGTGTGATTTTAATACACAGTCCATTTTCAGCAATTCATGAAAGGAAAGAGAATTCTATCTGCCATTTTTAGCAATATTTAGTCTGTTCATGAGTTCCAACTTAACATACAAATTCAATTTAAAGACAGGCTTAGGAGTGGAACTTGTTCTTAACCCAAGGACTGACTGTCTATAATTTTTTCTTCTAGGTTTTTTCTCTTTTCCCCCTGCATCTTCTGAATTGTAATTGTTCTTTTTTTTTCTTCTTCTTTAGTTTGTATTTATTTTACTACATTTCTTTAAAATCTCAATAAAATTATTAACAAAAAAACCCACCCTTTGCAGTGTGATATAATGGTGAAGTTGCTAGATTCACACTGAGGAGACCGTCAACCACAGAAGTTCAGAATGCATTACCTGGCCAGGTACTTTGACTCAACCCAGTCTATCTCACAGGGAAGTTGTGAGGAAAAATAGGAAAAAAATATGCACACAGCCTTGAACTCAAATAAAAACAAATTTAACAAATACTGTTTTGGATTTTCAAAAATTTCTGCATAAAATTTTAGAACTTTGAGAAAATCAATAAATATAACTTCCTTTTCTAATTCCAGTATTGTGAGACAAAATCATTATTACGCTATGCTTTAGGGAGGGAGGAAGTTTGAGAGATTGGGAATCTCACAATTAATGCAGTGAGCATTGAGGATGTTTGATTGCTATAGATAGATGTAAAAGAAAACAGTACCAGATGGGAGAGTAAAATCAATGGTGTTGTTCCAGAGGACTTGACTGGCTCACTGAAATAAATGTTCTCCACAACAGGGAACAGAACTCTTGTTCAATAATTCTCTTGAGCCTGAAAGTTTGAAATTATTTTTCAGCTTTTTGTATGAGCAAAGAGACTTGACACTAGTCTTTTCTGGCTTTGATAGGCCTGCTTGTCACATGCATGCATGTCATTGAAATAAGAATACATTACTTACATGCATGAGCCAGTGAATGAAGTATGCAGTTAGTTCAGTACACACAGAGTAATACCTTTCTCCTAGATAAAAGCTGGGTGATGGTGATATTTGCCAGCAATAGTATTTACATATGCGATTCATATGTGAGTTCTATTCATCTACAAACCCTGTTGGGAAATTTGTAAAGTAATTTGGTGTTAATTCTGCCCCTTGGGCAGACCACACAAAACCAGTTTGTTTTCAACTATAACAACATTAACACATTCATATTTGATCCAATCTTCCTTTGTTATTCATTTTTCATTTCTCATTTTTGGCCTTTACCCCAAACTCCCAAATTAGGAACTAAGTGTAAATGTTACATGCATTTATTCAATGTTGATATTCTCAAGATATATGATAGCAAATTGACTTTATTGATTACAACTATAAATATAGCTGCTCAGAGTTGCCTTGAACTGTGAGATGAGCAGCATATAAATGTAATAAATAAAGGATAATATTCTTGGAATGTATTTGAATATTAGTAGCTTGGGTAGGTAGTAATTGATTTGAGCTCCAAGCTTGACAATTTGGTTGCAAATGGTTTATCACCATTCAAGGAGACATCATCAGTGCCTTTTGAATTGTGCTCATCTGTCAGAACACAGGTTTTTAACCTTATGAGTTGCTAATTAGTCTGAATGTTGTTTGGATAGTTCTGACAGCCAAACACAATTCAGAAGGTATTGACAATGTCTCCTCAAATGATAATGAAACGTTTGCAACCAAATTGCCAAGCTCGCAGCTCAAACCAACAGCCTAAGATAATCTTATTCTAAACATTATAAAACTCAGTTTATAAAATTAAACTTTACATTTCAAATTATGCATTCCTGTGGCAAAGGAGCTCACAAAACCAGTTCATGAAACTGGATGAATTTAATCCCTCTAATCAAGGGAAGGGATGTTTCTGAAAGGGATGTTTAGGCAATAACTCATTTAAAATATATTTGCCCAAAAGTGCATAGCCATAGAATATGTACTGACAAGGGTGTTTCTGAGTGTGTTTTATTAACGCACATACATGTAGTGGCCATGTTGTAGTCAATTTAAAAATAATAATAGTTATGATTAGCATTATACATGCGCAAGAAAAATGATACTCTTTCTAGTGAGCAGAACCTGTTTCTGAAAAAGAATATTGGAAGGTTCTGTTTTCCATTCAGTTAACTGCCATCACAGTTAACACAGAGGTACACATATATTCTGTTTTGAAATTAGAAATAATGATGTGCCAAAAAGACTGGGTAAGAGATTAAAATTATGCTAGTTGGATAAAAGGTAATCTAGCATGGGTATCTGTATAATTTTTATAAAACTAAATCTAATAGACATCTAGAGATCAGAAGGAAGTTGGAAATGATGCTATGTTAAAGACATCACAAAGACAAGAGACTTCACCACAGACAAGTATGGAAGGATTATATGTTATATGTATCTTGACCAACAGATCTTTGGGCAGCCAAATATAAGGCCAAACAAAAATAGAACTTTTATAGAACCAAATCAAAATGTCCCAAGAGAAACAGAAAAAGGATGTAGAAAAACTATCAAAAAGTAAAAGATGAAATCTTAACTAGGACAGAAGAAAGCCAAGAGCAAAGGACTGAGAACAGGAAATGAAGTTGTATAATATCAAATGAGACCCAAATTGAATCTTAATATTTATTAAATATTTCAAAAAGAAATCAAATTTCTGTAAATCTGGATTTTATTCTATGATTAATAACTTGAATTATTAGCAGGTAGTATTTTGTTTTCTATAAAATTGCCAAAGTATAAACAAAACAAATTGCTATACAATAAGTCGAGTAGTCCTCGACTTATGACCATAAATGAGTTCACAATTTCAGTCATAACTTGTGACAGGGATAAAGCAGGTCATCATGTGACCACAACCGATTTACAAACACTGATTTTTGCAGTGGTTGTTAAGACGACACCACAGTAGTTAAGCAAACCCATTGTTTTTTTAGGAGACACTTCTGCCAGAAACTGGAGTAAATGCCAATTTCTGGCAAAATTTTGTAAATTGAACTTATGGGCCATGGAAATGGCTGTAAATACAGGCAGGCTGCCAAGTGCCCAAAATGCAGTTGGGCGGAGGACGGGGAGGACAACTGTAAGAACTTTGAATCTGGATCATAAGTAGCTTTTATGGAGTCTGTCGTAACTTCAAATAGTTACTAAATGACTGGTCATACGTCAAGGACTATACTGCACTAGATACTGACTCAATTTTTTCTTTTGACAAGAGTGCAGCATTGTCTAGAACTAAAATCAAGTAACAGACAGCTATCATGGTAAATGTTACTATCTTATTTTACTTAAATGCATTGTAATTTCCTATCTGGTGTCCTTTTAAAGTCTGCTTATGTGGTTCATCCTCTGTATAACAGTATTCTCTGATGTTGTCTTTGAAATAACTAATTTGCCTAAAGGCTCATTAAGATTTATTTCTAGAATATTTCAGTCCTGAACTAATATATACGTCTTTGGCAAAATTGTCAAACTTTGAAATGTAGTTAACAATAGGTTAAGTATAGGCATTCTGCATATGAAATTAAATTAAATTTGTGAAATGAAGGGATTTTCCCTGATAGAGGAGTGGTTCAGTTTTGTTATCTGAATAGCAATCTAACTGAAGGTTATCTAAAATTATTACAATAAATGTACATCTGCCTCTTTCCTTTAGCATATAAGATAGACTAACGAATTAATGAGAGTTGAATTAGGTTTTTTGTTTCCGTATATGTGCATTTGGTTTTTCTTGCTTCAAAATCACTCTTCCTTATCTTTTTCTTTAGGAAAGTTCATGTAAAACTGAACCATTGTGGTTCTAACAAGTCAATTTAGAAACCCTTGTGGTAATAATAAGATTTATTGTTTATTTTTGTAACTGTTCAGTCATGTCCAGCTCTTGACAAATTAATACATGCTACCCTGTCAAGCACAGCTTTCAGTTGTTGGATGTTCATCTTTGTATCAGTTTTGATGTTACCAAGCCATCATCTTTGCTTGCCCCTTTTTTGTTTCTTGTTCCACCAGCCATTCCTAGCATCATTGATTTCTCCAATGAATTGGCATGCATAACATGGCCAAAGTAAATCAGATGTACTCTTGTGATTTTGGCTTCTAGTGAAGTAATTGGTTTTATACAATTCAGCACAATCATACATCATTATAGGGAAGATTATTGCCCTAACTACCCTGCTTTCTGTATTTATATCAATATTTCTGCTTTTCCAAATCTTATTCATATTAACCATTGCAGTGTGGCCTAAGGTTATCTGCTTGATTTCAGGAGTAGAACTGCCATCATGAACAGTTTTTGATTTAAGGAAGTTAACTTCTCAAACCAATTCAGTTTTTTCCTTGTTCATTTTAAATATCTCAGGTCTGCAGCTATTGTCATTATCTTTGTTTTCCTAAAGTTAAGACTCAATCCTACTCAATCCTACTTTTTCACTTTCATCCTTGATTTTCCAAAACATTTCCCCCCCATTATTTTAAGCCAATGGTATTATATGATCTGTGTACCTCATATTATTTATTGTTCTTCCCACAGTCTTCACTCAAACATCAGGCAGTTCCAGATCTAACTTCTGCATGATCACTTCAGCATACAGATTGAACATAATTGGTGATAAAATACATCCCTATCTAATTCCCCTATTGATCCTAAAAATCAGCTTTAAATATTTATTTAAATTCTGTTTTGCTAGATATAATACAATTCATAGATAATAGATCCTTAGCAGTATCTCAGCCACTTCTGGGATTCAGTAAAAGATTTCTCTTGTAGATCTTAATGAGCAGATAGGAATACATTAGATAGTATGGATTATATAGTGATAGTTTGGAAGTTAGAAATAATATCTTTTTTAAAATAAAGTATGTATTTATAGTCTTTAGTACAATCTTTTTATAGATTGGAAATCAATTGTGAATATTAATAATTGAGAATTGATTGAGAATAATTAATAAATCAAATATAAATTATTTCCGAACATACATTTGGTTACATAGGCTACATGAAGTTAAGAAAATAAATCTCACAAAGAGTAACAACAAACAGAGAAAACATCTGTGATGTCTAGTTTCAATGAAGGTAAAGAAAGTCATAACCACAAGTCACCATGGGTTTATCAAAAACATACCAGATAAATCTTATTGCATTCTTTGACAAAGTGATAAAGTGACCAGAGAAATGGTGTGGATATAGTTTATTTGGACTTCAGCAAGGCATTTGATAAAGTAGACCACAACCTACTATAATGCCTTGGTAAGACCACACTTGGAATACTGCGTCCAGTTTTGGCCGCCACAATATAAAAAGGATGTTGAAGCCTTAGATTAGAATGTTCTGTGTAAGGAAAAGGATAAGGGTGACGCGATAGCAGTGTTCAAATATTTCAATAGCTTGACTCCCTCTTCTTTGTGAAGAGGGGGAGTCAAGCTGAGATATTGGAACCTCTGTTAGTCTCTAAGTCAACTTTATAACTTTTTCTATTTTCTTTTTATTCTTCCAATCCTGTTCCTTTTCTGATCTTATTTAATTTTGATCTTTTTTCAGTGCATTAGTGGGTATGAATTAGTGCTACTATAGCGTGTATATGCATGAGAAAGACTGTTGTATTTGCTGCAACAATAAAGCGCATACTTTCAGACTTTAAAAAGAAGTTATAGAAATAGCACAAAGTAAGTGATTCTCAGAAAATTTAATTTGAATTTAATGAAGTATATTAGCAAGCCTATTAAACACCCCAAAGGCTAGAGAACTCTGCAGTTTTTCTGTGTTTGCTTTTAAATAAACTTGAAAGCTCTTAATTTCCAAGTGAAATAGGACATTTTATGCAATAGTTCAATCAATTACACTATAGATATTTGTTGGACAAGTTGGCTGTGTGCTGTCTTCGTTTCTATGATTTTTGATAATACAGTTGTCAGGAAATATTTAAAAAAAGATATTGTATTGAAACTACTCTGCTGACATTTTTTCAAGATTAATGTTCTAGAAAAAAATCTTACCATTGCTGTTATTTTAATCTGATTTGCCAAATAACAAACAGCTGTAGAAGTTTTTGTTTTTCCATTCAATTTGAATTGAATCTCAATTTATTAATCGCTTTATATTACCTGAAAACCTTGACTTTGAATAGAATCTTAGCTTCCAAACTTCAATGTTATCACATGTTGAATAACATCACACAGTAACCATTATGGACTCTTCAATATTTCATATTAGTTTCATATTGATAATGTTGACCCTAATAGTTCACAATTTTGTGTACATACGTAAGAATAGATTAGCTCTTGATACTTAAATCCAAGTGTCCCAATACTCATTTTATGGAGGAGTTAACAGATTTCATCTCCTTTCTTAAAAGCAGTTGCAAACTAGTTCCTATGAAACTGTGTTATATAGCATTTACTATATTTGCTTTGTTTTCTGGAGTCCTGAAGTCTTGTTAGGAGGAGTTACATTAAGCACTGCAACTTTATATTATTCTGAAGTATTTATTTCTCATCTTGCATCCTTCACATTTGAAATTACTTTTAATACTTTGTTGCAAGCTTTTACTATTACATATAAATTCAGGTAGTCCTTGAATTACAATTGAGCCCAAAATTTCCATTGCTATGCAAGACAGTGCTAAGTGAATTTTCCCCATTTATGACCTTTCTTGCCACAGTTGTTAAGTGAATCACTGCCATTGTTAAGTTAGTAACACAGTTGTTAAGGGCAATCTGACTTCCCTATTGACTTTGTTTGTCAGAAGATCGCAAAAGGTGATCATGTGAATCTGAGACATTGCAATCATCATAAATACATGCCAGTTACCAAGCATTCAAATTTTGATCAGGTGACCACAGGGTCATCTGATGCTACAATAGTTGTAAATGTGAAAAATTGTCATAAATCATTTTTTTAGTGCTGTTGTAATTTCAAACAGTCACTGAATGGTTGCAAGTCAAGGACTATATGTATTTAGAAAATTTTGCATTTCTGGTGTATTGTATTTGTAAGGGAAATGCCCTGTTTTGTTGGTACATAATTTTTGAAAATATTTCTTTTCCATGTTCTATAACAACTTTCTTGCATTATATTCTCTGTTCAGTGGACTCTATCATAAGCCAAATTAATGAAGTACGACAAAGCAATATTAACAAAGTTTATGTTCTTAACATACGGAAATGAGTATTTGTTCCATAAACAGAATTATTTTTAAATAGATTCTTTCATGCTGGAATCTATACTTAACTACAAAGCTAACTATGTCTATTTTAACTATATTTCAGATTTATTTATTTATTTATTTATTTATTTATTTATTTATTTATTTATTAGTTTTATATACCACCCCCTCTCCCGAACATGGGACTCGGGGCGGTACACAGGAATTATAAAATATAAAAATACAACAATCCAAGAATTAAAACTAGTATTAAATAAGGTTAACCCTTGCTAAAAGCATGATTTAAAAACCCAGTTAAAATAGTAACATAGCTACATCAGCTATGCCAGGCCGGCCGCATGAAAGAAATATGTTTTTAATGCCCGGCGGAAGAGGCGAAGATCTGTGATTGTGCGGAGGTCGGGAGACAGGTCGTTCCAGAGGGCGGGGCCTGCCACAGAGAAGGCTCTTCCTCTGGGGGTCGCCAGCTGGCATTGCCCGGCAGATGGCACCCTAAGGAGGCCCTCCCTGTGTGAGCGGACTGGTCGGGTGGAGGTATGTGGTAGGAGGCGGTCCTGTAAGTAGCCAGGTCCCATGCCATGGAGCGCTTTAAAGATGGTCACTAAGACCTTGAAACGCACCCGGAAGGCCACAGGCAGCCAGTGCAGCTCGCACAGGAAAGGTGTTACATGGGAGTATCTTGAAACTCCCAGAATCCCCCGCGCGGCCGCATTCTGGACTAACTGGAGCCTCCGGGTGCACCTCAAGGGAAGCTCTATGTAGAGAGTGTTACAGTAGTCCAGGCGGGACATGACCAGAGCTTGAGTGACCGTGCGTAGGGCGTCACGATCTAGAAAGGGGTGCAACTGGCGTATCAGGTAAACCTGATAGAAGGCCCCCCTGGCTACGGCTGTCAGATGGTCATCCAAGGATAGCCGAGGGTCCAGGAGGACTCCCAAGTTGCGAGCCCTTTCTGCGGGGGCTAATGACTCGCTCCCGGTAGCCAGAGATGGAGTCAACTGGCTATGTCATGGCGCCGGAAACCACAGCCACTCAGTCTTGGATGGGTTGAGTCGGAGCCCGTTCCTCCCCATGCAGACTCGCACGGCCTCCAAACACCGGGACATCACTTCGGCGGCATCGTTAGGGTGATTTGCGGTAGAGATGTACAGCTGAGTGTCGTCAGCGTACAGATGGAACTCTACCCCAAAACCATGGATGATCTCACTCAGCGGCTTCATATAGATGTTGAACAGGAGGGGCGAGAGGACCGACCCCTGAGGCACCCCACATGTAAGGGGCCTCAGTGTCGACCTCTGCCCTCCTGCCAACACCGATTGTGACCGGTTGGAGAGGAAGGAGGAGAACCACCGTAAAATGGTGCCTCCCAATTCCAACCCCCCCAGCCGGTGCAATAGGATACCATGGTCGATGGTATCGAAAGCCGCTGAGAGATCTAACAGGACCAGGATAGAGGAACAACCGCTATCCCGGACCCTCCAGAGATCATCTACCAACGTGACCAATGCCGTTTCCGTGCTGTACCCAGGTCGGAAGCTGGACTGGTGCGAGTCCAGCTAGGCAGTTTCCTCCAGGTGTTGGGGGAACTGTCATGCCACCACACTCTCAACAACCTTCGCCAAAAAGGGAAGGTTGGAGACCGGACGATAATTAGATAACAAAGCTGGATCCAGGGAGGGCTTCTTGAGGAGGGGCCTCACCACCGCCTCTTTCAAGACGGTTGGCAAGAACCCCTCACCCAAAGTTAACGATTCCCTGGAGCCAGCCTTGTGTCACCTCCTGGGAGGCCAGTACAAGCCAGGAGGGACATGGGTCCAATAAACATGTGGTGGCATTCAGCCGCTCCAGTATCGTGTCCATGCCGTCAGGAGTCACAGGGTCAAACTCATCCCAAATAACGGTCTCAAGACCTGTCTCTGTCGTCCCGTCTGGAGTAACCCAATTGGAGGTTAACTCGCCCCGGATCTACGCGATTTTATCTTGCAGATAACATCCAAATTCCTCTGCATGGCCCTGCAAAGGAGCTTCCCGCGGCCTCTGGTGAAGGAGGGAGCGGGTCACTCTAAACAGGGCAGCAGGGCGGTTATCTGCGGATGTGATGAGGCAGCGAGATAATCCTGCTTTGCCGTTTTCATCGTCACAAGGTAGGTCCGCAAATGCGACCTTACCCGTGTTCGGTCAGATTCGGCTCGAGTGGACCTCCAAATGCTCTCTAGGTGTCTCTTCCAGCGTTTCATTTCCCTCGGCTCCTTGGAAAACCAAGGAGCCAAGGTAGATCGGCATCAAGTGAGATGTGATTGAAACACTGCTATGAGGTAATTCTGAAGTAGTAGTGACTAATGATGACATTGAAGTTCATACAAGATAAAGGGTCACCAAATCTTGTAGTATAATAGGTACATTAATTTAGTGCAGTTTGCATATCAGTTGTGTTCTGTATGCATACAAATGTAATTAACATTAATAGCTTTATTTATACATAAGTATTTAATAGCTGCAAATAATAATAATAACTAGTAATAACTAGTTTTTGCTTAAAGATAAGAATTCTTGCAGCAGTTTGAGGAACTGAGATGAGCTGTGAAAGTGGTTTGTCATCTGTGGAGGGGGAAGGGGGCCTTGTCTTTAAGTATATTTTATAGATTGTTGTGAGCCACTAAGAGTCATTGTATGAGATAAGTGGCCATATAAATCCTGTAAATGAAACAAGCAAATAAACACAATCAAAACTCTGATAAGAGAGGATCCTTAATAAAAACTGACAATGACATAACAATATTAATTAACCTGAAGGTCCTGCATATAACACATGCTCCTTTTCAGTAGCTTCCAAGCAAAACCTCTTACAATGCTACTTTATTTAGCACTAACCATTGTTTTGCCTCATTATTTGCCTTTTGTGGTCCTGTCTTTTACAGATGAAATATCAACTTTACTAAAATATTCCCAAATGTGCTGTTTTTATGGTCTCATCATTATTATGTTCTAATCAACAGTCTAAAGCAGTGATGGCGAACCTTTTTCGCCTCGGGTGCCAAAAACACACGTGTGCGCACTATCACACACACTTGAGTGCCCACCCACATAACTTAATGCCCCCCTCACCTCTGTGGACCGTGCATTTTGCGCCACTCCCTGCTCCCCCTTGGCTAACACCCAGCGAGGGCAGATGTTGCACTGCCACAAATGGGCAGAGACTTGGTGGGGGGGGTGCTCAAGTGTGCTCCTGCATCAAAAAACCTTCCCTTATCATTCTCCTGTGTAAAAATTGGGCCCTTTTTACTCTGGCAGGCGTGAGTATGGCTGCTAAATCCCCCCCCCCTTATCAAAGAGGATCCTGGGCACTACAGTCAATAGACAAAAGAGGAAGGGAGCTGCCTGCACGGGGGAAAGACAAACGGCAAAGAAATAATTGGATTCCAGTAATCAGGCAGGATCCCCTTTAATAGCACGGGGAAATGGGGGTAAACAGAGCAGCCAGCACAAGTGAAAGAAGCCTCTTTCCTTCTGTCTTTGACACTTGTCTTTCCCCCATGCAGGCAACTCTCCCCTCATTTCCGTTTTGCGTTGGGCTGTTTTTCGCAGTTTGGAGGCTTCAGGAAATCCTCTGGAGAGTGAAAAACCACCGAAAATCAACTGGCCAGCACACGCATGCACGCTGGATCTGACAGGGCAACGCCTCGTGTGCCCTCAGAAATGGCTCCGCGTGCCACCTGTGGCACACGTGCCATAGGTTCGCCATCACGGATCTAAAATATGAAGGCATAGTGGCTCAGTGTCTTAATGACACTGGAAATAGTCTCTGCTCCAGTGGTTTGAGCCTTAGCACTGCATGGTGGGGTGAGATCCCATCATTTGCTCAGCTTCTGCTTACGTAACTGTTTGAAAGCATGTTGTAGGCAAGTAGATAAATAGGTATCACTTTGGTAAGGAGGCGAGCTGGTGCTTTGTTGCAGACAGGCAGGTTTCTGCCAACTCTGAACCTGCTTGGTTGCAACACCCCTATGCAGGGCAAGGCGGGGAGGGGCTCCTTGGATGACACAGACGAAGCCCTTCTGGGGCACACCATAGGAAACATTAGAGAATTTCCTATAAAAAGACTAGCAAATTGGTAACCAAATGCCTACTCTGCATTAGCATTGTAATCTGCTAATGCAATGACACTATATGCTAATAAGAATAAGAATAATACCGTAACAGTTCCTAGGTCCTTGGTTAGGACTCGAGCTGTTGAACCAGCCCCAAAGGATGTGAATCTCACCAAAAATTAACCACAGAATAATAATAATAATAATACACAGACCGTTCCAGTGATTCGCTATTGAGCTGGAATCATCAACTTGGAATTTGGCTGAACTAGAAAACTTGGACCGGAAAACATGCAAACTTTTGAATATATACCATGCTTTACATCCATGAAGCGATATCGACAGGATGTACCTGCCAAGAAAAATGGGCAGGGGGCTAATGCAAATCCATGAAACTGTAGAAGAAAAAAAGCGAAGTGTGAATGATTATGTGAACCAAAATACAGAAAAATTACTGCAGGCTGTGAAAATGGAGAACAGCATAAAAACAACAGAAACAAAGGCAGAATATAAGGAAAAACAGCTGGATGACAGATTAAATAGATGAAAAACCAAAGCTTTGCATGGACAGCACTTGAAAAACATTGAAGGAAAATGTGATGACAACTTGACATGGACATGACTTAAGATGGGAACTATCAATAAAGAAAGAGAAGGTGTAATACTGGCTACTCAAGAACAAGCACTACAAACTATGAAAGCAAAGATTCAAAAATCCACTGACAACCCAAACTGCCGTATTTGCAATAACAGTCGAAAACGGTTTCACATTTAATATGTGAATGAAGCAAAATCGCACAAACTGATTACAAAACTAGACACGACCGAGTTGCTAAATTAATCCACTGGTCATTAAAGGTGTGATTTACCTATATCCAGAAAGTCATGGGAACATAAAGTGGAAAAAGCTATCGAAAATGAGAAGGTGAAGATCTTGTGGGACTTTCGAATACAAACGGATCGTCATTTGGAGCACAACACACCAGATATCACGGTTGTAGAGAGCCGAAGTATACAGTTTATTGATATCGCTGTTCCTGGAAACCCCAGAGTCAAAGAAAAAGAACTAGAAAAAATAATGAAATATTGCGACCTGGCCATCAAAACTATACGGCTATGGATGAAGCATGTAACAGTGATACCCATTGTCATCGGGGCACTTGGCACCATGTCCAAGAATTTTACAAGATACATCAACAAATTGCAGCTTCCTGCAATAACATCAGTGGAATTGTAAAAAACTGTGCTACTCGGAACATCTTATATTTTAAGAAGGTACTTGGTTGATACCTAGGACGCTAGCAACAAACTGTATCAACGCACCAGTCCATGGTATTTGTAATGCATGTTTAAATGTTCAGTTGGCTGAGTTTCATGTTTAATGAATAAATTAAATAATAAAAAGTATTATTTTTACTTTACCTTAACAGTTCCTAGGTCCTTGGTTAGGACTCAAGCTGTTGAGCTAATAACCAGCCTCAAAGGCTGTGAATCTCACCAAAGATATAATAATAATAATAATAATAATAATAATAATAATAATAATAATAATAATAATAATAATAATAATAATAATAATAATACTGTGTTTCTCCTAAAACATGACCCACCCCAAAAAGAAGGCCTAGCACTGTTTTGTGCAAATGCGTTAAAATTAAGCTCTACCCCTCCCCCAAATTTGGCCCTATTTAAGCATATGCGTGGCTGGTCCACAAAAGAAGCAGGCTGGTGGCCAGGCAAGGTGTGCCGCTCACTCCTTTTAGCCATGATAGAGGTGGCTAGGCAAGGCACGCCACTTGCCCTTTTCAGCTGCAAAAGAAGCGGTGAGGCGTGTCACTTACTATTTTAGGCTGCAAAAGAAGACCAGGCGAGACGTGTGGGGGGGAAATTAGGACACCCCTTGAAAAGAAGCCAGAGCAGTTTTTTTGGGGGGGGGGGGGCAAAAGGAAATAAGACCCTGTCATATTTTCGAAGAAACACAGTAATAATAAAAATAAAATTTTATATTTAGACATATTTATACTTTTTTTCTTCCTAGCATTTTCCTGAAAGTGTGGGTCTACATTTTTTTTAAATCAACATAGTTGATCCATTGGCTGTGACAGGAATTGACCCGCAGACTTCTTACCTGAGCCTGATGTTTGTGATTGGCCCAAAGTCATCCAGCTAGCTTTCATACCTAAGATAGAACATGAAACTCTCAATTCCTTGGTTTGTAGCCCAGTACCTTAACCACTACATCAAACTGATTTTCATTTTATATTTGCATCAATAATTTTAAGAAATGTTTAAATCTAGTCTAAATTTTGCAAATATGATTTAATTAAAAACATGTAAAGACTCATTTTAGCCACCTTGTAATTTTCCAGATGTTTATTATAATGGTCAGAAGCTTTTCTGTACATAAGAGTGATGGTAAATTTAAACTTATTCTTGGATGCATATTTTAAGTTGTTCAGACTGTTTTAGTTGACTTAATATGACTATTCTGCTGGTTTAGAATGCTGTATGATTATGGGAAGCAAACTATTAGAGCAATTTCATCATTTACTAGTTTGTTCCTTGCAATATTTTGAAAGTATCTTTGCCTAACCTAAATTGTAAATATGTTGTCATTAGTTTTAGCTCATTAGGGTTGCTTGGATTGGTTTGGTTTGATTTTGCTTTATACTTAATTGTATTATACTTGTGATGGTGAACCTATGGTATATGTGCAAGAAGTGGCCTACAGAGCCATTGCCTGTTGTTCTTCTAGGTTCCGGCACACCGGGCAACTGCACATGTGCATACTGGGTAGATGATCTTCCTATTTCTGGCACACATGAGCGTGCAAAGACCAGCTGCCAGTGTGCATGCACGTGCTGGAACCCTCAAGGAAGTAGAGCTGCCAGCCAGGATGGGCGGGTCAGGGCTTCCCTCCCTTTCCAAGGCGAGCAGGCTTGCTGCGCAACTCCCATCTGGAGCTTGTGGTCCGGAGCACCTGGGCAGCGGGGGCAGTGTTGGCTGGGTGGGCAACTGTCCTGCTTGCTGCTCCTGCCACTGCAAGTAGGTGGCAGCAGTTCTCATGCTGCTGCTCCCGGCTAGGATGCTGGAGCAGGAAAAACAGGATGAACCACTGTCCGGGAGGCAAGCTTCCCCAGGATCATCAGAGGAGATGCCGCTGAGGGGTAAGAGACTTGCCGGCTGGGAAGCAACTGGGAAGTGGAAGGGCTGCACTGGCTTCTCGATGGTGGGCTGGGGGGGGTGCTTCATCCCAGCCAGAGTTGGGGCGAAGCTCTCCTGCCTGTTGACCCCACAACCCGAGCCCTGGGAACACCAACGCCCCTTACCTCTGAGGTTTGGAAGGGGCTCTGGCTTTCCAGGCGGCCCAATTTTCCCTGTTCAGGGCTGCAGAGCCAGATCATAGGTAGGGATATTTTGCCAACCGGGGAGGGGGGGGGCAGGGAGGCGGAGGACCCCCAAAAGGCCAGGCAGAGCCGGCGCATGCACACTGGACAGCTGGTGTTCATGTGTGCATGCACGTGCCAGAAACTGGAGAATCATCTGCTTTTCTGGTTTCCGCCGTGCTCTCATTTTGGCTACTGTATTATACTGTATACTGTGTATTATTATTAACTAACTTGGGTATTATTTAGAGAAAAGGGGACTATGAAGAGAAAACATTAATAAAATGCAGCATAGAGACCAGGTGTTTCTGTCCAAGATAGTTGACTTATCTATATCTTGTACAATTTATATTTAATCTGAGAGAGATGGTATATTTTCAGAAATAATTTATAGCTTGATTTGAACTATATGTACAAAGATGTACAACCTGTATCTTGTCTTTAAAAAGTTCAGATAAATTTTGCTGTGCAAACTTAAAAGACTTGAGATGATGCTTGAAAGAGTTATTGATCAAAAACATTGGTTTATATTGGCAAGTAGACTTTCAAAGAGAAAATGAACAGGCTGCTGTTAGATGGTCATCACCATATAATTTGCTTTTATATGCCGTCCTTTTCATATGAAAAGGAATATAAAATTAGTATTGCAATTTGAAATAAATTCATTTTGAAGCAAATTAAATCTTCATATTAGATTTTGATTTGAAAATGCTTGGTTACCTATTTATGTGGTCAGGAAGAGTCAAATTATCTATATTTTTAGAGTCAATATAAATTATATATTCTAGTCATATGAAATTATTGTTTCCATGTTATTATCTCTATAGTATTACTGGTACATAAACCCCAAACTATATATTTCCCTTGCAAATATATCAGGGAAGAGGTTCCCTTGCAAACATGTTAGGGAAGAGCAAATATAGAGTACAGCTAATCCCCAGGTTACGAACATTCATTTAGCGCCAGTTCGAAGTTACAAGATAAGCGCCCCCTAGTGTTTATGAGCAAGTCCCAAAATTATGAATGTTGCAGCACCACAGCCGTTGTTTGTCCTTACGAACAACTGCACAGATCTGCACCATTTATCCTACTCACCCCACTCCCTACAACTGCTTCTCCCTCCCATACTGCCACACCAGACTCACAAGATCTGCCTCCTCTCTGCCGCAGTTTCTTCCTTTTTGAAAGAGAAGACAGTTGATGGAAGCTCCTGGGTGCCGTAATATCGTACCCAGTTCAGGTACCCATTCTATTTTGCAGAGACTGGATGCCTGAACTCTCACGAAATCACAGAGCCTAGAAACTTCCATTCTTGGTACAATGCCTGTCTCCTGCTCCTTTTTCCTCCAAACTACTTTTCTCCCAGATGTATTTGCAATGCCTGTCTCCTGCTCCTTTTTCCTCCAAACTACTTTTCTCCCAGATGGAGACCTGACTGAGACTGGAAGCTTCATCTGTGTGCAAATGGGGCCTTTGAAAATGGAGGGATTTTATTCTGTTTTGAACTTTCCTATAGGCATCTATGAGGCCTTGAAAATGGAGGGATTTCGTTTTGCTCTAAGGAAAAGAAAATTAGTTACTATACTGACCCCAAAGATAGGCTGTTGAATAGTGTATGTGTAAATCTTGAATCATGTAAGAAAGTGGTTTATTTATATTTATTTTACATATTTACATACAGTATGCTAGATTATGCACTTCAGTTGGCATATAACAATAGGTTGTAGCATTTAAAATATCAGAAAAGATTAAATAAGAAATCTAAAGTGTATAAAATGTGACCATATTTAATAGTATTGCAAAAAAATAATAATTTGAAAATCACACATAGAGGCCAGAAGCCACATGTCCTGACAATCATACTTAAGACCATGAGATACTAGGAGGATCATTGTCTAAGGAATGCTAGGAGATTCCCCTTTTGGGAAAGATTAGCTGATATAGCTGTAGAAAATTGCCACAAGAGGGTGCCAAAATACTATGTTTTAAAAGTATAGTTTGAGTCCTTATGTACTGCCTATGACTGTAAAATGTTAAATATCCTCAAACATGCAGTATGTAATTGTATGCTATCTAATAGCTGTCTTCCACATTCCATGTCCCTCGCCCCTCCCTTGTGGGTTACCATAGGGATTCTTTCCCCCCTCTTTAGTATTTATATCAAATCATTGTAGGTCACAGATCATCCACCTGTATGGAATTCTGCATCATCAGTATGCTGATGGTACTTGTGTCTTTCGACCCACAGGCTGGCCAAGTGAGGCTACTGAGATTCTGTCCTAAAGCCTGGAGCCTGTATAAGTTTGGCTTGGTTGGAATCACATCTGTCTCCTTATGGATGGATAGATGGATGCCTTGACATTGAGCAGTTTTCAAGGTTAATAGTTACAGACATAACCAAAAATAACCATAGAAGTCAATAAAATCATTTAAAAACTGAAAAACACAATCTGTGAGATAACACCATTTGTTTTCCTAGAAATACAGCCATTTAGTAGGCTCTCCAACAACATCACTGGATCCCCATGATGTCATAAGGCTCCTCCGAAAAGCCCACAAGATCAGGACTAGTTTCACTTGGGAGATGATGTTGCAAAGTGTGGGCCCTCTCCTGGGTCTTGCCAGATGACCCCATCATAGATAGGACCATAATATTACCTTTCTACCACTTCTGTGTCATTTCATAGCTTGACTACTATAATACACACTATGTGAGGTTGCCCTTTAAGACCACTGAAAACTTCAAATGGTCTAGATTAGAATGCAGCAGCACAGGCAGTGATAGGCATGTCTGAGTATGCCCAAGTTAACACCTCTGCTTTGCAAGCCGCAATGGGTGAAGCTATCCAAGGTTGCTATTCATAAAGCCATACATTGTGTAGGTCAATGATGGCTAATCTTTTTGTTATCGTGTGCCAAAATAATGCAATGCGTGCATAACCCTCCTGAGCTCTCCTGCGCATGTGTGCACGACCCCTCATGCTCCCCCTTCCCTCCACGCATGCCATGGCAGAGCTCCGCAAACCAGCAGGCCATTGGAAGCCGCATGCGGTGGAGTTGAGCTGGGGCAACAGTTCGCGTGCCTGCAGAGAAGGCTCTGCGTGCTCCCTGTGGCACGCGTGCCATAGGTTCATCATCATGGGTGTAGGTCCTGATTACTTGAAGTACAGAATAGATACCTTGCTTTTAGACTATGCTTTCTTATTCTGTCAGAATAGATTTCAGTTATGCTTTTTTCCCCACAGATGCTCCTTTTGAACAGTTTCCTTGCAAAAATCTAGAGGAATTTTATCAAATGTACCATTGTTACATTGTGGTAGCTTTGGGTGCCATGATTTGCTCCGCTGTTGCATTTTATTTCTTATTTTCCAAATCATTTTCTACCAATTAAGAGAAAATGGATTACCTAGTTCTTGACTTCCCATTTTGCAAGGTGGATTGAGTTGCTCATCATCTCAGAATTTAACCTAAAGAAATTCCTCATGTCTTCTCATCTGTCCTCAAGTAGATTCTTACCTATTGATTGATTCTATGCTATCAAGTCAGTTACTACTATTAACAGTCACATAAATAGCTTTTCTCAATGACATGTAGCTAAATGTAAATCCTTTGAGGACTTCATACATAAGAAGCACTAATTCTTTACAAAGCCAGATTCACCAAATTTGGGTCTGCATTTCTCTCATAAAGTAACATGGCTCCTCTCATAAAAAACTATACCTAATACCATTTCTTCTTTCCACCCTCCAACGGACAGTACTCGTTTTTTTCCAATAAGTGCTTCGCAAGTTCTAACTTGCCTATTTCCATCATTCTGCCTGGAAGATCCTTCTTGTTTTCATGTTATCAAATCTTTCAAGCCTTATCTGTATGTGGTCAAAGCCCTTCAAATTGACCCGCAAGTGAATTGCCATCATAAAAGATGTCATTGTGACATCAACTCACCAGCTGAGAGTATTATGTGCCTTGCATAGATATGATCCTCCTTATATTTTCATGGGGCGAGACTGTCCTTCTTAAATTTGCTTTTGCATTCTACTTGGATTGGGCTATTAAATTGCCTACTGTGCTTTCCCAACTCTTCGAAACTGAAAGAGAAACTATTTTCTTGATATCCAAATAGTGATTGAGTTTCATTTGAAACTAAGATGAAAGACCCTTTTAAAAATTGTGTCTCTCTTCCCAATGTTTGTCTTAAAGGATAAAGATAATCATGAAGCTTTAGAATTGGCAAAATCACAGTGATCTTTTTGTATTTCCTGTAGGATGAAAGCTATTTTGGTCTACAGTGACAAAAAAAATATCAAAAGACCATGGTACCTTTTTTGACTAATACAAGTTTAGGAAAAGGTTTTTGTAAGCCTCACTTTGGTTCATCAGATGTAACTGGAATGGTTCACACAACCATTCTCCTACTGTATATGTTTGGTATTCAGTTTCACTATGTTGTTCATAAAAACTGAGAGGAGTTAACATAGTCAAATCATGGTACAAATGGAGCAGGGGGCAAGATTCCTTCCAGGAATACTATAAGCCAGTGGCTCTCGACCTGTGGTTTGCAGACACCAGAGGGACCGCCATACCGTCACAGGATCCACAAAGTCTTGAAGAACTGTTATGATTTAAATCTTTAGTTAAGCTTGTGGTCTCTGGGCATGATGTTTGGCCATAAAAGGTTTGTAAAGGGTGTCTGTGATGAAGAAAAGGTTGAGAACTAAAGCTATAAAATATAAAATATATTTAATTAACTGCATAGACACATGACTTATGTGTTTGAATTAATAGATTGTCACTCCAAGAATCATCCCTCATAGATGAGTAACAAGCCCTTTTGTTTTCTTTCCATACAAATTAAAAAGAATACTTGACTGTATTTTAAGAATTACCTGGTTTTGAAAATATTAGCTGTGGAGGAGGTACTCAACAAGATGATTGGAATAAAGAAATTACATTTTTGCTGGTCTAAACTTCAAGAAAAATAAGAAATTGGTTTTTTTTAAGTCAAATTAGTGAGAACTGATAATTTTGTTCAATCCAAAGAAAAATAAGAATGATGGCAGCCTTACTGTACTACAATCCTTATTGATTCAACAACGTTGAAAAGAGGTTGTTGTGTCTAGAGGTCCTTCATCAGTGGAGTCTGAGGGAAGGAACAAGGAAACCAAGTAATGAAATGTGTCATGATGTCACAACACAAACTTTGCAACTTATGTCTTTGTCAGGCATCATAATGCATATGCATAAGGATGGAATTTGCAGTGTGAAAGCACATGCAGATTGTTTTATCATTGTGACTTGGTGTAGATATCTATGCCTTTCATTGGCCCAATTAGATGCACAGAATCTCTTACCATTATTCTATAGACGTCTTACTAATTATTTTTTTCATTTGCAGAATATTGTAATTGAAGATCATCAAGGGAAAATAATCCCATTTTGGAGTTTGGTATTGTTATTCCAAGACAGAGAAACCTTGCAGCTCCACACAGAACTGGATTTTCACCCTAGTTTAGCAGCTTTGCTGCTCACTTAAATACTGATGAATGAAGACCCCATTTGGAAAGGCACCAGGTCAGCGATCCAGAGCTGATGCAGGTAGGTAGCAATACTATCCTATATCCCAACAGTGGATAGCAAACATTGATGGCTGCAGATCCATATCTTGCATTGTGGTGCTTCTAGGTGTTGGAGGCCAGATGCCTGTACCTGAGAGTTCTGCTAGTTTCTTGCGTTTGTCACACTAGACATCCACTGCAAATGTAGACTGGCACATTCATTCTGGAATGCTCAACATGGCAAGAGGGACGTAAGAGGGTAGGTGATGTTCCTGCTGTTCCTTTAGAACTGTTGGCTACTAAACAGAAGATTTAGATTGGTTTTTCAGGAAGCCTCTTCGAAAATTCTAATCAGTTTAAAACTGAGTGTCCTTACTCTTTTCCTCTTTGTATATTGTCTTGCATGTGCAGGTGTCCGCCTCAATTTGCTTTGTTCTGATAAGGGTTTGGTTCTTTTTAATAAAAAATGAAGTGCAGAAATATTTAGGCAGGCTTTGCTTACAGTCTCTATGGGCAGCATGAATTAACCAGGGACATAGGCCAGCTGTACAATTGCAACTCATGCACGGTTAAGAATGTTTGCATATAGGTATAGAGGATTTATCCTGTCCTCATATTGACATAATTTGACAGAATGTCTTTTGCTATTTATATCATCCCTTATATCATTTCAGGCAGACTTTGCATTGTATAGTGTAATATACTGCATATAAATATTTGGTTATTGCAGAGCTTATAAACTTATTCCTACAATAAGTTTAAAATGTAGGACCATGAATGGTGCTGGATTTTTGACATACCGTATTTATTCGACTATAACGCGCACACGTGTATAACGCGCACCCCCTAATTTTCGATTAAAAATCGGTATAAAATTTTTATTTTATACCGATTTTTATAAAGCATGACTTTCGCCCGTCTCTTTCTGGGCTCCGCGCTTCTGCTTCCCGAAGCCAGCGAGAGCTCTGCGAATGAGGGGGACGGGTGTGTGTGTGGAAGCGAAGGCGGGGGGGAGGAGCTGCCTTCCCAGCCGGGCTCCGCAGCTGAGGGGCGATGGAGCAAACCGCGTCTCTTTCTGGGCTCCGCTTCTCCCCCCGCCGCCGCCGCGCTCCCCGCCGTTCCACCCTCACCAGCCCGCCGGCAGGGCAAAGGGCTCCGCAGCTGAGGAAACCGCGTCTCTTTCTGGCTCTGCTTCTTCCCCCGCCGCCGCCGCTGCCGCGCAGAAACCCAAACCCTCGTTTATAACGCGCACCCAAACTTTGAGTTCTTTTTTGGGTACAAAATTTTGCGCGTTATAGTCGAATAAATACGGTATATAAGTAAGGGTTGTCTGTGTGTGTCTCTGTGTTACTAAAATTCTTATGCCTGTAAACTTTAAGCGGACAAAACAAGGTGCCTCATAGGGCAACTATTTTTGAACCAAGGTACCTTAAATAGATGAACTTAAAGAGGGTGTCCGAAGGCTAGTACCTTAATTCCAGCTAATAAACAAAATTTAGTTAGAGCCATGTTACAGGTTCTTCCATATGGAATTTTCTATTTCTGTTAAGATTTAGCAGCCTGAGTCTGACAAAAAAGAAACATGCTATGTATTGAAGTTAACAACTTAGATCAGATAAAAACTTGTCAGCCAAAACTGATGTTAAACACAGATAACAATTGGCATAGATCAGGGTGGGGTGTTTAATCCTAACTCTTTGGGACAAATTGATAGTCCAGATCAGTGGTTCTCAACCTTCCCAATGCCAGGACCCTTTAATACAGTTCCTCATGTTGTGGTGACCCCCAACTATAAAATTGTTGTCTCAGTTCCTAAGACCATCAAAAATATGTGTTTTCAGATGGCTTAGGCAACCCATGTGAAAGGGTTGTTCGACCCCCAAAGGGATCGCAATCCACAGGTTGAGAACCACTGGTCCAGATCATGAAAAGGTTAAGTGCTGTTTTCCAAATTCTGGATAATGGAAGCTTCAGGCAAGCAAGCCACTGACTTTCAAAGGGAAAGGGGTGAAGGAAAGCCTTTGGGCCCATTTTGGACCAAAGGAAAGACCAGGACCATAGACAGTGGCATGGGTTTTCCCAGAGTAAAAAAAGAATGAAGTCCCATTGGATTGTGTGTTGAAAAACTGGATGAGGGGACTCCCTAACAAATATTAAATTGATTTGTTTTTCTTGAAGATGAGTAACTTCATTATCAATCGTATCATTATCACCAAAAGAAAGCCTGGACTATAATGTAATGTTGCAATTGCTACTTTATTGTAGAAAAAAAATAGTTGGAATGCATGTATGATCATGTGTTTTTAAGTTTATAAGGAAAGAAACTGGTTTGCAGGATAACTTGTATAATAGTGACAACAAAGAGTGAATGTAGCAAGTATGGAAAAGTTTTAGTTGATAATGAAAATAATTTGACCATCCTACATGATAATTTCAATCACTCTAAGAAAACATGTCCACTTTGAAGGTGAAGACACATAGTTTATCACTTTTACATTCTGATTTAAGATACGTCCTTGAGACCCCCCCCCCCCAACCAGAATAATATCAAAGGAGGAGTGAGTTAAAAGGATGAACTGGGAAATTAATGAATTAATTACTTGCCTTTAAAATAAATAAAGTCCAAAAAACCAAACCTCATATCTTCCATTTAATTGAAATTTGGCAATTTTATAAAACATTTTATGACATAATTATCATAAAGCATTTTATGAGATAATACAAAAATGTCATAAACCTTTTCTGTAGTCATCTCATAATCATCTAATTTTGTATATATACATAAACTACCTTCAAGGCAGATACATTGCTGTATATCTCCCTGAACTTTTAAGAACTTTTTCAGAATGAATGAAGCTCTGCCATTGTTGAAGGCATTGAGGAATCTGGTAAGGAAGTATCTTTGAAACAATTAACTAATGGATGGTGTTTGTATGTGTGTGTGTGTTCTAGTGAATATTGCATGTGGCTATGGCTACATTTTAATATTAAGTTTTGATTATTACAGGTTTAAAATATAGGACCAGAGACAGTGCTGGATATTTGACATAACTACATAATTGATTCTTCAGCTACACTGCAGAAGAGCGGAACTAATTAGTTTATTTCTGGGTTCAATTCAAAGTGTTAGTGATCATCTTAAAGCCATTTCACCCCATAGGCAGTATACATTTTATCTGAGGTTATTATCAGTTTGCCTTGCCTACTCTTATTAGCTAATTCTTATTAGAAATGTTTGAAAATACTTTTTAGATATTTTTCCATTTTTAATTTGTATGTGTTTAATGTTATAAGCCAGGGGTCTGCAAAGTCGGCTCTTTTAAGACTGGTGGACTTCAACTCCCAGAATTCCCCAGCCAGCTATGCTGCCTGGGGAACTCTGGGAGTTGAAGTCCACCAGTCTTAAAAGAGCCGACTTTGCAGACCCCTGTTATAAGCCATTCAAAGCAGATCTACATGGGATATAAATGTTAATATAAATATTCTTTATTGATCAAGATTACTCAAGCATTAAGTTATCAGGATAGCCAAATTATTTTTGTAACCTAAATTGATTGTAACTGTTGTAAGCCAGAAGGGGAACAAATCACCGTTAGTAAGCAATTATATCAGAGGAGATAAAGGCATTGACATTTTAAAATGAGGGAAATGTTTGTGATTTTTTCATGAATATTTACTTTGATCATAGCTGCAGTATATATCTGTATAAAACAAGAACCTAAAACACCAAATTATAATATAACTTAATTAAAATATTTTTTAAGAATTATCTCAAAATTATAATATTCAGAGTTTGAATCTTAGTATTAGATTTGTGTGTAGTTTCCCAGATCCAGCAAATGAATGCACAGAATGTAGCTGTTTCTATATTACCCAATCAACCTGCTAAAAAAATGTTTATGTAAAGATGACGGAATTGTGCAGCAGCTGTCCAGGTGAAGTCAGAGACACTGACACAAACTTGTCGTCTTTTGTATAAATAAAAATATATTTAACATTCAAATTTGCAGCAGTTTTTGTCATCATCCAGAAAAGGAGCAGCACAAGTTTGTCAGGAATATCATGAGGTAAATCTGAACAATATATAGAACAGGAAGAAGAAAATGGAGGGAAATTCCCCCTTTATACTTACAGCAACCAATCATTGCTTAGATTGCATCATGCATGAGTCAGCACTCTAACTAATCATCTACAACTGTATGTTAGGCCCATTGTACACTTTATTGTTTGGCTACTAAATTCATTCTCCTAACAAAAGTTCACTGCTTAAGAGAACTTAGTCCACTGATTTTCCTGCTCTAAAACCACAAGAGAATTTTCCGATAACAGAAAAAATGCAGTAGGTTTGTCTATTTTTTCATTAATCAAAAAACTGCTATTATTTGGTTGTTGTTTTTTAATTATCAGAGCACAATATAAATATATCTGGCTTGAATAAAACTAGCATGGAATAGAAATTGATAGTTATTGAAGCCCAATAGTGGAAAAGAAAATATAATTATGTTCGGTTAGATTAGCAATTAACAAGTGATAAAATAAGTTAAATTTTAAAATGTTGTGTTAGAGACTTAATCTGTATAGAAACTTTCTATAGTATATTGTTTTCTATTATCTATCCACACTCTTAGATGTTATTGCTTAGATCTATTTATAGTTTTGTGAATAAAGATAGGATTCACATTTGTGATAAATATTAATCAGAACACACATGCCATTTACTTTGTTTTCTCTATTTAGAAGATCCAAATGCTATGACTTTTTCAAAACAGTGACAAACCCCCTTCCATACCCATTCCATAAATACTGGATGTATCACTATAAGTTGCTTTCCTTGTAGTTATGTAATGTATTGTTGTGTTGTGCATTAAATTAGTTGTCATCCTCATTGTAGTGACAATCTGTCAGAAGATAATCTTTTATCTGATAATTAAGTGAACACTTAAACTAATGATGACACTAGATAACTATGATAGAAATTCTATCAGCTGCATATATTGCTAATATGAAAATATCTGGCTTTTGCCCACCCCCAAAAAATGTAAAGGCAAGGTTATATTCTTTAAGTTGAATAATGAGAGAATCTACTGTCTTCATTTGAATTATATGACAAGCTCCTTTTATAATAGGATCACCCTTATTGTGTTGTTGCTACTAAATCTTCTAGAATTCTTCTAAGTCTTTTTTCTGTTCTACAGGAATATTAATAATGTGTTTTCTGTCCCATGACCCATCTTAAATGTCGAAGTAGCCATATGTTACTTTCCAAAGCTGTATTTAGGGCCATAGACTATATCTTAACTGGAGTGTTAAGTACCGTATTTTTCGGAGTATAAGACACACCTTTTTCCATCTAAAAACAGGCTGAAAATCTGGGTGCGTCTTATACATCGAATACAGTATTTTTTGCCTCCTGGAACCCCACCCCCTTCACCAAACTGGCTGTGCCTAGTCTTATGGAGGCTTCCAGAGAACCCCTGGGGGCTGGGGAGGGCAGAAATTAGCCTCAAACGGGCTGTTTCCCCCAGCCCCCAGCAGGACTCTATAAGCCTCCATAGGGCTATGCAATTTATTTGACACAAAAATGGTCCGTTTTCGCGATAAATGGGACTTTTTTTGGCTCATTTTTTATCCCCCGCCCCCCCAGGAGAACTCTGCAAGACCCCCCAAGGCTAGTTATACTTTTTATTTGAAGAAAACCGGCCCCGTTTTCGCGGAGAAAGAGCAGTTGGGGGAAGGATGCAAAGCGCAAAAAAAAACCTTTTTGCCTCCTGGAACCCCGCCCCCTTCACCAAACTGGCTGTGCTGAGGCTTGCAGACAGCTCCTGAGGGCTGGGGAGGGCAGGAATTAGCCTCAAACGGGCGATAAATGGGGCGGGTTTTTTGCTCATTTTTCACCACCACCCCCCCCCCCCCCGGGCGTCATTTTTACGGAGAAATGGGCTGTTTTGGAAGTTTGTCCCACACAAAGGTTCCCCCCCCCTTTTCGGAAGGCTTTTTAACTGTTTCTGAGCAAGCAGAAATGAAGTTGTAAGGTTTGTCTGCGATTTCCTTCTGCAGGACATAGATAAATACACCTGAAAACATCAACCTCCCTACCTAATCTCTCTCTTTTTACCTACCTACTGTATTTCTCTCTTTCTCTTTCTCTCTCTACCCTTCTACCTAACTACACACACACACACACTCCCCCTCCCTACTTACTGTACCCCTCTCTCTCTCTCTCTCTCTCTCTCTCTCTCTCTCTCTCTCTCTCTCTCATATATATATATATATATATATATATATATATATATATATATATATATATATATATATATATATATATATATATATATATATATATATATATAATTCTACCTACCTACCTACACACACACTCTCTCTCTCTTCCATCCTACCTACTGTATTTCTCTCTATTTCTCTCTCATCCTTCTACCTACCTACACACACACATCTCCCTCTCCCCCTACATGCCTATTGTATTTCTCTCTCTTTCTATTTCTCTCTCTATCCTTCTACCTACCTACCCACACACATTCTCCCTCTCCTACATATCTACTGTATTTCTCTCTTCCCATTTATCTACCTACCTACCTACACAGACACTCTCTCTCCCTACCTACTGTATTTCTCTCTCCCTCTCTATTTCTCTCTCTCTATATCCCTTTACCTACCTATCTACTCTCTCTCTCCCTACCTACCTACTATATTTCTCTCTATTTCTCTCTCTCTCTCTATCCCTTTATCTACCTACCTTACGTATTTCTCTTTCTTTCTCTCCCTCCCTCTCTCTCCCTCTATCTACCTACCTACCTACTTTTTTTTGTAATTTGCCTCTTCAAAACCTTGGTGTGTCTTATACTCCGAAAAATACGGTATTCAGCAACATGTTTGGCACAATTTTAATAAAAATGGTTCTATTAGTAGTAATTATATTACAGTATCAAAGCTGTGGCTCTGATATCTTTCTTTGAAAAAGTTAGGCAGTGAATTGTTTGCTTGCTCTTCATGATTTCATTTGATTATAAACCAGTACCTAAAACTGTATATGCATTTCAGCTTTTTTATCCTAACTGATCCTGTGTTTGGGTTTAGCCAGCCTTTGGGGGTAAAAATGAAATTTCTAATCTTAAAAAAATATGATGCATATCTTAAATTGCACTGCAGCTGATGTCCATGATAACATTAAGGGTTTCTTTAGAAGGTTAAAGAACATATTTTCTGAATGCAAGTGTTAGCTCCCAGCTTAGGGAAAGGGAAAGAATTACTATTAAAGCAGATACACCTAGGCCAAGCAGACTTAAATGTTTGTGCTTAATAGCTTGTCAGGATATGTTAATACGTTTCTTGATATCACATTAATTTCATTTAATATGCTTTTTGCCAATTTTGAATAATGCTTGAAATTTTTGTGCAAAAAACTTAAATACTAGGTTATTAGTAGTGTACTCAACAAATGCCTATGAGTTGTATCAGTAGTCCTCAATTTATAATCATAATTGGGACCTAGTCACTAAGCAATGCAGTTGTTAAGTAATAAATCAGCACATGACCAGACCCAGTTTTAAGCCCATTTTTACTGTGGTCATTAAGCAGATCACATGGCTTCTCCAACTGACTTTGCTTGACATCTGGGAAATTCGCGAATCATGATCATGGGCCCTTGTGACTCTGCAACTTTCATAAATGCAAGCTGGTTGCCAAGCGCCCGAATTGTGATCATGTGACTGCAGGGATAGTAGGATGGTCATAACTTCAAGGGTAGAGTATAAGTTACTTTTTCCAAGACTGTTATAACTTTGAATCCATTAGACTCAAGCCCAAGAGACAGAGAGGCCCAATTGAGTTGAATCCTTTATTTGCTTATACCTAATAGACAGAATCTTGCCAGAATAAAGCTATAATTTTCTAAGCTTCTAAATATATCCTGAGAGGTTATAGGACGTAGGTGTCAAACTTGCCAAACCACATTATGTTTCAGGACATATTTCCCTTTGCAGAGCTGGGGTGGGTGAGGCCTGCACATGACAATCCAGCCCATGTTTGACAGCCCAGTTCTAGGATGAGGCTACTGTTAACCTTTTTTTCTCTCACCTCTCCATCTCAGGACTACACAGATCTTGATCCAGATCTCAATCTGGGAAAGTTCTGAGTTGGCAAAATCCTTCCCCTCTGCTGCTGCAGGTGCACATTCCATCACGGAACCATCATTATAACAACAGTTCTAAGTGGAGAACCACCTGTCAAACTATTTTATATTTGCAGCACCTGGCCAAAGAATCTAAATTATTTGTAAACTCAGACTAAAACAGCAACAAATTCTAATAATTCTGGAATAAAAGACAAAACTGATAGGCTTGTATGAAAAAAAATCTCTTTTGGTATAATGACTAGGTTGGCATGCCACTATGCCCGCATTTAGCTACCACATTCAGGTTACAAAGATGCACAGTATTTGTCTAAAATGAACATTGTCTTGCTCTTTTCAAATTAAGAAAAGGTTTTGACAAGATAAATGCTTCTGTACAGTTGGCTTGTTCTTTGATAAGTCAGATTTTACACTATATTTGCAGAGATATTGTATGTTAAAGATTTATGGGGTATTAACAATGCCTAGGGTTCCTAGAACATGACTAATCATTGCCATATGCAAGAAATGATTGGGATATGTTTTAAAAATAATTTCCTATAATTTCAGGTTTTATCAGATATTTTCATTGTGCTTATGGAGATGCCCCAAAATATTCTTCATCTGCAAAAATTGATAACTCTCTTACTTTTGATAATTAGCTCTTTAACAGTATGAGAACCAAAACAGTTGTGTAAGAAAATTGTCTAACCATAATATTTGCCTTAATTTGGAATATAAAATCCCAATAACGTGAAAGGGGTTTTTTCCTGTGCAAGGACCTAAGCAAGCCTAGTTATAGAGTCTGTCTCCTGTCATTGGAGACAAGACTGTATTTAGGGAGAGACAAATAACAAAGACTAACATTATCTGGCAATATGAATGTTAAAGCACCAGAGTTTATTTGGTAATTCTACAGTTTATAAAAGAGGGGAGGTTATTCATAAAGTTGGGATAGAAAATGTATGCTCTTCTGCTATAGTCAGGCAAACCTAGTTTTGAATTATGAACACCAAGGTATCTTTGGGGACAGGAAGTTTAATTCACTGGGGCTGGTTTAAATTAGGATAGATTGGATTGATATGCTGTGTGTATAACCACAGCAAATGCTCTGTGAAATAAAGTTTAAACCTTCCCATCATGCAACTTTGCCTCTTAGTTCTTGTTTTCTTTTTTCTTGTAGGGCATGCAGGTGTCTCTGCCAGCATGATGAAGAAAAGAGCTTCCCACAAGTAAGTAGTGTTGTCATTTTAATCTCATGCTTTCCCTTTTTATGAGAGAACTGCAATTGTAGAGTTTCGTGAAGAGTAGCTATTTAAAAAACTAAGTTATCTGGACATTTTCAGACTTTACCCTTTATCTAACTTGGGCATTATGAGAAGACATATTTCCTCTTGTGTTCTCTTCTGTAATGTATCGATTTTATCATGAGGTCCTTGTGCAAAAAAGTGCTAGGGCATGTAGAATATGAGATGTATAAGATGGACAACAATAAGGTTATAGAGTTGAAAAGTATTTTTATCCCATCTCAACCTACTGCTATATAATAATTTTAGCAATAAATAAAAACTATTATATGACCTACACTAATTTGTGTTAAGTGACATTCATGGTAAGAGTGGTAAAGTTTTTCTACACCTCTAAAATCAAATCTCATATATTCAAGATTAAGGTATTTTCAGCAACATAAGGCTGTTAGGTTTTCCAAAGCCTTGGCTGTAATTTCTCATATACCCAAATTGTCTCAAGTGCTTCCCAGCCCTGGGAGGCTTTTTTGAGAGAATATAAACCACCTGTCAAGTTGCAGGGTGAGAATAGGGGGGGAAATGTTTTTAATAAATATGGGATGTTATGCTTTGGAGCCAAAGATTCTAGTAGAATCCATACTTTTGAAACCAGATAGGTAAAATAAATTTATGTTAGTTACAAAACATATTTCTAAGAAAAGACTAGTGTTTCCTTGCCAAGATCAGAGCACTGCATTAAATTGGAAATTTTCTGGAGTTTAGCCAGAGTCCACTTCTGGGATAATTCTAGAAGTACATGAAATAATTTTAGAAAGATCCAAGACTTCATCTCTCAAATGAGGAGGTATTTGGAAGGAGATATAGCCATAGCATCATTTACTGAATGTATTGCACATGTACTGTGGAGTTGGCTCCTTGCTGAAAATTTTGTCCATGTGTGTGCATTAAATAACTACATTTCCTAATAGGAAAGAGTAGATAAGTATGAGATGCTTCATATGTTTTATTAAATTGATTTGCTGCCACTCTGGCAGTTCAAGTGACTCTGAGCAGCCTCTACATAATATAATTTTTCAATGTATTTACATCTTAATGGCTTTATATACAAATATAGAAAGCATCGAAACAACGTGGGACCAAGTAAACCCATTTCTCAACCCAGAAGAAATATTGTAGGCTGCAGAATACAACATGGATGGAAAGAAGGGAGTGGGCCTGTGACACAGTGGAAAGGCACAGTCCTAGACCAGGTTCCTGTAAACCCCTCTCTCTTCCTTATTAAATACGATGGATTTGATTGTGTCTATGGACTAGAACTGCACAAAGATGAGAGGGTTTCAGCACTTGAAGTCCTTCCAGACCGAGTTGGTAAGTATTTTGATGGAGACTAGAAGCGTTGGGTGTCAATCATGAAATAGTGCCACAGGTTATAAAAGTGAATGGATAAATGATTTTCTGCACTAGAATGTTAGATAGAAAATTTACTGATTTAAAAATAATCCCCACATATCTTTAGGAACAGCTGCTACCTGAACATAGTACCTGTTTAAAGTGCAAATATAAACATTTTCATATCCCACAAAGCAGCAAATTAATATATAAAAAATGTTTGGCAAATTATACTGAACCAGTTTACTAAGAATCATAACCTATCCCTTCTGCTGAATTCTTGCAAAGTTCTTTTAATGAACCTTTTCAAGGATAAGCTTTACATAGTAAAGGCAGTACAACAGAAGAATCCTTTTTTGCCGATAAATTAGCTTCTAAGAAAGCACTTCCAAATAATATTGATATAAATGTTAATGGTTGTGGTAAAAATGAACAAACTTTAGATAAGTCATTGGTTTGATTTATTAAATTTATAGCATCTGTTCCTGCTTAATCCAGTATTCAAGGGGACTAGAAATACATAAATTAAAGCAAGAAATATTTGTAGTATATCAGTTAAGCATGCCACACTTCCGGGTCTTTACTCACATGTAGGTATAAGTGGAGATCACATATATATATTTCTTAGAACAACTTTAATATTCTGTCAACAAGGCTCTCACATTAATAAGCAGGCCATTACATTTTAAATTAATTTTCAAGTACTCTTTGAAAGTAGATATATATATAGAATCCATACATGTTTTTATCCTAGAAACTTTAAGAGACCTATTAATACTTTTATTCTTGCTGTTAAAAACATGTGAGCCTGCCTGCCTTTATCTACATTATAAAAGCAAGTATTTCATATCAATAAAACTTAAAAATGAAGAAGTACAGAAATTTAATCAGGAAGCAATATTTTTTTTTAAATAGCCAGTTTTGTATAGTGGTGAAGATACTGGCCTAAAACCAGGAGATTATTGATTCTAGGCATCCCTTATGCATGAAAGCTGGCCGGGTAACTTTTCTGTTTTAAAATAACTCTTTTTCAGCCCAATCTATCTCACAGGGATGTTGTAGGGAAAGTAGGATGCAAGAGTATTACGTATGTTTACCACCTTGAGTTAAATATATAAAAGCAGGAAGTTGTTATTGTTATGGTGTTGGGGGGGGGAAACTACTTTTCATTACACCCATGCAATTCTTTGAAAGTTTATATTGTCTTGACAAGTGTTCAAAGAAGGCCCTCCATGAAAACTATTTCACAAACAGGTTGAGGTCCCATCCCAAAGAGCAAAGGGAATCAACCGTAAACACCCCCAGTTCCTAATTTTCTCCCACCCCTACTTAGTCTGAATTTATTCTTCGTGTTCTAGAATTATTTGCCATGCAAATAATAATTGGAAGCTTGGGTGGAGCAGTGGCTACAACCATAAATTGCCAAATCAAAAGCTGGGATTGGCAAATCCTGTGTCTGGACACGGTATTATGATTATGCAACTTCCAGTCTGATGAGTTACTCTCGAGGCCTTTTATGATGAATATGATTCTCCAAGATTTCTAGATTTATCTTTACATATGATTAATTTCTTCAATGGAGCTGTGATAGTAATCTTCCTTCCTTCAACCAATACTAATACCCATGGCAAGAACTGTATATATAGACTGCACCCCTGTAGTCTAGTACAAGGGAGAACAAAAGACTATGATTTATTGAAAACAACCTATCTTTGTTTATTGGAAATCACTGCAAGATGATTTAATGATGGCATCTGCATAGAGGCCTTTAAATAAAGACTCCCTGGTAAACTGTTACTTAATATGAAGCAGGCTGGAGATCTATCAGATGTGCTGCTATATATTTATGGGATCCTGAAATCCAGTTAACGTGGTCCCTTTTTCAATTCAGTCAGCAATGACTGTTTCTAATGAAATAACTCAAAATCACATTCATCAAGCTTTACTGAATCTTTTATACTGATAATATAATTCAGTAAGCTGTTATAGATTGTTTCTTAAAACTTTTATGCAGTCTTGGTCACTTTATTTGAATTTACACGATTTTGCCCTATCTCCGCAATCTTTTTTATTCAGCAGCAAATGTTTTAATAGCCTTTAATAGCCTTAAACTGTAGAAAATGAGGTACAGTAATCCTTCGTTTTCCGCGGTTAATGGGGACCACAACCTTCCGCGAAAACTGAAAACCGCGAAGTAGGATTTGCTAAGAAACTTGCATTGGTGGACATGTTTAAAGCAACCACTAGGGGGCGCTTGCTTCCTACCAATGCATTTTTTTTGTATTTTTTAAAAATCCGCGAAGCACTGAAGCCGTGGAAAACGAAGCCGCGGAAAACGAGGGATTACTGTATATATTTCCTAATACTAAAATTCAATATTTTTTTTCTTTTTTGTTATTGACGTAACTTTAAAATTGAATCTTATTTAGTGCTTAATGCAAAGGTTTAGATTATTAGAAGTGTTTTCTTCAGCTTTTAAGGGTGATTGCTGAATATCCTTAAATCTCATACATAAAATTTTTAATTATGTTAATCTTGAATAAAATCTTGAGTAAAATCATGTATTTATCTAGTTTTAAGGTCAGGCAATGCTTAATTGCTGCATTTATTCTATTTTTCTGGTATCCTAAAGTAAAATGGGTATAGCTTATAATGTTAACCAAGCATTTAACTGTGTCTTTCAGCTTCGTCTCGAATCAGTGATGCCCACCTGGCAGACATAATGATTGGCAAAGCAGTAGAGCATATGTTTGAGACAGAAGACGGCTCAAAAGATGAATGGAGGGGAATGGTCTTGGCTCAAGCACCTATAATGAAGACATGGTTTTATATCACCTATGAAAAGGATCCTGTCTTGTACATGTACCAGCTCTTAGATGACTATAAAGAAGGCGATCTCCGTATTATGCCTGATTCTAGTAAGTTGATCCATGTATAAAAATCAATTTAAAATTTTCAGCGTGTGCTAGAATACAGGACTTTTTAGAATACATTTTATCACCAATACAAAGAATAATTCTTGCAAACTGATCTGAGAACTATACCAGTGGAGAACAGAAAGGTTCTTCAACACAATTGTTGCACATTTTGAATGTCCTGCAGTCCAAATTAATCTTTAGGTTTCCTTGACAAATACTTAATTGGAAGGGAAGGCAAGAGAATTGAATATTACTATTGGCAGAATTCACATTATGGCATGTGAATAGTTACCTAGATTGTGTTTAAACTTCATAAATTTCTATTTTCTTTTTCCTTTATGGAATATAATGTTATCTTGTGTCCTATATTTACATCCTGCTATAGGAAAATTCAAATCTCACTATTTGGGAATAAGGGGAAATGAAGCTTACAAAAAAATCATGTAAACGAATGTAGTGTTGATGCTGGGGAAGGTACAAGAGAGCCATTAAGGTAGAAAACAAAGGAAGAAACCGTTAAAAAGGACTTGCAGAAAGGTTTGCCTAGTCCAAGATAGAAAGAAGAGTAAGAAAGAAATTCAAGATAGTTTTGTCTTGATTTTATTTGGTACAAGATGGGACAAACTTGCTCAGTCTTTGAAGATTCTGTTATTTGGACTTTGTATAATAAAAAGAGTTTTCCTGAAATCCTTGTAATATTTGTCTTGTGATCTGCCCTACCTTAAAGCACTGACAGAAAACGAGAATACTAGTGAGGCTATGAATATCCTAAAAGGGGCAGGGCTTAAAGAGAGGCTGTTGAAAATAATGAGGTAGGGCAGCACTGTTATTGGAGTTAGCACCATTGAGGTAGCCTTGGCTGATCTTCAAAAAGCAAAGTATAGTACTTTGCTGGAGACCAACAGAAATTCTAGGGTTATAAACAAGATTTGGAAGATGAGAAATACTCCTAGAAGGTAATGACAAACCATTCCTACAAGAAATAATACGAATGTGCCCGTTACGTCACCAAGTGTCGAGCTTAATTCATAAGGGATTTTGTTCAGAGAATAACATTGTGTAACCTAACCCAGAGTGGGAGAGAAAAAGCAGGAAAGATACAAGCTTTCTTTGCAAAACTGCCTGTGCTTTGTGTAATGAGAGGGGCTCTCCTGAAAGAAAAAGACTATAGACTTGAAAAGAAATGGGGACCAGGAGTCACTTTTACATTGTGTTCAGGTTCTGGAACAAGCCCCTGAAGTACCACCAGTTTGCCTGCAAGTATTCATGACTTTTTATAATGCAGTTGTTTGTAACAATGCCAGCAACAGTTCCTCAAATTTCCACAGTTCTCAAAAAATTAGCCTTGTTTATAGCAATTTTGCAGTTTTTAAAGTATATGCATAATTGCAAAATGAATGGTTTTCTTTAGTCAGTGACTTCACCATTCGTGATTTCTTAAAACAATGTTTGTTATGTTTTTGGATTTTTCCAATAGGTATGCTGGGCTTGACTCCCAGTGTACTTTCAAAGATAACTCACTAGCGTTTAACATTCTAGGTTTCCCATCCGTTTCTGTGACTTAATTTCCAGTGGGATATTTCAGCTTGAAGAGCATGGTGGGAAGACATCCTATTATTGCCTTCTCTTGCAACCGCATACAAATTGCCTTCCTTTATTACAAAGTTTCCTACAGCTAAAAAAAAGACTACTATTCAAAGACTTCATTGTTTATTGTGTCAGTTTGAAGCTTAGAGAGAGAGTGAGTTATGGAAATATTAGACATACTGCTGTAACATTTAAGCCTATTAAGTTTGATTAGAGTATTTGTTAGGTTAAGAAATTACTGCTTGTGAGTTGGTGAATCTTTTCAATTCAGTTTAGCTCAATTTCTTCTTTTTTACAGGAGTGTTCAGTCTTTTCTGGAAATACACATATGCATTTTGTGCTTTTATTTATGAATTTCATTGCAAAATAAAAATTGAGAATCCAGTGAAAGTATGCATGGATGTATGTATGTGTCTGTGAGAGAGAGAGAGAATGTACACATATTTGCAGAGTAGATTTCCTCATTATCCTTGCTTGAGGTATTAGGGAATCATGTACTTATTGTTTTTAAGCTGAAGCATCTGCAAATGTCAAATGATTATTGCCACAATGAAACAAGGTTTTTTAAAGCACAGTCTATAATTAAAGCATTACGAAGAGGTACAATGACAGTTAATTTTTTAATGGATATAATATATACATAATCTTGACCTGGTAGTTTAATTTGTTTTGGTTCTTTTTTACTGAATAAGATTATTAGTCCAAAAACACAATGTTATGTTGTTTTATTTTAAGAATTATGATTTGAAAATAGTAAGTTCCTATGTATTCTATTATAATGCATGTTTCTTGAATATTGTGATATTATCCCAAAATTAATAGATTCTTTATTCATTAATGCTCCATTTTTATTAGCATTTTAGACTTAGCTAAGCTATAGGCTAAATGTGTTGTTATTTAGTATTTAGCATATGATGAGAACATGACAGAAGAGAAATAAACAATATACACAATCTGCATTATTATAAATAAAACTTACAGATATGGCATGGCCTCATAACTGGATTTCTAATTCAGCTATCCAGTCAATTACATCTGACATCATGCAGATTTTCTAGGAACCAGAGAACTGGTGGCATGGGCTATCTTGTACAATATTCCTAATCGTTTGCATATTAGCGCCACAATCTCAAGGGGAATCTTTCCATTCCCACTGATATAGGACAGAGGCACTTCTTCTGAAATTGAACCTAATTATGTTCAATTTCAACCAAAATGTGAGGCAGGTCAAAACCAGGTAGAGAGCTCACTAATGGCCAGGCCACAAGAAGATACTTTGGACCATTAAATGTATATAAAGTATTGATAATTGATATCTTTTTGTAAAATACTCATATAGTTTATAACATTTTAGTGTGATATTATTAAGAATGAACTTCGAAGGTGAAGTTGTTAGGTGTTTTTTTTAATAAACAACTAACAAGAAAAATTAACAAGTATCACTTTCTATTTTCTCTCCTAAACAATATTTAACCAATATTAAATAAGAATTTGTTATATTGTTCACCCTGAGTTTAAGGAGAAATACATTTGACATTTGAAATTTTGGCTATGCTGCATAAAGTAGAATAATTGTACCCAGGTTATACAGTTATTCATTTGAATAAGACATTACCCATTCAATCAATGCAATTAGTCTTTGATAAAATTTTGAGGACATTCATTTTGTCTATGTTTGCCATAAACATAGCTTTTGTTTTAAGGTTCTTGAAATGGATCACTAGGAGAAATTTGATAAAAGGAGTATTTCTTGCAACAATATATTTCTGGTATTTTATTTTGATTTGTAAAGAAGCAACTTCTTTTTTGCCAAAAGAAAGAAAGAGAGAGAGAGAGAGAGAGAGAGAGAGAGAGAAAACATTTTGCCTTCTGCTTATTATTAGAAGTGAATAAATTGACGGTGGTAACATAGATAATTGTTATGAAGAAATGGACTTCAGAAGGATACATTATGTTAAACGCTGTTGTGTCTTAATATAAACTTTGTCTTTTCAGACGATTCACCTCCAGCAGAGCGGGAACCTGGAGAAGTTGTGGACAGCCTAGTTGGAAAACAAGTGGAATATGCCAAAGAAGATGGCTCAAAAAGGACTGGCATGGTCATTCATCAAGTTGAAGCCAAACCCTCTGTCTATTTCATCAAGTTTGATGATGATTTCCATATTTATGTCTATGATTTGGTGAAGACATCCTAGACGCCACCATGCAAACTTTTGCCAAACTTGTGGAACCTTGAGTGTAAAATTTGTAGACACAGAAGACTTAACTGCTTTCCAGTTTATTTGAAAGCTTAGATGTCCCTGCGAGCCCACAATCTCTGCCAGGAAAATTATTCCATTGTGAACTGTACAAATAGACTTTGATGTGAACATGACACATTTTATGTAGGGGAATTCCTTTTCTTGGAGGAAATCTTGTTTGGGGGGGAGGGGGTACCTGGATAAAGTTAGGACAAAAAACCAGCAGCTGCAAATTCAAGCTGTGTAAAAATCTAGCAATGTAATCATTAATCTGATTTCTCCCCCTCCCCCAATTATAACTTTCCCTTGGCTTTTCACTTAACTTTTCAACTGCCAATGCAAGTGTAGCTTGATATTAAATTGCTTTCCTGTATGTAATATTAAGTTTTCTTGTATTAAACATATTACGTCCTTGTTTTGGGGGTTTGGGCAGAGATGATTAAAACTATTTTAAGCAGTGTTAAGGAGTGCCTAAACCAATTAATATCAGTGTCCTATGTTCCAGATACTATTACGCTTCTGTTACATGAGAATGTTGTACATTTTAATTACAGGATAATAGAATACGGTATACATGATGCAGTTGATAAGAAAAATGCAGAGCAAGTGTTTATCAAATGTAGGACCTGGATAAAATTAAAGCAAGGATGCCTTCAGTTCTCAATATTGTTGTTGTAGGATTTTTTGTTAACTTTTAGTCGAACCCAGGTGCTTGGTGCCGTAGCAGCTTAGTCATTCATGTTAACATTAAAGAATACTACACAGCAACTATTGGGTGTCTATCAAATCTAGCAACTTAGATTCTTGTATGTGGACTAAAATCTGTTACATGTAATGACAAACCTCACAAGAGTCCTCATACATTAAAGGCTTGTCTTACCGAGAAAGAAAGTCATCTGTTGCCTTCTATTTTGATATACTGCATTCCTCCTTGTTTCCTTATCTTCTGCTAAAGAAGGCTTCTACCTTTTTTTCTCCTGGCCTTTCTTCTTTGGGTGAGTCCAGACAAGACGTGCAATTCCAACCTATTGTCGCCTTTTGTGCTGTACATTGTATTTGCTTGAAGTATGCTGTTTAATGTGAACTAAAGAACACTAGGGCTCTGCATGCTAATGGTGCACTATCTAACGGAAGCTAGGCAGTCTCCATGGTTCAGCCATCTGCAGCCGAAGATGGATGTAAATAAGCCGCCCGCAGCTTCAGAATTCATTCTTGGGTCATATTTTTTTTTCATTCTTTTTTTCTTTTTGTAAAGTGGTAGATTGGCGTGGCAGCTTTTTAAACCAATCAGTGGAAAATATAACCAACCAATTTGAGGCGGAGCATTGCAGTGACTGAAGGACTGCTTTGCACAAGTAAATGAGAACCAAACCTCTTTGCTTAACTGCAAGGCTGAGGAGTTTTAGAAAGTGTTGCTGGTCAGCTTTTTGAGGTTACGTTTACCTCTGGTGTGAGTATGCATATTAAACTACATGCAATTTAAACTTTTTTTTTTAGTTTTGCCTGAATTCATATTGTAGCCTTAAGGCTTGTGCCTCATTATGCTCTTTAATGGTAATACTCACCATATATAAACAGTATCTTAAAATTTCTTGACCATTGCTACTATTGCATTATGTCCAGTATTTCATCATAGGCAACCAAAGCAAGCTGTTGTCTTTTCCATGAAGAGCTTTTCCAATGCAGTTTTTAAGCCCTGAGTACCTGAGTCATGATGTTCCTGTGTTCTTGAACAAAGTGAGCAGATTTGCGACCCAGTGTTTTTCATCCAGCAGATCTGTATGTTTTCTATTGACTCTTTAGAGTCCTGCATGTAAATCTCAAAGCTGAGCCTGGCTCCATGAGCCCAAGTTGATATTTGTGGCACAAGAATGAGTGTGTATTAAACATACACAAGAGAACCACGTAAATGTAGTACTTTGAATTGTGGGCTACATAAACTATAAATCCAAAGTATATCTCAAGATACTTGCTAAGGATTAAGTAGAACGAAAAGATCATGTTCAAAGAGCTTGTGATGAGGTGATTTCTGCAAGTCTCTTAATACACCACATTCTGCCAGTTTAGAGTAATCTATATTCTGTATAAATTTTATGGGTTTTTAAGTGTCCACATTGTCTGCTTTTTTGATAGCTTAGACCACCTTTTTTCTGTTTTTGAGCTAGAGACTTAATTTTATACCTTGCCCATCTGTTTTGGGCTTCATTTTAGGCTCATATTTCAGATCTGCATGCAGTGCTTGTCACCCTGGTAACTAATGTCGGTCCTTTGCTCCAGGGATTTAGCATTGGTTTCCAAGTTATTACAAGCTTGTGGTGGCACAAGCTATGGATCTGTGTATAAAAGTTACTGGCCTTTCTCCATTTACCTGCTGTAGTATTGTATATTGTGTGTTTTATGTGATGTCAGGCTGCCCTGTAAAATTTTAAGACAAAACTTAAATGCAGACCATCCCTTTTTTGCATGCTTAGAAGGTAGAATGTTCAATGTAAGAAAGTTAAAGTTGCATGTTTAAAAAATGTTTAGGTTTTTAGGGTTTTTTTTAATTTTGTTTTTTGTTTTTTTGTGAATTTGCTTATTGTGCTGTTTTAATGGTGGTCGTAGGATTAAATGCACTGGTGGGGCAAACGTAGTGCCAACAGGAGGTAACTTTTCCAGTTGTATGTGTCATGCAGCGTTTGAAGGGACCATGTACTTTGTTCAAAAAGTAATAAAAATTAGTTCAAAATTAGTACTAGGCTTTTTTTTGTGCCAAATCCTAAATTGTGATGAAGTAGAATCATATTAGAAACCCAGGCAATAGTGCAAAAAGCTATTTTTGCTGGATAATTTTTAACTTCCTTAAATTGGTGCGTTTTAAAAATTAAAGACTTCTCCATGGATATATTAATTGCAACCATTTCAAAGAACCAAAAACAAAAAGCAAAATAAATGTGTGGTTCCTTGGAAATGCTGTGCTTTTTATATTTTTCATCATTAGTGCAATTTGGATGGTTCTTGCTATGTGTATAGTTCAAAGGTCTTCGTGTTCACATTTTAAAATTAGGTAAATGACTTCATCTCTAGAGCTTGGTTTCTTTTCTTTTTTTTAATGATGTAGACAGTTCCCTGTTCTCTGCATTTAGAAGTATAAACACTTTAAATCTTTAAATCTGTTACTTAATTCTGTAAGTAATTTTTATAATTATGATGTAACTCTATCCTTAAAACATTTAAAATAAACCCTTTATGTGCAACTTACGACTGTAAATCTTGTTCTCATAAAACATGTGATGTGTTCAAATTGAAGAGAAATTTCTTCCATTTTATAATTAAAATGAAATTTTAAAAAAAATACTCCATTTTGTAACTAAACTATTTTAACAATGAAAAATTACTATAATGATAAATATTAGGCAATGCTTTATATAAAAAAAATCATGCAAAACACCAAACAGTTAAATGCAATACGTCAGCAGTTGAGCTGCATTATTTAAATTGTTGAAACCAAACAGCTGAAAAGAAAAATGTTTCATTAACTTGTCCCTGTGTTATAGTTAAACAATATAAAGTTGTATGCAAACATTTAGGCATCCTTAGTAAAACTGTATGTTCAAGTGAATCCTCAAGTGGACAGAAGTTGATACGTCTGAATGTACAAAGTTTAAACACAAATTTACAGATTCAAAAAAAAGTGACCATGGCAGTTGGAAACCATTTGAATCATAACTCCTTTGTAACATCTTCGGCAGAAATAAAGGCTCCCAAATGTTTCCTGCAATGAAATCATTGTGCTATTCTTTGGATTTTTCCCCTTACTCTTGCAGAAATTCTTCCACTATCAAATTATTCTTGGGATCACTTGCATGTACATGTGCCAATAATAATCAAGCCTGGGTACTGTGAAGACTACTCCAAACCCTTTCCCTTTTTACCTGTAAATACTTTGTGGTTGATTTGCAGATATTTATTTTTAGCTATTACTAAAAACATTGCACTCCAGGCAGCTTACAGAACATACAGAATAAAAATGCAATATGGAATAAGAACAAGAATTAAAGCAAGCCCCAAATAAATGTTGATTTAAATTACTATTACAGATATTCCTAGATTATTGTTTAGTAAGTTGAAACATCCAATCTCAGCTTCAGATTCTTCACTGATACAAGGCATTAGCTTCTAGGATATTTTGATACATAGTGATTTGCAAGATGTTCTTTTCATATTCTCTTACTTTTTTCTGTAAATGAATCTTAGGCAATGAAGTTGGAGAAAAAGGCTTCTGACAAATTTCTCTTGCAAATTATTTTTATATGAGCGCTATGGCCCTGTAGACAAATAGTCTTCATACTATCTAAACTTTCCAGTTGGTATTTGCGGTGATCTGGAATTCTGTTTTGCATATATGGCCAGTTTGCAGACATTTTTCTTGGGCTTCAAACTAACATCCAGCATGTTCTACAAGCATTCTCTGTGGTAGCTTCCATTTCACATAACATTTTCCCTGGAGATAATGCAGCTCCAACCAATTTTGTATTAAACAAGCAAGTAAAATCGATACATAACCTAAACCTAATTTATTACAGGTATCCACTACAGCTATTTTGATTTATATTGTGCTATCTTTTAAAAAAATGTGTTATTTACTCACCAGCCAGAATCTAGTGAGATTGGGGGCATCTTAAAAATATTCCCAAGTGAATTTGAACATAAAAGTTTTTACCATATGCATTTTTCTTCATGTGGGGGATTCACTGAAATATGCTATTTTATCAGTGCCAACATTTTTGCATACAATTATTAGATAATGGTCTAGGAAGCACTTTTTAAAAAAATTATGCCTGTATTGAATCCATAATCAGAGTGCAAATGTAAGAACTGCTGGATGAATGACAATTGAATGCATTTTTAAGAGTGACAAGTCAAGAGACAAGTCAGTGAAATCCATTTGAGTCCAACCCTTTTATTTGCTTACATCTAATGGCTAGAATCTTGCCAAACTAAAGCTATAATTTTCTAAGTTACTAGATATATCCTGGGAGATTCTAGAGTGCAGTTACCCCAAATCTCTTGTTCCCTCTCACCTTCCATTTCGAGTCTGCACTCTTGATCCAGATCTCTTTCTGGGAAAAGCTCTTGAGTTGGCAATATTCACCCCCCCTCTGCTGCTGCAGATGCCCATTTCATCACATCTTCAAAGGTATTAAGACTGACTAATACTGTTATCTTCTATTGCTAATAGTACACATTGAAAGGGAGTATAGAACAGTTATAAAATGAATGCTTGACAATTCAGTTGATTAGAATAGAGTAGAAATGAAACATTTCAATGATCAGCAGGCACACACAACTTGGGAGTAGAGAGCAGAAGACACATTGATGGTACAAAGTAGATTCAACCAGGATTTGAAGGGTCTTAAGCTATATTTTCCCTACTTTGGGACTACGTTTTTCAAGTATTACTACCTTCAAAATACTATTAAACTATGTCATTGGTATTTAGACTGGCCAAAGTTAGGCCATCAAAAAGAGACTTGAGGGCCACAATGGCCACATTCATGTAACTTTTTGACATTGACCAAAACTTCCCTTTCTTTGAAATAGAATGTATTTTCATTGAATGGGTTTGATACTGGTCTGTCCTATGAAGCTAAAGAAACAGATCTTACATTTCCTTGATTTTTTTAAGTGACACTGGAGGTTCACTGCTAACTTGTGTTATGGAGAATTCAAAAATTAATCATTTATATAGGTTGTTTTCCAGTAATTACATTTTCCTGCCACTTTATTCAAAATACTAATATCTAGCCTTTCTATCAGTGCTATTCAAAATTTCTTATGAAACAAAAATGCGATCTCTCTTTAGGAACCAGTAAAATTATGAACTTAATTTTTTTCATAAAACAACACGTAGCAGCCAGTAAGCAAAACAGATTAAACACATGAGTAAGTAAGGTTTGTCAAATAAATGTTTGACTTATATATAGAATAAAGGGAGTAAAGCGAGGAATTAAGGAAAGAGTCCGAAGAATGGGTATGGGAACCTAAAAGTTTTTACTCTTTCCAAATCAAATATGATTCTGATGGAGCTCTGTTGTTTCTGTATGCAGTATTATTAAATCTTCTTTTCCAAACAGTTAAGAACTGGGAAGAAAGCTTAAAGTACTATGAGGTTTATTAAACAGGCATATTTACTGCAAGAAGGCACTAATAAATGCCCTCATGCTTTGAAGAATGATGTAATGACAAAAAAACCTGATAGTTTGTTCTAGTTTGGAGATGTACCCTGTTTATGATTGTATTGTAAAGTAGGGTTTGAGTACAGGCCTTAATCAGGGGCTTGGGAAAAAGGCCATCCCAGTTCAGTTATTTGTTAGCAGGAGAATAAGAAATTAAGTCTATTTAATTATCAGGAATCAAGCTTAATTCAATATGCTTATTTGACGATGGGTCTGCGTATCCAAAAGAAAAAAGGGAAAGATGGGTTTGTTGCAAAGTAACTACCGGTAAGTCTGCCTCACTCCACAAGATTTGCCTCCTTGGAAAGAGACAAATGATTATCAACAAATTTCCCCAACCAAGTCTCTGATGGGCATAAAACTGAGGAAAGACCATTATGCTACGTACTTTACTTAAATTTATATACCGCCCTATCTCCCTTGCGGGACTCAGGGCGGTGAACAGGCAATCATAAAACATAAAAACCTCGGGTACAATAAATATAATAAAAACAAATTAAATAAGAACCTGTTCTAAAAGTCCCAATAAAACCCAGTTGATAAAATAAATTTAAAAGCTATGCCAGGCCGGCCGCACGAAATAGATGAGTTTTCAGGGACCGGCGGAAGAGGCGCAGGTCCGTGGTTGTGCGCAGGTCGGAGGGAAGGTCATTCCAGAGGGCCAGAGCTGCCACAGAGAAGGCTCTCCCCCTAGGGGTCACCAGCCGACATTGACTAGGCGACGGGACCCTGAGGAGACCCTCTCTGTGGGAGCGGACTGGTCGATGGGAGGTATGCAGTAGGAGACGGTCTTGCAAATATTCAGGTCCATTGCCATGGAGCGCTTTGAAGGTTGTTACTAACACCTTGATGCGCACTCGGAAAACCACAGGCAGCCAGTGCAGCTCACGCAGGTGTTACATGGGAGCATCTAGAGGCTCCCAAGATCCCCCGCGCGGCCGCATTCTGCACTAGCTGGAGTCTCCGGGTGCACCTCAAGGGAGGCCCCATGTAGAGAGCATTGCAGTAGTCCAGGCGGGAAATGACGAGGGCTTGAGTGACCTTGCCTAGGGCGATCCAGAAAGGGGCACAGCTGGCGTATCAGGCGTACCTGATAAAAAGCCCCACTGGCCACTGCTGTCACATGGTCATCTAAAGACAGCCGAGTGTCCAGGAAGACGCCCAAGTTGCGAGCTCTCTCCGCGGGGGCTAATGACTCGCCCCCGATAGCCAGCGATGGAACCAGCTGGCTATGTTGTGGCGCCGGAAACCACAGCCACTCGGTCTTGGACGGGTTGAGTCAGAGCCTGTTTCTCCCCATCCAGACTCGCACGGCCTCCAGACACCGGGACATCACTTCTGCGGCATCATTGGGGTAGCCCGGGGTGGAGATGTACAGATTTGGTGTAATTTTAAAGATATTGTAAATGTTGTTTTGAGGAATAACATTTGCATATGCCACAGAAACCCCTCCATACATATTTACAATGAATAAAATAACCCCTTATTGGCCATTTCCCTTTAAAACTGTAACAGAATGAGAAACACTGTGTAAACCTTGGCCCAGCAATATTCTAAACGAAGTATTCCGGTTGGCTGAGGAATTCTGGGAGTTGAAGTCCACATGTGGTAAAGTTGCCAGGTTGAAAAACAATGTTCTAAACTGCCTGCTCAGAGAGTTGGACTTTTAAAGAAGAAAGAAACCATTGAAAGGTTTGAAATGAATAACACTTGTTACATTTAGCGAAAGGGAGAAGAATATGGACATTACAGTTCTCTGCAACTGCACTAAATAGCAGTTGGTAGAACTGATTGAGTTCAGATGAGGGGAAGAGTATGAGGTGGCTTTAAATCAAAAGCTGTCTGACCATGAGAAATGTGGATTACTTTGGACAGAAATCAGAGACAAATTCACAAATTTCATTTCCTCCATGGGAAGCTGAGTTACGCTGTACGTTTCCAAACTTTGCTGGAACCCAACTTCCTAAAATGAAAAAAAAATGTATGAATCTGGAATTATGAATAGTTATACTGTCATTAGGTTGGGAAAGAAACACAATTTTTAATCAATATTTCAATAGTTGAATAGTATTACAGAAATGTTTCATATGCCAAGGGTAGAGCTTGCACAGGCAAAACGCCCAGGCTCCTTTGGGACTGACTTAGAAACCTAGGCTAGAACCAGTTTATATTTAAAATGGCACAAAGCTTTGACAATGTTCCCAGTTTTCTTCTGCAAAACTTTCCCAAATGTTACTGACAGTAAGATTCAAAATTTCTTAAGGAAACAATTATAAATGACAAAATATTACAGTTAGGATTTCTTCCAGCAAGTTAATTTTTGCAGACAGGAAACTTTTAAAGACAAAAGAAAATAAAGAATTCTGGGTTTTGGGAAACATAACTTAGATGGCAATCCAGTAGTTGCTTAACAACAGGTAAATCTAGATTGAGGCCATAGGTTTATCTCATAAGTCTTTTTGAATTCAAGTGAGAATTTTAAGTAAAAACATGTTAATATTTCAGTGGACCTAAGTCTTTATAGTTATTCCTACTGAGTTCCTACTCCTACTTGTTCTTAATGAATAATAATATAATAGTATTGTATTTGTGTGTGTGTATGTATATATATATCAATGTATATATATATATCAAGTGAGCTGATCAATCAGCTCAAAAACGTAACACATATATTAAAAAATTACACAACGGAATTTTTGGCTTTCTGTCTAGATGGTCTCTGGTGATGAGCCAAAAGGCAGAAAAGGAAAGCAGTATGCTTTCTCCCTTAATTGGGGCTTAACAGGGTGTTGTGACACAAATATATATACCGTATATACACGTTGAAAAATACACCGTATTTTTCGGAGTATAAGATGCACCGGATTATAAGAGGCACCCAGGTTTTGAAGAGGCAATTTTTTTTAAAAAGTAGGTAGTTAGATAAAGGGATAGAGAGGGAGAGAAAGAGAGAGAAATACAGTAGGGAGGGAGGGAGGGAGAGTAGGTAGAGGGAGGGAGGGAGGAGAAATACAGTAGATAGGTAGGGAGAGAGAGAGTAGGTAGGTAGGTAGGTATATAGAGGAGGGAGAGAAAAACAGTAGATAGGTAGGAAGAGAGAGAGAGAGTAGGTAGGTAGGTAGGTAGATGTTTCCAGGTGTATTTATCCATGTGCTGGAGAAGGAAATCACTGACCACTTTTGGAACAATCTTTGTTTCTGAAGGCACAGTACTTGACCAATGTAATTCTCATCAATCACTCTAACTAAACAGCTTTCCAAAAGGGGGAAAAACCCCATTTTTGCACTTTGCAAACCTCCCCCAAATGGCCCTTTTTTCGCGAAAATGGGCCTGGTTTTTTTTCAAATAAAAAAAAAGGCGAAAGATTTATACGATCTGAAGAGAAACCAGAGTAAAAGGCATGAATAGCCTTGGGGGGGGGGGCTTGCAGGAGTGCTCCTGGAGGGGGGGCAAAATGAGGAACAAACGGCCAGTTTTCGTGAAAAGGGGGTGTTTTTGGTCAAAAAAATTGCATGCATAGCCTTATGGAGGCTTATAGAGTGCTACTGGGGACTGGGGGGGAGGGCAAAAACGCCCTGTTTTTTGCTCATTTCTGTCCTCCCCAGCCCCCAGGAGCTCTCTGGAAGCATCCATAAGGGTATGCGCATGGCCATTTGAGTGAAGGGGCGGGGTTTCAGGAGGCAAAAAAATGCTGTATTTGATATAGATATATGTATATATACATATATATATATATATGTTTGTTTTCGTAGATTTTCACAGGTGTAGGTATGCTGGTTTTGTTGTATTCGGGTGTTTTCCCATGTAAGATTGAAATTGTTTTTGCAACGTTTCGGCAAGATCTCACTTGCCATCTTCAGGCTTCAGGCTTGCCATCAGCCTGAAGATGGCAAGTGAGATCTTGCCGAAAGTATAACTATATATATTAGTTTTATGTGCTGATCTATAAATAAATCAGATCAGCTCATAAAACTAACACACATATTTAAAAAATCACACAACGGAACTCATGGCTTTCTGTCTAGATGGTCTCTGGTGATGAGCCGAAAGGCAGAAAAGGAAATAGTATGTCTCCTCCCTTAATTGCGGCCCTAACAGGGTGTTGTGGAACAATTCAGGATCTTATTACCAAAGAAATTGGAGTGGAGTGTATGTCCTCTGAATTTGCCATTCAATTTTATGTTCTGCCCACTCAAGTATTTAGAAATATATGTCAAAATACATTTAAAATACAGCATAGAAATATCGTTGTCAATCATTCTACTAGCAATTTTCAAATGTGAATATTTAGAAAGACTTCAGTGTTTTATTGGTTCATTATACTAAAAACCTGTTCACCAAACTACATAAAAAGAGCAGAATTTTGGAAATGTAATAAACTATTAAGCATGTTTCCAGCAATCCTTTGGCCTTGATGTAAATTATTCTCATTTTGACAAAACCAATGATTCATTACAGTGAGAATACATGATCTGCTCCCCTATCAAAAGCATACTTTTGAGTTCAAACTGTTAATTTCTAAAACCTCTATTTTATAGGAGTCAAAGTTATGTTTACCAGTTTTACACTAAGGAGCAGAAAATATCTGTCTCATGCCTAAAGCTAATTTGTTCCCTTGAGAAACTATTAGGAACTCTGGATAAATAGAGGTCTGATGATAAAGCTTGTAGAAGTTTACTAAACCAACGCCAGAAAAAATGAATATTAAAAATGCCTTAATAGACCCAAATAAATAGCATCTCCATCAAGAGCCTGTAAACGTCTCAAACTATTATTATTGTTTCAGTGTGTATGTCACTAATCTACTTACAGAATACTCAAAGTGACTATTAATAAAACACATGACTAGTAAACATATTCTGTACCTGCAAACAACACAAAAGAAAATCCTCTCCTATGGAATCGATAAATATACTTTGGAAAATGGGCATCTCCAAAACACTTACTTTTTTCAGATCTTACATTCAAAGAGATTCATATTGATACATCAGATGCATCCGTTTTCCGTGAGTTAAAAAAAAAAAAGCAGTATAGCTGATCCTTGCTTAATGATGGTAATTGGAACAGGAATTTGTGTTGCTAAACAATGCAGCCATAAAATGCAATATCACATGACTACATAGCGCTCACCATTGTTAAGTGAGGATCATGAGTTATTAAACAAGAACCACATGTGATTGCAACATAAAACTTCCTGCTAGGTTCAATGTGTTCAATTCAAAATCAATGAGGAAGCCAGCAGGAAGTCACAAGGAAGCTAGGAAGCTCACTCCTATGTCTGGTGGGCAGACATAGGAGTGGTGACCCACAGGCATAAGACCTATAGGGCTCCCATATATAGCATATTTTTGCTGCAATCTTGTGGTTGTCTCAAGTTTTGCAATTCAGATATTGTAACTCATCGTTGCCTTAATATAGATTCCCATAGTCCTTGAAGCTGCAGAAGTGTATCCCAGGATAATTTTGAAGCCCTGAGAAGTAAGTTCCTATTTGCCTCAGTGCATAAAGTTGTAGGTAGTTCTGTTGGTTCAGTTTTCTACAGGCAATTTTGCAGCAATCGTTTTTAGATGCCCCTGGCCTTGTTTTTCTTCAGTCAATGTCAACGGCTTATGGGGAAAAAATAATTACTTTCCTAAAAGTTTGTGGGATTTGAGTAATTATGTGTAGGTTGAATGAACTAGCTACTTTTCAAGTTATGCAATAGTGGCATATGTCTAGCTCGGGTATAAGATGAGGTTGAAGAGTCATTCTCCGAGTTTGTGGGTTGGTTTCTGAACATTTCGTTACCAGGCTAGGTAACATCTTCAAAGAAGTTATGGGGATTTCCTAAACTCCGCTGAAGATGTTACCTAGTCTGGTAATGAAACGTTCAGAAACCAACCCATAAGCTTAGGAAATCAACTTTTCAAGTTACTTGAGTTCAAGAGTATGGATGTGTTGTGCCCTGAAAACCTATCACTCGGTCTATTCCTGAAGGCAGATCTATCATGCTTCGGGAAGCCCAATTGATGATAAGGATGGAAAACATTTCTCCCAGCCTAAAGATTAGCAAATCTCTGCTCCAAAAAACCCCAGCTGACAGTTTAGTGGAAAACAGAAGGGCTCTGAGGTAAACACCCCACCCCCCACTTCTGCACATCTCCAGCCCATTTTATATCTGCTTTGGATGAAAGTTTATCAGTCCTCCAGAAAACCTGTTGACAGTTTTCACTATTCTTCTGATACTTGGGCTAAGAGGGGAAATGGGCAGAACTCTTCAGTTTCCTCCTAGATACTAAATATCTCAAATTTCAACAAGGTGAGTGTTGGCATTGAGTGGTTGCTGTTGACAGCAAACAGAAGTATACTATGAGGCTATCTCCTCACAAACCAGTTACAGGTAGTCCTTGATTTATCACAGTTCATTTAGTGACCGTTCGAAGTTACAACAGCACCGAAAGGGAGGCTCATGACCATTTCCCCAAACATCCCCTTCGGATGTTTGGCAACTGGTTCATATTTATGAAGGTTGCAGTGTCCCAGGGTCAGGTAACCCCCTTTTTGCAACCTTCTGACAAAGTCAATGGGGAAACCAGATTCACTTAACAACTGTGATACTAACTTAACAACTGCAGTGATTCACTTAACAATTGTAGCAAGAAAGGTCGTAAGCTGGGGCAAACCTCACCTAACAAATGTTTCACTTAGCAACATAACTTTTAGGCTCAATTATGGTCGCAAATTAAGGACTACCTTTATTTGTTGTTGTTTTTTGGTTGCATTATAATGTTTCCCAACCATGTGAGCTGGGAATTATGGGTGTCAATGTCTAATAAATATACAAAATGATGTGTTATTTACCAGTTGCTCCTCCGAGAAAATGACATTTTATTAAACATGTGCAGTATATTAAAATTAGCCTTTTCATCAAATAGTCAAGTAAAATATATGTTTTTCCTGTTTAATAATTGTCAAGGGAACATCTATAATTGTATTATAATTATTTAATTGCTAAAGGGTAACATAAACAAGCAAAATCTATTTTGTGGAAAGCTGCTCTATTTACAGTTAAACATCATATAGTCATAAACATTTTAGGCCTATAAGTGGCCTTTTGTTAACTGCGTCTCCACAGAGTACAATAATCCATACTTTTTCTTAGAATCATGTTCGATGATTTGGTTTTGTTTTCCTTTAGAAGAAATAAGATAACTTTCACTCTCTAGGGTCTTCTTTTCTAAATCCCTGGATGATATTAGCTTTGCACTCTACATAATTAAACTGCACTGCATATAATTACCAGACTGTTAGAAAAATACAAGATGCGGAAGGCTCCTATAGCCGGGTATTATTTCTTTCTTATGCATATGTACTGTATGTTCCCAGGGGACCCAACTCTTATTTTAATCTCAATAACTGTCGGTAGTAGGATGGGAAGAGAGATAATGACTAGCCTAAAATTACTCATGACATTCAGGGTGAAGTAAGGGCTTGAATTTGATCTTTCTCTTCACAGACTAACGTTCAGCTTTTTCTCATCTGGCTACAGGGACTGCAATCTCAGAATTCCCAGCTGAATTCCCCATGACTATACTATAGAAACAAGAGCTCATATCTGTAGGTCCTTCCACCTGAATGTGTCTGCTTCTAATCTGTACCATTCTCAAAGGAGAACTTGCTGTGCAACTAAAGCAAAGCTTGACATTTTCCACTACACTGAATGCTTGTAAGATGGAAAGAGTAAGGCAAAAGAGAAATTTCAGGCATGTCTTTAATAAGGCCTGCAACTTGTTTAAGGAAATTGAGGGATATGAACAATTATGCTAAGAGTGCATGGCTGTGTCTGTGGGTTGTTTTTTTTAAAGACTTCCTTAATGACCACCATTGATAGGACTTCCTAGAGTTACACACAAAAACATTGGAAGAATATTTTTATTATTAATTATTCAAAAAAAATTGGTTAAGGCAATACTCATGCACCTGGGCATACAGATATACTTTCTGGCTGTGAATGCCTCTGTATACATGCAGCTTGCCCTTGAAATAATAACTTTATGAGCCCAGACGTCACCTGAACGGACAGCCAAAAGTAGAAGTGATAAACTGATTGGGAAAGGAACGAGTGATGGCAGCACTTTCCAGTCACTGAGGTGTGCAGTAAGTGCAAAACAGAGTTATCTCACAACTGCAATACCTAAGGGAGGAGCAAGTTCAGGCTGAGGCACCTCATTCCAGTCCAAAATCTCCTCCGCCAATACAAAACTGAAAGGGAAGACAACATTATTCCCCTCAGTCAAACCTCTAGAGCAGGAGTCCCCAAACTTGGCAACTTTAAGACTTGTGGACTTCAACTCTCAGAATTCTCCAGCCAGCCAAGTTTGAAGACTTCTGCTCTAGGTTCACATGATTTTTGCAATTACTTTCACTGCTCTGTGCCAGCTCTTAACCAGTCCTTCCCATTGTTCCCAGTTCTCTTTCAACGTGGTTATGCTGATTGAGAATGCTTCGTATTGGCAATAAAGCAGGGGCCTGCAAAGTTAGCTCTTTTAAGACTGGTGGACTTCAACTCCCAGAATTCCCCAGCCAGCCTAGCTGGCTGGGGAATTCTGGGAGTTGAAGTCCACCAGTCTTAAAAGAGCCAACTTTGCAGGCCCCTGCACTAGAGTACCTGGCTGAAGAAGACTCCTAGGAAGGTTACTGGGTTATTTGTCCTTGAGGCTTAGCGATGCTAGTATACTGCAACGCGAAAAGACAAACCCACCCTGTTCTCTAGGAGGCTACACTTCCACTCCTAATACGCCTCCTTCCTTCCTTTCCCACGTTTTGCAGGACTGAGCGCCTGCGTCGACCTTCTGCAGGCCTATCGTTGTGGTCTTGGATTTGAAAGGCGAGCATTCACTTGGTCACGCTTGTCGCTCCGTCTTCTCAACAGAGACACGCCCCGTCGCGGTGCCATCGGGTCTGGGGAATATTCTTGAGAAGATGCGAGCTTGCCCGACGCTCCTCTAAGTCTGGCTTTCGGGGTCTATTTTTAAAAAAAACGTCACCTCCATTTATAGCCCAGGCAAATACATTCGCAAGCCTTTAATCCCGCTCATCGGATTCTCTGAGCCCGACGTTCATTTTCTTTCTCTCCCGTCTACGTGTCAGCCCTCCAGGCTTCGGGGCTTTTATTTCTCTCAGGGCGGTTCTAAGCAGGGATCGGATCCAAGTGACTTCGCCCCGCGCCTCGAGTCGCGTCCCCAGGACGCTTTTGTGAGGAGGGAAGAACCTCCTGGCGAAGTTAGCAGGAAAAAGGACGGCGCTCATTTTGCCCGCCGTCGGGGAGACAAGTTGTCCCGTGGGTGTTTTGCGAGGGTCGGCGTAAGCAATTCAAGGGCCGTCTGTCCTGCAATTGACACCTTCGCGTCCTACGTAGCTCCTCAAAGCGCTCCTCCGGGCGGCCGCTCGTCGCTCGCCCGCCCTCAGCATGGTGGATTTGTTCAGCGGGCGGATCCTCGTGAACCTGGAGGGCGGCTTCGTGGACCCCGAGCAAGTTTTGGAGAACAAAATCGTGGGCTTGTACTTTTCGGCCGCTTGGTGCTCCCTCTGCAGGGACTTCACCCCCACGCTGTGCGATTTCTACAGCGAGTTAGTGGACGTCGGCGCCAATCCGGCCCCTTTCCAGATCGTCTTCATCTCGTCCGACCGCAGCCTGGAAGAAATGTCGAGCTTTATGTACAAGATGCACCCGGGCTGGCTGGCCTTGCCCTTCCACGACCCACTTAAGCAGTGAGTAGGCTTGGGGGCGTGCATCCTCCCCCCCACATCGGTCGTTTGCTAGAGTCGAACAGGCAACTTTTTCGGTCAGCTCCTCCGATTTGGCGTCCTTCAGATCAGGGGTCTCCAACCTTTGCAACTTTAAGTCTGAAGGATTTCAGCTCCCAGACTTCTCCAGCCAGCAAATTCTGGGAGCTGAAGTCCTTCAGTCTTAAAGTTGCAAAGGTTGGAGACCCCTGCTTCAGATGGCTCGGTCTACATGTCCCATAATTTAAATGTTTTGGCAGGGAGTTATGAGACTTGTAAGCCAGTCCGTTCGAAAGGCACAAAGATAGTACGGGTAGCCCTCGTCTTAACAATAGATATAATGAAACTGGAATTGGAATTGAATTGAATTCTTTATTGGCCAAGTGTGATTGGACACACAAGGGATTTGTCTTTGGTGCATATGCTCTCAGTGTACATAAGGAGAATAAAATACATTCATCAAGAATAAAAAGATACAACACTTAGTGATAGTCAAGGTTACTAATAAGCTATCAGATCATAGAGGAAACAAATAAAAGCAATGTAAATTGAAAGATACAGGCAACATAGTTATAGTTAGTGGCCGTTCAAAGTTACAACAGTACTGAAAAAAAAGTGTTTTATGACCATTTTTCATACTTAGGACCATTGCGCCATCCCCATTTGATCACGTGATCAAAATTCAGATGCTTGGCAACATTTATGACCATGCAGTATCCCTGGATCATGTGATCACCTTTTGTGACTCTCTGACAAGCAAAGTCAATAGGTTACCCAGGTTCACTTAACAATCTTGTTACTGCGATGGTGGCAAATCTTGTTACTAACTTAACAACTGCAGTGATTCCCTTAAGAACTGTGTCAAGAAAGGTTGTAAAATGCAGCAAAAGTTACTTAACAAATATGTCGCTTAACAACAGAAATGTTGGGCTCAATTGTGGTCCATTAGTTGAGGACTACTTGTAGTTCAATTAGAAACACATGAGATGCAATCATGAAGGGACTATGGGGAGCTCTGGTCAAAGTTCTTTGAATGGCTGTCCCAAAGTTGCTTTTTCCAAAAAGCAACTGGACTTTCTTGTTATTTTTCTCTTTGAGAATGTTTCACTTCTCATCCAAGAAGCTTCTTCCTTTCAGAACTGATTCTTCAGAATTGAAGAAGCTTCTTGAATATAAAGCAAAAAGTTTTCAAATGAAAAAAAAAACACACCAAGAAAGTCCAGATGCCTTTTTGAAAAAGCATGATCTGGATGATTGAGAATCTCCTTTGATTTCGAATAGCTGTTTCACAAGTTCTGGTCCAGTATTTATTCATCATACCAATCCTTGTATCCCTTCTAGTCATGTACTCCTTCCTTACTCTTCTTATGCCTATAGCTCTCAGTGCTCTGTAAAGTTTTCCAACAAAAAAGAGAGCCCATATTAGGGTATGAATCTGTCTTTACTGAAGTAGCATTATTATTCAGAAGCAAGTAAGTCTGTTGTGGTGCACTCATTTTATCATTTAAATGCTTAACCATTTTTTCACATGCATTTGTGATGAATGGCTCCCCATAATATATGTCAGTGCTGAAAAGAAAGAGAACAAAATATATGGCTATTGGCTAGAATTTAGTTATCTGCTCTTCAGATTTAACTCTTCTGCTGGAAGAAAATAATGGAACAAAATGATAAATCCAATAAAATAAATAAATAATAAATAAATAAATTAAAAAATTGGCACTGAAGAAAGAAGCAAGGATGCCCAAGGCACTTGAACCAGTAATTATCCATTACTTTCAGGCAATCATATAATTCTCACTTAGTCAAGTCATTAACATTAGCCCAAAGATTTTACACAGCTATGTGGAGAGCTGTTTTGCTGCTAGGTACGACAGAGAGCTTGCAATCAGAAAGATTAATTTTACCCTTGTGCAAAATCTTATGAGAGGTAATAGCTCCTGAACTCCTTTTAGCCTCCAGATTTTCCTACAATTTGGGATATATTTTGAAGCTTCACAGCATGGAGAGCCACCCTGAAGTGCCTTTATTTGGTTCACTGTTCATTTGCAAATAAATGGGCATGTAAACAACAGCCTGGAATACTGTATTCTCTGGGGTTATAGTTCCCCATTTCTTACAATGGCCTTCATTCTTCATGGGATCACATTTTCCAGATTAATAGTTATTTATAATAGTACACTGATATTTATTTGGGCTGATTTTAAATGTAGCACCCAGACTTTCCTTTTCCCACCAGTTTGAATATAGTAAAATGAAGGTTGTCTGAGAAATGATAAGCTTAAAAACAGAGAACAACTGACTATCTAATGAATTTGGCGGAGGGCTTCTTTAAATTCAGAACCAGATATCATTCTGATTTAGAAAGCAATGTTCCTATAGAGGTCATCAAATTGAAGGCCATGTGTTGGTGTTTGTTTAATCTGTTTTAAATTGTATGTATTTTTGTATATTTATGGTTTTTATTCTCCCTGTGCACCGCCCCGAGTCCCTGTGGGGAGAGGGAGCGGTTAATAAATTCAGTTTTATTATTATTATTATTATTATAATAGTAAGGCAAGACTAAGGCAAAAGTCATTCAGGTGCAATCTTGCTTTTCTCTTTGTTTTTCTCTGTTCTGCCTTTTTCCCCTGCTCCACCTCATCACTGCACACAGCAAATTGTTTGTAGAAAGGCAGATTTGAGGTTTTTTCCCCCAAACATATCCATATCCATATACAAGCAAACATTTCTTGATATTGTTCACATTTCCATCATAAATTCAAAATGCCTTTATACATTTTAAATTGTCAAACATGAAGAATCAGGACTAAATATTAAGTTCCAGTTAAGATGATTTATTGGTCATGCCTAAACACAAGAATCTGATCCACTAATGGTCAGCACTAAAATGACACTAAATAAGAGTAAAAGCAATTCAAGAGGGGTTGGTTTGTGGAAATGTAATGAGTCCATGCTGATTCATCTATTAACTCTACCCCCTTACTCTACCTGTTGGTCTCTTACATGGATAATTTCTCTGGTGACAAATACCAATGATACATCAATTTATTAAAATTCCCTTTAACACGAAAATACAGGGTAAATTTCAGTCCTTTTAATTACATATTTTCCCATTGATCCACTTGTACATTGTAACTAAATTTTTTAGCCCAGTTTATCATACACTCTTTTACTTGGTCTTCCTTTGTTCATATTTCAACAAAAAGTTATACATTTTTGCAACATATTGTTTGTATATAATTCTGTTTCAAACTTTGTTCAAAACCATAACGACTTTTAGCCACTGTAAATCTCTGATAATTGTACATAGTAAAATGATTGACAACTATATCCTTCTATTATCAAAACGTCTCTTGATTTCATAATCTCCTTGAGAAAATTCTAGTACATCATCACAGTAATTTAACCATTTATGTTTATTTCTCATTTAGAAAATGCTTCTTGTGTTGGCACTCACAAAGTGTTTATGGACATGACTTAGATTTATATTTATTACACACTCTAAAAAATGGTCCACCTGACATAATGATTTTTGAAATGTACATTAGCATTTATTGTTTGTTATTCAGTTGTAAAGTCATGTCCTACTCTTCATGACCCCATGAACCAGAGGGATGTCAGGATCTCCTGACTTACACTATCCCCTGGAGTTTGCCCAAATTCATGTTTATTGTCTCAATGATACAATCTCTTCATCTCGTCCTCTGCCATTCCCTTCTCCTTTTGCCTTTGTTCTTTCCCAATGAATCCTGACTTCTCATTTGGTAGCCAAAGTATTTCAATTTCAGTATCTGTCCTTCCAAAGAACAGTCAGAATTGATTTCCTTTAGGATTGACTGATTGACTCTTTTTGCAGTCCAAGCTCTCTCAAACGTCTTTTCCAACACTACAATTCAAAAAACATCAATTCTTCGGCATTCAGCCCTCTTACGAGGCATAGTCATACAAAACTACAGTAATCCCTCGTTTTTCGCGGCTAATCGGGACCGGACCCTTCCGCGGAAACTGAAAACTGCGAAGTAGGATTCTGTATATCTATACCGGAAACTTGAGCTGGTGGACATCGTTTAAAGCAAGCACTAGGGGGCGCTTGCCTCCTACCGATGCATTTTTTTGCTATTGAAAAACCCGCGAAGCATTGAAGCCGCGGAAAAGGAAGCCGCGGAAAACGAGGGATTACTGTACTGGGAAAACCATAGCTTTGAATGTATACACTTTCGTTGGCAAGGTGATTGCTCTGTTTTTTAATATGCTGTCTAGATTTGCCATAGCTCTCCTCCCATAAAGCAAGTGTCTTAATTTCATGGGTGAAGTTATTGTGATTTGGAGTGCCAGAAAATAAACTCTGTCACTGCTTCCATTTCTTCCCCTCCTATTTACCAGAAGTGATGGGACTGGATACCACGATCTTAGGTTTTTTTAATGTTGAGACATAGCTTTGTCATACCATAGATATCCATGCCACCCAAATCTCCTTCTAACTCCAGTAGCCTTATACTGTACTACGTATACCCACTCTTTCATCCAAGTTAAAAGAGCAGACAGCAAAATATAATTTCAAATCTTGTAGACTTGATCATCTTTCCTTTGCATTTTGAAATACCTTATACATAACTCGAGGTGTTTCCCTGCCATACAAATTTAGATATATCCTTCTGACATTTTTTAGATGGTACATCAGTTGTCAAAAAAGGGATTGTCTGAAACAAAAATAACATTCTAAGTGAAACTTTTCATCTTAATCACAGAAATTCTCCCCAACAATGACAATTGTACTTTATCCCGTGTTAACATGTCTTTTTTAACTTCATTCCATGTCGTAAAAATAACATACAATTCTCATTTGTCATAATAATACCGAACTATTTTATCTTTTTCTTAATTTTAAAATCTGTTTTATTAACAGAAGAGGAGACAGTGGGCAACCTTGTCTTGTCCCCTTTTTAAAAATCTTGGTTTGGTTAAGTTTCCACATACAGCTATTTATGCTATTTGTGTAATATAAATTGATTTTCCCTCTTTATAACATTCTCTCCAAAATTCTCTGAACAAAAAAGTCCACTTTGTCAAAAGCCTTCACTGTGTCAGTGCACTTGTTTTTCATTATGTTGTTCTAAATATTCCAAAACATCAAATAAACCTCTACATTATCCTTTCTGCCAAAATGGCAATGGGGGGCAATTTTCAGTGCTCGGGTGACAAGAGCCGAAAGTAGCCAACAAGAACTAAAAAGATCTTAATCCCTGATTGTATCTGGAACCAGATTTTTAGTGATATGCGCCAGATTGTATTTATGCTAAAAAATTACATTGGGATGAGAGGAAACCATCTACTATAAAACTGAAATAGTCAAGTACAAGTTTAAGTTATGTCAACTTTCAACCAAAGCACAGGCAATGTCATGAGGACATGGCAGAAAAATGCTGTTGGCAAGGCATCTTCGTGTTATTTCCCAGAGTCAAGTGAGGAAATTGTCATTTAGATAAAACCTACTTGATCCTCTTGAAAAAATGCTTATAAAATTATTTTCAGCTTTTCAGGCTAAACTCTTTATAAACAATTTATAATCATTATTCAATAACAATATTGGTCTATATCCTGTTTCCCTGAAAATAAGACCTCTATGGATAATAAACCCCATCAAGCTTTTGAGCCCATGCACTAAAATAAGCCCTCCCCCCCAAAATAAGCCCTTCCTGAAAACATTGCAACACAGCAGCAGCCTTGAGGGGACCCCGCTCACCTCCTCCTGCACCGCAAAAATAATAAGACCTCCCCGAAAATGAGGCCAAGTGCTTATTTGGGGGGGGTCAAAAGAAAATAAAACCCTATCTTATTTTCGGGGAAACACGATAGTTTCTTGCTAAAGTCAAATCTTATCCTTCTTTAGATATCGATATGCATTAGCCTCTTTCCAAGTCTCTGCCATCCTTCCTCCTTGTAAAAACAGAGTTCATTGTGTTTTGTAGAGGCTGCAAAGGTTTATTCTCAAAACACTTTTATTATAATACAAGCTTGATAATCCATCTGATCCAACCACCTTTCCTGATTTATTTTTAAACTTTTCTTCTTGTTGTGTTATGTTATGGTCCATTCATAATTTGTTCCACTGTAATCCACAATTGACTTTTTTCCCCCTGAGATATTCACCTGTTTTCTCCGATGGAACAGTATGTCTTCTATGAAGACCTGATACTTTAAGCTTGATCCAGTGAAGTCCTGGTCAGTAAAAAATATGTACTTCAATTTTAGCTTATAAAAGAACCTCAGGTAGAACTAAGTGTTAAGTAAGTTACGGTACTCCATAGCGAATTAAGTGCCAGTTAAACTGAAGTTTTTTGCAAAGCAGAAACCTAGATCAGAGAAACGGAAGTTTCCCAGCAGATGCTAAACCACAGATAAGAATCAACTATGGCAATTGCTAGAAACTGCAGAAGGCCTAGACCACATAGAGGGGGCATTAGTTTGATGAAGAGATGTGGTTGCTAAATAGTTCTGGGAACTATTGCAAGTGGGCCCATTACTGAGAAGTAGTGTGACATTTAGCTTATAGCTATGGGCAGAATCTGGGCAGAGGTCCAGATCAGTACGCCCAGGAAATGATAAATAACCAATGAGTGAGACTGTAATCTTGTGTTTCTTTGTGCGAAAAGTATAAAAGCTAAAACATAAACATGACTCTTGGGCTCCTCCTCCTTTTTGCTGAAGTTTATTGAAATGGTCAGCAGTGGGGCACTCTTTGCCTCTGTGCACAAATAAAGCAGAATTCCACTTTCTCCTCCCCCCCCCGCAAAAAAAGAGGGTGAAAATCTGGGTGCATCTTATACACTGAATACAGCATTTTTTGCCTCCTGAAACCCCACCTTTTTCGTAAAAATGGATGTGCAGAGGGTTTGGGAGGCCTGCAAAGTGCTCCAGGGGCTGAGGAGGGAAACAATGAGCAAAAAACAGGGCATTTTTTGCTCGTTTTTGACCCCCCCCCCAGCCTCCAGGAGCACTCTACAAGCTTCACAAAGCCTATGCATACCCCCTTTTTTGCAAAACAAATCCCAGGTCCGTGTTTGCAAAAAATGGTCCATTTTTGCAAAAAAATTCCTGTTTTTTTGCTCATTTTTGTCCCCCCAGCCCCAGAAGCACTCTACAAGCCTCACAAAGCCTATGCATACCCTGGTTTTTTTTGCAAAAAAAAAAAGGGGACCATTTTTGTGAAAAACAGGCTGTTTTTTGCTTATTTTTGCCCCCCAGCCCCCAGGAGCACTTTGCAGGCCTCTCAAACTCTTTACATGCCACATTTTTCACAAAACAATGAAGCGTGCACAGGGTTTGGGAAGCCTGCAGAGTGCAAAACCTTTTTTTTAATTTACCTCTTCAAAATCTTGGTGCATCTAATACTCCGGTGTGCCGCTTACTCTGAAAAATACGGTATCTTGATTCTGTGTGAAATCAAAAGGTTGATAAAATACTTTTTGTGTAGCCCATCATCCATTAATACATTTCCTTTTTGTCGTTTCAGCATTATTTTATTTTCATAATTTATAAACTCAGGAACGACTAACATATATGTGTGTGAGGGGAACCTTTACCTATGATTAAGGCTACTTGAGGAACCAACTCACCCCCTGGGATTGGCCTTCCTACTCATGCCAGCAGAGGAGGCATGTTGTGAGTGGAATCAGCTTGATTATTCCAGCTGGTGACTTCCTGAAGGAGGGCCTTCTCTGCTGATGCTCCTGCCCTCTGGAATGTCTCCCCCCCATGTCAGTTTGGCCCTACCTTTTGTAAGGGCCTCAAGTCCTCACTCTGCCAGTTGGCTTGGGAACCCAATGGGGGAACAGCACAAATGGAGGTGGTTGATTAACAACCAATCCACCTTGCCCTCACTATGTGCCATTAGATTTGAATGCCTGCCTTGAATTTATTTATGTTTCAATATACTGTATAAATACATTTTTTGATTGTAAGCCATCCAGAGGTGTCTTGTGATAAGATGGGCAGCCAATACATTTTATTAATTCATTGATTAAAATTACCTTGCAGAATTTCAATAATATGGAGACTGCGACGGTCATTCTCAAATTGTTTTTCTTTTTCTTTCCAGGAAGTATTCATGATAAGTTTAAAAATATAGTTGGAATCATTATCTGGCTATAATAATTAATCTCTTTTCAGATTTAATTACTTTATTGACTGTGGGACATTAGCTTGAAAACTAAAATAACGTTATGCTAGAACTGCCCCCAAACTGATTAGATGTCCTAAATTGAACCAACAGTTCACTGCAAATAAACTGCTGTAGCTAACTTTAGCTAACAATGGAGTAAATATTCACAGATTCACCACAAGTATTTCATGTAACGGATTTCCGTTGGGTAGCTGTCAATATATATATTTCCTTCAATTTAAATACAGAATTCATTGTCTCAAGAATGTACAAGAAAATCCTGACTTTTTTTCTCTTCTTTTTTCAGTGAATTGAAGAAGAAATACAACATAACAGCCATTCCCAAACTTGTGATTGTTAAACAAACTGGAGAAGTAATTACTGATAAAGGGAGAAAGCAGATTCGTGAGAGAGGGCTCAACTGCTTTCAAAACTGGCTTGAGGGAGCTGATGTCTTTCAGAATTTTTGTACCTGAACCAAAATAGTATTTTCAGACTTCAACAAAAAATATCTTTGCTATCTGCAACTAGACATAGAGGAGAAATTCCATTCTCCTTTTTTAATGTTGACTTGCTTAATTTTGAATCCTACATGACTAGTATAATTAGACATATCTGAGTCTTTTATAGTTCTTCCTTCTATATTGTTGTTATTTATGCTTTTATTACATACAAGAGACAAAAGTAGTCTTAATACTATTGAATTGATAAATTTGATTGATAATTGGTTATCAAATTGATAATATGGTAAAATTGCTGTTATTTAATGTCTATATTTAGCTCTTTAAAAGAGTGCTATCTTAAATCTATGCAAGCGCATCATCTTTGCAAAGATAAAAACTTTATAAAAACATAATTCTTTTAAATGCTACATGGATTTAAAATGTATATACTAGTATAATAATAAAATTAGTTTTAATAAATTTATAATTTGTCTGTCTTTGCTTTTTTGTGGAACAAACAATTGAAAAGTTCTTTGTCTAACGCTGTTACTTGCTGAAGCTTAATATTTGGGTACAATTACTCTGGATCATAAAATCAGCTGCATTGTTCTGTTTGTACGATTTTCATTCCTTTTACCAACTGGGATTGAAGACTCTTCACCAAACTGTCTATATCGGTGTTTCTCAACATTGGCCACGTGAAGATGTTTGGACACCAGATTCCAGAATTCCCCAGCCTGCATGAGAAACACTGTTCTGTATTTATTAGATTAGTTTATCTCTTCAAGGCTGAGTGATCATTGATTGAGGAAGATTGTACTGATGTTTGAGTTTGAGTTTATTGGTTTTTTTATACCGCCCTACTCCCGAGGGACTCAGGGCGGTGTACAGTCAAAATAAAAACAAATATAAAAATATATAAAAACACACATACTGTATAAAAGTTATATATTTTAAAAAGCTTTTTAAAAACATAATTAAAATATTGGCCGAAATGTGTAAAAAACCCAAACGAACCCTAATTAAAATAATAGAAATTTAAATTTTAAATTTAAAAATCATACTTTATGCCAGCCCACCTTGTTGAAAGAGAAAGGTTTTGAGACTGCGGTGGAAGGTGCGTAAGTCAGGGATAGTTCTTAATTCCAGGGGCAATTCGTTCCAGAGGGCATGTGCTCCCACAGAGAAGGCTCTTCCCCTGGGTGTCGCCAGTCAACATTGTCTAGCTGACGGCACCATGAGGAGTCCCTCTCTATGGGAGCATACGGGCCGGTGGGAGGCTCTCGGTGGCAGAAGGCGATCTCGTAGGTACCCAGGTCCTAAGCCATGGAGCACTTTAAATATGCTAACCAACACCTTGAATCGCACCTGGAAAACCACCGGAAGCCAGTGCAGCTCGCGCAGGAGGGTTGTTACATGGGAGCGTTGCGTCTCCCCCATAATTATCTGTGCGTCCGCATTCTGGACCAGTTGAAGCTTCCGGGTGCTCTTCAAGGGGAACCCCATGTAGAGAGCATTGCAGTAGTCCAGACGGGAAGAGACCAGGGTGTGAGTGACTGCGTAGGGCATCCTGATCTAGGAAGAGATGCAACTGGTAAATCAGGTGAACCTGATAAAAAGCCCCCCTGGCGACAGCCGTCATATGATCTTCTAAGGACAGCCGTGCATCCAGGAGGACACCCAAGTTGCGAACCCTTCCTGTGGGGGCTAAAGTCTCACCCCCCATAGCCAGCGATGGAACCAGCTGACTGTAACGGGATGCCGGGAACCACAGCCATTCGGTCTTGGAGGGGTTGAGCCTGAACCTGTTCCTCCCCATCCAGATCCGCACGGCCTCCAGGCACTGGGACATCACGTCAAGGGCACCATTGGAGTGGTCTGGGGATGAAATGTACAGCTGCGTATCATCAGTGTACTGATGGAACTTTACCCCAAAACCCTGGATGATCTCGCCCAGCGGCTTCACATAAATGTTGAACAGAAGGGGCGAGAGGACCGACCCCTGGGGCACTCCACACCTTGAGGACGACCTCTGCCCCCCCGTCAACACAAACTGCGAACGGTCAGAGAGGAAGGAGGAGAACCACTGAAGTACAGTGCCCCCCACCCCTAACCCCTCCAACCGCCGCAGCATGATACCATCGTTGATGGTATCAAAAGCCGCTGAGAGGTCTAATAGGACCAGGACAGAGGAACAACCCCTGTCCCGAGCCCTCCAGGGATCATCGACCAATGTGACCAGTGCCGTTTCCGTGCTGTACCCAGGCCTGAAGCCTGACTGGTACGGATCAAGATAGACAGCTTCATCCAGGTACCTGGGAAGCTGTTGCGCCACCACACTCTCAACAACCTTTGCCACAAAGCGAAGGTTGGAGACTGGACGCTAGTTTGCCAAAAGCACCAGGTCCAGGGAAGGCTTTTTGAGGAGGGGCCTCACCACCGCCTCTTTCAAAGCAGTGGGGAAGAAACCCTCTCTCAAAAAAGCATTGATAATACCCTGGAGCCAGCCTCGTGTAACCTCCCAGGCGGCCAGCACCAACCAGGAGGGACACGGGTCCAATAAACATGTGGCAGCACTAAGCTTATCCAAAATCCTGTCTACATCCTCGGGAGTCACAGGGTCAAACTCCTCCCAGATAACAGTCTCAAGACCTGCCTCCATCACCCCATCTAGCCCTACCCAGTCAGAGTCCAGTCCTTCCCGAATCTGAGCGATTTTGTCTTGCAGGTATTGTACAAAATCCTCAGCTTTACCCTGCAAGGGGTCCTCCCACGCTTCCATATGTAAGAGGGAGTGGGTCACCCTAAACAGGGCGGCTGGGCGATTTTCTGCAGACGCAATAAGAGCGGAAAAGTAATTAAACTTTGCCACTAGGTAGGTCTTGATATAAGACCTCACCAGTGTCCAATCAGATTCGGAACGGCTGGCCTTCCAACTGCTCTCTAGGCGTTTTTTCTGGCGCTTCATCTCCCTCAGCTCCTCAGAGAACCAAGGAGCCAACTGGGTTCGGCACCGGATCAGAGGCCGCAAAGGCACGATGCGGTCCAGAGCCCCAGCAGCCGCCCTGTCCCATGCGGCCACCAGTTCTCCAGCCGAGTCATGAGCCATAGGCTCAGGGAGTGGCCCAAGCTCCATCAGGAACCTATCAGGGTCCATCAGGTGCCTGGGGCGGAACCACCTAGTGGGTTCCGCCTCCCTGTGGGGGGGGGGTTAGCGGATTGGAAGTCCGCCCGAAGGAGCGAGTGATCTGACCATGACAAGGGTTCAATGGCTATATCCCCTCTTCTCAGATCCTTCAACCACTGACCAGAGACAAAAATCAAATCCAGGGTGTGTCCCCCGATGTGCGTGGGGCCTTGAACTAATTGGGTCAGGTCCATGGCTGTCATGGAGGCCATGAACTCCCGAGCTGCGTCCGATGCTTCGTCGGCAGATGGCAGGTTGAAATCCCCCATGACGATAAGCCTAGAGGTACTAACCACCACCCCGGCAATCACGTCGAGCAGCTCGGGCAGGGCCGCTGCCACACAGCCGGGAGCCAGGTACGTGGTCAGCAAGCCCATCTGTACCCCACGACCTCACTTCACAAGGAGGGACTCACAACCTACTGTCTGAGGTACAGTGGCCTACAGGCCTCCCCTGTACCTACTGTCTGAGGTACAGTGGCTTACCAATAATGTTGGTATTATTGTTGAAATTCAGGGAGATGGTAGCTTCTAGGTAACCTTGATTAATGTGGAAAAGTTAATAGGGTTGGATTTGCTTGCTTTTCACTTGTAGTTGGGATGATCTAGGGCAGGGGTCAGCAACCCACGGCCTTGGGGCTGCATGTGGCTCTTTCATCCCTCTGCTGTGGCTCCCTGTTGCTGGTCAGCTCCACAATTGACAGGGCTTTCAGTTAGGACAGATAGAGAAAAAAAGATGCCGCACTAGGAGGAGACTCTGTGGTGGGGGAACCGGACTTCTGGTTGGCTCCAGGATTGAACTGAGGGCTTCCGTTTAGGACCTTTGTAGCTCTTTGAGTGTTTAAGGTTGCTGACCCCTTGTCTGACGCAATGACAACAGGTTACAAGGTAAAGGTATCACTTCAAAGTGCAAGTTTAACCATTTTTTTTCATTTGTAGAAATTAAAACATCTACTGAACAAAAAATAGCTAGAAGCATATAGAAGTTTGTTTTCAGTATATTTAACTTTGGTAGCAATGAGAAATCTTTGAAACATTCAGAGCCTCACACAGTGCTGTGTGTACTTGGTTGTTCATGCAACCCTAATTCACATACTGTTCATATCTCATTTATACGATTGCATTACACGCTACACCTGGAAAGCACACCATTCAGATTAGAGACATGCAGGTCCAATTGGCTTGGAAAAACAGCAAGCAATTAACCTTCACAAACTAAGTTGTGTATCTTGCATAAAAATGGTTATACAACAGCTCCCTTGCTCTCACAGCAATTTTGGGAGGTTGCATTGATATTAATGCTTCTCTTGTAAAATTCATATCTTATGATGTTGCTGATTAAAGACATTCAGGATGACTGAATAAAATCCTTAAATAAATAAAATCTAGAAATGTATGTTGAAGGATTGTTAAGTTTCTTGAAATGCTATAGACCTGAAGTTAAACTAATATTTTACGCATTCTCCAAAAGCAATAAGCATTCTGCAAAAGCAATAAAGCTATGCAACTAATGAAGAAGGCTCTTGTGAGATGGTATCAGCACCTGGGTAAAGGTTGCTTTGGCTCACACACAAAAACCAAAACCCTTGCCCTACTAGGGTGAAAGATTTGCATTTTTTTTTCTTTCGACAACCTTTATATTGCCAACTGCTTTTAAATGCTCCTTGGTTTCAAAAGTGGTGTGTTGTACAGCATCAGGGACTACTGACCAATCAAAAAAGAAAAGAGAAAAAAAAATCTAAAGTCTTTATTTGACTCCTAAAATTAATTTTATAAACTCTGTGGAGCTGATCTGTGTCAAAATCTTGCATCACAAAAATAACATGAAAGATCCCATAGATTTCTAGGCCTGGGATACTGTCAGCCTTGAAGGGAAAACCAGATGAACTAGTTTTGTGATGGCAAACCTATGGCACCCGTGCCCAAAGTGGCACAGGGAGCCATGTCGCCCAGCACGCGTGGCATCCCCCCCCCCATTCCTCTTCATTGTTTCTAGTGTGCATGTGCATGAGACGATCAGCTGGCCGTCGTGCCAGAAACTGGAAGAGCTGTTCTTCCGTTTTCTGGGGTGAGCATGCATGCCAGTCAGCTGATAGACGTGTGTGCATACTGGAAACCGGAAGCTCATTTTCTTGCGCATGCATGCCCCCTGGGCAGCTCCCTTTTTGGCACTCGGTGCTGAAAAGGTTTGCCATCACTGAACCAGCTAATTCTACTTTATTACAAAGCTACATTAAAATAATTTTGCACATCTGACAGTACAATGCTCCTGCCCCTCTTTACAGCCCAGCAAACTAGAGAGACTATCTTCTGAGTCTCTTGCCCCATCCACTATCTAGTTGCAGGCTAGGCTATCTCAATATGACCAATCCTTTGGCAGCAGCTCTGCCAAGTCTCCTAAGGTCTTTCTCACCTCTTCAAGGTTTTGACAACTATCTTTAAAGCGCTCCATGGCTCGGGGCCTAGTTATATGCGAGACAGCCTCCTGCCCCATACATTCCTTAGACCGATACGCTCCCACAGAGAGGGCCTTCTCAGGGTGCCGTCGGCCGGACAATGCCGACTGGCGACACCCAGGGGAAGAGCCTTCTCTGTGGCGGGGCCAGCCCTCTGGAATGACCTACCCCCTGAATTACGTACCATCACCGACCTCCGCCTCTTCCGCCAATGTCTTAAGACATATTTGTTTCAACAAGCCGGCCTAGCCTAACCTCCAATGGGGACTTTTAGGTAGTTTTAAATTGGGTTTTTAAAATTTGGTTTTAGCGCAGGATAGGTTTATTTAATAGTTTTTAAAATTATATTTATTGTATTTTGTATGTTTTTAAATTTCCTGTGCGCCGCCCTGGGTCCTTTGTGGAGAAGGGCGGGATATAAATTTAAATAAATAAATAAATAAAATAAATAAATACCATTATAGATACCTTATCTGACATAAAAATAATAATGCTTCCTTTGAGTTAAGACCATATCTATGTACTTTCTTTGGCCACAGTGTTGGAGCGGTTTGCAATTGCTTCTGAGATTTATATCTGTATCTACATGTGGATGTTTTAATTTCCATACTAGCTAAAATCCTGATGGTTTCACATTTAAAGTCAGCTCTCTTTAGTTTTCTTTTAGATCAGCCAAAGTTAACTAGAGGTTTTCAGTTTTTACTAATTCTACCCCCCAAAAAATAATGATAAAGAAAAATAAATGAATACACAATAGGAAGCCAGAGCATCAAAAAAAGAATTTAGTGCTAAATATTTAGATGACCATATTGGAAGACTAAAAATGCAAGGTACTTTAGTTTTATAGAATCTGCAAAAGTCAACATGATTAATTATACCATTTTCCATGTGATTGATAGAATTTTTAATATTCCTAATTAACATGAAAACAAGACACTGGTATTGTCAGACACAAACACCAGAAACTCTGGTGAGCAGACTGAAGTGAATATTTAATTATTGTTCACTTATATTACAAAAATCTAGCCAGATTATCTGCCTTCCCTTGGGAAATGGCAGATTCAGACCTAGGGATATGACTTTAGACACTTTCTTCCCTGAACAGATTCCCTTGAGGGGCCCTTTCTCCTTCAGCCATGGTTGTACCATAGATACTAATATATCTGTCTTGCTTCTGGTTTCAAATTCACACACAGAGTTGTTATAGAAACTAATAGTTTGTTCAAGATCAAGAAGATTACAGCAGACAAGAAATGTAAATTAAAACAGTCTCTGAAAAGAGAAGCTTGTCTGAGTGGCTTTGCTTTTAGTGGCAGCACATAGAAGAATAATCAAAACTCAGTCTTCCAAGAGTCAGGTCAGGGCTGTCATCTAGCCCAGGGGTCTCCAACCTTTGCAACTTTAAGTCTGAAGGACTTCAGCTCCCAGACTTAAGTCTGAAGGACTTCAGCTCCCAGACTTCAGCTCCCAGACTCCCAGCTTTGCTGGCTGGAGAAGTCTGGGAGCTGAAGTCCTTCAGACTTAAAGTTGCAAAGGTTGGAGACTCCTGATCTAGCCCCAAGGTCAGATTTTCACATCAGAAACCACATGAATATCACCCTAGAACCAGAGATCAGATAGTTGATTCCATCGAAAGATCATTGTCTCTCGATGGAAACATGGGTCAGAGCTGCCTGTTAAACAGGCTGCGGCCAACTGCTTTTAATCGAGAGATTTACTCCCTTGATTGGCAACCAGCCTTATAGAATGTCTTTGCTCTGCCTTCACTTTATTTGCCAAGTGAGGGAAGGGTAGAGGCCGGACATCATTCTCTGGCTGCTCCAGCTATTCAGGTGACATCTGTTTGATCAACCTCAGTTGATTCTTAGATTTTTGCTTCCTAAGGCTGACATTCCACAGGTTCTGCCCATGAGTATAACAGATTTCTCAGGTCCAATTTTGTTCATGGCTTGGATGAACTGCCTGCAAGATTCATGTGACAGAATTATTTCTTCTGGCTTGAATTCATCTTATATGTAATGCATAACAGTTACCTACCCATGCCAAAGCAACGGCAGAAGCAACCAAAGTCAAGACATGAGAACTCAAAAACTGAAAGTGATTACATTAGAGCAGAGGGGGAAAACACTGCCATATTATGCGTTCAGTGTGGGAATTACACAAGCTCTACGCTTACTACAATATGTATGTGCACAATGACTTCAATTTATGATCCCACTTCTAATCCATCAGGAATAGCTAAAAAGGGGTCCCAAAATCAAAATGGTGACCTTCACTGCAATTGAAGCTGCTAAATGTGTTGTGGCAACCATCTTGAATTTTTTATCCTACTTGGATGTCTCTGATATCCATAGAAAACTCAACATGGATAAAAACAGTGAGGAAATATACAAACTGAATTGAAATATAAAAAAAGAGTTTTTGAAAAGTTTAAGTTAAAAGCTGTGAAATTTTGGGAAAAATCAGAGCATTATTTTAAAGTGTTTATTTCTTCATGCACTGTGAATGGAACCTGAAGCACTCCATGGCTTTATTTATATGTGTGAATATACACATAAATCTTCTGCCAACCTAGCAGTTCGAAAGCATGTAAAAATGCAAATAGAAAAATAGGAACCATCTTTGGTGGGAAGGTAACAGCGTTCTGTGTGCCTTTGGCATTTAGTCATGCCAGCCACATGACCATGGAGACATCTTCGGATAGTGCTGGCTCTTCAGCTTTGAAACAGAGATGAACACCTGGAGTGGGGAACAACTAGCACATACTTACAAGGGGAACCTTTACCTTTATACACATAAATACATAAATACACCCAGACAAACACCCATTTTTAGGTAACACTCACTGGCTTATCTTACTTGCAGGACAATAACTAACCAGTTTTGGTTGTTAAAAATGGTTAATTTAGAAAGATGTTTGAATTAAGAGTTAAAGCTGAGGTTTTCCCTCATTTTGTGGGCCGCTGCAGGTCTTTGGCTTGTCAAGCTAAAGACAAATATACCACTGACTAAGGGAAAAATTTATTACAGTCATCTTTCTCCTTGTTTTATTATGTAAGATATATATATACATATATATATATACATATACAAATGACTTGGACATAAAACACGTTTGATTATTATTTTTGGCTTTGAAAATATGACAAATGCTTTTCTGAGCAGACATAAATGGAGAGGTTGGAGAGGTTGCTATGGAAAATAGCCTGTCCCATAAATTGAAGCATATTACACTGTTCTAAAAACATGTATATATCAAATAATCTGAAAAGGTAGCTTTTATCTTTTGCTAAATTCTGGGGCACTCAAAGGACATGGTGAGACCATAGAAAATCAGTTGTATTTATTGCGACATAACAGAGTTTATTTCCCACCATTTTAAATACAGCAATTCACATAAATTCTTGAGATCAAACTATAGAAAGAGAATCTGAGCATGAAGCTGTCAAAACATATAAAAGGCTGAAAAGATAAATTGTAGGGTAATCTGTGCATTGTATTCATAACTGTAGCCACAGAACTTGTAATGTAACAGACTAAAAGACCTAACAAGACACTAAAAGAGAACAGCTGCATTCAATAAAACTGCAAAAATGCTTCACAAATTAAATTTTTATAAAACTCAGGGTTTAAAACAAAAACAGCAACAACCCGCATGGATATGAATGGTAGTACAGCAGATGTTGCATAAGATTAGACTGAGCTTTGGGGATTGATGCCATTGTAATTCAACACATCTGGAAAGCATCAAGTTGCAAAAGGCAAGATTATACTTATGGCATATATACAGTCATATGGAACCAAACCCAGATCACAGCACGTTCACCAGAGAATCAAAGTTATGGAGCCTTATAATGATACTCTGCTCATTTAAGGAATTATCCTGAATGTTCGGCTTCTCTGAGAACTCAGCCTTCAGGGAGAAATTCTCATACTTTGTGTCTCGGGTCATTTTAAGGAGATTTGCAACTTCTTAAAAATGACAAATGTATTTGTGTAACCTTGTCCAAGTTCACAGCTAGCGTTCACATACAAAGTGGGGAAGAAGGCTCAGAGCAAGTTTGACGTTGTTTCCACTTTGTGTGCCCAAGCTTGATTAGGTTTTTAAAAACATAAGCAACCATAACACCACCATTAACATTGCGCGTGACTACTCAAGAAATCTTCCTGAATCAGTTCAGTCCAAATTTGACTGATCCACAGAATCAAAACTGCCTTCAAAAGTGTGTTCCTAGGTTAGCCTTAAAAAACACAATATATTGCAGGGTTCTTTCTTTCTCTTCTTAGTAGTTTTTTTTTTAATGGTAAGAAAAACAATGGGAACATGAAAAATGGATGACTTTGGCTAAGTTGAGAAAAAGTTTGCATTAGGCAGGCAGGCAGATGTCATTAGTATTGTCTCCTATCTACCCTTCCTGCAGTATTACACATTTGAAAACTGCTGATGAATACTCTCAGACCTATATAAAACAATCCTGTGTTAGGGTAAATATAGGCAATATGAAATTTTATTAGGAAACCAACTAGAACCATTTGACCCTCCTATCTTATATGCACTTAGAAACATGGTTGCTGTAAAATGTAGATCAGATTTGTGGACTATTTTGCCTTGTTGTGTTAAGAAATCTGACTGCTGAGACAATTGTTTGTTTGTAGTTACTTATCTACAAAGTTTTCACCAGAGACATTTCCTTTGAGGAACACAAAACAAATGACTTTAATCCCACTAGGCAGGATCTTTAAAAAGCAATTGCTTCTTTGGGCCAAGGTTAAGCACATATCCAGGTCAAAACAATAAACAGCTTCAAAGGATCCTTTTTTCACTGGGGTTTTTTCCCCACTAAAGATTTTTAGTCCCCTATTTTTTCCAGGGGTGGTATTCCTGTCCTAACCTGCACTAAAGCTCACTTTATGTAGCTGATCTAAGAGAGAACCTGCTTTGGATTCAGACCAGAATGTTGTCCCTCTGTTGAGTTGTGAGGACTAGGTGTGAGCATGGCAAAAAGGATGCCAAAATGCAATGTTCTTCATAGCACTTTGAGTTTGCAGATCTCCCTTTGGGGGGAGAGTCTCAGCCATCTTGGGTAGTGGCGTACCAATCAAATTTGCTCCTCTGATACTTTTAGTGCTGGTCTATATAATGGTGGGCCATAGGAAGCCATCTGGAGCTCAGATTGAACAGTGGTAAGGACAGTGGCACAACAAGGGAGCTGCTCTGCTTGTAGTAATCCTGCATAACCAAACTAAGTGTGCTGAGCAATTATTGTCAAGGGAAAATCACCACCTAAAGCAAAACATACAATGGAAGAAGATATTTGCTTTCAAAAATGAAACCGTGAAATCACAAACAGAAAACATTAAAAATGTGTTATGTTTGGTTCCAGATTTTAGATGACCTTGGAAGTCTTTCACACAGACCTGTTTTTTAGGGGGGAGATTCTCAGCCATCTTGGGTAGTGGAATACCAAACATTTGTAGAGCACCAACAAATTTGTTGCTCTATTCTTCTGGTACTGGTCTATATAATGGCCTGGTGGGGCAAGAGGAGGCCATCTGGAGCACAGAGTGAACAGTGGTGACAGTGGTACCACAAGGGAGCTACTCTGCTTGTAGTAATCCTGCATAACCAGCAGGAGTTGCATCAATCTAGTCCAGTGATGGCGAACCTATGGCACGGGTGCCACAGGTGGCACGTGGAACCATTTCTTATGGCACACAAGGCGTTGCCCTGTCAGCTCCAGCGTGTATGTGCGCGCCCACCAGCTGATTTAGGCCTTCTTTTGAGGTGGTTTTTTGCCCTCTTGAGGCTTCAGGGAAGTTCCTGAAGCCAATGGAGGTGGGGAGGGGAGGCTGTTTTTACCCTCCTCAGGCTCCTAGAAAGCCTCTGGAGCCTGGGGAGGGCGAAAAAAGTGCCCCAAAAGCAGGGAGTCACGCACATAGCATTATGGGACTGGCGCACCCTCGCACAACCCCCCTGCGCTCCCCTTGCTTTTGGCACACGAGCCAAAAAAGGTTAGCCATCACTGATCTAGTCTCACTCTAAATTCTCTCCATGAGTCCAATTGTTGAAGTTTATTGGCCAATTTATGTCACTCACTGACTCTCAATTCTGAATTACGGTATCACCAGAGTCAGCCATTGCCCAATTTTAGACAATATATCAAAAGATTTGCATAATGGTAACGGAAACTGGAGTTTTAAGAATATCAATTTTTCGTTTCAATCCCTGTTATGTAAAATCCCTAAAATGATGGGTCCTTAGTGATTTGCCTAAAGATTTGCCTAAGCCCATATCATTGAAATAATTCAATTTCAGATGTATCTTAGTAGTGTTCATCAAACTAAGTGTGCTGAGCAATCATTGTCAAGGGAAAATCACCACCTAAAGCAAAACATAACAATGGAAGAAGATATTTGCTTTCAAAAATGAAGCAGTGAAATCACAGATAGTAAAGATGGAAAACATTAAAATGTGTTATGGTTGGTTCCAGATATTAGATGATCTTGGAAGTCTTTCACACTTTGTTGTTGAACTATTTTCTCTTGATAATTGTTGTTGTTTTCTGCTACCATCAACTCCCAGTAAGTGTCTGGGGTTAATCCGCCCTGCACCTTGGGCAACATGCCCAATCTCTCATTCACATGTTTGAACACGTGAATGGCAAGGGTGAATAGAAGCATCAGACTACTACTTGCTCATCTGTTCTTAGGGTATTCCTAGATGTTCACTTGCTGATTGGAGAGCATTTAGCTCCCTTCTGTCTCTCTGGGACAGTGATGGCTAACTTTTTTGAAAGTGCACCCACACCCATAATGGAATGCACACGTGACGTCCCCGTGTGCGCCACCCCCAGTGCATACGTGCACAACCTCCCACACTCTCCCACTCCTCACGTATGTGCACCTGACCTCTCCCACACCCCATTTTGGGCCTAGAATGCCTCCCTGCAGCCTCCTGGGAGCAAAAATGGACCTGCACCCTCCACACATCCCATTTTGGACCTAGTAGGCCTTGTAGGCCTACTGCAGCTTCATGCTGCCAAAATGGGCCATAGGTGGGAGCGCACCCCCCACCCCCTGTGCATGTGTGTGCACCCCCACACCTGCACACGCATCTCCTGTGCATGTGTGGCAGAGGCTTGAAAATCAGTTGGCCGGTGGGAGGTGTGCATGCATGCGCAGTGGACCTGAGCTGGGGCAACAGCCGCATTCCCGCAGAGAGGGCTCTGTTTACCACCTGTTTCACACATGCCATAGGTTCGCCATCACGGCCCTAGGAGAAGCATTATCAGGGTTGACAGCATATGCTTATATACAGTGCATGATAGACAGAACCAATGGATGCCTACAGTAGTGGCAATTCCTTCTTCTCAGGGTTCCTTGGTCCGCTCTAAGCTTGGTTGATTTCTAGCAGAAGTTTCATTACCCAAACTAAGTAACAACATCAGTGCTTTGATGAAGCTCTGAGATGTCTGCAAGGAAACAACCAAGCTCAGAGAGCACCATTTCAACCCTGAGTTACAAATACTTTTTTCCCTTTAATTCCTCCTTTTCTTCCTAATCTGTCTTGACCAGAAAGAAAGGGTATATATGAGTTGTAAGTGAATGGGAGTCATAGCAGCCATAATAGAGGGCTCATCTGTTTTTGTTAGCCAGGAGACAAATAGGATAGCATAGCCGTTATTGTCATTGTACATCATGTATACAATGAACTTGGTTGTATAAACAAATGCCATTCCTCATTAGAAGATGGAAAAGAATCAAGAATGGAGGGAAGAAGAATGGTTGAAGCAGGCAGTGGAATGTATAACAAAGATAGGAAGGAGGAGGAGGCATGTTAAGTCTGTTGCTGGAGCCCTAAAACAGGGGCAGAAAGTGATAGACGTTGAGAATGATCAACAGGAGATCTCTTGAGACCACGGCTTCAGTAGTACCATCTTCATTTCCATCCATCCAAATATCTGTCAGGGTTCCAAATAGCATCCAAAAATAAATCAAAGTCCAAGGCAAAGCATTGCCTTGCAGCCATATTTTCTTTTGGGTCTTTGGCCTGCCAATATCTTGGATGGTTTTTTGCATCTCAGACCATGAAATCTTTGGAGTTGGTGAGACAGCAAATTAGACAGGGATCTATAAAAAGCACAAATTACACAAACGCTGCATATATACGTTGTCATGTAAACAAATGACATCACCTATTAGTACCAAGAGTGTTTGTCAATAGATACAAGTCAAATAGTCTATGTATTCTTCAATGTTCAAGTTGGTGTTATTTCATTCCTTCTTTGACGCTAGATGCTTTAATTGTGACCAATTATTCTTTCAGGTTTCCTGTTAATTAACTTAGGTAAACGTGGAGGCTAGGATTAATTTTAGCATGCAGAATTTTCCAACTGGAAACTCTAATTGCATATGTAAATTGATTACCTGGAAACATCAATTATTAATGCATGTAAATCTGTATCTGCAAGAGAAAAAAACTATAATGACAAGTAAGCTGGAAGACAAATCAACTGTTATCAAAATATCCCAGATGTATAGCTATGTAATATTTTGAATGAATAAATATGAATGTTTTGCTGTCCTTGCCATTCCATTGCTTTTAATCTCTCCCTGTGTGCGAGTATGACTGTGTTTTCATCTGTTGTATATTTGGGGCTGGAGCTAGATTTAGGCATATTTAGGTTATAGCCACTGAAATCTGGGGCTTCGAGAGCTGGACTATGATATAATTTCTCAAACTGGCACTTTTAGATCTATAGTATCTCAATACAAAAACAAAAAATCTATTACCAGATAGCAAGAAGGCAAAGAAAATTCTAATTCCTTACTGTCAAGACTTTTGCATATTTTGTTCAATAGTCTTAGTTTTTTTTAGTTTTAGTTTTGTTTTATTTGATTTATATCCTGCACCTATCTCCTACAAAAGGACCCAGGGCGGCGCACAGGAAATTAAAAACACCATATAAAATACAAATACATAACATCCTAAAACCACAATTAAACTTAAGAACCCTGTGCTAAAACCAAGTATTAAAATCCCTCTAATTAAAAATTTGTAGACTAAAAACTCAGTCGTTAACGGGTGGTCACGCTAGGCCGGCTTAATGGAACAGGTGCGTCTTCAGGCGCTGGCGGAAAAGGTGGAGGTCTGAGGTGGTGCGGAGTTCGGGAGGCAGGTCGTTCCAGAGGGTAGGGCCCACCACATAGAAGGCGCTTCCCCTGGGCATCGCCAACCGGCATTGCCCGGCCGACGGCACCCGGAGAAGACCCTCCCTATGGGAGCGGACCGGTCGAAGGGATGTGTGGGGCAGGAGACAGTCTCGCACATAACTAGGCCCCGTGCCATGGAGTGCTTTAAAGATGGTAATCAGCACCTTGAAGCGCACCCGGAAGGCCACAGGTAGCCAGTGCAGCTCGTGCAGGAGAGGTGTTATATGGGACTGCCTTGAGGCTCCCTTGATCACCCGTGCGGCTGCATTCTGAACTAACTGTAACCTTCAAGTGCACCTCAAGGGGAGCCCCATGTAGAGAGCGTTACAGTAGTCTAGACGGGATATCACGAGTGCTTGAGTGACTGTGCGAAGGGCGCCCCCAGTAAGGGGCGCAATTGGCAGACCAGGTGCACCTGGTAAAATGCCCCCCTGGCCACGGCTGTCACATGGTCCTCCATAGTCAGCCAGGAATCTAGGAGGACACCCAAATTGCGTGCCCTCTCTACAGGGGCCAATAGTTCACCCCCTATGGCCAGTGTTGGACTTATCTGGCTAAACCGGGACGCTGGAAACCACAGCCACTCAGTCTTGGACGGGTTGAGTTTGAGTTTGTTACTCCCCATCCAAACCCGTACAGCCTCCAAACACCGGGACATCACCTCGACGGCATCGTTGGGGTGGTTTGGGGTAGATATGTACAGCTGAGTGTCATCAGCGTACAGATGGTACTCTACCCCAAAACCGCGGATGATCTCGCCCAGCGGCTTCATATAAGTGTTGAACAGGAGTGGCGAGAGGACCAACCTCTGAGGAACCCCACATATGAGGAGTCTCGAGGTCGACCTCTGCCCTCCTGCCAACATGAATTGTGACCGACCGGAGAGGTAGGAAGAGAACCACCGTAGCACGGTGCCTCCCACCCCCAACCTCCCCAGTCGGTGCAATAGGATACCATGGTCGATGGTATCAAAAGCTGCTGAGAGGTCTAATAGGACCAGGATAGAGGCGCACCCTCTATTCCGCGCTCTCCAGAGATCATCCACCAACGCGACCAATGCCATCTCGGTGCTGTGCCCGGGTCGGAAGCCGGACTAGCACGGGTCTAGATAATCAACTTCCTCCAGGTGATGGGGAAACTGCTGTGCCACCACACTCTCTACAACCTTTGCTAAAAAGTGGAGGTTGGGGACCGGACGATAATTTACCAACAATGCTGGATCCAGGGAAGGCTTCTTGAGGAGGCGTCTCACCACCACCTCCTTCCGGGCGGTAGGCAAGAACCCCTCACTCAAAGAGGCGTTCGCTATATCCTGGAGCCTGCCTCGTGTAACCTCCCAGGATGCCAGTACAAGCCAGGAGGGACACTGGTCCAATAAACATGTGGTGGCCTTAAGTCTCCTCGACAATCTGTCCATATCCTCGGTAGTGACAAAGTCAAACTCCTCCCATGATATTGTCTCAAGACCTGCATCGGACAATCCCTCCAGACCACTTTCAGTGGGGAGCAACTCGCTCCGAATCGGAGTGATTTTATCCTGCAGATACTCTCCAAATTCCTCTGCTCTGCCCTGCACAGGGGCTTCCTGCGGCCTCTGATGAAGGAGGGAGCGGGTCACCCCAAACAGGGCAGCAGGGCGGTTATCTGAGGATGCGATAAGAGTGGCACAATAATCACATTTGGCCACTCTTATCGCCACTAGATAAGTCCTCAAATGGGATCTTACTAGTGTTTGGTCAGATTCGGACCGAGAGGATCTCCACCTCCTCTCTAGGCGTCTCTTGCGGCATTTCATCTCCCTCAGCTCCTCAGAAAACCAGGGAGCCTGGGTGATTCGGCCACAAGGGCGCGACCCAGTCCAAGGCCCCCATGGCCGCACTATACCATGCAGCCACAAGGTCCTCAGTCGAGTCGCGGGTCAAGGCCACAGGTAATGGCCCAAGCTCCCTTTGGAACCTTTCTGGGTCCATCAGGCACCTGGGGCGGAACCATCTTGGGATCTCCGGTTCCGCCTCCCCGCGGTGGGGTGCGGCGATTGGAAAGTCCAGCCGAAGGAGAGCATGATCTGTCCATGACAAGGGTATAGTGACTAAATCCCCTATTCCCAGATCACTCCTCCACTGTCCAGAGACAAAAATTAGGTCCAGAGTGTGTCCTCCGACGTGAGTGTGGCCATGAACTACCTGGGTCACGTCCATGGCCGTCATGGAGGCCATGAACTCCCGAGCTACCTCGGATTTGATTTGATTTGATTTGATTTAGACTTATAAACCGCCCCCTCTCCCTGAAGGGACTCGGGGCGGTGTACAGGGAAAAAGTTAAAAACCATATAAACAGACAATATATAACAAAGCTAAAAACGAATTAAATTACTTGTATTAGAATTTAGAAATATTAAAATAGGAACCCTCCTAAACTAAAATTCCCTAAATCTAAAATCCATTTATCTCACCTACCGATGGCAGGTTGAAATCCCCCATGACTAATAGTCTGGGGGTATCAACCGCCATCTCAGCGACCACCTCAAGGAGCTCGAGCAGGGCTGCTGTTACATAGCGGGGAGCCAGGTATACAATCAGCATGCCCAACTGCCTCCCAAGGCCCCACTTTACGTAGAAGGACTCACAACCTTACTCACTAATTCCTTACTGTCAAGACTTTTGCATATTTTGTTCAATAGTCTTATGGAAATAATTGCTTTGACCAAAACTGGATACAGTTTTTTTTTGTTTGGTTGCATGTGCTACTAAACCGTGGATAACCACAGTTTATTAAATAAAGCAGATTCACAAAGCACAGTTATAATCATGGTTATCAAACCACAACTGCCGGATTCATACATCTGAAGTCTAAACATTTTGATGTAGCATGATTTGTAAATACAAATCATTCACCATAAGTAATGCTGCAATCAATTATGATTTAAACTGAAATGCAACCAAGAGCTATGTTCAATTAGACTCATTTCCAAACAAGTGAGTTATCTTAGAGTTAGCATAGCCAGATTCATCTGTTTTGGATTAGAAGGCATTTTTTGTAATATAGTACAAAATATGCATGGAAAATAATCTGAACAAGTTAATAAATAAATAGTCAGAATTTGAAGTCCATAACACTTTAAAAATACAGAAGAGTAAAATTTCTGGCAGTTTGGGAAACTGTATAAAAACAAGAAAAATGTTCAAGTATTAGGACTATGGTAAAACTGATTGAAAGGGACTCAAAGGAAATTATAAGGATTAAAACATTGAAAGAGAATTGAGTTCTGAATTGTGGAAAGGTCAAGAGGTTAAAGAATAAAAATATTGGGAGCAAATTTAGTTAGCAAATGTCAGTAATAATAATAAAAAGACCATCATTATACAAGCAATCCAGAGAACTGACCACAATAAGGCATACTCATAGTGGAATAGTATACAATATTTCAATTCCAGATGTTATAAGTAGCTAACCAGTGATAGCCTGATGGCCTAATGCTTCATGTCAGTGCCCTATGAAGCAACACAAGAGCCAGTAGGTATAGTATGTTAATTAAGGCACCAAGCTAGAAACTAGAAGACCATGAGTTCTAGTTCCACCTTGCATGAAGCCAACTGACTGACTTTGACCCAGTCACTCTGTCTCTCACCACAGGAAGGAGACAATGGCCAACTTCTCTCTCTCTCTCTCTCTCTCTCTCTCTCTCTCTCTCTCTCTCTCTCTCTCTCTCTCTCTCTCTCTCTCTCTCTCTCTCTCTCTCTCTCTCTCTCTCTGTGTGTGTAATTATATTTTATATATTCTGTATAAAATACAAATAATGAAATAAATAGGACTTGTTCAATCTGACTAAATCCCTAGATCACAGTATCATTTCCCCCAAATCAACAGTGTGAAAAGCTCATCCACTTCAGGGATGTGTGTGTCTTCTCTGGTTTTCATTTGACAAAATGGCAAAAACCAAAATGCTATAATATAGCCTAGCTCTTTTTTTTTTTTTAATGCTTTCCTCTGTTCAGTCATTTCTGATCAGAGTTTTTAGAGATACCCAGCACAGTACTCAAGATTATAGATACCCTCCATCAAAGTTGCGTGTTGGGCTTAAATGTCAGGTGTACTGAACACCTGGGCTTCAGTGAACATCTCTCATTTATGGAATTGAAGGTCAAGTGCCGGAAGTTAAAAGCCAGGAAATATATTCTGAAAGACATGAAGTAAGCCTTTGGACAATAGGAGCATCAATATGAAAACTCATATGATAGTATTACTTCACCAATAACCCATAGCAAACTTTAGGCATAAGTAAAGAAGCTAGCAATGCAATTAATATTTAAGGGGGGAAACTGAGATAATCCTCTAAGGATTTCTCCTATTCATTCACTAGGATCTATATTTAGCATGTGTGACTAGAGCCAACCCCATTAAAAATAATCAGAAACAGATGCTGAAGGTCAAATAGATGTTTCTTGAAGAAGTTACATTCTGTGATAGAAAGCCTACATTTCTGAAGTTTCTGTCCTTATGGTAGAGAAAGAAGCTGCAAAAATCTCTAATGCTACCACTTAGGAACTGTTTGCCTTTTCTCCCACCCCAGACTTGGAGGTCATTGAGAAAGATCAGAAAGAATAAAGTACTCCTTCCTTTTTGGAAGCAGGTTGACGTGCCAAACCTCAGTCTTCCAATCAAGGGAAACAGAGTAGAAGAAAAGGAACACAAAGAGAGATGGGGGGGAGAAGGAAGAGGAGGAGGAGGAGGAGGAGGAGGAGGAGGAGGAGGAGGAGGAGGAGAAGAAGAAGAAGAAGAAGAAGAAGAAGAAGAAGAAGAAGAAGAAGAAGAAGAAGAAGAAGAAGAAGAAGTAGTAGTTCTAATAATCACAGAATTACTAAGCACAGAGTTAATGTGTTACTTCTACAATAACCTAAAGAGCTCATGCATAATGAAACATTCTTCTGTATATCTTTGTTGATTGTCGCGGAGGTTATGATAGTAGTGAAAGGCCAGGCTCTGATTCTCAAGGGTAACTTTGAGCTAATTGTTTTATCTCAACTTCAGATTGGGAAGTCAACAAATATCTTTTTATTAACCCACACTGGGCCCAGGTGACAGATTGTGGTCCAAAGCTTTATTAAAAGGTTTCATTCTGCAGTGACTTTATTAAGACAGTTGCCCCAAATCTTTTGGGCCCCAGCCAGGAACCAGTTCCATGGAGAGAGGATTTTCCATGGACCAGAGGGGGCGTGGTTTCATGTGCTGCCTGCATCCAGCAGATGCGTATTTGCGCAGACCAGATTCTGGTATGCCGTGGCCTGGTGCCAGTCCACAGACCAGAGGTTGAGGACCCCTTCATTAGACACTAACAATAAACGAGGCATCCTTATAAGGGCAGTCTAATGTACAGAGAAATTGTCCCCATCTTATATAATCTTGGGACCCAACAGTTTCCCAGTTCCTGTAGTCAGTTGTATTATTCACAATCCAAATATTCAGCTTCTCTGTTTATGAGTTAATGTCATGAACCATAGCAAAATAAGGAAGCAAAATTCTTTTCTGAAATTCATGCCAGACTTCTCATTAAAATCATTCTCATGTGAAGGAAAGGAAACCTTTGAACTTTAAAAGTGTAAAAAGGAAGCTGCCAATTAATTCCAGTATCCTTTTGCATTTGATTTGGTTTTTTTTTTGCTTTTCTGTCATTTATCTTTTTCATCAGGATATCATTTGTTCACAAAGCCATACAAAGTTACTGCTATTTATTCTTCCTCCTTATGGTAAGCTATTCAGAGCATTGATCTCCAAAAAGACGAAGGCTGAGCGTATCCAGAGTTGCAGGCACCAAAAAGCTTTGATTTAGAATCTCAGATGCCTTAACAGATTGGATAGAAGTTGGCTAGATGAGAATAAACAATTTTTCTTACAGCTTCCACAGTTTAATTGTACTAGTCATCCACAAGAGGGCAATGTCATTCTTAAATTTGACATCGGCAAAAGCGAAAAATACCTCAAAGCAATAGAGTGCTTCAAAATGCAATGCCTTTATTTGTGATTAATATTAATACCATGCCAACTTCTTTCCTGAAAGATTTGTTTTACCTTTCTGAAAGATGGGTATTATTACTTGATTGGTCTATTCTTTTGGCAATCAGTGCAAGGAAAAAACACATATTTTCTTTTTTAAATTGAAAGTTCAGGCTTATTTTTTTTAAAAACAAAACCCTGTCACATATTGTGCTGAGCACAAATTCAGAAAGTTCACTCATGTACAACTACAAGCTTGTAGTTGCATTGCTTTTTTACATGCAATGTGTTACATGCAATGTTTTACATGCAAAGCTTCAGTTGTGTAGTATATGAAGTAACATCGATCCCAGACATCCCTCTATAGCAGAGGTTTCCAAACTTGGCAACTTGAAGACTTGTGGACTTCAACTCCCAGAATTCTGCAGCCAGCTCTGGCCATGCCCACCATGGCTACACCTACCCAGATGGTCATTAGGGCAGAGAACTGGGTGTCAAATTATTTGAATCCCATCACTGCTACAGTCCCCAATCTACTACCCTCCCCATCCCCCAGGTGCTCTTTGGGAATTCTGGGAGTTGTCATGTCAACAAATAATGAGAGCCACAGATTGGTAGAAGCTGCCTAAATGTGATGGCCTGGATCTATGTATATCTCATGCTTCAAGATATACTTGCTATAATAAATAACCTTATTATAGCAGCAGTTACCTATACAAAATGAAGTTTTCAAATGACAACTTCAAGGAATTTGTTCCCAGAAGCAATAGAACTTTGTTCAAAATAAATGTGATCTGGCATTTTAAACAGAGTATCTGTTCATTTAGAAATTTCTTCCAAATTTTGCAAAACAAACCATTGTTAATTACTATAAACTGTCACACAAATGATGAATGGTGACTGTTCAACAAGAATGTGTTTATTATGATAATTTCTGCACATTGGCATAATGGTGGCAAGTATAATTCTGCCCCCTCCAAGGTAGTAAAGGCCATTAAAGTTTAACACTGTTCATTGCATTTCATCATTCCTCAATTTTCTTTCTGCTGATCATTGCTCCCATCTTTGGGGCATTTAGGAGAGACAAGGTAAAAAACAAAAATTAGGATGGTGGCCAAAGCCTTATGATTAATATGTGCTTCAGCTCCACAGTTGCTGCCAACCCCTTGACATTTTCATGGACAAATCCATTACAGACACTTTGCAAGTGTTTCAGATGATCCCTTAATATTATCCAATGAGTTCCTTGGGCCATCTTTTTTTCAACTAGGATATACTCAATTTTTTTTAAAAAATGAGGTAACATTACCTGATACAAGGTGTCATGGTGTGCAAATTTAGAAGTTCTGCTCTAATTACCCAATTTATCATATATTGCCCCATCACAATAATGTCTGTGACTGGATAGCATTCACATAACTGCTAAAATCCTCTGGCGATTAGTCAAACTAGCATGCAGAGAGTTCCCATGTGTCCTACATGCCCTTAAAGTTGCCAAGGTTGAGAAATACTGCCATAAACATTCTGGATCCCTTTTTATCGAGATATGATCACCAGAGGGCAACATTGATTGATGCAGATGAACTACAATCTCTCTCTCCCCCACTCCTCCTCCTCCTCCCCACTTCCCCTCTCCCTCTCCTACTCTCCCTCCCTCCCTCTCTCATTATTTATTACGGTATTTCTTGCCATTTTATAATCTCGCATGAAGCAACCTGAGCCTATTTGAGAGTCAGAAAATCTGCATTTCTACTGTATTTACTGAATAAAAGCCCTTCCCTTTGACCTGTACTTGTTATAAAAATGATAGCGTTGTCTTGAGGCATTAAAACAACCTTGATAATATGAATGCAATGCTGTCTGATTAACAATATTCCAAATTCTCATTCTTATACAGTCAGAATGAAATAAAATGTTCATTTTAGATCTTTCTGCTTTGTGAATCAATTTCATCATAGTAATTTATGTAACCAACCAACCAATCAACATAGGGAATGTAATCTTATCTTCTTGTGCCCTGTTCAGTAACAATAAACGTATCATAGAATGCTCACATACAGTCCCAAACAGTCTGTTATTCCCAGATTTTCTCTTGCACAAAATAGTGCACAACGTCCTTAAGAATAGCTGTTATCATTTGAAAAGATACTGCGAAATCACAGCTCAACGACTGGATGGTCAGATGTTATGGCGCATGTAGATCATGTATGCTCTGGAATTACAGCAGGTAGTTTCATCTAGAAGCACTTCTTTCAGTAGTTTTCAATTGACTGTTAACCCAAAACTGAACTGATGATTAAACAAAATCCCCTTCATTTTATCAATATTGTGTAGGAGTATAGAGATAACAAAGGTGCAATCTGACTCAATGACACAGCCTTGTTTATTGTGTACAATCCTTCTCTTTGGGTGCACCCCTGATGATATAATTAAAAATTGGATGCAGGAATGTTTGTGGCATAAGCTTGTAGTTCAGCTCTGCTTATCTGCTGCTAAGGGTGAAGTCATTCTTATCTATTACTCTAAGTTTTAATAATAAATCATGTGAGATAACGCTGGGCTTAGAAATTCTGGGCATGACTGGATGTATAAATCAAAGGTAAACAAAAGATCAAAATGATTTGTTGCTCAATACTTCCACAAGTATTGTGATCCCCTTCGATAGTTGTGTAATCTAACATATTTTCACAGCAAACTCGATAAAATTAGAAATGGCTTCATTCTAATATCTAGTCATTGCTAAGGACCATTCTGCAAATAAAAAGCAGAAATGCAGAAGTGTCTGACAAAACATTTTCAAATACAAAAATAGCATAACCACTATTTAGAAAAGCAATTTTGCAGACATAGGCTGCAGTTCTGCTCTGATAAATCCATTCAGTTTTACACAAACATAATAGTTAGAATGTTACCCTGGTATCAGGAAAGTCTAACCATCAACAAAGCTTTCTGGGTAATTCATTGTCTGCACAGAGCCATTGGAGGAAATAAAACAATATAACTGTATGTCTTAGAGCAGGGGTGTCCAATCTTGGCAACTTTAAGATCTAGAGACTTCAATTCCCAGAATTCCCCAGCCAGGATGAATTCTAGGAATTGAATTCTATAGGTCTTAAAGTTGCCAAGTATGAACAGCTCTGCTCTAAGACATTAGGAAGAACCAGATATATCATCCAAAGTACTAAATACTCGTTTCTACTGACCAATATTTTATGGTTATACACAACTTGTTTTACTGAACTAACAAAAACCAATTTTGAAAAAGAAGTTATTTTTGAGTACAACTTGTGTTTATGGAGATTCTCAGTCACCCAGGGACTTTTTGCTTGGATGTTTCTTGGATGTTTCACTTCTCATCCAAGAACTGAAGAAGCTTCTAGGATGAGAAACAAAACCAGAGGTGGTATGCAGCCAGTTCGCATCACTCAGGCGAACTGGTAGTGGCGGCAGTGCGAGGCTCCGCCCACCCATCAAGGACCTTTTGTGCATGCCCAGACGTGTGCACTCCTGCTACCGAACCAGTAGTGAAGAAAATAGAATACCATCTCTGAGCGAAACGTCTTCAAGCGAAAAAACAAAGTCAAGTTGCCTTTTGAAAAAAAGTAAAATTAGATTTTAGTGTTATTCCTTATTTAGATAGATAGATAGATAGATAGATAGATAGATAGATAGATAGATAGATAGATAGATAGATAGATAGATAGATAGATAGATAGATAGATAGATTTTATTTTTCTATACCGCGTCCTCTCCCCAGGGGGACTCGGAGCGGTGCACAGGGAAAATTAAAACAACATAAAATATATACATAAATAAATACAATAAAAACAAATTAAATCAACTGTCCCTGCACTAAAATCCCCATTTTAAAATTAATATTCCCTAACCTCTGAGGTAGAGACTAACCTAGGCCGGCCAAGCAGAAAAAGTGAGTTTTTAATTTCTGACGGAAGGAGCGGAGATCCGTAGTTGTTCTAATGTCGGGGGGAAGGTCGTTCCAGAGGGCTGGGCCCGCCACAGAGAAGGCCCTTCCCCTGGGCGTCACCCGCTGACAAAGTCTAGTGGACGGCACCCGGAGAAGTCCCTCTCTGTGGGAGCGAATCGGCCGGGAAGATGTATGGTGCAGAATCCGATCCCGCAGATAGCTAGGTCCCGAGCCATGGAGCGCTTTAAAGATGAGAACTAACACCTTGAAGCGCACCCGAAAGACGACAGGTAGCCAGTGCAGCTCGCGCAAGAGCGGTGTTACATGGGTATACCTTGCGGTACCCATTATTGCTCGCGCGGCTGCATTCTGGACCAGCTGAAGTCTTCGGGTGCACCTCAAGGGGAGCCCCATGTAGAGAGAGTTACAATAGTCCAGTCGGGATGTCACGAGAGCATGAGTGACTGTGCGAAGGGCATCCCGATCCAATAGGGGGCGCAACTGGCGAACCAGGCGAACCTGGTAAAACGCCCTCCTGGCCACGGCTGTCACTTGATCTTCCATGGACAGCCGGGCATCCAGGAGGACACCCAAGTTGCGCACCCCATCCACAGGGGCAAGATGTTCACCCCCTATGGCCAGCGATGGAATCAGCTGGTTGAATCGGGCAGCCGGAAACCACAGCCACTCGGTCTTGGTCGGGTTGAGTCTGAGTCCGTTACTTCCCATCCAGATCCGTACGGCTTCCAGGCACTGGCACATCACCGCTACGGCATCGTTGGGGTGGCTTGGGGTAGATATATACAGCTGAGTATCATCAGCGTAGAGATGGTACTCTACCCCAAAGCCACGGATGATCTCACCCAGCGGCTTCATATATGTGTTGAACAGGAGAGGCGAGAGGACTGACCCCTGAGGAACCCCACATGTGAGGGGTCTCGAGGTCGACCTCTGCTCTCCTGCCAACACAAATTGCGATTGGCCAGACAGGTAGGAGGAGAACCACCGTAAAACGGTGCCTCCCACCCCCAACCCCTCAATATATTTACTCAATAAATCTGTTGTTAAAATATTTTATAGCTACAGATAAATGAGCAGTAGAGAGTGGTATTGAAGACCATTCATTATAAGGGTATAATGATTTGAGAAAAGCTAGCCACTGACTTTGAATTTGTCATTGTTCATTTGTTCTCTCTTGCTTATTGGATTTACGCTTATTGTACTTTCCTCGATTCTCCTTCGTTCTCTCCTCCATCATCTCTCTAGTTCAGTGTTTCTCAACCATGATAAAGTTAAGATGTGTTGACTTCAATTCCCAGAATTCCCCAGCAGGCTGGCTAGGGAATTCTAGGAAATGAAGTCCACACAACTTACATTTGCCATGGTTGAGGAACACCAAACTAGTTTACCCACTGAGTTGCAGAAGTGCTGGATTTAATTGTGTGATCTTTTACAAAGAATCTGGCAACTGAGGTCATTTCAAAGGAATGGCTTTTGTATCTTGGGATTCTTGTAGTCAGATATAAAATGCTTGCATACAAAATACATACATTGTAATGGCCACTAAGGATTACTAATATCTTGATCTCTTCACACCTAGATTTATGGAAAAGTTGAAATGACCAGTGATGTTTATCTTGGGTTTAATGATAATACTCTTTGCTGAAAGAATAATTGGTATAGACATGGTTTAAGCTGAGATTTATATCTTATTGCCATAAACATCTAGATCATTGACAGATTATAAATTATATTTAAGTTTACAAGGGCCTAGACATGTAGGATGATAATTAAATAATATGCCTTTCATAGCCAGACCTTGAAGAATGAAAGTTACAAAATAAACATCCATGATGTGCTTCAATGAGAAGAATGACTAAAACTTAGAAAGAGCTCCAATAAACAACTTGGGAATAATTTCCATTTGAAGTGCAACTCAAAGTTCCCATTAGCGGTGTCATTAGTATAAATCTGCCTTAGCCAATCTGATTTCTTCCAGATGTTTTGAGATCCATCATATCACACCCAAAGACATCTGGATCTTAAGGTAAAAGGAGCAGATATACTTGTTAAAGTCTGCCAAATTGACATTGTCATAAATTTCCTTTTATCACAAATAATGCAGACTCATCCTACTACTACTAATGTATTTGAGTCTAGAAATCTGTTTTGCAATGATGCACAGAAAGCACAATAACCTTTAACTTGAATTTGGCTGTTTTAAAACTGCATTGCATAATGTTTTTTTCTTTCCGTTTCTTTTGTTCTTTCTTCTTACAAACTTTATTCACAATAATCTAAAGTCATATGACATGTGACAAAACAAAAAAGAAGCAGTCAACAGAGGAAATGGAATATTCCCACAGGCCAATTCTGAGATCTTGCTTTCCAGGCAAAACAACGGGAAAAGCCTTCTATGTTTAATGCTTCTTGATATTATTTAATTTATTGATCATTATATTCATGTCAGAAATATCAGTGACTCTCAAATGATCAGAAATGGCATGGGTGTCATTTTATTTCCAGCAAAATCCCAGAATTGCACCTATCAGATATAGTTCAAGCCCCATGTAAGTTTATCAACACAATTCACCTGCACATTGAAACCTGCAGATAAATAATTAGTATCTGTAAGAAAGTAATCAGAGTCTGTGGCTCCTGCAGTAATTTCTGATTAGGACAGAATAGGAAATTTAATTAGGAGACTTTTCACTATTACTTTGAGCAGGCTTCCAATTTAGGACATCGTAGACTTCAAATCTAGAATTCTCTAGTTTATATGAATATTTTTGAACATTCTGGAAATTGGAATCTTTACAGCTTAAGTTTTTGAGTCCAGATTACATGTCCATAGAGGTGAGCTGAATATTAGCTCCCATCATCCTGTAACAACTGTAATAGTGACATCACTTCTGACACCAAATATCCAGGAAACACTCTGAGGAAGATTTCATTAATTTTAGTTATATTTACATTAAATATATAAGACCACCCAACTCCATAATGCTTCTTGGCAACATTCAACTATACAGTACAGAAACTGTATAACAAAGGGGGAAAAGCAATGTCTATCCAGAAAAGAAAAAAAAGCATGAGCTAAAGTACATAATCCTAAACCAAAATTTAAGAAAAAGCAATGTTTTAATCTTCTTAATTAAGTTATATGGATCACTGGGAAAATGCTATTCCAGGGATCTGGCAGAGCCACAGAGATACTCCATTTCCTGTCCCATCAGGTGATATTGTTTAATAAATGAACCAGGAACATGCCAACTTTGATTACACATGATAGGCAGAGGTTATTGAAGATAGATGGTCCCTAAGATAAACATGAATGACAAGCATCTTGAATTCCTTCCAGAAGCTAACTGGCAAAGAATTAAGCTCATAAAGGAGAGATGCCATCTAGGTTCAATTAGGCTAAAAAGGTTACTAGTTAAACTGTTTCCTTCAGGGCCCTTTAAAGCCACAGTACAACCTTTCCCAGAAAGGGAAGGTTAGAGACTGAATGAAAATTGCCCATGACTCTTGAGTACATCAATTAGATCTTGAAAATAAGTCAGATCACTTCCAGTTTCAAGACAGATATAACCAGCCCTATTCTCAAGGAAGTTAACATTATTGTGTGGCTCCAATTTCCCAGGCAGTCTTCACCAACCAGGAGGACATGGATCTAATAAAATAGTGATCAGTCTTAGGGATTCTGTCCACTTCCTCAGGAGTGACAAGTTCAAACTCACCTCTATCAATTTCCCTAGAGCAGGGGTCTCCAACCTTTGCAACTTTAAGTCTGAAGGACTTCAGCTCCCAGAGTTCTGCAGCCAGCTTTGCTGGCTGGAGAACTCTGGGAGCTGAAGTCCTTCAGACGTAAAGTTGCAAAGGTTGGAGACCCCTGCCCTAGAGTATTCATTTTCCTAGATTGTGTGACTTTGTGAATAAACCTCTTTTAAGTAACTAACCAGTTAATCATACATGTTTGATATCTTTCTCCTTGGGTCTCATTTAAATCAAGACACTTAAATGGTGGTGAAATTTATTTCTGAGGCCACCCTTATTAGGAAACAAATGGGACTCCAGATGATATATAGTTTTTTCTGTGATTCTGTTTGTCAACTGTTTGTCATTATGTTTGTAAAGTTTTATTTCTACATCAATGGATGAAAACAGAATCAACGATCCATCCAGCCTGATGTTTAAATCAGGAACATTCAAGGAAATTGAACAAATGAAAAACAGCTTCCTCTTTTGATCCCAAACTCAGCTGCTTTAAATAGTTCAGGTAGGATTTCCAAACATCCTTTGGAATGGAATCCAATGCAATGTACAGAGCTTTAAAAAAAACCATAAACAAAGCAAAATATATTCAGAATTAAAGATTTGAGTCAGAGATCACTATTATCACAGTACCCCAATGCCTGGAACCCTTAACTATGTTAGCAAATGAAGATAAATCAAAGCAAGTAGAAATGGAAATAACTATTGATTAGAAAGAGGAAATTACTGGCTTCTTCAAAACCTAGTTCTAATGAGTGACAGAACACAGAATGATGCATACTGAAAGCAGCAGGCTAATAAATGAGTGAATATTGGATAAATATACAACAGAAATAGCTTAATATAGGCAATGCATCTGTTTGCTATTAACTCTTCTCAAGATAAGAAGAGGTCATTGTTTTTCCTGGTGGTATAATTTGAAAAGCAATTTGGATTTCCTGTCCTCAGCTGGGGACTTTCTTGGTATGAGACCAAAAAATAAAAGTCTCAGCCCTCCAAATCTTACATTTCACAAAGGAAAATATCTAAATATATTTCTATTGGTTATCATAAAATGGCAGAAGGAGGGGTTTAGGACAAAGAAATGCCATTCCCCCCCCCCCCCCCGAATTCTCAGCAATGAATGAACTTTCTCTTTTGTGCCAAACAGAATCTAACCAGTGGGAGAAAAAAGCATCTCAGTGTATATTTTCAGTAACTTCTGTATAATAGCAATCCATTTATCCAGATGCTAAGATTATTCAGTGGGGATATGAGGAAAAATTCACCTAGCACTTTAAGTAAAAAATCATGGCTTAAGACCGTGATGGTGAACCCATGGCACACGTGTCAGAGGTGGCACGCAGAGCCCTCTCTGTGGCCACGCACACCATTACCAGCTGCTGTTCTGGTTTCCCCAATGCATGGTTTCCAGCTGGTCTTCATGGGTGCCGGAGCATTGGAAAAAAGCCTGAAAATGCCCAAAAAACGGCCACAAATGCCCCCAAAACAGCCTGAGAACGGCCAAAAACCAGGCACACATGTGCCAGCCAGCTGGTCTTCAGGTTTCCGATGCTCCAGCATGTGCACATGCTTACATGCACACGCATTCCGGTTTGGACACTTGGTGTCGAAAAGGTTTGCCATCACTGGCTTAGGATATCAGTTTGTGATGAGACTGCTTCCCCCTCCTTCATCTTCTATAAGCTCACATTGTTCTTTAATTATTCCCCATTGTGCTGCTGATTGCTATTGTTGATTATTATTAATATATTGTGGTTTTTAATCCTTACATGTGCATTGCGTTTGTGAGTGAGGAGGCATATAAATTGACAGACTGGGATTGACTGGCTGGCTGAGACAAAAGGGAATCTGTTCAGTTGTGATAGTTGTGGTTGGCTGTTATTACTGTAATTAGCATTCAGATAAAAAAAATCTTTATCTGGCAGTACCATATTTTCAGAAGTGAAACTCTCATGCAGACTATGCTTAACACAGTTAAGCATCATCATCATCAACAACAACACATGACCAAGTTGCTAAATTAATCCACTGGCCATTATGTAAAAAATACAACTTACCTGCATCCAAAAAGTAATGGGAACACAAAGTGGAAAAAGTTGTCGAAAATGAGAAGTGAAGATCTTGTGGGACTTTTGAATACAGACGTGTCGTCATTTGGAACACAACATGCCAGATATCACTGTTGTAGAGGGCCGAAGCGTACAGTTTATCGATATTGCTGTACCAGGAGATCCCAGAGTCAAAGAAAAAGAACTGGAAAAAATTAAGAAATATTGCGACCTGACCATCGAAACTACACACCTATGGATGAAATATGTAACAATGATACCCATTGTCATCAGGGCACTTGCTACCATGTCCAAGAATTGTATAAGATACATCAACAAATTGCAGCTTCCTACAATAACACCAGCGGAACTGCAAAAAACTGCGCTACTCAGAACATTGTATATTTCAAGATGGTACTTGGTTGATACCTAGAACACTGGCAGCAACCCATATGAACCATTAGCACCAGTCAATAGTATTTGCGATGCATTTTTGAATGTTCATTTGACTGAGTTTCATGTTTAATGAATAAAAGAAATAATACGTATTAATAATCAACAATAGTAATCAGCAGCACAATTCAGAAGAATTAAAGAACAATTTGAATTTACAAAAGATAGAGGGGCGTAAATCATATCAGTACCTGATATCCTAAGCCATGGTTTTTTACTTAAAAGTGCTTGGTGAATTCATTTTTATTTTAATTAAAAAAAGGGATAGTCTAATTGTCCCGGTGGAAAACATGAATTTCTTCAATTTATTATTTCTCATGCACATTAAACTAATCAAACTGAGCTCCTTCTGCTTCCCTGAATACCAAGACAGAAAGCCTGACACCAAGAAAAGATGATTTAGGCTGACATTTCAAACATCCAGCACATCAGGGGTGGGGGGCTTGAACTGGACATGGTGACATTTTAATGAGCGTGTAATGAAATTGTAGTCTCGGATTTGTCTAAACACACTGAGATAATTTACATGCATTTTCCAGAAGATGACAGTATTTATACTGGATTTTGTATTGCCATAAAAAAGACAGCTCAAAAATGAGTTTTTATAAATAAACAGCTACGTAGCTACGGACTGTATGGAGCATCTAGATGTCTTGAAATGAACTTTCTTACATGCTTGAATTTCAGGCTGCTATAAATTTAAGCCATACTTCCTTAAAAAAAGAAAAGAAACTAAATCATGCTCTCTGATATTTATTTTAGGAATTAGCCATGTTGATATCAAAGTTATAATTTGGCAACAACTGGATGCAGTGTACTTTATTTGTGGACGTATAGGTAAGAATCTCAATATGATATTTTAAGTATAAAAACCAATGCCCACAAATTCATAGGTTTTAGCTTGATTGGATAAATCAGGCTACTAGTATTTTTGTTTAATGGGAGGAAAGCAGGGGTGGGTTGCTGCCAGTTTAACTACCTGTTTGCAACCCATACACAATCCACCTGCATACGCATGTGTGCACTGTTCAATGTAAATTGTTGTGTGCGCATCCGCAGAAAAATTTACAGTGAACTGCACATGCACAGTCACTAAAAACCCAAATGGTGGTGGTTCAGCAGTGGCGAACCACTTCAGCCAGCGCTCGGCCTTTAGAGCCTGCCGGCTAGGGGCAGCGGAACAAGAACGCGCTAAGCTGCGCAAACCCCCACCCCACCCCCCGCCACTCGCGGCAAAAGTTTCCCTGTTCCCACACACACACACACGCTTCTCAGCTGCAGGCGGCCGGGCGGCGGGGAGGGCAGGCTAAGGTGAGTGAGCACAGCGGCCCCGGGATGAAGAGGCTCCACGGGGGACGGGCGGGCGGGCGGGCACGACGACAGACAGACAGAGAGAGGCACAGACACAGAGAGAGACAGGGAGCGGAGGGGGGAATCAGAGAGTGACAGACACACACACAGAGACAGAGAGGGAGGGAGGGAGAGAAAGAGAGAGACGCAGAAAGTGATTAAGTGCGTGAATGCGAGACAGACACACACACACACAAACACAGAGTGATAGATGGGCGGATGAAGGGGAGAGAGACAGAGAGAGAAAGAAAGAAAAAGAAAGAAAGAAAAAAAGTGAGAGAGAAGAAAGAGAGAGAGAAAGACAGAGAAAGAGAGACAGAAAGGAAAGAGAGAAAAAAAGAGAGAAAGAAAAAGAGAAAGCGAGAAAGAAAGAAAGAGAAAGAAAAAGAGGGAAAGAAAGAGAGAAAGAGAAAGAAAGAGAGAAAGAGAAAGAAAGAGAGAAAGAGAAAGAGGGAAAGAGAGAGAGAGAGAAAGAGAGAGAGAAAGAGGGAAAGAGAGAGAGAAGGAAAGAAAGAGAAAGAAAGAACGTATGACCACAATTGAGCCCAAAAGTTTAATTGTTAACCAAGACCATTGTTAAGTGAGTTTCACATTTTCCAAGTTGGCCACTCCCACCCGGTCACATGGCTGGCAAGCCACTCCCACCCAGTCACATGGCCAGCAAGCCACTCCCACAAAGCAGGCCACACCCACAGAACCTGTTCCAAAAATTTTGAAACCCACCCCTGATTTATACCCATTATTTTTTGTCTGACTTTCTATGGTGAGAAAAAAATAGCTCTTTTCCATCATTCCTGGAGTTTTCTTTTATATACCTCCATTCAGCCATGAAACGTATTGGATGCTTTTTTTCTTCTTCTCTCTAACAAAGGAAAACTGCTCGGAAACTCCCAGCATAAAAATGATGCAGTTAGTGATTAGTCATGACACGATGGATTCTGAAAAAATGAAACATCAAGCCAAAGAATTGAGATGCCTGTTTAGGAGATTAAGCCTTCGCTATCGAAAAATTCTTCCTCTTATGAGGCACCGGGGGATATTTCTGTTGTGGAAAAAGAGTTGTTCATTTGCTAATTTGTAAGCAGTAGGGCTGAAAAGAAAGGATCCCATCATCCTAGTTGTCCTGATTCACTTTAATTTACGGTTTTCTGTCAATGAAAAAAATAAACACAGGATGTAGAAAAATATTATACACTGCTTTATGCAAGGGTGTCAAACTCAAGGTCCACCAGCCACATCCTGCCCATGGGCTGCTTAGAACTGGCCTGCGGGGCCATCCTGGAAACAGCGAAGGATTGGCCCACAGTGATTCTGCCAGCAAAAACAGCTCTGTTTTCTCTGGCAGAGGGCTGCAGGAGGCTGTTGCAGCCAAAAACAGAGCTGGAGACAATGGATCTCCCCAGCCCCGCCTAGACCAGCACAGGTGGCCCCAACACACGTGATGTCAAGCTGGCCACACCCACCCCAGCCATGCCCACCCAGAGGTCAAACACAATCCTGATGCGGCCCTCAATGAAATCGAGTTTGACACCCTGGTCTAGTTTGTTGATCAGCTAGGCTGCAGGTACGCCATGAGAAAAATAAAATGCTATGAATTTTCTAATGGTTTTTTTAACCAACCCTCACCCTCAAAATATCTGAATCCCAATTGTTTTCAATTTTTCAACCCTTGTTTTATTTAAAGATTGGAGTAAAGGTGTGTAGTGGAGTGAAGCTGGTCTGTATGCCTTTCTTGGCTAGCTATTTACTGGGTGACTAGCATGGCGTCTGTTTCCCTCTTGTTCATCTGGTGCTACCCGTGTCTTATTCCCAGGCTTTCAATTCACACTTTAAAACAAGATGGAGAGGACCACAGAAAAAAAGAAGAAGAAGTTAACAAAGTCCAACAGCCTTTTCTGTGTCCTAAAGTGTCTTAGGATGGAGACAAGGAAGAAAAGCTCCACCCAAACAGTAGATTCCTCATTTATAATAAGTGACATTTGAATGCCACAAAAAACCAACAACTATTCTGCAGATGATTTGTTTATGCAAACTTCTGAATGTGAACTTCTAGAATGCTAGTGTTGAAATAAAAAAGCTGTGGGTCATCATTGTTTTATATCCATTTTTTAAAAATCCCCAAGCAGTTTAAACAAATCTGCATTATCTGTCTATCATATCCCCCTCTCCTTCTTTTCTTCCAAATAATTCAGACGGTTCCATTTTCAGCCCCCTTTTGTATGTTTTCCCATCATATGGTTCTTCTTATACAGACGGGCCTCACAGAGTTTCTTCAAACCTTTCTTTCCTCATTGTGAGAAGGAATGTTTAGTTGTGCCCTATAGAATTAGAGAGGCATTGCGTCAAGATTCCTGAGGTATGAACAGCATGCTGTTTCATTCTGCAGCCTTTGATGACAAGAATGTGTTCCTTGGGACAACTTATTTGTTTCACATTTTTTCCTTCCAGACCGGAGCTGAAAGAGCTTGGTCCAATATTGTCTTCTTTTGTCATTTCTGGGCATCAGGTCTGATTTATTTTCCTCCACGAGAACAAAAAAGAAGAGAGAAAAATATATACGACTCTTCCCCCCCCCCCGCTCCCCTTATGTTCATAATGGACAAAGGAGCAATTATCTATAGACCAGAGGTGGTATTCTACCGGTTCGGACTGGTTTGCCAGAACCGGTAGCAGAAATTGTGGGTGGCTCTGCCCACCCGCCCCGGTTCTATGGCATCCCATTTTGGTGCTTTTATTCAGCCAAAAGTGCATGCACATACTCACATTTGCGAACCAGCAGGGAAGGTAAGTGTATATCACCCCTGCTATAGACCATACAACTGATGCTAGAGTATGTTCTGGGTGAGAAATTGTGGTCTTCATTCAACACAAGGCAGCTTCTCTTTTTACAACCACCCCACCCCTCAATTATTCAACCAACCAGGTAAATCAGCAAGTGATCCCCTAACTATAATCCAGACTCAGTCATGCTCAATGGTTAATATTTTCAGTGCCCGTTATTCAATATATAGTTGGTCTAAGTGAATTAGAAGTTGGTCTAAGTGAATCTCAGAGGGTGCCACAAAGAAGAGGGAGTCAAACTATTTTCCAAGGCACCTGGGGGCAGGACAAGAAGCAATGGGTGGAAACTAATCAAGGAGAGAAGCAACTTAGAACTAAGGAGAAATTTCCTGACAGTAAGAACAATTAACCTCTGGAACAGCTTGCCTCCAGAAGTTGTGAATGCCCCAACCCTGGAAGTCTTTAAGAAGATGTTAGATAGCCATTTGTCTGAAATGGTATAAGGTTCCTGCCCACACAGGGGGTTGGACTAAAAGACCTACAAGGCCCCTTCCAACTCTGCTATTGTATTGTATTGTATTGTATTGAATTGCTCCTGGTTTTTTTAAAAACTGATTGAAAAAGGACAAAAAGAAAAATATTTGATCAAGACAGATGCGAGGTACGATTGAGGGGGGGGAGAGAACTATTTAGAGGCTTAATATGCAGCTATTTCATTGTTTGGCAAAGTAGGATAAAAAATAACAGGGATAGTTCTTTTAAACCACACTATCTGTCTAAGGTTTAGCTAGTTTCTCATGGAATGGGATGGGGGATGGGAAATATATCCTAAGATAGCAAAGGAGTAATAAAAATGATTGTTGAATCAATAATCGTAACATCCGGTAATTCCTAGGGTATTTGGTGAGGCCCCAGAAGACAAAAAGCAAATGAATGCATTTTTAAAAGTATTTCTCCTGCACTTTTTTTTTAAAGTAGAGATAGTGGGAATGAGGAAAAGACAGTATTTTGTTGTAGTTACGGTCTATCAAATCAACTTTGACTCCTGGTGAAAGTCCCTGCAGTTTTCTTAGCAACATTTCTAGAAGTGGCTTGTCAGTACCTTCTTCCTAAGACTGAGCAAGAGTGACTGGCAATACAACCCCTAGTTCAGGGATGTCCAAACTTGGGAACTTTAAGACTTGTGGACTTCAACTCCCAGAATTCCCCAGCCAGCATAGCTGGCTGGGGAATTCTGGGAGTTGAAGTCCACAAGTCTTAAAGTTCCCAAGTTTGGACATCCCTGCCCTAGTTGACTTCTAAGGCAGAATTCTCATTCTTTACATTAGGTCAAACTAACAACACAGCGGTCTCCAGACTGTCCAAAAAAAAGAAGCCATGCTTAACCACTGCAGATCATGCCTTTTCCAACTTTTTTTTTCTTCCTGTTGTAGGACCCTAGGTTTGGCATGCTCACTAATTTGACTTTTTAATGGCTGGCGTTTTGTGGTGAAAGGAGTAGAATAATTTGTTGGCAAGGCCCCCCCCTCCCTTTCATGGAATGTAAGGTTACGGTAGAGAACATTGATGAAATGTGACCTTTTCTGGGTTGGGCTTATGGTAGTTCTCATGATTGTGGTTTCACAGCAACATTCTGCGTCAGCAACTTAGACGAAGCATAAACAAGTGAACTGCAATGTCATAAATCTAGCCAGACCATAGGACGACCAAAGGAAGATGATATTGAAGAGTCTTTGGTGCTCTCTGAGTTTGGTTGTTTTCTTGCAGATGTTTCATTACTCAAACTAGGTGACATCATCAGTGCTGTAGGGGCTGGGGTTAGGTCTCATAGGCAAGTCACTAGAAAGAAAATGAGAGGTAACCCTATTTCCTACCATCACTGGGTAAACATCTGCAAGAAAATGACCAAGCTCAGAGAGCACCATGTTGATCTGCTCATGGAAAATTTATTTCTTCTATATTATATGGATCAGCATACTGAAATAATCTAGCACAGGGGTCTCAAACTCAAGATCCATGGACCATATCTACCCTGTGGCGTGCTTAGATCTGGCCTGCAGGCCTACTCTGGAAATAGCAAAGGATCATGATGAGTGAAAATGGAGCCTGGGCATGCCGCGCATGGCCTCCCCAAGCTCTATTTTTCCTGGCAGAGGGTTGCAGGAGGCTGAAAACGGAGCCTTGATGAGTGACATCGAGCTGGTTCACGCCCCTGAGATCAAACACCACCATGATGCGGCCCTTAAAGAATCTGAGTTTGACACCCCTGATCTAGAACTATACTTTTATGAAGCAATTTATTGTATTACCTGTGCTGTCTATTGCAAACCTAAGTCTAGACCAGTGTGTTCTAAACTTGGTAACTTGGAGATGTGTGGACTTCTGCCTGAGAAATTCTTGAAGTCTACACATCTTAAAGTTGTTAAGTTTGAATATGCTAAGCTACACTAGGCAGATAGATTATGGGAAAGGGAACCAGTTGAAGATTATCAGGATTAGTGTTACAAAGTGCCATGTTAGACTACCCTGCTGGGAGACATAAAATGGGAGGATGTATATATTAGAGATAATTTTAGAAATCCAAAGTGGAATGGAAGGAATTCTATCTGTGCAATTGGGATACCTATTTTTCTTTCCATTTTCATCCCAAAGTGAGGGAGGAAAGAAAACCTGTTGAAAAACTGCATACTTAAAAAAGAAATCACAGGCTGGCAAATTTATATTTCTGGTATGTGGCTGTAGAAAACAGTGTTTGGATAGAGAAAGGCAATGTTAGTGAGTCTGCTTTATGTTCAGCATTCCTTTCAACTACCAGTCAGTTCCAGTTTATTATTTAACTGCAATCAGATAATACAAAGGTTGTGCTTTAAAGAAAACACCTTATCTAAGCTGTGAATGAAACTTAAATGAAGTTATTTGTTATAATAGTAGAAACGTGATTATTTATATATTTGATGCAATTTGGATGGCACCTGTTCCCTGTTAATGAAAGAGTATTTCATTTCTCTTTTTTCGTGTGCTTTGAATGCTATGAATATTAGGATACATGAAAGGAAGAAGTAGTAAGTTGTATTTCCCAATGGCTAAGGTTTGTTGTAAACTCTTCTCATTATGAAATACAATTTTCTCCTGATTGCATTCATTATATCTTCTTGTCTTTCATAATAACACTCAAATCAATTTGTCTTCCATAGTTATCTCCTATTAGGTACTATCTGTCCTTGCTTTGTATAGCTTTGCTGAGATAGAATAATTACTAGTGCTTTGGGGTTCTTTATCCTACCTGTGGATGTTCATGATCCTTTCATTATGTGTGGCCAAGAATTCAATTCTTTCCTCCAAGCTTTGCATAGCCTCTTTCTACCGAGATGAGAGCTGCTGGTATAAGAAGTACCACCTACCCTGAAGTCCATTTTGCGGAGGGAAATATCTATAAGATGAAAACTATGGTAGGATTATTGATGATGGTGGTGGTGATGGCCAGCTAATACATTTAAATAAATCATCATCATCATCATCGAGATATGTAGGTAGATGCCAAATGTTCATTATCCTCTCCTGATTGTCTATTATGGCTGGCTCCTTTCCAAATCTGTAGTTCCTATTCCTGTCTTTGTTAGTAGATTATCCTGGCCTCATCCAATTGCAAGTAATACAAGTAAACAATTTATTTATTTATTTATTTTATTAGATTTCTAGACCGCCCCCTCTCCCCGAGGGGACAGTGTACAGGTAAAATTAAAAACTACTAAAAACGTGACAATACATACAAAGCTAAAATCAAATTAAATAATCCTGTACAAATTTATAAAAGTTAAAACTGAACCCATAAAAATGAATAAAATAATTTAAATTGCAGACTGGGGCGAGAAGCATAAGTTAGGCCAAGCCGGCTTGATGGAACAGGTGAGTTTTAAGTTTCTGGCGGAAGGAGCGGAGGTCCATGGTAGTTCTGATATCAGGGGGAAGGTCGTTTCAAAGGGTCAGGCCCATCACAGAGAAGGCCCTTCCCCTGGGCGTCGCCCGCTGGCATTGCCTAGTGGACGGCACCCAGAGAAGTCCCTCTCTGTGGGAGCGAATCGGCTGAAGGGATGTATGGGGCAGGATACGATCCCGCAAATAGCTAGGTCCTGTGCCATGGAGCACTTTAAAGATGATGACAAATTAATGAAACAATGCATATAAGAAGAACTAGTTGTAATCTGAAATAAGAGCCCCCTTGTAGAAATCATTTCAACTGGGTAGAAGCAGAAGATGGCCATTGACTAAAAACTGCTTCATCATCAATAATAGCAAAACACCACTGTTATCTGTTGATCTAATATTCCATTCAGGATACATGTTGTACATTATGTACTGTACAATACAAATACTCATAAAAGAATTTTAAAACTGCTTAAAAGTTAAAACTTTCTTGCGTCATTTAATCCAGGTTGCTGTCGCAGTGAGGCCTGGATTTACTGAATTAATTTAACTGAAGCTTTGATTCTGAACTCAGCCTCATAGTGCAATCATTTCTCATGCCAGTTGGATTACAAATCACATTCAAGGATTTTTCTTTTGTAATTTTGGATTCTAGAATTGTTTCTATTTCATTTCTTATGATTGTCATAACAATTTCTTAACCAGCTTAATTTTCTCTGTTTTCTTTTTCCTTTCTAATAATATAATAATAAATAATAAATTGAGATTTATTAACCGCACCCTCTCCCCACAGGGACCCGGGGCGGTGCACAGGCATAGTTAAAAACAGTATACAATAATACAAACATACTTAAAATAGAATTAAATAAAATTACCCGTGCTAAAAATATAAATTAAGAACCCAATTAAAATATTTGTAGTTAAAAGACAGAGAGAACTATTCAAGGCCGGCCAGTCGAAAGAGATGGGTCTTCAATTTTACACGGAAGGAGCGGAGGTCGGTGGTCGTTCTAATATCAGGGGGAAGGTCGTTCCAGAGGGCCGGGCCCGCCACAGAGAGCGCCCTTCCCCTGGGCGTCGCCCGCTGACAAAGTCTAGTGGACGGCACCCGGAGAAGCCCCTCTCTGTGGGAGCGAATCGGTCGTGAGGATGTGTGGGGCAGGATCCGATCTCGCAGATAGCTAGGTCCCGAGCCATGGAGCGCTTTAAAGATGATAACTAACACCTTGAAGCGCACCCGGAAGACGACAGGTAGCCAGTGCAGCTCGCGCAAGAGCGGTGTTACGTGGGCAAACCTAGAGGTGCCCATAATTACTCGCGCGGCTGCATTCTGAACTAACTGAAGCCTCCGGGTGCACCTCAAGGGGAGCCCCATGTAGAGAGAGTTACAATAGTCCAGTCGAGATGTCACGAGGGCATGAGTGACTGTGCGAAGGGCGTCCCGATCCAATAGGGGGCGCAATTGGCGAACCAGGCGAACCTGGTAAAACGCCCTCCTGGCCACGGCTGTCACTTGCTCTTCCATAGACAGCCGGGTATCCAGGAGGACACCCAAATTGCGCGCCCCATCCACAGGGGCAAGATGTTCGCCCCCTATGGCCAGCGTTGGAGAAAGCTGGTTGAATCGGGCAGCCGGAAACCACAGCCACTCGGTCTTGGTCGGGTTGAGCCTAAGTCCGTTACTTCCCATCCAGATCCGCACGGCTTCCAGGCACTGGCACATCACCGCTACGGCATCGTTGGGGTGGTTTGGGGTAGATATGTACAGCTGGGTGTCATCAGCGTACAGATGGTACTCTACCCCAAAACCACGAATGATCTCACCCAGCGGCTTCATATATGCATTAAACAGGAGAGGCGAGAGGACCGACCCCTGAGGCACCCCGCATGTGAGGGGTCTCGGGGTCGACCTCTGCTCTCCTGCCCGCACAAATTGCGATCGGCCAGAGAGGTAGGAGGAGAACCACCGTAAAACGGTGCCTCCCACCCCCAACCCCCCCAGCCGATGCAATAGGATACCATGGTCGATGGTATCGAAAGCCGCCGAGAGGTCTAATAGGACCAGGATGGAGGAACATCCCCCATCTCTGGCCCTCCAGAGATCATCTACCAACGCGACCAATGCCGTCTCGGTGCTATGCCCGGGCCGAAAGCCGGACTGGCGCGGATCTAGATAGTCAACTTCCTCCAGGTGACGGGGAAACTGTTGTGCCACCACACTCTCAACAACCTTCGCCAAGAAGGGAAGGTTGGAGACTGGACGGTAGTTGTTCAAAAGAGCTGGGTCCAAAGAGGGCTTCTTGAGGAGGGGCCTCACCATAGCCTCTTTTAGGGAGGGAGGCAAGGAACCCTCACTCAAGGATGCGTTGATAACCTCTTGGAGCCAGCCTCGTGTCACCTCCCAGGATGCCAGTACAAGCCAGGAGGGGCACGGGTCCAATGAACATGTGGTGGCTCGCAGTCGCCCACGTAACCTGTCCATATCCTCGGAAGTAACGGGGTCAAACTCCTCCCAAACAAGATCTCTCTCGTGGCATCCCACTGGGCCATGAATCTCTCTCGTGGCATCCCACTAGGCCATGAATCTACTTCCTGTTGCATTGTGCCTTTGGGATTGTTACTCTCAGAACGGCCTATTAAGTTGTTATTGAAGATGTTAAGTGAACTGTATTGGAAGACAGACTGAATAATGTAATAAAAGAAAGAAAGAAATAAACTTTATTCAACAACTTTTAATTTAAAAATAAATATTTAAAAATAAATTCATTGGTTTAAATTGGTTTAGAGTGGTGCTACATTTGAAAAGATAAGAAATAAATGTCATTTAAGTATAGATTGAAGGGATTGAAGGGACCATACTAAACAACCCATAAATGGATAGAAGTATATGGGACTGTTCCACTGATTCTTTTTCAGCATTACAGACAACTACAGTTGTTCAACAATTAGAGTTGTTCAGATGTTCAGCACATGAAGGAACAGACTTAATTTAGCTAGATGTGCCTAACTATGCCAAATGACTAGATCAGGTGAAGATTGCGCACCTGTGCAAATATTAAATGCATGGCCATCACAGGTAAAAGACCAACACTATTTATTAATGTGTTGCTATGTTTATATCCTGCTCACTGCTCATTGTCAGAAAGTTCTAGGTTGCATATACAGTATGGGAGCCTGTTCTAATTTTATCCTTGCAAATACCACATTTCTGAAACCAAACAACACCGATGCAGAAGGACTGTTCAATGAGAGTGTTGGGAGAAATGTCCTTCTGGGTTCAATTCCAAGTGGGGGAAAAGACACTGGAAACATGGAGGCTGCTTGGAAAGATGATTTTAATGGTGGACTGGATCACATGGTTTGAGATCCTGGGGAAAAGGGGGATCACATGCCTCAAAGATGTTGAAGAAGAAGAAAGGGCTGGCCTGCTGAGAGCCCCTGGATTTTATGCCCTTTCTTGGACCCTACCCCAGGGCCTTCCGCCCCTGTGCAAGAAAAACAATCTGATTGGCTGTCAGACTCCCAGGGGTTGGCAGGGGGGGGGTCTTAGCTAACTCTGTAGGCTGTCCTGAGACCCAAGCTTGTTTGTCTTGCTGTCTGATGCAATTTTCCCAGGTGCCTTGTGGTGAGTTTCTGTTTGCTATATGGATCTGCCTGAATGGGGTAGATCTTTGTTATATAGACTAGACTGGCTTAGGCCTTAATGGCCCATTGACAAAGGGGGGGGGGGAGCTGAGTTTCTGCCTTCCTTTTAGAGGAAATATTCTGCCCTTTAATATTTCCTAAAATATTTCATTTTCTAGGAGAAAGGTGTTTGCCAACTTCCTACAAGAGTAAAGTAAGAAATGTATGATGAGCATCAGGGTACTTTCAAAGAGTCTGTAATGGGCCTAGGTCAGACCTCTTCAATCTGGTGCCTTCCAAATGGGTTAAATTTCCATTGTTGTGAACAGCATTGTGCTAGTCACCTGATGATTATGCAGACGGTTGGCAAAACATGGCTTTTTCTTCTTTAATCAATTTATTTAAAGGCAAAGGGTTATAACAATTTGTTGCTCCAGCATATTATCAAGAAAAAGAATTTTCTCTAATTGACCTATGGGCATTTCCATCGCTTTGATAGCAGAATCAAGATATTGTTTCAAAAGGAGCAAGGAGCATTTGCTAATGAAATGTCTTCTCTTGGAATACATCTGTCTCAGGGGTGGGTTCTGGAGTCTTTTACTGCCAGTTCGGTCAGGGGTGTGCTTTGGGTGTGGGTGTGCTTTGGGCGCACGCACATGTGCAACAGTGAAAAAATTGTTTCTGTGCATGCGCAGAAGCAAAAAAACAAGATGGTTGCACCTACAGCGCCGCTGATAGAACCGGTTCGGGGTGGGGGTGGGCAGCTAAGTTACTACCTACTCGGCCGAACTGGTCCAAACTGGTAGGAACCCACCTCTGATTTGTCTCCTATCATTTATACATCACGTGTAAAGCCCTTATAAATCAATAGCATTAAAACCTACTCTACAGAATCCTTTTCTGAAAGAGAAATCATAATCTCGTTTCCCTTAAGAATCAGTAAACAAAATCCTCCTATGATGGAAGATTTGACTATTCTAGGCTCCTGTAATAGGATAGTGCTGCATTGGACAGGATACAGCATTAGATAATTTACCAAGCACATTCTCTTTCAAATGTTACATTTTATGATTCCATGAATAATTCAATACATTGGTTTTTGGATTGTTGTTGTTGTTGTTTTTTGTAAGAAGCAATACTCCTTAAGAACCAGTACTAACAACCAGGCTTACAAGATACATCTTTGGTAATTTTAATAACTGGCAAAATGCGAAGTATTTCCTCTTAGATCACAGAGCACAAATCCCTGAATGGTTGACACATTGCACATTGACTTTTAGCACAAAATTGCATGGATAATAATTCTAGAAAAGCTTTGCTTTTTGGAAACACGTTTAAAATCATATTACTGCCTCGACATGTCAGTAGGGAAAAGAGAGTCAAGTTAAAAGGCAGGATTTGCATAATAAGGGACATAGAGTAGTCCCACCCTCTTCTACCTTTTTTTTTATGATAACCTCAATATCTACACTTTTGGAAGATTCCAGCTGAGTTTGATCCCTTCCATGCTACTGTAATCTCTTCTTCCACTTGAAACTCTCCATTACCATATAACTCCCAATTTCTCTGTGCTCAAGAGGTCAGCTTCATCTCACATCTCTCTTGTTAATTAAATCTCCATCTCATTCCCTTTGCATTGAGAAACAGCAATGATGAAGTTGTAGTCAAGTGGACCACAGGGAACATGGAAGGGTATATTTTATAGTCAAAGATATAGCTATAGTTGCAGTTATTCGTTTTATTATACATTATCATGCTAATTTCCAAGTAATAAGATTGTGTACATATAATATATGGATATTTAATCCCTGTCCCTTTCATATTAAAGTATTTGATCCTATGGGATTTCATAAAGCCCATCTTCGTATTTTTCCCCCTCTGGAAAAATGTTAGAGTCAGTTTCAGAGAGAATCTCACTGGCATTAGATGAAACCAACATGAAAGATGCAACATTTGATCAGATTTATACTTTCAATGGATAAATGATGTCTTTCCAAAATTGCTTAGCTGGTACTCTATAGCTCAGAGACCTACCATGATTGTGGATCAAGCCTGAATGTATTGTTGTCCATCTTTGCCTCAGCACAAATCCTAAAATAGTGCTTCTGGATTTTATTCAGGCAGCTTACTTACCCTATTTCTCTGAAAATAAGACCTCCCTGGATAATAAGCCCAATTGGGCTTTTGGGCACCTGTGCTAAAATCCCTGCCCCCCCATATTGCAACACAGCAACAGCCATGAAGTGACCAAGCTCATTGCCTCCTGCACCTCAAAAAGAATAAGACCTCCCCAAAAATAGGGCCACAGGGAAACATAGTACTTGCTTACTATATTTATATGTACTTACATACGTATATACATACATACATACACACACATGCTGCAGGTTTATCATCAAGTAGCCGCTATACATACACAAATGGGTGATTTATTTATTTTAAAAAACTTCGTTGAAAGGTTTTCCTTTTTATGGTTCAATTTCCAGATGCTCCCACGTGTATTCATTTTAAAAAGGAGTCTCAGCTTAAAGGCAACAATTTCAATCCAGCTGGGATAAAGTCAGGGTATGCAGTGAAAATATCTGAACAGGTTTATTCCGGTTTCCAATCCTCCTCAAAGCATCAGCTATAAACAAGGTATTTTGTAGTTTGTAGTTCCCCACCCAAAGATTATAATCTACTCGTAAATTCTCAAACCCACTTAGAAGGAATGAAAGCCCATTTGTTTTAAAGGACCATAATAGAAGATGTCCTTCACCAATTGTTTCTTATACATAAGTGAAAGCAAGACTTTCACTTAACAGCAACAACTACTAATTAAAAATGTGCAAAACTCTGCCAGTTGTGCCCAACCAGGTGTTAGGACTTAGCTAACCTCGATTGAGCTCAAAAAGCTAATGGGGTCAAATTAGGTTAGTAGTTGAATACCAGACCTCACCAGATTTTCCCAGAATTGTAGACTAGACTGGATGGCTAAAAAAATTCCAGAAGGAGGCAATAGAAAACCACTTCTATGCTGTTAGCAAGAAAATTACATGCATATGTCAATTAAACAATCAGGAACTGAGCCCAACCTGAAGGAGGCCCAAGCTGAAGGAGATATTATCTGCTGAGCAAGTAACAGAATATAAATATTAACTCCTTCTAAACATGTAGCTTTATCTCTTACTGTATATGGCAGTAATGGAGAACCTTTTCGGCATCGAATGCTCAAACTGAAACACACATACATGTGTATGCATGTGTGAGCACCAGAGCACCTGAAACCTGAAGACTGGTTGGCCATTGTGCGCATGGCTATTTTTGGGCCATTTTCAGGCCGTTTTTTGGCCTGAAAACAGCCTGAAAAACACTCCGAAGGCCCCAAAAAGCCTCCCAAAATGGCCTGTGTTTTAAACCAGTAGAGCAGCTGGTCACAGAGCTCTGCGTGTCATCTCTGTCACGTGTGCCATAGCTTCGCCATCATGGGTATATGGGATTGGATAAATTCATGCAAAACATAACAAATTAACAAGAACCCATGTTAGAACAACCAAAGAACCTTATCCAGTGGTGCTGCAAAATTTGAGAGGCTCCTTCACTTAATTTGGGATTTCCCCCCCTTTTTCCCCCTCCTCTCCCATCATTGCATAATAGTTTCTATTTTTCTCTACTGTTCCTCACTTATTAGAAAACAGAAATTTCCCTTCCCTTCCCCAGAGAGTATTTTAATTTTCACTGCCGATTTGAGATTTCCTTAAGATGCTCTGGAGAAAATATAAGTATCTGTCAGGTTTTGGAAAATATTTTTATGAGGATTGGAAGGGAGGGGGGGGGGGAAACCTGCAGATGTATCTGCCAGACCAGATTGTAACAGTCAGGGCTTGGACTTTTTTCTTAAAATGTACAACGTGGCCAAGGGATCTCTTCCAGCTTTGTCGAAACTTTAAAAAACCTAGCGCGCTTACAGAGGTGCCAGGCTCTTTGCAAAGAGGCATTTCCCTTACAGAATGATTATGTGGCCACGCACTATATATGATCAGTTCAGGATGAATCAGGGAAGAAGCACCTACTCTGCAAAGGGAGCTACACTGCTGAAAGTGAGATGAGCTTTTGAGAAGTTAAAGAAAGATGGGAGAAAAAAAACAAAGAAAGGAGAAGACTTTTTTCCAGATTTATTTTTTATTTTTTGTCCTCTTACATACCATTTTAAGTATACATCCACATAATCATTCTTCTTCTTTACATTTGTCATACTTATACATTTATTACTTCATTTAATAGGTTATTATATACAATTTGGGTTGCTTCGTTTACCATCCCTTCCTCCTGTTGTAACACCACCTTATTTTCCCTTTCTTTTCTTTCACATAAAGAGAAGACTTTATGCGCCCCTTGAACAGTTGTGGAATGGAGTTCGCCAGATTAGCTATGTCTAAGGCTTGAGGAATCAGATTTTGATTCAATTCAATTCAATACTAACATATGATAATAATCAGTTTATTTAATTGATATTTAAACATATCAGTTTATTTCTTATAGGTATAGATATTTACATATTATATCTAATCAAGAATCTTCAGTGATATAACACCTTTTTATAACATCTCCCTCTGGAACGACCTCCCCCCCGAACTCCGCACCATCACGGACCTTCCCCTCTTCCGCCGCTCACTTAAGATACTTCTTTTCCAGCAAGCTGGACTGGCGTAGAACTTGAATTTTAGAACAATAGAGCCTCAGCCAAGTTAGACAGGTTTTTAATGGGATTTTAGCACAGGTTTTCTATTTAATTTCTTTTTAACTTTTGTACATTGTTATTTATTGTAAATTTTTCATGTCCTGTGCACCACCCAGAGTCCGTCTTGACGGAGATTGGTGCGGTTAACAAATCGAATAAATAATAATAATAATAATAATCTTTTTGTGTATCTAATTCACAGAGAAATGAGCTACCTGAAAGATAATAGATGGTTATGTGAAACAAACTTGACTAATACAGTAATCCCTCGTTTTTTGCGGTTAATCGGGACCGGACCCTTCCGCGGAAACTGAAAAACCGCGAAGTAGGATTCTGTATATCTATACCAGAAACTTGAGTTGATGGACATCGTTTAAAGCAAGCACTAGGGGGCGCTTGCCTCCTACCGATGCATTTTTTTGCTATTGAAAAACCCGCGAAGCACTGAAGTCGCGGAAAATGAAGCCGCAAAAAACGAGGGATTACTGTACAAAGTTGGCAGCTCTGTGACCCAATTATGCAAAACCCAGTCAATATTAAGGATGAACAGGAAGAAGAGCAAGGAACTCAACAAAATCGGATTCTATGTCTTGCTCCTTCCCAAACTGGACTTCTTCCAATGTCATTTGAAACAAAAAGGCTGCATGTAATATCCCCATTCAGATGCCACCTCCAGATTTGATTCTCACCTCCACATTTGGATGGTCAGATAGTTGGATGGTCATATTGAAAGGTGGTATTCAGCAGGTTCTGACCAGTTCTGGAGAACCAGTAGCAAAAATTTGGAGTAGTTCGGAGAACCGGTAAATACCACCTCTGTCTAACCCTGACCCCATCTATTCCCGAGTTCCACCTGATGAGGAGGGAATGGGGATTTTGCAGTAACCTTCCCCTGGAGTAGGGAGGGAATGGAGATTTTACAGTATCCTTCCCCTGCCACACCCACCAAGCCATGCCATGCCCACCAAGCTACGCCCACAGAACCGGTAGTAAAAAATTTGAATCCCACCGCTGGTCAGATTGTGTAATTCTTCACAAACTCAGCCTTGCATTTTTCTAAAAATAGTAGAAAGTCAAATGACTTTCCCCTTATACCAGTGGATTTATATGGGTTTATGATCAGGCCTTCAGTTTACTGAAATGTTCAGACAAGCAGAAACTGGCAACATTCCTGTAGGTTTTGGCAGGAACACCTAGTTTTCCCAAACTAAGCCCATGTTTCTCAGGCAACAGATGCTTTGCAACTGTCAACTTATGATTATGGTGTTTTCTGGGTATGTTTGAAAAAAAAAGCCATCAAATATGTTGGCCCATTGCACATGTTGCCACAACAGTAGTAATTATATGCATGGTACGTTTGGGAGTAATTACACTGGAACACATATCCAGCTTTTCCAGAATAGGGATCATTGGGTTTAGGTTAGAGTATAATTTCTCTGAAAGAAAGTTATTTCGTGCACAAGAATACCTGCGTTTTGCCATCCTTCAGTCTTCAATAGCGGCTACATCTGAGGGAAATCTCTCTGCAGATTGCATTTACCAGGTAGCTCAGCTAATTTGCCTTTTGCATTCATAGGCACCCATTTTCATAGGCTTCCATAGAAAAACATAAGAATATACAAAATTACTAGCATTTTAGCAAATGCTCAGTACTTTGAAATGAGAGGGGTAAACTGCCACACGGAATAGAATAATTGCTTGCTTTTCTCGATTGTCGTAAGAAAGGGACTGTTTTTCCCCCAAAATAAAGTTTTCCCACAGTCAACTAATCATATAACAATTGTTATTCTTGCTTTTGTGATCGCCAGGATGCAGTATAGTCTGAACCACAGGCGCTTTAACTAGTGCTATAATGAGGTTCAATTTTTCTTTGAAAATGAGTCTTGCTGCTTCTTGAAAGTTATAAAAAAAGGGTGTGTGTGTGTGTGTGTGTGTGTGTGTGTGTGTGTGTGTGTGTGTCTGATATCACTCCCTGGAATGATTTCTGCAGTTTACCATCATAAAACATGTGAACAATAAATGAGATAATTGAAGGTGATTAGAATTCCAAGAGATTTGGGTATTCTTGCATGAGTAGGTAGTGAACTCACACTAGTTCTTCCAAATTCTTGTACAAAATGCTGAAATGCTGAGGTTGCACAATGGAATGGAATATCTTTGATATCTTATATCCTATGAAATTTTTAGCATACTTGCATAATATCCAAAAATAAAATAAATAAAAAGCTTGGAAATTTGAAAATTCTTTAAAAGTTCAAATTGTTCATTGCCCAGGCTATACACACTTGACTTTGCACTGTTCTCAGAGGTAGTATTCAGCAGGTTCTGACCAGTTCTGGAGAACCGGTGGTGGAAATTTTGAGTAGTTCGGAGAACCAGTAAATACCACGTCTGATTGGCCCCACCTCCATGTATTCTCTGACTCCCAAGTCCCAGCTGAGGGAATGGGGATTTTGCAGTAACCTTCCCCTGCCATGCCCACCAAGCCATGCCTACCAAGCCATGCCCTACCTACCATGCCACACCCACAGAACTGATAGTAAAAAAAATTGAATCCCACCACTGACTTTTCTCAAACATGAAGTGAGCCAGTTATTCTTATATAAGAACACTTCAGGCCGATCACTCTCTTCTTATAAAGTAACAAGGGTGGGATAAAAATCTAATAAATAAATCATGCGTACAGGAACACATAGGAAAGAAAGAAAAACACCCCCTCCGATTTTAAGAAAAATATACACAAGGTACAGAAAAAGACCCCTTCCAAATTATTGTTTTTATTATTATTATTATTATTATTATTATTATTATTATTATTATTATTATTATTATTATTATTATTATTATTATTATTATTATTATTATTATTATTATTATTATTTGGCAGTTGCAATCAGCTTCCCTCATTGCCTCCTGCTGACTCTGGCTGTATTTATTTCCAACCCTCAGTGAGAAACTACTCCGTATAAGGAGGAGTGGACCGATGTTCACTTAATAACAACCTGACTGATTTAGAGCTGATTTGGAGCCTACCATTCTACAGGTTCTCCACTTCAATTCAGGGGAGGGGGATTTGCAATGTGGTACGGTCCGCCAATCATGTAATTGGGCATTAGTAAGAATCACTCAAACCTCTGGGAAAGGGGTGATTCATCTGGTTTTCGAGTCATCCCTATGATGAATTCACTTATAATCACTGTGAGAACTTGTGTGTGAAGTTAAAAATGAAACAAAGCCTGCTCAGAAAAGCAAGTACATGGGGTGGAGGTTAGGGAAGGTAGGAACTGGATCTGGCCTTTTGGGAGTAGCATTAGTAAAGTTCCTCTACCAGAGCACTCTCTCAGAAATAGCCGTTCCCAGGATTCCAGCAAAATATCTGTCTGCTTCCACCCCTATAAAAGTAAAAAGAATTCCCCCAAGACTTCATAAGGAATTCGTCATGTCTTTTCTTGCTTCCCCTCTGAGCAATATCTCTTGGCTGGTGCTGGGCTGAAATGCTAACAGATGTGTGCTTGCAATCCCATCAGGGATCTTAATCTGACCTCACTCTTCTTGAACTCTGGCAAGCTCGAAGGGATGCTGCTTTCGGTTTTGCAAGGGGGCAGATCATAACCGGTGACCATGTTATTGGCAGCAATTTGTACAGACTCATAAAGAGGGGGAAAAATTCTTTCCATTGCTCACCGCGGCACACACACACCAATAAACACACATTATGTAGCAGGAGACAATTATGCAGAACTTACTATTCTTGTTTCTTCCAATACACACAGCCAGAGACACACTTGGCTGTAGACCTGTTTCAATGTCCCTTCCAAATATAAAGACAGCCTATACATCAAAGTAAATAAATAATTTGATCTGTCATTTATTTGTACAAAATTAAGATTCTTTTTCCTCATCTCAGCTCTATCTTTTTCTTTCAACTTATTTTTTAGATCAAGCATATTAAATTCATGACCCACAAGATACATGCAACCACCAACTACTGTTTTTTTACAGTTCCTGAATCCCCACTTCAAAATTGGAGACTAAGCAACCCACTGAATTACAGCAGCAGCATGAATTTAATGAACTATAATGTTCAGCAGCAAATCTCTAAATGTATCAGGTTGATTTTTTTTCTTTTAAAGAGAGCAGTAAAATAAGCTTACCGTACTTCTATTTTGCTAAAAAGATTTTCCTTATTTCAGAAACTAAAATGGGTACAGAAAGTTTTGCCTCAGTTTCTACAGTGATTCCTAATTCTATCAACCTCTGATCCCCCTGCTTCTAAAATCCTGTTTTTAAAATCAAATTTAATAGCACAAAAAAATAGTAAACAAAAAACTTCTTGGAAGCCACAATTTAGCTTGCCCCAATTTTAAATTGTGCGTAGCTAACATTGACGATAACAATGATGGCAACGATTGAACTGAAAGCTGCTTTGAAAGCTTTTTACACTGAAGTGCACGATAAAGATGTTTCCACTCAGTGAACTTCAAACTTGTCCTGAAAGCTGAGAGAAGTATCACTAGTTCTGTGAGCCCAGCAAGATTTCATATGTTGCCATGAAGTACCAAAAGATAAAAGGAAATGAATTATCCTTCCTCTTCTTATATTTTCAAGGTAATGTGCAAAAATTAGACATAAATAGACAGTACGTTTTCTTCATATTCAGAGCACGCTTCCTCCTGGGCTAATCCCCTTCATAGATTGCTCAGCAGTGCATTAAAAGAAAATAATGGAGGAATTAGTTAGAAAAAATCCTTCTCTGTATAGGCTGGATGATCAGAAGAACAATTAAAAAAGGCTACCAGCAAAAAGCACTCGACAATATCAGTAAAGATGGACAGCAGACAACTATAAAAGTAAAGAGTCCCATCAACCTGCAAAATTAAAGTGTTTCAGACAGGAGATAAAATTCATAAGGGACAGGGCCTGTTATCCATGTTCTTAAAGGTGTTGTTTAACGTGGGCATCTTGACCATACTTTAAAGCAGGGGTCCCCAACCTTTTTTGCACCAGGGACCAGTTTCATTTTAAAGAAAATTCCGCGGACCGGCCGGCGTAGAGGGGGAGTGGGGGGAGAAGGGGAACAGGCGGCGCATGCGCACGTGGGGGGGGAGAGTTGGCTCACTCACTCCTCTAGGGCCCCCAATGGTACAAGCGGCCACGCCTGCACTTTCCCGCCCCCGGCGCGCCCTCTTCCCAGGGGGCTGCTCCCTCCTCCTCCTCTCTGGCCCTGCAGCGCGGTTCCTATCAAACCACGGACCAGCACCAGTCCACGGCCCGGGGGCTGGGGACCCCTGCTTTAAAGGATATGCTGGAAAAGATTTTTGTCTTGTGGTTCCAATCAAAATATGGCTTAATAATGATGTGATGTGGTACATTGTCTTCAATGAATTGAGTGGATTAGTAGAAAAGAGATGATTCTGCCAGTAATCTAGTCCCAAACTATTTTGGACTGTGAAAACAAAAACCACAACATTGGACTCAATTAAGGAATTCAAGAGAGCCCAGTTCAGCAAGAAAAACAATAGACATACTCATTCTCCACGCTCCAGTTAGGATCTTTTCTGCTACATTCCAGAGCTCCTAAACTTTCCAAAGACAATCTGACATAAACATGTAATACAACACAAGCATGCATGATCATGGCCAGCTCCTGCTTCTTTAGGAAGTTATTTGTTCTGGACTGCTTTACATTCCCAATTAACCACCACTATTTCAAAACCAATGGATTCAATCTCTGCAGTTCTGCTGCTTATTTATAAGGGGGGTTTGCTATAAAAGGGGAAAAGTCATATTGGGAGAACAGACCCTGTAGAAAAGTAAACATTGGTGGGGGGGAAGAGCCTTGTATCTATAAAGCTTTTTTTCTTTTTTCGACAGCATCTACTGCGTACTTCAAGAAAGGCATGTATATTGAAAAATCATTGTTGAAGGAATGTAACTTGTGGGCATTTTTGGAGTTAGCAGTGGTAATTTCATAGATAAAACTGGGAAACAATGGAACAAATATATGTCTTGAATTCTCATGCTTACTCAGTATGAGAAATAATGTATAAACTTCAGGAGGCGAAGAGCATTTGTTGCTGCTAGAATGGATTGTGGGAAAGAAAGAAACATCTGTTATTGATCTAGACTTAATATATAGGGAAGGCCTGGAGTTAAGGGTAAAAGGTCAAGAATGCTATACCTTTGTTGTAAAAATGCACTCCTTGAAACATAAACACACCAGAATTCTGACACTTTGGGAAATCTCCTTAGAAAAATCCCTACCTTTCCTGAGGTTCAAATATATAGACTATAGGTTGCAGATCCATTTTATTCATTTCTGAAACCCTTTGTCTGCAGAAATATATGGCTTCAGTCCCACACTTTTGTTCTTCCCCTCTTCCCAATCCTTCACTTTTTATTTCTTCAGGTTCATGATGGAAAATGCAAAGTGGTTTATATTAAGGGGGTATCTGGGCTGAAGCTTTCTGGAGACTGATTCTAAATAGGAGCAGCTACAGAAAAACTGTTCTTTTTCTTGTTTATGTATTAGTTAACCTGGCTTGGGGATTCTGAGAGTTGAAGCCCATAAGTCTTAAAGTGCCAATGTTGAACATCCCTGACCTAAATGATGATGGTTAAGTTTGTGGGTACATTAGTTAGCTCTGAAAAAGTGCTGAGAGAGGTATTTGCTCTTTCAATTAATGTTGATTCATTGTAGACTCTTTATAAATCTGTCAAAAAATATATATCAAAATTTGTTAGTTTACTAACCGTCAAACTCCCTATACTCCATTTTTCTGTCCACTTAAATCAATCTTATATCATAAAAATGCCATTACAGTAGTTTCCACTGAACTTTTTCCAAGAAAACTGCTGAGTAACCAGTGACATTCTGAAACGTCCCGCAGCTTATGTAGAAATATAGTACAACAGGCATACTTTGGTGTTGTATGCAATATTTTAGCTCCAAAGTTGACCCTTTATTATTACACAGAACTGAGATTCCAAGGAATTAGCTCTGGCCTGCATTTGTCAGCCCCTATGGGGGTGCAGGAATAAATGATTTAGACAATTCTAAGCAAGAAAATGGCTCATACAAAATCCAAGTGTTTCCACTTACTGGCAGTGATAAGGAAGCATACATTGACATAAACTTCCAATAATAATTGTTCTACATTCTATATAGTTTAACATTCTAAATTCTTCATAAAATATTAGTGGTGTTATGGATTCCTATTATGAATATAAAGATCATATTTTTTTTAACCCACTAGCTAAGCAATATCAAAGCACTTTATCCCATGGCAAGTTTTGAGAGCACAAGATGCCACCAATTTGCATAAATTAAATAATTATATGGGAATTTCTGGACAGGAGAATTCTTTGGTATATGTGATGTACGACATTTGAAATTGCTCAGTGCAAGAATGAAACAACATTTATTTAAAAACGTTATGATGTGCGACAAATTAGCCAATTATGTTTTGAGTTCTGGAAACAGTATTTTGCAACTTGTCACATGACAGTGAATGCTGTCAATATGTTTTTTTTAAAAGCACTTACTACTTCCTAATTTGATAAAGTACTTCTGCAAAAAAAGTACTTACAACTCATGTTTGTCATAACAAATGTTTTTCAATTTGTATGCAGACTAAATGGTTTTTTTCATACAATAAAATGAATTTATATCTTATATGTCTATTAATGGTTTTTAAAAAGTATGCAGAATATGGTAACTTTTATATTCACAATTATTTGCTAAGGGAAGCTAGCCACAAGTATTTAACCAGCCTAAAATTAAACTACAGAACATAGCAAAATGTCAATACCCATGTCTGTAGTTTACATCCAGTTCTGTATGATAAAGAGTTTCTTTACACATTGGAATTATTGCCATTAAAAAAATCCTGCTGATGTTTAAAAGTGAAATCATATAACTGCTTCAATTAAAACAGTAATGGGAGATTATTGCTAAATTTTTAGCATACCAACAGAACATGGCACAGGGTTCAGAAAAAGGATGAATACCAATTTTAAAAGCTTTGTAAAATAAATATTTATCATCCGAAACTGCGTTGACAATTTTGCGTGTTACATCTGGAGACATTCTTGGGGAAATGACAGAGTGGAGCTGTTTACGAGGTGCAGCAGGATATATCCCTCACAGTGCTCAGAATATAATAAAGCTCTAACTATGCAGGAAAACATTCCTGGGTTGATTCAAAATTATCCATATAGATACTAGCAGGACATTTTAAAAAAGAGGTTTCCCAAACTGTTATTTCTCTGGAAATATTCTGTGGGCCTTTCCACACTGCTGAGATCAAGTGTCATCCATCCATCTATCCATCTTTGAGTTGACAGAAAATCATACTAGTATGAAATTGTGGCCCCCACTGTTTATCCTGCCTCGGTTACTTCTGTTTCTAGTCATTGCAGTCAAATGATTTCCCTCTGAGATCACGGTGTTGCTCATTTGCAAGGAGGCAATCAGGGCTGTTATGTAAATGTGATTTATAAATCAATAAATAAAGACCTTTGTAAGACCCAGGAACATTTATCTTTATAGGGCCTCCCTGCAAATAATAATACAGATGCTTAGGGTTATAATGGTAAATTCCTGAACCTACATTCTTCAAAAGGCACAGAGAATTTTCTTTGGTCCAAAATCACAGGATATTTTTAATTCAATTCAAATTGGCCAGATCAAGTGGACAGTACTTCTTCAATGTATTCCACGGAAATTAGAACATAGGAAATCCCTGACAGTAGAAACAGCCCGAGTGCCTGTTTTAGTGAGAAATTATGGGATGTCCATAAAGGGTATGAAGACAATTCCGTACTTCTTGCTGTTGTTTTCCGCTGGAACGACCTACCTCCCCAACTCCGCGTCATCTCCGACCTCCGCCTGTTCCGCCAGCGTTTAAAAACACATTTTTTCAATCTAGCCGACCTGGCATGAACCGCCCTATACCAACTGAGTATTAGTTTGCCAAAGTTTTAATTTGTGGGATTTTAATTATGTTTTAGCACAGGGTTTTGAGTTTAATGTTGTTTTAGGAGTATTTTGTATATTTGTACTTGTTTTTAATTTTCCTGTGGGTCCCTCTGTGGGAGATGGGTGCGGGATTTAAGTATGAATAAAACTAAAACTAAAACTAAACTAAAACCATCTATATTCATATTAAATTAATTATGAATTAGTGACATCACATATCTTAAGGTGACATGGTGGCGCACTGGTTAGAATGCAGTATGGCAGGCTAACTCTTGCCCACTGCCAGGAGTTCAATCCTGACAGGCTCAAGATTGACTCAGCCTTCCATTCTTCCGAGGTGGGTAAAATGAGGATCCAGATTGTTGGGGGAAATATGCTGACTCTGTAAACTGTTTAGAGAGGGCTGTAAAGCACTAGGAAATGCTATGTAGAGTAACCCTAAGAGCTATCTGACTAGTAGTCATTGAAAGCCTTTTCCTCCATATATTTGTCATTGCATCTCAATATATTAGCTAATATTTGAAGTGTGAAGTAATTGCATTTGATTTTCTTCACCTTTCACCATTAAAGCTCCCACTCACGTCATACTTGCTAGAATTTATAGGATATGACATCTAGTACACCTAAGGATATCAATTTGGGGACAACTGTTATAAGAATAGGAGAAAAAACTCTCTTATCCTCATTTCCTCCTCATCAGGCAAAGTTTGTACAACTTTGAAAATTTCTATTGACATCAATAAAACTTTAAAGACATACAAAAATATACACAAACCGGTAGTCCTTGATTTACGACCACAATTGAGTCCAAAATTTCTGTTGCTAAGCAAGACATTTGCTAAGAGTTTTGCCCCATTTTATGACCTTTCTTGCCAAAGTTGTTAAATGAATCGCTGCAATGGTTAAGTTAGTAAGATGGTTAAGTGAAACATCCCATTCCCATTCATTTGTCAGAAGATCACAAAAGATGGCCACACGGCCCTGAGATACCACAACTGTCATAAGTATGAGTCATTTGCCAAGCATCCTAATTTTGGTCATGTGACTATGGGGATGCTGCAATGATTGTAAGTTCAAAAACAGTCATAAGTCACTTTTTTCAGTGCAATTCAAACCATCACGTAATGCAGGGGTCCCCAACCTTTGCAACTATAAGTCTGAAGGACTTCAGCTCCCAGCTGGCTGGAGAATTCTGGGAGCTGAAGTCCTTCAGACTTAAAGTTGCAAAGGTTGGGGACCCCTGACGCAATGAACTGTTGTCTCTCCTGCGAAATATGTGTGATTTCCCCCCCTAACTAGAGATCCATAGGAATTGCAATTAAGTTTATCATTTCCCACAAATTATGTATTTGTGTATATAATTTATGTACTATGTGTTTATAGTAGAATGAAGTAAAGCCCAAAGTGCAATATTATGTATGATGTACCTTTGACAATGACATTCACAAGGAGAGATTGATCTCTAGTGGCTGCCTCCCTCTGGTTGTCTTGGCAGCAGTTTTGAAGCATCTTGACATTGCTTTTTCCAGGATGTTATTGCTCCCCAATTTCTGATCTTGCCATTAAATTGGGGATTCCAAGGTGGCCCTCCTTTTAAGTAATAAACAGGGGCCACCTGCTTAGTTCTGACTTCAATCAAGGCTGGGCAGATATTGTACCCTACTGAGATGTTGTTTTCTTAGCCATTAGAAAATAATCTCATTCCCCTTCTCCAAATATTAAGTGGTTGTTGGGATTGGAAATCTCAGCAGGAATACCTCCCCTGGAATTTTAGAATGGAGCATTTTGAAAACCTCTGGTTGACCTCCATGACATTCCTGATAACTGAACCCAAACTTTTACCCAAATATTTTCAAATCAGAGTGAAACAAATAGAATGCACCAAATCATATAAATTAAACATTGTCAGCAGGTCAGTCTGGTGCACTTTAAAACAAGCTCAAAAGAAATGATGTTATCTAGATATGCCAGTTCAATCAAAACCTGTCAAATTCATTCAAATACAGTATTATTATCCAGTTAGGATATTGGTGTCCTCCAGAAGCTGCTGCAAATCCTTAGCACAGAGAGCAACTTTATAGATGCTGGAACTTGGAGACAAAAAAGCTGAAAATTACATCAGCTTTCTTCAGCTTGGTATTTCACAGATGATTGAGACAAGCCAACAAGGCTAGTGAGTAGAAATTGTGAGAAATGACATTTCAATTGTCTGGAGGACATCACTTTGTGAAAACTCTCATAATATTTGTTGGTCTTCTTATCTTAAGAACTGTTTTCTACATGGATAGAAGAATCAATATAGATCTATGTGGATACTTGATTAATCTGCATTCTAAAACTTTGAATAGTCTGCATTCTGTCATTACAAAAACATTGCTAAGCATCCATTAAGACCTACCCTGTTTCCCCAAAAATAAGCCCTCCCCGGATAATAAGCCCAATTGGGCTTTTAAGAGTATGTGCTAAAATAAGCCCTCCCCCCCCAAAATAAACCCTCCCTGAAAATATTGCCATTCAGCAGCAGCCATGAGGTGACCATGCTCACCGCCTCCTGCACCTCAAAAATAATAAGACCTCCCCGAAAATAAGGCCAAGCACTTATTTTGGGGGTCAAAAGAAATTAGGTCCCTGTCTTATTTTGGGGAAAACATGGGTATGCCTTTTTAAGAAGTAGTGATTACCTTTTTTTTCAGGTGTTGTGGGACATTCTTGCTTGGACTGATACTGTTTGGTTTTCAGTCTTCATTACACTTGTTGATATGGTTGTGCATTATTTATACTATGATATACGTTTGTTATATTTGTAACATGATGATTTGTCTATGTGTGTATATAATTCTTACTGAAACTTTAGAAAAGAAGATAAAAACTAATACCAATGAAAATAAAGTAAGGAAGAAAAAAGAAAAAAGGAAAGAAATGAAAGAAAAAGCAAAACATGCAAGAAACGGGGGAAAGTTGTGAAAAAATAGAAAAGATACAAAGATACAAAGAAGGTAGGTTCTATAATCTATCCTATATCAAAGCCATTAATCACAAGTTCATTTTTTTAATTTTTAAACAAAAGTCATATAAGAGGTTTCTAGTCACCAATAAATGTATGGTAGCTAGTGTTGTAATCTGTAATCAAAGAATTTATTCATCTCAGCAAAATCTATCAATTTCAGTAATCATTCTTCCATGGTAGGTAGTGTCAAATCTCTGTGCATATAATAATCTCATAATGATTTTATGTTGTAACCATTTCATATTCATTTTTGAAGAAAAAAATGGGATTTAATATCCCAAAATAACCACATAAAACAAAATATATAATCAACAAGATGTTGAGATTCTAGAAAAAATGCAGAGAAGAGCAACAAAGATGATTAGGGGACTGGAAGCTAAAACATATGAAGAACGGTTGCAGGAACTGGGTATGTCTAGTTTAATGAAAAGAAGTACTAGGGGGTCACATGATAGCAGTGTTCCAATAACTCAGGAGCTGCCACAAAAAAGAGGGAGTCAAGCTATTCTCCAAAGCACTTGAGGACAGGACAAGAAGCAATGGATGGAAACTAATCAAGGAGCAAAGCAATCTAGAACTAAGGAGAAATTTCCTGACAGAACAATGAATCAGTGGAACAACATGCCTCCAGAAGTTGTGAATGCTCCAGCACTGGTTGTTTTTAAGAAGAGATTGGACAACCTTTTGTCTGAAATGGTATAGAAGGGGGATGGACGTGAAGACCTCCAAGATCTATTCTATTCTATTCCATTCTATTCGCTAAATATTCAATTTGTTTTGCAGATGCCTATCAGGGTTCTTACCTATTACAACTCATTTTACAAAATCATTTGAAAGACTGATGTAGATCAGTCGTTGAGAGTCAGATTCTATTCCTAGCAGGACATGACATCCATGCTGTAATTGATGTGGCTTTGATTTCCTGTGTGTTAAAAGATTTTGCTTTCTCAGCATGCTAAACATAATACAGATGTGGAATATTGCCAAGAAAGTTTTCTTATGTCTTGTTTGGACCACTTTATTAAGTGTTCTTGAAGGTAACATTATGTACAGCGTGTTGCAAATTGTGCTTCTGGAATGATTTCAAAAAGTATGAGATGAGACTCTGTGCTTTTAAGTTAACAGAAGTATCAGGAACTCAATGTGGTAAACTTATTGTTGTACTGAAGTTGTGACTGTTTTACATTGACAGCATCATGACTTTACTGATATTGGATGGGATCCAGGCTTGTAGATTATCTAATTATTCATGACAAACTCAAGCCCCCCTTGATTTCAGAAGAAAGACAAATTTCTCTTTGGACCTAGTCTAGTCTACCATAGTGTAAAGTCAGCCCATTATCTTGTGTGGACTGATTATATTTAAAAACTGGTTCTCAGGGATTTTAAGTGGTCTCAATACATATTGCTGTAATTGTGTGGGTTTTAGCCAAATGAACATTTTAAAACAGTGAATTGACTTGTATAGTTTGAAGGCAATTTTTTGACAGAACTATACCATCCAGATGGAGAAATTCATTCTTTTCCAATAGTGATTTCTGCACAACTCCACCTTTCAAAGATATTTTAATAAAAGATCATTTTACTCCTAGACAGGTAGTCTTTGAAACCTGCCTATTAGTATTATAGTTGTAAGCCAGGACAATTATAAAGTGAGTTATCACATGGCCGACCTGATTTTATGACTGCTGCAGTCATTAAGAAAACCAATATTCACTATGGAGCATTTTTGCTGAAAAAACAGAAGTAAATACCAGTTTTCAGAAAAACATTGTTAAATGTGATCATTTGATGCTGCAAACAGCAAATGTCACTGGAGGGGGCACTACCATCAGAAGTTCAGAATGAGACCATGAGTAGCTTCTGAGGAGTCTGTTATAACTTCCAAAAGTCACTAAGTGATGCATCATAAGTCAATCTTATGTTCTATAGTTAATATTAATGCATTCACTTTTCTGGTATAATTCAAGGACAGCGAAAATATTTAAGTGCTAAAGAGAGATAGCAACGGAAAGAAAGACAGGATGTTTTGACTCATAGAAATTATGAATGACTTAACACATGCTTTTCTATGATAAAGTATTATTTTGGAAAGATCACAGTGCAGTGGTAGTGACTACAGTGGTACCTCGGATCACGAACTTAATTTGTGAAATGACTCTGGTCGCGATCCGATTTGGTTGTGATGCGAGGCACAATTTCCCATAGGGTTCAATGTAAATCCGATTAATCCGTTCCGACCTTGTTTTTTGGTTGTGATGCGAGGCACAGTTTCCCATAGGATTCAATGTAAATCCGGTTAATCCGTTCTGACCTTGTTTTTTAAATGTCCGCGGCTCCGGTTCGTGAAGCGAAACGGAGGTCGTGAATCCGGGCATTTTTACGAACTTTTCCGTTCGTGATGCGAGGGCGGAGTTCGTGATGCGAGGCGGAGTTCGTGAAGTGAGGCGGAGTTCGTGCAGCAGAGCATTTTTTACGAACTTTTCCGTTCGTGCAGCGAAACGGTGTTCGTGAACCGGGGCACATTTTTTGGGAAATTTTTGGTCGTGAAGCGAATTGGACGTGATGAGAGGCGTTTGTGGTCCGAGGTACCACTGTATTTGCATCCAAAACATCAGCCACTGTTTCAGCCACTGACATTTTTAAATAAATAAATAAAAGCCTTAGGACAGGGGTCTTCAACCTTTGCAACTTTAAGTCTGAAGGACTTCAGCTCCCAGACTTCTCCAGCTAGCAAAGGCTGGGGAAAGGGGAAAATGCCCCCGTTTTTGTGGAAAATGGGCAAAAAACTTGGGAGCGTTTTTCCCTTCTCCCACCCCTGCTGAAGCCTGCAGAGTGTTCCTGGGGGCTGGGGAGGACAAAAACTTTTTTTTTATTGGGTAGTTTGCAGGCACTCCCTTAGTTCCTGCCAAAATATTTTGTGGAAATTGAATTAAAGAAATATTCTGGTCAAATTCAATACATTTTTAAAGTACAGTTATCATCATGGATATTAGTACCTCATTGCTGTTTATTTCTATAAAAACTCATGGAATGTCATGGAATAACCTTTAATATTGTACCTGATCAGGGTGAATATGTCAGGAGTTGATCATGATAAGCAGTTTTTCACAAAAGCAAAATCTGAGAAGAAAAAAATAATCTTTGATCAGTAATGAATAACTACACAATTTTTTTGTGCAAAAAATTAAAATATTATCTGCACTAGTGTGCACTAAATGTTGTACCAAAGTCCATTATTCTTTTCTCCACTACAAAGTCCATTATTCTTTTCTCCACTTCTATTTTTCGACTTTCTTTTTGAGATGCATTCAAATGTTTTTCAGTTTTCTTTATTGTTGCAAAATGATTGTTGCTTCTGTTTTCTATCATTTTGTGGTTTTATATTTGGTTGCTTTCTTAAACTTCTTATGTAATCTATCTCACCCACAATTCTTTAGCCAACTTAAAACTAAGATACAGGAATGAATGTGTTATGGAATCCTTTTATTAATATTATCATTATAATTTTGAATTAAAATGTTTTTTTCAAAGTAACTAAATGAGACATGTAAAAATGGCAAGAGAAATGTTTACATAGCACTAATTCTAATATTTATTAGTGATAATTGTGGTGGAAAATCATGAAATTATGCTTCAAGAATGTCATGACAAAATGTACCTTATTTACCTGGACAAAATGTGTTTATGATAATGATTACACTAGCTATACTAAATTTAATTATTTTAATTAAGTTTAAATGTAAAACAAAATTTAATTTGAGACTGTTAGGCCCACTACTATTTTAAATTCAACTTCTCACATGCTATTCAAAGCCCAGAAATAGACCCCAGCTCAATGTTTTGATGTTCAGGAAGGAAAAACTCGCTGTACTAAGTAAGTTATTCCATTCACTAACTCTACCAATGCGATGATTGAATCACCTTTTGAAAAATGTTGCTGTGACAATAGCATTAATTGTTTATACATTTATCACATCTGTAGGACATCATTCAGAATGTTCCACAATGATGTACAGATCAAGAATATGAATCTGTACATCACTGGCATATAGCAATCAAAACTATAAAAATTTACAAATACCATCCCAATCCAAATCAGCTAAATGTTGGACATGTCACCAGACACCTGGCTCGTACTATCAAATGTGGTGGACATGTGTAGAAGCAAAAAAATACCGGATAAAAATACATGCATGGTTGGAAAAGATGATACAACAACATATAGACTTAAAACATGAAATATTCCTGTTGGGGATTTTACCAGAAACTTTTAGTAAAGAAAATGTATATTTGATCATCCAGGTCATAAAAGCAGCTAGGATTGTATTTGCACAAAATAGGAAAAGCAAAGAGATCCCCACAGAGGAGAATTAGGAAAATATTAGAATGTGCAGAAATGAACAGATTAACATTGGCAGTTAAAGAGAAAGAACGAACTGATTATTATATTATATGGGAATCATTTTATCGATGGTTAGAGAATAAATATAAGAATTAGAAGTAAAACTGGCTGTGTAAAAATGCATTAATAGAGTTAACTTAATAGAGCTAAATAAATTAAGAAGAGGATTTTTATAGTATTAGATATTTAAGGTATTGATATTAAACTGGAATAGATAAATAATTAATAAGTGTAAATTTTAATTGTCATTGCACAAAATATTTGTACCCAGTTGACACACTGTTTAATGGATGATAAATTGTTTATATTAAAATAAAATAAAAACTTTTTTTTAAAAAGTATACAGCCATTGTGACCTTACCAACTTAGCCCAACACCTGGGGAATCAGCCAAGTCTTTCAGGCTCCTGTAAAAGAGAAAAAGGCTGGGAGTATTTGAAGCTCTGGTTGGATGCTGGTCAAGAGACCAGGTAGCACATCCGAGAAAGGAGACCTCCTGGGTCCCATCTTGTAGGACCAACAGACACCTTCATAATTCACAAATAGGATCCTACCTTAACAGGGTTGTCTGTCAAAATGAACAGCCCTGTGTTCACCTTCTGATTAAAACTAGATAATATGCATGGCCATTGCAAGGATACATTGATGTCATCGCCTTCAATGTGCAGAGAGATAAGAATTTATTTGAATGATACTGTAAAAGTAAAACAGGATTTATTTTAGTAATATGGTCCAATGATGGCCATATAAGCTAAGAAAAAGTCACAGCATGGACTTCCAATGCAAAATTAGTGCAACCTTCTGCAAATTGCTCTGCTTTGGTGCCCCACACACTGCTGGAATAGTACATTAATTTATCAGAGTCTTTTCAGAACTGCTGCCTTGCTACAGGTTTGCCCAGGTTTGGGAGAACCTGTAGCTAATGTTATGGCCAGTTCAAAGAACATGCAAATCCCACTCCTGGCTGGCCCCTCCCCTCTCGCTACTCCCACCCCTCCCAGGAGTCTCCACCTGGCCCAATTTGGATGTGAGGTAAGGGCAGAGCCCGTGCAGAGGCTCAGGGAGGGGAAAACGGGCCTCCTGGAAGTTCTAAAGAGCCTCCAGAGCCTGGGGGATGTAGTTTTCACCCTTCCAAAGGCTCAAGGAAAGCCTCCAGAACATGGGGAAGGCAAAAGCAGGAGCCTTGCCATGGAGGCGACTGACCAGCCCACCATGGCTACATCCATCCAGCAACCAGGCAGAGAACCCATTGCTGAAATTTTTGAAGCCCACTCCTGGCCACCTGGTGTCTTTTGTAGGCCTTGGACTATAACCCCCATCAATTTCAACCAAAAAAGCTAATGACAAGAGTTGCTTAGATGCCACCAGAGTTGCTGGCTTTGGACATGGAACTTTCTGTAACTGAGAAAAAAAATGAATCTTGCTTTAAACAAATTACCTCTCAGGCCAAGAATGCATTTCCTGCAGATGCTATTTGACTGTTGCCTAGAAAAGGGTTTCTCATAATGCAATGACTTCATCAAGTGATTTACTCTTCCAAGTTCTTCACATGAATGAGGACATCTTGTTTAGTGATGCTATTACTAGGAATGTGAGTAACAATCTAAAGCATAGAGGATCCTTCCACTGAACAGAGAAAAAGGTATATTAACTTTCATGTGCTTCCTGATTAGTGCTAATGTTTTTTTAGATCAAAAATGTTTAAAGGCAACTATTTCATTTGATGAGTAATAATATAGAAAACTTTATGATCCAGTGATAAAGGAGGGATGAGGTCTAAACATTATAACTGATTGAATTTATTTATTTATATCCCACATTAATTATTTTTATAAGTAACTCAGGGCAGCAAACATATTGAACACACCTTCTTCTTCCTGTTTTCCCCACAACAATTCTGTGACATGAGTTGGGGTAAAAGACAGTGACTGGCCCAATATCACCAAACCAGCTTTCATGGCTAAGGAGAGCCTAGAACTCACACTTTCCTGTTTTCCGTTCTGGTGCCTTAACCACTAGATCAGGAGTATCAAACTCAAGTCCCATCAGCTGGATCCAGATCCATTTTCACTGGCAGAAGGTTGCAGGAGGCTGTTGCAGCCAAAAAAGAAGCCCATTTTCATTGGCAAAGCACTCGGGCTACTAAAGGCATTCCTGTCACATGTGACATAGTGCTGGCCACACCCACCCCAGTCCCCTGAGGTCAAACACAACCTTGATGTGGCCCTCAATGAAATTGAGTTTGACCACCACCCCTGCACTAGACTAAGTTGACCAGACGTCCCACTTCTGGCGGGACAGTCCCGGTTCACCTTCAGATGTCCCGCGCCCTGCCGCCTCTTCAAAATGTCCCGCTTTTTGCAGGCAGGCGGCGGGCGCTCTGTACGCGCTCAGAGGCGCGTGCCTCTGAGCGCCGGCTTGGGTGGGGAGGGCATGGGGGCCGAGGAGGGGGGGCCCGCATGCGCTCCGCCGCATCACCCGCCTGCACAGAGGGCGTCAGAATGGAGGGCGCACTCCCACCCACCCCCGCGGCACCCTCTTTAAAGGCAGCGGCCGCCGCCACTGCCTTTAAAGAGGGCCCTGTGGGGGTGGGTGAGAGCGCGCCCCGACCCTGATGCCCTCTGAGCAGGTGTGTGACACGCTGGAGCGCGCACAGCCCTTCCTCCTCGGCCCTGACGCCCTCTGCGCAGGCGTGTGATGCGCCAAAGCGCGCCACCCCCCCGCCTGTCGACGGTGTCCCGCTTTGGGACTTTGAATATCTGGTCACCTTACACTAGGCCAAACTGATTCTCTGATTAGTTACAACAGTTAACCAATTTGGAGCAGAATCTTTACAATTTTGTCTGACAGAAAATATCTAAAAGGATTTTTTTGTTTACACAAATTGTGATACAGATGTTATTAGAAATGTAAGTTGAATATTTATTGAGTGCTTTTGATTCCCACATACAGCCTAGAATCTGTTTTTAAATTAAAATACCCATATTTTTCAGAGTATAAGACGCACCTTTTTCCCTCAAAAAAGAGGCTGAAAATCTGGGTGCGTCTTATACACTGAATACAGCTTTTTTGCCTCATGAAACCCCACCCCCTTCACCAAAATGGCCATGCATAGCCTTTAGGAGGCTTCTAGAGTGCTCCTGGGGGCTGTGGAGGGAGGAAATGAGCTATTTATGCCCTTGGGGGGGGGATTGGCCCGTTTTCACAAAAAATGGGCTGTTTTAGGGAGATCTGCAGAGTGCAAAAACTTTTTCTTAAATTTGCCTCTTCAAAATCTTGGTGCGTCCTATACTCCGGTGTGTCTTATACGCCAAAAAATACAGTAGTCTGAGACTGGGCAGCAGCTTCTGGAAAGCTAGTGTGTGATTTAGTGTTTGACATTTTCAAAGCCTATTTTGCAGTTTGTAATCTTTGAGGGGGAACTAGAAGTCAGAAGCAAGGCAGACATCATAAATAAGAGAGATAGAACACTGAAACACAGGAATGGAGAGTAAAATATTATGTTTGCATTTATAGAATAAGGCAAATTGAGAAACAATGAATCTAAAGAAATATCATTACTCTGATATTTCAGAAAATTTCTGGGAAGGAATTTAGTAAAACATAATTATACCAAAGGGCAAAAACAAATGATTCTTCATTTTATCCCTGAGTGTGTTAAAATGAATATAGCATAATATACCAATTTTGGATCCGTGAAATCATTTGCCCAACAAAATCTGTTTCTAGCAGAATGTTGTGATATCATGCTGCGAAATAAAAAGACACAAAAAGGAGCTTATTATGAAAATATGAACAAAAATTTCATCTTCACGAGAAATATGCAGAAATGGAAAAATGTTGAAAAGTATATACAAAATGTATATAAGAAATCTGTATGGTAAGTTTCCAATCCATTCAGAATGGCAGATTGTGGTTCCAGTCCCATTAACAGGCAACAATTTACAATATCTTTATATTCATGTCTATCAAAACTTTACAGAGCTATTGGAAATAATACTGGAAGTAATTAGCTTGGATGATCACCAAGGGAATGACATTGGCTGATTCCAGCTTTAGTTCTTTTTTATATATAACAGTAATAGTATAGGATAGAAATGGAAAATAAGACAACAGGTGATCCTTCTTCTCTTCTGCACCATGGAAAAAAATAATTTGGTAGAGTGGGATAATGTATCCCATAATACATAGTCTTTAAGCTGTTTATCAGAATAGCATTCCAAATGAAACAACAAAATTCTTTACCCTGCAATACCGATATTTCATTCATTACTTTTTGTTTCATTATAAATTTCACTGCCTTCTTTAGATATATTTAGTATTAGTTGAATGGCTCTAGTAAATCAGTTAATGTCAGATGCTGCTTAACTATTTATAAAAACACTATTGTATTTCACTGTCAGCCTGCAATCTAAACTCATATAATTTCCTGTGTAACAAACCTACATATAAGGGTATTACATGACAACAATACGGTGAATTTTCTTTTGCCCTGTCAACTAACTTCATATAACTTCATGACAGGGAATGACTTGGAACTCATTCAAACTGAATTCTTAGCCAACGGGGCCTTTGAAGTGTTTACTCACATGATCATTTCAATATGTACCCAACTCATAAATCTTCCACATTTGTTTCTTTGGATCTCAAAAATCTTGGCAGCTTTGCTATGTTATATGGGTAGAAAATGTAAATAATATTGCAGCCTGTTTATATTAAAAAGCAATTTCATTCTCAAATCCAATTCCATCTTGATAATAAAAAGAAGGATTAGGGGAGACATGATAGCAGTGTTCCAATATCTGATAATTGATAATTGATAACAATAACAAAGAGTTAGACATCCTGCATAGCCGAGCTAGAAGTTAGAAAGAAGGATGGCCTAGACCTAGAGCAAATAGAATATGTATGAAATAATTCCTGGAGCATTCATTAGGAAAGGCGTAGGAATAGGGACTGCTAGAGACCAATAGAACGAATTGTTAGAGCATTGCTACAATATTTATTAGATTATATTTCTTATATATCCCACCTTATCCTACCTTCTGCTTTAGTGAAATTGTATAAAGCTTTCTTAATCCTTTGTTCTGGGTCCTGGGATTTTGCTAGCCGGGACCCCTTTTGCTGAAGCACTTCAATAAAAAGAAACAAAACCTGCACATCATGTCTGGTATTCTTTACCATCTTCAGCACCAAGCTCAGACCTAAATTGGGGACAACAACAGTAAATGGCATACAGATAGTGTGTAATCCTAGTGGGATACTAGCAGTTTGCTTCCTATGTTTTCAGAGAATCAATAAGAGCAGAGATCTGGATTTCCTCAATTCTTCATTGATTCTATGCCTTCTACTAGTTGCCTTGGGAGAGTGAAAGGAAACAGTTTCTTGTCAGTTCTATTCCCCTTTCTTCCTCGTATTTTTTCAAGACCAAAGAAAAGAAACAAGCAAATTGCAAATGACTTTTTCAAGCTACAAAGGAGAGAAATGCCATTCTTTTTAGCAAATACTTCAAACAATACGACAGCTTAGCTCCGTGATGGCAAACCTATGGCACGCGTGCCAGAGGTGACATGCAGAACTCTCTCTGTGGGCACACGCACCATTGCCAGCTGCTCTTCCGGGTTCTGACACACACACATACACACCAGCCAGCTGTTCTCTTCTGGGTTCGGGTGCTCTGGAGCATTCACACTCCAGTTTCAGCACTCGGTACCGAAAAGCTTAACCATCACTGGCTTAGCTAGTACTTAAGATTCTGCACAAATGGTGGAAAGAGTTTTATAGCACATCAGCCAAGCATTCTCCAGCTATCCTTTTGCCTCAATCATTTTTCTAAACAATATTAGACATCAGTTTTTACTTGGAAATAATTAATTAGTTAAAAATGGGAAAGCCTCTGATAGTAACCAATCAAATTGTCTAAAAGCAACATTGGCTGACAAATTCTTCCACTGACTTCTTTATTCATACATATTTATTTTTTTTCATTTTTTTTATTTTTCAAATTTATACCCCGCCCTTCTCCTTGTAGTTAACAACACATTCCAAATGCTTAAAAACTAGAACCTTTTATTGCTGTCCATTTTTCAAGAAAGGTAGTGACACAGCTCCTTCCAAATATTTTCCAGTTAGCCTCCTAAATACTCCCAGAAAACCATCTTTCTGTTCTACAAGCTTATGGATTGGTTAGAACAGGAGAAACCTCTAACCAACAAGTCCAGCTAAGCAATGAAACCCAGCTGGATGACTTGGGCCATTCACTCTCTCAGACCAACCTATTTCACAGGATTGTTGTTGTGGGAATAATAGGAAGAAGAAATATGTTGGATGTGTTCACTACCTTGAGTTATTTTTAAAAATAATAAAGGCAGGATACAAATAAATAAATAAATAAATAATAAATAAATAAAGCAAAGCAGCCAGGTCAATGATGAACCAATGGTCCATTCTATAGTTTAATATACATTTCCTATATTGATTTAAAATAAATTAACCCTTGATTAGTTAGACAAGTTTAGTTTAGTTTAGTTGATTATCTAGACCCGTGCCAGTCCGGCTTCTGACCCGGGCACAGCACCGAGACGGCATTGGTCGCGTTGGTTGATGATCTCTGGAGGGCGCGGGATAGAGGATATTCCTCTATCCTAGTCCTATTAGACCTCTCAGCGGCTTTTGATACCATCGACCATGGTATCCTATTGCGCCGACTGGGGGGGTTGGGGCTGGGAGGCACAGTTTTGCGGTGGTTCTCGTCCTACCTCTCTGGTCGGTCGCAATATGTGTTGGCAGGGGGGCAGAGGTCGGCCTCGAGGCCCTTCATATGTGGGGTTCCTCAGGGGTCGGTCCTCTTGCCCCTACTATTCAACACATATATGAAGCCGCTGGGTGAGATCATCCGTGGTTTTGGGGTGGGATATCATCTGTACGCTGATGATACTCAGTTGTACATATCCACCCCAGACCACCCCAACGATGCCGTTGAGGTTATGTTCCAGTGCTTGGAGGCCGTACGGATCTGGATGGGTGGTAACAAACTCAAGCTCAACCCGTCCAAGACTGAGTGGCTGTGGCTTCCGGCGCCCCGGTTCAGCCAGATTATTCCAACTCTGGCCATTGGGGGCGAAACACCGGCCCCCGTGGAGAGGGCGCGCAATTTGGGTGTCCTCCTGGATTCCCGGCTGTCTATGGAAGATCATGTGGCAGCCGTGGCCAGGGGGGCGTTCCATCAGGTACGCCTGATGCGCCAATTGCGCCCCTTACTGGACCGGGGTGCCTTACGCACAGTCACTCAAGCACTCGTCACCTTTCGACTCGACTACTGTAATGCTCTCTACATGGGGCTTCCCTTGAGGTGCACCCGAAAGCTGCAGCTAGTCCAGAACGCAGCCGTGCGGGTGATTACGGGAGCGCCTAGACACTCCCACATAACACCTATCCTGCGCGAGCTGCACTGGCTTCCTGTTGTCTTTCGGGTGCGCTTCAAGGTCTTGACGACCATCTTTAAAGCGCTCCATGGCTCGGGGCCTAGTTATATGCGAGACCGCCTCCTGCCCCATACATCCCTCAGACCGATACGCTCCCACAGAGAGGGCCTCCTCAGGATGCCGTCAGCTGGACAATGCCGACTGGCGACACCCAGGGGAAGAGCCTTCTCTGTGATGGGGCCAGCCCTCTGGAACGACCTACCCCCTGAACTCCGCACCATCTCCGACCTCCGCCTCTTCCGCAAGTGTCTGAAGACACATTTATTCCATCTAGCTGGCCTAGCGTAACCTCCTTTATTGACTATTAGACAGTTTTAAATTTGGGATTTTTAATTCGGTTTTTAGCACAGGGTTTTACTAGAATAAGTTTTTTAAATTTTATGTTTTGTATGTATTTTAACATTCCTGTGTGCCGCCCTGGGTCCGTTTGGAGAAGGGCGGGATATAAATTTAATAAAATAAAAATAAATAAATAAAATAAATAGTTTGCCTAATTAGGATGCTGTATGAGAACACCATTAACACAAGTGAGAAGTGGTAGCAATGATCAACTCTCTGCAAACATCTCAGTCTAAAAAAGAGTTAAACAAGATTGCATTCTATTCACCTTTCTTTTCAATATTTATGTAAAGTCAATAATCACTGCCTCAACCAAGCTCCTAATCCTAATGTCAGACAGCTGGCTATGGTCCCTGTTTCATAACGATGTAGGTATTGTTTTCCTAACCCAGGTGTGTCTCAAAAATATGTTCATGGGCCCTAGCAAATTCCTGTTGGAATGAAAAGCCTTCAATAAATTTCTCCAAATTCAAATTCATAATCTTCAGTGGGTTGAGAAGATCACAAACACTAATGGTATGTTTAATAGATTGATAATAAGCCTCAATGAGATATGTGTGTTAGTTCATATGATGGCTTAGTTCATCTCTTTCTGGAAAGAAAATTTGCTTACATTTTACAACAGTGTAAGATTCAAACTATTTGAGCGTGCTCGGACTGAGTGCTGAACATCTACTTTTCAAAAATATGCTGAAGAAAATATATTTATTCACTTACACTTAAATGCTTGCCTTCTTTATAGGGTTTCATTCCTACTCTTCTCGTGATGACTTCTCATGTTCCCCACCCCGGTTCTTTCAATGTATCATCTAAGGAGTCATCTGCCAACATTTCTTCTTTATTCGTGGATAATGTAATTAACAAAACTGAATGGATTCAATCCTCCAACACCAACACCCCCCTAGTCCTCTCTTGGATCTTGAACAAACACTCAGAACACATTTGGAGAACACTTGTATTTGGTCATAGTTTAAGAAACATCAATTCAGGATGTAAATTCTGATTTCAACTCCATTTCACCTATGATTAGAGCCATGATGATGCAGTTGTTAGCACAAATGCAACCTAGCAGCTATTTGTTATCCCCCTAAAAAAGAACTAAAATATATAGACATTGCCAAACTCCTTATCTAGTCAAATGCTTCCTAGATTGACTATGTGGTTATATATCTATGTAGAACTTTAATCAATCATTTAAAAGAGCCCTTTGTTTTAATTCTCCATACTCAACATCTGCAATCAATTTGTTTATAAGTTCTAGATAATATCTAGTTTTCAGCCCCTTGAGTAATTGGGGCTATACATTTCTTTTTCCAATGTTAAATAAAATGTTTCTTATCAATAAAAAGAAAATCATTTCAATTGTCCAGGCATTCATGTGCATGCAGCAAGTAAATAAGAAGCTCAAAATAATATGGATGCCTGAAAATATTAAGTTTTGACACAAAATCCAAGTAATATGTTAATTATTTTCCCCATAATAGTTTCAAGGGCCTATAAGTTTAACATATAGCATGACAAAGAGGCTCAACAAGTTATTTTCCAATATACCACAATCCATAATGATTTAAAATAATTAAATTATTATTGCAATAATGATTCGTGTCAGATATATTATTCTTAAACTCAAAGTAGCCCCATTAACTAAATAGTGTAAGTCAACACTTGGAAAATCAAATTTGCTCATTTTTAATTGAGAAATACATCTTTTCCATGATGTTTGGAAAACAAAAAGTGGCAAATATTTTATCAAAGCTTTGCATTCGCTGAACTTTGAATAGCACCATTCCTAGAGATTTTTAGGAAAGAACTCAGAACCTAATTATTTCAAAATTAATTTGCAGTTGACATTTCTCATTGTCAACTCCAAAGAGACAGTCTTATACATTCTTCAGGTAGAATGTAAAACAGGAGATGCCACGTCTGTCTGACTTTTCTATCAATCTTGCAAAGAACCAAGTAAAGAAAATACTTTCAATATTGTATTATTGTATATTCAATAATAATAAGCTTTTGTTTAAAGAAAAACAGGAAGGTAAATAACAACATCAAATAATATTTTTATTATTATTATTAAATTTATATAACCGCACCCTCTCCCCGAAGGGACCCGGGGCGGTGCACAGGAAGTTAAAACAAACAGTGCAAAATATAAATAATTAAAATCGAATTAAATAGGTTATCCCTGTGCTAACATTTAGAAAGTTAAAACATAATCCATTTAAAAACCCAATTAAAACAATTTATAATACAGACTGAAGGCTAGGTAAATAACTTAGGCCAAACCGGCCTGATGGAACAAAAGTGTCTTTAATTTCTGGCGGAAGGTGCGGAGGTCCGTGGTTGTTCTGAGGTTGGGGGGTAGGTCGTTCCAGAGGGTTGGGCCCACCACAGAGAAGGCCCTTATTATCAATATTAGTTGTGCTCTCCAAGTAACAAAGTAACTGACATTTTAAGAACCCAACCACCTTTGTCCTCCAGCTGAAAAGAAGAACGGGACAAGATCATCAGGTTTATCTTGCAAGTTGAAAACCTATTTTCAGTTTCAAGTAGTTTATTTGGCAAAACTCAAAATATGGAAAGTCTGATTTGGACATATTTTTTTGTATGGAAAGATAAGTAGAGTCTTCACATGATTGACATATTCCTATAGAGGTTGTCATCTTCAAAATATTTGGTATGTTGATAACAAAGAGGTACAAGAAGCCTTTCTTGCCCTTGTGTACTGATTACACATCCATACTAATTCTGACCAGCTTTGGACAAGATGTCTAAAAGTCACATATTTCCACTTCTTGCTTCCCATAAGAATTGTCAGTGGCAGGATCATATTCAGGAGTGGGTTGCTGCTGGCGTTGCTGCTGGTTTGCTTCACACACACGTGCGTAGTTGACTGCAAATTGTTCTGCACACGCGTCAAACATGAAAAAATGACTAAAACACAAGCTGGCAAAGGCAGCAGGGACCAGGGAACCGGTTCAAGGACATGGCCAGCCTGCCATCCCTACTGGTTCAGCGACCCAGTTCCAATTTCCACTACCGGTGTGCCCGAACTGGTGCAAACTGGTAGCAACCCACCTGTGATCATATTCAACCACAAAGTAATTCTAAATTAACCGGTCAGTTAATCCAATTCCGCAAAGCACTTACCACTACCTGTCTATATTCTGTCCTCTCTGCTCCACTCCCAATAAGAACACCAGACTAGAATAGAATAGAATGGAATGGAATGGGATGGAATGGAATGGAATTCTTTATTGGACACACAAGGAATTATTTGAATGGAATGAATTCTTGATTGGACACACAAGGAATTTATCTTTGGTGCATATGCTCTCAGTGCACCTAAACAAAAAGATACATTCATCACGATTCATAAGATACAACACTTAATGATAATCATAGGATGCAAATAAGCAATCAAATCATATTAGGAAACAATCAATATAAATTGTAAGGGTACAAGCAACAAAGTTACAGTCATAAGTAGGAGGAGATGGTGATAGGAATGATGAGAAGATTAATAGTAATAGTAATGCAGCCTTAGTGAAAGATTTGACAGTGGTGAGGGAATTGTATTTGTTTGGCAGAGTGATGGCATTCAGGAAAAAACCGTTCTTGTGTCTGGTGGTCTTGGTGTGCAGTGCTCTATAGCATTGTTTTGAGGGTAGGAGTTGAAACAATTTATGTCCAGGATGTGAGGGGTTTGTAAATATTTTCACGGCCTTCTTTTTGACTCATGCAGTGTAACAGTCCTCAATGGAAGGCGGGTTGGCAGTACAGTAATTGTTTTTTTTCTGCAGTTCTAATTATCCTCTGAAGTCTGTGTCTGTCTTGTTGGGTTACAGAACCAAACCAGACAGTTATAGAGGTGCAGATGACAAACTCAATAATTGCTCTGTAGAACTGTATCAGCAGCTCTTGGGGCAGTTTGAGCTTCCTGGGTTTCTGAGTCTATCAATAGTTGCTGCTTTCCTTCTCCAAGACAAAGGACACATTCTTTCAAAATAGCAACTGGCTTTAATGAGGCATTATTGAACATCAAAGCAAGTGTTATTTTTATTATTATTTTAAATACATATTACAGAGAATGTTACTATTTATTTTTCTGAAGAAACTATTTCAATGTAAACTGTCAGGAGTCTATATATAGTTGGCAATATACAAATGCTATAATAAATAAATGTGAGTCAAGATTGTTCTCTTCTAAAACTGAATTGAGCCTGTACAGATAGCCTGTCTCATCCTTAATAGCTTGAGAAGTTCACCCAAAAATTTATATGGCAGAAGATCAAAAACAACTGATAAAATGCAGATGTATGCTTGTTGCTTTAAACCAGACCACCAAAACCATTAGTAAACAGCACCTAACGATTTAGAAGTGTATGATTTGTAAGCAGCCTTAAAAGCAATGTATAGCAGATTATAATATATGTCCCTTCCATTTTCCTTCCACTAAATGACACACTGCTGAATTCATGCTCTATACTTAAACTAAGAATTATAGTGTTGCTTTACCAGTGGCTTTCCAAGCTGGTGCAATAGAGGAGAGAAAAGGGCTACTTTGTTTAATGTTTTCCATTCTTTGTCTTTCTTTGATTAAGATTATAACCTTTTCAAAATTCAATATTTAATCCCAATAACTTTGTATACTGATATATCATGCGCGAGTTCTGGGGGCTTTTTCAATGCCATTGAAAACTAGAATCTTTTAAGGATGTAAATTAGTTTCAGCTAAAATGCAGGATCCCCAACCTTTTCCCAAGACTTGCGGTGTTGCGGTGGTTCTCCTCCTTCCTCTCCGGTCGGTCGCAATTTGTGTTGGCAGGGGGGCAGAGGTCGACTTCGAGGCCCCTCACTTGTGGGGTGCCCCAGGGGTCGGTCCTCTCGCCCCTCCTGTTTAACACCTATATGAAGCCGCTGGGCGAGATCATCCGTAGTTGTGGGTTGGAGTACCATCTGTATGCTGATGATACTCAGCTATACATATCCACCCCCAACCATCCCAGTGATGCCGTTGAAGTGATGACCCGGTGTTTGGAGGCCGTGCGGGTCTGGATGGGGAGTAACAAACTCAGACTCAACCCATCCAAGACCGAGTGGCTGTGGTTTCCGGCGCCCCGGCATAGCCAGCTGACTCCAACGCTGGCCATTGGGGGCGAGTCATTAGCCTCCGTGGAGAGGGCTTGCAACTTAGGTGTCCTCCTGGACTGGCCGTGACCAGGGGGGTGTTTTACCAGGTCCGCCAGTTGTGCCCTTTCCTTGACCGGGACGCCCTCCGCACAGTCACTCAAGCACTCGTTACGTCCCGCCTAGACTATTGAAACGCTCTCTACATGGGGCTCCCCTTGAGGTGCACTCGGAGGCTCTAGCTGGTCCAGAACGCGGCCGCGCGGGGGATTTTGGGAGCCTCACGGTGCTCCCACGTAACACCTCTCCTGCGCGAGCTGCACTGGCTGCCGGTGGCCTTTCGGGTGCGCTTCAAGGTGTTGGTGACCATCCATGGCATAGGGCCTAGTTATTTGCAGGACCGTCTCCTACCACATACCTCCCTTCGACCGGTCCGCTCCCACAGAGTGGGCCTCCTCAGGGTGCCGTCAGCTGGTCAATGCCGGCTGGCGGCGCCCAGGGGAAGAGCCTTCTCTGTGGCGGGTCCAACCCTCTGGAACGACCTACCCTCCGAACTTCGCACCATCACGGACCTTCACCTTTTCCGCCGCTCATTAAAAATGCACTTGTTCCATCTCGCTGGCCTTGCTTAGAGTTAGTGTATGCCTATATTTCGGGTTAGATTTAAAAAAAAAATCTAACCCGATTTATTTCGGGTTAGATTTTAACATTGGATTTTTAAGGGTTTCCATTTTTAGAGTTGGGTTTTTAAATTAATTGTCTTTAGCACAGGCTAAATTGTTTAATTTTAGTTTTAACTTTTGTAGAATTTTGTATTGTTTGTATTTTTTTATTTTTAAGTTCCTGTGCGCTGCCCTGGGTCCCATTCGGGAGATAGGGAGGGATAGAAATCTAATAAAACTAAACTAAACTAAACTAGACATCATACTAAGAAAGCTTTCAAATTTGAATGCAAATACAAGAAAGGTAGCTACCCTTGTAGTTGAATTATCTGAAAATGTTAATATCTATCCTTTCAATTACCTGAAGTTATCTTTAATTGAATCAAGAATACTGGAAGAAGGCAATTATCTGCTGCTAGATGTCAGTCCTTCTTAGGGCACCAGTTTGGAGAAGATGGGTAGTATATCACTATTCTTCATTCCAAGTCATATTAGCATCCCTACAATTTTGAGAGTTATTCCCCCTAAAACGTGGAAAAGGCAACTGTGAATCTGGTTATGAGATGAAGGAATAAAATGGTTCTCTGTCTTGAAGTAAAAAAATGCTACCAGTTCACCAGTATTTCTGACAATCAGCTGTGACACACAATTTATATTAGCTAGAATAGTTGGATTTCCTGCTTTCTAGATAATCTAAATTGTGTGGCACAGCGGATTCACCCCCCCCCCTTGCTGTTCTACTTATCTTTGCAGGCATGCTCGGAAGCAGGCTCCGCCCACCCACTTTTGATACTCTGTGCATATGTGGAAGGTCCTGCACATGTGCAGAAGGTCATGAGCATGCACGGAGGTAGCGCACGCGCTCACATTTGCGAACAGGTAGCGAAGGTAAGTTGATTTCACCCCTGGTGCAATCCAAATTTTGCACATTATTCACATTATTCAAGAGGGATCCTGGAGTATGGACTTCTTTGGTTTGGGATTCCCACTTCCCAGCAATTCCCCACTGGCAGAATGGAATACCATACTCCATTCACTTCTCAGCTCTCTTTTCAGTTTATTTCTTCCTCAACAATCAATTGGCTCTTCACAATCACTTTAACCAGTTTAGCCTCTTCCCTTTAATTTTGCAGTCCTTAAGATCCTTCTAAGTTTTGTGGTATTACTATCCTGTTAATGAATGGTGCCATTTTTGTTTAAAAGGAAAGATTAAGGCTGCTATTAGAATCTATCACAAGTGAGTCATCTGGGTCTACGCATTGCACATGGCTCTCAACCCTCCATTGTCTACTCCCATGGTCATCCAAGATAATGCCTTGAAAATTAAATTGGAAATTCTATGAGGTTTTTAGAAGCTTATCTTTGTTTTTTCATAAATAAATACTTTCTATTTTGAATACATACTGTACATATATACCTCAGCTCACCCCAGCCAAAAAGCCTTTAATAATGGGAGGAACAGAAAAATATCAGAAAATATCAAAATATTATATTTATTGATAATGTCACTGTGTCATCATCTTCGTGTCCCTTGTAACACAAAAAATATGAAACAGAAATGCATCTGGAATTGCATTGAAATTTTCAGCCACGATATATATTATGTGGAAACCATAACCATAATTTATCTATTCATTAATTTGGATCCACCACATATACAGAGATTTATCCAGATTGCGATGTCACAACCTTTGACCATTCCATCAATAAGACTGTCTTAGTCAAGTGGCCCAAATAGTTCCGGAGTAGCAAATTACAAACATTGTAATTTGTTAATAGTACTCCTATTGCATAGGTTAACGTTGTGGTCTCCTTCTACTTCCAGTCCATTTCATTCAGAAAGAAAGGCACTATGTGGCCAGTGGGATGATCAATCAGCTAAGATATCTTTAAAGTTCTCCAGTTGGCTGTCTGGAGTCTCAAGAACAGCTTCTTCTATGTAGAAAACATTTAGCTTGGACTCTGATTTAAGAGGAAGAAAGTCTATAGGTTTTTGTAAGAAATGATTTTTAACCCTGGAGAGAGGGATAAATTATTGCCTCTCTCTGTTCCAGTAATCTTTGTGAGATTTTTGGCATTAACATGCTTCCTGTCAAGAGTTCTACAATCAGCCATTCCAGTGATCTATTGATCTAGAAAAGTGTTACTCAACCTTGACAACCTTAAGGCGTGTGGGCCTCAACTGTCAGTGGCTGAGGAATTCTGGGAATTGAAGTTTGCATGTCTTAAAGTTGCTAAGGTTAAGAAACACTCATCTCTATAAAGACTTGTGTTTATCATCACAATACTGAGGAATAGAACAGAACAGAAAAACAAAGTTGGAAGGGACCTTGGAGATCTTCATGTCCAACCCCTGCTTAGGCAGGAAACCCTACCCTATACCATTTCAGACAAATGGTATTGAATCTCTTCTTAAAATCTCCAGTGTTGGAACACTCACAACTACTGGAGACAAGTTGTTCCACTGATTCATTGTTCTAATGGTCAGAAAATTTCTCCTTAGTTCCAGGTTGCTTCTCTCCTTGATTAGCTTCCATCCATTGTTTTTTGCCCTGCCTTCAGGTGCTTTGGAGAAGTTGACTTCCTCTTCTTTCTGGCAACCCCTGAGATTGGAATACTATCATATCAGCCCTACTCCTTCTTTTCATTAAAGTCGACATACCTAATTCCAGCAACCATTCTTTATATGTTCTTTATATGTTTACAAGCTGCTCAAGTTTATTATTTTCAGGAAATTTCAAGGGCAGTATTGCAAACGATACCCCATTGTGCATTCCTGGAATGGAGGCACTTTACTGTATGTCAGAATCAATTGGTGCTCTGAAAAAGCAAAAAGCAAGCCCACCTTCAGCTGGCCATTATTTCTGTAGGGAGGCAGGTTGGCAATTCCCATTGTGCTGAGAATTAGCTGAGTTCATCAACGAATGAGTCACCCATAAACGATGCTCTTTTTATAAGTTGCATGCAATGTTCTTATTGATGAGCACTTCCTGTGATGTTCACTCATCCTCATGGGGACTTTGAATGAGAGTTCTGTCCACTCCCATCAGTATAAAAAGGAAACTCTCCATTAAAAAAAAGCTAGTATGCATTTTGTAGTCTAAGACAGAGAAGAAACATCTGCTGAGCATTTCCTCTTTGCTAACACTGCAAAGTCTGCAATTTTTCAATATCTGTTAAGTAACTAAAACAAAAAGAATTCTTTCAGATCTTTGGGGAATTCTTTTGCTGGCCATTTCCATTAATAATATTTGAGAAAGCGTGGAGCCTTTCATTGACGTGGCCTGCATTCCCATAGAGTGTTCCAACTCTATAAAAGCAGCTAATAAAAATATATCTGGCTCTAGTTTCCACAATGAAATGACTCCCCTGGCTGCAGCACAATTCTCTAAGATGAAGAACCTTTTATCAGCACTGTGTCTCACAACTGTGAACTGTATGCTCGTTTTAATGAATATGCAAAATATAGTCCCACTGATTTTGGTTCTCATTTCTCCCTTTCTCCTTCCACCTCTTCCTTCACAAGGTTGAGATGATAAAAGAGACATGTTTGCCCATTTCTATCCTGTAAACCTTTCATCTTATATTTGTAATTGGCCTTATTCTTTTTTTTATTGCATTCTTCCTTGTCTTCCCCTCTCCAATCTCCGTCCTTTGAGCAAGATCCTGTTTTCTTTGATAAATCTTTGAGCAGTCTCTCTGATGAACTGTAAATTCTTCTTGCCTTTCTTTTTCTTTTTCTATTTTTCTCAGATCTATTTTCCACTCTCAGCTGTCTTTTCAACCTCGATGTCTCTGAGCTCCATGTTTCTTCTTCCCTGTCTCTTTTGCTTTCCTACAAACCAGACTGTAAATTGCTATTTTGTGAGCAATGAAATACTCTGAGCCTTTCCTGTATGAAGCTATCAGAACAGAGGTGGTACGCAGCAAATTCTGACCAGATATGGAGAACCGGTTGCAGAAATTTTGAGTAGTTCGGAGAACCGGTAAATACCACCTCTGACTGACCCTGCCCCCATAAATTCTCTGCCTTCCTCCCAGCTGGTCAGGAGGGAATGAAGATTTTATAGCATCCTTCCACTGTCAGGCGCACGAAGCCACTCCAGGCCCACCAAGCCATGCTCACAGAACCGGTAGTAAAAAAAATTGAATCCCACCACTGTATCAGAGGCTTCATGGCTTTAAATACATTTGGATATCTCAAAGGTGCTTTTTCAAAAGGCACCTAGATGATGTTTTTTACCCCTGGGGAAAAAGATGTTTTGCTTCTTATCCAAGAAACTTCATCAGTTCTGGTTGAATGGTGGGGGTATGGTGTGTGTGTGGAAGGATTAGTTCTGACAGGATGTTGGGGTGGTGATGGAAGGATTATATTTCTTTGCAGTCATCTGGTCCTTAGTACTGTCTCTGAGAGCCATTGAGGCAACTTGAGGGTTTAGCGGGGCCCTCAGAATCACCTGAATCAGAGTGCAAATGAGTGTGGAATCTTATTGGAACTGCTGAAAGGATTGTGTTGTAGACAGAAGATAGGTGGCATATTCCTCCGACTCTGTTGAGGAAGGGCTGTTCAATTCTAAAATAGATGGACCTTTTCACCCCTCTTTCAAACTAATGGTCCTCTCTATCCAGAATGTGGACAAAATGTGCCCAGATTGAAGCCAAACTGTCTTCCCAAGGGGCCCAGCAAGAGTCACTGGCCACAGCTTCTCTACTTTGGTTCTGAAATAGCTCCCAAAAGCAATGAGTTTATCAAAGATCCTCTGTTCCTGGGTAAGTTCTTTATCAGCAGAGTAATTTATTTGATAACCTGCAGCAGAAAATAAAAGTCTTGCATTAATATATGTAGGTATATAATTCAAGACATAAAAAAAAATGAAACCAACACAATAAAAATCCTATCCTTTTCTACCTAGAAAGAATGAAATATAGTGATGTAGCTTGGGAGCAGGAGATCATATTTGAAAAAAATGATGGAGCTTGTATTTTACATTCTGTTCTGACCTAGGCTTCCCAAGATCATGAAGCAGACTCCTCATCCTGATAAAACCTCTTTTATTTAGGTTAAAGGGAATTCCTCTCTAGCAAAGTCCCGGCAAACAGTTTTTCACGAGATTTCACAACTACAGACCTTTATCAGGCTTGGAGAGTTGTCAGGCCGATATCTTCCAAACGCCACGCAGCAATTACTTGGCAAGAAGTCGGGAACAGATCTTACCCCTTTCGCTCCTCTTCATTCCCTATGGGAGGGGCTATTCACCATCCACCTGTGCCTTTACTTCCGAGTGATCCCTTGTTCCTTAGCTGTTCCCTTCTCCTGGCAGTTCTGTGCATGCACATATCAGGAATAGGCTCCAGCTGTTCTTCTGCCCCACTGATATACGACTCCAAAGGCAGCTGATAACTGTCAGACGATCCTGACCTCATCTCTACCTCTGACGCAGAGCACTCCCCGGACTCCAGGACTGGCCCACATTCCTCCCCAACCTCCTCACTGTCTGAGTCTGCCACCAGCTCCGCTGACCCCTGGTGGGCCACGACACACTCAGGATATAATATTGATAGCATAAGTAAATTTCTGCCTTTACCTTGAAACAGCACACCATTTAAAATAAACAATGTGTTCCGAATAGGTTAGGTCAGCCTTTCTTAACCTTTCTATCCTGAAGGAATTCTTAAAATAATTTTGAGGTCTTAGGAAATCCCTGCACAAAACCCACAAATTTTAAAAAATGCAAACACTTCACCACACAATTCATTTCAAACCTATACAATCTACATTTTACAATGTTAACAATAACAGCAAAGAAGCAGGTCAGCAGTTGAGTCATGTGGTGTAAAAATGCCACCACTGCAAATGCTAGTATTGCATAGTGTGCAAAGTTTAAAAAATGTTTATTTTTATTTTTAATCACGTTCTCTTAGCACCCCTTACAGAAACCTCAGGGGTTTTTTTGGAATCCCGGTAGAGAAAAGCTGAATTAGGCAATGTAAAAGACTGTAAAATCCTGAATATCTGGAAGAAGAATATAGAGATTTGGTTAATCAATATAAGAATCAGGAAATGAAAGTATGAGTGAATTGATATTTTATTTGTCTGCTTAGAGACATGTTTGATTTCTATCCTGCCTTTTCTCCATAAGCGAAAGGTGATTCTAAAGAAACCCATAGAAGACATCTAAGCAGAATAATTGATTCTACTGATTTCTCTTATATTGTTCCCAAAAAAGGTTTACCAGGTCTATCTTTAGGCTTCAAAATGTGCTCTAGGACAAAGTCATCAGCTGCAACTGATAGAAAAAGAGAATTCCAGAAAATGTACCCAGTAATATGACACTGATGAAATGTCAGCCAGAAATTAAAATGTCACCGAGGCACGTCTCTGAAAACAAAACAAAAAAAGTAATCCAAGGGACAATATTTTGCCATTTCTGAAGTGGGAAATATATCAACAATAATAAACTTTCTGCATCCACAGAGTAAATGTGATTACAATCAAAATGTGATTGTAGCTTCAATTGATTAACGGGAGATTCATGACATTGTATGGTTAAAAGTACACATTTACCTGTAGGACTTCGCATAATACATTCTACCTGATGGATACTGATGAAACTCTTTTCTGATATGTTTTCAACATTTTCAGAGGCATTATACCAATGTGTGTGTGTCTGAGTATAAAAATACCTTTTCATTAAAAAACATAAGACATAGAATAATAGAGGGACTTTTAGAGGTCTTCTAGTCCATCTCCATGCTCAAACAGGAGACCCTATACCATTTAAGACAAATGGTTGTGCAGTCTCTTTTTGAAAGCCTCCAGTGATGGACCACCCACCACTTCTGATGGCAAGCTATTCCATTGGTTGATTCTCTCACTGTTAAGAACTTTCTCTTTAGTTCTAGGCTGCTTCTATCCTTGGTTATTTTCTATCCATTGTTTCTTGTCTTGCCTATTTTGGTGCTTTGGAAAATAATTTGACCCTGTCATCTTTCTAGGAGCCCCTCAAATATTGGAACATTGTTATCATGTCTCCCCTAGTGCTTCTTTTCATTGGACTAGACCAGGGGTCTGCAAAGTTGGCTCTTTTAAGACTGGTGGACTTCAATTCCCAGAATTTCCCAGCCAGCCAGGCTGGCTGGGGAATTCTGGGAGTTGAAGTCCACCAGTCTTAAAAGAGCCAACTTTGCAGACCCTTGGACTAGACATACCCAATTTCTTGAAACATCTTTGAATATTGGTAGCTCAGGTTGGTAGTTATGTTGTTAGTTTGAGCTCCAAGCTTGATGATTTGGTTGAAAATGCTTCATCCCCATTTGAGGGGACAATCTCCTTGAATGGGGATGAAATGTTTGCAACCAAATCACGAAGCTCGGAGCTCAAACCAACAACCTACCCAATTCCTGTAACTGTTATTCAAATGCTTTATCCCCCCTTTAGCCATAGGAGGAATTGCCTAAAGCCTCTTCATGACATCATCACCCAGCAAGGCTCAACCAAGCCTGGGACACAGACAGCCTACAAAATTACCCCTGCATGGCGCCATGGGAGTCTGACAAACAATCAGAATACAAGCTCAAATTCAAAAGCCCAGAGAGGGCATAAAACCCAGGCACTCTCAGAATCTCTTCCCTATTTTGCCCAGGACCTCAAATCATGTGATCCTGTCCACCATTAAACCATCTTTCCCAGCAGTCTCCATGTTTCCAATGTCTTTTTTCCCACTTGGAACTGACCCAGGTGGACAGGTGCTCCAACACTACCATTACAAAATGTATTCATTTCTCTCAAGATAATCAGTAGAAAAAGACACAAAGGTGTCACAGGTGTTTGTTCAGAGGTGACACAAACTATGTTTGTACTGAAAGCAGCTCAAAATAACCAGTTATTGCGGGTGTAAAAGAAAAAGATGTTAATAATATCTCCTCAACATACCGCAATAACAGACCACAGAGCTGAACTACCACAAAGCAGCTTCCTGTTATAACACATAGCGTGCAAGTGAGCAAATGTAATTTTTGAAATATACCGTAAACGGCTTTCAGGTCAACGATACGTCATTCTGAACTTTGAGAAGAGCAAGCATATGACTGCTTCAAGTTTTACTGAGCACCTATTGAGGCCAGGGATTAACTCTTGGCCCCTAAGGAGTGCCTAATTGCTTCAATATGACACTCAAATAGTGAGAAGAATGTCACCATTCAGATTATATTCATGGATGACATTTTAGCAGGCCATGTTAAATGCCAAGGGCAGGTTATTTAGATAGTAAGATTCAAAATTACTCCTCTTAGATGAATGAATTGGTTTCTTTGAACCAAGATCTGTTAACACAATGTGATTGTGGGGAGAAAGCGCTCACAAATGTATGACTTTGTTACACAGAATAAAAGCCAGATGCCCTGTGTTGGAAAGAATTATTTCCCTAATTTGTGATCACTTTCAATCCAACCTCTACAAATATTGTGCCAGGATACAGGTGCAGTGGTGGGACACATATTGCACACAATTTCTTACATATTTTAGTCCTCATGCCCAGAGTTGCTTTTTGTGTGACATGGGTAGCTATATAAATTAGAATTAATTAGAATTAATTAATATGAATTAAATATTAAAATTACCTCAATTACTGGTCAGCATTTACATTGCAATATTGTGGTCCATGTTTTGTCAATTACATAGCAAATGTATATTTTTGGGTAGATCTGTAAGGTAAAGGTAAAGGTTCATCTCGCATATATCTGCTAGTCGTTCCCAACTTTAGGGGGTGGTGCACATCTCCATTTCAAAGCCAAAGAGCCAGCACTGTCCGAAGATGTCTCCGTGGTCATGGGCCGGCATAAATAATGCCGAAGGCACACAGAGCACTGTTACTTTCCCACCAAAGTGTTTCCTATTTCTCTACTTGCATTTTTTACGTGCTTTCGAACTGCTAGGTTGGCAGAAGCTGGGACAGGAGCTCAAATGATTACGCAGTGCCAGGGATTGGAACTGCCAAACTATCGACCTTTCTGATTGACAAGCTCAGTGTCTTAGCCACTGAGCCACCGCGTCCCCTGTGTAGATCTGTAGAAAGGGCAATATCTCTGTGTTGCCCTTTTTGTGGGATTACAATAAAAGGAAACCACATTACAAATCTATCTTTTGGCTAATATATGTAGCAGATGGCCTGATCTAATTTATGTTTGAGTAAGTATAACCATAAACATCTATTCCAAGGCAGAGATGAAAAGCCATGACCTTTTGTACATACATCTTTTGCATTATAAACATCTTGAAAAATATAGAGGCTATGCTAAACTACATTGGGAAATAAAATACTAACTCAACATTAGATGAAGAGATTGCAAAGACATAAAAGGGCAAATAATTGCACAGGGTTTGTTCTGTTTTCAAGTGGAACAGAATGCCATGGCTTTCCCCAGCTTCTCACATCCCTTTTCCAACCCCAAACCACATTTGTGATAGGAAACAAACTGAAAGAACTATGGGCAGCAGTTTTATGTCTTATGAGAGCCAACAGAACTCATAAATATAGTTAAAGGGATCGGCGGGAACTGTGTGACAATCCCATCTGCAAAAATTATGTACTGACTGTTGGATTAGGCTGTGGTGGGCGCTCTGCACTCGGACAGTCGACGCTTCGTTCCCCGTTGTGTCTAGTGATAAGGCCTGTATCCCACCCTCGTCGCCAGTGTTGGATTAGACAAAGGATTCCGACTCAGGCATGGTCAAACAACGTTTATTCACAACTATTTACAATACACTAGGATCATTACTGGCAAGGTTTCCCTGTCTGACAGCTGCTTATATACAGCTTTAAGGCGGGGAACCTTTTAGCAAGCAAGCTGCAACATTGTATCTATTTTCTAGACAGAATCCGGCCAGCTGCGTCTTAGCCAATCAGACGCAGCTGCCGGCTCCGTTCCGGAATGCGGTGACTCAGAGTTTACCAGACTTGCTGGCTCGGTCGTAGACCTGAGGACTTAACACTGACATGTTGGAAGAAATGTCCATCTAGGTTCAGTTCCAAGTGGGAAGAAAGACAGTGGAAACATGGAGGCTACTTGGAAAGATGGTTTTAATGGTGGACAGGATCACATGGTTTGAGATCCTGGGCAAAAAGGCATATGGGGGAGAGAGGGAGGGAGGGAGGGAGAGTTGGGCTTTGAATTTGAGCTTGTATTTGGATTGGTTGTCAGACTCCCATGGGGCCAGGCAGGGGCAATTCTGTAGGCTGTCCTGAGTCCCAAGCTCGGTGGACCCTTGCTGGATGATCATGTAATGAAAGGGCTTTGGGCAATTCCTCCTATGGCTCTGCCTGAAGAAGGTAGATCTTTGTTATGTAAAATAGACTGGCCCAGGCCTTAACAGCCCATTGACAAAGGTGGGGGGCTGAGTTTTTGTCTCCCTTTTAGGGAAATATTCGGTCCTTTTAATATTTCCTAAAATATTTCATTTTTCTAGAAGAGGGATGGGTGCTAACTTCCTACAGAAACTCAGCCAAAATTTGGACAAATGAAAGTGACTCTATCATTTTGAGGAAACAGACACACTATTGAGAATAGAGCAATCAAATTGACCAGTCAAATTAAGTATCTAATATTGCTGGTATTCACTGTGGTACAGTCAGATAGATTCTGTCATTCATGAGATTTAAAAGATGACCCGATTGAAACAATGCAATTCTGGATGGCTTAGGTAATAAACAATTTTTTTAAAAAACCCAAAACAGAGCCAATATCGTACAAATCTTCTTATTTACTTCTTTTACCGAAACAGCAACTAAGTTACATAACAAAACAAGCAAAAAGGAACTTTCACTGACATGGCCCATAATGCCTCAAGGAAGAGTCAGGTTTCAGTGGTTTTCCTAAAGGCCAGTACAGTTGGGGCCTGTCAGGGTCGATTTTTCCAGAAACAGAAGCAACCCCTTACAGAATTTCCTACTCCTATAAATGGCAAAATTTAGCAGAAGGAACCTGAATATGCCTCCCTGTAGGAGCATGTGGAGCTGGCATATGTTCTTGGGAGAAGGTGGTCCCTCAAATAACGTGGATATACTGTATGCCATATAGGGTTTTAAAGAATCACAGATGAAAGCCTATTGCAAACCAGTGCCGTTGTAGTGAAAGTATATGGGCATCAATAGATGCACTCATAACTATCTATGCTGCTGCATTCCAAATCATTTTAGATTCTGGATTTAACAGTCCTATGAAAGGCTGAGATAATAATGATGTCTCTTACTCATCTGCTGAATGAGATCCCATTAATTCTGCTCAAAGTCCTTTCCTGATGGTGTTATGAGGGATTTTAATACTAGACTATCTGTAGTCTAACAGACTGTGTATTATCGGACTCGCTTTTCATTGTATTTTAGTGAAATATGTAACTTCTTTTGAAGTTGTCCAACTCATTGCTCATATAAATTTAACAAATAACTAAATGTTTTCAACTGGCTCCTTGGAATGACAGTTCCATTTTCATTCATGATGTATTTTGAAATATGTATATTGATGGATATACAATTGATAACTTCACATTTATATACAATCTATAATGATATATACATTTTTATATACAATCTATAACTGTACAATCTATAACTGCACATGGAACGCGATGGCTCAGTGGCTAAGACACTGAGCTTGTCAATCAGTGGCTAAGACACTGAGCTTGTTCTTCCAAGTGACTTCCGTCGGATTTATTGAAAAAGGAAGTTTCTTGTTAACTAAGGGATTGCTGTTAGACAATGTATCCTGAGCCTTGCTACATTTTAAATTGATTGTTTTCACTTTTGCTTTTTCCACCCTGCCGGCAAGGCGGAAAGGTGGTGTTCTCTTTGTTCCCAGGACGGAACTTTTCTTTTTTGAAAATAAGCATTCCTCTATTTCAACAAAATTAGGCTAATTTCAAAATATATAAGAAAAGAACCTGCTTGGTGTCTTTCGATGCTCTCTCCCTTTGTGAAACCTTCTGCTTTTGTTTGGAAAGTTTTTTCCTTTTTTCCTTTTTCTCTCTGGACGTTGTAAACTTAATTTGAACTACAGCTTTTGTCTCAGACTTCACAGACTGCCCGCCCAACAGCGCCATTTTTTTCCTTTTCTTCTCCATGCACCAACACTTAAAACTTTAATTACGGCATCGAGGAAACCCCCATTTGGGAAACCAAGCTCTGCTCCAGCATCTACAAAACCCAGCCCATCCTCACAACCAAAGATTTCAGCTTTGTTACAGAAGCAAGCAGAAGCAGAGGATCCTAAGTCACCAAGCCCTCAGCCATTAAACGTAGAGGAGATGTTTCAAAGAATAATGAATGAAATGCAACAAATCCGGAAAGACAATTTAAGCACAAGATTGGAATTATTGGAGGCGCAAAGAGAAATAACAAATAATAAACAAAAAATTGTGGGGCTGGAAGGGGGGGCGGTTGAGTTGAAGGAAGAGATAAAAGACTTTAAGAAAGAATTTACAGATATTACTGGTCAAATGTCTAAAATTGATTTTGAACGCATGTCTTTCTTTTTAAGATTTCAGAATGTTCCAGAATTACCGAATGAGAATTTAAGAGAGTTGATGGCTACTATGTTAGCGGATTATATTAAGAAAGATAAGCAATTTATTTGGGGGGACATTGATTTGATTTATAGAATTAATTCAGCATTTGCCAGAATAAATGAGGTACCCAGAGAGATGCATATTAAATTCATAAGAAGGTCAACGAGGGATGAGATACTGAGAGCGCAAAGAGGGGGCCCTTTGATGTATCAGCAAAACGAGGTGGCCATATTGAAGCAGATCCCAAAGAAAATACGAGATATAAGAAGGAATTATTCCTTCTTAACAAAAAAATTATTCAAAAAGGGGGTGTGGTTCAAGTGGTTGATGCCTGAAGGGATGCTGGTATTCTGGGAGGGAGAAGAGTTAGAATCAAAACAGTTGAAGAGGCGCATAATTTTCTTAAAAAACACTCCTCAATCCTGGATGATGATGAGATGGGAACGGGAGGGGCCACGGGTCCGCCTGCTGGTGGGGAGGAGGAGGAAGAGACTATAGCAAAGAGGCTCAGATCGCAAAAATAATTTGCTATATATTTTTTTATGATGGTAATTCCTGTACGGATGTCAATAGTACAAAGTAATTGAATGTATAAAATAATATGAAAATTTATGATTTTAAAATGTATGTACCCCTTCCTTTTAATTTTTTTTAAAAAATGGAATATGTATGAAGACTCGAAGGCGGTCATCAAACCCGATGTGGAAGCTCCAAAATATTATCTAACACCTTATCTACCCCTTTCCTGATATAAATTGTTAAAACCAATAAAACGTTTTCAAATTTAAAAAAAAAGAAAAGAAAGGATGGCAGTTCGACGGTTCGAATCCCTAGTGCTGCATAACAGAGTGATCTCCTGCTACTTGTCCCAGCTTCTGCTAACCTAGCAGTTCGAAAACACGTAAAAAATGCAAGTAGAAAAATAGGGACCACCTTCGGCATTTAGTCATGCCGGCCACATGACCATGGAGACGTCTTTGGACATTCAGGCTATTCAGGTTTGAAACGGAGATGAGCACCACCCCCTAGAATCAAGAACAACTAGCACATATGTGTGAGGGGAACCTTTACCTTTACCTAACTGCATATTGCACCTTGTGCATCTATTTATATCATCATGATATTATCTTAATTGTTATTTTACAGTTGCAGGGTTCAGCCCGTGTTTTAATTAGCTTTTGTATTAAAAATAGGTTTTTTTTCTTATAATGGTAGAAGGCGAGCAGAATATGAATACATTTCAAGGAATCATCTGCTGCTCAGCAAACAGATAAAGCTCCGGGATCAAATTAATAATGTCAAGTTTCCAATATTAAATAGGAGTAGAAGCTGTAAATTATAGCACAATGTTACATTGCTGAAGCAATAACTATGAGAAATTAGCAGACCAGATGTTGTATGCATACCTATTAACATGCCGCATTTTCTAAAAGAGTATTCTAATGACAGTGACATTTTTAGAACTGCTGGGTTCCCTAATTATAACAGGCATGTGGTCTATGAATGCTGTAGAATTACTCTCTGCTGCAATTTAATTTTACTACTCTGGATGTCTTCATTTAAAATCTTCTTACATCTAAATCTTGCTATTAGATATGAGCCAAGGAACTCACTAGGGTGGCTAGTTGTAGAGTTGTTTGTCATAGTGATCCACTTAATGGTCTGGATGCAAATTTACCTCCCACTGACATGTAAATGTTGAATTAAATGCAGCTAGTTTAATTTACTGTCAGGTCATTCATTCTGTTTCTTCCTTGGACACATCATGAAAATAAGCTTGACTTGCTTGCCAAGATCAAACATAAGAACTTTTCTGGCACTGCAATTTGAAGCTGAGGAGATCCAATTGAAATTTAAAGGACTCCTAATGAATGGAAAGGGGGGGAGGGGGAGAGAGGAGGAGGAGGAGGAGGAGGAGAAGGAGGACTGCATAATTGTGACTCATCTGCCAAAGGGAAAAAAAATCCCATCAATGATTCAAGGCAGAGGAGTATAAACTGACCCCCTCTAAATAGCTTGGCCCTGGGCAGCATGGCCAATGGCTAAATATGATGGGATCTATTGTCTAAAACAGGGATCTCCAACCTTTGCAACTTTAAGTCTGAAGGACTTCAGCTCCCAGAATTCTCCAGCCAGCAAAGCTAAAACCCTTGCTTTCTGACTCCTGATTTATGGATTCAACTTTAGCTCATTTTTATATTAATCTATGTTTTCTGGTTACGTGGCAAGAAATGCAGCCATGGTTCAGTAGGTAGCACTTTTGTTTCAGGAACCACATCCCCTTCACTAACTAAAATCATAACATCAAAAGGGAATTGGGTAGCATCTTTTCCAATTAACAAATTTTATTAAAAGGCACAAGGAACCATTCAGCCTAAAACAGATTCTTGCCAGCAACTAAAACAAAGAAGAATTATTCTTTAATTAACCCACAGTTATACTAACAGCACATCACAATCAACTGCTCACATAAGATTAGAAGTACTTTTAGATACTTTCCACCCTCCCGCCCCCATGATATATTCCATTATTTGTCCACAATGCCCCTTTGAATCCTAAGTTAGGCAAACAGGCTTTACTTTTTACAAAATAATTAATGGATACTCTTTTAATTGGGACTCAAGTAAAGACAAAGTAATATCACAGCATCTTAATCTTGCAGGTCATTTGAATACAGATTTCAAAGTCACTGTTTCAGAACAAAGAAATGTGACTAGCATCAGAGAATGACAGACTGCCACATTCATAAACATAGAAGGGCTTTAGGCTATCTCAGTAAGTCTTAACAAACACAATGAGATATTTTAGACATTAGATGCTCATCATCTATCTGGGTATTCTCCCCCATCTTCTTTCCTTATTGCTTGTCAAATCCCAATCAATTTAACTCACTCTGTGCATCTGATGAATAACTTCCTGCATTGTATTTTAATTGTGCCTTTTCTTTCTTTCTTCGCATACTCTTCTAAACCTGTCTGCCGTCACTTTCTGCAGGAGTAAAAACACAGTGGGATTCTACCGGTTTGGACCGGTTCAGGTAAACCGGTAGCTCCAACTACCAGCTGGGAGCGAACCAGTTTGCTCCGATTCCAGTTGCGCCCCTGCGCTATACTCACCTATATTCCTTTTCTGAAGCCCAGCTGACAGGCGCGGCAGGATGGATTGCCATGCCTCAGCTGTTTTCCTTCCCAGCAGTAATGTGGAAGGTTGGTTTCTCTGTAATCTGTGCACAAATGCGCAAAGCGCACGGTCAGTGAACTGGTTTTAAACCTGTAGGATCCCACCCCTGAGTAAAAATTATGGAAAAAGAAAAATGCATAAGAGGATTCGAAGTGGAGCTGACACCATTAGTCTTCATAAAATGCTATGATTGAGCACTGGCTGCTATACCAATTCTAAAGAGTCATTTAGATAAAATTCATTGAATTTTATCCACTGAATTTAAAGGTGTTAAAATAATAAAAAAGGAACTAGGTTGCCGCATGTTTTGCATGTTGTTGCCATTCATGTCAGGACTGTGTTTTAGCTTTCAAAGGGATACTTTGCTTCAAGCAATCCCCTTCAGTTCTATGAAGCCCCCAGGCACAAAGAAAATATGCCTTGATTGGATCCCTCCTGCTTTGATTGTTAACTGATTTCTATTTTTATACAGAAATTCTGTCATTTCTCTAACATGATCAAAATGTATCCCTATCATTATTTAGAAAGTATGCAATGCACTATGTCCATGAGAACTTCCTAAGTTGAGGTTCTCCAAGTCAGTTGGACTTCAGCCTCCATAATCCCCAAGCCGATGCAACTATTGGCTAGGTTGACAGAATATTAAGGAAATTGAAAGGCTCCAGTCTGGGAATGGATGTATTAATAGCAAAACCAGTAGATGTTGTTATTGGTTTGTTTTTGAAAGAATATGAGTAGCTGTACTTTCACAACATGCTGTTCACTCAAGACATGATATATGAGCTGCTATTTCTAAAAAATTAGCAAAGGAAGAGGACATATATACAAGTCAACAAGCTTCAATGTTAATCTTGAAGCTGTAAATCATACTACAAGTCAGAAGACAGAGGTTGTACATCAAATAATTTATCATAGTATATGGTCTATTAATGGTACAATTTGATGCCTTCAGAACATTTTTATCCTATTCCCAGAAGAAAATAATTTAACCTCACAAGACCTTGGATAAATTCATTTTTTTTCATTAGCAAAAATGAACAGGGGGATTTATTTCAAAGTTATGTTAAATAATATTTTTAAAAATATTTGTACCATTTAATATGCAAGTATGGTAACTGAAGACTTTAAATCACTTGGTAGGATATACAGAGAAGATGAATATTCCTATAGTGTTGTAGTAAATGCTCACCAGCTGTTCATCAATTTAGAAACATGTTTTATTTTCAAGTATAGGCCTGATATTTGATTTTGGGGGAGATATATGGATGCTGATCTTAAAACAACTAAATTATTTTGTTGTGCTGGACTTATTGGTGTTTCTCAGAAATAATGAGTTTGAACTAACCTTTAAGTCAAATATTCAGACAGAAAAAACTTGTTACATAATGCTTTGAATTTCTATGATTAGATAATCTTCTAGATATAAAAATTTACAATGCTGCAACAAATGATGGGCAAGAATATGGATGAGGAAGAATCTATTGGTAGGTCTCTGATTACTTTGAAGTAAATTAGCATAAAAGTATTTTTAAACTTTTTATTTATTTCATAGGCATATGTTCCAAATAAAACAGTCTGATGATGAACAGTACAAAGACATATTTCTTGTGTGTCCAATCACAATTGGTCAATAAAGATTCTATTCTATTTCTATTCTATTCTGTTCTATTCTACTTATAAAAGTAATTTTAAAAGTTTTGGGGGGAGATTATAGCTAATTTCCTCATTAAATTCCAGAGTTCTAAGCCATGTTTATGTGAGCGAGTGATTTTAAGAAAGTAAGAAGAGAGTTGACAAAAGCATTAGAACTTTCCCATTGATTGAACAAATAGAAACATTGATCCTGTCTTGATCCTTTATCTTTAGACAAATTTGAAAACACATGTTTGATCCCGCCCCCCCCAAAAAAAGTTTTTAAAACTATATATTTAAAAAAAATAAGTCCACCCTTGTTTGTTTTAAATCTTTAATATTTCATATCCTCCTTTAATATCATATGTGTTTATGGCCCTTTGAGAGTTGATCAGTAATAAGCCTAAGTAAATAAACAAGTTTGCAAATTTTTCTAAGGATACTTGAGAGCAAACCTTACTGACAAAAACAGGCCTAACTTCTAAGTAAATATGCAGAAGACTGAATTGTAAACTACTACCCTAATACATCTCCATTAACACATTTACAAACATAAAGCCTCTATCTCAGATAAAACTAGTGGCTCTTGGAAGTTGGTTTGGGCAGTTACTCTTCTGATCAAATATATTCTGTTTGATTACTTAGTTTATTTGCTTTATTTTTTAAAGATTATAGATACTGTAACTGAACGTTAGCTTGACTAGTTATATTTGTTTTCCCTATGAATTAAAGATTGGGTTTAAAGAAGTTTCTGAAGGTGAAGGGTTCATAAACAAAGTCCCGCAAGTTCTATGCATTTAGATAATTTCAAACTTGTGAACAAAAGCTTTTGCATGGTCTGGAGATCAGCAATTAACAGCAATTAGTGATTGCATCTGCTGTTGTTTGCCAAGTTTACAGTAGCAAGTTAGTACAAAAGAAGTTAGGAGATCACCTTGGATACACCACTGTGTTTTCATTTCCTTTAATAATCTGCCTTGAATGCTAATGGGGGTCTTTCTTCAGGGAATTGGAAAAAATTAATCCATTGCTGTTTATATTATCTTTCAACTAATTATCACTTCTCCCTCTCTTGGGCAGATTGGAATGGACCAATTTGATAATTTGTAAGGCAACACAAAATATAGAAATTGTAAAATTATTAATATAGTTTTGTGTGTGTGTGTGTGTGAGAGAGAGAGAGAGAGAGGGAGAGAGAGAGACTAAAAGTATGTTTTATTTAGTAATATTTTTTACTTAGGAATGTTCAAAGGTCATATGACAAATGAATAAAAAAATAGTTAGAAATAAATAGGACCAAGTCAAACATTTAGAGCAAGGGGCCGACTTGTTATACACTCTGTATATGATTACTGTAGCCTATTTCAGATCTGTAGCTTCACAGCCCTGTTAATATAGATATTTCAGTACACCTTCAAAGAATATTGGATTATAAATTGCCCTATCAGCATATATTTTAAATTAACCTGCCTTTGAATTAAAATATTACCTTATTTGGAACTTTAACAGTAGTCCAGTGAATCACTTCAAGAAAACTAAATATCAGCCTTCTTTATCTCTTTACATTCCAACTCTTATTGCCATTCAACTCATCACTTCTTCAACCACCTGGACTTTAACACACCTGGAAGGCAACCAGGTTGAGAAGGTTACTATGCCCCATAATGTTATTAGTACTCCTTTTCACAAATAGCAGTTCTCACCAGGTAGCAAACCTCTTTTGAGATAAGGGGATATTTCAAATAGCAGTAGAGATGAAGAAATATTCACAGATGAATGTGAAGAGTTTTCCTGGAAAGTGACTACTTAGTTCTTATAGAAACAGTATTGAGCCAAGCTAGAAATACATCTCATCAGAAGGTGGACCATGCTTGGTTTTATATATACATATATTAGCCTCAGGATGAAACTGCCTTGGTAGTATTAACTGTGAGAGGGATCTTGGTGCTCCAGTGGACAACCACTTAAAAATTAGCCAGCAATGTGCTTCAGCTGCCAAAAAAGCCAACACAATCCTCGGCTGCATTAACAGAGGGATAGAATCAAGATCATGTTAAGTCTTAATACCACTTTATAATGCCTTCATAAGATCACACTTGGAATACTTCATCCAGTTTTGGTCGCCATGATGATTACAGGACTGAAAGCTAAAACATTTGAAGAACAGTTGCTGGAATTGTGTATGTCTAGTTTAATGAAAAGAAGGATAAGGGTGTTCCATGATAGCAGTGTTCCAATATCTATGGGGCTGCCACAAATCAAAGGGAGTCAACCTAGCCTAAAAAGCGCCAGACCGCAGGACAAGAAACAATGGAAGGAAGCTAATCAAGGAGAGAAACAACCTAGATCTAAGCAGTGTTCATCAATATCAAAATGGCAGACACAATCAGGCAACCAAGCTATGTCCATTTTAATATGCATCACACACATCACCAAATATAAAAAGGTGTTGGACATAGATCACCCTGTCACACCAGCCAATTTAATAAATAAAATCACACTCACATGAACATCTCATTATAGAACCTAACAGGTAAGTATGCATCTGTGGAACTTTTTTTTGAGCCTAACTTATTAAACAGGAATAAATGGGGGAAGCACAGAAATTACACTATGCAATATATACTATGTTTTTTTAGTTGTTCTAAAAAAACCAGTGAGCCATATGCAACTTTGAAAAATGTCCTATGGAATGGCCTTTACTTAAAAATACACTCTGCTTAGTTTTGAAGGCTTAAGTCAGCAGAGCCAATACGCCTGAGGGAAATTTATTCACTGAGCAGAGTACGTTCAAAGTTCATAATATAAACAAAATCAAAACAACCCCCATCCCCACTAAAACTCAAGAGGTCCAAACAAATGGAAGGAATGAGAGATGGAGCAGTAGTTTAAAGTTATTTCGGCTGGGATTCTTCACTTTGGCAGTGAAGAATCTCCCCTTCGGGGAGAGAGAGCGGGTTATAAATAAAAATTATTATTATTATTATTATAAAGTCCTGGTGAAGATCCAACCATTATTTCTCTGGATTTTAGCACAAACTTAATCTATGGTCCACTCCTCTCACCCCTCTTGTCTGGTCTAAAAATTAGATCGTGTTTATACAAACAGACTAATATAGATATTTACTTTTTAAAAAATCCATCTTTTCAGGGCTGTAGTTATATTAATGCAAATCTTTCTGAGAGCCATTGGTTCTGTCTGTTTCTACAGAACTTATTCGGCTTCAGAAACTGCAGTCTTGGCTTTATCTCGGTGGCATCCTAAGGTACAAACAGCTGTACCTTTCTTTATGACTAGAGCTGCTCCTCGAATTATGACCACAACTGAGCCCAAAATTTCTGTTGCTAAGCAAGACAGTTGTTAAGTGAATTTTGAAACCATTTTATGACTTTTCTTGCCACAGTTGTTAAATTAATAATAGAGGTAAAGGTTTCCCTGGCACATATGTGCTAGTCGTTCCCAACTCTAGAGGGCGGTGCTCATCTCGGTTTCAAAGTTGAAGAGCCAGTGCTGTCCAAAGATGTCCCCATGGTCATGTGGCCAGCATGACTAAACGCCAAAGGTGTATGAAACGCTGTTACCTTCCCAACAAAGGTGGTCCCTATTTTTCTACTTGCATTTTTACATGCTTTTGAACTGCTAGGTTGGCAGAAGCTGGAACAAATAACGGGAGCTCACTCTGTTATGCAGCACTAGGGATTTGAACCGCTGAACTGCCAACCTTTCTGATCAACAAGCTCAGTGTCTTAGCCACTGAGCCACCATGTCCAGTTAAATTGATAATACAGCTTGTTAAAAGGATCAGTCATGTGAAGAGGTCTCGGAGATTGCTTCCCAGCTCTTTAACTTTTTTCCTTTTAAAAACTAATTTGCTTTATTATGGAAATTATAATAATATATTTCTGAAATAGATGACATTAGAGCTCTAAAACATATTCTGCTTTTGAAAAGCACATTTGTACAAGTAGTCCTCAACTTACGACAGCAATGGAACCCAATGCTTATGTTGCTAAGTGAGAAATTTATTGTCAGTTTTGCCTCATTGTCTTGCTACAGTTGTTAAGTGAATCAGTGAATCACTGCAGTTGTTAAATTAGTCAAATGGTTGTTAAGTGAATCTGACTTCCTCCTCAACTTTGCTTGTTAGAAGTTCGCAAAAGGGGATCACATGACCCCAGGACACTGCAACTGTCATAAATATGAGTCAGTTGTCAAGCATCTGAAAGTAAATCACAGGATCATGAGGATACTGCAACAGCCGTAAGTGTGAAAATGGTCATCGGTCACTTTTTTCAGTACTGTTGTAGAATAACCAATTTTATTGTAATTAACCAATTTCATTGTAATTTTATTACAATTACAATAAAGATTATTATTATTATTATTATTATTATTATTATTATAATTCTGTAGATCAGCTGAGTGATGCAGTTTCCTCCTTTGTAGCATTCTCACATGAACTGCAATTCTATGTGAAATAAGGTGAAAACCTTGCTCATGATTAGGAACGGTGCAATCATAGCCAGTGTAGGGAATTTGGGCAGCCATAGAAACCCAGAAAATGCACAGTCCTGCTGATTGATATTAATATGGAGTGACCAAATGTTAAAATGATGAAGCCATGCAACCTGAAGTAAAAAGTAAAACTGTAAAGAGGAAATTCATTGGCTACTATTTTTGTTTTTCAACATTCTTCTTTGGAGACAAAATTCTTCCCTTGGCAAAAAAAAAGAAGAAATGTTTTGTATTTTTATTGCATATTTATAATAAACACTCAGAAAAAGATGAAAAGACACACAAGAAACAAAAATGAAAATAAGGGAAAATACAGCAAAACAGATAAGCAGAGAATTTATAAACATCATAAAAATAGCTTAACATTTTTAGCATTTTGGTAGAAGATGAATATATTATAGCATTTTAAAAGCTGCTAATCCCAAGAAAAGTAAAACCCAAGTAAAATACAACAGCAACAGTCAACACATATAAATCATAATATAAGATTAAAAATTATAATGGCTTCTATCTGAAAAATTAAAGATCTTGAATTAAAAGGACTCCAAATTTCGGAAGTGGTACAAACCTGTATATACAGTTTGGATCCAAAATTGGTTTTCATATTGAATTGAATTAATAATAATAATAATTTAATAATTAATAATAATAATTTATTCGATTTATAAACCGCCCCCTCTCCCCGAAGGGACTCGGGGCAATGTACAGGAAAATTAAAAAACCATCTAAAAACATACAATATATCCAAAGTTAAAAACGAATTAAATTACCCTGTACTAAAATTTAAGAACATTAAAATTACAACCCAGCCTATGCTAAAATTCCCCTAAAATCTAACATCCATTTACGTGTTTGGCAGATGTTATATTACAAAAGTCTAAACTATTATGCAAGACCAGCTTGCTGGAAAAAATATGTTTTAAGTGAACGGCGAAAGAGGGGAAGATCCGTGATAGTGTGAAGTTCGGGGGGTAGGTCATTCCAGAGGGCTGGCCCTGCCACAGAGAAGGCCCTAGGCACCGCTAGCCGGCATTGGCCGGCGGTTGGTACCCTCAGTAGGCCCTCTCTGTGGGAGCGTATCGGACGCAGGGAGGTATGTGGCAGGAGACGGTCCCGCAAGTAGCTAGGCCCCGAGCCATGGAGCGATTTGAAGATGATAACAAGCACCTTGAAGCGCACCCGGAAGGCCACCGGTAGCCAGTGCAGCTCGCGCAGGAGAGGTGTTACGTGGGAGTAACGAGAAGCTCCCAGAATCCCCCGCGCGGCCGCATTCTGAACCAACTGGAGCCTCCGGGTGCACCTCAAGGGGAGCCCCATGTAGAGAATTCAGTGTTTAGGAAATTATTTTAGACATTGATTTGTACGGCCAAAGATTAATTAATTAACCTTTGTTCTGCAGAAGAAACGGAGGGTTTCCCCCCAAAAAAGAACCACTGAGTATCCTTATAATAGCTACTACTACAGAGCTATCCTTGTGTGGTGGTAAGGTTTAATAATGTTTAATTTAAAAAAAATAGTAAGTTGAAAAGAAAATGCACCTTTTAAATTTGGTTCGTTCTATTTTAAATTATTTTCTGAAATTATTGAACTTTACGACAGTGCTGCCAAATCCTGATCATTGTATTTCATGTTACTTTTTGGAAAAGTAATAATCCATTCTAGCAACAATATTGAGATAATATAGCAATGGTCAAACACAACCAGTTTTCTCTCCATATCTCATTCAGTGTAAATTAAATATTTTTCTCCTGTTGTGATCTGTATTGATTTTTATATCTAAATTCTGCCTCTATTTCACTTGTTTGACTTTGGAATCATTTTCATCAGTATTATTTATTATTTATTATTATTTATTCAATTTATATACCGCCCTATTTTCCCTTGGGGGGACTCTCGGCAGTGCACAGAAAGATAAAAACCCAACAACACATACAAAATATAAAAGACAATTAAATTATTAAATCTGTACTAAAATTTAGATAATTTATAAATTATAAATTATAATTTATAAATAAGATGCACCAAATGTTCAAAATTTTGAGTTAGAAGGTTTTTCAAATTTTGTTTCCATCTTGTTCTTACAGTTCCTATACAGCTACTCTGCTCATACTATAAAACCGATTAGAGTCTCATAAGATTTTATCTTTGTTTTATTAATAATCAAATATTAGAGTTTCTCGACTGATTGAATATTTGTTGTCTCTCAACTGACTGAATTTTTCATGCTTTTCTTTTTGTGAAAATAAATATTTCATATTAAGACAGAATATAATAAAACTGGTTGGATTCCTTTCCTATATTTTTAATATGGTGTGTATTATTACTTACTCTCTTTTGTGAAGTTTATTTCTATTAATCCAAAAATATTTATATAGTCCAACTGGAACTCCTATTCCATCAGTTGAGGCAACTAATCGTAGGGTGATATCATCCATTCTGCAATCCAAGTTATCTTGATAACATGGTTTAAAGTTAGGAGATATCAAAACACTTTCTTTCAAAACTAGTAGTACATTAAATTTATATTTGCTTTTTTTATTACACCATGTTACACCATATAAAAATCATCACTTGCCTCTGTCTGATCATTTAATACCTCATTTTCTTTCTTCTTTTACTGCAATCATTTGGAAAAGACAATTAAGCCTTGGCAGGATGTTCATTTTAACAGCTGTAGTTCTTCATTATCAAAAAGTTTGAACTTGGTCCATCTTAAAAAAAAAAGCCATTATCTTCTTTCCTCAGATCTCTGAATAGTTATTTTTAAATAGGCTTTTATTGTTTTTGTAAATTCTCAGATAGCTAACCTTTTGAACAATGGTATTGAAACCCATTATGTGGTACAACTGCTAGTTACATTCTAAGTCAACATTTGAGTTTTGCCTTAGTGACCTACTATCCTGACCCCAAACCATGCTACTGTATAGCAATTGATTTTCTTTTGAAATGTCATTTCCCTTGCTTTCATTCCTGCAAATACTGCTTCTAGTTTATCAGGGTTCAAAGCACAATTTCTTCGGCAAATACATTTCTTTCCACATCCGTTGCATTTGGATGTGCCAAAGACCATGCTAGCTGGATATTCCAGAAGCTGCAGTTCCAGCACATCTGGGAGGTACCGAGTTGGAGAAAGCTGTTGTAACAAAAGGTCTCTTTTATCTCATAAAATGCCTCCCCCCCAAAGCCTACAGTCCGCCTAGCCTTTCCTTCAAATATCATTTCCTTTCTGTTTGAAAACAGTCCTTCTCTCCTCTGTCTCCTTCTCCTTCTTTTGTTTGTTCTATATTTCACTTTTCTTTCAGCAGCTCAAGGTGTCATATAAAATGTTACTTCCTCTAGATTTGTTCTTTCCAAATCATAATTGCCATATACCTACAAATCAGATTAATCATTTTGGAGCATATAATTATTGCATATGACTAGATGATTGAACATTCTTCTTTTAGTGCAGGGGTGTCAAACTCAATTTCATTGAGGGCTGCATCAGGGGCCATGGTGGGCGTGGCCAGCTCAGCTACTGTCAGGGTCGCCTGTGGCGGCCCAAACGTTCTGCCAGCAAAAATGGGCTCCCAAACTCCACTTTTGGCTGTGATGGCTTCCTACAACCTTCTGCCAGCAAAAACGGAGCTAGGGAGGGCCACCCACCGCCCTTGCAAGCTCCATTTTTGGTTGCAACAGCCTCCTGAAACCCTCTGCCAGCGAAAACAGAGCTCGGGCTGAGCTCCGTTTTCACTGGCAGAGGCACTGGAGCTGGTCCTTTGCTGTTTCCAGGACAGTCCCGTGGGTCAGATCTAAGCACCCTGCAGGTCAGATCTGGCCGCTGGGCCTTACGTTTGACACCCCTGTTTTAGTAACTGGTCATGATAAGGGAGGTGGTTTGTCACATTTCTCTAAATTGCAAGAGCTACTTTCTGAATAAAATATTCACTATTGCTTAAGGGACCTCTCTAAAGAACTTCCTTTAATACTAGCTTTCTGTAAAAGAAAAATTACCAATTTACAGATGATAAAAATTAACATATCACTATGCTTCTGATATTCCACCTCTTGCAATCTCTGGAACTTTACAATTCCTCCGTGCGTCACCCAATTGGCTGGATATGGAAGGGAAGAGTTAGAAGGCTGCATTAATTTCTTAATAAAACCCCACTTAGTGGTCTATAAAATATTCATGAACTCAGAATTGATCTCTGAGATATGCAAGCACATTCTCTACTCCATGAAATATACTCATCTGATTCCCCCTCCCCTCTCCCACCAAGGTAAAGGGATGGGGTTTAATTTTTTTTGAACACTGGTTGTATTGTCTTCCAGAAGAGCCTTCCCCATTATAAATATTAAGTACACTCCTAGGCCCACACACCGGATCTTAAAATTTGCCTCTATACCACTAATCAGAATGTCTTGATCTACATACAGTATGGTATACGAGATTCAGATTAAAAGGTTGGCTAGTAAAGTGTTCTTCATTGGCAACCCAAGTCCAAATATGAAACCACCTCTCAATAGTCATAGCCTATATAGCCTATAAAAGGGATGCAGTGGCTCAGTGGCTAAGATGCTGAGCTTGTCAGTCAGAAAGGTCGGCAGTTCAGCAAGTTTGAATCCCTAGCACTGTGTAATGGAGTGAACTCCCGTTACTTGTCCCAGCTTCTGCCAACCTTAGCAGTTTGAAAGCATGTAAAAATGCAAGTAGAAAAATAGGAACCACCTTTGGTGGGAAGGTAACAGCATTCCGTGTGCCTTTGACATCTAGTCATGCTGGCCACATGACCACAGTGACATCTTCAGACAGCGCTGGCTCTTCGGCTTTGAAATGGAGATGAGCACCACTCCCTATTTATTTATTTTTATTTTATTCAATTTATATCCCGCCCTTCTCCGAGAGGACCCAGGGCGGCGAGATTCCCTAGAGTCAGGAATGACTAGCACAAATATGCAAGAGGAACCTTTATCTTATGTAGCCTATATACATAAATGACAATGATATTTCTATTTATTTATATTGGCCAATGACAGTTAAAGGTTTAATACATGGGTTGTTTTGATGTATGTTTGGTTTCATTTTATTGCATAATTTAATGGATATTAAAAGCATACCCTGCCTTAGGTTGGGTGTAGAAAAACCTATACATGAAATGATCTCATTTAGAAAAAGCACATCGTATAACCAAATTCTCATTCCAATGGACACGGGAAAAATCTTACGAGAAAATTGTTTTTAGTATTTCAGTTAAGGGTTTAATCCTATCAATCTTATCACCTTAAACAGCGCTGAACCAATATTTGTGAAGGCTCTGGGACAAAAAAAAAAACCCAATGAGTTCTCAAGATTTCTCAGAATGGAAAGGAACAAAGGTACATTAGTTTTCCTGAAACCTCGCTTATCTATACTGTACTGTACTGTTCTCCCTCAGCTTTGGTAATCATGGAATACAAACCTACCATTAAAATAGAAAACCAGAAGCATGTATTTAATTCTGCATCCATAGCAGCTAACAAACTGCCTGTGGGAAAACCATAGGGCAATTGTCCTTTCCTGCTGTTCTTCTTCAGCGCCACACTGGCACTGTTTCTGGAAGTAGTACATGATCATTATGATTAGAAAGCATGGAGAAGATTCAATTCCACAAATTTGTCCAGTCCCTTTAATGGTATCTAGTTTGGAGGTCATGATTATAGCTTGTGTAGTGGATTCCCTTTCTTTATAGGAACCATAGAGCTTCACTGAATGCCTTCAACTACTACTATTATGAGAACGGAGAAACAACTTTTCTGTATCCATTTTTTTTCCCTGTACCTAGCACAGTACTTCTCAACCCCATCAACTTTAAGAGGTATGGACTTCAACTCCCAGAATTCCCCAGCCAACTGTGGAACTCTAGGACTAAAAGTCTCATGTCTTAAAGTTGACAGGGCTGAGAAACGCCCACCTAGCACAAACTTCTGAATCTCTTTCCATGTTTCTCTTTATTCACATTTTCCCCAAACAAATTTGCTTACAATATTTTCTCCCTGAGATACTGTTTCTTTGGTTTTCCCATTCTTACACTTCAAAAATAAAATAACACAATTTGGAGATATGATAGGAGCTGGTATTGCCTGTTCTAAATTGAATGGTGATCTCATCCAGCTGCTCATCAAAAGCCACCATCACTGTTGCCCTTGGACTTCTGTGGTAGACCTCAATAGTTATTCTTACATGAACTGATCTGAGAAGGCTTTTCTAAAGATGGAAATTTTGAATGTGCTTGCGATATAATATAATGGGTTCTCCTAGATGCAAGGTTCCAAAGCTATATGGCATTTTATCCTTCTTCCTTAATGGATTTTTGGTTAAGAAAAAAAAAACATAAGATGCAAGGGAGGAAATATACAAGTGTTACTAATGGAAATAATGGGCATCTAGATTTTCAGAAGAGTCCAGTTCCAATGTTAAGTGCTTTCATAATACAAAGCCCCAAGGATTTCATAATAAAGAGATATCTAGCAAAAATCCTCCTAACTCCCTGAAGTTCTTTGAAGTGGAAATTCTGTATACCAAATCTGGATGTTTCTGTGTATTAAAATCAAGACTTTTCTATATAATTCTTTCAAATAATCACATAGTGGTCTTTATTTGGACTTGAGTATTTTTCTAGAATTAAAACATACAAGCATGGAAGTTCCTGCCCATTTCATAAATGGCAAGAAAAGTCAAGCTGATGTCTCTTTACTGAGGAACCAATTAGCAAAATGTGTGACTTTGATTAGATTTTGTTTTCCACAATCCATTCATAGACTTCTGGTTGATAGTGGGACAAACTTGATGGTCCCATCCTACTTAGCATAGTTCTTATCTCTCAGTAACTATGTGGCCCTAATGTGATTGCCTCTGTCTCTTCTCCAGGTCACTACAGAAACTACCTAGAGTCATATATCGTTGATGTGGTGGAGGAATTATATTATTGAAATTCTTCTGACACAATACTTGTCAAAAAAAAACCAATTAAAGGCACCTCAAGAATAACTCTGATAATGATGCAATCATGGGATAATGATCTGATCAGCTCCCATTGGCCACTTGGGTCTGAAAGCATGTCACCTCCCCTATTTGACCGCTAGGCAATGGCGTTTTATCTGCGCTGCAAGAAAGATAGTTACACAACCTCTTATTGGGATTTTTAAAAATGAAAATATTAACCTATTGGAAACACATTAAGGGGTTTATATAAGCATGTAATTCCACATTAATACCCTTATACCTGTGCTAAATCCCACTTTGAAATCAATAAATCTGTTAGAGAGAGATCTGGAATATAGCCCCCAGTTGGTATTCAAAGACCAAGTAACATCTTCAACTCAAAACCAATTAGGTAGACAATTCTAAGTTAGAAAGACCAACAATAAGATTCTTGGCTAGGCAGTTTTTTCATTTTCAAAACAAAAATTTTTACACTGTCAGAACAGGAGAGAAGAAATGTAAAACAGAAAAAGATAACTTTTGAATTTTTTTTACAAACAGTTGAAAAAATATGTAACATAGACACCATTTTGTTCTGAATAGCCATACAGGAGATTTGCTTCTTAACCATCATAACTAATCATGTCACAATATAATTCAGAATCTCATTCCTATTCAATCTTGTGTAATCAGAATTAATAAGTTTGAATTCAAATTCATTTATCTTAAAAGCTAGTTCTTCCTATATGCTCAGAAACATTTAAACCAGGGCTGTCAAACTCCCAGCCCATGGGCCGGATGCGTCATGGGCTGGCCACACCCATGCCCAGCTTAGCAAAGAGGGGGAAAGTCCCTATACATCACATGACACCACCGTGACAACGTGAGTTTGGCACCCATGATCTAAACAATAAAATTATTTACAAGATCATAGCTAATCTTTCCCCTTCCCTGTTCATTACCATGTTTCCCTGAAAATATGACATGGACTGAAATTACCCGCATATTTTGGGTGGGCAACAATATTAGCCCCCCCTGAAAATAAGCCCCCTGGATGATTCCCCCCCTCCGGCCAGGCAATTGCTGACCTGTGCCAAGCCGCAGGAGTGCCTGTTCTCCTCCCTCCAGCTTCCGTGGCTCGGCGCCTTTGGAATGCCCCTAGCTCTCCATGGCTGGAGAGCGGGGTTGCATGAGCGGCTTGTCTGCGCCCCACTTGCGTGACTCCCAGGCTCATGATGCCCTTTACCTGTAGAATCAGGGCAGCTCCGCCATAGCTGCCGCCGCCGCCGCCACATGGCGTTTTCTGCTGCTTCCAAAGCGTGGATGGATGTTCACAACCATAGAGTGTACTCCCAGAGCGGCAACTGCAATAAGAAAGCCATATGGCGGGCAGCAGCAGCAGTGGCGGAGCTGCCCTGACTCTATGGGTAAAGGGCATCATGAGCCTAGGAGTCGTGTGAGCAGGGAGCAGAAAAGCCGCTCACGCAACCCCAAACTAATAAGCCCCCCCCCATTATAAGACCAAGGCCATATTTTGTGTGTTAAAAAATATGTAAGACCTGTCTTATTTTCGGGGAAACACGGTAGTAATCTGCAGCCTTGTAATTTTGCCAACTGATGTTTGTTGAAGTCCTTCCCCTTTTGTACAGACCCTTGAAAGACTTAAAGACAGGGGTGAAATGCTACCAGTTCAGACCAGTTCGCCCAAACCAGTAGTAAAAAAAATGCTACCAGTTTGGAAAACCGGTATTTCCAACTATCAGCTGTGACACGTGATTTATATTAGCTAGAATTCCTGATTTTTAGCTAATCTAAATCACGTGGCACAGCAGATTCCCCTCTCCCCCTACTGTTTTACTTACTTTGCAGGCGCGTTCAGTAGCAGGCTTCGCCCACCTTCCTGAAGGTCATCACATATGTTTTGGACCTTCTGTGCATGCTCACATTTGCAAACCCCTAGCAAAGGTAAGTTGACTTTACCCCTGCTTAAAGATACATTTCTTAAATAGGTGAAGTGGGATTTCACAGTATCAAAATCATCTTAACTTGCAAAGCAAGAAATCTAGAGCAAGGCCATTTCTAAGGATCAGGTATGGCAAGTGGCATTTGCTGCCACAAGCTAAGTTTCAAGTTACATCTTGCAATGAACAAATTGTCTTCCCATCTTACTAGGCTCACTTTAATCTGAAATCACACAATCAAAGGTGTAAGATTTTTGTGGTTTGAACCTCAAGATCATCTTCAAATCACGCCTTTGCTTGTGTGCTTTCAGGTTAAAGTGAGTCAGAAGCAAACACAGTTTAATTTAGGGGAGACATAATGCATTGCAGAATTGAATCTTTGAATGCTGTTAAATAGTTAATGCTGTTGCTGCAGTTTTAGAATTTTATCCGTAGCATTAAAGACTTCCAAGATTTAGCACTAGGCTTTATTCTAGAATAGGGGTTATTTCTCATGCTAAATCACCCAGGGGAAAAAAATGACTGGAGCCTGCTTCATTATAATGGGGCTTCCATTTGCCTGGAGCTAAGGACTGAATTGTGGTCTACTGCCTTAGACAGGAAATAGCTGAATCTCGTGTGTGGGCAGTAGGGACCTCCACACTTCCTTTCTCTTCAGAGCAAGTCCATCTCAAGGGAGATTTGTGTTGCAAGGAGTCAAGGACAATCTCATGCATCCTCTTTTAAGCATTTACACCTTCTTGCAGAGGCCTGCTCCTTTGGTGATCTAGATCAGAGGTCTCCAACCTTTGCAACTTTAAGTCTGAAGGACTTCAGCTCCCAGACTTCTCCAGCCAGTAAAGCTGGCTGGAGAATTCTGGGAGCTGAAGTCCTTCAGACTTAAAGTTGCAAAGGTTGGAGACCCCTGATCTAGATAGCAAATATTTTAGCATCCCCTGCAGCTCACTCTTTCTCTTACTCTTTGAATTGCTAGATTCAAAACTACAGAGCTTGCATATTCTCTACCTTCAGATCTACCAAAATGGCTAAACTATGACAGCTGCTTGTTGCCTCCTAGGAGCTAGGATGGAGTACAGGATAGCAGATCATATTATTGTTTGGGATTTGTCATATTACCACTCTGTACCATCTGATAGGATGCAGATATTTATGCCAATTCCCTATTATTCCACACAGTTCTTCCAAACCATCCAGTGGTGGGATTCCAATAATTTAACAACCAGTTCTCTGCCCTAATGAGCAGCTGGGTAGGCATGGCTCAGTGGTCATGTGACCATGTGCGCGTGGTCAACTCAACGTCACTCAGGTCGATGGGCGCTGTGCCTTCGCTGTTACAGTGTAATAAAGGTTAAACGGAGAGGCAGTTTCCATAAGTAGAGCAATAAAGATTAGGCTAGAAACAACACCAGAATGATTCCTTCCTGCCTTCCTTACAGGATTAGTCCTGTAAAGTGAGAAAAAAAATAAGATTTCTTTCAATAACCAGTTCTCTGAACTGCTTAAAAAGTTAACAACTGGTTCTCCCGAATAGGTGCAAACTGGCTGAATCCCACCACTGAAACCATCTCTCCAACCTTGAAGGCTGGCCATTTTTTTTAAAAATTCCCATGTCACCCAACTCTTTTCTCCTGGCCCTCCTGGATGTTTCAGCAGCTTTCAATGCCATCAATCATAACACCTTTCTGGATCTGCTGTGTGGATTGGGAGTGAGTTTGCCATTGAGGGTTATCCTGCTTCTTTCACAGCTGGTATCAAATAGTAGGTGGGGACAGGTCCAATTGTAGGCCCCTAAAAGGAGGGGTGTCTCAGTGTTCAATCATAATGAGGTTGATATAAGTATGTAACCTCTCATTAATGCCTTTATACCAGTATTAAACTGTTCCTTTTTAACATCTACATCAGGGCTGCAAACTCCCACCCCATGGGGCTGGATGCATCACGCACTGGCCATGCCCACACCTGTTTTAGCGAAGAGGGGGAAAGTCCCAATGCATCACGTGACAACGCTGTGATGACGTGAGTTTGACATCCTTCATATACATGAAGCTACTAGGTGAACTCATATATAATAGCATAGAATAACATTATAGCTGTCACTCAAGACCTGGCAGGTGATATCATTTCAGTGTTAATCCATTGCCTGAAGGTTGCAAGGGTCTGGATGGGAAGGAATTGGCTCTGGCTCAAGCCTAGCATGATGGAAGGATTTGGAGTTTTGGGCTGTTCTGGGTCCAGTGATGTATTATCTTTGGTTTTTAATGAGGTAACACTACATCAGAGCTGGTGTACAATTTGGGGTTCTGCTAGACTTGCAACACCAACTAGGGCAGCAGGGAACAGCTATGAATGTGGGTGCTTTGCAATAATTGTTTTGTGCAATAATTGTGCTCATTCTGAACAGAGAAGCTTTGCTCATGGCCACTCATTTCCCAACTGGACTATTGCAACATAGTCTACATGGGGCTGCCTTTGAAAACCACCCAGAAATTGCAAGGTAGGTAGCATAGTATTGGCTCGGACCTTGATTTGAACTCATCATGTGTCCAGGTTACACCATTACTACATGAGCTACACACTGGCTCCCAGTTTCTTTTTTCGCTCCCACAGAGAGAGACTTCTCCGGGTGCCGTCCACTAGGCTGTGCCAGCAGGCGATGCCCAGGGGAAGGGCCTTCTCTGTGGCGGGCCCGACTCTCTGGAACGATCTTCCCCCCGATATTAGAACAACTACGGACCTCCGCTCCTTCAGTCAAAAATTAAAAACACATTTCTTTTGCTTGGCTGGTTTGGGATAACTTAACTGTTTTTAGGGGTTTTTAGGGGCTTGTTTTAGTTTTAACATGGGATTTTAGTGCAGGGTTTAGTTTAATTCCTTTTAATACTGTATTGTTTGTGGTTTTATATGTATTTTTTAATTTCCCTGTGCCCCGCCTCGAGTCCCTTCAGGGAGAGAGAGCGGGTTATAAATTAAATTATTTATTTACTTATTTATTTAGTGCAATTCAAAGTGCAGGTTGTTGGCAAGACCATTTTTCTCTGAATTATCTGCCTGTTTCACCACATCAAGTAAAGTAGACACACTCCCAGTTTCTTCCCTTAAATATAGCCATCTATCAAGACCAAGGAAGCATGCCTTTTCACAGGTCTCTTCCCCTTGAGATCCAGCAGGCATCCAGCTTCTGAACCTTGCAGAAAGCTGTAAAGATTGGGGTGGGGAGGGGTTTCCCCCAGGCATTGGAATAATAAGGTTGGAGCCTGGAGATCACATAGATGGAGGAATGTCTATGATGGGTTAGATACAGAGGTGGGTTGCTACCAGTTCACACCAGTTTGGGCAAACTGGTAGCGGAATGCTGGCCTGTGTCGCAAAATCGGCAGCAAGCCAGACTGGCCACGCCTCCAAATCAATTCCCTGGTCACCGCTGCCATTCCCAACATGTTTTTTGTTCTTTTTTAATGTTCTGTGCATGCGCAGAACTTTTTACAGGCAACTGCGAACACGTGCACAGCGCATGAAGCGAACTGACAGTAATGCCGGCAGCAACCCACTCCTGGTTAGATACCTAGTTTTTTCTTGATTTTTGTTTGTTTGTTTGTTTGATATTGTATGTGATCTTAGCACTGTTGCTAGCCACTCCGGACTGTGTGCAATAAGCTTGGCCTTTATATAAATCTTTTAACTAATTAAATAAATGCAACAGGTTATGGAGGTGTATTGATGACAGAATTAATGAGCAAAGCAATGGCTTTGATTGAGGCTGCCGATTTTTCCTCTTGTAAAGGTACATTTCAAGATAAATGGGAAGTAGTACCCTTTATCTTGAAGTGTCTAGACATTGGGCAAAAGTGGGAGAGAAGTAAGTATATGATCTTACCGGTTCAATACTATACAAAAGAGTTCTAGGTTGTTGCAATGTTTCCATATGTTCATGCAGTCATGTTTTTTGTAAATGTCAAGGAAACCAATGGAATAGTGCAAATGCAATGTAGAGCCAAATGGAAAACAATTGGTGGCTTTATTATTAGTTTAGACAGGAAACCATAACTCTCTACTAGTGAGAAATGTGCTGAGAGCTTCTTTAGAAAAAAATCCAGCGTGATAATTATTTGCTGCTACCTGTCAGAAGAAGCCTGGTAACATCTTTTCAGACTAGCAAATGTGATGGAAAGGCATACATTTTTGTGAACACTTTGCCCTGAGCAAGAGTTCCCATCCCAGACAAAGGGCAGCCCAATCTTTGCTTGAAAACTTCCAGATGTGGAGCCCTCACAGCTTCAAAGGGCAGGCTGTCCTATTGCTTAATACAGGGATGTCCAAACTTGGGAACTTTAAGACTTGTGGACTTCAACTCCCAGAATTCCCCTGGCTGGGGAATTCTGGGAGTTGAAGTCCACAAGTCTTAAAGTTCCCAAGTTTGGACATCTCTGGCTTAATAGTTCTCATGGTCAGGAAACATCTTCTTATTCTGAATTTAGATCTCCCTTTATTATGCTTCCACCTTTCTTCTCCTACCCTTGAAAACATTGGTGGATATATCTACACTGTTCACTAGAACAGTATTTGAAATATTTAAAGATTACCATCATATCTCCTCATAGCCTAAACATTCTCAGTTCAGTTCACTGTTCTTCATAGGATTCTGAGCCATTTAGTATCTTCATCTGGTTTGTTTTTACCTTCTTTCCCGTTCCTTGGAGGGAACAACCTCTTTGTATTGTGGCAGCCCGAAACTACCAACTCTCTTATAATCATTCATTTCCTTGTCCATATTATCCATTTCTTGTAATCTAATGAAAGTCATCATTTCAAGCATGCTATAAATAGGCATTGTTAGTATTTAGTTTCAGCTACACTTTAAATAGAAATGGAAGTGCTCTCAGAAAGGGCCAGGTATTATTGTCTTAGAACACAACTGGGGTCTAATTGCTTTTTGGGAAAACCAGAAAAAATAGTCTGCGATTTTTCCATTTTTTTAGAAAATGGAAGGGGGGGGGGCGTTTTAGGCTAATTTTTGCCCTCCCCAGCCGGCAGGAGTTCTCTGGAAGCCTCCATAAGGCTAGGCACAGCCAGTTTGGTGAAGGGTGCGGGATTCCAGGAGGCAAAAAATGCTGTATTCGATGTATAAGACGCACCCAGATTTTCAGCCTCTTTTTAGAGGAAAAAAGGTGCGTCTTATACTCCGAAAAATACGGTACATTAATTAACTTTAAGTGTAAATATCCATAACTATTTTGCAAGATGTTCAATTGAGTTACACCATTTATACAAATGGTACCCCTTGTTTGCTTTATTGAGAAATTTGGAAAAAACAAGAGTATTATATTTATATCTTCTTTAACCATTAGAGATCATGACAACCTGAATTTCCAAGCTCATACATGCAGCGGTGGGTTCCTACCAGTTTGGACTGGTTTGGCTGACCCAGTAGTAGTTTGGTAGCCTGGATCACTGGAACCAGCAGTGACCCAGGCCTGCCACACCCCTGAACTATAGGCACCGCCATCTTGGTTTTTTTTTCTGTGCACGTGCAGAGCAATACATGCTGTGGATTTTCTTTTCTTTTATATCTTAGTATTGTCACAGAGAGCTAAAGATGAGAAATATCTATGACATACAATAGTGATTTTAAAAGGATTACTAGAATTACAAAAGAAAGGAAATACAAAAAGATAATAAGCACCTACTATGTTTCTAATGACTTCCTCAAGGCAAATGCTCATTAATAAAACTTCCTTTAAAAACTTTTTTTTCCAGCCATGATGACATGTAGGAAAATATAAAATATGATGGGCAGAGGCAGCAGCTAACAGCATTTTCCAGCTACATCACTCTCATTGTGCCCCAGTCAGTATACCCTACAGTCAGACAAGATGAATGTTAGAAAAGTTTATTTTATTTATTTATTTTATTAAATTTATACCCCGCCCTTCTCCAAAATGGACCCAGGGCGGCGAACCCAAGTTGAAGTTCAACACCCCACAAATTGTCACTTCCACAAATATTGGTGTGTGTGTGTGTTGCATTTATTTTTCCAGACTTTTGACAGTCTGGTGGTACTTCCTGTTAGTAAAATGCTCTTCCTGAATTGTAGTTTCAATATTATACTTTCTAATAATTGTATCTACCTGTTGCAGTAATCCAGAGGCTGAAATGCGATTTAAACTTCACCAAAAGTCATTAGTATCCAGGTCCAGCACAGTCACTCAAGCACTGGTCACATCCCGTCTGGACTACTGTAATGCTCTCTACATGGGGCTCCCCTTGAGGTGCACCCGAAGGTTACAGCTAGTTCAGAACGCAGCCGCGCGGGTGATTACAGGAACCTCACGGCGTTCCCATATAACACCTGCCCTGCGCGAGCTGCACTGGCTGCCTGTGGCCTTCCGGGTGCGCTTCAAGGTGTTGATTACCATCTTTAAAGCGCTCCATGGCTTGGGGCCTAGTTATATGCGAGACCGTCTCCTGCCCCATACATCCCTTCGTCCGATCCACTCCCATAGAGAGGGTCTTCTCCGGGTGCTGTCGGCCGGGCAATACCGGTTGGTGACACCCAGGGGAAGGGCCTTCTCTGTAGCGGGCCCTACCCTCTGGAACGACCTACCTCCCAATCTCCGTACCACCTCGGACCTCCGCCTATTCCGCCAGCGTTTAAAAACACACCTGTTTCAGCAAGCCGGCCTATGGTAAATTCACCCTATAAATGACTGAGGGTTAGTTATACAATTTTTTAATTAGAGGGTTTTTAAACTATATTTTAGCGCAGGAGCATTTAGTTTAATAGGGTTTTAGGATGTTTGTATATTTTTGTATTGTATATTGTGTTTTTTAAATGCCTGTGCGCCGCCCTGGGTACTATTGGAGATAGGTGCGGGATATAAATTTAATAAAATCGAAAATCAAAAAGAAAGAAGTAGGAGAAAAGCAGCTTCAAAAAGCTGTCCACCACATGGTAAAAAAAGCTCCTATTAAAAATATACTAAAGCCTCTGGATCCATGACATTGGCTAAAGCACATTTTGCTTACTTGTTTCCCCACATTTTTTTTCCCTTCGTAGCATTTTCCAACAAATGCAGGATCAACCAAGTGCTGTTCCAATGCTTATAACAGGAGTTTTCTGATCTGCTTATAACCCAAGCCTTAGCATCATGGGCTGAGAGAGAATGTCTGCTCCAACATCATCCAATTGGCTTTCATGCCATTTCCTCCCATGGAAATATAAAATGATGGAATGAACTCCTATAACCCAACATTGTTTTGTCTCAGAACAGCTACTAAATGAGTATAATTTGAAGGCGACCAAATTTAAACAGTTGATCTACATGTATTATATTTTTATTCCACATTTATAAATTTACAAGTAATTCAAAGGGGCAAACATACCTAATACTTCCTCCTCCTCCTATGTTCTCCATAGTAACAACCCTGTGAGGTGAGTTGGGCTAAGAGAGAGTGACTGGCCCTCAGGCAGTTTTTATGCGTAATATGGGACTAGAACTCACAGTCTCCTGGTTTCTAGGCCAGCATCTTAACTACTACATCAATCTGGCTTAGGATACAACATAATTTCATGTTTTTCAGAACTAACAAATCTCTTTCCCTACCCACCAATTTTTATTTGACTGTTGTGAAGAGTTTGGTTTAAGCAGCGCTATTTTAAGACAAACCAAGCAAGTATTGCATTGACATTGTAGATCCCAACTGATTTCGCAAGTTCAAAAGTTCAGTTCAGCATTCATGAAAGAAACTGGCTTTGTTTGCATTGCTATGTAGACATTAAAGATACCCCGAGTAAGGCCTTGGGAGCATGTTATGTTTTACCATGGGATAAATGATTTTTCAGGATGCCTCTCAGCTGTTTCATCACAAACAGGCGGATTAAAAAGATGAGTTGCAAATTTTTCCCCCAGAGGCAGTTTGCTTCGATGCAGTGAGAATTGGATCTAAATATTCCTGTAGAACAGGGGTCCCCAACTTTTGCAACTTTAAGTCTGAAGGACTTCAGCTCCCAGACTTCTCCAGCCAGCTTTGCTCTGCTGGCTGGAGAATTCTGGGAGCTGAAGTCCTTCAGACTTAAAGTTGCAAAGGTTGGGGACCCCTGCTGTAGAATACATTTGCACATCTAGAGAAAAATAAGCTGCACTCCCTTTGGTAGACTCACAGGAAGTAAAATACAAGTGTTCTCTTTTTGGGTAGGTTGTTCTCTTACTTGCATGTTCTGCTTCTTCCTTTGAGGACGCCCTTCATTTGAGGAACTGTTTAATTCAACCTGGTGTAGAGATAAACAATGATAAGAATGCAAAATGGGGAAACTTCAAGTTGCCTTTCAATACCTTTTGCAGAACTGAATCTGCAAAAAAGCACTGATTTCCCCTGGTTATTATAGTTGTTCCTCTCCATGGTGGGATAGATAACATTTTGATTTTCATTATAATATTTAGTTCTGAATTCAAATCTATGAATGTAAATTAGCATAGAAATTTTCTAATAATAATAATAATAATAATAATCTTTACTGTCATTGTAATACGATTGTAATAAAATTACAATGAGATGGTTGGTTCTTTATTGGTTCTATAACTGTACAGCTTTCTTTTTTTTTGATAATGCCTGAATAGCTTTTTCTCCTGTTTGTACAGGTAGTCCTCAACTTACAACAGTTCATTTAATGACCTTTCAAAGTTACAATGGCACTGACCATTTTTCACTTATGACCATCGTGGCATCCCCATGATCACCTGATCAAAATTCAGCCACTTGGTGTCCCGCAATCACTTGACCCCCTTTTGCAACCTTCTGACAAGCAAAGTCAATGGGGAAGCCAGACTCACTTAACGACCATGTTACTACTGTAACAATTACAGTCATTTATGGCAGGGGTCTCCAACCTTTGCAACTTTAAGTCTGAAGGACTTCAGCTCCCAGAATTCTCCAGCCAGCAAAGCTGGCTGGAGAATTCTGAGAGCTGAAGTCCTTCAGACTTAAAGTTCCAAAGGGTGGAGACCCCTGATTTATGGGAACAAAGGTTGCAAAATGGGGGGAAAACACACAACAAATGTCTTACTTAATAATAGAAATTTTGGGCTCAATTGTGGTCGTAACTCGAGGACTACCAATATAAATCCTCTTGAGTCAATGGATACAAATGCACTCCCTGGTCTGTATATAACTGTTTGATTCAAAAATGAATGAGAGAGTTGTCGGACTAGAGTGAAAGATCAGGACTTATACAGGGAATCATGAAAAAGTGGTTGCAGATAAATACATTAGATAAATACATTTGTACCTTTTAAAACTTCTAGAAGAGATTCTCAAAAAACAAGATAGTACACTTTAAAATATAATTAAAAGTGTTCCAATTTTTGAAGGGGCTACCTCAAGAAGAGGGGGTGTCAAGCTATTTTCAAAAGCTCCAGAAGACAAGACAAGAAACAACAGATGTAAACTAAACAAGGAGAGAAACAAACTAGAACTAAGGGGAAATTTCCTAAGACTGAGAACAATTAACTAGTGGAATGGCTTGTCTTCACAGGTTGTAGGTGCTCCATCATGGAGACTTTTAAGAAGAGACTTTTTACCAAGCCATTTGCCTGAAATGATACAGGGTCTACTGCTTAAGCAAGGGTTGGACTAGAAAATCTCCAAGTCTCCCTTCCAACTCTGTTATGCTGTGTCTACTGTATTAAAAGTTTGTGCTTTGTTAAAATATGCATATACTGCAGGTGTGTTCTTAGGACAGGTCAAACACAGTATTAATTAGATCATCTGATAATTAAAGAAAACATCAGCATGGTCTTAACTAAATTACAGTGGATGTGATTGACCAAAGTATTGATAAAGTATTGACAGAGAACATATTAATTCTTCAGCTGATTTTTATTTATTTACTTATTTATTAAATGTATATAGTTGACCCATCTCATCACAAGTGACTCTAAGTGGTGTACAACAATCAAATAAAACAACAGTATACAAGCAATCATTAAAAATATGAGCAACAATTATTAAAATTAAATGATTATTTTAAAAAATAGAATATGCAAACCACAAACAGAGAGAGCAAATATAGCAACCACGTTTTCTGACTAACTCATCCATTTGGGGGATGGAAATGGTCCAGGATTAGGTTTTTTTCCTCTTTTCTTGTTCCTATCAGAATTCTGGATTGGCCAATTTACTGATACATTTGAATGAAATGCCAATCTTCTGGGAACATTTCTCTTTAATTTAAATGGTGGAGGAAATGCACAAACTATTAGGCTCTGACCTTCTGCATCCTTTAGGACATTTGTCTGGTTGTTAGCAGTTGGCAAGGCTTCAGATTTGCTGTTTTTCCTGAAACAAAACAGATTTTTGAGCTAAAGTGCCAGGGCAATGTGAACAAAACATGCAAGGCTCAATTGCATATAAATAGAGAACCAGAATGTCTAAGCAGCTTTGTAACACCTTCAACTGATTTACTAGTGAATAATAATAATAATAATAATAATAATTTAATTTCTATCCCGCTCTCTCTCCCCAAGGGGACTCGAGGCGGGGCACAGGCAATTAAAAATACAAATAGACCACAAACAAATACAAAATACAAAGTTAAAAATAAATTAAATAAATCCTGCGCTAAAACCCATAACTAAACTAAAAATTACCCCTAAAAAACCCTGACCTAAAAAGAGACTACCCAAGGCCGGCCAGACGAAAAAAGTGCGTCTTTAATTTTAAGCGGAAGGAGCGGAGGTCCGTGGTTGTCCTGATATCGGGGGGAAGGTCATTCCAGAGGGCTGGGCCCGCCACAGAGAAGGCCCTTCCCCTGGGCGTCGCCCGCTGACAAAGTCTAGTGGACGGCACCCGGAGAAGTCCCTCTCTGTGGGAGCGAATCGGCCGTGAGGATGTATGGGGCAGGATCCGATCCCGCAGGTAGCTAGGTCCCGAGCCATGGAGCGCTTTGAAGATGGTAACTAACACCTTGAAGCGCACCCGGAAGACGACAGGTAGCCAGTGCAGCTCGCGCAACAGCGGTGTTACATGGGCAAACCTAGAGGTGCCCATAATTGCTCGCGCGGCTGCATTCTGGACCAACTGAAGCCTCCGGGTACACCTCAAGGGGAGCCCCATGTAGAGAGAGTTGCAATAATCCAGTCGGGATGTCACGAGAGCATGAGTGACTGTGCGAAGGGCGTCCCGATCCAATAGGGGGCGCAACTGGCGTACCAGGCGAACCTGGTAAAACGCCCTCCTGGCCACGGCTGTCACTTGATCTTCCATGGACAGCCGGGTATCCAGGAGGACACCCAAGTTGCGCGCCCCATCCACAGGGGCAAGATGTTCGCCCCCTATGGCCAGCGTTGGAGAGAGCTGGTTGAATCGGGCAGCCGGAAACCACAGCCACTCGGTCTTGGTCGGGTTGAGCCTAAGTCCGTTACTTCCCATCCAGATCCGCACGGCTTCCAGGCACTGGCACATCACCGCTACGGCATCGTTGGGGTGGTTTGGGGTAGATATGTACAGCTGGGTGTCATCAGCGTACAGGTGGTACTCTACCCCAAAACCACGGATGATCTCGCCCAGCGGCTTCATGTATGCGTTAAACAGGAGAGGCGAGAGGACCGACCCCTGAGGCACCCCGCATGTGAGGGGTCTCGGGGTCGACCTCTGCTCTCCTGCCCGCACAAATTGCGATCGGCCAGAGAGGTAGGAGGAGAACCACCGTAAAACGGTGCCTCCCACCCCCAACCCCCCCAGCCGATGCAATAGGATACCATGGTCGATGGTATCGAAAGCCGCCGAGAGGTCTAATAGGACCAGGATGGAGGAACATCCCCCATCTCTGGCCCTCCAGAGATCATCTACCAACGCGACCAATGCCGTCTCGGTGCTATGCCCGGGCCGAAAGCCGGACTGGCGCGGATCTAGATAGTCAACTTCCTCCAGGTGACGGGGAAACTGTTGTGCCACCACACTCTCAACAACCTTCGCCAAGAAGGGAAGGTTGGAGACTGGACGGTAGTTGTTCAAAAGAGCTGGGTCCAAAGAGGGCTTCTTGAGGAGGGGCCTCACCATGGCCTCTTTTAGGGAGGCAGGCAAGGAACCCTCACTCAAGGATGCGTTGACAACCTCTTGGAGCCAGCCTCGTGTCACCTCCCAGGATGCCAGTACAAGCCAGGAGGGGCACGGATCCAATAAACATGTGGTGGCTCGCAGTCGCCCACGTAGCCTGTCCATATCCTCGGAAGTAACGGAGTCAAACTCCTCCCAAACAAGATCTCCCCCGTGGCATCCCACTGGGCCATGAATGGGGGTTAGCTCACTCTGTATCTGGGCGGTTTTCTCCTGCAGAAAAATCACAAATTCCTCTGCTCTACCCTGTAGCGGGGCTTCCCGCTCCCTCTGTTGAAGGAGGGAGCGGGTCACCCTAAACAGGGCGGCAGGGCGGTTTTCTGCGGATGCTATGAGAGTGGCACAATGATGACGTTTGGCCACCCTCAGCGCCACAATGTAAGTCCGTAAATGGGCTCTTACCTGTGTCCGGTCAGATTCAGAGCGGCTAGCCCTCCATCTTCTCTCTAGGCATCTCTTGCGGCGTTTCATCACCCGCAGCTCCTCAGTGAACCAAGGAGCCAGGGTGGTTCGCCGCCGCAAGAGAGGCCGCAAGGGCGCGACCCGATCTAAGGCTCCCACGGCCGCACTATTCCATGCGGCCGTGAGGTCCTCCATCGGGGCGCGGGTCAGGGATACAGGAAATGGCCCAAGCGCTGTCTGGAACCCATCCGGGTCCATCAAGCGCCTGGGGCGGTACCAGATTGGTGACTCTGGTTCCGCCTCCCCGCGGAGGGGAGCAGCGGTCGGAAAGTCGAGCCGGAGAAGTGAGTGGTCTGACCATGACAAGGGTGTGATGACTATATCCCCTGTACCCAGATCACTTTTCCATTGGCCCGAGACGAAGATGAGGTCCGGCGTATGTCCACCCTCGTGGGTGGGGCCCTGAATTACTTGGGTCAGGTCCATGGCCGTCATGGAAGCCATGAACTCCCGAGCTACCACGGATGATTCGCCCAACGATGGCAGGTTAAAGTCCCCCATGACTATAAGTCTGGGGGTCTCCACTGCCACCGTAGCGATCACCTCCAGGAGCTCGGGCAGGGCTGCTGCTACATAGCGGGGAGCCAGGTATACAACCAGCAAGCCCAACTGCCTCCCTAGGCCCCACTTCACGCAGAGGGACTCACAGCCGGAAGTCTGAGGCACAATGGTCTCTCTCGGCTCAAGGCCTTCCTTAATAATGACCGCTACCCCACCACCCCTGCCTAGGGCCCGCGGCTGATGAAATGCGCGGTAGCCTGGTGGGCACATTTCAACGAGGGGATGTCCTCCCTCGTGGCCCAACCAGGTCTCCGCAATTCCTACCAGGTCCGTCTCCCCCTCTGACACAAGGTCACTAATGAGGGGGGCTTTGTTGACAACGGACCTGGCGTTGCAAAACATCAGCCGCAGACCCTGGCTCTGTATTCCCTGGCCACCTAGCCTGCGGGGGTTGTGGCACCCAACCGTTTGTAACCAACGGCTACGTGCCTCCAACCGGGAGGAAGGAACTTGTCTCCCCTCGGTCCTGCCCCTCCCCACGACCCTCTAGTGATTATTTGAAACAGCAATAGTCATTAATACTGTTCTCCAGAAGTGATAGCAACTTCTATTTTTTTTCTTACCCCAAGTCATTGAAAGAAAAATATATTATTTCTTTGCCTACATATCAAGTATGCAAAACCATGGAATTACCACTATCTTTTGCTTCTAAGGAAAATAAACTGCTGCTATCAGATAAGGTCACAGAAATAAGAGTCCATTATCATTATTGTTTATTTTCCAATCCTTGGGGTTCCCTGTGTGCCAATAAAAATATGAAAAAGATACAAAACCAAACGCCCTTCTAAGGGCAAATCAACTTAACTGTACTTAGAAGCAAAATATACAGTTTGCATACTATAGGGCCCTTTCAAGATTCAATGATTGATACTTTATGAACTCGGTCGGTGTTTCCTCAACTAATTGCCTCCAGTTATTTGAGGTCTATAATTCCGGAATTCTTAGCCAGGTTGATTAAATTGTCTGGAAATGCTGGGACTTATATTCCAAAGACACCTGAAGGCTGGGGGTAACTGATATAGGCTCTCTGAGTTTTGTAGAATATTTGAACATATTAAAAGTGTGTAATTTGCCTCTGAAGGTATGAATTGTGCAGAATTTCCTCATGAATTATTTAAAATATTTCGTAATGTCACTTACTCTTGGGGAAATATAAAGATTGTTATTGCTATTGTTATATCAAGACAACAATTGTTAGAAGATGCTATAAAATGTTATAAATCATAGTTAGGACTAGATCTGTTTTTCATCATTTTCATTACGGTATTTGAATTCAGGTGAGCATTAAAAAAAATGATTAGAAAAATCAGACATATATTTTAGCCACTAGGTCTAATATAGCTGGTTTTTAGAATGCAGTGCTTAAAAAAACAGAAAGAGATGGTATAATATCTCAAGTATTACAAAGAATCTGTAATGAACCTGGACAATGGGCCATTACAGCCATTGATACAAGGGGCAATACACATTCATTTTAGAAGCCTTCTGAAACCCATATTACAAAACCATTTAGAGTTTTTTGTTCTATATATTCTACCCATTAAACATCTGCTTATTTCTAGTTATAAAAACTATGCACATTGAATACACCATACATTTTTTGCAATTTTATGGTCTATGCAATATCTTATCATAATGGTATCAATACCCTGGCTAGATTAAAGCCTTCAGGATGTCTAGCTGCTAATATTGCCACACAGGAAAAGAAAATCTGAAGCTGCAAAGATAACATTACAATAAGAACAGGGAATGTAAGAGGTGTGAACAAAGGAAAGGTCAATGAAAGATGAAATGAAACAACTACAAATTGACATCTTAGGCATCAGGAAATTGAGATAGGCTGGGATTGGACACTTTCAGTCAGAAGATTACACTACTTGTTACTCAAGACATGGAAAAAACAGAGGGGGCCTGTGATGCTTTTATTATTAGGAATGGTATGGTAAGAAAAGTGCTTGCTTACAATGGAATCAATTTCCAAATAATATCAATTTGATTTGGTGATGAACATTTTAATATGTCAATCATTCAAGCTTATGCTTCCTATGCAGAAAAGGAAGAAGGTTTACTACTTCTGGAATCAAATTCAAAATGAAATGGACAGAACCTGCAAGCAAGATGTGCTGTTTGTGATTGGAGACTGGAATACCAAAGCTGGAAACATGAAAGAAAGAAAAAAGTACTTGGATTGTATAGTTTAGGAAACTAAAATCAAGCACGAGAGCAACTTATCAATTTCTGCCATTCCAATGATTTCTTCATCACTAACAGTGTTTTCAGACAATCAAAATTATGCCTCTGTACATGGTCATCATCAGATGGAGTATGTAGAAATTAAATCGACTATATTATTGCCAAAAGGAAGTGGGGGAGCTCAATTATAGCATCAAAGACATGGCCAGATGCCAACTTTAGAACTGTTCATGAATTGCTCATGTACAAGCTCCAAATTAAACTAAGGAAAGAGAAAAAGCTAGTTACATTTCTACAATATGATCTTGAACATGTATCACCATTTTCAAGGAGAAAGACTTCACTCTGAAGTCTTAAACTTCACTGATAGAGAATCAAGGAATTATGGAATAAATTTTAAGAAATTAAGGATGAATGTGGGGGAAAAAAGATTACCCAAAACAAAGAAATAGAAGAAAGCAAACTGGATGTCAGCACAAACCATGGAAATTGTCAAGGAAAAGAAGAGAAGGCAGAGCCAAGAAAGACAAAAATCTCAGAAATGAAATTAACGAAGAGTTCAGACAGCTGTTAGAAGAGACACCAGGCAGTATTACAACATCTGCAAAGAGACTGTGGATGGAGACAGATATAGAAGAACAAGGAAAGTCTTTCAAAGGCGTTCTGAATTCCAAACTCAAACTGGTATGCTAAAGCAGGGGTCTCCAACCTTTGGAACTTTAAGTCTGAAGGACTTCAGCTCCCAGACTTCTCCAGCCAGCTTTGCTTAAGGACACTAATGGACAGATATTAACAAATTCAAATGAGATAGAAGGATGATGGAAGGAGTATACTGAAACATTGTTAAGTAGAGAAGTCAACATCCAAAATACTTCAGAAAATATTTCTTACTTACAAAACTCTAGTACTAGGAGATGAAATTAGATCAGCACTCTATTCATTATCACGTAGAAAGGCTACAGAAGCTAATGGAATACCTATTAAAATATGGAAGGGAAGCACAAGAACAATCAAAGTTCTAACCAAGCTATGCTAAATCTGGAGGGTGACAGAGTGGCCAGCCAATTGGAAGAGGTCAATCTGCATTCCAATGTGCAAATTATATATAACATCCTTAATTTCATATGCTAGCAAAATAACGCTTAGGATCAGCCAACACAGATTAGAGTCCAAATGGGAAAAGATATGCCAGATGTTCAATTGGATTTAGAAAAGGCCAGAAAAAATGAAACATTATTGCAGATGCACACTGGAGAATTGAGAAAGCCAAAGAATGCCAAAAAGAAAACAGTGTGTAGTTTATCGATTATAGAAAAGAGTTTGATTAAATTGATGACATCAAGCTCTGGAAAATGCTCAAACAATGGGAATCCCGGAACATCTCATTGTCTTCATGAAATATTTATACAGGTCAGGAAGTCACAGTATGGGCAGAACATGGTGAAACAAACTGATTCCAAGTTGGCAAAGGAATGCAACAAGGCACATGCTCTCCCCTTATTTATTCGATATGCATATATTATGGGAAGCTGGGTTGGAAGAAGTCAAGAGTGGTTTTAAAATTGATGGATGAAACATCAATATCCCATGCTATGCCAGTAACACCGTCCTGATAGCCAAAACTGCAAAGAAATTGCAAACCACGGTACTGCATTCCTTAAGCAAGGCCCATGGTTGGTGCTTCCAACAGTTTGGGGTATTTCTTTTCCCTTCCCTTTAGGGGATATTTTCCCAATGAATGAGGAAATTGGGAAATTGGTTTTAGGAGGAGGAGGAAAGGGGAGGAGAGGGAGGCACTTTAATCTGAACTTTCGTTAATGTGGAAATGTGATGAAAGCCCCCAGTTCCCAAGTAAACCTTTTTGCAGGTCCAATTTAATTTAGGGCAATTCTGCCCTTCAGCCTCAGTTGGGAGCACATGCTTTCTCATGTGCTCCCAACTGTTCTTAAGCCAGCTTCAGAAAATCCATTTCTGGTCTGACTTCAGTGGTTTGACAAGAAGTCTCAGCTGGTGTTCAGACTAGACTCTGTAAGACCTCATTGGTCATTCCCCTGTTCTAGCCCTTCCATTCAGAAAAGGCAGGAGTAGCTAATTGGTTCCAGTATGGAATAGCCTGCCAACACCGCTCCTTCTTCTTTTAGGCATTCTTCCCTCCTAACTAGCCCCATACTGTTTCTTCGCTTTTCCAATTTGTTGGGAACTGGGAAAGCGAGATGCTCCATTCAGCCATCATTTCTCACATTAACTTCGTGACATTGACATGAACCCTTTTAAAAAATTTTCCCGTATAGCTCCATAGAATTGCTCTGAAGCTGCCATAATCAAAACAATAAGGAATAAGTTATTCTTTTGTTCTTAAGTTCTTAACTTTGCAACAAGGAACAATAGATAAGTCAGCTTCACAGAAAGTAGTATGTCTGCAAACAACCCCATCCTGTTTCACTATCTCCATCCTACCTTAATGCCTCTAACTTAAAAGCCAAGCTGTCCTGGAATTCAGACTTAAAAGGTTTTCAAAAGAGGCCTGTAAGTGGTCGGATTCAATTTTTTTTATTACCGGTTCTGTGGGCGTGGTTTGGTGGGAGTGGCAGCGGAAGGATAGTCCCTTTCCACCCCACTCTGGAGGAAGGCTACTGCAAAATCCCCATTCCCTCCCAATCAGCTGGTACTGGGGCTAATCAGAGGTGGTATTTGCTGGTTCTCCAAACTACTCAAAATTTCCAGTACTGGTTCTACAGAACTAGTCAGAACCTGCTGAATACCAACCTTTGAGTCCTGTGCTCAGAAATAGCCCTACTGGTATATTATAGGTAATAAGGAGTAGTTGTGGGGCACATTATACCCCACTCCAACCTCTGCTGCCTACCTCTCCTGATATCCTTCATTTGCGCCTATAACCTCTTAGCTCTTGCGTTCATAATTACATCTACTCTCTATATAAGTATGAGAGAGAGGGGAGGGAGGGAGGAAGAGAGACTTTACTTCATATTTAATTCATCGTTTACTTTTCCTACATTCCAAGGATAACTTCCATGATTACCACCAGATGGATCCATAGATATAGAACTCCACTATGCATTATGACAGAAGATGTCAATTACCAATCTAATTCATACCCCTACATATGCACATTGTCTCCTAACAGCATGGAGAGTAGCGGTCGATTTTTGCATAATTTGTTCATTATGCCACAAGCACAAAGCCCAGCTTTATCTCAAGTATGTTCATGTTATTCTATGCAAAATCCAGTATCTACCAGTCATGTTAACATACTATTATCTATATCCTATTGGAAGCATAGATATATGTTGTTTCTAAACATTCTGAAAATTACTACCAGGCTGGGTGCGTGTTTCAGACCCTGGAGTGTTCATTAGGGACTTATTATTATTATGACATATACCCTGGAGCAACATCTGGTGTCCATAGGTTCCTGCTGTACTGCTTCAGAATACAAATTAGTTATGTGCTACTTGGAGCACAAAAAGAAAATGTACTAACCCTCCCCTCAAATGCTACCTTTAGGGAAATGTTGAGAAATGCATCATTCCAGAATTAATTAGAGGTAGGACAAATTTCCTGTTTTCAGTTTGACTTGGCTTGGCTTTGCAATGAGCCATTTTGGTCCAGAGAAGTTCTGGAGAGGGCTGGTTACTTCTCTTATGACCCATAGACCTTGTGTCATGGTGTGCTGCATTCTTTCTTTCGTTGACTGATTCATTAATTCTTGTCTCCGTGCATTATCGTTACTGCCACTATAGCCACTAAAACCCCATTCATCCCAAGGCCAAATGTGGCTCATTCTGAGACACCATAAAAAACCATAAACTCGTAACAAAAACTTTGAATCTTAGCCTTGCTAATTTCAGCCCTTGCCTCCTTACACCCTAGGACAGTGATGGCTAACCTTTTTTGTCTCGCATGCCAAAAGCAGGGGGAGCGCAGGGGGGTTGTGCATGGGCGTGCCACACCCATAATGCTATGTGCGCGACCCCCTGCTTTTGGCGTGCTTTTTTCGCCCTCCCCAGGCTCCAGAGGCTTTCTAGGAGCCCGGGGAGGGTGAAAACAGCCTCCTCCCACCTCCAGAGGCTTCAGGAGCTTCCCTGAAGCCTCCAGAGGGTGAAAAATGGCCTCAAAAGAAGGCCTAAATCAGCTGGCCAGCGCACACATGCCGCTGGAGCTGACAGGGCAACGCCTTGCGTGCCCTAAGAAATGGTTCCACGTGCCACCTGTGGCACCCGTGCCATAGGTTCGCCATCGCTGCCCTAGGATATGTTAAACGCATCTCCTGGAGATGAATAAATTGCCTATCAATAAATTAAAGCTTCAGTGTGTGTGAGGCTATTTTAGGTATATTTGCTTGGGAAACTATGAAAGCTAATTTGTATTAATTCAGTGTATAGTTTCAAGCCACAATTCCCTTCTTCCTCAGCCCCACCACACAGCAAAAGGATGAAAGAAATGGAGATCCACAAATGATAAAAGTTGACAAATGAGTTGCATGCGCTTACTTCCTGGTAGGATATAATTACGCTTGCTGTGTAATTGATGCATTCAATAACCTAGCACAGGGGTCTGCAAAGTCGGCTCTTTTAAGACTGGTGGACTTCAACTCCCAGAATTCCCCAGCCAGCTATGCTGGCTGGGGAACTCTGGGAGTTGAAGTCCACCAGTCTTAAAAGAGCCGACTTTGCAGACCCCTGACCTAGCAGATCCATGCATTGCTATCATTCTTCCAAAGCAACTTCATTTGATATATTCAAGCATTTTAAAGCGTCTGATGCCACAAAGCATTTGCCAGATTTTCGAATGTTGCATCTTTTCCCAAACTGCCTATTCTGATGTTATTGTCAGCGTATTTGGAATTCATTCACTTTCCCAGAATTCTGTGTTCTTGTTCAGCATCTCTGCTCTGGTCAGCTTGACCTCTCCTAAGACTGCACTGGAGAAAAGGTCAGAAACAAAGAGTGTCTTTTGCTTTTCTCTGTTGCAAACGTCAAAATAAGTTTCACACATTGTGTCGGCACTGCCCCTATTGGGCTCTGAAGAAATGTCACTCAATATAAGCCATGATGGCAAGAAGTAAAGGAATGCCAATGTCTTGAAAACACACAAAATGATAGGGGCTGTTTTAAAATATTTCTACCTCAATGCACAGTTTTAAGACATTGTGCTACTGTGTGTTTGTGTTTCTGTGATAATGTGCAGATCCATATCCCAAAGATGCTTTTTCAGGAGGCAACTGGGCTTTATTTTTTTTTCTTTTTGAAGACATTTTGCTTCTCATCCACGAAGCTTCTTCAGCTCTGGCAAGATAGGGTTAGGGTTAGCTGATCTTTTGCATCCTTTTAGCGGGTTGGGTCGTGAAGCACTTGGAGGTTTATCTGCGTCCTCAAGGTCACCTGAGTAGGGTTCCTGTAGTCAGAATAAGAGAGTTGGAAGGGACCCTGGGGGTCTTCTCGTCCAACCGCCTGCCTAGGCAGGAAACTCTATACCACTTCAGACAAATGATTATCCAACGTCTTCTTACAAATTTCCAGTGTTGGAGCATTCACAACTTCTGGAGGCAAGTTAATTGATTAATTGTTCTCACTGTCAGGAAATTTCTCCTCAGTTCTAAGTTGCTTCTCTCCTTGATTATTTTCCACCCATTGCTTCTTGTTCTACCATCAGGTGCTTTGGAGAATAGTTTGACTCTGCAATTTTTCCTTTGCAATTTTAGTCTGCAATTTTTCCTCTGTAAATCCATTCCTACTCCCACACCATTCAAAGGGTGTTCATCCCAAATTGTATAGTTAAAAGTCTGTAGAGGTCATGGTTGCTGTCTGCAAGGAATATAAATCCTTCCATTCCCCACTATCCTGTCAGAGCTGAAGAAGCTTTTTGGATGAGAAGCAAAACATCTTCAAAAGAAAAAACAAGAAAGCCCAGTTGCCTCTTGAAAAAGCACCTTTGGGACAACCATGACCTGGATGACTGAGACTCTCTACAGACTTCAGACCCAAATATTATTTCATGTTTTTCCAACTCTCATTTAAAACAATGTACATAATAACCACCAAATCAAATCCACATGTGTCTAATTACAGCTGCTGGACCTGGAGACATGTTTATAGCAAGCGGGTGGTTGGTTCTTCCTGCCTATGATAAAGTAGCAATAAAGAAGTGGACAGACCCAGGGAAAATATTAAATCTGATTTAAACACAATCAAATTAAATGCTTAAATACAATCATAAAAACATCTTTGTTGGCTGGTTTTGCAGGTTTTTACACATTATACATAAAAATGTAACCACATCCTACAGTGGAATTGATACCAATGGCTTCATGGATACTACCTGGACGCCTTGTCAATTTCTCAAATCTACAATGCTGGAACCCCCTTATGGCTTTCCTCCCATATTGACCAAGTTTAAGTTTGAAACACAAGCTGAGCTCATAGGAATTAATTCATGGGAATTCACAAAGGAGGAGTGGATTCAAAGCGGGGGGGGGGGTGAAGACTGCCACATTAAAGTGCAATCCATTAGTCTTTGAGCTGGCAAAAAAGGGTTCCAGCACAAATTCCACTGGCTTCATTGCCAACCGCCGTTCTGCTTCTGCTGATGATTGTTTCTGTCTTTATGTAGGACAGAGACCGTAGCTTTATTTCACCTCCCACCAAGCATTATTTGCCAGCTGGAAAAACAACTACCAATTGTCCTCTTTAATATGTGGTGGGGCTGGCTGGGTAAATGGTAGACAGATGCTTTGAATTGTGGGCTTAGCCACCTTTCAAGTTGCCGGACTTTCACGGTTCTGCAAAGAGTGTCGTAAAGTCATGTCCATATTAGCCCAGCTGGCAGATCGCAGGTAGGGAGGAGGGCTCGTGGATTGAAGCGGGAGGGACTTTCCTGGTCTTTTTGCTCTTAGAGCATTCCTTTCCATTTCATACTAGAATTCTCGACTCTCCTTCTTAAATGCTCCCCCCACTCGTCATCCATACACACTCAATGGGGAATCACCAGAGTAATGCAAATGATTTCAGAAGTGAAGAGAAGTGAAAAGATGGTTGGAGGAAGTTGGAAAACTAAAGAACAGATGATGCTCCAGAGCCCCAGGTGGAATCTGACTTGAAAATGCATTTCTGGCCACAGAGCAGATGTCTCAAGGTTCTCCAGCCATCACTGGAACAGTTCAGAGGAAATAAATGAGGGACTTTCCTTCTCCAAGACACCTTGCCCACATTCTCTCCCTTTTGCTCATACACCACTTATTTTTTTCTCCCTCCCTCTTGTTCTTTGTTGCACAGACAAAGATGAAGAGCACAGCAGAAGCCTATCCTGAGATTTTCCCAAGGATAGAGGGTCTTGAGATGGCCAGCCTTCTCTTTCCCTAAACCACAATTCTTCTCTGGCATCTTTCCTTTCTCCACTTCCGGAGTTCAGATTTTACTCTGGTCCCTGCAACTCATCAGCTGCCTGTCTGGAAGGAGTCCCCTCCCACTCCCAAACCACAGAACCAAAAGTAAAATAAAGAAATGAATGAATGAATGAATCCATGCGTGCACACAACTGCCCGCCATCATAGTATACACAAAATGATTACGCATGATTCCTCCTCTCAACAACCTTTTCCTTTCCCACACCCCACATACTGTCTCTTTTCATCACAGAGGAGACGCAGAATCGGAGAAAAGGCCAAGATCTGAGAGTGTAAGAAATCTCACGCAGAGTTTTGTTTCGTTGTGTTTTGACTTCGGCCATTTCTATAGAGGTGATTGAGAACATCTCCTTTCTGCACAGCACATGTTTTAAAAAACAGACCTATTGCTTGTGGAAAACAGCGTGAAACCCAAGTAAGAGCTTTAGCTAGACATTATGCAGGCAGCTGCCTCTATGGAAGTTGGTGTTCAGTTTCTCCTGTAACCCACACTCTTTGAGTAACTCACACTCTAATCTGCATACTCTTTCATGGCAAAATGGCCACGAAAGAGTGTGCAGGTAGGACAAAGGGACCTGGCCAGATCCCAACTGTGGTTATCTTCAGGGCACAAGGGGCAGCAAGCGACGACATGTGCAACCTATCATAGATTTTTGCCCAAATGGCATTGCAACGTCACACCTCACACTTCAATCCTCTTAAGGCGTGAGTGCAACGTCATAAATCACAAAGAAAAGGGTTGGGACTGTGATGCTGCTTTCATCAATCCGACCTCCCCTTTACTCCACGGACACTGCAGGAGGCAAATGATGAAGCATGCATGACCTCATTGTATGCATGTCATGATTTGGGCTTCGTCACTGTTTGTGGTGGATGCAACCGATCTCACACCTTAACCACATCAGCCACCCCAGCATGAATGAAGTCTCCAAGGGAAAAATTGTGTCAAAAGAGGGAAGACATTACTTTAAAAACAACTCTGTTAAGGGGGGCTTGAAGCAGACTTCGCTGCAGAGAAAAGCCATGGTGACAAAGAACTTCACACACCATTGAAGAAAGTGAGGACAAGCCAAGAGAAAGCCAGAGAGGGGAAGCCAAAGGTCCTCGACTTACAACAGTTCATTTAGTGACCATTCAAAGTTACAAAGGCACTGAAAAAAGTGATTTATGGCCATTTTTCACACTTATGACCATTGCAGCCTTTCCATGGTCACGTGATCAAAATTCAGCCGCTTAGCAGCTGACTCATATTTATGACGGTTGCAGTGTCCTGGAGTCATGTGATCCGTTTTGTGGCCTTTTGATAAAAGCAAAGTCAATGAGGAAACCAGATTCACTTACTAATTTAACAACTACAGTGATTCACTTAACCCCTGTGGCAAGAGAGGTCGTAAAATAGGGGGAAATTCACTTAACAAACGTCTCGCTTAACAACTGAAACGTTGGACTAAACTGTGGTCGTAAATCGAGGCATACCTGTACTTCTCAGAAAATACACAGAATGGAAATATTTTCAGCAGACATAACATGAGGCTCTTTTGGAGTTCCTATTTACTGGTTTTCTTTTTTTAATTGATGCTATTCCTTTCCCAAAGCAGGAATGGCAAGTATTTTGTCAAATATGCCACAGAGCCTCCCCCATATCAATGCGGAAAACTTCCCAGGTCTGGCGAAGCCCTTAAACAAAGCGATGAAGTGACCGAGAGCCAAGCAGAACTCCCTTCCTCCTCCCGAGCGCTTGCCACCCCGCGCCCATTGACTCAGAAGGCCGAGCCCAGGGAATTCAGCCGAGCTCCTTCTCCGCCAAGGGTGCAAGAGCGCACCCGCCGGCCAGAAATGGGCCACCTTCACAGGCCCTGCTGGCTGCAGAACAGCGGGACTCCTTTCCCACTCAGCGGATCCGGCTTGAGCAGCCTGGCTGGGAGACGAGCCGTTGGCAAGAGCGCGGAGCTGAGGGCTGCCGCTGCTGCCGTGGGAGGTGCGTTGGAGGACACAAGGCTCGCCGGAGAAGGAATGTAGAGGCAGCCCAGCGGGGAACAGGGGAGGATGTGGCGGCGCGTGTGAACCGGGACTGGTCGCCGAGGAGAGTTCGGCGGGAGGAGCCCCCGCAAGGCCGAGAGGAGGCGGCGGCGGAGCAGAAGCAGAGGAGGGGGAGGCATCCGCTCGCAGTACGCCCGGCGGAGTTTTGTCTCCTTCGGCTGGACGGCGCGGTCGGGAGGCGCTGGTCGTCCCGCGCGGCTGCGCTCTTGGCTAAGCCGCGGGAACTTTTGGCCCCACAAAAGCGGGACTCGGCAGAGCAGAGCGCTTGGCGCCAACAAACCTCCAGCCGGCATGAGGCGCGCCGGGCAAAGAGCGGGCAAGGAGGGAGAGGAGCGGACGCCAGGTGAGCGGGAAGGCAACGCCGCGCGGAGTTAAAGGGCGAAGGGGGTGGGACGCCTCGCCTCTCACAATCCGAATTGGCACGAGTCGCTTGGGAATCGGGTGGCCCCGATGGGGCAATTGGAAAGGCGAAGCCAAGAGAGAGAGCGAGCGCGCGACAAGGCGGTGCGCCCGCAAAGCGACAGCCGTGCGATTTGCTAGTTTATTGGGGGAGAGGATCGGCTGGAGACGGGAACGAGGTGGGACCGTTTACACATCCCGTGTCGCAAAAAAAAAAAAAAAACACCCGACAAAAGGCCTCGTCCCCTTTTTGAACTTGGTGGACCCACAATTGCATTCTCCCTTCACGACGGGGCTGTGCTGGGCACTGGTTCTAAGTGAACTCCAGCTCACCGTCACCGATTTCCAAATTCGTTATGGGGCGGGTGGGTGGGTGGGTTGGAAGACTCCTCCCCCTTTTAAAAAGTTGCGGTGGGACCCTCGCCCATTAACGGCCCTTAATCCAGAGCACTTTCCTCGGCGGCGCGTTCACGCGGGGAAGAGACCAAGGAGCCAATCGGTATCTGGGTTAGCGGAGGTCAGCTTGGCCTTTCCAGCTTCTGATGATCCGACGTTCAGACGACACAATCGGGCTAACTAAACTTCCCCCAAAACTAATTTGGGGGAAGATAAACGAACAATGAAAGTAACAGGGAAGATGAGCATGAGATTAAGGGGCGTGCATAAAGACACCAGCATGCCTACCGTCCCTGTCCTAATATTCCCTTGTATTGGTATCCATTTCATGTATTCATATTATGTCTATACATATATCTGTTATCTAATTCATGCTTGATTAAATAAAATATTATTATTATCATCGTAGCATCGGATCAACCATTCCCAACCCGACACCTCCCAAAGTGTTGGATTAAGGCTGGGAATTGTGGGAGAGTGCCAGACGGGAAAATTTAATTTATAGCATCAGTTTTTAAGCCAGGAGGCATTGTTCTCCTCCCTTGCTTTGGAGTTTGCTTGTGCATTTATTTGGTTAAAATGTTCATGCACTGAATTTATACCCCGCCTTTCCTCCAGGGCAGCTCAGGGTAGTACAGTATACCTAGCATGATCCGCATAGATGGGTTGAACTGAAAGAATATGACTGACTTCAAACTACTCAGAAGGGCAGACTTGAACCCCAGTCTTCTAGTTCTAATTCAACATTCTTTGTATTTGCTTCTGGTATGATCAGGTGAATGCATTTTCAGGGCACTCATGGATCTCCTCTGGGGATGGGATCTTGGAAAAAGTTCACAAAAAGTAGACGGACTTCAGGATAACTGCAGCAAGATTTTAAAATGGCCATATTAAATAGCTCTAAAGAAACGGTTGAGATTTCAAAAGTTTGGAGTACAAGGAAGAGAAAAGCAATTTTTAGGAAACAGCCTAGTCTTTGAAATGAGGAGATCTCTATGAGGATAGCTTCTAAAAAACAAAAATATAGTCATTGTGTTCTCTGAAAATATAATGGAAGAAAATAAGCAGTAGAATATGAGATGCAATTCTAAAATAATGGTAAATTTAGCAAAATGCGGTAATAAAATATGGGCAGTCATCCAACGCATAATCAAACAAATGCCATTTGCTTGCAAAAAAGCATGCAGCTTCTACTGAGCCAGTGACTGGACAGGCCTTTGGTAAAGTATTCCGGAAGTGGGCAAGTCAAATCCAGAAAAAAGATGGAGCCTTTTAAAGGTTTAAGGTCTTTTTTTGCTTTAAGGTTTAAAGTGAAATTAAACAATGGTAGCTAACAGTTCAACTCCTTTCCTATATAATTAACTACTAACTAAACACGCTTAATTTCTTTCCTATTCCAGACTGATCACATTTAAGTCTCTTCCCATTTCAAACATAAAACTGCATATATGAACTTTCAAAAGTTAATTTGGAAGAAGTACTTTAGACAGTATCTCTTTGCTGCAAATTAAAGCAGCCACACTTTTTTTCAAGCAATTAAAACTGAATATTCACAACTTCTGCATACTACAAGTGAATATCACACACATGTTTTCTGTGCAAGAGAATTTAATGGATATTCACTCTTGATCTACAAGGAAGCACAACTCAAATATTTATTTTATTTAAACAATTTATATGACTACCCACCTCACTATTAAGTCTTTGGGTGGAAGGATCCTTCCTTCCTTCCTTCCTTCCTTCCTTCCTTCCTTCCTTCCTTCCTTCCTTCCTTCCTTCCCCATACAAATGGATTTTGCATAAAATACAACATGTTATAAAATAAATTAAATTGCAACTGGGAAGTTGTGTAGTGGTTTGCTTCAAGAACATCTCGTCGATCAGTTGGAAATGTCATGTCGTATCCCTGGGTCATTGTTTTATCAGACAAGCAGAAACATGCTAGGCAGACAGTTACAGATCATACAAGGTCAGAATATTCACATGACATCATATTCGGCATGTAGAGCTATTATTTCATTTGTGGACTGTGCTCTGTGGGTACTGTAGCTAGATCGGAGTGACGTAGTCTGAAATAAAATGAATACGGACTGGAATCTCGTATAAACATAAGCACAGCACCTTTCTGATAGCAAATACAATAAAGCTGCCATGTCCTTTTCTTCAGGCTGATATGGGATCATGATTTTAATGAGTAGAAAAAGTTTTGAGTTTGTTCAAAATCTGGAGCACTTCTCCACTTGTTCACACTCCCTCCTGCTCCCTCTCTTCCTCTCTCTGAAGGACAAGGGGGAAAAAAATAGAGGGGCATCAGGGGACAGCATCTGGAGTGCCTGGCAAGGACACTCCTCCTCCGCTCATGATTTCGTGACTCTCTCTGGGTTCAGACTTATGGGAAGGTTTAAAGGTACATGGACTGCTTCTCCTATTCACTCCCTTTCCCACAATCTCCCTCTTGTAAGGATCCAATTTCAATGCATCCACCATCTGGAAAGAATATTACTTCAGCTAGACTTCAGGAACATGAGAACACTTTTCTTCAAACAGCCAGCCCATGCATACCCTCAGCTTCACAAATATTTATACAAATCTAAAAAGCCCAATAATCTTAACTAAATCACCTCATTTTTGCTAGTATATCCCAGTGATATTGAGCTGCAGTGCATGAATTGACTGATCTGCTTTTAATTTCCTCATTTACAGATGATGTAATTTCACTGCTTTCTTGAATATGGAAACCTAACATAGGGTTTGCTGTTAATTTTGCATTCATTTTACAAGTCCTGCATTGTCTATTTTCACCATTCTTGGTCATGAAAAACAGTGGGGTACTTAGGCAGAATATATCTGTCTGTCTGTATATCTATCTATCTATCTATCTATCTGCCTGCCTGCCTGCCTGCCTGCCTGCCTGCCTGCCTGTCTGTACTTACATCTGTCTGTCTGTCATCTATGTCTGTCTGTCTATCTATCAAGTCATCTTATTTCACACACATCCCTGTCAGACAGCTAACAGTCACTCAGTTGGCGGCCCCTGATATCAAATATGTAAATGGTGTTTGGAACACATCAAATCCATCACCTAGATCAGACCTGCACAACTTGTAAAGGGGACAGGATGACACTGATAAATTAAAAATCATTGCAAGCAGCAAAGAAATACTTGATGTGTCATTCAGCTACTCTGCAGCTAATGGAGCAGAGTAGTGGAATTATTACTTGCTAAAAATTGCCAGCAGGCCACACAAAAACTGCTTCGTGGGATACTTGTGGCCTGAAGGCCATATATGCTATGCAGGCCTGACCTAGATACTGCATACATGTTGATCATAGTCAGGCTGAAAAACCAACAGGAAAGCACTGCAGAAATGTGGAGCATTTCAGACACATACCTCTGGTGCATAAGAGCCTTTTTTAGAATTATGACAAACATGCATTGGTTGAAATAGTTAGTGCACATGTAAGGGAAGACCTGTTGACACCTTCTTGGAATGTTCTGATATCAGTTAGATAATTAGATCAATCAATCAGTCTCTGGAAAGGCATTCAAACAGCCAGATCTACAGCAGCCTTTCAGTTTCTGTAGGAATTGCTTGATGGAAGTCTTCTGATATACATATGTGATACATCATAACAATATACATTAGGGCTTTGAACCTGACACTGATATCATCTCTTATAGGTTCCTATTCAAAATAATAGAAGTATCTGCTTTACCTGGTAGTCCTTTAGATTAATCGTTTCCATTTGTAAACAGTAAAGTAATCATTAAAATCAGAGGTGACATACAAGTAGTAGTAAACGTCATGGGTGCTGGAGTTTAAAACAGCATTTCTTCAAGGACTACAATCCAAAAGTAGGCAGAGGCAGGATATTTGAGTCTCTCTCTCTCTCTCTCTCTCTCTCTCTCTCTCTCTGTGTGTGAATGTGTGTACAGATTTTAAAGGTTCCTCTTATATCCCCCTGCTATTAGCTTCCAGCATAAAGTTTACATGAAATGCTTTATTGTCTTGGGCCCCTGGACATGAGTATCTGTAAGAACGTATTTTCCAGATTGCCTCTGCCCATCCCTTCCAATTTTCTGAGTGAAGAAAGACACGTCTGGAATAGATAATGCCTTCAAGAAGCACATATGATGGACAGGGCTGAAGCAAGCAGCAAATGTTGGCTGTAACCCAAAATGGGTGAGGATATTTATCCTCCCGTCCGTATACCCCTTTTTTTCTTCTTTCTGCTATCTCTAACTCTGAAATGGCAGCTCTCTTACAGAAAGGTTGTGAAATTAATATATAGGCATATACGTTAAACTAGAGCTGTGAGCTGATTATGCATTTAAGGACAAGGATCGAAGATGCTGGACAAAAGACTCTGTATATTATTTTGGCCTACATTCCTTTGATCGGTATGAAATTATTTTTCAAAGAATACCCAACAAATTAATAAATAATAGATGAAGCTACCACAATGTGCCAAATATAGTGTAGCATAAAATTTATGATTTGGTGTGCGATGTGCAACTATCCGTCTGGCATATTTGTGTATTTTAGAATTGCCCCTTCTAAATCCAGAGGGTGCATCGAAGAACTAAGACCGCAAATGCTTACATGTGATATTGCCTTGAAATAAACCGAAGAAGCTTTTTGGATGAGAAGTGAAACATTTTCAAAGAAAAAAAAAACCCAAGAACGCCCAGTTGCCTTTTGAAAAAAGCACCTTTGAGACAATTATGACCTGGATGATTAAGAATCGCCATAGACCTAGAAAGTACGTGTTGTTTTCTTGTGTAAAATGTACCATTTGTGGATCTGATTCATTCTGGTGCAGTGAAGTGGTTTAAAGGCAGTTGGATTGGAAGTTTTCCATTGTTGTGTTTATCAAGAAAAAAGGAGGAGGGAATCAATGTATAAATAGGACTGTATAACTTAGCAGTTATCTGATGAAGATTTGTTCTGCCGTGGAAATATACACTTAGTATTTTATCAGGAGATACTCTTATTATCTCGTCTTATTGTTTCTCCAAAGCATTCACAATGCCCTACGTGGTTTCTCAACCCGTATCTTATCTTCACAATATCCCTGTGTAATAAATTAGTAAGAGAGATAACAATTGGCTTAAGATCAGCCAATGAGCTTTGAAGGATGGTGGGATTTCCCAAGGTCTACGTAATCTAGTCTAACTCTTACCCAGAGGGTAACATTAGCTCTGAGTTACTTTCTTAGCCTTAGTCCACTGAGTCAGATCATGTTTCATAGTGAAATCGTGTACATACTTGTTTTGCTGACATATTTAACTGTTCGTAAAAGAGGGTTTAAACAAGAGGCCCTCCCATAATTTTGTCAGGTTCTAACAACCAGCCTCGCTTTTTCAACTTGAAGCCTTCCTTGCTTGTTGGAAATTCTTGGAAATGTATCCAGAGTGCCCAAATTGCGGAGAACTGGTGGAGAGATTTTTATGTATTAAGCCTGACTTTTGTTTGGACAATAGAAATGATTTCTGGTCAGCCTCAAGCAAAATTCTCCACTTATAGTTTTCTGATTTTCAAACTGCTATGTTTGCATAAATATTAGAATAGCAGCAAAGTGTGTTGTGTTTGGTAATTAGTAACTTAGCTGAAGCTCCTTATAAGAACTACTGGAAAAATAGCAAAGTTGGGATTTAGGAAACCGGAGCTTTTAGCTATGTTAGGAGGGGTTTTTTTATTGCCACCAGCAACTATATAGAAGAGAAGCAAAGTGGTAAGCAAAACTTCCATCTATAGGCCAAAGTAGCTCGTTGGCAAGTCCCCTTTGTTCCATTTCTGCATTTTTCTCTGCAGTTCTCTTTCCCTCCTTCCCCCACCTCTGAGTTTGCAAATAGCATCCCAGGGCTGCCAATAGCTGAATCTGAATATTTAAAAAAATATATTTGGGAGTTGAAAAAGAGAGATCAAAGCCTTGCTTGCTCCCCTTCAGACCAATTATCTTGTTCCCTTTCAGCAACCAACATTTGTGCTTCCACTCTTGCTAGTACCTCCACCTTCTGAGTGTTCTATATAGGCTTGAATGGGCAGTTCTAATTATTTACGGTTGTTAGGAGGCAACGGGAGTCTCCTGTTTATGGTGTTAGAAGTCTGTAGGAGTGCCAACAGTTTGCTTTTCACCTTCAGGGAAGGTGTCTTACTCAATCATAAAAGAAAAGACAATGGCAACCCTCTTTTTCTGCTCAACATATTGCATATTCATTCTCCTGCTGGAGAATTCTTTCTTTAAATCTCTTTGCGTAATTTGGCTATCTTCTCCCTTGTTGTTGTTAGTTGTGAAGTCGTGTCCAACCCATTGTGATCCCGTGGACAACATTACTCCAGGCCTTCCTCTCCACTACCATCCTCTGGAGTCCATTTAAGCCCAAGCTTACTGCTTTGGTGACTCCATCCAGCCACCTCATTCTCTGTTGTCTCGTTCTTCTTTTGCCCTCAATCTTTCCCAGCATTAGGCTCTCCTCCAGTGAGTCCTTCCTTCTCATTAGGTGGCCAAAGTATTTGAGTTTCATCTTCAAGATCTGGCCTTCTAAAGAGCAGTCAGGGTTGAGCTCCTCTAGGACTGATCGGCCAAGAAGGGAAGGACGGGGAGCCAAGCATCCCTTCCAATGGTCACAAACCTTCCCCATATGCAAGAAACACTGCAAACTCCTATTTTTTGCAGCAAGACTTGTGCTTAAAAATGAATATGGATATCTGCTAGTAATGTGATCACAGCAGGAAGATGCTGGTGCATAGGCTTTGTACGTGGTGCAATGGTAAGCCACAAGACCATGTCAACTAAAATATTGATCTGATATTAGAAGTGTCAATATAGTGTTAATAAATCTGTGTGCTGGCATTGTATGAACATTCACTCTCCTTTTACTTTGACTCTGATGTTTGTATAAAGACAACTTTCATGCCAGAGCTGTGTATTTCTTCAAAGTCAACCTCAGAATTTCTCTGCAAGTTGCCACCGAATTATAATTTCTAATATAATATAATAGTAGAGAATAGCTAGATAACGATCACATTTAATTTTAATTATTTAACAAGCCAATGCATGCTGTGAAAAGAGCTTTTGGAAGCATACGGGACATTTGCTAACCAGCGCAAGCCTTTCAGTGCAAGAGAAGAATAGAATAAGTTGTCAGACTGGTTAGGAAAGAGCCTTCTCCAATGCCAAATCTCAATTTTATGTCAGTAGTCTTCCTGGCATACTTTGTCAATTCTCAAGCATGTCATTGGTGGCTCATCTTTTTCGACCTGATTTACTGACAGTAGGGAGAAATGTTTCCTGGTCAAACACCCCCCCCCCCCTCAGTTGCTAAAGAAGTCACGATCGTTGGACACTCTTGGTTGACTGAAATGCATTCAGTGGCTTCAAGGTGAAGGAAGAACTGGAGAACCTGCCTGAGGGGAGACCTCTTCAAGGAGGTCAGGCGATGCAGTAATGAGGTGTTTTTTTTTTAATGAAGACTCTCCCATTCATCTAATCATTTCAAATTTGATTATTGGGTGAATAGGTGGCAATATAAATTTAATAATAATGATAATAATAATCAAAATACAAAGACATAGAAATAGAATGACTATGGCAAAGGCAAGCAAGGGTAGTACCAATAGCAATAGGCGGCTTGGGTGCAGTCCCAAAACAACTGGAGTACCACTTGAACACCATAGGCATTGACAAATTTGCCATCAGTCAATTGCAGAAGGCAGCTGTGCTTGGAACTGCTTCCATCCTGCAACAATATCTGTATCACAATCAAACATCCAGATTTGCCTATCCCAGGTCCTTGGTAAGGACTCGATAGGTAGACAAAAATGCCAAACCCAGACTGAACATCTGGCTGACTGTGAGATTAATAATAATAATATGGAGTTGTAATTTTTAAATGACCATAGAGTGCTGTAATGGCTTGCCTAATAGTCCATTTCTTTCTTTCATTTTCCCTGGGCTGTGCAAAGTTTGAAGAGGTATAGCTGTTTCACAAGGCAACATAACTCTTTCTGTGCTTTAAAGCAGTGGTCTCCAACCTTTGCAACTTTAAGTCTGAAGGACTTCAGCTCCCAGAGTTCTCCAGCCAGCAAAGCTGGCTGGAGAAGTCTGGGAGCTGAAGTCCTTCAGACTTAAAGTTGCAAAGGTTGGAGACCACTGCTCTAAAGAGCATCCTACAGTTTTGGGTTTTTCCCCTCTAGCTTTGGATGCATGGTGATGACCTTGGCTGAGCCAAGGAAAAACAGTAGCAGTGATTCCATAGCATGAAGTATCACTTTGAGGCAAATCATGGCTACGTCACACATTCAATAATGTGTTGGTTGGTTGTGTTTCATTCTTTACTTTTATATAATTGGCTTAGATGAGTTTTGTTGTTGGGCAGATTGAAAAGGTAAGTAACCATGAGAGATGACAATGACCATCCATAAAAGCCCAATCTGAATAATATATTATCTTTTTCGACTGCATGAATCAATGTAGGCTTTGGAAGAGTGTATGTTGACTGGGTCTCTTCAGATGTTACATCTGATATACAGTAATATCTGAACTGCTTTCTTAAGACAACTGTGAAATCTAACTACTGTGCAATGTTCAGTCTATTATCTGTGCTTAGTACTGAATTGCCAGCAAAAAACCCTAATAAGATGGCCTTTTAACTAGATGGATTTTCTAGTTACAACTAGTGTTGCTGTCAAAGCTGAGTCACTGGACAGGGATTCATTGCCACACAGTCTAGAGCAGGGGTGTCAAACTCGATTTCATTGAGGACTGCATCAGGGTTGTGTTTGACTTTGGGGAGGGGGCATGGCCAGGGGGCATGGCCAGCCTGTGGTGGACCAAGCGCTCTGCCAGTGAAAATGGAGCTCAGGAAAGCTGCACAAAGCCCCCCTGAGCTCCATTCTTGTTGGCAGAGACATCATGGGGCAGTCCGCTGTTTCCAGGGTGGCCCCACGGGCTAGATCTAAGCACCCTATGGGCCAGATCTGGCCCATGGGCCTTGAGGATGCTACAAAGTGCTGCTGCCCTTTTCTTTAAAAACAAGAATACAACTGAAGTGTCTTTCTCTAAAGGGAGAGGAAGAGATCAGATCAGGAATGTGCAGAAGGGGGGGAGGTAAGAAACAAGAAGTAGAGGGGAGAGAAATTGGATGGTTCGGCAGGAAGTATTTTTCCTATGAAGTGAAAGAATTCTATTTCAAGTCCGATGCAACATTTTCCCAGGCAAGGTTTGTATTGGATTGCAGTCTGTTGCTCATTTAAGATGCCATTTCAGACAGTTGCAGTCAGGACCAGTTCTATAATTAGGCACAGCCTGACAAGTTCAGACAGCACATTTTGGGTGTTTTGAAAGGGCAAAAATGAAGAGGTTGTGATTTTACCATTAATGCATCATTACTGCCAGAAATAAGATGCCCTTGTGGCATTGCTCCTCTGGTGTGCTCAACTAATTTAACAGGCTTTGAATTCTAGATCAGGGGTCTTCAACCTTTGCAACTTTAAGTCTGAAGGACGTCAGCTCCCAGACTTCTCCAGGCAGCAAAGCAAAGCTGGCTGGAGAAGTCTGGGAGCTGAAGTCCTTCAGACTTAAAGTTGCAAAGCTTGGGGACCCCTGTTCTAGACAGATGACTCTGGACTGTGGCAGGGTAGAAGAGAAGAGGGTAATACCATCTAATATCTTTTTTATTTCAGGCAATAAATATCAAATCAGTGCTGCCCTGTGCCTACAATTGTATCTATATTTTAACTTGTATCTTGTTTTGTTTCGTTTTTTGTGAAAATCATTGCTTGGAAATTCATCACTAATTCTGCCCTTCCCCTTAATATGTAATAACTTGCTCCAGTTTTTCGGTCCTATATGATAATATAAAAATGATCTTAGCTTTTTTTTTTTGGCACAGTGACAATGTATTTGATATGGAAAGTCCTTCATAATAGTAGCCTCCCCTGTGTGATAATAGTAGCCTCACCTGTATCTCCTTTGCCTTCTCCTTTGCCTGCAATCTGATTGCTCTCTGTTTAAAGGAGAGTTTCCTGTTCCTACTTTGTTACAACATGAGATTCGGGAAGCCTATGGACTAACATTGTCTTTTACTTGTTTTTAAAGGTCCTGGCAGTGGAGCCTGAAGATGCTGAGATGCAATCAGCTTGGAGACATCTTTAAAGAGCCGCGCTCTAAAGACTGTGGCGTGAGCTCCCCCTGGTGGAAAACAATTAGAACAAAAGTTTCTTGATGTTCAAAGTGCATCGCTCTCAAATTAAGTCATGGCTATCGTCAGCACGGCATCCCCTAGTTTCTTTTTCTTTCCGGAAAATGAAGCCATGGACCCAGTGATCGTACTTCATTACAATTATACTGGAAAGCTTAGCCGTGGAAAAGAAAAAAAATTGACCATCATTGCACTTCTCATTATCTGTGGCTTTATCATCCTGGAGAACCTAATGGTGCTGATTGCCATCTGGAAGAACAACCGATTTCACAACCGCATGTATTTTTTTATTGGCAACCTGGCCCTTTGTGACCTGTTGGCGGGAATAGTTTACAAAGTGAATATTCTGATGTCAGGAAACAAAACTTTGTCTTTGTCTTCCAGGATCTGGTTTGTTCGGGAAGGCAGCATGTTTGTGGCGCTGGGTGCTTCTACATTCAGCCTGTTAGCTATTGCTATAGAACGGCATTTGACCATGATCAAAATGAGGCCATATGATGCAAATAAAAAGTACAGGGTTTTCCTGCTTATTGGGACGTGCTGGCTTATCTCTCTTTCTCTGGGAGCTTTGCCCATCCTTGGCTGGAACTGTATTGGCAATTTAAGAGACTGCTCCACTATTTTACCACTGTACTCCAAGAAATATGTGGCGTTTTGCACCATCATCTTCATAGCCATCCTAATAGCCATTGTAATCCTCTATGCCCGCATTTACATCTTGGTGAAATCAAGCAGTCGGAATGTCACCAACCACAACAACTCAGAGCGGTCCATGGCATTGCTGAGGACTGTTGTGATCGTGGTTGGAGTTTTCATTGCCTGCTGGTCTCCCCTGTTCATTTTGTTGCTGATTGATGTCGCCTGCAGAGTGAAAGAGTGCTCAGTTTTGTATCAAGAAGATGGCTTCATAGCTTTAGCGGTCCTCAATTCAGCCATGAATCCCGTCATCTATACGCTGGCAAGCAAAGACATGCGCCGGGCCTTCTTTCGCCTGGTTTGTGGTTGTCTGGTGAAGAACAATGTTGCCATGTCTTTGCCTATCCAGCCCACTCCGGATCAGAGTCGAAGCAAATCCAGCAGCGGCAACAACACTCCGAAACTGAACGATGACTTTCTGAAAACAAAAAGTTTGTCGTACATCACCGAAAAGAATAAACCTCCGTTTTATAATGGAAACGTCTGCAAGTGAAATCTGCTGACTGGGCACTTCAAGGATTCTTGTCCTGTGGCTTTTACAGAGCCAAAGCGAATGGGGTTGCTGTTTTTTTTAAAAGTGGAGTTTCCTGCACTTAACTCATAGGAGGGGCAAACTTGAGACAGCTGCTTAATTCGAAGTGTCTATTTTGAGCACTGAGTTTTAGGCTTCACCAACTGATTCAGGAAAGGTTTGGCTGCCTCTTCTAGTTCCTGTGAGGGTTGTGTAAAGAAGAAGAAAAAAGTGCTACCCCTGACATTGCAGTCTTGATGCAATTCAACTGAAAAAGTATACTGACCAGAGAAACAAGGTAGAAATGGCCACTGATTACTCTAAAGCACTACATGAAATCAACTTCTTATGTTCCAAAAGGCAACTGTGGAAGCCCTTACAGGACCCCAGCAGAGTCTTCCTCAGCCTACATCCATCTAGAATCAACGCTTAGGATTTAAGAGTGTGCCTGGACAATTTAGCATCTATATGACTGGCTTACTCTTCAGTAATAGAAACACTTATAAACATTCTGTGATGTCACAGACAGTCAGCAAGCAGTCTGGGAAAAGGGCATAATCATTTCGTGATGATGGCTGGTCAGCTGGTTGTATATGTGTACAAAACGCCCTTCTCCACTGTTACTGTTCATTGCCCGGAGGCGACAAAACTTTCCCTCCTCTATCCTGCAGTTTAAGGTGAATAATACACGGATATTCTATCCAGAACAGATGCAGTGGCTCAGTCAGCAGCTCGAATCCCTAGCGCCACATAACAGAGTGAGCTCCTGTTACTTGTCCCAACTTCTGCCAACCTAGCAGTTCGAAAGCATGTAAAAATGCAAGTAGAAAAATAGAAACCAGCTTTGGTGGGAAGGTAACAGTGTTCCGTGCACCTTTGGCATTTAGTCATGCAAGCCACATGACCAGAGAGACATCTTTGGACAGAACTGGCTCTTCACCTTTAAAACGGAGATGAAAACCGCCATTTAGAGTCGGGAATGACTTGCACATATGTGTGAAGGGAACCTTTACCTTTACCTTATTCTATCCAGGCTGCACTGTTATTGATTTCTGCTAACATTTTCACAAATATTTATTCATACATTTTGAGATTTGTTATATCAAGAAATCAGGGCTTAAGTTAGAATGCAGTGGTTTATTTTGCCAGGCCTGATAAACAGTCGCAGGCCCAACATTTGTTGTGTTGAAGTACATCGATCAAGGTATCCTAGAGGAAAAAAAGAGGGATTTTAATTTGGGGCACCAAAATTTGTTTTTCTTTGTATTTGTTTCCTTTTTATTATGCCTGCTGTGTGGCATAGGTTTACATTATATGGCATTATAATATGCTATGTATGATATAACTTTTTAATGTAACAAGTACTGTGAACATGTAATCTTCAAATATTTTTTAAGTAAATGAAGAAAACATCTTTATGTAAGTTTTGTGAGACAGAAAATAGATGCTCGATTAATCCAGTAATTAGTCTTGCATTTACTGGTGCAAACTTTCAATGCAAATGCAGCAGTTGTGACTAGAAGCCATTTCTGTATTATTCTGTAAAAAATCCAAACATAATCATTGTTTTTCACTAAAACAATTTTTTTATTATTATTTAATGTAGTTCGATGGTAAAATTAAATCATGTGACTTGGAATTTCATGCATATTTCATCTACATATATTTTAATGTGGGCTTTGGTTTTTTTACTATTTGGGAAGAATGCTACAGATTGAGAAATAGAAATAACTGACAACATTATTGTTGTTTAAAACTGAACCAGATAAATGGTCTATTGCAGGGGTGTCCAAACTTGGGAACTTTAAGACTTGTGGACTTCAATTCCCCTATGCTGGCTGGGGAATTCTGGGAGTTGAAGTCCACAAGTCTTAAAGTTCCCAAGTTTGGACACCCCTGGTCTATTGGAAACGATGTGATCTTCCCCAAAACTCATGAAAAGACAAACTACATGAAAATTGTGGCTACTTAGAGAAAGATATACAAATCATATTTCATTGTTGATGCTCATTGGCTGTTGTATCTAGGCTCAAATTGAAATCTGTACATAACATTGAAATGTTCCTTGTTGGGGTCTTCCTATACATTAATCTATTCTTAGGCTTACCTGCCTAAGCCTTTTATACAAGTAGTCCTTGGCTTACAACCTTTCATTTAATTACTGCTCAAAGTTACAACAGCATGGGAGAAAATGACTTACAACTGATCCTTGAACTTACGACCATGACAGCGTTTCAACTTAATGTGATTAAAATTTGGGCATTTGCCAGCCACAATGTATTTATGGTGGTTGTAGCATTCTGAGGGTTATTTATACAATTTTCCTAGCCTGTTTCTGACAACAAAGTCAATGGGGGAAGGCGAATTTCCTTAATGATTGCATGATTCACTTAACAACTGCAGTGATTGCTTAACAACCACAGCAAAAAAAAAAAAAAAAAAGGTTGTAGCAACAGAAATTCTGGTCCCTTATTATGGTTATAAGCCAAGGATTCCCTGTATATACTCTGCTTATTTTGGTCTTAACCCTTGTTTTTCTCCTCATTGCTTTGTTAATAGATCCGGCCTATTTTTGTCAAGGTCAACTTCTTTAGTCTACACTGGTAACAGCTCTCCACGAGGCTTAGACATTTCCTTAAATATATGCCATAATGAATTGCTGTTCCACAATCTGTCTGGAAAATATAATATTTCTCAGAGAAATGCCATGAATTGATGGAATCAGCCAATTTCATAGAGCCGGTCTCAAAAAATTTGTCGGGAAAGTGCGACGTCTGAATTCTTCCCTAAGACTAGATCCAACCCAGTCTGGGATCTGAACCACAGCAAAGACTACCAAATCATACAGTCAACAACGAGCCAAGTCCTGGCCATGCCTGGTGACCACTACAGATCTTGGAAATTGCTTCCACCGTGCAAGCATTTCATATTGCTTGCTTGCCAAGAGGGAGAGCTGAGTGGTTTTTTTGAACATATCTCTTCTTTAGATGGGTTCTTGGGGAAGAAAATTAAGAGTTATACATATGAATCAAAATGGAAGAGCAAGAAACAAGCCCTTCTCTTTCTAAATGATGACAGAAAAATGAGACAGGAAGGGCGAGAGCAGATAAGGCTGTCAAATACATCTTGAAATGCTGGCAAGGAACAGGAGTCTGTCTGAGTCAGTCAGACTTTTCCTAAAGCCAAGTGTGTCCACCCATCAATCTGCACAGCCCACAAAATGTCATGAGCAACAGCTATCCTGCAGGAAACGGGTGGTGGGAAAATGGTTCTGGCTTTGTGCAGTCAAGCCAAGGCTGCAGTGATAGATGAGATGCAAAACAAAACTCATAGCGGATTTTCTAATGAGGAGGGAGAAATCCTTTAGACTTCCAACTTCACATACAGTAATCTAGCAAATACCAAACCCTGCACTGATTGGATGTCATCATTATTCCGGATACGTTTACCAAAGGAATATTTCTCACTGGTTCATGTTCCTGAGCAACGGATTGGATAATTTTTATCTTTTCATGAAGTCTTCCTGAGCATTTCTGCTGTAGTACAATGTCCAAGAAAACTGATCTTTTATAAGAAGCTTTTACTTTATTTATTTACCATTTTATTAATTAGACTTACAGCTTTTCCTCTCAAATTTCAGTTTTGTTTCTCCACAATTTCTTTTCATAATCATAGATACAATAACTACTACCAAATTACGAAATAAACTTCCATTGTTGAGGATAGACTTGAACCTGGATCTCCCTGGTCCTAGTACAACACCTTAATTACTACATCGTATTGACTAAAAAGGGTTTAGACCATTGGTTTTCTCCCAGTTGTAAAGCTGACATAATAATAATAATAAATAATAATAATATTTTTATTTATATACCGCCTCCTCTCCCCAAAGGGACTCGGAGCGGTGCACAGGGAAAATTAAAAATACCAATATAAAATACATAAATAGATAAAATACGAATTAAACCAAATTATCCCTGCGCTAAAATCACCCTATCTTAAAATAAACTAAAATCCCCTAAAACCCTATTAAAAGACGGAAGACTAACCTAGGCCGGCCAAGTGGAAAAAGTGTGTTTTTAATTTTTGACGGAAGGAGCAGAGGTCCGTAGTTGTTCTGATCTCGGGGAGAAGGTCGTTCCAGAGGGCTGGGCCTGCCACAGAGAAGGCCCTTCCCCTGGGCGCCCCCTGCTGGCATAGCCTAGTGGACGGCACCCGGAGAAGTCCCTCTCTGTGGGAGCGAATCGGCCGCAGGGATGTATGAGGCAGGATCCGATCCCGCAGATAACTAGGTCCCGTGCCATGGAGCGCTTTAAAGATGATAACTAATACCTTGAAGCGCTCCCGAAAGACGATAGGCAGCCAATGCAGCTCGCGCAAGAGCGGTGTTATGTGGGTAAACCTTGAGGTTCCCATTATTGCTCGCGCGGCTGCATTCTGGACAAGCTGAAGTCTTCGGGTGCACCTCAAGGGGAGCCCCATGTAGAGAGAATTGCAGTAGTCCAGTCGGGATGTCACGAGGGCATGAGTGCAAAGGGCATCCCGATCCAATAGGTGTACCAGGCGAACCTGGTAAAACGCCCTCCTGGCCACGGCTGTCACTTGATCTTCCATGGACAGCCGGGTACCCAAGTTGCGTGCCCCATCCACAGGGGTGAGGTGTTCGTCCCCTATGGCCAGTGATGAAGTCAACTGGTTGTACCGGGATGCCGGAAACCACAGCCACTCGGTCTTGGACGGGTTGAGTCTGAGTCTGTTACTTCCCATCCAGGCCCGCACGGCTTCAAGGCACCGGCACATCACCGCTACGGCATCGTTGGGGTGGTTTGGGGTAGATATATACAGCTGCGTGTCGTCAGCGTAGAGGTGGTACTCTACCCCAAAACCACGGATGATCTCGCCCAGCGGCTTCATATATGTGTTGAACAGGAGAGGAGAGAGGACCGACCCCTGAGGCACCCCACATGTGAGGGGTCTTGGGGTCGGCCTCTGCTCTCCTGCCAACACAAATTGCAATTGACCGGAGAGGTAGGAGGAGAACCACCGTAGTACGGTGCCCCTCACCCCCAACCCCTCCAGCCGATGCAATAGGATACCATGGTTGATGGTATCAAAAGCCGGTGAGTGGTCTAATAGGACCAGGATGGAGGAGCAACCCCCATCTCTGGCCCTCCAGAGATCATCTACCAACGCGACCAATGCTGTCTCGGTGCTGTGCCCGGGCCGGAAGCCGGACTGGCGCGGGTCCAGATAATCAACTTCCTCCAAGTGACGGGGAAACTGTTGTGCCACCACACTCTCTACAACCTTCGCCAGAAAGTGAAGGTTGGAGACCGGACGGTAGTTAACCAATAATGCTGGGTCCAGAGAGGGCTTCTTCAGGAGGGGCCTCACCATAGCCTCTTTAAGAGAGGCGGGCAAGAAACCCTCGCTCAGAGAAGCGTTGACAACCTCCTGGAGCCAGCCTCGTGTCACCTCCCAGGATGCCAGTACAAGCCAGGAGGGACACGGGTCCAATAAACATGTGGTGGCTCGCAATCGCCCACGTAACCTGTCCATATCCTCGGAAGTAACAGAGTCAAACTCTTCCCACAAAACTGTCTCAAGACCTGCCTCGGGGCATCCCACTGGACCATCGATGGAGACTAACTTGCTCTGAATCTGAGCGATTTTATCCTGCAGATAAATCCCAAATTCCTCTGCTCTACCCTGTAATGGGGTTTCCCGCACCCTCTGTTGGAGGAGGGAGTGGTTCACGCTAAACAGGGCGGCAGGGCGGTTATCTGCGGATGCGATGAGAGTGGCACAATGATGGCGTTTGGCCACTCTAAGCGCCACAAGGTAAGTCCGTAAATGGGCTCTCACCTGTGTTCGGTCAGATTCAGACCGAGTAGACCTCCATCTTCTCTCTAGGCATCTCTTGTGGTGTTTCATCACCCTTAGCTTCTCGGTAAACCAAGGAGCCAGGGTGGTTCGCCGCCGCAAGAGAGGCCGCAAGGGCGCGACCCGATCCAAGGCTCCCGTGGCCGCAGTATTCCATGCGGCCACGAGGTCCTCCGTCGGGGCACGGGTCAGGGATACAGGAAGTGGCCCAAGCGCCGTCTGGAACCTGTCAGGGTCCATCAGGTGCCTGGGGCGGAACCAAATAGATGACTCAGGTTCCGCCTCCCCGCGGTGGGGTGTAGCGATTGGAAAGTCGAGCCGGAGAAGTGAGTGGTCTGACCATGACAAGGGCGTGATGACTATATCCCCTATACCCAGATCACTCTTCCATTGGCCAGAGACGAAGATTAGATCCGGCGTATGTCCATCCTCATGGGTGGGGCCCTGAATTACTTGGGTCAGGTCCATGGCCGTCATGGAAGCCATGAACTCCCGAGCTGCCTCCGATGATTCGCCCACCGATGGCAGATTAAAGTCCCCCATGACTATCAGTCTGGGGGTCTCAACTGCCATCGTAGCGATCACCTCGAGGAGCTCGGGCAGGGCTGCTGTTACATAGCGGGGAGCCAGGTATACAACCAGCAAGCCCAACTGCCTCCCTAGGCCCCACTTCACGCAGAGGGACTCACAACCGGTGGTCTGTGGCACAACGGTCTCTCTCGGCTCTAGACCTTCCCTAACAATAACCGCTACCCCTCCACCCCTGCCTAGGGCCCGGGGCTGATGAAAAACGCGGTAACCTGGCGGGCACATTTCAACGAGGGGGAGTCCTCCCTCGTGGCCCAACCAGGTCTCTGCAATTCCCACCAGGTCCGGCTCCCCCTCTGACACAAGGTCATGGATGAGGGGGGCTTTGTTGACCACGGACCTGGCGTTGCAAAACATCAGCCGCGGGCCCTGGCACTGTACTCCCCGACCACCTAGCCTGCGGGGGTTGTGGCACCCGACCATCTGCAACCAACGGCCACGCGCCCCCAACCGAAACTAGCTGATATCCTCCATATGTTTAGAATTAATTTCATTGTTCTCAGTATATACAGCCAATGGTCAAAATTACTGGGATCAAAATATTCAGAGGTGTCTATCTTGTTCTACAACTATGTTCCAGGCCAAGTTAAAACTTCAGAATATAAAAACTAGTTTACATTTCATAGACTATGCATTGCACAGTCAACTGGCAAATGGCAGTACTAAGTCTAATTTGAGATCATTATTTGATTGGCAATGCTGAATTTCTGAGAAAGTAATAATTATAAATCAAGTTTGGTTTGTTACTCCAAGTTTGGTTTGAGAATTGGATGTGATATTTTTTAATGTGCTTCTGGTGATTCAAAGGTTTGGAACTGTTTATTTTGCACAGGAAAGTACATATTATGGAAACGGGGGGAGAAGAGTTGCTAGTTGACAATGATCTTGCATTTGAAGCAATGTTTCAATAAAATAATATTAAATCAGATAATTAGAACAGCTCCAGTACATTCTTTAGAATTATACTTACTTGAAAAAGTCAGTATTCTTCATCTTCTATTTTGAAGAAGAGCTCCAGAATTTTTATTAATGAGTTCAATTTGTGAGTTCTTACCGCCCACTCCTGTTCAGCCAAGTGATTTGTAATCTTAGATGACAGAGATGTAATATTACACATCTGGAAAGTATAAATTCGAAGAAAGCTGTAGTATTGCATTTGCACACAATTTTAAGTACCCATTTGATATGTCATCAGGACAAAGTAATTATCAAGAAAAACGTATAGATAAAAGCAGATGCAGTTTTTATTTTTAATGAAAAATTGAATCAGATTTGCAGTTTGCTGAAATTGTGGGCAGGAAAATCATGTTTTCTATATTTAACTCCCTCCCGTTCAAAAGTAGCCAAGAGTCTTGTTTTATGTTTTTCTTTCTTTTTTAGAGTTTCTAGGATGGTTAGCAGCTGTTCTTCGTGAAGCGATTTGAATCATAAGCTATGTTTCATCAGTCTCCAATTTAAAAGTCTCTGTAAGAAATTGTGTTTTTCCCCCCTGAAATAAGTTGGAGACAAAATACCATTGTTCAAAATGGTAATATAGCTCATGAAGAGACCACTTTCTGCCAGCTGGGCTGCTAGCAAGGAGGACCGTTCAGTTATCTTCTCCAGATGTTAGTTTTCCAAACTAGAAATGACTTTTTGTAAGATTTGTTTAATGTGACCTTGCTACAAATACATAGCTTTAAGAGGTAAATATTGACATCATAGAAAGTAAAAAGTTTTTTTTGGCTTCCATGGTTTCTAATGAGATAGATACAAGCAATACAAAAGTGGCTATAGATAGAGAATATAGAGAATTGCATTTGTTTTAAATGTACAAAGTCTTTGGGAATTGAAATTCCAAAAATACAGCAGACACCTATAATTATTTTCCTAATGGCAACCATTCATAAGACAGTTATTGGTATGATATAGATATTCCTGCATCAAGGGTCTGATTAATCCACCTAAATTAAATTAATATATTTCTTCTTAGGCTATTATTTTATGTAGCTGATCCAAAAAGAATCCTTGAACTGCATGCTTTCAAGGTGCCAGAAAATTCTTTGTTGTGTATACCTGAAAGAAGTGTTAGTCTTAGCTTTGTCAAGATGAATTGCAAACTGTTTGAGTCCATTTAAGTCAGAACTCACTTTCAGTAACAAATACCTCTAGAAGACCTACAGGTCAGGCGTGAAAGATCAAATCCACACATAAAGGTCCCGTTAAATTGATTTATTGATAATCGTGCCTATGCACAGGAATCTTCTCAACTTACAGTGAGCATCTGCTTGGCTTTAGATAAGGGTCAACAGAATTCAGGGGAGGTTGGGCTTAGTTCACTTGTGCCTACATAGGGATTCTAGGCTAATCCCTCTTAATTCTGCCCCCAGGTTCTCCCACTCCTTAGAATGTAGAGCTTTAACATTGCTTCTGTTAAAGGAAATGTTGTCAATTAAAATAATTTATAGATCTAAATGTCACAGCATGGAGTTGCAGATATTAGAAAAAAACTAAATGGGTTGCTCTTTGGATGAGAAACTACCAAAAACTGTCTAGAACAGTGTTTCTCAAACTTGGCAGGTTGAAGATGTCTGGAATTTAACTACCAGAATTATCCAACCAGCATGACTGTCCATGGAATTCTGGGAGTTGAAGTCTACACATCTTCAAGTTGTCAATGTTGAGCAAACACTGCTCTAGTCTGTAGACAGAAATCGACATTCTAAGCTGTAGATTATATTGGGAAGACCAGAAGGTGGTAGTGGCAAATAAATTCTGTTTTGCTGGCAAAACCACAATCTAATTGAGGGCATACAGTATTGACTCATGAGTGACTTTCTATTTTTATAGCTGTCAATAGGCTTATCCTTCATTAATTGAACCAATCCAACATTTTTAAAGCCTCAGAACAATTCATTTCATAATTTGGGGTACGGTGGGAAATTTTTGGATTTCTATTACATTTATAATGTAATAGACAGAGAATCAATAGATAAAGAATATTTCTGTCCCCAGAAAACTAAAATTCATAGGGTTATCAGTGCGTGTAACATAGATAATTGTGCAGGTAATATTATCAACACTGCTGTCAAGCAAAACCAAACAATTAACAGTGGGTGCCATACCATGTACATGAACCATACAAGTGGCAAAGAAATAGGGGCAAAGAGAACCATAGTCAGGCATAACACAGGTTTCGTAGACAGAAAACACAGGGTCAATCAAAATGGACTCAAATGTCTATACACCAATGCACAGAGTATGAGGAATAAACAGGGTGAATTAGAAATTCAAGTAAATGAGGGCAGATACGATATTGTTGCCATTACAGAAACTTGGTGGGATGAAACCCACAAATGGAACATACAGCTAGAAGGATTTAAATTATTTAAAAGAAATAGACCAAATAAAAGAGGAGGTGGAGTTGCACTATATATAAGAAATAATTACATCTCTACAGAAATAGAGCACAACAATGATGAGAACTATCTTGAATGTATTTGGGTCAATATTAAAAGTTGGGGGGGAATGATATAGTCATAGGTCTATACTACAGGCCACCCAACCAAGCAGAGGAAGTGGATGTACTTTTTGCTAACCAGCTAACTAAGGTATGTAGGAAGCACACTGCAATAGTAATGGGAGATTTTAACTACCCTGACATCAATTGGGAAACAAACTCTGCACCAAGTGGAAGATCCAACAGGTTCCTAACAAACCTAGCAGACAACTTTGTTTCCCAAAAGGTAGAGAAGGGAACAAGGGGATCAGCAATATTGGACTTAATTCTCACTAACAGAGAGGAAATGATAGAAGGTGTAGAAGCTACAGGAACTTTGGGGGCAAGCGATCATGAAATACTGGAATTCAACATTATGCAAACAAAAGTAGTTGAACAAAGTCAAACTAGAGTCTTAGACTTCAAGAGAGCTAATTTCAATAAACTCAGAGAGAGCTTGGGAAGGATTCCATGGATGAGAATCCTCAAGGGGAAAACAACTCAAGAAGCTTGGGAAATTTTGAAAAATGAGATTATAAAAGCCCAGTCCAGCGCAATACCAATGAAGAAGAAAAATAACAGTTCCCAAAAGAAGCCAGCATGGCTGCATAAAGAACTCTCTGACAAATTGAAAGACAAAAAGGATAAATATAAAAAGTGGAAAAAGGGGGACATAACCAAGGCAAAATATCAGCAAATAGCCCGAGCCTGTAAAGATGAAGTGAGGAAAGCTAAGGCTCACAATGAAGAAAGGCTTGCCAAAAAAGTAAAAAATAACAAAAAAAGCTTCTTCCAACATGTTAAAAATAAGAAAAAAGTTAAGGAAACAATTGGTCCACTGCTGGGAGAAAATGGCAAGAAGATGATAAGCAACAGGGAGAAAGCAGAACTATTTAACTCTTTTTTTGCATCTGTCTTTACACAAAGGGATAAAACAGTCCAATCAATCAAAAACAGCACCACAAATATCAGATTAGGAACACAAGTTGAAATAGGGAAGAAAATGGTAAGTGAGCACCTGTCTGCCCTGGACGAGTTCAAATCACCAGGACCGGATGGATTACACCCCAGGGTCCTGAAGGAACTGGCAGACGAGATCTCAGAACCACTGAACTATATCTTTCAGAGATCCTGGAGCACCGGGGAACTGCCAGAAGACTGGAAAAGAGCAGATGTGGTTCCCATCTTCAAAAAAGGAAAAAAAACAGATCCAGGAAACTATAGACCCATCAGCCTGACCTCAATACCAGGAAAGATTCTGGAAAAGATAATTAAACAACAAATAAGTGAACACCTAGAAGCAAACAAAGTAATAGCCAAAAGCCAACATGGGTTTGTCAAAAACAGATCATGCCAGACGAATCTAATTGCATTCTTTGACAAAGTAACAAAATCAGTGGACCAGAGGAATGCTGTTGATATAATTTACCTGGACTTCAGTAAGGCATTTGATAAAGTAGACCATAACCTACTATTAGATAAAGTAGAAAATTGTGGGTTAGACAGCAGCACCACCAAATGGATTCGTAACTGGCTGACCAACCGCACTCAACGTGTAGTCCTCAGTGGAACTGCATCTACATGGAAGGAAGTATGCAGTGGAGTCCCCCAAGGCTCTGTTTTAGGCCCAGTACTCTTTAACATCTTCATCAACGATTTGGATGAGGGGATAAATGGGGAACTCATCAAATTCGCAGACGACACCAAGCTGGCAGGAATAGCCAACACTCCAGAAGATAGGCTTAAGATACAGAAGGATCTAGACAAACTTGAACATTGGGCACTGTCTAATAAAATGAAATTCAATTGTGAAAAAAGTAAGGTCCTACATATAGGCAAGAAAAACCAAATGCACAAGTACAGTATAGGTGGTACCTTGCTCAATAGTAGCAACTGTGAGAGGGATCTCGGAATCCTAGTGGACAACCATTTAAATATGAGCCAGCAGTGTGCAGCAGCTGCCAAAAAAGCCAACACAGTTCTAGGCTGCATCAACAGAGGGATAGAATCTAGATCGCGTGAAGTGTTAATGCCACTGTATAGTGCCTTGGTAAGGCCACACTTGGAATACTGCATACAGTTTTGGTCGCCACGATGTAGAAAAGACGTGGAGACTCTGGAAAGAGTGCAAAGAAGAGCAACCAAGATGATTAGAGGACTGGAGACTAAGACATATGAAGAACGGCTGCAGGAGCTGGGTATGTCTAGTTTAATGAAGAGAAGGACCAGGGGAGACATGATAGCAGTGTTCCGATATCTCAGAGGGTGCCACAAAGAAGAGGGAGTCAAACTTTTCTCCAAGGCACCTGGGGGCAGGACAAGGAGCAATGGGTGGAAACTAACCAAGGAGAGAAGCAACTTAGAACTAAGGAGAAATTTCCTAACAGTAAGAACAATTAACCTCTGGAACAGCTTGCCTCCAGCAGTTGTGAATGCCCCAACCCTGGAAGTCTTTAAAAAGATGTTAGACAGCCATTTGTCTGAAATGGTATAAGATTCCTGCCCATGCAGGGGGTTGGACTAGAAGACCTACAAGGTCCCTTCCAACTCTGCTATTGTATTTCTGTATAATATATGGAAAAATGCAATTATGAAGTAAATGTATTTGAGTAATCCAAATTCTTATGATAGGATAATAATGTTATTTATTATTTCCTTTATTAACTTTAATCTTAAAAATACTATTATGTTTCCAGCTTCATATACCCCATCCACCCCCCCAAATCAGTAACAGATGAAAAAACAGGAAACCCTATTCTACTTTGTAATGTTATAACATTACCACTACACCGCTTGCCCCTACTACAGTCACTCCTTCCCCCTACTACATATGTTTCCCCTACCTCCATACCAAGCGTTCTTGTAGAAAAAGATGGGCACACAATTTTAGACTTGACTGCAAAAAAAGAATTACATGTCTAATAAAACCTTGATATTGAACACTCTTTTATTAAATCAAAGTAATTTAATACAGCATATTAATAGAAAATTCAATGCATGTACTTCATACACAGATCACATCAAGTCAACGTCAAAACAATTCGCAAACAATCTGGAGTAGTGTCATATACGAACCGAAATGAGACATCTGAAGTGTGGGGAAATGATCATTTACTTGAAAAACAAGAATGTGTTAAAGTTGTTTCAGGATAACATTTCTCGTTGGCATAATATCTCACAGAGTCATTTTCCTTTGTCTGATGCTTGTTCATTGCATTTTTTTTCTGTTTGCTTTCTACTATTGTGCTTATTATATTACATTTCTTACCTCTTTTTAGCTTTAATTTTCTAAAGGAAACAAGACTTGTGACATGTATATTCTAACTTCACAATCATACACAACTCAGATCTTTTCTTCTGTTAAAAGTGCACTGAAGAGTAGAAAAATGGTTGTTGTCTTCAGCAGACTGACTTCAAAAATATAACTATCTACCATGTCTATATAGAATGGGACGTGTGTGTATGTACACAAGCAGTGTTCTTGTTAAGGAATGAGAACACTTCGAGTAAAGACACTTTTCTGAAGATTTTTCTAAGCATTGTGGTTTTTTTTAAATTCTTCCCTATTCCAAAGTCCTAAGAACATATTATTCTAGTACCCTGCAGAACTGGTATTTCTTCAGCCTACAGAAACCCCAACGGATGATGTTCTTTTTCTATGGACCTACAACTATACTTTATTTCTGATTGTGGCTTGTTGCACATCTCACCAGCCACAGGGCCAGTCACTTTTTTTCAGCAGGCTGTTGGAGGCAGAGTTCAGTTCCAGAAGAGACAATGGGTAAATTGTACTCAAGATGATGCTTGATCAGGTGGCTAATGCTATCAAAGGTACGATCCTTTGTACGAATCTGAAAATAAGAAAGGACATGCAATCATATCATTTGCCAGATTTGATGAGGCTTAACTTAAGGTCCCAGCCATGTTTAACAATACATATGAATTCGATAGGTATGGCAGTTTGGAAAATTATAAGGTTTGGAAAGTCAGGCTGGGAGAAGGCCAACAAAATTAGTGATGGAATAACTTCAAAATGAACCTATTTCTTTGGTCTGTGCCTATTTCTTTAACTACCATGCTTGATTCTACTAATCTAAAGCCCAATATAAAAATATTATACTACAGTTGTGGAAAAAAGACTACTTCTCATCATTTGTATATATCTGCAAAGTTTTAATGTCCAATGTAGATAATGTAAATAATGGGCAAATACATGAGCAAATACATATTGTGAATGTGGAGGCTAAAATTAAATTGAAGCTCTGGGATATTCTTTAAGAGCTCAGATCCAAGTTTAGGAACTGGGGTCTTTAACAGAGGTTCTTGAGCAGAAAAGCCAAAATTGTACTTCTAAAATGTGGCATGTTTTCTCTCTTTATGAAGCATCTCCCAGTTTTGCAACCTCAGCCTAATATAGCCTCATTGATGTGGTGAGAATAATTTTTGACTGTCCTCTGCTGTTCAAACAGTTACACCGATTATTTCTTCATCAAGAATCAGAAACCAGCCTATAAATTAGTAGATAAATTTAGAGGCCATGAAAAGGCTGATGCATCCTACTGACGTTTTATCGGCACTAGGGATTATACAGAATCATCCTTTCTACTATATCAAGACCCCAAAACCACCTTTTCCCCTCTTCTCTTTCCTGATGGGAAAGCAATTCCCTCCTAAATTAAGGTGGATCCCAGCTATATGGCTTCAAGGGAATGTGGTTCAACAGGTTCATATGGAAAGTTACTCAGCTTTGAAAGAAATTGGCTAGGAACCAGAAGTAGATCTGCTGGTACATTCTTGGAATAGAGACTTATTTGTAAATAAAACTGATTCCACAGGAAGAACCAGCAGAGTTCTTCTTTCCTTTTCAGAAGAAAATGATTCCATGTACAATCTAGCTGGTTATGCGGATCCCACTCCTGGCTGGCCCTGCCCAGCCCCTCCCAGGAGTCTCCATGCGGCCTTTGGATGCAAGTAAGGGCATATGCGGAGGTCTGGGGAGGATGAAAATCGGGCCTTCCAGAAGTACTGGAGGGCCTCCAGAGCCTGGGGATTCCATTTTCACCCTCCTGGAGGCTCGAGAAAAACCTCTGGAGCCTGGGGAGGGAAAAAATGCCCCCCCACCATGGTGCAGGAGGCCCACTAGGCTATGCCCACCATGGCCACACCCACCCAGCAACTGGGCAGAGAACCCCTTGCTAAAAGTTTTGAAGCCCACCTCTGCCTTCAACCAAGAACTATATAAATTGCTTTTCATGAGAATACTTTTAGCACCTGGGTCATCAAGCCTAAATTCAAGCCTTTTAGCACCTGGGTCATCAGGTTCAAGCCTAAATTCAGGGCAAGAGTCCAAACTTTACATCCAAAACCTGGAGCAAGAGAGAATGACCTTATTCTTTGCAACATCGTCTCAAGAATTTGAAGAGTGTTAGCATATCCCTCCTTAGGTGTTCCCAATGCTAAACACGGCTAATTATGACAAACAATCATCAGAGCTTAATTTTTAGTACCCCGATTGTTCCTTCTCCAAGCCTCAATCTATCTTAAAGCATCTAGTTCAGAACTAGACAAAATATTTCAGGCTGCTTCTCATCAAGGTACCTTATAATAAAATGATATTTTTTTTAGTGATTTGGAAATGATACAAAGAGAAAAGAGATAATCGGATGAAGAGTGAACACTTGCAATTTTTAAAACCTTGGTTATTTCATATCCTTCCCAGAAGAGACTTCTCTTGCCAATAAACTATACCAACTAGCCCTGCCAGCCAAGTAAAGAACTGGGTTTTTAAAAAGGTTTTATTTTGAAATTGGAATATAATGTTCTTTGCTGTGGTTCCACACCACTGTGTTGGCTTTTAGATAGGCAATTCGAGGTATAAGGAGCTGTGGTGGCACAGTGGTTAGAATGCAGTACTGCAGGCTGCTTCTGCTGACTACCTGCTGCCCGCAATTTGGCAGATTGAATCTCAACAGGCTCAAGGTTGACTCAGCCTTCCATCCTTCCGAGTCGGTAAAATGAGGACCCAGATGGTTGGGGACAGTATGCTGACTCTGTAAACCACTTAGAGAGAGCTGTGAAGCACCGTGAAGCGGTATATAAATCTAAGTGCTACTGCTATTGCTATTAGGCTGTCTTGTGCTTCTCTTGCTGCCTTACCTGAAAAGAAATTGCAGAGGTAATATCTCAAAACATTATTGAGGTGAAATCCTTCAGGTTATTAAGCTGAACCTCTGCAGCATCACTCTCCCTTAAAGATCTGTCCCCCACTTCATTTTAATCCCATTCGCCCGCCCTAATGAAGCAATTGCAGATATTATGATGGTTATGGTTGAAAATTTTATTGACTCATATCCTGCTGAACTGAATCGTACTGCCTATGAATTTCAAAACGAATCAAATGAATCAAAAACGAATCAAATCACGCAACTATTGAATCTCAGAATTAAATCAGGGCTGATTCGCACACACCGAATACTTACAAGGGTTCTTCTGGGGTGGTATCCCTCAAGAAGCAGGACTTCTCTGCAGTGGGTTTCGTTAAGATGAAGCTTAAAATTGCCCTGGCTCCTAAGATATAATTCTCTATTGCTCTGAATATTGTATTGCACCACCACAAGTGAAGTGTGAATCAGTCTGCTTTAATGATGGAACCAGATAGTACAGAAGGCTGGGTCTCTACAACCTAAAGTAAAAAAGGTCTCCCTCCTTAGGATCACATACTTACAACTCCTTCAGGATCTACCAACAGAAGATGTTTGGCTTGTCCATTCTGTAATCCAGTGAGTACATAGGATCCTGGATTGGAGGTACTTTTCCTAACCAGAAAGTCTCCAGTTTTCTTTAAGAGCTGTTCTGCTTCTTTCCTGGTCATTTCTCCTTGATACCAGGGCTCAGGGCTCAGTTCTTCAGCTACAGCTGCCCCACTTGCTCTGGAAAGGAGAGGACTGGTACATTCAACTGAGGTAGCCTTATTCAAAGCAGGCCCAGGCATTTGATTCTTGAGAGCATCTTCAAAAGGGCCTGGTAAACAGAGGAAATAACAGAGAGAAATTAGCAACAATTTATGGCATCCAAATTCCTATTTTTCCCCTATATACTGTGCTCAGGAAAGAGATCTGGATAAATTGCAACTATTGTTCTCTTCCACTGAGACCAAGGTATCTTAAACCAGCTTAATTTGAATGGGTTGTTGTACTGCATGTCAAAAATTTCTGAACTTTTCTAGTTAATTCAGTTGGATAGAAAAGAAAATACATTTAACTTTTTTCCAAAATTAAATATATTTCAATCTAATTTTTATGAATAACATTAGCATGTTTCTGTACTAATTTAGTTAAAAGGTGATCAAAGGGCTCTTCAGATTAAAAGTTGGGTCAAAGGGAAGCTGCGGGGTGATGTAATAAAAGAATAACAGCAAGCCTATTACCTTAGCAGAGGAAATAAATTTTAAAAAGCAAGAAATTCCTAGATATTTTTAAGCTTTCTGGACACTGCCTAACAGGAGGGATAAGAACTAAGGTCCAATCTCAACCTGCAGTCCAGGAAGGTCTCATGATTTTTGATATTCAAGCCTTGAAGACGTTCAAGAGAACTAGTGACATATATTTCTATCCATTTTTCTCACAAAGTCATTCCCTAAGGCAATTTAATCATCCAGTAGACGTACTGAGTAGGCAATGATAGCCCATCTCTTTACATGCTCCATTCCTAGGAAGGAAGGAAGGAAGGAAGGAAGGAAGGAAGGAAGGAAGGAAGGACAGAAGGAAGGAAGGAAGGAAGGAAGGAAGGAAGGAAGGAAGGAAGGAAGGAAGGAAGGAAGGAAGGAAGGAGGGCTTGCTGAACCCAATCATCCTGGACAATTTCTCTCAAGACTCCAATCTTTCTTTTTTAGAGAGGTTAGGTTTTAACTCCAGAAGACTCTCAAGGAAAGGGTTTATCTAGGTTGTTAGAGTCAGGCTTCAGGCTTGGGTTCAGCATGCATATAGCATTGGTAATGCTTACTTATGACTTGTGACAGAATCAGGGTGGAGCAACATGCTCCTTGATCTCTCAGCACTACTAAACATGGTTTCTTTTGGTTCGACTTCAGGCTTGGGAGTGGAAGCATTGTACAGAATATACAGAGTAACATAGTTGGAAGGGATCTTGTAGGTCATCTAGTCCAACCTCTTGCTCAAGCAGCAGAGCCTATACCATTTCTGACAAGTGGCTGTCTACTCTCTTCTTGAAAGCCTCCAGTGATGAAACACCTACAACTTCTGAAGACAAGCTGTTCCATTGGTTTATTGTTCTCACTGTCAGAAAATTTCTCCTTATTTCTAAGTTGAATCTCTCATTTATCAGTTTCCATCCATTGTTCCTTGTCTGGCCTTCAGGTGGTTTAGAAAATAATTTGACCCCCTGCTCTCTATTACAGACCCTCAAATATTGGAACATTGCTATCATTTCTCCCCTGGTCCTTCTCTTCACTAGACTAGCCATGCCCAGTTCTTGCGACTGTTCTTCATATGTTTTAGTCGCCAGTCCAGTTTAGTCTAATCATCTTTGTTGCTCTTCTCTGCACTCTTTCTGCATCTCCACATCTTTTTCATAGTGTGGTGACCAAAACTGGATGCAGTATTCTAGGTGTGGTCTTATTTATCCGTTATAGAGTGGTATTAGTACTTCACATCATTGTGCACAGTGGCTCTCCTGCTTTCTGTGTGATCAAGTTCAATTAAAATTGGAATATTAAATTAAATTAGAACATGAATGGAAATTGCTTACCGATTATTTATCTGAGTCCTAAAATGAAGATGATCACTGCTCACAGCAAGTTTAAAGCAGCTCCATGGCACGGGTCCTAGTTATTTGCGAGACCGCCTCCTACCCCATACATCCCGATCCGCTCCCACAGAGAGGGTCTGCTCCGGGTGCCAACGGCAATGCCGGCTCGCGACGCCCAGAGGAAGGGCCTTCTCGGTGGGCCCTGCCCTCTGGAACGATCTACCCCCTGATCTTAGGAATATCATTGACCTCCGCCTCTTCTGTCAACAATTAAAAACGCACTTTTTTCGCTTAGCTGGCCTAGCCTAATCTTCTGAGAACATCGACTGGTAATTAAATTTTAAATAAAATTAGATTTTATTGGGGTTTTAATTTGTTTTAGCACAGGTTGGGTTAATTTAATAAGTTTTTAATATTTATGATATATTTATTACCGGTTTTTTTGTATATGCGTGGTTTTATTTTCCTGTGCACCGCCCCGAGTCCCTTTTTTGGAGAATGGGGCGGTATACAAATTTAATAAAATGAAAAAATGAAATAAAATGAAATGATTGGAAGTTCAATTAATCCATCATTTCCTCCCTGCAAAAGAAGTGGCTCAGCTCTCATTTGCTTTTCCAAAAGCAGAGATAGTCAAAAATAGTTGACTATTCAAAAAAAGCAGGAGGAATGTGAAAATTTGATTCAAAATTAGATATATTTTTTTAGCAATTGTTGGGGAAATTGAATCATCATAATCTTTTTAGCCAATAAGTGTCCTTTTTGAATCTCTTTACAGGATTGCACTTTTCAACCAATATACTAGTGGTTATAAAATTGTTGACTGCCTAATGAATTGTCCAAAGCAAAAAAAAGATCATCTACTTCAAATTAGATTTTTAAAAGATGGTAAGGTGAACTTACTCATGTCAAAAAGATCTTTTCCTGGCCTGCTGTCTTTGGTGCTTTCTATTTTTTCAGTAAACAAATTTTCAGCATCTGTCTGAAGAGCATGTAGAGTTTCCATATTTATATGTCGTGTATTCACATACACTGACATCTCTTTTGATAGATCAACATTGGATTTTCCTTCCGGCATACTGTAGATGTCCAAAGACCCTGTGAAACCAATACATCCAGTGAAAACCAATTTATATCCTGAAATTCAACAGGTCATTTTGCTTCAATTCTAGAAACTCAATTTTCATTCTTTGTCCATTATGTGGAATTCATTCTGCGTCACTGTTGTCCACAGCATTACTCCAATATTATTTTTTCATGTCCTGTGAACAATCAGACTTATGCAGTTTTCAAAATGTTTATTTGCTTCAATATTAATTTTATAACCTTGTTTTTCTCATTTTCATATAGTAAAATAACATTATCTGGACACAAAAGCCATAAAAACAGATAAAATAAAAATGGGGAATACTTAATAATTCTTGTCCTCTATAAGTACAGCTAAATGTAATTATTATAAATCACTTAAAGTCAGTTAATAGCAATTCAAGTGAAATACCACTGCTACTTTTAGAAGAATACAATAAAAGTGACAGAGGCAGACAGCAGGAAGTTTTTAATTAATTTTGGAAATATTCTTTGCTAAATAAAAAGACTTCAAGTAAACCTATGGGGGATTTTTACAAAAGAGAAGAACTCTGCTAGATATGTTCAATAGAGCCATAGTGTGAAAACAAAATTTAACCAGAATAAAAATAGAAATCTCTTCTAACACAATACTCTCTAATCTTTCACTTACGCAAGCCCATATTGCTTGGATTCTGACATTTACTACACCGATACATTACCACTTCCAAGGATCTGGAAGGAACTCAACAGCTAAAGAACTGGCATATATGATTTCATATTGTGATCATCGTACTATTTATTGATATCGCTGTACCAGGAGACATCAGCGTTAAAGAAAAGGAACTGGGGGGAAAAATCACAAAATATTGTGACCTGGCCATCAAAACTACATGATTATGGGTGAAATATGTAACAGTGATACCCATTGTCATCAGGGCACTTGGTACCATATTCACGAATTTTACAAAATATATTTAAAAATTGCAGCTTCCTGCAATAACACCAACGGAACTGCAAAAAATTGCACTACTCAGAACATCGTACATTTTAAGAAGATATTTGGTTGATACCTAGGATTCTGGCAGCAACCCGTATCAACCATCAGAGCCAGTCAGTGATATTTGGGATACATTTGTAAACGTTCAGTTGACTGAGTTTCCAGTTTAATGAATAAAAGATCATCATCATCATCACAAAATATAAAGATGTGCAAATAGAAGAACAACTGTGGCAAAAGAAGGCAAAGATAGTACCAATATTAAGAGGAACCTTGGGTACAATCCCAGAACATCTGGAGCACCACTTGAACACCATCAGCAATGAGAAAATCATGTTTAGTCAGTTTGTCAAGGTAGCTTTACTTGGAACAACTTACATCCTATGATATCTTGAACACCATCAAACAGCAACATCTGCCTATCCTAGGTCCTTGGGAAGGACTCAATAGGTAGATAAAAATGCAAATCTTGTTGTTCAGTAACATCAACGTCAATGCCAATGATGTTTAGCAATAGCACTTAGACTTATATACCGCTTCCCAGTGCTTTGTAGCCCCCTGTAAGCCATTTGTAAAGTCAGCATGTTGCCCCCAACAATCTGGGTCCTACCTTTATCGACCTCGGAAGGATGGAAGGCTGAGTCAAGCGGTACACCAGACGTTTTTGAATATTTTTTACCACATCCTTTCTATATATCCGTGATGGTGAACCTATGGCACGTATGCCACAGGTGGCACGTAGAGCCCTCTCTGAGGGCACGCTGCCTGTCCAGTTGCTTTTCTAGTGTGCACATGTGCGCCGACCAGCTGGTCTTCATGGGTGCTGGAGCGCTGGAAAACGTTTTCAGGGCATTTTAGGCTGTTTTCCGGGCCATTTTCTGGCTGTTTTCTGGGTTGTTTACATGATGTTTTGGGGCCATTTTAAAGGACAAAAAGTCCCCCAAAATGGCCCAAACAAACAGCTTAAAAATGGTCATGCACACACCGGCCAGCTGGTCTTTGGTTTTTTGGTGCTCCAACATGCATACATGAACATATGTTCTGGTTTGGGCACTCGGTGTCAAAAAGGTTTGCCATCACTGCTGTATGTAATTCAAACTCTATTCAATCAAAAAGCAATGAAAGATGGGTACAAAAGCCAAACTCAGGAAAAGCCAGATCTACATTGTCTTGCATACTCTCCAAAAGGTAAGTAGGGACAGTATCATCTGAATTATGTGGAGGCAGGGAAATGCTATTCCATATGGCAGGTCCAGTGATAGAGAAAGCATATTTCTTGGATCCTGCTAGATAACTGAGTGAGAACCTAATGTTGAGCATGACTCCTGCCTATCCAATTTTATTGGATGTGCAGAAGTAATTGGAACTATGTAGTTCTGTAACTTGAGTATACATATAAAATACAAGAGTATAGCTTACCTTGCCTGCTGAGTGCCTGTTGCCGGTCTTCACCACACAGATCTCTAATGTGCTGGCTCTGGTAGTATGTTTGCTCTTTTCCCAATGCTGATGCAGACTAAGGCGGTAGTAAAAATATTCTTCATGCAAACGTTACCTTTAAAAACTGTTATGCATTTTCAGTAAGTCTTTTTTTATGATTGGTCCAGGTGCAATTCTACCCAAACCCAGTCTTCGTTCATTCATCATGTATGACACTATGCCTGAGAATGAATGAGTTTGCATAGGAGGATGAGAGTAATGATGACCTTCTGGAAAACTGCATTCCTTTCCTGTTTTATTAACCCCTGTAATTCTAAATGACAAAGTTGGTATATTACATCTATAAAAGGAACTCCTCCAGTTGAATCACTCTCTCCTAATGAAAGAGAGAGAGAGAGAGAGAGAGAGAGAGAGAGAGAGAGAGAGAGAGAGAGAGAGAAGAAGAAGAAGAAGAAGAAGAAGAAGAAGAAGGGAAGAAAGAAAGAAAGAAAGAAAGAAAGAAAGAAAGAAAGAAAGAAAGAAAGAAAGAAAGAAGGAAGGAAGGAAGGAAGGAAAGCAGGAAGGAGGGAAGGAAGGAGGGAAGGAGGGAAGGAAGGTAGGTATAGGGAGATGACTAATTTAGTTAAATTAGGAGAGTGTAAAGAACAAAAATTATCAGAGCAGTGCTTTCCTTCACAATCTTGTAAACAGTTATTAAATATTAAATACATACAAATTAAATATTTCCTTCATTGTATTATTAGATGCAAGATACCAGAACATTTAGAAACTCAGTTAAGGCACACTGGAGAAAAACCAAAACAAAGTTAGTTTCAAACATGACCAATTAGGAAGGAGACCATCAGGTCATGTTATTATTCCTGAGTCAACTATGCCAACATCTCTTTTTGGCCTATTGGTCATTTTATGGAAACAATAAAATGTACCATTGTCCTTATGCTACCTATTGCATTTTAAATGAAAATGCTACATACATTAATATCTGCCCAAATAGTAATGGCATTTAGGGGGAGAAAAGCTCATAGATGCCTTAGACATAAACAGAAACTCTAGTGAAGATCTTGTTTCCATGAGCTAAAACAGTGGCAATACAGAAAGAGATTTATGATAAGGCTGCTCTTCTGCGTATAATTATACTGACATTTTGAAAAGATGTTGCAGACCTGGGCAGGGTTTTAAAAAAAGTTGCAAGAAATGAGGACAATGGGCAGCTTTCATGGACCAAATAAAAATATGGCAAGGAAGGACTTATAAAATTATATATTTGGTACAGATAGATATCATATCAGGGGTGGGTTGCTGCCGGTTCAACCCAGATAGACCGAACCGGTAGTAGCAGTGGTGGGAGCCTCCACCCACCTGTCCAGATGCTTTTGCGCATGTGCGCAAACACACACAGGAGTGCGTCCGAACTGGTAGTAAAAAAATTAGCAATCCACCTCTGTATCATATATATCGTACTTGCCATAGATAAAATTAAGGCGGACAAGTATTTCATTCTCTGTTGTGATATCAAACCTTCGGGTCATGCAGCTACATGGATTGGCTGGAGAGGCATTAGTAACGTTCCTCCCCATCCTTTACTTCTCTGTATCTTTTAGGCAGCTATTTTCAATCCACCTTCAACCTTAATACTCTAGGTGACTTTCATAGGGATTGTTTTCCTTACCTGAGCAGAATCTGAAATAGGGGGAATTTTGACCTTGACTCTTTCGTCCACTTTGTTTGGAAAACTATTGTAGTAGTGATGTTCTGCCACTTCGCTGTCTTCTTCCATCCACAATTCATCCAGACTTTGCATCCTGCAGAGAGATGCTCAGTTAATTGTTTCTTGATTTATCTTCATTTGTTATCACAATGAAACAATATTTTAATATTTGGAATGATTTGTAAACAAAGTGGTGCGTCTTATACACTGAATATAGCATTTTTTTGCCTCCCGAAACCCCACCCCCTTCACCAAAATGGCCATGCATAGCTTTTAGAAGGCTTTCACAGAGCTCCTGGTGACTGGGGAGGGTAGAAATGAGCAAAACACTGTCCAGTTTTTGCTCATTTTGGCTCCCCCAGTCTTCAGGAGCACTATAAGCCTCCTAAAGGCTATCCATGCCCTCTTTTTTTGACAGTTTACAGTTTATTGGATTTGTATACCGCTCCTTTCTCCAGATGGACTCAGGGCGGCTCATTTTTTGTTCATTTTTGCCCTCCACCCCACCGCCCAGGGGCACTCTACAAGCCTCCTAAGAGCTATTTATGCCCTTTGGGGGGAAGGGCCCATTTTCGTGAAAAACAGGTTGTTTTGGTGAGGTTTGCAGAGTGCAAAAACTTTTTTTTTAAATTCACCTCTTCAAAAACTTTCCAGTGCGTCTTATACTCTGAAAAATATGGTATGTCCCAGGATAGTGTTGTAGGAGTTGGTCACTTCTCCCTGAAGATGGGCTCTAGCACAAGTCCCAAAGCTCAGAAATCAAAACCTCTGGTCCTATTGACCGACCCAGATTGGATCCTATTTTTGTCTGAGCTCATATTTTCTCTGAGCTCCTCCAATGGGCAAATATGAAGTGTGAGAAGGATACCACTTTCTGTCTTCAATAGAGTGTTACAGATGGGATACTCTTTATTGGAATCAGGGTTTTATGCATTAGGACTGAAAGTACAGTTTGAGTACTCATTCCCTTAAACAGAGTACAAATAAATCAAGAAAATAATGAAAATTGCTCCTGCTCCCAGGAGTTCCAGCCCAACTTCGAGAACTATTTTACTGTTTTATAACAGTTATTCAAAGGTTAATAAAAACAATATAATTTGTTCAATTTATGAAACCACCTTATCAGAACTCAATGATATACAGAAGCAACTTAGAACTGAGGGGAAATTTCCTGACAGTTAGAACAATTAATCAGTGGAACAACTTGCATCCAAAAGTTGAGAATGCTCCAACATTGGAAGTTTTTAAGAAGATGTTGGATATCCATTTGTCTGAAGTGATGTAGGGTTTCCTACCTAAGCAGGGGGTTGGACTAGAAGACCTCCAAGGTCCCTTCCAACTCTGTTATTCTACCATTCTATCAAGTTCACCTGGTCCGCCAGTTGCGTCCCTTACTAGACCGGGATGCCCTTCGCAGTCACTCACGCACTCGTGACATCCCGTCTGGACTATGGAAACGCTCTCTACATGGGGCTCCCCTTGAGGTGCACCCGAAGACTACAGCTAGTGCAGAACACGGCCGCGCGGGGGATCTTGGGAGCCCCACAGCATTCCCATATAACACCTCTCCTGCGCGAGCTGCATTGGCTGACTGTGGTTTTTCGGGTGCGCTTCAAGGTGTTGATTATCATCTTTAAAGCGCTCCATGGCACGAGTCCTAGTTATCTGCGAGACCGCTTCCTACCCCATACATCCCTTCGACCGATCCGCTCCCACAGAGAGGGTCTTCTCCGGGTGCCTACGGCCGGCCAATGCCGGCTCGCAACGCTCAGGAGAAGAGCCTTCTCTGTGGCGGGCCCTGCCCTCTGGAACAAGCTACCCCCTGATCTTAGAAACATCAAGGACCTGCGACTCTTCCGCAAACATCTAAAGACTCATTTCTTTCACCTGGCTGGCCTGGCTTAACCTCCGAGACTATATTAGTGACTGATTTTAAGTTAAATTAAATTTGTATAAGGGGTTTTAAATTGATTTTAGCACAGGTATTATCAAATTTAATAGGATTTTAGTGATTTTAGAATGTATTTATCTTTGTATGGTCTTATTTGTATTTTAACTTTTCCTGTGCACCGCCCCGAGTCCCTTTGGGGAGAGTAGGGCGGTATATAAATCCAATAAAATGAAAATGAAATTAAATGAAGTACAACTTTGCCCTGCCTGATTCTCAATAAACAAGGACAATTCAGCTGTCTAAGATCTTCAGCATAAAAACATTTGCACTGCCTCCTATCTTATGAACATATTTGTCCCGTTAAAAGACATCGTAATAAACTTTATTGCCCCTTCAGATACAGAAAAATAATCAAAATAATATTATATTATGTAGTCCTCAACGTACAACCACAATTGAGCCCAAAATTTATGTTGTTAAGACAATTGTTAAGTTAGTTTTGGGCTCTTTTACCTTTTTTGCCACAATTGTTAAATGTATCACTGCAGTTGATTAGTTAATAAGCTGGTTGTTAAGTGAATCTGGCTTCCCCATTGACTTTGCTGGTCAGAAGGTCACAAATCATGTGACCTTGGGGCACAGCAACAGTCATAAATATGAACCAGTTGCCAAGCATCTGAATTTTGATCACATGATCATGGAGATGCTGCAACAGTCATAACTGTGAAAAACTGTCATAAGTCACTTTTTCAGTGACTTTTCAGCCATTGTAACTTTGAACAGTCACTACATGAACTGTTCTACGTTGAGGACTACCTATATAACAAATATATATAATATAGAGAGTTGTGATGTCACAGTGGTTAGAATGCAGCAGTTCGATCCTGATCGGCTCAAGGTTGATTCAGCCTTTCATCATTCTGAGGTTGGTAAAATGAGGAACCAGATTGCTGGGGGCAGTATGGTTAAATAAATAAATTAAATAAATAAATAATTTAATTTGTAAACCGCTCTCTCTCCCCGAAGGGACTCGAGGCGGTGCACAGGGAATTAAAAATACATATACAAACAACAAACATTATAATACAATTTAAAATGAATTAAACCTAGACCCTGCGCTAAAATCCCAAACTAACTAAAACTAATACCCCTAAAAATCCCTAATAAAACAGTTTGAAATATTCAGCTAGAGGTAAATGGGTCAATTAACCCAAGCCGGCCAGGCAGAAAAAGTGAGTTTTTAGTTTTTGACGGAAGGAGCGGAGGTCCGTAGTTGTTCTAATTTCGGGGGGAAGATCGTTCCAGAGAGTCGGGCCCGCCACAGAGAAGGCCCTTCCCCTGGGCATCGCCCGCTGGCATAGCCTAGTGGACGGCACCCGGAGAAGTCCCTCTGTAAACCTCTTAGAGAGGAGCATAAGGCACTATGAAGAGGTATATAAGTCTATGTGCTATTGCTACATATATAATAGGTAAAAGTAAAAGTTCCCCTTGCATATATGTGCTAGCCGTTCCTGATTCTAGGGGGCGGTGCTCATCTCTGTTTCAAAGCTGAAAAGCTGTCCAAAAACATCTCCATGGTCATGTGGCCAGCATGATATAATGCCAAAGACGCATGGAACGCTGTTACCTTCCCACCAAAGATGGTCCCTATTTTTCTACTTGCATTTTTACCATTTTACAGATAGATCTAATTAAAACATTTGCAGCTAGGTCTAGTAATAAAATTATTGAGTAAAATAATTCTTGTTATTCCATTGAATGAAGAAACCTATGTGTATAAAAATCTCAGTGATACTACTCACCTGTCTTGAAGTGCTGGAATCTTAGAGGGGCACTGCAAATATTGCTTAAAGCGAAGTTCAAATGCTTGCCCTATGGTACTGATTATATCCTGGGCAAGACCATCACAGCATTCCAGAATATGACATGCTGGAAGTGATGAGAGAACAAGATCATTACTCAAATATATATCCAGGAGAAATCTGTATTACAGTTTCCAATTTTATTTGCTGACTTTTGTAAACACTAAAAAAATAATCACCTAAGTAATGTTAATGGCATCATACTGGCATTGTTTTAATTCTTGATTAGGAGCGGTCCAGAGTTTGATATAAAATGAACGGCTAGATAAATGTTTTAAATAAATAATTTTTTTTTTTATCTGACCACTAGGCCATTCCTGGAAAGAAAAGCAAAAAATTGAAGATCTGACTGGAACTATAGGGTGTCTACTGCTGGTATAAGTGGTTAACATGTTTCATTTCTCTGATAAAGTTTGATAAATCAATCAGTCTTCAAGGTATCTCAAGACCATGTTATAATGCATTTCTAGCCACCCCCAAAGTATAATGCATTTCTAGCCCCCCCAAAGTGGCTTAAGCATCATCTGTTCTGACTGAGGGTTCCCGAGAGCATGAAGCAAACTCCTTGTCCTGACAAAACCCCTTTTATTAATTTACTGTGAATTCTGCTCATTCACATCCAGGGAGGATTTACAGTCACAGACCTTATCTGGCTTGGAGAGCTGCCAGACCAATATCTGAAAAACGTCGCACGGAATCTCGGAGAGTCACCAACCAATTAAGCAAATTTTTTAGTTTTTAGTTGTTTAGTGGGAATTTTAGTCTAAAATGGGTATTTTAGCACAGGTATGGTTTAATTTGTTTTTAAGATGTTGTATATTGATTGCATATTTATGGTTTTTTAGTTTCCCTGTGCACCGCTCCGAGTCCCTACGGGGAGAGGGAGCGGTCAAGAAATTAAATTATTATTATTATTATTTATTATTATTATTATTATTAAATTGTCTCCTGAAAACTCCACTTCCTTTTCACTCCTCTTTTATTTTCTCTGGGAGGGGCCGTTCATCGTCCACCTGTGGCCTTACTCCGAGGGTGGGTTGCTGCCGGCATTACTGCCAGTTTGGTGCGCAAAAAAAAAAAAGGTGAGACTAAAGATAAGACATTATTTACCTCTGTGATTAACAGGATCCTTAGCTACATATGCAACATAGTCTGTTGTATCCTGTTGGAAGAGGATAGAGAATAAAAAAGTGAAGCATCTATCATGAATGTCAAATTTTCCTTCTGTGTTGATTCAGAGGTCAGTTCAATTTTCATCTGAATCTTTGCAACCTGGTACTTATGCCTGGATCTCACGGTGACAAAAATGTTAGAAAAATCAATCACATTAGATTTTAGAACAGATACATTGATCAAGCGAGCATTCTCAAAGTCTTGAATAGGTAACTTCGTAAACAACTGAGCAAATCTTTAGGATAGAGCAGGGGTCTGCAAAGTTGGCTCTTTTAAGACTGGTGGACTTCAACTCCCAGAGTTCCCCAGCCAGCATAGCTGGCTGGGGAATTCTGGGAGTTGAAGTCCACCAGTCTTAAAAGAGTCAACTTTGCAGACCCCTGGGTTAGAGAATCAACTGAAAGGTTGAGATGCTATTTTCAAAAAATAGAGTCTAGTTTTCCAAGTCCATTAAATGAATCTCTTACGAATTATGAAATTATTATTGGTCAATCTTAACTAAGCTTACAAAAATCACAAGCATGTTCAAATAAACTGAAATGTTCTTTGTCTTTCTCCCTTACCGCTAAGCCACAAGGGTGTAACAATGAGCAATTCCCCCCCCCCCCAAGAAAGATAAGTAATGCATTTGGCACAATGACCTCTTGCATCAATAGCAAATGGTAGAAAGAAAGAGACGTACCACATCTACTCCAGATGCAAAAGAAATAGATTGCATATGATGGTTTGCTATAATCTGTAGAGTTAAGAAAACAGTGTGTGAGATACACAAGAATGCTAGTTTTCCTTATTTTTCTCCCCAGCTGCGTTCTTGAGTATGTAAAATTAGAAGCCCATATTAGAAACACAAGGGTATCAGTGATAAATGTCATGTATCTCCATGCCTCCATTTAGAGCAGGGGTCTCCAACCTTTGCAACTTTAAGTCTGAAGGACTTCAGCTCCCAGAATTCTCCAGCCAGCTTTGCTGGCTGGAGAAGTCTGGGAGCTGAAGTCCTTCAGACTTAAAGTTGCAAAGGTTGGAGACCCCTGATTTAGAGTACATTCAAGTGACAACTCTATCTGTAAGATCTTCAAGAGTCATTCAGATGTGAACCTGGAATTTGGCAATGAAGGCCAATGTCTCCCTTTGCCTCCCCCCCTTTTTTTAATTTTAATTTTCTTATTCAAGTATGGCTCTTAATATGCAGACAGCCTTTTATTATTAGATGCTTCGAGAATCAGTGCAAAGAACTAACAATCCCAGTTTAATACCTGTCCCCATGATACTGTTCTTGTCTCATCCTCTAGCCAGAGATGGTATTCAGCCAGTTCGGACTGGTTCGGGCAAACTAGTAGCTCCGATGATTCAGCTGGCTCCACCCACCTGCCCCTACTCTATCCTGTCCTTTATTTCCTGCTTTCTAGCTCATCTCAATCTCAGGGCACAGCTGATTCCCCCGCAGCTGTTTTACTTACTGTTGCTGACTTGGAAGGTAAACAGCTGAGCTTCTAAATGCTCCATTTTCAGCACTGCATGTGCCTGCACACAAATCATGTGCTCACCGAACCAGTTGTTAAACTGGCAGCATTCCACCACTGCCTCTGGCCATGGTTTACATAGCCCGACCAGAGGTGGGTTCCTACCAGTTCAAACCTGTTTGGCAAGTAGGTAGTAATTCGGCTGGACAAGCCCCCAAACCAGTTGTATCTTGATTTTTGCTTCTGCGCATGCACAGAAGCAATTTTTTTACTACTGCGCGTGCACACATAGCACACATCAAGCGCATGTGTACGCAAAGTGCCCGCATGCCCGCAGTGCACCTCTGAGCGAACCGGCAGTAACAGAAGCCGGAACCCATCCCTGAGCCCTACCCTACTGTTTTCTATAGTAAAAAACATCCAATCCTTTCTCTTTAAACCACCAAAGTCACATCACAATGCTGTGTAAAATTTGTAACACTGTTCTCTGGTTGAAGTTGTAGGCATATTAAAAAGCTAAATTATTCTCTTCTTTCATTCCAATTTGAGTACTTTTGTCTTTATGGCTTTTAAATCAAGATCCAGAAAAGGTGTGCATATTCATTTCTTTACAACATTTACATTTATCTTTTCTAATTAAAAAATAAATTTAAAAAAAAACCATAAATATCTAAAGCAATTAATCTAACAACATACAAAGCAAATTCACAGCTTGAAAATAGCATAACAGTAACTGCAAAGAAGTATGCCAGATCACTACCCACTTTACATCTGCAGGATGTACTTGAAGGGATGGAAAAATGATCTCAACTATTGGTGAGTTCAAATGGAAGAAATGGCCTGTTGAGTTATAGACATGTATCTATATTTTTACTGAAATAATTGGGTATTCAAATGTTATTTTTTTTAATTATGAGAATTAAGAACAGAAATAGCTTGCTCACACTAACCATAAGATTTTAAAAAGGGACAATGGGAACGAGAAAAATACCAACCTGCTTGCAGTCGGGAGTCATCAGGTTTAAGCTGGTAGTAGATATATTCAGACTGATGTTCATTCCTGCAAACTGAAGATTGCTCTTCCCCAGAATATTAGAGAGAGCTTTACTTGGTGGCTGGAAAAGTAAAATGCACCTCTTTCAGTACTCTGTCCACATTTGATTCCATCTGAATCCCTCTGAATAAATTGACACCTCTAAAATTTAATAGTCAAGAATGTGACAATTCAATCAACAGTGTTCAGATGCTTTCAATGCTGATTTAAAAAGAAAGAGAAAGTACTATAGGAAAGAAAAATGGATCTCATTTTGTATAACTGAGAGATGGAAGAAATAGTTTTAGAACTGGAAACACCAACCTTTTCTGGAGACTGGAATCAGTAACCCTGATTGCTGGTGAGAACTTGCAGGATTGCAAATCTTAGCAATAGCAATAGCACTTAGACTTATATACCACTTCATAGTGCTTTTACAGCCCTCTCTAAGTGGTTTACAGAGTCAGTATATTGCCCCCAACAATCTGGGTCCTCATTTTACCCACCTTGGAAGGATGGAAAGCTGAGTCAACTTTGAGCCGGTGAGATTTGAACAGCTGAACTGCAGCTGGCAGTCTGTTGAAGTAGCCTGCAGTACTGCACTCTAACCACTGCGCCACCAAATCTTAACTCCTGTTTAAGGTTTTTTTATTATTTGTTTTCAAAAAGCATTTACGACTACAATTGAGCCCAAAATTTCTGTTGCTAAGCAAGACAGTTGTTATGTGAACTCTATCCCATTTTACGACCTTTCTTGCCCCAGTTGTTAAGTGAATCAGTGCAGTTTTAAATTGGTTATTAAAAAAATCTGGCTTCCCCACTGACTAGTGGTGGAATTCAAAAATTTTTTACAACCAGTTCTGTGGGCATGGCAGGGAAAGGATACTTCTCCATTTCCACCGCACTCCAAAGGGAAGGATACTATAAAATCTCCATTCCCTCCCCACCTCAGGGGATGGTTGCTGCAAAATCCCCATTTCCTCCCGATCATCATTTTATAAAAAGGAAAGTTCATACATGCTGTGACAATTTTCTATGTCTACATAGGGCTTTAATACAGCTCTCACTTTAACATTATGCTTCTGTATTGTCATGACTTTCCAATTAATTTTCACATGTTGTTGAATCATTACATAAAAACATAAATATCATGTTTAATATTCCTAATGCTGCCTCAAACCTATTGTGCTTAATGCAATCTGAAGAACAGCAGATAAATAATTGTAAATAATTATATGATAGGTACATGTAAATTAGCAGCAATATTTGAACTGAAGTACCCATAAGTTAGTTTATCCATATAAAGAAAACTGCCCGGGGCTCTATCATGTTGCAATGCTTCTGATAGATTAGCACACATTGAAAGTACTCTAGCACAGTGGTCGGCAAACTCATTAGTCAACAGAGCCAAATATCAACAATACAATGATTGAAATTTATTTTGAGAGCCAGAAGGTGTGGCTTTTTTTGTGGGAGTGGCTCAGCGGTCATGTGACCGGGTGGGTGTGGCCAACTTGGAAAATGTGGTGAAACTCAATTAAGAACGGTTTTGCTTAGCAACCAAAATTTTGGGCTCAATTGTGGTCATAAGTTTTCTTTCTTTCTTTCATCTCTCTCCCACTTTCTTTTTTTCTTTTCTTTCTTCCCTTCTTTCTCTTTCTCTCTCTGTTTCTCTCCATCTCTCTCTCTCTCTCTCTCTGCGTCTGTCTGTCTGTCTCTCTCTCTCTGTGTGGCTCTTTATCTCTCTCTCCCTCCCTCCCTCTCTGTCTCTTTCTGTCATTCGCTCTCTGTGTCTGTCTCTCTGTATCTCTGTGTCTCTCTCTCCTCCCTCCCTCCCTCTCTATCTTTGTCTCTCCCCTCCCTTCCTCTTTGTCTGTGTGTCTGTCTGTCTTGCACTCACTCACTCACTCACTCACTCACTTAATCACTCTCTCTCTCTGTCTGTCTCTCTCTCCCAACCCGCGGATGGGCTCCAGACCAGCGGAGCCTCCTCCTTTTTCTTAACCAGGTGATCTTTCCTAAGACATAAAAAAGAACCTTAATTGCTGGCTCAACAAAAGAAGCTGGAAGCCAGGAAGCGGAAACCTGGGACAGGAGAACAACCTTTTCTGTCCCCTTACCAGCCGATCTGAGAAGACAAGGAATGCAAGGGGAATCCCTCCCCCCCCCCCGCGGAGGGGCTCTAGACCAGCGGAGCCTCGTCCTTCTTTTTAACCAGGCAGCTATCAGAGAGAAGGCAGAGCGTGCCCCAGGGCTTGTGCAGCAGCCGAAGATCGGCTGGTTAAAAATTGCCTGGCTAAAAAGAAGGACGAGACTCCGGAGGACGAGACTCAGGTCCGGAGCCCATCCGCGGGGGGGGGGGGGGAGGAATCCCCCTCGTGTTCCTCTTCTTCTCGGAAAACATAGGCGCACGAGCACACCTACAGCCTGCAGAAGTTTCCTTCCAAAGCCCTCTGAGCGAGGAAGAGCCTGTTGGGAGAGGGGCTTTGCTCCTGCTCCGGGCTGTACTTGTACGGCGCGCACCTATGTTTTCCACAGAGTGAGGCCGCAGCCGGAAAATAAGGAATGTGAGATGGCACAGCGAAAGAGCCACACTCAAGGGGCCAAAGAGCCATGTGTGGCTCGCGAGCCGCGGTTTGCCGACCACTGCCCTAGCACACTACTTGTTGATACAAAAACATCATCCCTGCAACCGCTAAAAATTACATAGAAAGATATTCTCCTTAGTCTTTTTCTTAACTTGGTTCCATCTGCAGTAAACCATCTGATAAAAAAGAAGTGTGAGTACTATTAAAATAATACTCTCCTTAGAACATTATCTAATATTAATTTGTAAAATAGGGTCAAGGTTAGCTTCAGGGTAGGAAATTTTATGTATTTAGGTTAGGGCTACCAAATTTGGGGTGTTCTTAGACAGCTGCTAGGTTGTTAAATGGCACTACGACTTAAAATTGTCTGTGTCTCTTCATCAGTCATCTAGTAGTCATCTGGATTGAAAACCAGTTTGGTCTGATGGTTAATCCTAACCCTGGTTAATTCTGGTTAATATACCAAGCAAGAAACAAGAAGACTCGAGTTCTAGTCCTGCCTTAGGCATAGAAGCCAACTGCATACTTTGGGCTCTTTTTCAACTTAAGGAAGAAGGCAGTAGCAATCCACTTCCAAAAATGTTGCTGAGAAAACTGAACAAATTTATCTATGTAGTCACTAGAAGTCAAAATATAAATGTGAATAAAAAGATAATTCTTCTTCCCAGAACCCTCTTCTGTTCAAGTTCTTATATCTGTTTGTACAAAAAAACTGACAAACATAAATGTACTTAGCGTTTACCAATTATTCATATATTATCTTGGGTAGAAGCAATATAAATTAATAAAGAAACAAGACAGCAGTTTTGTTTGATGGTGATGATGTTCTAGAACTGAAAAGACTCGGGCTCATGTCTGGTTTGATGCAGAGAAGCTGACTGGTTAATTTTGGGACATTTTTCAGAGATAAAATTGGAGAAGGACATGATAGTTGGGCAACAGTGGTAAGTCAATATATAAGTAATTAAGATTACTACCTTTCTTCTTTTAAAAGCTCCTTTGGTTCCTGGCACAGCTTCACAAACAAGGCCAATTGCTTCTCTAAAAAAATGGAATAGGATGTCAAAAACAAATGCTTCTGCTATTTTTCTTCATTTATTTTTACAAACAGGGCTTGAAAATCTAAATTGGTCCCTTATGACACACACACAAACACACAAGAATCTGCAGAAAAATATGAAGTTAAAATTAGCACTTTATGATATTAGGCAGTTGAAATATTGCACATTTTGACAATTTCATAACTTATATTAATTGTGCTAATAGGAACAACATGATTACTCAAACATCAAGTTTTCCTAGAGCTGTGATGGCGAACCTATGGCACAGGTGCCACAGGTGGCACGCGGAACCATTTCTTAGGGCACACAAGGCACGCCCTGTCAGCTCCAGCGCGCATGTGTGCGCTGGCCAGCTGATTTAGGCCTTTTTTGAAGCCGTTTTTCGCCCTCTGGAGGCTTCAGGGAAGCTCGTGAAGTCTCTGGAAGTGGGGGGGGGCTATTTCCACCCTCCCCAGGCTCCTAGAAAGCCTCTGGGTGAAAAAAGTGCGCCAAAAGCAGGGGGTCACGCACATAGCATTAGGGGTGTGGCACACCCACACACGACCCCCCCTGCACTCCCCCCACTTTTGGCACGCGAGCCAAAAAAGGTTAGCCATCACTGTACTAGAGGAAGGTGAGTTAATAGCATAATACATTTTCAATGCATGGATTTTTCTTCTAACTGAAATATATTTTTTGGATTTCTGCAGTCAATGAGATTGGTTTTAGTTTAGATGTAACAGGCATTTCCATACCAAAAAAGTATATGAACATTTATTATGAATCAATGCAAATAGTCTGAATAAATACATGGCAAACTCTGTCTTACAGTAATTTTCATCTTGCAGTTTTTGGTTTAAATGCAGACAAGCACATAAACGTACACCAACACAGAGCACAATCTTTCACAGACAAATCAGGTCAAATACGCTTTTATTGAATGTGATGTCAGGGTGATCTGAGTGCTTTGTTACAGAAAAGGACTCCTCAGTTTTAATATTTACTTCTATTATAGAGTGACTGCTAATATTATTAATTGTATGCTGAGCTATGACTGAAATAAAATAAAAGGAAATATAATGTAAAATAAAAAATTAGTGTGAATAACCTTCATAGTTCCATAGCCAAAAAAGATTGGCGGTAATGTTCTATCGATACAGATAGTCCTCGATTTATGACCAGAATTGAGTCCAGGATTTATGTTTTATTTTATTTATTTATTTATTTATTTATTCAATTTATATCCCGCCCTTCTCCAACAGGACCCAGGGCGACGCACAGGAATCTTAAAACAGTATACAAAAATAATACAAAATACATAAATTTAAAAAGCTATTAAATAACACAAAACCTGCGCTAAAACCAAATTAAAATCCCTCATTTAAAACTGTCTAGTATTAGTCCCAGCGGAGGCTATGTTAGGCCGGCTTGATGAAATAAGTGTGTTTTTAAACAACGGCGGAAGAGGCGGAGGTCGGTGATAGTGCGGAGTTCAGGGGGTAGGTCGTTCCACAGGGCAGGGCCCGCCACAGAGAAGGCTCTTCCCCTGGGTGTCACCAGCCGGCATTGTCCGGCCGATGGCACCCGGAGAAGGCCCTCTCTGTGGGAGCGTATCGGTCTAAGGGATGTATAGGGCAGGAGACGGTCTCACATATAAAGACGGTCTCGCATATAAATGTTGCTAAATGAGACATTTGCTAAGTGAGTTTTGTCCCTTTTTATGACTTTTCTTGCCATATTTGTTAAATGAACCACTGCAATTGCTAAATTAGTAACATGGTCATTAAGTGAATTTGGCTTCTCCATTGACTTTGCTGTCAGAGGGTCAGAAAAGATGGCCCCAGGACAGAGGTGGGTTCCTACCAGTTGGGACCGGTTCGGCTGAGTAGGTAGTAACTCAACCGGCCATGCCCCTGAACCGGTTCTATTGGCGCCGCCATAGGTAGCACCATCTTGTTTTTTGCTTCTGCACATGCGCAGAAGCAATATTTTTACTATTGCACATGCACGCATAGCGGGCATCAAGCACGCAAGCACAAAGTGCATCCCTGAGCAAACCAGCAGTAACAGAAGTCGGAAACCACCTGCAACCATCATAAATATGAATCAGTTGTCAAGCATCCAAATGTAAACCACATGGCCATGGGGATGCTGCAAAGGTCACAAGTCTGAAAAATGGTCATAAGTCACTTTTTCAGTACCATTGTAGCTAGGAACTCATTCCTATCTTCCTCACCAACCATTTTGCTTAGCATGTTTTAGAGACGATTTCATTGTTACATTTATCCAAACTCTTCAGAAATACAGTTGCTTTTTTCACTTTTCATCCACAGTATTGCCAAGACTGTATTTTTATTATTATTATTATTATTATTATTATTATTATTATTATTATTATTATTATTATTATTATTATTATTATTATTATTATTATTATTATTATTATTATGCGCTCTGAGGGAGATTGTATGATTGTTGAAAGGCAATATAATATGATACAGAAGAGAGATGGCGTTTCTGGAAACTTGACCCTAAGATACTTAGGACTTTCGAAATAATTAATGCTTAGAAGAAGACTTAAGAACAGACCAGAAGACTGTGAAGATGATAGATGACGAAGATTCCCTAAATTGGGTTTTTTTCAGCAGCTGCAAAATTATTGTTTCATAGAACGTGACATAATAGTTACTAGCATTCTTTCCTCTGCTAGCTGTTCCCTATGCTGGGACTGGAATGGCAGGGAGAAAGAAAGAAAGAAAGAAAGAAAGAAAGAAAGAAAGAAAGAAAGAAAGAAAGAAAGAAAGAAAGAAAGAAAGAAAGAAAGAAAGAAAGAAAGAAAGAAAGAAAGAAAGAAAGAAAGAAAGATGCATGTTGAGAGATTAGTTTGTTTGTTTGCTGGCCAAAGCAGAAACAGGGTGACCAGCATAGAAAAATAGCAGATAATCAGGAGGAACAATCGGTGCCTCTTGTCCTTTCTGCCTATGGCAACAAATCAGATGATAAAAATCCAGATTAGCCTATCAGAAGTAAATTATTATTTAAAAAATAGCAAAAGGAAAGGAAAGGCTGAGTTTATAAATAGAAGAAAATGGCATTTTATTCACATTCCCTGAATGCAACAGGATTACTGCCCAATAAAATCCTTATCTGGAAACACCAAATTACCAAAATTATCAAGGGCTGTAAAAAAATATGGGTTTTGAAGCGATGGACAAGCCTTCTCCAACTTGGTGCTGTCTTCATTGGAAGACCAGAAGGATTGGACCTCTATTTTCTGATCCCCACAGCTGACAAGCATTCCCAGAAGAGCATCAGTTGGCAAAAAGAAGTCTCCAATTTTTTCATGGATGGATGTTTATAATATATCTTGCTTTCATGATCAGAACTGAATATTGGGCCAGAAAAGGATTTCCAACCAATTAATAATAGGGCTATGGGGCAAAGAAGGTAGAACAATGCATAAGTAAAATATCTCCTCCTTTCTTATCTTTCTTCTTTATCCATCCCTTATATATTATGGGATATATCTAGCTATTAATATACATATAATTATGATTTTAATACAGTCTCAAACCTAACTTACTGCCCTCAAAAAATGGGCTCAAAATATTAAATCAGACTGTATTAATAAGCTATCAGAATAAATAATTCTTAAAACTGATTTACTTGGGCAGCATTATGTACTTTTTAATACATATATTCACAATGGACCCAGTCGATTATTCAACATCGCCATAGTTTCACCTTACTATTTAGGAAACCTATTGTTTCCCCCAGGTGCCAGATACAAGGCTTTGCCACAGAAATGATTATATCCTCCAGATTTATAACAGCATATCCTCACTTTCAAATATATATACTCTTGTGGATTTATAGAATCAATCACAGCTTTGAAACTATATAGAAGCTGCATTGAAAAAGTGTTCTGAAAAATGATATGAATGTATTTTACATTGAAAACATTGATCCAAAATTTACAGCAGCAAGCTTTAAAGATTAGACTCAAGCAATATAGTAGTTACAATATTTCCTGCCTTAAGAATCATTTCACATCACAAAACAGAGACAAATAAAATAAGCTTAGAAATCTTAACTTGACATACTGTTGTTATTTATTTGGAATTTCGTACATAAAGCAGTCTTTTGCAACTTAGGACATTTCCCCACAGCTCAAATAAAGCACTGAGCTGCATTTCACAAAAGCTTATTACTGTTAATAAATTTGATAGTCAGAAAAGGGGTATTATCAGGCTACTGGTTTTTTGTCACATAGACTAAAGCTCTCCTCCTATTTATATTTCCTCTGTAAGAAAGGAGAAAAGTAAAGCTGCCACAGGGTATATGTCAGTGATAGCTAACCTTTTTTGGCTTGCGTGGCAAAAGCGGGGGAGCGCAGGGGGGGTTCGTGCGTGGGCGTGCCACACCCATAATGCTATGTGCGTGACCTCCTGCTTTTGGCGTGCTTTTTTCACCCTCCCCAGGCTCCAGAGCTTTCTAGGAGCCTAGGGAGGGTGAAAACAGCCTCCCCCCACCTTCAAAGGCTTCAGGAGCTTTCCTGAAGCCTCGAGGGTGAAAAACAGCTTCAAAAGAAGGCCTAAATCAGCTGGCCAGTGCACATGCGTGCTGGAGCTGACAGGGCAACGCCTCGCGTGCCCTAAGAAATGGTTCCGTGTGCCATCTGTGGCACCCGTGCCATAGGTTCGCCATCATTCCATCACCTATGGCACCCATGCCATAGGTTCGCCATCACCACAGTCAATCTCAGTTTGCTAACTCATAGGGTTGATATCCTAATTTTCCACTCAGAAAAGTTTGCCGTCTGCACTCCTCTCAATATTTACAAGGGGCTGGAAAATCATCTACCAATCACTGCATTACAGGTACAAATTGTCCTCAACTTATGATGACAATTGAGCGCAAAATATCTGTTTTTAAATGAAACATTTGTTAAGTTAATTTTGCCCCATTTTATGACCTTTCTTGCCACAGTTGTTAAGTGAATCTCTGAGGTTGATAAGTTAGTAACCTGGTTGTTAAGTGAAATCTAATTTCCCCATTGACTTTGCTTGTCAGAAGGTTGCAAAAGGGGATCACATGACCCTGGGACGCTGCAACGGTCATAAATATGAACCAGATGCTGTGGATCTGAATTTTGATCACATGATTATGGGGATGCTGCAAAGGTTGTAACTGTGAAAAATGGTTGTAAGTCACTTTTTTCAGTGCCATTGTGTCTTTGAATGATCACTAAATGAACAGTTGCAAATCAAGAACTACCTGTTGTTACATCTGCAGGTTCAGTCATCTGTCAGAATGACAGTGAATGGGCTAATTAAGGGATCACACAAGCCATCTTCCTCCCTCCCTCTCCCTTTCTATTTTGCTTCATTGTGCAACTCTTAATTACTGTATGAGTTTAGTATATTTGGTGCAAAACCCATGTTCAAAAGAATCCCAAACAAGAGGTAGATATAATGGGCATGGAGTTGTGCTGTAAACTGGCTTGCTTCATCCTTCATCTTCTTCCCACAAACCCCACCATCACTGCTGCTCTGCTGCTAAGTCCCAGAATCCCCCAGCCAGCACAGCCAAGTTGCCAAGGTTGAGAAACACTGGTATAGAGGGATCAAGTGCTATATCAGAAAGAACTAGATTTCCTACTAGCCAAAGTACAATGGTCCCTAAAGGTACCGTCCAAGAATATGTCAATCAATTACATGCTATTTATAAATAGCATATATTACATAAGCATAAATATAGATATTTATGACTGTGGGTCCATAAATAATTTTATATTTTCCTTATTTTAAGGCAGAGCAGAACTCTAAAAACATTTGTTATGTGTACAAACTTACATATAATTATCAGCAACATGCACTCTGCACTATTGATCATATTTGTCTCCTTCAAGTAAATTAATTGTACCTGATTCAAAATACAGTGATGGGAATGTACGTAGAATATATAATCTTACCTTGTTATCTGAGTTCTAGTATTAAAATCCAGAGATTTCATGGACCGCAAGACCTCTATACATCCCAAATACTACAAAGAGGAAAAAGTGTGCATATAAATATAACTGAAATAAACTTTGTATAGCATAATCCATACTCATACTTTGATAGACGGAGGTTGTGATTTTATTTATATCTCTTCTCCAGCAAATAGTTCATCAAAATGGTTTGCTAAGCATGTATAGTAAAACAAATCCCATCATCCCCTTTCTTATTCTTTTTAATTTCTCTATGCAGCAGCAATAATCATTTTTTTTAAATTGGAGCCCTTCCTATTAGATTAGAAGCTACACAGAAGGCCCTTTCACTAGCGTGCACATTTTTAAGCATACATTTTTAGTCTAGGTTGCATAATTAGTTAATGCTGCAGAAAGTCCCTTATGCTTATAATTTAATTTGATGCTACATATAATAACTGTGCAAGAATGGAATGAGTTAGAAAATTTGCATACACGATATCATTTGTGTCTACTGTGGGAAAATATATCCTGTGCCGCATGCATGACCCTCAAATTGTGAAAGGCATCAGAGGCCATGCATATTTGTTTCAGGTTCTTTTCATAAGTGTTTGCACACCAACACATCTGCACGAGAATTTAAGTTTTACAGTAAAAAAAAAAAAAAAAAAAGAAGGCTAACCGGCTATTGACAATTCTGCAGCTGTGTAGATATATTTAAATTAGACTAACTTGATTATAATAAGGCCTGGCCAATCTCTCCTGTCTTTGCTGGAAAAGAAATAGAAGGCAGCTGTAAATTTCCTGGCCACAACATATTTTGCCCCGTCCAGATATTTCAGTCAGTAAACAACTTTGGGCCAGTTGCTGGGATGCTGAATGTAGAGGGGATAATGGTTGGAATTCAACTTTGCAAGCACCAGTTTTCTGCACCAATAAATCTATTGACTATTGGGGGCAATAGATGCAGACATAATTGGCAGAGGGACTCAGGACTTTTGTCTTCTTTGTTAAAAAGACTTGCTTTGTATGTTTTTTTTTCTAATGGACCTTCTATGATTATTCTGAAATTTGGGGGGCTTTCATCTCTTCCTTTTTCTCTCAGTTCAGACTTCTTTCCTTTCTGTCTTGACTTGGAACCTATGTAATTTAATGGTTAACCTAACCAGGTGAACATAAAGATACAGAGATAAAGACTAACAGAATTGGAAGGGACCTTGTAGATCATCTAGTCCAACTCCCTGCCCAAGCAGACCCTACACCATTTTTGACAGATAGTAGTGCAGTTTCTTCTTGAAAGCTTCCAGTGATGAAGTTCCCACAACTTCTGGAAGCAAGGTGTTCTATTGGTTGATTGTTCTCGCTGTCAGAAAATTTCTCCTTATTTCTAGGTTGAATCTCTCCTTGATCAGTTTACATCCATTATTCCTTGTCTGGCCTTCAGGTGCTTTAGAAAATGGGCTAACCCCCTCCTCTCTGTGACAACCCCTCAAATATTGGAACACTGCTATCATGTCTCCCTTGGTCCTTCTTTTCACTAGGCTAGCCAGGTCCAGTTCCTGCAAACGTTCTTATGTTTTAGCCTCCAGTCCCCTTAGTTGCTCTTCTCTGCACTCTTTCTAGAGTCTCAACATCTTTTTTGCAGTGTGGTGACCAAAACTGGATGCAGTGCTCTAGGTGTGGCCTTACTAAGGCTTTATAGAGTGGTACAAGAACCTCTCTTGATCTTGATTGTATCCCTCTGTTAATCCAATTTAGGATTGCATTGGCTTTTTTGGCTGTTGCCGCACAGTTGGCTCATTTTTAATTGGTTGCAATGCATCAGTGGTGGTTGGAATGGGTCCGGCAGCACGCATCTTACCCCCTCCGTGATGTTCCAGCTGTTCAGCGGAGCGTTGCACATGCACTGTACGTGCTATGTGCGTGCATGGAAGCCTTAAAAGACAGGTAAGGAGCTTGGGTGGGCAGGTGGGCCCTCCAGAGCACCATACCGGAACGGTATCCGGTCCTCCTGGCAGGCTGCTATATGCCCGTACCATGGTGTACCGTCTGCTACCCACCACTGCAATGCATACAATACATACAATGCAGGCTGTTATCTGTAGAAAAACCTGAGTAGCTTAGGTTTGCCATTGTTTCCTTCTGAGGCCTGAGGCAAAGTGACTATTCTAAAACCCAGCCCTTCTCATTTACTTTAGATTTGACTAAGGATTTAAAGTGGTGCAAACAAAGGTGTATAGAGTCACACATGTATACAAACACACTTTTTACAGCATTTATAATTTCAACTTGCAGAGGTGGTAAATAAAATTACCTGAGCTGTTCAGCATATTATTTAAATCAATTAGAAAGATAGACATTCCTGAGTCACATTCACAAATAATCTGAAATTATGGATTATTGTTGGAATCCTGAAATTTAAAGGAAGCAAATAGAATGAATATTGATACTTATGAACTTGGCTATCAATAAATGCCATAGGAAAGTGTGCATGTATACAATAAATAAAATTGGCTTCCTGAAGAAATGAAAACAATTATGCAGAATTCTGCAAAAATGATGGTTAGGAAAGGGGAAAAAACTGCAAAGAGGTACTAAATTCTATAAGAAATTCGCCATATCCCCAAATATGAGATAGAAGTCTGAACAAAATACTATATATAGGCACTAGTATTGCATTTTTTAATCATGAAAATAGAATTTTTATAGCTGCTTCTAATGCTAGCCCTCCCCTAAGTTTGGTAGTTTGCCAGTCAGCCAATAGTCTAAAAATAAGCTTGCAAAATTAGACATTTCTTATATCGGCACATTTCAATTCATGCCTGTCTGAATGCAATCTGTCTCACTACTGCCGCATAATACTTTTAGCTGGGAAAAATAACCCTGGCTTTGAAAATTTGCCAACAGTTATTCATGTTGAACTGATTATGCGTATAGTAATGTCATAAAACAGAACTGGCTTCATAAAAAAAATAATACAGGCTATTAATTGCATATGAATAAAGGTTAAGGATACGTTTTGTTTCAGGTATTTTTATGTGTGAAGCATCAATGCACAGACTCTATAAATAGTCTGTTATATTTGATTGAAATTTATTTTTAAGATAGCAGAACTCTGCATGATTGTATTTTACTATTCTTAGATTTTCAGTTCAAATCTACCATATTAATAGATAAAATTCCCACTCATACTTGGCCCATCACAAAACCCATTATAAGGCCCTCGCTTGACACACCTACGCCTGACCCATCAGAAAACTTCCTGTTCACACGAAGCCCTCATAAACAGAAGAACACTGAGATTGACATGCCCTAAACTCCACTGAAGATGTTACCTAGTCTGGTAATAAAACTTTCGGAAACCAATACACAAGCTCGGAGAACGAACCTTCACCCTCAAAATTAAATTACTTAAACAGAGAAATTAAATAGAAATTTTAAATTGTAATATATTGGAAATAGGTAAAATAAGCAGAAGGAATTAATTACATTATTGAAAATAGACAATAGCTCTTACCCATCTGGGAAAGTACCAAAATAATAGAGAACTGAGGCAGATACAATAGTAGTTATGCAAATCAGGTTCATAGTTGGATTTTCTAAAACCCAGAAATAAAATTAAACTGAAAATGACACAGTGGGAGAGAAGGCTATCCACTCTGATGTGATATTCTGATATACTTCCTCTGCCTTTGCAGAGGTATCCACAGGAAGTTTAAAAAAAAAGTCTCACCATGCACAATAAGACTGTGGAGGTACAATTGTTGTTTTGACTTTTTTTAACCCCCTACCCCAACCAGGCGCCTTGACCTTTGGTCATTGGACTATTAAAAAAACTAAAAAACTTCATTTACTAAAAATGTGCATGCAAGCTTTTACAGAGTTTTTATAAGAGCTAAGAATTATCTATATTGGCCTGAGATCCTTATGGGAAGAGTAGAATAAAATATAAAAACTACTCATGATAATATCTTTTCCTCCTAAGTCTTTATTTTCCTGATTTTAGATCCCATTCCAATAAGCACGTTTTTATCGTTATTAATTTTATATTACAGGTGGTCCTTGAATTGTAGCCACAGTTATGACTGGAACTTTCATTGTTAAGCCTTTTGATCATCGAATCTGTTTTATGCCCTTTTTTTTCTGGGAATCTGGCATTCCTACATTGACTTTTTTCATCACAAACCCTCAGGAAAAGAGATGAATGGCAATCATGTGAGCCTGGGACATTGCAACTATTGTAAATACATGCTGATTGCCAAATGCATGAATCACAATCATGTGACTGCAAGGACTCTGGTGCTCATAAGGGCAAGGACCACTTGAAAGTCACCTTTTTCAACACCGTCATAACTTCAAATGTGTCATAAAACGAATAGTCATAAGTAGAGGACTATTGATATGTTGTAGAATGTTACCGGAATTTGGGGTTCATTTTCCTTATTAGAAAATAACAATTATTTGACACTATTGCTATCTCAGTTGTCTTCGTTATTGCTGCAAGTCTGTCGCGGAATCTGCAGTTGAAGTTGGAGGGAAGAGTTAAGAGACTGGGTAGTCTGGAATCACGGAAGGGGAGGAAGCAACAGAAAATAAACACCCTCTCCAAACCTTGGAATGTTTATCTAGTTCCATAATGAGTGCAGCTTGTCTGGCAAGATTTTTGTAAATAGCCAAGTAGCAATAAAAATACTGCTCTGATCAACTTTTAGTGTCATTCTGGTTCCTTGTTGCACACAAAATCTGATGAAACAGAAGTGGGAATGTCCCTATCTGCTAGTCCAAAAATAAAGAAAAAAGCAGCTAGGATTTCTTGACCCTTAATACCATTTGCATAGATACAGAATTTTACTAAATGTGCACTCAGAAATATTAATATTTCTAACAGATGCTTCTCATTAATGTATGTAGTGAATATGTTTTTATTTCCAGATGAAAACTATGGAAAGCAAATATACTTTGATAAGAAATGGTAGAGTAAATGTAAATACCCAGAGTACAGTCCAGGAAGAAGTTGTTTCCATAAATCCTCCTTGAACTAATCAAAATTGTGTTTTATTGCTCAGAAAGTCCTCATAGACCAAGAAAGAGTCATACTATGCTTTATTTATGAAGTTGGCTGAAATCTAATTTTAGAGCTGCTTTTAAATTAAAGTACTTCGCCCTGTGCCAATTTTTTCTAATCATATTGCATATTGTTATTTATGTTTTTCACCATAATTAAAATATGCTTGTATATATTAAAGTAATTCTTATCATAATGTTTTTAATAATTTCCTATAGCCCTTTTTATTATATCAGATTGCCAGATCATGGTTTTGTCACTAATGAATACAGGGATCAGTCACGGTAGTTTCAGTGGTGATGCAATATCAAAACTCCCAAATGTTTCTGTAGCAGCTGGATTGTTTATCCCTGTTCTTGATGTACTTCTTGGCATTCTAAGATAAACCAACAAACTCCACCATGGTAGGGAAGAGGCAAGTTATTGGTAAATCCTAGTTGCTTTGTATACACAGAATCAAATGCCACTCAGAACCAGCCAAGTATCAGAAAGTGATATGAAGCTGGAGCCCATATTCACATTCCTTTATCTGCAGCATAAACATATTCCAGTAACTGTCTTGGTGAAGCTGACTTTACCTTACCTCAGCCGAAAGCTGAGGTATATAAAAAATCATCTCCAGCTGTTCCAGTTTTCAAGTTGTATTTTCCCTCTGCATTTAGCACAATTTTGATCATTGGCATGCCTTCTGTTATTGTTGGTGAAGTCGAGAACTTGGGTTTTCCCTATTATTATTGGACAATTTACATTATGGGTGTAAACCTTCTCCTCTCATCATTAAAAGGAAAGCCACAGTCTTCCATTGTTATTTCTATGACGGGATTCTGTTTCTCCTGGAGTCAACCTGAAATATTAAGTGTTAGTCCTTTACTGAGAGAATGCTATTCCTTTGCCGAATAGGAAGCCATTTTAAACTAAGAAAGAAAGCCACATTGTGTCAGAATTTTGTTCATTTCAAACATTGCTTTTAGCTAATTGGATCACTTTCAGATCACTGCAAATTGTAACTAATTTAAGGTCCAGAAGATAACACTTCAAATTTCCACGGAGTCACAGATTCACTAGGTGGCTTTGCACAAAATAACTAAGAAGGTCTGAGCAAAAGAGAATCATTAAAAAAACTTCTACAAGGTTGTGACATGAACGCCAGATCTTATACTTGCATGTGACATCACAACAAAAGTAGAAACAGGTGGAATTTTTACAGCAATGTCACAATATGTTTCACCATTTTAGTATCTCAATGTTAAACACCTGATGCCTATGCCTCAAAGCCCTTCTAGAAAAGGAAAAACATTTGAAGCTTTGTAATTAGATTACCAGGGATAAAGTGATTAATCCAGTACACATTTCATCAACGAAGGATATTTCTTAAAAGAAAACTTTTGTTCCCTTGTCTCAAACATAAACATCACTTTTCCATGCCAAAACACTGAGAAATGTATGTGTTTCATATGCTGTGCATAGAGGCCATGATGCTTTTTAGAATTCCACTGTATGACTGAATCAGAACATTTTATTTTATGATCATTTTTAAATTGTTTTAAATTGTTTGTGGCTAATTTCCTGATCAATGTCTGAGGCTGTAAAACGGAGCTTTGCATTTTACAAAGTTCTTGCAATTTCACAGCAAATGAATCAAAAGAAAAAACACTTTTGAACAAAGATTAATGTTTGCTTTTTAAAATTTATAGGTCAACTTGAACAATAGAATCTAAATGCATAAGCACTGAGATATCACACAAGTATGTTAGTTGCATACCGTATATATTAACAAAAGGTTGATTTGTCTTGTTTAATTTAGTATTAAGGAAGCTATCAGAAAGAAAGTTTCCTCTCTCCATAGTCACCGATATCCAACAAAAATTGCTGAAAGAATCAGATGGCTGACTTTGAAAGCATGATTGTTTTTAGTGTAATCTAGTTATATTTTTATAAATAGGAAGATCTGTTGATTGGAGTTGCGGAGAAACTAGATAGCCTTAGTTATTACTCACCTTGATTTTCTGGTATTAGTGTAAGAAATTTGGAATTTTTCATTTCCTTTTCTATTTCAGACAACAAAATATCTTGGTCAACACATGGTACTTCTGAATAATATAATATGGACCCCAATTAATGTAGCTAATGGACGTTACAACTTACCATAAGAAGAATAGATTTTTCTGGTGCAAAAATGAAAAAAACCAAAACAAAATAGATGAAATCCCATCGCACAGAACTAATTTTAAATGGGAATTTTAGTGCAGGGATAGTCAAATTTAATTTGTTTTTATTGTATTTATTGTGTTCATGTATATATTTTATGCTGTTTTATTTCTCCCTGTACACCGCTCCGAGTCCCCTAGGGGAGAGGACGCGGTTATACAAATAAATATTCTATTCTATTCTATTCTAATGCATGTTGGATGTATCCCCATGTACGTGGGGTGTATGTGTATTGCATTGTCAATTATAAGCAGCAAAATTGCATCTTTCCATAATTATTTTTAAAAGGTTCTGAACTTAAGATGGCAAATTAGGCTGAAAAAAAGTTGGCTTCATTTTATTTTTAGCAAATGTATTTCACTGTCCCTTTTAAAATATATATTAATTGGAGAGGCATAGTCATCCTTTCCGATAAATATGCTAAAAGCTGGCACAATTTCCTAAACTATATGAAGATATTCATGTATTTCTAGAGATGAACACGCACACACACTCACTTTGACTATAAATCTACTGTATATCAGTTTTCAAAATATATTTATCTTTATCAGATAAAATTATTGAGATATATTTCAGGTTCAGCTTGATCTAAGAGCAATATAACCATATTGTTCTTTGATCAAGCTGAACCTGAAATATGAATTTGAAAACTGATATACTAATGAAGCTGTTTGAAGCTGCTTCCCATGCCAATCTATTGCTTTACAACAGACATGGCTTGTGGACAGTGGGTAGAAGATGCACCACCTGAATTTTTTTTATTTAATTTTTTAAATTTAAATCAATAAATCAATGCAAACTCACAACAGTTTAAACAACAATAGAGATCTTAGCTGTCTTCAGTCACTGATCCTTGAGGTTAGATTACGCTCATGGTTCCAAGAGCTTAGGTATTACAGAATTGAAAAGGGATTGCCTTGAAGGCATTGTTTCCATCCATCATATGAATTGATGTCCTGCATTACACTTAGAATTCTGGATGTCTGATAAAAGAAATACTAATGTTTTGAGTCTTCAATACATCCTGGGAGTTATTGTACTATATATTTTAAAGCAATGTCCATGTATTTGTTAAATGTATTCATTATCCTCACCTTATTTTAGTAGCATTTTGTAGAAAGCAGCCTTACATATTCTAGAACTCTAATTAGAACACAGAAACTGCCATAATATAAATTATATTTCAGGATTTATAATACATACAAATTAACTTGGTACATATCTGACAGGTGATAATCCTTGCCAACATGAATGTACTTTTCTTCTGCACAAAGAAAATGTTTTTCTTTAGCTAATTTCTGGTTATCTTAAGTTGGCAACTCATACAGATGCTAAATTTTCCTGTGGAATTAAAAGACACATCTGGCAATAAATTATATACATTTTTGAACTAGTCTTTGTATGTGTATTTGTTGAACGATAAAGAAGTATTAACCAGATTGGAAAAAAAGATGGCTACACATTTTCCCTTTTAATTTAATTGCCTTACTGTGGGATACAACAAAAACATTTATTAGAATTTATATAGACATCTATTAAATATGAATTTAACAAGTGGTGCATTGCCAAATCAAAATTTTTCTTACATTGCACCAGGCATGGATGCTGGGGAAGGAAAGAAAAAAATCTAGGAAGCTGCTGGCCCTAGACTTAAAAAATTCAGTAACTGCATCTGTACCATTGTATATTTAGGGAATGTGCTGTATATAGATTCTAAACCAATTATTCAATAGTTTTTAGAATTGTACTTCAAACTGAACAGTTCTAATTTTTCATCAATAGATAACGAGATTATTGCACGACTATTTTTCTCACCCCGTCTTCAAAAAATTGTGAATATCACTAAAATTTATTGTTTTGTAGAAATCTGCTGATCTTAGTGATTTCCCAGCTAATATGATAATCCCCATTTAATAGGTGATATAAATCAAAGGTTTTACAAATCTATTTCTCAGTTTTAACTATGTATATGCATACACACACACACACACACAGATTCCTAAGTCTTAAAGTTCCAGTTAAGCAGCTGTTTCTTTAAATATAGATATTAAGATTTTATCATCTACCTAGGCTTGCAGATTGCTGCCTGTTCTTCGTCCTAGTATTACACAACCCCTTAGGTTGGATTTCTGTCCGCTCATAAAGGGTCTGATAATGTTAAATTGTTAGTGAATGTGAATCCTGCACTTATTTCTTTAGATGCAAAGACAGTTCTTGATGTAATTTTCTCAAAGTTTCTGACACAGATGTTAACTCACATTAAATTTCCACAACAATTTTACATTTGGGATTAATGTTTTACTAAACTTCTCATCTTAGATGATTGTCAGTGGTGTGTCGTCTCCTTGATTGAAATTATGCCATTGATTAATTTTCCAATTTCAGAATATTTGAATGTTATTTAAATTCTCACAGTCTGAACTTGCCATATTGCCACATTTTGGCTGAAATTCACAGGATTGTTAATATGACCAAAATAATCAGTGACTTCTAAAATTATGTATGGTTCTACTTGGCTTCATGTATATAATATAAACCTAGTTTTATACAAGATACACAGAAAGAAAATTGCAAAAGGAAATTTCTAATTATATCCTTTAAATTAAGGTAGATGAAACTAAAATAGAATGAGTATGAAAGCAAGTTGTTATTAAAATATTAGACAAAATCTAAAGTAGTTAAAAGTTAAATTGTTAGAGAATTAATAGTTATTAAAATGAAGGATACTAAAATATTGAACTTCTAAGATATCAAAATACTAAATAATGAGTTACATTTATTTGTTGTGTATAATATTATAGATAATGCAAATTTTAAACTACTTCACTGATAATTAGCAGGTTAGAATAAAAATACTCAAAATTTTAGATAATTAACTAAGGTATTACATGGGCAGTATATCTTTGCTGAATGTACTTTCTCATTATTATTTTTTTCCAAAATTATCATTCATGTTTGTCCCACTATATCTTCAACATTGCTGAAGATAAATGTCTCTTAATGGGTTCTGAATGTTCTGGATTTAATGTATTGTATCCTGGAGTTTTCCATTGTGACTGTTTATAATAGTTCGGTGTACTAAAAGTCTAAATTTGGAAAACTCATTTCCTTCCATTTATGAACTACAGCCATCCTTCCTGTCACTAATCAAATCCTTATTTTTCTCCCTCAAGCAACATTAAAAAATATTGTTCTTGTTTTACAGGGATGGAAGATGAACAGATCTGATTCCCAAACAACAAATGTTGTCAGATCATTGGGTAACTCCACCAAAAGTGCCAGTTAATCATCTTTAGAAAAAGATGTTAATATTTTGGTTACAAAAGGAACAAAGAATTTTTGTGCATAATGTTATTGTTATATAATGTTATTATCAGAAGGACAAATCTATTCCTGAGTTACAGCATAAGACTGTTGAAATGTGTTTACCCTCATCAACAACAAGAGGACAAGAAAGAAGATTTTTGAGCTGCTGATGAAATTTTTCACACATAAGATAAATTTCTAGTTCTTTCTTCCTCAATTTCTTTTTGGGAGAAAACGAATATCGTTCTTATATTATATTTTAATTCTGTGTATTCATGTAATGCATTACATATACCAGGGGGATGATGGCGACCAAAAGAAACATTAAAAATTCCAAACAATAAAATATTATTAAAACAATTATCAGTGAAGTCAGGAAAGAAATGAAAAAAATCACTACGCAGCCAACATCTGAAATATATGGAATTACAATTCATTATTCCCAATATCAATATCTTTTTTAAAAAAAGCTTTAATAATTAAAAAGAGGAAAAGGGAATCTAAAAAAGAAAAAAAATATGAGGCAAACAAAACTCAGTAAAATAGAAATATCAGTTCATTTTTAGATACAACATTAAACTTTGAGTACACAGAATATCCGTCTACTACCTTCCATTCTATTCCAAGCCAATTAATAAGCAGATAGTGAAATACAATGTCCAGTAGGGTAACAATCTTTTTGCTGAACTAGAATTATATACTGAGATCATGAATACACTTTGTTTTCTGTTTACCTATCCAAAAAAAGTCAGCATGAATGCTTAAAAGCTTTCAACAATAAATAATTAAAATGAAAATATTTATATCAAGCATATTGTTTAATCCACCAACAATAGTGCCTCATCCGTCGAGTTTTTAAAGTTACTTGAAATTTGCAACTGATGCTTTTTTATCAGAATATAAGTAAGCAAATGATACAGAATAGCTATTCTAAAATCTGATACTGTATTATATATTTCCTTCATTATCCAGTAATGAGTACTATTTTCTGAAAAATAGCAATGAGAAGCATATACTCTACATGCCATGATCAATTTGTTCATTAAATATGGTTCTTAAGTAATCTAGCTATAATTACAATTACAAATTACAAACACTAACATTTTCCTATGTTTGTAAAAGCAAACTTTTAAACCAGATAATTAAGAAGATAACTGAAATAAAAGTACAGTCAGTGTAGAATCTTGAGCAATGAGAAATTAAAGGTCTGCACTCTGTTGTACTATACAGTATATCATAATTTCCCCCTTTAAATAATCATTCCTATTTTCAAAGAATAATATATAAATACAATGCTTCTGCTTAATCTTATGAAACATCAAATTATTTTTATGAAAATTTGCTCTGTTACAATGAATGGTCAATCTCAACAGTGCCATTTTAGAACCAAGTACTATCGGCATACAGTCACAAAATAAATCATTAATTTTACCTTCAGCTTCTTAGACTTCACCTGGTCAGATGAAACCTTAACTACATTGAATCAAAAAACTGAACTAGAAATGCACAAGGATTTTTTGTCCTACTCCTCAACTATCAGGGAATGGGGGAGGGGGGGGTGGAAGTCCTGTTAAAGACTGTTATGTAAAACAAGACTGCATTTTGAATGCACCACTTCAAGAAAGAGTATTTCTGTTTGCAAATAAGATAGTTTCTACAAGCTGTTGCTCTTCTAGCCATGACATGCAAATAAAAGAGTTGCATGTGTATTTGTACACACACACACACAAACATTCCATTTGAGATATTTGACGTTTGATCTCAGAATTATCATATGGAAAGATGTTACTCTTGCCTCACCTATTACAGATTCTCTAGAGACAATACTAATGAATATATACAAATACATGCAGTGTTCTGAAGAGCTGGATATATAATCCCTTTAATTTTGAAAGTGCTCTTTCCCACTGCTTTAAATCATTTAAACTGCCAAGGAGTCAGCTTGAATGCTCACTTAATGAAAGCAAATTAACATCGTTTTTTCACAATAAAGTCTTTTGCACTTAACAGTCTTCATCAGACTAAATTACAGATTAAAAATCATCCAGCCTATTTGGCTGGTGTCTAGGTCCCCCCCACCCCCCAAAAATGTATTAAACAGATACAAAGAAAACAGCGTGGAAAGAAAGAAGACCAACCTTCACAATGTACATCACTCCAGGTCCTAGGATCTTCTCATTTGAATGCAACCATCCTTGGGGTACTTTGTTAGCAGTGCTGCCACGCTGATTCCAGTCCTCACCTCCCAGGTACATTTCCTCCGACCATGGTTTTTTCCCGGTATTCATCTTGTTCTTGTCCTGCTGAGAAGACAGGGTGGCGATGGCAAGGCTACATGTGTTGTCTGAAGTCTCTGCTGCTGAACTACCCTGCAACTTGGAGACAGCCAGCTCTTTCACTGCAGAGGAAAGGTTCTTGATGCCCCAAAGGCTGCCTGTGGAGGAGAGTTTTAAGTGGGATGCTTTAGGCACAAGAGTGGAAAGGGTGGTGCTTCCACCATGCTCCTTCTGGAGGTTCTCAGGTGAGGCCAGATATGGCGAAGATGCTGAAATGGTATCTGTTGAGGATAACTTGCTGTTGATGGACCAGTTATGGACCGTATCATTCACTGATGTCACCGAATCATTCCTGAAGCGGTTATACTTGGAACGCTGAAGCATGCCCTTCTATCTGGAATCTTGTGTACGTTCCAGCAAACAAGAAACTCCTCTACTAACATAGCACATGATTCAGAGTATCAAAGATGGTCAGTGAAAATGTGGCCATGGGGAGGAGCTTGTGTCTTTTTTTTTAAAGAAAAAATGAAAGGAATTTTGCTTAAGGTTCCATGGTAAGGCTAGGCAAAGCGGTAATTTTCTGTGCAACAGAAAGATCCCAGTCCAGCTCAGAGCTGCCAAATCTCTCACAGCAAAAGCATGACTCACACAAATGAGAAGGACCCTTTTCAACAAAAGGCTCAGTGAATGCTGCAAAGCACTTCCTGTAAGGAAAAAAAAATCCACCCACTTACAGCACACTACCTCCAATCAATTCTCACATTTCCTTTCTCTATTTGAAACAGATATTTAGCCTTCCTTCCTTCCTTCCTTCTAGGTGTATGTCTGCAATGGCTCAAAGCAATTGCATTAACTTTTTCCCTATGTAAAGTACTAGCCTATTCCAATGGCTTTATAAAATATGCCCGTGTGGAACTATTCAAAAACAGAAAGCAATGCTACAAATTCTATACAGTACAGAATCCTTCGTTCTCTCTCTGTTTTCCAGAAAAGCTCATTATCAATTAAAATAGCCATATGTTTGTCACCATAATCACCAAAGTGCAGTCTTTCTTTCAAAACCACAGTGTTCTGATTCTGGAATTTTTAATGCCAGCAGTTTTATATTAAATGTTGTGCTGTACAATATGAAAAACATATGGCTTAAGCAATTTGTATAAACACACATACATGCATATTTTCTTTAATCTAATATTTCAGGACAACTAAAGGACAACTGAAAAATATTTAAGACAAAATAGGAATGCCTCCCTCCCAAACTAAAAATAAATCCATTAATAAGCATTTTGATTTTTATCAAAAAGGTGTATAAAATTCTTAATATGAAGAGATAAGAGACATCAATCTTTAAAACATGTGTAATATATTTATTGTAATCATGCAAAATGTAACATTCTTATGGAAACTAACCTTGCTAATGTTTCATTAAATTAATGTATTTAGATTTGAAACTATGATTTCAAATAATTATAGTGAAAAAGGCAAATTTCTGAATAAACCTACTCCAGTTAAACAAAAAACAGAAATGAGAACGGAAGCACACAACTTAATATATTATCCAGAGAACAGATGACAATTTTCTCACAGTAAAGGCTGAATTATAGAAAAAGCAATCATACAACAGCATCTTTCAATGCAGGTATTTAATGAGACAAATTGATGATACATAAATGAAGGCAGCACCTCTGATCCCAGCAGTGATGAATGAAAATGTCCCATTCATTGTAAAAAGCAAAAGTCTAGTGATCTGCAAAATAGCCTTTCATCACACTGCAAACCTGCTACAGCTTCCACACTGCATTCATTTTTCCCCCTTTTCTCCTGCTACCCTAGCAACAGCAAATATACATGGTATGAATCGTTTCTGATCTTGTGTTCTGCAATAAGCCGCAATCTCTGTCATTCAGAAATTATTCCCTTCATGAAAAGTAGATTTAAAAAAAAACCTGGAAAATATGAATGGATTTCTGTATATGTGAATGAAAGAGCTGGCTGGCATACCAGCATTTCTGTGAATGAAGCAGGGCCTGGCAGGCTCTACCAGGCAGTAATTCCTTGGATGCTAACTATGTGAACCAATAAGATGCAGCCAGTATGACTCATTCAACAAAGGCTTGCTAAATAGTGGAAGATTCCATTTCGCACACAGGTAAGATTCTATACGTATAAAATCCACAACTAGGAATCAATACATGTCTCCAAGTAAATAATGAATACATTATTGCAATATTCTTCTCCAGCATATGGTGTGTGTTCCTCAAAATTCATTTAGCTGGTTTATATTTACTGGATAATGAAATAAATCCATACATACCTTGATGCTTATGAATTCTTACTGCAAGTATACCAGATGCTGGGCATGATCCAACCTTTGCATGAAGTCCCTTACCTGAGAAGAAGGATTATTGGGATTTTGGAGTTATGATAAAGGTGAGTGAGAAGGGGATGTGGAAATGCATATGATTATGCATGAAGTGGAGAAGTACATAGCTTTTCTCTTAATACTACATTTAAGATCAACCAATACAGATTGTACTCAAACAATGCATAGTCATTGCATACGGCTGAATTCAATGTTACAAAATGGAGGCAGCAAATAACCTTAAGTGGCTTAATAGGGGATTCTAGGAATCTATGAGCGATAGAGCCACAAATGGCTATTAATCAAGATGGCCAAAGCTTATCTATAGCTTAAAAAGCACTATTCCTCCAAATAACAATTGCAGTGAAAGATCTATGTCCTTCATGGTCTTCCTGTAATTGTTTGAAGAAAATCAGCTCATACAAAACAGGAGACTTAAGTGGAAACACCTATGAACTGAATGGAAAGCTCTTTTTAGTGCATTGTATGTACACTTAGCATGCCATGACATTTCTACATATGTGTTTCTTCAATGTTCCTAGGCAGATTCACCAAGCAGTTTTAGTTGTTTCTGCTACATTGAAGCAACAAAGAACAATTATCCTAGATAGTGTGGAACTTCTGGCACTTTAGCTCAATTTGGCATGGACATTTATATAATTATATTAAGGACAATTGCCTACTTTTCATTATTTCCAAATGGATAGAAATTAAAAGATATAAACAGTTATCACAACTTTGAGGGTGCTATCAAAGTGCATTTCACTGTGCTTAAGCCTCTGCACAGAATTTAGAGCTCTAGAGTCTAGATCAGGGATGTCCAAACTTGGGAACTTTAAGACTTGTGGACTTCAACTCCCAGAATTCCCCAGCCAGCATAGATGATCCTGTATTGCTTTATACAATGGAAAAAATAATGCTAGAGTTTTCTTAATTTTGGAATGGGCTAAATTTTGGAATGGGCTAAAACCCTTTTTTTCAATGTTTGGGCATTTGAAAGATTCGTTTGAATCTTTTCATTTAATTCTGCTTGGGAGTTTACTCTTAAAGATTTGAGAACCTTTTTTTAATTCCAAATTGGCATTAAAGATGCCCTCCTAAAATCCTTGTTTTTTGCCTCTGGTTTGTCAGATGTGTGGGATTTGACAAGCCTGACACTAATATGAAGTACAAAAAAGGAATTTTGGTATAATTATGAAGTAAAAGAGGCTGTGAATGGGAGGGAAATGAATGTCAGGGAATGATTGCTGCAAATTATATAATGCATATATAGGGGGAAAGTTTCAAAGAATATTTTCAAGGGGATTGAGAAACAGTCAAAATTAAAAGAGAGGAAGTATAGCTCAATGGTGATAGAATATAGCACAGCAACGAAAGGATTACCTGGGTAATGTGAGAAATTTGTATGAGGGAAGATAAAACGAATGCTATTAATGTTAGTGGTCAGGGAAAAATTGACGACAAGGACATACATAATGTGAGAATATTAAAAATGGCTAATGCTGAATGAACCACTGAAGGCTTGTGGTAATGTTACTGAGGTCCTGCTGTTAGGGACATGAATCTGTGTATCACTTTGAATTTAGAGAATGATTGTTGCTGGGTAAGAACCTGAATGATTTTTCAGTGCATGTTAGATAGAGTAAATGCTGCAATAATAGAGTAAATGCTGCAATAAGAGTTTGGATCTGAACACTATTATATCAAAAACCATGTACTTGATAGGGAAACGGAATGAACAAGTGCATCTTGTACATAAAGAGATAAAAGCAGAATATACGTCAGTAGAATACTTACTAAAAATAGGGAAATGGATGCAGAACTTTTCAAATGTACAAATACTAATAGAAAAGTGGTAGGTGGTACAGGGTCTGTCATGAGGAGCGGATACTTCACAAAAGTATTGTTATGTAGAAGTGAGAATTAGGCATGTCGCAGATGATGAATCAGAAGGAGCAGATTAACGGGTACTGAATGAATATGGATTACACACAAAAAAGTGAGCAGTACAAAAGAAGTATATTTGGGTGGTTTATTCATATAAAGTGAATCAATGAGAACTGAACCACAAAACAAATGTGTTAAGGAAAAATAAATGGGCTGAGAGGAGGAAGACAAGAAAGTCTTAGTAAGATGATGAATTCCTTAAAAAGCAAGACATGCACAGTTTAAAGAGCCAAAGGCGATGTATGAAGCATTGTATGGATATGGAAGAATCACATACATTTTGCAAGAATAAGGAATTTGACAGAAAGGATGGTTTGAAAGAGCATCCTTTATAGGCCCCATGAAAGTAAAGCCTAGTTTTGCCAACAGCTCATCCCTGCTTTAAAAAAAAAAAAATCTGGTGATTCTTATTTTAACACTTCATCAAACAGGCAGACATTTAGTTAGTCTTTTTTACTTTACTTTAATTACCTTTCCCTAAGGATAACATTCCAGTAAACTCAAGAGTGTTGGAGAATTATTTATTTTTATTTAAAGTAAGCCCTGACCCCACCATAAAAAAATATTGGCAAGTTCCACTTCTAAAGAGTGGCCCACCTCATGGGATTGTGCATTCTTCAATACATTCTGTCAGATGATAGATTATTATCAATCAGAATACAACTGGAAGGGATCTTGGAAGTCTTCTAATCCAACCCCCTGTTCAAGCAGGAGATCCTATACCAGTGATGGCTAACCTTTTTTGGCTTGTGTGGCAAAAGCAGGGGGAGCGCAGGGGGGCCATGCGTGGGGGTGCCACATCCATAATGCTATGTGCGTGCCCCCCTGATTTTGGCATGCTTTTTTTGCCCTCCCCATGCTCCAGAGACTTTCTAGGAGCCTGGGGAGGGTGAAAACAGCCTCCCCCTCACCTCCAGAGGCTTCAGGAGCTTCCCTGAAGCCTCCAGAGGGAGGCCTCAAAAGAAGGCTTAAATCAGCTGGCCAGCGCAAACATGCACGCTGCAGCTGACAGGGCAACGCCTTGCATGCCCTAAGAAATGGTTCCGTGTGCCACCTATGGCACCCGTGCCATAGGTTCGCCATCACAGCCCTATACCATTTCAGACAAGTGTCCAGTCTCTTCTTAAAGACTTCCAGTGATGAAGCACTCATAACATCTAAAGACAAACTGCTCCACTGTTAGGAAGTTTCTCTTTAATTCCAGGTGCTTCTCTCCTTCATTAGTTCCCATCAAGGACTTCTAAATTCTAAGCAGTGAATTTCTTTGCCTTGAAGTGGATTGAGATTTAAAACAGGTTCTTCCAGCCCCAGCAAAAACCTTACACAGAGGAGTGGATCAATGTGGTTAGAGAAGAAAATATATCTCCACGAGTCATCTGGAAAAACAAAATCCACTCACGAATGCCTTCTGCTAATGTCTCCTCTTCCCTGCACTGTTAGGATTTCCCAGACCTCACTGTTGAATTTTTTGTCAGTCAGGGACCATCTTGGGGCAGAGAAAGTAAAAGGCAACTCCAACTACATCCAATTTATTGGTTTTAAAAAAAAATCAAACAAATCAATGATATTAACATGACTATAGCTATTATCTCATATGTCTAAAACTCTATGCCCAGTCCTGTGAATTTCCAAATGAGAGCCTCCATCTTCCTCAGAAATACTCATTAAAATGAGTATTTTAATAAAAAGTGATCTGGTTAATACAAATCTAAAAACAAGCCCTTCAATTTTCCCCAACATGCATTTACTTCTCTTCTTGCTGCATGGAAAGATACAAAACTGTACACTGTTGACAATTCACATGAAGAAGAAGAACCATGCCACAGAAATACATTTTGTTTGTTTGTCCTGATTTGCAACTTCAGACTTCAGCCTTTCAGTTTAAAATTCTCACTCCTTCTCCATTTATATTCACTGTTTCCATGGCAGTCTGGTTGCTATGGGTGGACCTAATAAACACATCATAGTTTAATCTTCATGTGGAAGTTGTTCTTGAATAAACAGGACACCAGAGCAATTACATCAAAGCAACAAAAAGCATTGCAAGATTTTCAAATCTTGTAGCATGAGCTGCTGTCATGAATACATTGTGTAACCAGTGTGTGTGTGTGTTTGTGTGTGTGTGTGTGTGTGTGTGTTATTCAGTACCAAGTTAATATTTCAGGATATTAAGTTCATCACTAACAATGAACTCACGTTCTCATTATTGCCAGAGACGCAGGAACATACAAACAAGTTGCACAAGTGAATTATGTTTCTCCGTTCTATTTCTTGTCATTAGTTCACAACTGATAAAACCTCACCCAAGACTACTGGCAGTCCTTGCCTTGTGACCACAATTGAGCCCAAAATTTCTGTTGATAAGCAAGACAGTTGTTAATCGAATTTTGACCCATTTTATGACCTTTCTTATCACAGTTGTTAAGTGAATCATTGTAGTTGTTAACTTAGTAATATGGTTAAGTGAATCTGGCTTCCCCATTGTCTTTGCTTGTCAGAAGGTCGCAAAAGGTGACCACATGCCGGTGGACACTCCAACCATCATAAACATGAGTCAATTACCAACTGTCTGAATTTTGATCATGGGGCCATGGTGCTGCTGCAATGGTCATGGGTGTGAAAAATGGTCATAATTTTTTTTTTTGTATCATTGTAACTTTGAACAGTCACTAAATAAACTATTGCAAGTCAAGGACTACCTTCCATAGATTTTCCATATATAAGACGCTGGGCAAATTAGGTTTTAATTAACTGCTGAAGAATACAGTACAAAATGCTGACATGAAAGCAGAAAATTTAGACAAAGCTTTATGTCCAAAGAATTTACAGGTGGTAGAAAAAAGGTCTGTATTGTGCAGTGACTATAAATTACCAGCTTGATCTGAAGATTTGCTAAACAATTTTATATGAGGCAGAAATGCTTTTAGAAAAGAACTAAAATTCCATATTTCGTATAAATGTTATACACACACACAACCACACACACACACATAAACGTTTTTGCAGATTTTCAAGGATACAGGTATGCCGGTCTTGGCATATTCAGGTTTTTTCCCATGTAAGATTGAGAGTCCCACTCGCCATCGTCAAGCCAAAGGCACCAGCCTGAAGATGGTGAGTGGGACCTCATCAAAACATCGCCAAGATACTCTCAATCTTCGGGAAAAGACCCGAATATGCCATGGGGCATTTTCCCTTCTCCTCCATACAGTGTTCTATTGAGAATATTACCACATTGTATCTTTCCTCGCAAGAAAGCTATCTACCTGATTTCAGTCTACAAAGCATTTGCTGTGCCTTTTAGAACCGTCAAATATTAAAAAATATTCTTCAAAGTTTAATACATTTGAAAGGCAACATCAATATTCCAAAAGAAGAGAAGGGGAAAGTGATGTCACAAATATCATGATGTCACACCAGAGACAAAAATTACATGATTGCATAAGGCTATTTTATGATGATGTCTACGGCAATAGATGACCATCTAATAAACATGTGTGATGTACTGCCTCAAGTTTACAATTTAAAATAATTGTAGAGAGGGTGTTAAATCTGCACATGCTCACTTGAATTCTGACGAATAGACATTAATCACACCTGAAATCATCTTAGAATGCATTGAGTTAATTCAATCCATTAGTATATGCAATCACTAATGTATCAGGTAAACGTTTTGGCTTTTCAGGTCACTGGGGATCACTTCCATATTTTTTCAGAAACTTTTCTGGAATTCCCCCAGGAATCTTTTTTGGATCTTTTTTTTCATTATTAATAGTATATTTATTAAAAGATTAAGAATGCAAAATGAACTATTATATTTGCATCAGATATTTATATGATGAATTTTTGCCAAGGTACTCAGTTCAGTTTGGAATTTTTAAAGTTCAGGATCGATAAATCTTACAATGATTACTAGTCATGACATCTATTTGGGATTTCGAAATCAATGGAAATTTTCCACTGAATGCCATTTGGGAATTGTTGACATCATCATACGCTGGTTGAAGGTACTGCAGTAGAATTTGATTGAACCCTTTTAGGATAACTATTACCAAATTAGATGAATTTTTTGTCTTACCCATGCTCAGAAAAGCCAAAATACTTGAAGCAATAATACTTGAGGTTCACATGCATGCATGCATGCATGCATGCATGCATACATACATACATACATACATACATACATACCATGATTTTAAACACTGCCTTTTTTGTTATTGTTATTGTTATATTTGAGATCTGGAGTTTATGGCTATCGACTTGGGTTCTCCTTCCTATTCCTTATTCATTGCTTTTTTTACTAAAAGAAGAGCAAGGCAATCTTCCCTTGAATCAATACAGGCTTTCAAAAACATCAAACTTGAGTTTACTTTTCAAAATGCTTATGAATTACAAACACTCCATATCTGCCAATTAAAATGAGCAGCATTTAAATTAATTTGGATACAATCAAAGGCAAGCAGTTAAATCACAGACAACCATTTAGGTAGACTTTGTTTTATTTTTAATAAGCTATCCTGCCTTTAGGCTATGAGGATTTGGATTCTATGAAGAATATTTGAGCTTGCTTGGTATGAAAATGAGATGTGCTTGGAGAGTTAATCTGCTGGAGTCGTGACTATTTGTAACTGTCAACTTCTCTCTGATGATAAATAATTAAAGCTTCAGGAAGAATACGCATGCAGGAAGCAGTGGAGTATGCATATACGTAGGTGTGGAGAGCGTTTGTTTTCATCCAATCATTGAGTAAAGAACAAAAGCATATATACTTATCCATCGCTCTATTCTCTTTTGGGTACATTAAAGCAAAGCACAGAAAGCGGGTAGAAATGGTAGACCAAAGAAATACAAGATGAAAAAGACAGGAAATCTAGCTATATCTAGCTTATTCAGCCATATAGCTAAATAAAATATATTATTCATGCAACTGGGCTTATTCAGTACTACATGACCTGAACCACAATGGGAAGTTGCAGGATCCAGTGCTGACCTGAGCTGCATATAGAGAAAAGGATTCTATGTGTAAACAGCATGGTGCTTCAAACATAACAAAACAGCGAATTCAGGATGTGTTCTGAGCCAAGAGCTGATATTATGCTCAAGCAAACTCTCAAAAATACCGCAAAAATTAACTCTCAAAAATATTTTCTGTCTCCATTTTTACCTTTGTCTTACATTATTCATTTAATTGTAAGTCCGTATTCCTCTCTTTAAAAATATTTTAAAGGATTTTTTTTTTTTAAATATCCTTTCAAAGTAACCTGATACCAGTCTGGGAGAAACTAACAACAAACAACTATGGTCCTTTGTGACAGACAAGAATTAATTGTATTACTTTCAAGTGTGATTGCTTTTAATTTGAACCTTTTCTCCCTAATATATTTACAATAAACATTTTCTTTGTACCTGCTGGTTCAACTTTATTCCCTGAAGCCACCTTCACCTTATCATAGACATCCATGAAGATGTCAAATCTGAAATATGATGAATGTGGCATTGTGAGAAAAGCCCTCCTTGCTTATGGAAGTGATGTCAACTGTAATCCCATGTCTCTTGCAGATTGCAGCATCCCTCCTCCAGACACTGATGATTGATTGCGTGCCATTAAGTTATTGTTGACTCTTAATGACCATGTAGACAGATTTTCACCAAGATGATCTGTCCCTTGTCTTCTGCTCTTCCAATACTGTCCCCATTGCCACTGTAACTGAGTTTATCCACCTTGTTGCTGATCATTCTCTTCTTCTCTTTCCCAAACATCAACGTTTTGCATTATAATGCATTATTTTATGCATTATAAAAATTGTAAAAGGCTATTCCCTTCGGGGAGAGGGGGCGGTTTATAAATCTAATAAATTATTATTAATTATTATTTTTTTAGTTCTTAAAAAGAATTTAACTAAGCGTTGAATTTTAAATTTTGATTTAACATTAACTTTTTAAAATGACTCAAGGGAAAACTAAAGGAGGATGATATTGACCTACCCTCAGAAAATTATCAAAATATAACAAAGTTAAAAAAGGTTAAGTCATGGGAATGATAATGAAGCTGGAAAAATGCTGTAGATGTTGGTGATCAAGAAGGAAGTGGATCATACACCAGTGGCAAAAATCTAGAGCAGGGTGAATTCATGTATTTTACTATAATGTTTATAAAGATGAGTAAATGGATGAAGAAATTTTAAGATGTGCAAATCTTGATAGAAAATGAATGGGTGCTAAAAGAATGTAAATTGAGTACAAAAATGAGAATTCAGTGCAAAAGGAAGTATATTGAGATGGTTTGAATGCATGAGAAATAATCTGCAGAACCATTTATATGAAGAAAGAGTAAAAAGAAAGGTTGAGAGGAAGAGGAGGACTAAAAAGTTGTAACGAGGCAGAATTTGTGGGACGAAGAAACAGACAGGTGAGAAACTGATTCCATGAAATTCCTACTGAAGGAAACAAAAACAGATAATGGTGCCCTATTCAGCTTGGGTAAAATGATAAAATCAAACCAAAATATGAAACAATATGAATGTGGTGGTAGAAAAGATGATTTGCCAAAATAAGAAAACTATGGAGAGGTGAAGAAATATTAGACATAACTTGGGTAGACCCAGTTACAAAGGTTCTTGAATGGCGCATTGATTATTCTTTCTTTACTCAACAGAGTTGCTGCTATGAAACTAAACTTAAGAGAAGCTCCCACGCCTGGTGCTCTGGACTTGATTTAAATTTATATGTCACTTGGGACCCAACAACTTTGAATAATTAAACTGGAATCCAAAAGATTGGATAACATAAGGAAGTTTGAACATTAAAAATAGATCACCATAAAAGAGAGAGGGTGGAACATAGAGGAAGATATATCTTTAGGAGAACAGATTGGAGAACATGAGCGAGTGGACTTACAATACTGGGAGTCATCACTACTGAGTTTAGCTTCTGGTTTAACTAGATATTTTCTGGTGACAAACATAGTTATTATTTCTCTTTGAAGACAATTTCTTCACTGGCTTCATAGTGGATTTGGCCTTAGCTAGCAGTATTGAAAATGTGAGTTTTTATATAAGCAACCATACACATATGCTGCCCTAACAGTTTGTCCTCAGCCACACTGTCAATGTTGTTTATACATCAGTATTTGTTTTTATGATACTTATGATTATTCTTTAACCTAACTCTGCTTTCCATTTCCATTCACAACACAACTTTCCCTTCACAAGACATTGCTGCTTTGTATGAATTTACCGCTTGCTTTTTTAAAGCCACAAAACAGAGGTCAAGATCCTAATTACAAAGCAGGAAATACGATAAATATAGGCCTGCATGAAATGTAACAGGGTAAGCTGTATCTATCAACTTGCTCATTACAATTTCCTTTTATAGAAACAGGAGCACTTTGTGGGTGGGTATATTTTCATTATCTGCAGTAAAAAATTGGGGTCATACCTTGGGATCTCGTTTCTGTCAGGACTTAAGATGATAGGTGATATTCATTTCTTCTGGACTGAATCACACAGCAGTCCCAATATGCTTTATTGCTTCTTTTGTTCTTGCTCTCTGTATAATTTGTAATGGAGAGTTCAGATAAGGAGTATACAAGACTTTTCCTGACTTCTCCAGTATGGTATGCTGCAATCCTGAATAACTATGGCCTGCCCCTTTAACATTCTGTCTTGTCCAAGGTGAGACTGACGTCATATGAGTGGGTTGGAATGTTGCCATAGCAATGCAAACCTGTGGGTGGGAGATGTCAGCCAACAAAGTAGGTGTTCCCCATCCTTTCCCCTTCAGATACCGTACATTATAAGGATTGTTCAAATATGATTTTATTAGAGCAGTCACTGTTGGAGATAAATTCCAACTCTAACTGTCAGCTGTCAGTGCGACTCTATGCCTTTTGCTCTGAAACAGCTGCGGGTGAGTGGTACTGTCTTCATAGACACCTGGTTGGCTTCCTTGGTTTATCAGCCTTCAGGAGAGCTGCAGCCATCCAAATTTGCCCATGATGAGAACATTATCCTTTTTGATAGTTTTGATATTTTATTTTCCAAAGCACCAGAGGGCAGGACAAGAAACAATGGGTGGAAATTAATCAAGGAGAGAAGCAACCTGAGAAATTTCCTAACAGTGAAGACAATTAACCAGTGGAACAGCTTGCCTTCAGAAGTTGTGAGTGCTTCATCACTGGAGGTTTTTAAGAAGAGACTGGACAGCCATTTGTCTGAAATGGTATGGTCTCCTGCTTGAGCTGGATTAGAAAACCTCCAAGGTGCCTTGTAGCTCTATTCTGATTGATTGCTTGATTCTGATTGATTTATAGATATTGGTATTAGCAGCCACTCCACCCCCACCCCCCCATCTCCATTCAATACCAAGAAAAACAAGAAAATGGCACTCCCCCGGATTTGACGATCCTATTTGACTGCCTCAGAATATCACCAACTTGGCACGTTCGTTCAAACACTGCAACCCATAGAGAACGCAGGCATGAGTCATCAGGAGACATGCTGTTTTAGCTCTGCAGCTTATGTCCTGCCTTCATAGCAATAGCTGTACCAGCCTGGGCTATTCTACCCAGCAGCAGTGATTATTCAGTATTACCCAATGGTGGAGCCAGCGGAAAAGTATGCCATCTTCAAAGAGCTCCAGCTGTGCTTCCATCCCTATTGTGTCTTAGCAGAACAAGGGTTTTGTTTGCAGAAGAAGGGGGAGAGTAAGATGCAGGGCGAGGAGGAATGCCTCCTTTGTAGCCCATAATGGTGTGGTCACTCCATGGGATCAGGGATGTGCAACAACAGAGCCCTCACTCCAGAAATCAGGGAAAGGAAGCAGGGATCTCAGTTTTTTTTTGATGCCAGTTCCTTCAACATCCAAAAGCCCCACTTCCCCTGTGCAGTGGGTAGATGAAACCTGTTTTCTTACCCACAGGGGAAGATATATAAAGATTTGCAACCCACAGCATTGTAGTAAAGGAATCTGCAATTTCACTGTGTGACTGTCAGCTGCAAAAGCAGTGTCCCCACCGTGATGTTAGAGCCACTTCATTGGAGGACTGTCAGTTGCAGAACTGCTTCCAAGAATTCACTGACCTCAGGATACTCTATTATTCCTCTTCTCCCTTTCATAAGGGGAACTGAATCTTAGTGTGCTGGCAGAACTGACCTCCCAAAGATCTATATCCCATTCTTCTCTTCCCACTGGTATTGGCAGAAGTAAAATAGAGATACCAAGGGCACAGTGGGTACTGTGCTGCCGTCAATCAGTAGCTAAAACTAGAGGGGAGGGTGCGTCAGCAGAAGCCTCAGGTCAGTAAAGGTATCCTATTGTCTTCATTACCGGTTTGGTAGCGGGAGTGTGCGCGCCTGTGTGTGAATGAAGCATGTGCAGAAGGTTCTTGATGACGTCTGGGTGGGTGGAGACTTGCGCCGCCGCCACTACCCCTTCACTCAAACCAGTGCAAACCAGCAGCATACCAACTATGCCTCAGATGGCTAAGAGGAGTTGGACAAGTGCTAAGATGCACTTCAGCTTAGATGAACCAAATGCTGGAAGGAGCTGGAAAACATCTTAAAACCAAAGCAGAAAAAGATTCTCCAAGTGTTGAGAGCAAACGGAATATGAGGTTATCTATGGTTTTTTTTAGAGAATCTGTTTGCCAAAGCAGAGCCAATCATAGATAGCAGCTTGTGCAGAAGATCAATAAAAAAGAATGTGCTTTTCCTTATCACAAACACGATAAATGAAAGTGATCAATTTCTATGTGTAATTTATACCAATTGAAGTGTATTTGGGTTTGATATTTGCCTGACAGCTGCTAGATCTTGCAGGTATGCCACTATCAGGAATCCAGAATGATATTTAGAACACTGTATCACTGACACAAGTTCACCAGTGGAGAACCCAAAAACTCTACCACTGGACTGGAGTAGCAATCAGTGGAGAAAGAATTGCTGGTGGAAAAAACAGAAGTCTAGGGAGATGGAGGCAATGTGAAAAGAATTTGTTGATGGAAAAAAGAGAAAGGGAAGGAGGGCGGAATAGATTGGGTGAAGTTGAACTTTGTGGAAAGCTAGAAACTCACTGCAGACAAAGTGGAGGAAAGCAAAGACTTCCCAGAGAGGACTGAATAGTGGAGAAGATTGCCTCAGAAATCAGGAATGTGCTAGATAAGAGTGAGATCATCAATCAGAGATCTAAAGGGTACATTTACTGAGACAATGTATGGGAGAGTAAAGGCTGTTGGATCTGGGAGGCATACTTGGAGGAACTGCACAGATTTGGGCCAAGGGCACAGGACCAGAATCTGGATTGCTGGCCTGGGGTCCTGGCATTGCAGTCATGAATTGTGGGCTGCATTGTGATTGCTTTATATCCTCCCAGGGAAGCAAGACAATCACTTTCAGGCCTTGGATATGTTCATGAGATCACCGGGCATGTTGACCAGTTTGTACAATGCTGATCAGAAGCTTCAGTGGAGAACTGTCAATAAGACAGGGCAGTTGAGAGGCCTCCATAGTGATTCTTCTTGATCCAACTCATGTAAGAGGGAGATGTGAGTAAGGTTGAGGCAGTAAGGACATTGATGCAAATCAAGAGAGATGATGTAAAGTTTTGGTGTGAGGAAATCAGGAAGCTAGAGTGACATGCCAAGTTGCTACTGTACCAGATTGCACGTGAGGCTTGAATGGGATTAGCCTTGGGGTAATTGTTATAAAACGCTGAGCTTGTTGATCGGCAGTTCAGTGGTTTGAATCCCTAGCAATGTGTAACAGAGTGAGCTCCTGTTTCTTGTTCAGTTTTTGCCAACCTAGCAGTTTGAAAGCATGTAAAAATGCAAGTAAAAAAATAGGGGCCACTTTGGTGGGAATAACAGCGCTCCATGCGCCTTTGGTGTTGAGTCATGCCTGCCATATCGGACAGCACTGGCTCTTCAGTTTAGAAATGGAGATAAACACCGCCCCTAGACTTCTCCAGTATGGAAACAACTAGCATGTATGTGCGGGGAAACCTTTACATTTACTTTAATGGTGATTCATTAGGATCTATTGGTCTTCCAGATATCAGAATACAAGCCTGATGGGGAGAAGCTAGGAAAGCAGATTGTGCCCATGACTGATAGGGTTATGGTGAAAATGCTGGGCTAACTATTAAGGAGAGTGCTGCAATTGCTTCTGGTTCCAACTAGATTGCCAGTGACTTTGATATCAGTCTGCTGTTGATAAATTTCTGACTATGTCTTATCCGTTACTGTGTTAACAAAATCATCCATTACTAGATGCATTAACAAAATCTTATTCTACTAAACATGTTAACAAATGAAGACCAATAGAGTCTGTATGCCTGATTGTTTTTTAGATATAGAAGTTATAAGAATTTACATGTATAACTTGTGTAATATAAATTAATATTACACTGAAGTTATACATGTGAATTCTTATAATTTCTGATAGCAGTACTAATGGACTTTTTGATTATAAATTTCTGAAGCAAAATGAAATCACTTTTTTAAAAAATGGAGTGAGCTCTGGCACATGTATAGTACTATATGAATATCAAAAATGATTTACAGGAAATCCTTGACTTACATTTGTAATGAAGCCTGTCCATAATGGTTATAAGTTTCAGTTTATTTGGATTTATATCCCGCCCTATCTCCCCGAAGGGACTCAGGGCGGCTCACAGGCAAATATAAAACAATACAATAAATACAATACAGTGTTAAAATGAAATTAAATTAACTAGCCTGTGCTAAAATATAACTAAAAACTTTTAAAATCCCCTACCAAATACAGTTAAATTATTTCTAGTCTAAAATCTAGGCTAAAGTCTAAGCTAAAATCTAAAATCTAAGCTCTAAGCCATGATGGTTATAGAACAGGTCATATGACTGATCCAATTTTAAACCTTTTTTGTGGTAATGGTGAAGTGAATCACTGCACTTGTTAAGCAAACACTGAGGTTTGTTAAGTAACATTTATTGAGGGGATATAAGCAATAAAACTATCAACATCCCATGGGAAATATTTTTTTACACACAAAAATTTACCATAACCTAAAAACCAGAATAGTACTCGAGACTTATTCTACTTAAATACCCAGTGTTGTATTTTTACTGACTGCAATATTAGTAAGTTCAATAGCAGTAAAGCTATTGTTACTTCCAGTTTGAATATTTTATAGACAAATCAAAGTGCATTCCTCTGTAAAGGATTGAAAAATTGAACAGTGCCATGATCATTCTATCCTAAATAGATACAATTATAATCCATTCATCCAACATTGAAATTTCAAATTGAAGTATAATAGTATTGATTAGGATTATATGTTATGTTGGCGTCCTAATTTCTTGAAAAAACTGCTATTTGCCAAATTCACACAACTCTAATATCAAAGTCAGAAAAAACTAAACCATTGACCAATTTGTTAACCTGGATCTTCAGAATTCCAGGTGGCAGGAACTCTTAGCTCATAACCTTTAGGGATGTGTAAATTATTCATATCATACATACATTTAATTTTTGTTAAAAAGCAGATTTAGTGTTTCTATTTTAATTCTAATTTGGGATAAAATGTAATTTACTATATTATTCAAACCATAGGTGTTTTTTTTAAAGGATTTAAATGTATTTCTTAAAATCTTGCCAAACATCTTGTAAATCTGTTGCAATACACAGTGATTAGCTATTTACCCATTAACTTGGAAAGTATTTAAAGCAAACTAATGTAAACAAATATCAGGCAAGGACATGAAGTAAACAACTTGACTGGATTCTTATTGGGATAAGATTGCCTTGGAAGCATATATCCTGGTGCATGGCATTTCTGATGGCAACAAGAACTTTCAAAGCTGCCAACATTTATGCAGGGAAAATATTTAAAGGCAGAAGCAAGTTGTGTGACATGCAGCCCTAATATAAGCTACAGAGTTTAACATATTCATATGCTAGCAGATTCCTGTTCCCAATCTGGTCATGAATCTAGTGTCATAAAATTTCTTACAATCACCAAAGGGCTGTGTCAGCTTTTCTCCAGTCTATCAAGCTATGTAAATTATCTATTCTTATTGTGGTCTTGCAGTTATTTAGATAACTTTCTTGCCACGTTTTAGGCAAAATGTGATCAAATTATTTAGGTTTCTTTATCATTATTAGAACGCTGTAGAGTTAGGGCCATCAACTGCCCTTTGTCAGATATTTAGAAACATGGATTAGATAGTAAAAATCATTTCCTATTCCAGCTACCTTAAATCAATTTTCTGACCTGGTTAGAGAAGATTAACTATCCTGTTCTATTCAGAGAATGCAGGAGATGCAGAGTTCAGGATTCTTACTTTGACATGAAGCATTTAACTAGATTGCTATTATAAATTGAATGGATCCCTATATTGGGCATCACTTAGCAATATATTTAAAGAAATAAAATATAAATGAAAATCTTTATATTTAAAAAACGAGGCATAATATGAATACCACTATTTGGGGAAAACATGTTTAATAGTATGGTATATCAATCCATATTACATTATGTGTTAGAGCTCTTGAAATCTCAAATTATTGCTCTGATTGAGATATTCAGCTCTTAAGTTGAAAGAGAATTTCGATATATAGTTAGATTTAAGATATGGCAGGAGATAAAGATTATTGGCAATTCCACATAGTATTTCTAGTTGCTCCAATAAACATCATACTTGTAATTCCCATTTGTCATCTCCATTAGATAGCAAACTAATTTCTTTCTAACTACTCAGTTGGGATTTAAAAACCACTATGAATAAAATTTATGAGTAGAAATGTTGGAGCAGATCTTTTTTCTATCAATGGAAACTCTTGCCTCTAAACTCTATCTTTAAATAACTTTACACTAGTTGTTAAATTGAGCAGAGAAAAAGTACCTTAATATCTTTCTTACAGCAAATGCTAAACTCTTAAAAAGTAATAAATGACAAAATTAAATTTGTTAATTCATAGACACAGATAAAAGTCTGATTAGACTTTTTCTTCTTCTCTACTGGTTATCAGGAACAGCTCATAGATTATTCTGTGTTTCAACATCAGCCCTGGTGAGGACAAAAAGGTTCAAAATGATTTTGAGTGTTTGAAAGCGAAAACAGTAATGGTTTCGAAGTGCTACAAGGCTAAAAATTTAAATTTATTTATCAAGGAGTATGCTCTATTAAATTCACTGGTATTTAACTTCTAAGTTCTATTCTTTAGGGATTGTGCTAAACGATTTCATGCAAAAGCTTTAAAGCTATGCAGACTCCAATAATATGGTACAACTTAAAAAGAAGCATGTATGCTATGCAAATGTTATCTGCTAGAAAAAATAAACAATAATCATTTGTGAGTAGAATCCCTTTGAACTGCTGAAGGAAAGTTCATGTCTGAACAGAGGAGAGGTAAACTTTTAACACAGGAAAATAGAAACCGTTGAAGTTAAGACAAGTAGAATGTACGAAGGAAAACAAGAGAAAACCCACATTTCAAATGTTATGTAGGGAAGCAATGTACTTAGAAATTTTAAAAAGTTGGGCCTACTGAAAACAGTGAAACTGAAAATGTGTCTAGGTAGTCCTCAACTTACGACCACAATTGATCCCAAAATGTATGTTGCTAAGTGAGTTTTGCCCCATTTTACACATTTTCTTGCTACAATTGTTAAGTGAATCATTGTAGTTAAGGTAGTAACATGGTTGTTGAGTGAATCTGGCTTCCCCACTGACTTTGTCAGAAGTTCACAAAACCTGATCACATGACCCCAGAAAACTGCAACCACCATAAATATGAGTCAGTTGCCAAGCATCCAAATTTTGATCAGGTGACGATGGGGATGTTGCAATGGTCATGTAACCATTTTTGAGTGCTATTGTAACTTTGAATGGTGACTAAATGAACTGTTGTAAGTCAAGGAGTATTTGTACACAATTTTTCAGACTTCCTCTAGTCAACATCATCAGAGCATTTGACTGCTACTCCCATTATTCAAAGATCCTCAATACAGGTAGTCCTCAACGTATGGCCACAATTGAACCCAATATTTCTCGTTAAGTGAGACATTTATTATTAATGTCCCATTTTATGACCTTTCTTGCCACAGTTGTTACATTAATCACTTCAGTTGATAACCTTAGGTGAATCTACTTAAGTGAATCTAGCTTCCCCATTGACCTTGTCAGAAGAGTGCAAAAGGGGATCAGATGAACTTGGGATACAGCACTAGTCATGAGCCAGTTGCCAAGCATCTGAAGTTTGATCACATGATCATGGGGATGCTTCAAAGATTGTAACTGTGAAAACATCCATAAGTCACTTGTTTCAGTGCAGTTGTAACTTTGAACAGTTGCTTAATGAACTGTTGTAAGTTGAGAACTACCTGTGTAGTCTGTCATTGCTCACTAAATTGAGAAAGGCTGAGTCACCAATGTTGGAAAGTCCATCCGTGGGAGGAAGATTTAAATCAGCTCTCAATGGTGCAGAGGTGAAGGATTTCTGGTCCGAGATGCTGGAGCCAATGTGGGGGTGAAAACTGGACCCTTGCAGCCACACCTAACAGAAAGACTCCGATCACTTCCCTCTTTGAGGGCACTCAGTAGAGGGAATGAGAGGCAGAATTTTTTTTTTTTAAAAAAGGTCTGCAAATCCTATATGCAACACTATCTCCTTAGGAAAAGGATGAAATGAACCCCGATATATTACTGATTCTAGAATTATGATCCTTGTGGAGTTTTATTTTTAAATACCCCACTTTTTATTGCAGTTCTGGACTCCGCAATTCATTTGACTAAATTATTGAATGAAACACGCCGGAAGAATGAAACGACGCGGGCAGAAAATTGTCCTGAAAACAATATGCAAAAGGTGGGCAGCTATGCGCGAAGAGCAGCCATTACGATAACAATAGTTAGAACAAAAAAAAACCCAGCTCTTGGCCACCACCCCGCCGGAGATATTGGAATCGTATATCATTTCTTCTGTCCTCGTCAGAGGGAGAGAGAGAGAGAGGGACAAAACCCGCCAGGTCCCAGTAACCAACGTCTGGGCATTGCAAGCGAGTGTGTTTAGCGCCAGCGCCGCCCCTCCCCCGTTGCGCCTTGGCGCCTCCGCTCTCCGATTGGTGGAAACGGAGACAAACCTAGGAGAGAGTCAAATAGCAACAGACCGAGGCCACGTGACGGCGCGCGCTCCCATTAGTTCGGGGCTCCCTTCCAATCAGCGGCGAGATGTCGGATTCAAATTGGGTCGGGTGCCGAGTTGCCTTCACGGCAGTCGGTTAGTGACGAGCTCTGGGGCCGGAGGGGGATTTCTCTGTGGTCGCCGCCACCGCCGCCATTCCGCTCATAATGGCTCATAAGCAGATCTATTATTCGGATAAATACTTCGACGAGAACTACGAATACCGGTATGAGAACGGGGAGGCTCGTGTTACTTCGTTTGGGGTGGGGGATGGCTGAAGTCGATCAATTTGCCTTTGCCTCAATACGTAGAAGCGAAACAACGAGCGTTTGGCCGCCTCAGAGGCTGTAACAAAAAGGAGAGCTGGGGAGCTTCAGGGATTATTTAGGAAACGCCGGGGAAAAGTGGCATCAATGCCCACCAAAATTATCTTTATACGTAGAAGCCGCCGAGGCACTGCTAAAGTACAGTAATCGCCTGTTGTTTTCATACACTCGACCTCTGAGGGAGTAACTTTTCTCCCTTTCCACCCTGAACTTTTTATCCTAACCGCAGCTCGTGGAATAATTGGCTGATCTGGGGTTAACTCTCTGGGAAACCTAATGACTGAGTGGGCGTTGGCTGCAGTAATGGTTCTTCCTTGTGCATCTTCTAGATTTGGGAAAATAGCTTGTTTGTGCATGGTGTGAATATTGAATATTGAAGACTTGTTTCTGGAACTGCAAATGTAAAGTAATATTAGATACTCCTTTGGAAGTATCTGAATGCTGCCATTGTTGATTACATAACTTCAACCGAAGCAGGATTCTAAAGAATTTTGATCACTTCCAAAAAGCAATGGATTTTTATAGAAGATTTTATTTTACTCATGATTGGGTTCATGCATATTGAGTCAAAACTAACCATTTTATGTGTGAGTTTGATATATACATTTTAAATCGTGATAGACATGTGATGCTGCCAAGAGAGCTCTCAAAGCAAGTACCAAAAACACATCTAATGACTGAAGAAGAATGGAGAAGGCTTGGTGTTCAACAAAGTCTTGGCTGGGTCCACTATATGATTCATGAACCAGGTAAAATAAGTGCAGATATTACATTTTTAGAAAATATTTCCCCTCTAGACTTCATGTTGCCTTAATATGAATGGGGAGTGTTTGCATAACCTACTGAAATGTTTATTTCATTTGTGGTCAACATTTTTCCTTTTCTGTCATTTGGGAATTGAAGGGAAAAATACAAATGTAGAGTGCCCTATGCCAATTAAGCTAAATTATATAGTTTTGGCTTTGGAGAAGTAAACTTAATTATAACATATTATATTGTGATACAAAATATTTTGAATACATTTTGTTTAGCATGCTTACATGTATTTTAATAAATGTTAAATATTTAGTTGTGATATGACTTCACAATTTGTTTTGAACATGTTGGACTACAGTCTTATGATCCATATTTGAAAGGGGATTATCCTTCCCAAGTCAGTTACAATGGCAGTGATAAAGGGGTGGGTTTAATCAGCATGATTGGCAAGTGAAAGCTTTCACAACAGGCATAAACAAATTTCTATTTTTCTCTTGCAGAACCACATATCCTTCTTTTTAGAAGACCACTTCCAAAAGGCCAACAAAAATAACTTCTCTAAATTTCTGAAATTTTATGTACAAATGTATATATGTTGGTAGTATTCAGTGAATACTTGAGAAAAATGTACAAATAAGTCATTACCTGTGCATGAGCTGTATTATTCACAGCAACAGAGCTCAGTAAAATGCAAAGTTAAGTTGGCTGCTATGATCTTGAACGCTCATTGTTAACAAGTGCCTATTTGCTCTTGTCAATTTTGTTCAATAAAGTTTACAACTTACATGTAATGTGTTGATTATACAGTCTTCAATGATCTTTGGTTTATATTAGTAATGTATCTTTCTATATCTGTTAGAGCAATTCATCCTGTTGCTTTTCAACTCCTAAAATAGGTCTGAAGAAATAAACCTGTTTTTAAAATTAAATCTCAGTATGTATTTCATGGATTTTAATTTCTTAATCTAATTTCCATACAGTATAAGAAAAGCTGTCCAAATTTTTTAACAGTTGGCTTATTTCTCAGATCCTGCCTATAGATATGATATTTCCTAATAGATCACCTAGCCATAAATACCACCTGCTGTGAAACTAAGAACATTATCTGTCTCTCAAAGAAAATGAGATTCATGGGCAAAACCAATTGACAAATTCATACTGATTTGTGGTAATAACTTGTTTCCAAAGTGCTTATGGATCAATTGCTCTGTTAACTCTAAAATCTTTACCAATATTGATGTTAGAGTAAGTCTTGCTGTTCCTGGAAATGTATTCAGTTTTTGAGAATTTCTCAAGGATAACTATTTGGCTAGACTACAGTAAATTCCTTAAATCCTCTAGAATGCAATTCATCTGACCAGAGATTTAAACTTAAATTCACATTCCATCAACTTGCTTATCAATCTCATACTTCAAGAGGCTGGAAGACAGCAGAGTAACAAGATATCCTTTAATATAGCTAATTATTATAATACTTTAATAATTAGCTATATTAAAGGATATCTTGTTACTCTCAGCTGTCTTCCAGCTGAGTATTACATTTAGAGATGGTAAACAGGACCTATATATAACAGAAATAATAGTCTGGAAATACTAAAATTGAGCAGGACTTGGGTGTGGTTATTGGCAAGATGAGTCAGCAGTATGATACACCCATGAGAAGGTAGGTAGCAGACTTGGCTTGCATTAGAATTGTGTCAAGGGTGCATGAAGTCATTCCATTTGTTACTGGTGTAATCACATCTGGAATTTCATGTATGATTTAGAGGTTTACATTTCCTGAATAATATTGATAGGTTATTGTACAGCAGGTGTGTCCAGCCCACAAGTCGCCTTGGGTCCGTTTGGAGAAGGGCGGGGTATAAATTTAATAAAATAAAATAAAGTTGGATGTGGTCCTGAATAGCTCTAAGTTTGTAAAGTTTTATAATATGTGATTTTTGTGATGTTTATATAAACTACATTACATATTTTATATGAAGCCTGAGACAAGCCAAAATGTTGGCCAACCATGCTGTAGAGCAGTGGTAGTAAACCTGGTCCCTACCGCCCACTAGTGGGTGTTCCAGCTTTCATGGTGGGCGGTAGGGGTTTTGTCCCATACTGAAGCACTTTCCTTTTTTAATTTAATTGTCTACTTTATAAATCATCATTACTGTGGAAGCTGTGGGCAGTTAGAAAATTTTACTACTAACAAATACAAAAGTGGGCGGTAGGTATAAAAAGGTTGATTACCCCTGCTGTAGAGCAAAGGTGTCAAACTCAATTCTGTTGTGGGCTGCATCAGGAGTTTGTTTGCCCTTGGAAGTCTGGGGTGGGTGTGGCCTGGTCAGGGTGGGTGGGTGTGGCTGGGCCCAGGGCGGCAGGAACCAGTCCCTCGCCATCTTGGACAGGCGAACTCTACAGTCTATCATGGGCCCGATCCGGCCTGCACGAGGTGTGTTTGACATGTCTACTGTAAAGAATTCAGAGGAGATAATGAAAATTGTATTGAGACAACATGCTTTATGAAAATAGGCTGACGGAACTTACTTTGTCTGGTTCTCCCCAGTCCCTTAGGGGAGGGGGGGAAACAAGGGAGGCATGATTTAAAACAAAAGTCACAGCAAACATGGTTGAAAACTTCCATGGCTGTAGAAACTGACCAGAAATAGATATAAGGTGCGGCTACCTGTATATTTAAATAACTTTCTAATAGAGTTAACAAGAGTGGAACAGCCTTTTGGAAATTGAGTTCTCTACCTATGGACAATTTTTAATAACTGAACAGCTATTTCTCATGGATGTTTTAGTTTTTGTGCACATCACACAGGGCTAAGCTTAGATGATCTTTATGGTCCCTTCCAACTTTACGATTCCATGATACAGTCCTACTAAAACTTCAAAGCATGAAACTTCACAAGAATGAAACTTGTGAGCAGTGCCACTTTTTCTGTGTTGTGTTTTCTCCCAGCATTTGGAATACTGATTCCCTTTTATAAACTAACCCCTAACCTTTATGTGATGTGCCTGTATTGACAGAATAATGAATTTTCACTATGGAGTCTCAGGCTCAAATAGCCATTTATCTAAAACTCATTCAACACAACTTCACACAGAATATTGAAGAGGATGAATGAGACTGTGTTAACCGCATGCCACTTTAAGCCTTCCAAATAAAATTTGAAATACACATTTAAAATACATGCAGTGCATTTAATGAGGCAACAGGTCCCCAGAATGTCTTCTGCTTAGAAAAATCAAACGTAGCTATACATGAGATCTTATACATAGTAGTATAGGCTTGCTAAATATCAAGTGTCAAATGAAAAAGCAGCTTCCCAGGGCAATTCGGATGTATAAGGTTTCGTGTGACTTAATTTTGAAACGAAAAAAGCGTTTACTGACACGAACTTCCAGAAAAATTGGAGAAGAGCGCTGTATTGTAGCCAAGGTTTTTATCACTTCCTCTCGGAGATTGCGTACCAAAAGCTCACGATGGCCTGCTCTGCCTCCAGCTAGATGCGGCTCCCCTCCCGCGGACCGCGGTGCGACTTCCTCAGGAGAACCGTCGAACACTTCCGCCTGCAAGCTTCTCTTTGCCTCTGGCGTCATGGCGACTGTCATGTGACATCTACCCCGCTGCTGATTGGCCGTTAGCCCCGAAGGCTCCGGCGTCGCTTCCAAGACGGCTTTTGTGCGCGCCAGCGGGGTTTGTGGTGGAGGGTAGGGTAGGAGTCGCCGTTAGCGAGGCATTGACCTTTGCTTTTCCCCCCGCCATGACTTCAGAACGGGGAGCGGGCAATGAGGTAAGCGGGGAAACGGCGGTCAGACTGGGTCTGCGAAGCACTAAAAATAAACACCGGCTTTTCTTTTAAATCGTCCTGGCCGTTGTTATGTAACCGGCAGCGAAAACTCCCATTCCCCCGCCCGGTACAGAAAAAGAAAAGGAAGCCTCTGCCTGAGGTTTGTTCTTGGTAAACCACGTCGCTTGCTTTAACGACGGGAGCCTCGAAGTGAAGGTGTAACATCACAGTCTGTTCAGTTCAGGTGGGGAGTCCTTCCTCCTCTGCCGAAGGAAAAGCAAATACAAGCGGAGATCTGGCGGCCTCAGCCAAAGGCCTTTAGGAAAGGCACATTTCGAGTGTGTTTTCGCAACCCATTAAATCGTAGTTAACTAACTAGCGGAAAGTCCGAAGCCAAACGAAATGCGTCACATTAAACCATAGTATGGTTATTTTCGTTTTAGTTTAAGTTATTTTAATACAAACCAGCTTGTTTGTTAACCATGACTTTTACTGGTAAAATATTCTGTGAATGTAGCAAATATACTGTAAACATTATCATTACAGGACATTGATAGATTCCATTCCCCTTTCAAGGTGGCTAAAATTAAAATGAATCTTGCCTATGGAATTGTTTTTCAATAGTGTATTTGCTCTTGCACCTAATTTCTGTTCTCTAAAGGGTTGCCATTTCTCTCCCATTTGTTCATTTTTCAAGAACTGTCATATTTTAATGCCAAAACTTCTCACAAAAAAAACTAAAGTTCAGGAGACAGGTTTTTTTCCAATAAAAGGAACATATTTTATTCACTGAATATATTTATTATCTGACTTTCAAGACTTGTCTCAGATAACATAAGGTGCCTTACAATTTGTTGTATTTGTTGTGGCCCAGCCGGTTCCGGATGGTGAGGAGTCCTATGAGTCTGCTCTGGAGGAGGAGGGCGACCTTGAGAGAGCAGAGAGCCCGACTGGTCATCAGGAGGCACCTGGGTCTTGGAGTAGTGGGGAGGATCAAGGCCAGTTTGTCCCTTGATGCTAGATTGAGAAGGGCTGAAAAAAGGAGACTTCAATTGCATCAGAAGCGAACTCAAAGGAGTTGAATTAGTCCCAGCTGCCTAATGACTGGTCCCTCCCAAGAGGGTTTAAAAGGAAGTCTTTGCTAAGAAAGTCCTTGCAGAGAACAACCTTGGATTTCTAGGTTCGTGTTGATTTTCAGGTTCGTGTTTAGTCGAGTTAGGAAGCTTCGTATCTGTTCAGAGTCATTCAGGCAAGCAGCCAAGAGAGTCAGTGGCAAACAGCCAGTCTTGTATTAGTCGGAGAAAGGGGGGCCAGAACAGTATTGTAATTTTATTTGTAAATGTAAATGATTTCAAATAATCTGAATTAAAATAAACAAAAAAGCTTCCTGAAATTGAGCTCAATACCCAGGAATTAGATAATGTGCAACAATATCATTTTCTTGATATTAATATACAAATTGTTTGCCATTGTCTTCTTCCATAATTTTAACCTAGCCTAATTGAAAATATTGACACAACTATTTAAAGGGGCAGGGAGAGAGAATGATAGGAAGTATGAAGGCTGAAATTGGACTTAATTATTTGATCTCTAAGAAACACTCCTTATGTAGCAGGTACTTTTTTTTTTACAAATTACAATGTGCAATGTGATTACAAATATAACAGATAAAAAAATTTGACCAATGCATCTACTTATGACCAAAAAATTTTTTCTGACAATAATGAACACTAAGTAACATTGGCAAAACTGCAAAAGATAGCTATCAGAAACAGATGACAGCAAGTAATGATATATAGAAGATTATTTAAAATAATATTGGTAGCCAAATTAAAACTAGATGATGCAATAGGTGATGAGTATTTCTTCTTAGTGAATATGCTTATCTGCATTACTAGCTTTTCTTCTGAGAGCAAAGTGCATCCAGGAAAAAGTATTCTCTAATTTAATTTTGCCATATTGCCTGACACTCCTAGTCAAAGAGAGTTCTTATTATTTAAGTTTATTTACATCCTTTGGTTAGCAGTGCTAAGAATATTTTGTGCATAACGTGATACATTCAAAATGAACCAAAGACAGTTATTCCACTTGGAGAAAGAACCAGCAAGTGGGCAGTTCCATATGGCCTAATAAATCATATACAAGCACATTAACGGTATATACTGTGATTTCAAAGAGAATAAACAAATTTATTTGAACAGTATGATTGGGAATGTTGTAGAAGCTTAAGATAACTGAATCTAATGTCTTGGCTCACTACATGGTATAGAATAATGGGAATTGCAAGAACAAATATTTAATATTTCACTTTGATGGAGGTGGGCTCCCCCCCACACACATACTCATACTTTGACTAATGTTGTATAGTATATGTTCTTTTCTGTTTTTAATTTGTGAATTATTTATTTCATCAAAAGGATAATTATGATTAGCTAATGGCTGAAAAAAATGTGATGTAAAGTTGCAAAATTTTCAAAATATTTAATTATTTCAATGTATTCAAATTGTCGGAAATGTAAAAATTATTCAATAAGCATACTTTAGCTTAATATTTTTGCAATCTGATTTAATGTGTACATTTCACTTTTTGATTAAATGTGCACTTGCAAGCAATCAGTATAAATTTGCCAGATTATGACTGCACTAATTGCAAAAATAAATAATTCATATTCTTGACCGAAACATTTAAGTTTCCTGCAATGTTTCTAGAAATAACCACTAGAGGGTGCACAGTGAATGGGCATTTAACTGCTAGCTAAATAACTTGTTGCAGTTTGGTTGCGACTTTATAAATGAAAGTTAATATAGAGCCAATGCAAACATACCACAGTGTATATGCATATTATAATTTTCAAACCAACCGATTGCAGGTTAAAGTCTTTTTCACTGAATGTTACAGATTATAATATACTGTGGTGTGCTAGTACAAATTGGTAGATTTTTTTAACTCCCTTAACTAGAGATGAGAAAGAGTGAGGGGCCCAAAGTCACCTGGCAACTTCTGTTCTTAAGGGAGGATTAGAATCTTGTTTCCCTACTTCCTGTCCAGCACCTTAGCTGATGATATTGTCTTCCTCTCTACATATAAAAACATGCATACATACATAGACATAGATAACATATGCTAGGACTGTGTAATAAGATGTTTCCTCTTTCACCGACTTCTATAAATTAAATCTGACATTTAAACTTGTAATGCAAGACCGTAACTGGGGTAAAAGGATAGTATGGAGATTCCTGCAAAAGAAGAGAGATTGCAGAAAGAGAGAAACTCACTAAAACCTATAGAAAGTCTTTTAACTAGCAAAGATAGAAAAATTATGTGTCTCTACTGCCTATAATATCTTTGCTGATGATTGTAATTATCAAGAGAATATACAGTTGGCATTTTAATGTCTTCATTCTTGTTTGAAGAGCAGAAGAATTGTATTTTTTCTCATGTATATGCATAACATTTTAACTGATTGTGGATAATCTGAAAGTATATGTAATCAAACCTATTTTGTAAAGCAGGGCATCAAGTTATCAGCAGAGGTCAAACCATTTGTCCCCAAATTTGCAGCAGTAACAGTGGCATGGTCAGAACCCTCAGAAGCATGTGTCTTTCCTGGATATTATACAACATGCTACCCATATGTTCAGGACCCATCAGTGAATAAGTATGTACCCTTTATGTCTCATTTTTGAGGAAACTTAACTTCTCAATATCTGGAATTTAATTTTTTAAGTTTTTTAAGTTTTAAGAAACACACTTATTTCATCAAGCCGGCCTAACATAGCCTCCGCTGGGACAAATATTAGACAGTTTTAAATGGGGGATTTTAATCTGGTTTTAGCGCAGGTTTCTGTCATTTAATAGGTTTTTTAAATTATATTTGGTACTATTTTGTATATTGTTTTAAATTCCTGTGCGCCGCCCTGGGTCCTCTCGGAGAAGGGCGGGATATAAATTAAATAAAATAAAAAAATAAAATAAAAAAGTTTGGTGAATTACATTTATTGGTTATTTATTTAAGCAATATATGTGGCTCCCCATTTCAACTATAATTCTGAATGGTATCATTAAAATGTTCCTTTAATATTTTAGACTACAGTATTTAGTGTATTTCTTATTAGACACTTCAAAGTTGATGAGTGACGTGGGGCTTTTTGTCAGCCCTAAATATCTTACTTTTATTATCTAAGAATAAGAAGAGAGTTTAAATTGAAAGAAGAGAAGATAATTAAAGACAAAAAAAACTTTGAGATACCAGCTGCTTTTTTTGTTAGATTGTTTTGCTGTTGGAATAAAATATAGCTTACCATTTAATTATTAAAGGGGAAATCTATTTATATAAAATAATTTATTTCCGAAAACATACAGATAAATGTTGATATTTTCACAACTTGTGATATTCATTATAATGTTCTGTTATATGTTGATCAGAAATCTAAACATCTAGTATTAGCATTTAGAACTGAAGTATTTTCCAGCTATCCTCTTTTCTTGGTATAGTACTGCTTGCAATTTATGGAAGAAATTCTACATCTATACATGTATTTTTGAATTTTGTGAATCAGCTTTCATTCTGTATCCCATGTCATTTTATGTTCATTTTTTCTCAAAAAATTCTTAGCAAAATAAGCCAAGTAATTTGTGACAGCTTTAGAAAGCCATGTTTTGCATTATAACAATTGTTTCATAAATTGTTTCATTTGAATACCAAACATACTATAATATAAAATAAAAACATACCTCTACAGTGGAATTATTTTCCTACTGTAAAATGTTGATATGTTTGAGTAAACCATTCTGCTAAAAATCAATATGCTTATTCTGTTTAAGACAACAGCTATATATTGAAGAAGTACCATGGGATACCTCCACCTGTCTTTCTCAGCGTGCATCTCAAAATCCTACAGGATGTACTTCTCTTGAGGAGTACGCCAATTCTCCATATTCTCTTACTGCCACACCAAGAACACATGCAGTTTCCAGCTTCCAGAGTCAGAACATTTCTAGTAAACAGGGTAGAGAGTACACCCCACCATCTTCTTTGATCAGAAAAGAATGTGCTACTTTATCCAGGGTAAGTGATAATAGCTTAGACAGCTATTTTCAGTTCTTTCTGTATTTTCACTTCTTGCTCTTCATTTCCAAAGAAGAAGTTAATATTGTTGAACACTGCCAAAATGAGTACCTGTGATCCGCATTCCGGCATGCTTTTTGATCCTTAGCTGTCATTGGATTCACAAGTAATGACTGTGATAACACAATTAGATCCACTGTTTCAGCTGTGACATTTCCTAAGACAAATTAGATGTGGTAACCCTTGTTCATGCTTTGTATTTCAATTCATCTATTACAAAGAGCATGAGAGATCAGGGGTCTCCAACCTTGGCAATTTTAAGACTTGTGGACTTCAATTCTTCGTTAGCTAAGGAATTCTGGGAGTTGAAGTCCACAAGTGTTAAAATTGCCAAGGTTGGAGATCCCTGCTATAGATAGTCCTCGACTTATAGCCAAATGTTTGGGATCAGAACTTCCATTGCAAAGCAGGGAAATTGTTAAGTGACTGGCACTCAATTTTACAATAGCCATAGTTATTAAGTAAATTACCCCAGGTTTTAAATATATCCCTCACTGACTTTGCTTGTTGGAAGTTCCCTGGGAAGGTTGCAAGTGGAGATTGATTGATTGATTGATTGATTGATTGATTGATTGATTGATTGATTGATTGATTTAATTTGTATACCGCCCTTTCTCCCATAGGGACTCAGGGCGGTGCACAGGGAAAATAAAAGATACATTTAAATACAGTCAATAGATAAATTTAAAGTTAAATTAAATAAATTTAACCGGAATTAGAATAAACTTAAGAAATCCTATTAAAATGATAGTAAAAACAAACTATGCCAGGCCGGCTGCATGAAAAAAGTAAGTCTTCAATGCTTTACGGAAGAGGCGAAGGTCCGTGGTAGTGCGAAGGTCGGGGGGCAGGTCGTTCCAGAGGACTGGACCCGCCACAGAGAAGGCCCTTCCCCTGGGAGCCGCTAGTCGCACCCTGAGGAGGCCCTCCCCCTGGGAGCGGACAGGTTGGATGGAGGTATGAGGCAGGAGGCGGTTCTGCAAATAACCAGGACCCATGCCATGGAGCGCTTTGAAGATGGTTACCAAAACCTTGAAGCGCACCCGGAAAGCCACAGGCAGCCAGTGCAGCTCGCGCAGGACAGGTGTTATATGGGAGTTTCTTGGTGCTCCCAAGATCCCCCGATAACATGACCCTGGGACACCGCAGCTATCATAAAATGCAAGAAAGTTGCCAAGCATCCGAATTTTGACTACATAACCTTGGGGATGTTCCGATGGTTATAAGTGTGTGTCCCAATCAGAAGTCACTTTTTTTTAGCATCGCCGTAACTTCAAAAAGTTGTTTAAATGAATTGTAAGTCGAGGACTACTTGCGAATAGGGTTATCCTTGAAAAAAGCCCAAAGCCTCAGTTAATACAAAATGCAGGAGCTGAACTGCAAATAATACTTGAATCATATACAGATGGATCTATATTACTGCAATTTATTTTCTTAGCAGAAACGGAGTAGTTAATATTAACCATTTTTAATGTTTAGAAGATTACCTGAGAAATCATCTTTTCTATATGAAAATGTCTGAATATTAGGATCTGAAGAAGACGCTATGTGCCTTCTTTGTCTGAAAACCAATTGTTTTCCAAGGCCGCCTTCTGCATTAATCCCAAGAAGAAATATGCTTTCTTGTCAGTATCTTTTCTTTGGGCGTAACTTGTATTTTTCCTTCAATATTCATTTTTTTGCTTGTTTTATTTTAATAACTGTTGAATAGTTTAATAAATGTAAATAATTTAAGTGGAATAAACAGGGAAATAATTTAGAAAAATCAACTTGAAATATGTATTGTTTTTCTGTATTTTGTACAGAGACAACTGAAAAATAATGAAGCTAGACTGGAGGATAAAAGGACTAATAGAAGTGATTTTACCTGCAGATCAACAGAAAATTCAGCTTATATTCCTCTGCATAGCAGGAATCCTATTAAATCTGGTACACTGACTCACATGATTGAAAAAAAAGAGGCCAGAATACACAGTGAGATGATTTTTAGATTACATATATTATTAAACAATATATTTAAAGATTGTTAAAATGCAGCACTTTCCCATCCACACAGAGAAATTATTCTGAAAATGTTCTCTCTATTGAAATGAAATTCCTATAGAAGTCTTAGAGAGAGAAAAATCAGATTTTGAATATAGCTGAAATAGGGCATAGTTGTGTGCATCTACAAATTTGACATTTAAATCAAATGGGAGGGGAATAAAGGGAAACAACCTAATTAGAACTGAGCATGCTTAGTGCGAATATAATCATTGGCTTGCTTAGCTGGGGAAAGAGATGAAAATCAAGATAGTATACAGGGTGGTAGAATGCAGCAGCTTGAGTCTTTTAACAGAATAATTTGTTTCAGGATTTGGCCTAAATATAATAACTTTAAAATAGTAAACTGATTATGGCTATTGAAAAAGGTAACCATTAGTGTTTACATTTTGTTTTAAATTAGATAGGCCTTTTAAAGTTATGAATGGGAAGTTCAAGCAAATTCCAAACGCTGAGCATCTACCAGAACCTGCCTTTGAAATGACCTTGTCAGATTTCCCAAAACTCCAAGACCTAGAAAGTAACAATCTCCTGGATCTTCAAAAGCATGCATGGGGGCCAGTGGGCTCAGCAGAAGGAGATAAGCTGCCTCTGACACCTCCAGGAAAACTTGCAATTTCAAACATAACCAAAGAGGTTAGCCACTGGATAGTGTTTGAGATGTTGAACATAGAGGTGTTGATACAAAACTATTTGCTGATCAGTACAACTGCCAATCTCTATTAAGGAAAAATGAATAGAAATATATCTCCCATCAATAATGTCAATTCCGTTGTATGTTAGAGAAAATTTTGAACTGAATTCTTAGTTATCAAAAATGTTCCTCTAAGTCTTCTTAAAATGACCTGATCATTTTATATATTATGTATAAAATATCCTTTCTGGAGGGGGAAGCAAAAACTTAGTTTGATTTATATTTATAAAGAGAAACAGTTGGGTTGGCAACTAAAAATCAATTTTTCTTTACACTTGTGAATATAATAATTTTTCTATGGGTTGGTTTATTCCGCTCTGTAATAATTTTGTAGTTGTCTCACAGTGAGATCAATGCATTGAATGCATTCCTATAGCTTAAAAAACCCTGTATGTATTTATGTATTTATAGTTGTATTTGATTTTCAGTGACTCTTATAATTTATAATTGAACGTAACTAAATATGGATTTTCCATTGTACATAAATTATATACTGGATCCTGAAGAATTCCTTCAATGAAGCAAGATGTTTCTGCAACAACTGAAGCTATTCTGGAGCAGTTTTTATTTTATTTTATTATGAACTATTTAATTTATTATGGTGATGCTTTACTTTCTGATTGACTCTGAGTAGAGGTGCATGTGATAAATTATTTTTAAATTGCACTAAGTTGCACATATTTTCAACTAAAGGTGTTAATATTTACTATAGGGTGAAGTGTGTCGGAAAAAGCATTTCACAACAAGACCTTTAAGTTCTTCATCAGATCCCGGAGGTAAGCACTATCCAGCATAATATAACTTGGCTTCATGTTGATGCTGTATCCTGTTACTTTAGAATTTAAAGCATTAATTCACATTCCAGTTCGTACTTTATAAATACATGTGCTTTAATCTTTTCTTTTTGACGATAAAATATGTAATTAGTCTGTTTCAACATATACAATAATAACTGAGGATCTCCCGTTTTCATGTAACAGATAAAATAGAAATCATGATTCCATATGAGGTCAATTCTTAGTTTACTTTGATATTACCGTATTTTCGGCATATAAGACGCACCGGACTATAAGACACATCTAGATTTTACAGGAGGGAAACAAGGAAAAAAGTATTTTGAACCAAATGGTGTGGTAATATATTATTTAATAAAATATCAGTATAGCAGAATAATGTTTACAACAACATATACTTTTTATAACTCTTCAACTCTGGCACTTGAAGTGCACAAGTCTTAAAACTGTACCTCTAACCCTTTAAAAAAAACCATAAAAAACCTTTATTTTTTAAAGCATTTTGCACCCAGGGAAAGTCGGAACAAGGCATGCCAGCCACACATCACCTCCACTGACTTTGAAGTCTTTCTCTTGCGCCGGTGGTCGCCCCTTCACATGCAGTTGAGGAAAGGGAGAGAGAGGGGAGCTGCAGCAGGAAAGGAGCCTCTGGTGGCCCCAGCATCAGAAGCAGTGGTGGCTGGAGCACAACCCCGGGCTGGCAGCTCCGGCTCTACCTTCCCTGAGCATGTCCTGTTACTGCTGGCACCGGCGGGGCTTTTGCCATCGCTGCTACTCTTGATTCGCGGCAGCAGCAGGAACAGCAGTGATGGCAAGAGTCTCACCACCCAGCTGCAACCACCACGGGACATGCTCGGAGAAGGGAGAGCCGGAGCTGGCTGCCCAGGGTTGCGCTCCAGCCGCTGGCAGCGGCGAATCTGCTGCTGCTGCAGCCACCAGAGACTCCTTCCCTGCCACCGCACTCATGGGAAAGGAGGAAAGGGCGCCCGACTCCACAAAATGGGCAGGAGAGACGAGGAGCAACAGCTGCTGCAAATTTGGAGGCGGGGGGGGGGGGCGGGCAGAGGGACTGGTTTATGCTGGCGATCATCCTGGCCATCACCGTCGCCAAGTTGGAGGTGACCTTTAGGATGAAGGGGAATAAGTCAGAGACTTTCCAGCCTTCCCTGCCCCCTCCTTTCACACCCGGGCTCTCTGGTTTGCAAGTAAAGAAAGAAATATGCAGGAACTGAATCCCCTTTCCACCCGCTGTCCCTCCAAAAATCAGGACTGATTGGATTGGTGTGTGTATTGTCTTTGCCTGTGGGCGAGCGGGCAGAAAGGAGATTCAGCTCCTGCACATTCTCCTGCAGCTCCCCCCCTCCTCCTTCACAGACTTGCCTTCTCTCCTGGCCAGATCTGTTTCAGGCAGCAGATCTGGCCAGAAAAAAAGAGAAGGTGAGTCTGCGGAGGAGGGGAAGGGTGCACGGCTCTTTCCACGATCACTTTTCAGGCAGCGGCTCCTGAGGGGGCCAAGCCTTCCCTGCTCGCAATGTCTTCACCCCGAGGGCATCGCTGACAGCTGCTTCTCATGGCTCGGGAGGTCCACATTCTCCTTACTGCTGCTGCTCAGCCTCCTCAGTGTGCAGAGGCAGAAGAAGGAGGAGACCATGACACAGTTTTCCTTCGCTGCCTGCATGCTCCAGGAAACCAGCAGCAAAGCTGCCAATCAGCCGGCTGCCTCTGATCTGCCTGCCCTGTTCCCATGCCCAGCTCCTGCGCCCTCGCCGGACCAATGCATGGACCAGGTGGGCGGAGCTATTTGGAGTATAAGACGCACCCAGATTTTCGCCCTCTTTTTGGGGGGGAACGGTGTGTCTTATACTCCGAAAAATACAGTAGTTTAATAATACATTGTGTCCTCAGTTCCTCCGGCAAGAAAATAACCAAACTCAGAGAGCATCAAAGACCTCTGTTTTCAACTCTTAGTTTACTTTGGTATTAATTTGAATAAAATATTCTGTCTGTTCTCAGTTCCTCAGGCAAAACCAGGCCTTTTCACCGAAATACCCTTATCTTGGGCCACTGTGCTTTCCCAAACTCCCAAAAAAGTTGTTCCAGTTCCAGCTTCAATTCTGGCAAGCAATGATTCTGGAAGTAAAAAAATAGATAATGCTCCTGAGGATTACAAGGTATGAAGATCAGTTTCCAAGCGCTTTCACTGCTTTATAATTAATCAGAACTTTAGTGAACCTGCAGTATAAAATATTTAAATGCATGGATTTGTAACAGGAAGAATGATAATTGTGATAAAAATAAAAACACATGGATAGTATTCTTGCCTTGCATTAATAAAATCTATTTCTCTAGAATATTTTTAATACAAGTGGTATAAAAATGAATATATGAGATTAAGTAAACCATGTTTTTCTTTCATTTTCTGTGCATACTGACTCTCCTGATCAACGTTCATTGATTTTCGCTACATACCTCTTCTTCTATTTATTTTTATTATTTTATCTACGTTTATTTACTTAAAAGATTTATATGGCCACCCATCTTAAATGTCTCTGGGCAACTCACAATAACAATAAACCAATAAATAAAAGGATCACACTCTACAATACAGTCTTGGCTTCGTTTTCTATCTCTCCTAAGAAATATTTACTTCTACTTATACAGCAATCAGAAAGAAGAGAAAATGCAAGTAATCTTGAAGAAACGGCAAATAAGAAGAAGAAAAAGAAGAAGAAAAAGAAAGCAAGACCATGCAGTGAAGTAGAGAAACTTCCTATCCAGAGGGTTTTAGTTCAAGACCCCCCAAGAATTCAGGTGCTAAAGCTAATTATCTGACTCAAATAATTATTATATGTGTTTGTGAAGGAATTATAGCACAGTATAATTTAAAGAAATAAAAAATAATTATAATTTAGGCTTCACATGACAATCAAAAATCATATAAATTTTGTTTTATGTAGAATAAAAAATAAGTCTAAATTCCAGGCTTTAGTATAAATTTCTTCCCTTAATTATTTAAAATGTTTGGTCCTTTTTAAAAATAAAGTTTTGCCCTTTTTGTTTTACTTTTTAATGCCATGTGCGATAATGATAGTACATGTGGAGAAAATCACAAACTTCTTATAAAAGTTACACATTCTACTACTAAGTAGAAAATACTTTTAAGGGATAAACTCATGTAGTGTATAATAATTCTCTTTAAGTTTATAACTTGGATTAGTACTGTTTCCACTAAAAACTTTATAATATCTTCCACAACATTAGGGATTTGTTTTCCTCCATGAATGTGAAATAAACAAGTACAGAGACACATACACACAGTAAAAGTAGAGGACACAAGAGAATGGCTTTGCTTGATGCCCTTAGCTTAGTAAAACCCACTGAAAATTCATCTTACAGTGTAACTGTAAATATTACATTATAAATAGATTGCTTTATCACTTGCTTCAACTGATTTCAACTGCACATTCTTAAATCTCTTTTGAGAGGGATGACACATATGTTTAATAAATAAATAATGGTGGCTAGTTCATGTGCTTTTGTATTTATATTCTTCTTTAGAGTTAAAAAATTTCAAGTATATTATCCTTCATAATTTATCACAAGACTATTGAAAATATATGTTCCATATTCCTTTAGTTACTAAACCAATATGCTTACTAGATATATGAAAGATGTGTGATGCAATCCTGAAAATTCAGAATCGGAAATTGGAGAGTCTTAGTAATTACGTCAACTTAATTAATTATGTCATCAAAATTAGAAATATTGTTTCTTTACATAAGATAGATGCCACTTGTCTTTTTAATCACTTCACATAAAAAGAAGGAAAAATCCTCAGAACCTAGAAGGTGGCATAATACTAATACTATAATGAGAGAGAGGGAAAAGGAAGGCTTGCTTCTGGGAATAGTGTAATGGTTAAACCAGAGCTAAATAATCTTTGGAGGCCAATGCCACTGTAGGATGGAACTGTATCATTCACATGAATAGTCCTTTGATCTTCAGTTTGAGCTTCAATGGAGGTATTTTGGAGTTTTTCTGTCTTGTGTGTGTTACACATTTTCATTTGCAGAATGATTAGAAAAGGCTGTGTTTCCTTGAGAAAGAAAATCCAAGTGGCTTCTATCCTGGTGATATTCAGGGAGCTATTAGGCCCAGCTGTCTACCAAAACTTAGGGCAGATCAATGGCCGAGCTTCTTTTAGATCAGGGGTCCCCAACCTTTGCAACTTTAAGTCTGAAGGACTTCAACTCCCAGACATTCTGGGAGCTGAAGTCCTTCAGACTTAAAGTTGCAAAGGTTGGAGACCCCTGTTTTAGATGAGTCTTTTTATATGTGATTTTCTTTGGGGGGTGGGAGTTGGTAGTGTTCTTGCTTTAATTGTAAGTCATTTAAAAATCTCAGGAGTTAGACAGTCTTTAAATTGTATTTGTAAATAAATAAATTGTTTCCTACCCAGATCTACTCAAACAATCTACTTTGATTTACGTAGGATGTTGAAGAATTCCCAGATTTAGCAGCTGCTTTTGACAGAAAACATAAACAGGCAACTGAAAATATTCCTTCTTTAACACCTATTATTGAGAAGACTAAAGTAAGAATTATTATTTCTCTATTTTCACTTTTAAATGAGTATTCATTATTTTTATTTTTATGTATATTTGTTTTATCATAAAAGGTAAAATATAAAACAAAAAAACAAATGAAACAAAACAAAAACATATGTCCAGTACTAATAACAAAAAAAGAAAAAAAATGGCATACAAAAAAAGAAAGAAAAGGGTGATTCAGTGTTAAGTAAATTTAACATCATTTTTTTTAATGACGAGTTTATTCCTTTCATTTCAAATTTCGGTCCTGAGCACTTTGCTCAAGTCTATTAAATATCATGAAAAATAAATGCCGTGGACTTCATTTATCAGTCCAATAATAAATGATATCAGTCATAATAAAGGAATTTGGAATAAAAATAAGAGGAAGATACACTGTCAGAAATTTCCTTTGTCTCCACCAGTTCTCCTGCAATCCAATGAACAGGAAGGTGACATGATACAAAATATCAATATCACCTAACTTAATCAGAATTCTTGAACTCGGCAAACACTCCCCATAGGGTTTCTTAGAAAATAAAAATAATAGAGAGCTACAGCATTAAAAAATAATCTTGGAAAAATATCCTTGCTGGTTTGCATTTTCATAAAAGGGTGTCTTGCTAGTTTTTATGGTTGGCAATTTTTGTGAATAGGTAAGTGCCCATGAAAGGTATTTTATGAAACATACATCTTACTACACTGATGAATAACCTTTTCAGCACTGAGTGCCGAAACTGGAGCATGTGCATGCACGCATGCATATATGCATGGCGGTCAGCTGCTCTTCTAGGTTCCATCATGCACATGCTTGCCAGACAGCTGGTCCATCTGCACCGGCAAGGTGCTCTCTTCCGGTTTCCGGCATGTGCATGCATGCCAGTGTGAAGACTAGCTGGCCAGCGCGCATGCGCGAGCCAGAACTCTGAAAAGCAGCTGGTGATGGCACGCATGCCCACAGAGAGGGCTCTGTGTGCCACCTCTGGCACGCATGCCCATGGGATTGCCATCACGGCATTATGGTCTCAAAACTGCTTCATGGCTCCCAATGTATTAAGAATAGCTGCTCTACACACATTAGAAAAGCTTTAGAAATTGCTTGGACGCAAAGTTGTTTGTTGATGACAACATCCCCATACATGCACAATGGGATGGACAATCTTATCACATATGGCACAGAGAGAGATGTGAAACTAAAGAACTGCAGCAGGAATATCACTGGAATCCAAACATGTCCTCATAATTTTGGAGTTAGTAACTAGAATCCCGTTAACACATTAAGTGTTATGGCTGTTACCGCATAAGAACTTAGATCAGTAAATTAGAATTTACAAGTATTCCTTGTTTTGTAGCCAGCAACTTAGTCATTAAGCAGTGTGGTTACTAAGTGAAACAGCAACAATATGTATGTTCTTACTTCAGCTTTCCTCTACTTTATAGACTTGCAAAGGTTGTAAATAAAAGGACTGGTTGCAAAGTTTCTTTTTCATCACCCTTGTATCTACAAACCTTTGTGAAACAAGTCAATTGCTAAATAAGGACTACTTATATTTAGATTACTGAACTGAGTAGTTTTTCACCCTTCATAGCTTTTTCATTGTATTTGTTTTCCAAGGTAATCACAAAGCTCTCATTTGAGTCTCATGACCGTTCTCCTCCAAAGGAATTAATACCTATGCCAGATGTATTATCAACAAGAAAAACAGGCAAACAGGATTCACCGGCTCCAATAGAAAAAAAGAAAATGCAGGTAAATTTGTTCTTTCTGTGTTACACTAACTTGCTTGTGAGTTATACAAATATTGCTGGGTAGGTATGCTCACATTTTATTTCTTAGGTAAAGTTTGGAATGGGAGAAAATCTGTGGGTTTTTGTTTTTGTTTTGCATTTCTTTACAGGATACTCTGCCATCTAAGAAAAATAGAAAAAAGAGTCAGATTCCTGTGCAGCTTGATTTAGGGGGTATGCTGGCAGTTTTGGAAGAAAAACAGCACGCAGAAAAATTAAAGCAATCATTTAAACCTCTGGTGCTTTCAGGTATGCTTTTGATACTGTTTCTCTAGATGATGACATTCAAATTTATCACTCTTTTTCTATTTTGTATTTCATATCTTCTAAGGTGAGGTAATTATTGAAAGACTTCAATAGAAGGAATAGAAAGAAAGAATTCAGAGAAAGGATATTATTTTATTATCTGTCCATAGCAATGTGAAGTCAAAGCTACCAGTTCTTTAGCTGGTATTGACTGTCATATGCATCAAGTTATTTCATGTCATGCTTTTTCTTACCAATATTTTGTCCTTGTTTTTATTACATTATTTCAATATATGCATAAGTTTCAATTTTTAATTTGCATCAATGCTTGTTCTTGGCTGTATTTTATGTAATCAGACAATGCGTGTTTTTCTTCTTCAATAGTTTGTTTGATTTGAAGTAAACCTCTTCCTCCATTATGTGGGGCAGGTATAATATATCAAAACCACTATGGGGATATAGTGCATAGCTTTAATATTTTTCAGCTTAAATGGTCCACTTTTATATCATAGGTAAGGTCCAAGTATAGATGGCTTTGATAGTATTTCCACCATTCAAATAATAATAAATTATGATTATCATGATTTGTGGGTAATCTACCATTAGATCGACAGTCTTAAACACTGGATGGATATGAAAGATAAAGCAGACTGTTCCACAAAGGTTTATGGGAGCAGCCTGAATATATCATATATATACCACATTACAATAAGTGTGGTCAGACTTTGTTATAGATCTGAAATGCAAGGTGGTAATAACTTCACTGAATTTCAGTGAAGTATCATGACTTCATAAATGTAATTTAAACATTTAGTGTTAAGCACCAAACTGGTTTATTTGCAATAATAAGGTAAGATGAAGGTGCAAGAGAGAGAACAAACCATAGTATTTTATCATTAAAAAAATAGCAGTGATATAAACAACTCATTACTTTTAGCTAAAATTAGTAGGAACAGGGCGGAAGAAATTGGCAGCAATTTACTCTTCTAAAACTACCATATTCCCAAGAGAAGGGCTGTCTAATGTATTGCTACATAAAGAAAGGAGTAAAGTTCTGTTATACATTCTTAAGTTCATGTGATGAGTTCACTGCTAAACCTGAATTACACTCAAATGTAAGTAATGGCTTCAGATTTAAAGCCTCCATCAGATTATATTTATATATTTATATTTGTTTCAGTTGGTAGTGGAGTAACATTGTCCACAAAGGAATCTCCCAGAATGCCAAAAACGTCGCCGTCAATTCAGAAAAATACTCCACATAATCCCTTGGATTCTAGTTCTCCATTGGTCAAGAAGGGGAAGCAGAGAGAAGTCCCAAAGCCAAAGAAGCCAACATCACTAAAAAAGGTACATTCACCTAACCACTCCAAGTACAGTATAGCGTAACTGTTGCTTCTTTGCCCTACCAACATTTCTCAACCGTGATTACTTGAATATGTGTGAGCTTCAGCTCCCAGAATTCCCTAGGCTGGCTGGAGAATTCTGGCAATTGATGTTGACATGTCTTAAAGCTACCATAGTTGGGAAACACTCTTATAGATGCTTCAGCCTTCTTTAATATTTAATACATATGAAATTCTTCAAACTGTTGTTCGCCCCCAATGGCCAGTGTTGGACTTATCTGGCTGAACCGGGGTGCCAGAAACCACAGCCACTCGGTCTTGGACAGGTTGAGCTTGAGTTTGTTACTACCCATCCAGATCCGTACGGCATCCAGACACCGGGACAGCACCTCGACAGCATCGTTGGGGTGGTTTGGGGTGGATATGTACAACTGAGTGTCATCAGCGTACAGATGGTATTCCACCCCAAAACCACGGATGATCTCACCCAGCGGCTTCATGTAGGTGTTAAACAGGAGTGGCGAGAGGACCGACCCCTGAGGAACCCCACATGTGAGGGGCCTCGGGGACGACCTCTGCCCTCCTGCCAACACCCATTGCGACCGACCAGAGAGGTAGGACAAGAACCACCATAGAACGGTGCCTCTCAGCCCCAACCCCCCCAATCGGTGCAATAAGATACCATGGTCGATGGTATCAAAAGCCGCTTCTCCTTGTTAGGACCCAGGGCGGACAAGGATAGAGGAACAACCTCTATCCCGTGCCCTCCAGAGATCATCCACCAACGCGACCAATGCCATCTTGGTGCTGTGACCGGGCCGGAAGCCGGACTGGCGCGGGTCTAGATAATCAACTTCCTCTAGATGTCGGGGAAACTGTCTTCTCTTTTTTGTAATTGAAGGAATTTAAGGGCATTTAAACTAATACCTGTTTTTTTCAGTCTGTAAAGACCAAGGTCTTTTGATGCATGTTACCACATTGTAATCTACATAAGACATATAAAATAGTACTGAAAGTTCATTAAGAATACACAGTAGTAGTAAAAAAAGCAGGAGAGATTTTAGGTTTTTTTTTAAAAAAAAATGAGGCTCCAAAAAAGAAGTATTAACCAAGCCATGATAGCTTAGTACAAAATGTTAATGAAGTATTAGAAGAAAGACTAGCTTTGAAAAAATTGAATGAGGCTTGCTTAGTGCCTGCTCAAAATCAAATCAAATCCAAATACTACTCTTTCTGGATATTAATGCACATAGAAGTCTGCATAAGTCATTCTTTTCTGCATTCTGTAAGATTTCATTCACAACTTGAGCTTAGATTCCTGTTTCTTTCTTCCCAGTTAGTCATGGCTCCCAAGAAAATTCCACAGAAGGAGAAGGGAAAAACGTCTAGCCAATTTCTCCCATGCTTCTTAGCTGCCAAGAGAGAGGTGTTGTTCTTCCTCAGGGATTTGGACAAGTTACCCTCTAGATTTTTGGCCCATGGTGGGTCAACATGAATACAATATGACCTACTGGGACTCTCTTAAAAGCCTACATTACTAAAGGCATTCATTTCAACCCATCCCATTGAGACATGGAACAGGAATTCAGTATTTTCACATATTTAAAATCTACTCACTTGCCTTACTACCTTTCTTGGAAAGTCAGACAAAAAGGATCTTAAAGTAGTTAAATTTTGGCTGCCAACATTTCAGGAACCAGTTAACCTTATTTAGAGAGAGCCTAATGCAAGTATTTTATTTTTAAGATTATTTTGAAGGAGAGAGAACAGCGAAAACAGCAACATGTTTTAGAACAGATGGCTACACCGAAGAAAGCTGATGCTGTTGAGTGGAATGCAGAATCTGTTCCTGATGACGAGCAATTTTATAAAGCCCCCAGAGAAGGTGCAGAGTTGATGGACAACCAGTCAGTTCCAGGTGCTTGTAGGGAATGGGTTTTTTTGTAATGTGTTAATGAATAATTGGTTTGGCTTATTTGTGATACAGCTGCTTCTGCATGTAAGCCTAGACATTGCTTTTTCCTACAGTGTGCACAAAAAAATCTTGTTTAAAAATTCTCATCTTCCTTTTGCAGATATAATTGCCACCTTTGAGCCTTTTGTAGATAGTTAAAACCTGCAATGGACAAGGTTGGTCTTTATTACACCAGGCTTATATCTTAAATTGGCATCTAGGATTGCCAGGTTTTCTACATGCAAAAGGCACCGTTCAATTTAAAACAGGAACAGTAAAGAATTAGCTTCTCGTATAACTTAAAGGACTTGAAAATGCGAAGAAGAGATAGTATTTCTGTTTTACGCTTTAATCAAATTTTTAATGAAATATAATGATAACGATAACATAGTTACATTTAAAATTAGTTATACATTTAAAATCTATACCTATACACGCATATATAGAGAGATATCATATTGTATACATTTAGTATAGGTGCATATATCACTTATTCTTCATTCTCAAGCAATACATAAAGTTTAACAATAAATTAAATATAAAATGCAATGAGAGCATAGAAAGTTTGGGCTTCATTACGGCCATTTAGTCGAGGATTACCTGTAGTTAAAAATATGAAACATCTTCCCTTTGAAGGATGATGATGTGATTATTTTAGATGTTAACTATTTGCTTTACGTACAAAGATTACTTAAACTTTAAATAGAAATATGTAAGATGTCCTGTTCTATGGTTTTCCTTTCTGTAATCTCTCCTCCTTATGTGGTCTGTCACTTTTCATGCCAGTTTCAATTTAATAATTCCTTAAATTAGTCAATAATACTTCTAAGGCTACTGATCTATTAAGAAAAAAAAATAACCATTTGTGTAATCTCCTTTTACTTAGAAGTTGTAAAAGAAGTTGCAGAGTACCCGGTACTTCTGACGCAGAGTAATTCAGAAGTGGACTTGAAATTCACAGAATCTAGTGACTCCATGGAAAACTCCATTGCTCCATCACAGTTGAAATCCAACTTTCCCAAAATCCATAGCCGGAGATTTAGAGAGTAAGTGCATTGGTATCAGTCATTCAACCATTGCTTCTGTTATAGGCCTTGGAGGTCTGTGAAGCGAGATGCCTGTAAGAATTTTCAAATTGGATACAATATGAAGATACCATTTCTTATTCTCCCCAACGTAACGTGAGTAAAGTGAATATTTGAATGGAAGCTCTACTCATACTGATCTGAAATGTTAGTACAGCTTCCCATGCAGTGCACAATTATGTTTTTTTCACACTCATGTTCAAACAAGTAATTGTGACTTGAGATTTCCAGCTGAACCTCTGAAGATCAGAAAGGGATGGAGCTGCCTCTATAGCCCTCTTCTGCATCCAATTTGACTTCCTCCATGTGTTCAGTTACATGCTGGATTAGTAAAATACTGGAATGACCTTAATTGTAAGCAAATTACATTTTAGGGGGGAATGGTAGATTTGCATTTTTGAATAAGCTTGACCACTGGTTCACCAAAGAAGAAATTGACATTTTTGAATTGTCTTACCCCCTTATATATTCTGTTTGGTTCAGGTGATGTTAATTAGGTGTCAGTTTGGTTCAGCCCCTGATATAAGTAGGGACAAATATCTTCCATCTTGACTTGTGACAGATAATAATCCATAGCTTGTCCAAAGACATTCCCTAATGCTATCCTTCCATCTAATTGGTAATTTTTCCTTTTTCTGCTTTCTTCAGTGTTGCCAAATGTAGGGATTTTTTCCTCGTCCCTAGTCCACATACCAATTGTCCAAAGTATTGCTGATCATTGTTTCAAGGGAGACATTAGACTTTGTTTAGTCCAAAGCTGTTTGGGTTTTTTTTGTAGTCCACAGCATTCTTAATATTGTCTCCAAATCTGAAATCCTCATTCTTTCATTCTACCTTAATATCCAGGATTAATTGCTCTACATTTCTGCTGGGGGAAAAAAACATATATATCTTTATTCTTTGTGATGTCAATTTGCTATTGCCATCCTGCTAGGGTTAATCTATGCTTTATTTCTGTAGTATACTGTCCATCTTTATTCTTGACCCTAAACTCCAAAATTACTCCCCACCTTCAGTTCTTTCAAATTTTAGTTGTATGTTGACAATGCATACTTACTATATTTTTTTCTTATTACATTAACCCATTTTTTTCACTTCTCATTTATTTTCCAATGTTATTTTGAGTCCAGAACAAGCCACCACATTCTGGACGTTCCACAAAATAATTTTAGCTCAGGAACAATTTGATAGAACTGAAATGAGAAATATTTTAGTTATTCCAGTTTTCAAGCAAAATAAAATCTGGAAGGGGTTAGAAGGATGTTGTGTTGCCTCTCTATTTAGTAATGTATCCTTGTAAAGTCTCCCTACTTTCGGCAAACAAAGTCAGCATTTTATGCACATATCAAATTTTCAAACTTCCAGGTTTGTTTCCAACTGTCTAGCCTTTCTGTTCCTATATAGATAGTCTGTATGATTTAAATAGAGCAATGTGTATGCCTTTCATACTTGCTTCCCAATTCTGAACAACTATCTTTTCCACATGTAGTTCTTGCAGTGGCTTCTTGGTCATTGTAAAGGTTCATCTGAGAAATAATTGGATGTTCTGGTATAACTAACCTGTTTCCCCGAAAATAAGACCTATCCTGAAAATAAGACGTTTTATATGTGCACATGATATAAGCCCTAAACACCCCCCCCCCCAAAAAAAAAATAAGCCCTACGGAGCCAGCTGGCTGCCCATTCCATCTGGTTGCTTGCAGTGCTGTATCCATGAGGCAAGGGTCAGTGGGCGTGGAGCCGCTTCATGTAACTTGCAAAGACTTACCTCAGGGCTTCCACAGCCAGGCCATCCACACACTAACACTTGCCACATGGTGGCAGCACCAACAGCCATGTGCATGCAGGCCTACTTTTTCTGCTTGCTCATGGCCGCAAGGGAGCAGGAGGCCAAGTGATGTGCTGGTGTTGGTGTCGCAGCCAGAAGGTGAGGTATGTGTCCAGGCATGGATGGCCTGGCTGTGGGGGCCCTGAGGTAAGTCAGTATGGGGCATTTGGAGCAGCTCTATCCCCTGCCTTGCCTCATGGTCACAAGCACCGGTGTGTTGCTCAGCCTCCTGCTCCATTGTGACCACGAGCAAACAGAAAAAGTGGGACAGTGGCCACACAGGATCTTGCTGGATAGGGCTGCTGGAGCCACCTCTGCAAGGTGAGGCAGGTGTCAGGGCATGGATGGCCTGGCTGCAAGGGCCCTGAGGCAAACTGGTGCAGGGCATGTGAGGCAGTTCCACCCCCTGCCTCATAACTGCAGCCCTAGCGTACCACACAGCCTCCCCCCCCCCTCCACGAGCAAGCACAAAAAGTTTCCTATACATGGAAAAAAAAGTCCACACGTGTTTTGTGACAGCGGCTGACTACATCCAGACAGAGGGTGCTGGGTACGTATATCTTGGACCCCTTCCATGCTGGGCAGTTCTGTTGTGTGAGTGTGCGTTAGTTTTCACAGAACCACAGATCTGCTGAAACTGCGGCTTGTATGAACTTCCCCTGAAAATAAGCCTTAGTGCTTATTTAGGGACCCAAAAGAAAATAAGACCTCGTCTTATTTTCGTGGAAACACAGTATTATATGTTGTACATTCTGGCAAAACTTATAGTCATAGCTGTACTGTGATGAAGCAAGATATCTTAAATTATCTAATTAACTTTACCATCTGTCCCATTTTAGCTAGTTGAACTCATTAAGAAAGTGATTCAGTTATTTTGTATGCAATTATATTTTCCAATTTCTGGGCCTCATAGTGTTGTTCTGTATATGAAGTAAACCTCTTAGTACCTTATCTGTTTTTTCTGTAGCCTTAAACAATTCAGTAGGAATTTCATCTATGTCTGATGCTATTCCTTTTGACAGCTGGTTTAATGTCTCTTGTCCTTCACTTCTAGGGAAGTCAGTTCCTGAATATATTCCTCTGCAAGAAATGTTTCTATTATTCTGCAATCCTGTTTGTAAAAAATATTTGAGTATTATCTTTCCAACTTCTATTAACTTCATTTGCTTCCATGTTTCTTCCTAAGATGCCCTAACTCAGTGGTCGGCAAACCGCGGCTCGCAAGCCGCATGCGGCTCTTTGGGCCCTTGAATGTGACTCTTCAGTCGCTCTCTGATTCCCTCCCTTCCTCCCTCTCTCTCTCTCTCTCGCTCTGTGCCTCTCTCTGTCTGCCTGTCACTGTCTCTGTCCACAGAATACCGTGTGAAGCAGCGGCGAGTCTGCTCTGCCAGCAAAGCCATCCGCGAGGTCTCCCTCGTGTTCCTCGCCTTTCCCGATGGCTTCTGGAGTGATCAGGGGCCATACAGAAACTCGCCGCTTTTCCACACCGTGGAAAAGATAGGCGCGTGCAGGTCCTGCGGAATTACAGCGCAAATTCCCACTGCTACAAACTCTCCGAGACTGTAATTGGGCGGGGCATGCGCACGCCTATCTTTTCCACGGCGTGGAAAAGCGGCAAGTCTGCGCGGCTGCTGATGGTTCCCTCCTTCCCCTCTGTCTCTGTGCCCTCTGTGTATCTGTCAGACTCTGATTCCCTCCGTTCGTCTCTCTCTCGCTGTGCCTCTCTCTGTCTGTCACTGTCTCTGTCCACAAAATACTGCGTGGAGGAGCGGCGGGCTTTGTGGTGACGGCGAGGCCATCCGTGGGGTGCGTGTGTCCCCTTCACGTTCCTCATCTCCCCGGATGCCCTCCGGAACCATCAGCAGCCGCGCAGACTTGCCTCTTTTCCACGCTGAGGAAAAGATAGGTGCGTGCACGTCCCGTGGAATTACAGCGCAAGTTTCCACCGCTACAAACTCTCTGAGACTGTAATTGGGCGGGGCATACGCGCGCCTATCTTTTCCACGGCGAGGAAAAGAGGCAAGTCTGCGTGGCTGCTGATGGTTCCGGAGGGCATCTGGGGAGATGAGGAACGTGAAGGGGACACACACACCCCGCGGATGGCCTCGCCGTCACCACAAAGCCCGCCGCTCCTCCACGCAGTATTTTGTGGACAGAGACAGTGACAGACAGAGAGGCACAGCAAGAGAGAGACACGGACGGTGGGAATCAGAGTCTGACAGATACACAGAGAGAGAAACGGGAAGGAGGGAGGGAGAAACAGAGAGAGACAGGGAGGGAGGGAGAGAGACAAAGAGCCACACAGAGAGAGAGACAGACAGACACAGAGAAGAAGGGAGGGGAGAGAGACACAGATAGAGAGGGAGGGAAGAGAGAGACAGAGATACAGAGAGACAGACACAGAGAATGACAGAAAGAGACAGAGAGGGAGGGAGGAAGAGAGAGATAAAGAGCCACAGAGAGAGACAGACAGACAGACTTAGAGAGACAGAGAGAAACAGAAAGAGAGAGAAAGAGAAAGAAGTGAAGAAAGAAAAGAAAAAAAAGAAAGTGGGAGAGAGATGAGAGAACTTATGACCCCAATTGAGCCCAAAATTTTGGTTGCTAAGCAAGACTGTTGTTAAGTGAGTTTCGCCACATTTTCCAAGTTGGCAATGGCCACCCGGTCACATGACCGCTGAACCACTCCCACAAAACAGGCCACACCTTCTTTTGGCTCTCAAAAGAAATTTCAATCGTGGTATTGTTGATATTTGGCTCTTTTAACTAATGAGTTTGCCGACCACTGCCCTAACTTGGCTGAAACCTTCCATGATTTTTAAAAAATCTTTCTAAGGCTATCTCTACTTTCTTATCATTTGCCCTTTTTTACATTATTCTTTACTTTTTTACATTATTGAACTATCTAATCCTTTCCTGCTTGATGTTGAAAGTCTGTGTTGATTTATCATAAATCTTATTGCCAGAGGCTTTAGCTTTCATCCTTTGTCTTTTCTCAGCTATCATGATGCTTGATCTGCTCGTCATTTGAATAATTTCTTCTTTGAAATGTTTGAATTTTACAGGGTCTCATATCTCTTCTGATCTTTCTTCAGGTTCTTTTTCACATAAGTGCATCGTGTCTGTTCCCTTAACTGAGCTTAATTTTGGAATATATTTCTTCCAGAAAAATTTTCTTTAGCATTTGTTTAACTTTTAAAGTTTAACTTGCATATTTGACGTCAATGATTCATGATCTGTTCCACGATCGTCACTTAGAAGTGAAGTGAATCTTCACTTGGCTGGACAAATTATACTTTTTTGATCATCTGTTTCCTGTTATAAAGGAGATCTTATTCTGATGTTCTACATTCAGTGGTGCCCATTTTGCTTAAGGTGTCACATGAATATTGCATAGCATATTTTACTATTTACTGTATGTCAGAAATCTAACTAATCAGGATATAGCTGTGTCTACATAAGGAAAAGTTTAAATGAGGACAATTTGCCTGACCTTTTCTTTTTTTGTATATATCTATCTATCTCCTGAATGTTTCTCTAAGGCATATTTAGTCAGTATTTTTGTAGTTTATTTCATGGTTTAGAACGTATTTGTTCTGAAGACAATCTTCGTATTTATTTATGTGTATGTATCTTTGATTAGAATGGATAAGAAAGAAGGTAGGCAGGAGTCTCAGGCATTTGCTAAAATACTGAAACAATTGATTCTTTCTTTAGCTACTGTACCCAAGTGCTCAGTAAAGAGGTTGACAGCTGCGTTACAGATCTCCTAAAAGAGTTGGTTCGTTTCCAAGACCGCATGTATCAGAAAGACCCTGTGAAGGCCAAGACGAAACGCAGACTCGTTTTGGGACTCAGAGAAGTGTTGAAACACCTGAAGCTGAAGAAGTTGAAATGTGTTATTATTTCTCCTAATTGTGAAAAAATTCAGTCAAAAGGTATGTTTTTCTACATTAAAGTATTTACCTAAAGCAAACAGATGACTTGTGATGTAGTTTAGTGGGACATTGGAAAATCCCCCAGGACGTAAATGAAGAGAAATTAGTTACTCTGACAGCAAAATTCTTTTAATGGTTGATTCTTTTTTTTTTTTAAATCACAGGTGGGTTGGATGAGACTCTCCATCTCATAATTGACACTGCGTGTGAACAGAATATTCCATTTGTTTTTGCTCTCAATCGCAAAGCTCTAGGGCACTGTGTGAACAAATTAGTGCCTGTTAGTGTGGTGGGAATATTCAGCTATGATGGTGCTCAGGTGAGTTGTGCTATAGCTACTGTTTGCCCTCTTCAGTTAATATTTCAGCTTTTAAAAGTCTTAATTATTAGTATTACACAGCTACTGCCAGCATTTTAAAAGAAGCCAATCAATACTCCAGGGTATTTTTCTGTGCCCTTAAGAAACTTGGTGCTATTCTAAGTATTAGAGCAATGCAGAATGGTTTGTTCATGATTACTTGTAGTAACCATGTTGCCACCCAGCAAATATGTCAGTTTTATGCAGTTACTTATATATTCAGTGCAGATATCTGTAAAAAAAGAAAGTGTTTGTGTGCATGGCTATAGGTAACTTTGTTTATTAGATTTATATACTGACCATCTCATTCTCAAAAGCAACTTTTTTCAAATAAAAGTTGACTTTCATTGAATCAGGGCTCTGCACTGAATATATCGACTGCTTAGCAAGCAGGAATCATTTCAGTGAGAAGATGGTTTTGTCTGAAATGTGTATACGTCAGATCCTCCTTTGTAATAATTATTGAGCAACATGAAGAAAATTATGTTTATGTTTGAAACTTCAGCAAATTACTTTCTCCTTGCTTTTCTGCATACTCCTACAGAAATGCCTTTTTGGCTGTAGTAGAATATTATTTCTAACTTGTTTGAAGAAAAAACAAACTTAATTTTCCGTTTAATTTTAGTATCGCCTTCCCAGTATTTCAGTATCCAACAGTAATTGCAGTTGTTAGTTTATTAGCATCAGTCCATTTCCTTATGTTGGTGCAGCATTTAGGGCTTTTTGCCAAGATGATAAACTCTTTTGCTGCCTAGTTTAACTTTAAATTCCTAGATGATAGCAATAGCACTTAGACTTATATACCATTTTACAGTGCTTTACAGCCCTCTCTAAGTGGTTTACAAAGTCAGCATATTTCCCCCAACAATTTGGGTCCTCATTTTACCCACTTCGGAAGGAGAGAAGGATGAACCAACCTTGAGCCTGGTGAGATTCAAACTGTCAAATTGCAGTCAGCCGGCAGTCAGCAGAAGTAGCCTGCAGTACTGTACTCTAATCCCTGCCCCCCCCCCCCGATGATCAACTTATTAAAACTTAGTATGATGAATTGCCGTTTCTTATAAATAAGACCCTGTTGGTAAATACTGTGGAAGTTACTGATGAATCAAGAAGTTTCATGGCTTCAGGATTCCTAAGGTGGACTTTCCCTGAAACAAAAATAAGTAAACTGGTCTTAATTATCTATACAATTGTATTTGTATCATGCCCAGTTCATATAAGTAGTTTGTTTTCACATAGAGTTAGGATCTTGACCACAGAGACGTCCAGAGGCACTATAATATAAAATGAATGTTTACATAGGTATCATCACTGTTCCACAGTTTTTTGGTTTCAGTGTGCTTGTAGATTCTGATTGCTAGCAAATTTTATAGAATGTTACTAGGTATTCTCTATTACACAATTTTCAGTAGGCAGTTCAAGCGCTTTAATTTCCTGTGTGTTTTATTATTTTATTAAATGCTATTTTCCAGAATCATTTTTGTAGTCTCTTATGTTTGGTGTTTTGGCCTTTAAAAATAAAAAGCAAACAAACCATTGATGTCCACATGCCATTAAACACATGTCAGTTTGAGACTGTTGAGCTATTTAATCCCTGAACATGGAACTATGCTATTTGGGGATAACCAGTTATATTTTTATGAGAAAGTTCTAAAATTAATGTCAATGCAAAATTCCCAATTCTTATAAATCAGGACTACTTTCACAAAATGGTGGAATTGACAATGGAAGCAAGGCTGGCGTACAAGGAGATGATTTCAACTTTAGAGAAGGAATCAAGTGAAGAAGTAAAACAAAGTGACTGTGTTCTCCAAACTGATCAGGAAGACAATTGTGCACTAGATAATGGTATAGTGCCCTTTCAAGAATCTGAAGAGGATGCCCCAAATTACAGTGAGTTTTCAGGGTCTTTGTTTAAAATACGTAAATTATTTTTGGTTCATCTGTATACTTTCATTTTTAAGGTAAACAGTTTTATGATAGCAGAGATAGCACAATTCAGTGATTACAGAATGTTCTGGATGACTCAAGAATGTTCTGCTCTCCCTAGACTACAACTTTGCCATTCTCGGAGTACTTCAACATTTTCAGAAGTAAATTTCTTTAACCAGAAGTAGTTTTAGAAGCTTCAAACATTGAGTTCCAGGGGAATAGTTTTCAATTGCAGATTTGCACATTACTTTGTTGTAGCCGAATATGTCATTTAATTCTTCAAATCTTCAGTATGCTAATCTTGGTTTGTTAATCCTTGCTGCAATTTGTATTTCAGTCTTTAGAGTGATGTCAGAGACTGCCTTTAAACCAGTCTTGCCTTGAGACTTCTATAGCAGAATAACTAAAGTAGTGTAATACCCAAAAATAAATACAGGTAATCCTTGAGATACAACAGGCCACTTAATGAACATTCAAAGTTACAACATACACCCCAAAGGTTAAATACAAATTGGTTACAAAGTTACAAATTCTGCAGTGCCCCCATGGTCATTTGCCCTTACCATTGATCATAGAGATGCTGCAGCATACCCACCTACCTATTTCCCTCATCCTGCCCAGCCAGGTTCTCAGAGGTGCTGGGCCTGCTTTGCCAACATACTGGGTTCCATGTACTTTTCCCCACCCCCACCCCGTCACCATTCGCTTACCTTTTGACAAGCTCAAGAAATTAGGGTAGAGAAGGTTGCACCCTCACTGGGCCATGTGGCGCAATCAAGAGGAAGAAATCCAGTCAGGTTTGTTTCCGTTGCAATTCTTTCCTCTCCAGCCAGCATAAACCACTACGATTTCTTCTTAACTATGCCAGTACTAGCTTTTTACGCTAGTGGTGCTAAGAAACAATCGCACCTATTACAAGTCTTTCCATCCCAGCCAGCATTAATTGGTGCGATCTTTTCTTAGCAGCTCTAGCATTACAACAGTCTTACTGCTGGTGCTGCTAAGAAGAAATCATAGTGATTTACGCTGGCTGAAGAGGAAAGGCTTGCAAGCAATCAAAATAGGCATGATTTCTTCTTAGCTTTACGCTACTCTTATACTGGTAGAACAAAGAAGAAATGCCATCTCTTTTGCTTCAATGGAAATACTTTCCTCCCCAGCCAGCATAAATCACTACTGATTTATGCTGATTAGGGAGGAAAGGCTTGCAAAGAACCAAAATAGGTGCAATTTCTTCTAAGCGCCACTAGTGCAAAGTAACGCTGGCAGAGCTAAGAAGAAATCATAGTGGTTTATTCTGGCTGTAGAGGCAAGAATTACAAAGGAAGCAACCCTGATTTCTTGAGCTTGTTAAAGGATAAGTAAGTGAATGGTGATGGGGTGGAGTATGGATGAGGCCCATAGGGCTTTGGGGAAACTGAGGGGCAGGAAGCAGAGCATGGGATTTCTTAGATGGTGGGGGAGTCCTCCTGGGAGTATCTGTCATTGCACTAGGTCTCCCTGAGTTTCTCCCGGTTTCTCCCATCCCTGAGTCGCCCCATGCTCTACCTAACAACCCGCACATTCTTTCACAAATGCATAGGGGGAAGCAGGGGCAGGGGAGGCCTTCAGTTAGGTGCTTCATTTAACACAGGAATGGAGCCTGACTGGGCAGGCTCCATTACTGTTGTAAATCGAGGACTACCTGCTGCTGTGACCTAGAGGTGGAGCTCTTGCCTCCCAATCAAGGAGGTTGTGAGTTCAATCCTAGGTAGAGGCAGATGTAGGGTCTCCTGCTTGGGCAGGGGGTTGGACTAGATGACCTGCAAGATCCTTTCCAACTCTGTTAATCTGCAAATATCCAGAATGATACTGCCTCTTTAAGGAGAAGCCAAGCAAAACCATCATTACCTTGTTGATCTCATTTGTGATAGAATGTGTATTTAAAGTTGAATACCCTTCTCAGAGTGGTAGAACTCCCGTGTTATGTTTAGTATCAATTATAAGACAAGTTTGAATCAGTGCTCTAGATTCTTCCACCAACACATGTACTTATATTATTTTTTCATTTTTGATAGCAGTAATTCTTATGAATGCAAGCCATATCGTGCTGTACTGACCAAAAAATACAATAATACAAGAGTCTCCATCCCCCGGTCTGCGGTATTGGTCCATAACCTGTTAGGAACTGGGCCGTGCAATCAGCGGGAAAGCAAGTGAAGCAAATGCATGCACAAGATCTAGATTGCATGCAAAACCATCTCCTCCCTCTGATCCATAGAAAAAATGTTTCTCATAAAACTGGTCAGGGTGCCAAAAAGGCTGGCCACCACAGCATTAATACATTAGATGGGACAAACTAGAAGCTATTTTTTACAGGATGACTTATGTGTTGCTTTTCATTTCCTTCAAGAATTCTTGTGCCGGAAGTACTGAATCATTCAACTAATAAGTGAATGCAGACAAAAAAGTATTGTCTAGTTTTTATTCTCCCTGTTCTAGAGTTATTGGTACCATCAGCAGCATACACTCCCTTCTACTTTTGCTAATTAAATCAAGTGTCCCTTGTGTCAAGTTCAACTTCTGATGATTTTATGGAAGCATTAATCTAGATTTCACGCAACAATATAGAAATGGCTTGTCTTTTTTTTTTTAATCTTCCCATTCTAGCCAGGTGATCCTTTTCAGATAAACCTTTCCAAACCTGCTTTTTGAGATCATCCAAGGTTGACTAAATTCTGCCACCTGTTTGAGAACTTTATCTGATATATTGTCTCAAATGATGACTTAATTGGAATTTTATTGGGAACATAGATGACCCGCAAGCTTTCTTACAGGGTTTTTGAAGTGACAATTAAAAATATTATTTTAGCCAAACTGTTATTTAGCATATGATTGATCTATGTTCTTAATAAATGAAAACTTTTCCTTTCCCCCCAAAATAGTCCTATTATAATGGATTGCTATTTATAGTTTCCTTCATTAGAAAGCTATCATTTTATTTATGAATGATTATGCGTATTTTTTGTGATCCTGGAGCTCAATACAAGAGTTGCAAGTTTTGAGTAGGAAATAGTTACTAGTTAGCTATTATGGGGAACCATTTTTCCAACTCTAGTATTCTCAAAAGTATAGTAAAACTACATTGCATTCCTACCTTTTACGTTATAGCCTTTGTAAGAATTATAGCCCATAACTATTGTTAATATGTCTTTGCCCAGAGGAAAATCTTTTTGTGTTTTGTTTGTTGTTTGCACCTCTAGTTAAGATCTGGAAGCAAAAGCTTGAAGAGGAGTATAATCCCTATATCTTGGAGCTGGAAAAACTGTCAACCACTGACATGTTGCCCTTGGGTGTTGAGGAGCCTCAGTAAATCAAGACTACCTTCTTTGGCATTATTGACTTTTACTTTATGTGTGTGTCTGAGTGTATATAGACTTGTAAATAGTGAGTTACCTAATTTTAATTATCTGTAATATAGGATAGAAAACCACAGTTGAACTTCTGAGATAATTTAATGCCAAAGAATTCAGAGCTGTCCAATAACTTCCCTCCGAGGGCGGATTCAGAGAAAGTGCTTGGCTCATCCAAATGGAATACAGAATGAGACAGAAATCGAATCTGGTTTGTTTGTATTTTCATATAGCAATACTGTAGAGAAAGCACCTTTAGCATAATGCCAGACATAATGCTAGTCTCTGCTCCGTGTAAGCACAGAGTCTCCAATCACTGTTCTCATGATTTCCTATAATTATATCACTGGATTGATACAAATGAACTGCATTGCGCTTGTAAGTGGTTTCTTTTTCTCTTTACGATAGAATACACAACTGTGCATAAAATAATATGAAATGAAAAAGAGAGAAGGGAACACCATTGATTTTCTCTGGGACATTATTGTAAATATATATATAAATATAAATATATTAATATATAATGATTCTCTTTGGATATATGCAAATTAGCAAAAATGCAATACTGTCAGCTGGTTTATTTTGTGATGGGGCAATTTGGTGTAGGTCATGGGTGTGTCATTAAAAAATGGTAGGAGCAAAGTAGAATTATTAAATACATAGAGAATAATCATTAATTTATTGGTACTGTATTTTCCTATTTGGTCCTGTTCTACAGCTTGATATTAACTTTTGAAGGGCTTTGTAAAGCCTTGGAACTGACAGATACATTTGTGGCAAATATCCTGAATGGGATCCTCTCAGCTAGCAACTAAAACTTCAGCAGATTATTAAATACTGGTGGTAGATTATAGTCATGGGGGCTATGGGGGCCTAGGGGTGAAGATGCTCACCTCCTAATTCAAGGTAGCATCCGATATTTCCTAAAGTGCAAAAGGGGGGGGGGGGAAATCTGTTAATTTTGCATGGTGTTATGAAGGGCATCCAACCAGTAAAATGCTCAGCTCCATTGCCCCAACTCTACCCAAAATTAAGGGATTACAGAGTTGTAAAAGGGAGTTTGGTGGTAGATTTTAGTCAGTTACAAAAATTATCCATCATATCATAGCTTACTTTTTGCATACGGAGTAATTTCTCTGTTAATGACTATCTTTAGAAAGCTAGCAGGATTCTGTTGTGCAGAAAGTGGCAGCAGTGCAAGATGAGAAGCAGGCAATGTGAAATGACTGAATTTACTAAGCACTATTTTGTACAGCTTTGCTCATTTATCCATGCTAAAGGCACAGTTTAACCTAGCAGAGAAAAAAGTGTGAAGGGTCGTTGTGTCCTAAGACAGCAGTCCTCACCTTTTCTGGCTTGGTGACCCGGCAGTGGGGAGAAGAGGAGATAGTTCCCTGTGAGTAGCAGGTGAATGTGCATGAGCGCACGCAGCTCCATTTTGCGAGCATCCACCGTTTGCACCGTTCACATACATGCACATGCTCACCTGCCACTTGTGTGGCCCAGTACCAAACAGGCCACGGTCCAGTAGTGGGCCACAGCCCCAGGGGTCCGAGATCCCTGTTGTAGGATGTTAAAAAAAACTCCACAATCCAGTCCTTTGTATTAACTTTCCAGAACCCAAATAAACTTGGAAGCTGAAGAGAGAGGCTGATCTATCAGCGTAACTTTTTTTCTCTCCAACGGAGCTGGAGGTCTTGTTTCAGCCAGAAGAACCAACTGTTGTGTGGGAGTTTGACACACCTGCTCAGATGGTTCTTATTTTTGTCAGAGAGATATGGAGAATTGTTCCATTTTGGACCATTTTATGATAAGCTTTTCAGTTTCAGTTTCTTGATACAACTGAATAATTGTACAACTACTGTATAATGTTTGTTTGTTTTTTGCAGTATGCCTCATATTGCAAAAGATGTTTGCATTAAAATAACATCAGGTATTTTATTGATGCTATTACTGGGCAGTTTCACAGAGAAAATGCTGCTTTTCTTACGTACTTGTGTGCTTTTTTAAAAGTGTGGAAATTTTCATTGTAATTTTCATACCATTCCTGTCACACTTGTGATTTACTAACAGGTGTATTTTCCAGTGCTCTGATTTCCAAATGCTATTTGCTCCTTTATTAGTATCAGTAAGTACTGGTAAGGGAATTTGGTTAAAGTTTTTATGTCTTCCTGTGCCTTTATCTGCATAAAATGCAGATATCTTATTTCTTTATTAGCAATGCTAGGGTATTGAGGCAAGTTGCCTTTTGCCAAGGAATGCACTTAACATTTTTTAAGAATGGTAGGGTTTTTTTTCATTGTTCATCACATTTTGAAAACTTTTTTTTTAATTTCAAAAGTTCACAGGTAACAGTTTTATGTTTTGATGTGCCTGAAACTACATCTCTAATTTTGAACAATTGTGGTTGGAAGATATTCTGGTGGATGCAGAAAAAGAGAATTGAAGGTCATCTTAACCTACCTCGATCTATAATAAAATGTCTTAAAGTCACTGCTGTGTGTTATAACGCTGGAGATAGCATAGCTCAGACTCTGATTATTTGTAATATCTTTCTAGTTAGCAACATTTCTTAGCAAATGAAAGTTATCAAGAAGTTGTGGATTTTCTTTGGGTTCTCTATATATTGAAATATGTAGTTTTAAAAATGGAATGGGGGAACAGGAAAACTCTTCATCTAAAGGTCCAGCATGGCACTAGCAAATGTGCCTCAATGATTTGATAAGATTACTGATAATTGGGAATGTTGTAATTTACCTTGTGGCACCACTATGAATTTCTACATATTCTGCAAGCATTCTGTGAATTCTGCTAACAGAAATTTAACATCCAGGGAAACAGATTCCATCTTGTTTGACTTGAGTGGATGGCTTGGTTTCATACGTGACTGTATTCACACATCCTTAGAAGACTGATTGCACAATATGTTTCAGCAACTCCTCTACCAGGTTTTCAAGTGAAGTTTGTAAACTGAAGCTAAGCGTTTTGCATGCGAATTGGCATAACTTAGCTCTGAGCAAGATAATGGTGCAATTTTTGCTAGTCATTCTCCATCTTCACTTTTAGGTATGGTGTAGTTGTAGCAGGTACAGAGTTTTCATTTACTTTGTCAAAATATATATTTAACTGTTTAAAAAAACACTTTTTTTACTGCCTGATTCAACAGATCAATCATTTTTAGGCTTCAAAATGACAACATTATGACTACAAAAATCTATTTGAAGAAATAGTTGAATTTTCCGGAGTTATTTGCAGGCATAATCCATTTTCCTCAAAAGATCTTGCAACCGAGTAAACAAAGGGAAAGAACCTACTTTGCCTGAATTATACTTTCTTAATAAATGTATAGTGCAGTGAGATTTCATGTACTTTCCATGTACTAGCTTAGTTGGAGTTGTTTGTTTGACTAGGCAAACACCCAAGTAATCGGTCATGGGATTCATTGAATATCAGGTAATGCAGTCATGCACATCTTTTTCTTTTTCTTGGCATGGGGATATTTACAGAGTACCTGATGGCAGCACTTCAACACCCACTGTTCACATCAGCTGATAAAAGCAGCAGGCTAGTTTCACTGCTGTCTTCTGCTCTAGAATGATTGGTACACAGGTCATATCTGAGCTAGTTCGATGTCAGAGTATCTTTTCTTTTTCAACAATACTTTTAGCCTCTCACGCTGTGCCACTTTTGTTGCAACTGTCCTAAATAAATATGAACCAGAAAAAGCCTTTTAATTCTAGTGAGTCAATATACAGTAATAAATATAATACCTCGTCCCTGAGCTTGCTAATCATAAATCTTACTTTCTACAGGGTTTTAAGGCTTTGCACTCTCATATCAACTTCTCAATTTCAGTTCAGACTTTATTACAGTCACAGACCAGCACAGCAACTTCTCAATAAACTGACAAGTGTGCAATTCATAAAATGCACTTTGAACTACTACAGTCATATTAGATTGCTGTGGGTCCTTTGAATTGGCTCTGGGAGCATTCTGGAATAAGGATTTTATGATGAAACTGAGCTAACAATACCGGGTTTCTTCAGTGCATTTGCTGCTTTTGGCAAATGTGAATACAGTGGAATGCCTAAGGGTAACTCATGAAAGTACAAGAAAGATCATTCAGATGTGGAAAAACATCCAAACTATCTCTAGCAATTGCCAATGTGGCAATTGAGAAAAGTTACAGGTTGATTTGCCGGGTATCAAACCAACTAATAAGATGAATTTAGAAATGGTAACTGACCAGCCCAAGACTTCCCAAAATAATATGGTAACGTACTTTGTGACTTGCAGGGTTCCTGTTTCGTGGCCAAAATGCTAACAGTTCTGCACAAATTTAACACAGTTTTGCCAATTTCTTCTAGGCACCCTGCAAAAATAAAATGTTCTTCAACTAAACCAGGGGTCCCCAACCCCCGGTCCGTGGACCGGTGCCAGTCCGTGGCTTAATAGTCACCGGGCCGGAGTGAGCGGCGGAGAGTAGCGCAACTCTTAGGAAAGTGTAGCAAACGCTCCGCTATCCTGGCGGCTGGCCGGGGCGCTTCCCAGGGGCAGGACGGGGGCAACATCCTGCATTGGGGGGGTTCAGGGCACCACCCGGCCCTGCGTGGGGGGAAGGGGCTGCCAGGCCCTCCTGCCTGGGACGCAGTCTGTCCTTCCCTGCCCCGGGCGACGATCCATCGCCCGGGACCCCTGACAGTTTTCCTGCCCAGTTACACGTGACCACCGAACGCGCGTGACTTGACTCACCCGCTGGAGGCTCCCACCGGTCCACGGATTTTTTTTTACATGAAACCGGTCCCTGGTGCCAAAAAGGTTGGGGACCCCTGATCTAAACAAAATGAAAATCCACTTGCCCCGAATGTAACACCTACCAATGTGTTTTTCCAAGTTTCCAACAGCTTCTCATGCTCACCAATAACACTTCTCCAGCTAGCAAACTCTCTTGACCAGATCTCTTGATAGCTGCTACCTAAAATTAGTAAGCAATGGGAGGAAGGGATTTGGGTTAGGTGCTTATTAAACATTCAAATATCGATATTTTAAATATATATATATATATTTTCTTATAAAGATCTATAGGTAAGCATGTGATGCTATAAGAATATTTAAGATTTACATAGTTCAAATCATCGATTGGCAAGTGTGTTACTTATTTTGTAAGCTTTATTTAGATAAAAGGGAGTTACCTAAAAAGCAGCTTAGTATATTGTGCAATAACATTGATAGAAAATATTTCTGGGTAGAGCACAGACACCCACACTTGCTCATTTCAGCATTTTTGCTTAGTGTTAAATTATTGAGAGGCTGCCAAGTTTTCTTCTGCTCAGCAACAATCCGGTTGCATCCTTTAACCACAAATGATAATTTTGCAGAGATGCCAATTTGCTCATGTTGGAACAGGTCAGCATTCTTGATACCGTAAATCTGTGTATTCTCACCAGGTCCCCTTTTAGTGACCTCAAATGAGCAGCCAAGCTGGCCCATTAGGTTTGCTCAGCTCAGGACTTTCTGTGTCAGGGCTCTTTGGTTTTAGAACTCTTTGTGATAGCTTGAAATCTGAAAAGTCACTACCCAACAGAGACCCCGTTACCTTCTACAGTGATAGAAGAGGTAGAGGCTTTGCGCCCAGATTCTGAGATCAGCAGGCAAGTGTATACTGCATCCTGTGCTATGGCATCTTTCACCCAACTTAAGAGATGCACTCGGCCATTGGACAGCATATGGGTTTGTTCGTTCACACAGTTTGCCATTTTTTGCCCATTTTTTTTCCATACAAAATGTGCACCTCTGGACCCTGTGGGAAAGTGGTCAGTCATTCAAATAGAACAAGTGCAAAGTCAAAGACATTACAAAGTCTCCCTGGAACAGGATACTCTAATTATACATTTTTGCATCTGCTAGTAATCCTGAGATCTTCCAAGCAAAGTCTAGAGAAAAATTGGTAAAAGAAACACTATTTCCCAGATATTTTGGTGATTAACTGAACATCCAGCGGAAATGCCCTTGCCTCTCTTCACACACCTGCCTGTCATAACCCCATTGCCATGCCTTCTGTGTTCATTATCTATAGATTTTGTAAAAACAGTTTGAAAGGTTAGGCACAAACCCATTTTACTAACTATAACTGGAAAGTATTCCCCCCCCCCACTCCAGAAACCAATTGCTCCATGAATTCACAGGAGCCACAATCCAAAAGGGATAATGCGATGGTGTTTCCCCTGACACTCAACACCTTTCCACTGTTCTCATCAGAAGACATCAGTTTAGCTGCAAGCATTCTTTTTCCTGATGATTTCTCTAGCCCAGGGATGTCCAAACTTGGGAATTTTAAGACTTGTGGACTTCAACTCCCAGAATTCCCCAGCCAGCTATGCTGGCTGGGGAATTCTGGGAGTTGAAGTCCACAAGTCTTAAAGTTCCCAAGTTTGGACATCCCTGCTCTAGCCCTTCAATTGAGATTATGTCTTTGTATACCCTACCTTTAATCCAAGAGCTCAACATGGAATAGGGTACAAGCAAATGCACTTTCAATCTACCCTTTCACCAAAGGTACAAGGAGAAAGCCATACCGAAGATACAGTAGAATGAGCACAAAACCCAACGCTAGAGATGACAGATTGGGATCTCACAACTGCTCCAAAAAGTGCTACCAAGTCATCCTTTTAGCATATTTAATTTTGTCTCGTTATTTTCCTTTGTCTTGAGGCCACACCTGTTTTGATAAACATGATCCCCGATACATTATTTTTTAAAAATCAGATTGACCCTTGTTCATAGAAAAAATTACAAACGCTTGCTCCAAAGCATATTTTGCATTGAGTCCCTCCCAATTTATAATATCAAATTGATCTCAAAAATTTGCTATCAAATGCACTGAAATAATGCTTTAAGCAGAGCTTTGAATACGTAGAAGTAAAATACGAACACTATAATTGTGGCATCCGGTTGAAATCCTTTCCTATTTTCCAGCATTTTGAGAGAGGTTTTCACCTAAGCTTTGAGAATTGAAGAACGAAATTCATGTTGGATGCAAACCGTTACATTGCGATTTCAAACACCACATTCTCAAGTTATTTTCACAAACTCTGAAGTGCTCTTGGGAGCCATTCAAAAATATTTCATTCCTACAACTCCTTTCTCAAACAGGCTACCCCCCCCAAAAAAACAAATGTCTTCTGATCTGGCCTGCAGGTAACTTCTGCAACTGACACCCTTCTGGTAGCTTCCCAAGCAGCACTTTGGGGTGTGATGAAGACGTGCTAGAAGACGTGCTAATCAGGCAGCTTTCCTCATTTTCCCATGAAGGTTTCAGAGCCCCCAAACAGGATTTTCCCTTGTTTCAGCACAAACCAACTTCTGTCTCCTTCATTTCAGGTCACAGAAGAGTTGAATTTTCCTTTTTTTACTTTAGATGAAGGGCTAATAAACACCTAATTTGTGATTGCATAAATACATCCCTCACAACAATTAGAAAGAGTGAACACAATTCATATTTTTTAAAAAACCACTTCGTACTGACATTTGCAACCATTGTTCTTGCAATTTAGTGTATTCTAGATGTATTAGACTGCAACTTCTCATCTTCCTAACATTCCATAGGTAATGGCCATAGGTTTTGTGGTTGGCAAATGTTTAAAAAAGAAAAGAGCTTTTTAATTGAAAAATGCACAAGAAACATTGCTGCACAATATTTAAGTACATTGCTGCACAATATTTAAGTACAATCGACTCTCCAAGCCATACTGGCTAGATTCTGGGTGCACCTTATATACTGAATACAGCATTTTTTGCCTCGCGAAACCCCACCCTTCACCAAAATGGCCATGCATAGCCGTTCGGAGGCTTTCAGAAGTGCTCCTGGGGGCTGGGGAGGGCAGAAATGAGTGAAAAACTTGTCGTTTTTTGCTTGTTTTGAGGGAGGCACTCCCCAGGAGCACTCTACAAACCTCCTAAATGTTATGCATGCCCTTTTTTGGGGGGGGGGGGGGAACAGGCCCGTTTTCAGGACGTCTGCAGAGTGCAAAAACATTTTTTAAAAATTTGCCTTTTCAAAATCTTGGTGCGTCTTATACTCCAAAAAATACGGGTAATTTGCCAAAACTTTTACTGCAGTTAGAAAACTAAATGCAAAACATTTTAGGAATTTTAATTTCAGCCTCTTTTTTGAGGGAAAAAGGTGCGTCTTATACTATGAAAAATACGGTAACTAGGTTCCCAGTTGATATAGAAGTTGGTATTGTGTTTGAATTTATGCTTCTAAGATATGTCAACCTTGGCTTAATGGCATTAGTAGAAATGATTTTATAGATGAGGACATTGCACTGAACCATTAAACTGAAACAATTTGGATGGCCTTTAATACTTGCATGTTTCATTAAAGGAAATTCAATGTACTTACTTTCATTTTTCTTCATATTTCAGCGATGCTTGTAGAATTAAAAAAATATTAATGGTTATCGAATGCAGGAATTACATGTAAATTTAAAATATTAAAGTGAGATCTGGAATTATACGCCTGGAATTCATAGAGACTATCCAGATACTGCTTAATAACTCCCAGCAAAAGGAAAACGTATTAGCATATTTCTTCTAATGTTTACTGGCATATGTATCCCACATTTCCTTTGCAGGTACATTTGCTGCATGAAATAGAAAACAGAAGGTGGAAAAGGCTTTTGATCCGAGGGTAATAAATTTGCAGAATATGGAGGCATACACTTCCAATATAAAACAAGCACATTTGTAGTGCTTTATGCATTAAATCAGTGCTGAATTTAAATAGAAAGCTGATTGTATATTAAAAGTCTGCGAGGGCTCCAGCATTGCACATCAACACCTGAGCAAAGTATAATTTTTCACACCAGAATTCCAGTGCAGATATGATTTAAGTGTGCTTCATGTCATACTGCAGAGAGACTAGCATTTCACTTTTAAAACTGCGTATCTATATTTGCATGAGAGTAAGGGTTATTGTTGAATTAAACCAAAATGTGATCTGCCATTTTCCTCATAGGTTTCAACGCAAAAGTTCCACTTCAAAGGTTACGTTCTTCTAGTCCATGTTCCCATTACTGATGAGTTATTGATATAAATGACACTTTGCGAAGCTGCTTATGAAGAAAAAAATACACCTTCCATTACAAACAGAACACTAAATTTCTGTATTGTTCTGAAATGATGAAGATCCTGCAACTAAGCTACAGATTTAGAAACACACTTTAAAGCAGGGGTCTCCAACCTTTGCAACTTTAAGTCTGAAGGATTTCAGCTCCCAGACTTCTCCAGCCAGCTTTGCTTTAAAGCACCACTCACCTTAGAACAAAGTTTGAAAGGATGGTGTGCTAATTATTATAGGCTCACAATGTTTTGCTCAGGAAAAAGGTTATGATAGTGAATCTTCTCAAAGCTAAAATTATTGGGATGCAGGTTTTTGTTAGTTTAATTTACAACGGAAGATATTGCTAGAGTTAATCTAGTTTCAGTTGGATGAGGTCTCGCTGAAGGTGAAAAAAATAAGATTATTGAGGATGAAAATCAACATGAGAGAGGAGTAGAATCAATGCAGAAGCACAAGGTAAATGCAAAATAATAATAATAATAATAATAGAGGTTAAATGATTATGCCTGTGTTCTTAAAGTCATTTTTTGTGTGTATAAATTCAATGACCCTGATGGAAGAATCCAGAGAGGAAAAGACTGTTTTAAACCAGGATCATAAAGCTCTCAACATATCAATTTCTACAGCTTATGGTTACATTAAAGGTGGGGAAAATTCTGAAGTAATTTATCATCTTCATGTGTTTGTTTTTTTTACATCTCAAAAACCTAACGTTTTAATAGTGTGTAAATGTTGTATAACTACTGTAGCCTCCCATTTATTTTGTTTCTACTTCCAGAAAGTTTCTCAATCTTCTGCTTATCAGTAGGTGTTGCTTTTGGAGGGGGGGGGCAATGCTACTCTCTTCAACCTTTATTTGGCTTTGCATATTTTACAGAAATATTTTATCTATTTTTTTTTTATAATCACCAGGTATCCCAAATCCAAACATTTTGACGTAATTCAACAACTGGATGTGGTTTGCATGAAGTGATTATTTTTAGGAGTGTCATGGATTGTTTTGAGTCTCATCATGGATGTGTGATTTATTTCGCAAAAAATTATTACACATAAGCAGAATCTTGGTTCTTGGAAGTTCTCTAGGATGCATTAGTATTAAGTAGCATAGGATACCTCCATGGCTTGCCCTATCAATACTTCTGCAGGCCTTTAGAGCCAGTAACTGTCATGTAAATTAAATACATTTTAAATAAATGTATTAAATGACATACACTCATCAAACCGATTGTTAAACCAGCAGCAGAGAGAACATATTCCTTGACATCTTTTGACATATGCTGGAGTAAGAACTAAATGATGTTTAGGCTGGAAACTTCCTATTCCTAAGTGTCTCAGCCTTAGAAACTCCCTAACAAAAATAGACAGCAGATAGAGGAAAAAACCAGCAATCTCTGATTCAGCACATCTGATGAGCATGGAGAAGTCAGTCATACAATAAAACACCAAGTTGGTTCCGCCCCAGGCGCCTGATGGACCCGGAAAGGTTCCAGAGGGAGCTTGGGCCAGTACCTGTATCCCTGCCCCGCGGCTCGACTGAGGACCTAGTGGCCGCGTGGTATAGTGCGGCCACGGGGGCCTTGGACCGAGTCGCGCCCTTGCGGCCTCTCATGCGGCGTCGAGTCACCCAGGCTCCTTGGTTTACCGAGGAGCTTCGGGGGATGAAACGCCGCAAGAGACGCCTAGAGAGTAGGTGGAGATCTTCTCGATCCGAAGCTGACCGAACACTAGTGAGAGACCATATTAGGACTTACTTAGTGGCGCTAAGAGTGGCCAAACGTGAGTATTGTGCCACCCTTATCGCGTCCGCGGAAAACCGCCCTGCCGCCCTGTTTGGGGTGACCCGCTCCCTCCTTCATTTGAGGCCGCGGGAAGCCCCTCTGCAGGGTCGAGCAGAGGAATTTGGAGTATTTCTGCAGGACAAAATCACTCAGATTCGGAACGAGTTGCCCTCCACTAGAGGCCCAGTCGGGGCGTCCGGTGCTGGTCTTGAGATAACACCTTGGGAGGAGTTCGACTTTGTTACTACCGAGGATATGGACAGGTTGCGGAGGAACCTTAGAGCCACCACATGTTTATTGGACCCGTGCCCCTCCTGGCTTGTACTGGCATCCTGGGAGGTGACACGAGGCTGGCTCCAGGGCATTGTGAATTCATCTCTGAGTGAGGGGTACTTGCCCACCGTTTTGAAAGAGGCGGTGGTGAGGCCCCTCCTCAAGAAGCCATCCCTGGACCCGGCTTTATTAGAGAACTATCGTCCCGTCTCCAACCTTCACTTTTTAGTGAAGGTTGTTGAGAGTGTGGTGGCTCAACAGTTTCCCCGACATCTGGAGGAAGTTGATTATCTAGACCCGCGCCAGTCCGGCTTCCGGCCCGGTCACAGCACCGAGACGGCATTGGTCGCGTTGGTTGATGATCTCTGGAGGGCACGGGATAGAGGTTGTTCCTCTATCCTTGTCCTATTAGACCTCTCAGCGGCTTTTGATACCATCGACCATGGTATCTTATTGCACCGATTGGGGGGGTTGGGGTTGGGAGGCACCGTTCTACGGTGGTTCTCATCCTACCTCTCTGGTCGGTCGCAATGGGTGTTGGCAGGAGGGCAGAGGTCGTCCCCGAGGCCCCTCATATGTGGGGTCCCTCAGGGGTCGGTCCTCTCTCCCCTTCTGTTCAACACCTATATGAAGCCGCTGGGCGAGATCATCCGTGGTTTTGGGGTGGAATACCATCTGTACGCTGATGACACTCAGTTGTACATATCCACCCCAAACCACCCCAACGATGCCGTCGAAGTGCTGTCCCGGTGTCTAGAGGCCGTACGGATCTGGATGGGTAGTAACAAACTCAAACTCAACCCGTCCAAGACCGAGTGGCTGTGGTTTCCGGCACCCCGGTTCAGCCAGTTAAGTCCAACACTGGCCATTGGGGGCGAACAACTGGCCCCCGTGGAGAGGGCGCGCAACTTGGGCGTCCTCCTGGATTCCCGGCTGTCCATGGAGGACCATGTGGCGGCCGTGGCCAGGGGGGCGTTCTATCAGGTACGCCTGATACGCCAGTTGCGCCCCTTACTGGACCGGGGAGCCCTTCGCACAGTCACTCAAGCGCTTGTGACATCCCGGCTGGATTACTGCAACGCTCTCTACATGGGGCTCCCCTTGAGGTGCACTCGAAAGCTACAGTTAGTACAGAATGCGGCCGCGCGGGTGATTATGGGTGCCTCAAGGCAAACCCACGTAACACCTCTCCTGCGCGAGCTGCACTGGCTGCCTGTGGCCTTTCGAGTGCGCTTCAAGGTGTTGACAACCATCTTTAAATCGCTCCATGGCTCGGGGCCTAGCTATATACGAGACCGCCTCCTGCCCCATACATCCCTTCGTCCGATCCGCTCCCACAGAGAGGGCCTTCTCCGGGTGCCGTCGACGGGGCAATGCCGGTTGGCGACACCCAGGGGAAGGGCCTTCTCTGTGGCGGGCCCGGCCCTCTGGAACGACCTACCCCCCGACCTTCGCACTATCTCGGACCTCCGTCTCTTCCGCCAACGTCTTAAGACGTATTTATTTCAACAAGCCGGCCTAGGATAGCCCCGTTACTGACTTTTTTAAAAAAAAAAAAATAAATTATAATTTGGGAAGGTTTTTTAACATGGGTTTTAGCACGGGTTAATCTAATTTAATATATTTTAAATTGATATTTATTGTATTTTTGTGGTTTTAATAATGCCTGTGCGACGCCCTGGGTCCTAACAAGGAGAAGGGCGGGGTATAAATTTAATAAAAAAAAAAAAAAAAAATAAATCATCTGAAAATTAATCATCGCAGGAGGCTCTACACTCTTAACTTAAGAGATAACCAAGAAGCATTTAGCAATCCTTGCAATCTCAACTCCCACCATCCCAGAATTTTTTTTTTATGAGCTACAATGAACAGGTTAATTTTCTGCTAATCAAATCTACCTATGATTCCTAATTTGCAGTTGTTAGATTTGATATCATAATTCTGAATGGGACTATACCCATTTTGGGCCAACTATGTTTGAAATATTGAAAAACTACCATAGGACGAGTTACAAATTAAGGCATGGAAAAATGCTCATTCACAGAACAATGGATGTGGTTAGCTTTAAGGCTCCCATCTCCTCAAATGCCAAATCGATGGAGTTAAAAGAACAAGAACTTGAATACAAGAAAGAAGTGCAACTTGAGCGTCAAAACAGACATATTTTATTCCTTGCCTCACCATCCCTGGAATACCCTTTTCCCCTTGCACTCAAGAGCTGATGCTGCTTCTTTCTTTCTCTCACACATACACACACGTACACACCTCATCCTCCTCTCCTGGGCTTTCCTCAAACCTTTTCTAATCCCTTTTATCTATCTGTGCTTCATCCTTTCATGTTTGAACAACCCCCTATCCTTACTCCCAAGCATGACCCGTCACTCTTCACCATTCATTAGTTACTTCCTCTAGCCTCCATATCTCATCTGAGAGCAGTACTGAGATCCGTTCCTTACTTAACGGGTTAGTAATAAAAGTGCAGAATAAAAAGTGTTTTGGATCCCAAGAATCTAGAAAGTAAGAATTCAGTGCCTCACTTTTAAATTGAATTTTTAAATTCAAGGCAGAGCAATTTGAGGCATCTTTGCAGTGGGAGGTGCTGGAAATTACAGACTACCTTAACTCCTAGCTTCAGTTCTAGGACTAAAATAAAGCCCTGAAAGCTAATTGCTCTTTTTTATACAATGAGAAATTAAGTACTTTTTAAACATGTATTTAATTTACATGACAATTATTGGCTCTAAAGGCCTGCAGAAGTATTGATAGGGCAAGCCATGGAGGTATCCTATGCTACTTAATACTAATGCATCCTAGAGAACTTCCAAGAACCAAGATTCTGCTTATGTGTAATAATTTTTTGCGAAATAAATCACACATCCATGATGAGACTCAAAACAATCCATGACACTCCTAAAAATAATCACTTCATGCAAACCACATCCAGTTGTTGAATTACGTCAAAATGTTTGGATTTGGGATACCTGGTGATTATAAAAAAAATTAGATAAAATATTTCTGCAAAATATGCAAAGCCAAATAATGATTGAAGTGACTAACATTGCCTACGCCTGCTGATAAGCAGAAGATTGAGAAACTCTTTCTGGAAGTGGAAGCAAAAAAATGAAAGTCTACAGTGGGTAAAAAAAGTTTACACACTATTAAAATGTCAGGTTTTTAAGATGTAAAAAAAATCACATGAAGATGATAAATCACTTCAGAATTTTCCCCACCTTTAATGTTAACACAAAAGCTGTAGAAATTGAGAAATAAACTGAAATCATAACGTGGTTGTGTAAATGTGCACACCTCCTTATAAATAGGGATGTGGCTGTGTTCAGAATGAACCAGTCAGATTCAAACTGATGTTAACTAGTGGTCAGGACACACCAGCCATCAATTAAAATGGTTGTGTGGAACAGGAAGAACTGGAACTCTCAATGCAAGAAGGTGAACATGATTTAGTAGGTATTATGGAAACCTGGTGAGATAAAAATCATGAATAGAATGCAAGAATGGTAGGATGTAACTTATTCAAAAGGGGCAGAAGCAGACTAAAGGAAAGAAGTGGCATTATGGGTAAGGCAAGTAAACAGCACATACTGAGACTCAGGAATTTTTACACAGAGGTTCTAAAACATCTTGGTAATTGCAAGGAAGGGGAAACAACCAAGATTTTTTTGGAGCCAGGTGCTAGGGATTGTCAAGCCTGGTAGAAAATGTAGATAATGCTCTTTTGGCCATTAGGATGACCGGCAATACAGATGGTTTAAGATAGAAGCTGGAAGGAGCAGAACAAATTACTCTGGGAAATGACAGGAGGAGGTTGAAAAATAAGAAAATCAAGACTAAATGCTACCTGATTGTAATCATCACTTCTGAAAAAAAGGATGACAGACACCTTGAACTTCCTGATGTGATAAGTGAATTTGTGCAATCTGTATCATGAATAAAAGCAAATAAATGCTGTAATTATGGATGTTTTTGACAGGTGAATTTGCCCACAGATTTAGTTATCTCCTAACGTTCATTTGGAGCTTTGCCTGTGCAAGCCTCTTCAGCTTTAAGAAATTCTGTGAGCCTCCATCTTAAGTTGCTGGAGATCTCCCAGGAATTCAGGGCCTCTTGCTGTTTGGCAACTCCTACCTCAGCATCAAAATTCAGAACCTTGTCAAGCTGCAACAATGAGCAGAAAGCATTAAAATGTAAATGCAAAGCCCTTCATTACCACAGGAACAATCAAAGGCATAAGAATAGGATCCTATATTATACAGGCCAGCGATGCACATAAGAATGAGATCTGGGTGTCTTGGAACACAAGCTAAAAAGATCCAATTGTATGAAGCATTTGAAGAAAAAGCAAATGGAACAAAGGTAGTTCTCAAATTACAACCACAATTGAGCCCAAAACTCCCTAGTCCAGATTTCCCCAATTGTTATGGCCATTTTTGAGAATTCTGGGAGTTGAACTCTATACATCTGGAAACCGCCTATATTGGAAGGCAATGGCTTAGATATTCCCTTTCCACCCTTAGATTCTATAAAATCCTAAATCCATTAATAAAGAGAGTTGTATTCCTATTCTGAGATGTGTGATTTATCTCACTATAAAAGGTAGGATTAACACCTCACCAAAAGCTAATTTAATAATCCTATCAAGTATAATCAAGTATGTTTAATTCAGATACAGTGTGAGTGTTATTAAAGTAGTGCTAATAATCACTTTTGTGTGTGTGTGTGTGTGTGTGTGTGTGTGTGTGTGTGTGTGTGCAAAAGACAAAAACAAAACATAACCAAGAAATCAAGATTATAGAATACATTCTGGTTAGGGAAATGTTTTTATAACATCCCTAGTTACATTTCTCTGTTCAGAGCTTAAAAGCAAGTCCTGTGCTATACTCACTCACCTGTAGGACATAAATCAGGTAGCTCAACCTTTTCTTCACCATGGACCCCCTTTAATTACCTTTTGTGGCCATAGACAGACCATGGCCACAGATCCCCAACACTTAACTCAAGATCTAAATCATAACATATCTTCAAGCTTTCGAGGACACCCTGTGACATCGTGGCCCCCCAGGAGTCACGAACCAGAGATTGTGAATCACTGGGGTAGCTTGCAGAAATTGTCCCAACTTCTTCGTAACTCACTGGAGGCTTAAGATGGCATGCTACAAAAATGTAAACAAAGGCACTTTGTTGAATAAACAAAACCGGGCTGTGGCTGCTGGAAGGATCTTCTGACTTACCTATGGCTTGACAAAAGAGAAGGAAGGTGCTATGAGCATTAACATGCAGGATCTGGTCACTTAGGAAAGGTGGTAGCAGTGTAACCGGAGCATGATCTCTGATAGACCAAACTTCAGGCTGAGGGCAGCTGGGTGAAGGGAAATCACTTCCAACACAGGACAAAGAGGTACCAGTAGGAGGAAAAGCTACAGAAGCGGAAGCTGTGGCAGAAGAGGACAGAAAAGGAAAAAGAAGAAGAAAAGGGCACTAAGGAAAAAAGTCTGCAAGAAACACTTCACATGCCAAAGAAATAACGTGCATAGGAAAGAAAAAGAGGAGGAAAAAAATAGAAAATAGAAATATAAAGGAAAGTCATGGGGATCCTGTCTTTACTTCATTCTGTGTCCACCAAACAAGAAACCAAACTTCTGCAGATTTTATTGTGATAAAATCAATCTAAGGCTCAACAATAAAGATGGAATGCAATTAATTTCAGTATTTATTCCATAACCTTTTCACATATACATAGTTAAGATAGAAAAATAAAAGCAAAATGAATCATACAAAATATAAAACTATTCACAGCAATACCATCTAAGAGAGGATGGGGAGTTAACAAAAAAAAATTGCCTACTGAGCAAGGAGATTTCTTGCTATTCCTAACCTCCCTGTTTCTTGTAACACAAAGGAGAGACACAGAGACAGCAAAATACAAGTATTAAAACTGTACATCACAAAAGAATTTTACATACAAATAGTGCCACTGTGAACCACATTTAATGTATTTTAATCCATGAAGAGATAAAACAGTTTTTGGGCAGTTTTGGTTTGTCTGTCTTGTTTCTTCACTTGGTTTTTTCAAATGTTGATGGATGATGTGACAAAAGTGTGAAAACACTTGGCAAAGTTGGCTATGGGTGGTGTAATCTGATTACTTTCCAACAGTAAAAAAAGGTTGAAAAATAAGTATTCTCTCACCTCTTCAGGGACACCCATCAAATGCTTGTCAAATTCTGCACTGTAAACACACAAGGCTCTCAAAATGTGTGTAGTTTGGTGACAGTGCCTCCCATCATCCACTTTAAAAAAATCCCAAAATGTAGTTAATGTGGCAATGTCTAACACCTTTTTTTTAAAAAAAAAATCTCTTTTCTAAGCTACATTTCCCCATAATCCAAAATTGAGCACTTATAGTGATTACCATAGTATCTCTAAAAATAATAAAACAAAATCATTTAACCAAAACGTATCCCTGAGAACCTTATGCAAATCTATCCAGACCTGTCCCAATATACAGCATATTCTACAAAAAGTACACAAACTGTTTGGGAAAACTTAAATGCTTCTTTCATCAACTATAGTTAACAGACAAAATACAATGACGGCAGTACATTAAGCATTATAAATCACTAGATGCAAAGAAAGTCCAAAACTGGACAAAAAGCCTATAATTTACCAATCTGATAAACTAAATATTATTTCCAATTTGGAATTAAACTGAAATTAGATTTTTAACAGCAGTTAAATATATGCAAGCTGTAGCTACTTAAATCCTTTTTGGCATGGATCTGCAAAAAGAGTTAATTTTACTTTCTATGGAAACAGGAAATAAAGTAGTATGTGCAAATGTTAAATCAACCTCAAGGGGGGGGAAGTTTGAAATTTACAACTGGCCATTTAAAATAAAAATTCAACGAACACATGAGAAAAATAAATGTGGAACAAAATGGTTTTTAGAACACAGCAGGTGGTTCTTTGTTCAATCCAGTTGTGAAATGACAAAGTATCACATACAGAACGATGACCTGTAGATAGCCCTTTGTGGCCCAGTTATCACATTTAAATGCAGTGTATTAAAAAAAAAATTATCAAACTTTCATCAGAAAAACTGAGACCGGTTGCCTTTAATCAGCCTCAGCATCTGAATCAGCAAATTTCAGTTCACACTTGACATCAAAAGGTTTGTCCTTGACATCTTTGTAAGATTGCGAATGGTCCTCATCATGCTGAATGTGGCCATTTCCATAATCTGCTTCGGTTTCATAGCCTGTGTCATGTGCTGGCTTTGTATGTTCTCCACTTTGGGTCATAAGACTGCCTGGCTCCACCAAGGTCTCTTTCACACTTTGCTCACAATCAGAAAAATCTGCCTTGGGCTTCTTCTTCCCAAGTAGCATAGCAGAACGGAACTTCAGACACTGGTCTGGTAAATATCCTTTGTAACAATTGTAGACAAACAGACTCAAGAACAGCACAAAAAAGAACAAAAAGAGAAACATCAAAAGGGAACTATCATTTGCTTTTAGAAACATGGTCTTTTCAGGGACCTCAAGAAATGACTTGGTGCGTTCAAGACTGGAGGCAGTGCTCATCAGCATTGGGACAAGAGGATTTGTTTCTATCCTGGTTGTTGTGACTGGTACAACTGTTGGAATGTGAACAGCTAATCCTTCAGTAGGAAAAGAAGCCATTTTGGATGCCTCTCTGTTACCTTCCGTTTGTGGAATAGGCTGCTTTGGGCTCAGAGTGGTATGCTGGATTTTTTTCAGTTCCAAAACATGCTTAGCCAACACTTGTGAAAACTTTTGATTCTTCACTTTTTCTTCTGACAGGCATTGATAGACACCACTGTCACCTTCAGACAAATTGAAGATGAGCAATGCTTTCTCCAGAAGACGGTACTTAGGGCTTTCCACCTTTAGCACATCATCCTTGAATTTCCAAACCACCTGTGCCAGGTTGGATTTCTTTGAACATTTTAACTCTGCAGTGCTCCCATGCCCGAAAGTGTGCTGCAGAGAATGCTCTCTGACTTTATCTGAAATGGCAAAATAAATGTGAAACTATGTCAGAAATGACTTTTTGAAGAGAAGGGGAGACCAATTCAGCCATATGGGGACATCAAACGCTCATAATGTCAGTGCAGGTAGCCTATCGCATCACACCTATGGCAGTATCCAACTGGTATCCTCCTATTGACAGGAAGCATCAATCAGGGTAATACAACGGAATGGGGACCTTCAAATGCTAAGCATTCATGGACTAGTTTGGAAGAAGGCACAAGGCCTGCAGAGTTATATGGTATCATTGAAAAGAAGCATTGTTTATTCTGGTGATGAATACCTCTATAAGAAGGCTTCACAATGGCTATGACCATTATTAGTGTGAGACAAAATACAACTTATACTATATATTATACCCAGGTTCAACTAAACAAAGATGTGTAGAACTTATCTGCCCTTATATTTGGAAGTGGAAGGAGGCCGAGGGAAAAATGTATGAATGATCATAACAGATCAGAAAAAAAAAGTCTAACAAATTTAAGTTGTATAATGAGCAGATCATAATAACAAATATGGTACAGGGGCTTAACTTAAAAACAAACAAACAACAAATACAACAACAAATATAACACAAACTTGGAAAGATAATCTGTCTCAAAAGAATTATAATCTTTGAAAATGAACCTTGTGTTTAAATACTCTTGTATAGAACAACCTGTAGTTTAAAACAATTAATGCTTTTAAAACAACTCTTATGATTCTTTTGTACATTTGATAGGTTAGTTAATATGCATTCTAAACCAGAAACAGCATTACTGGATAGACAGGCTTTCAATGTTCAGTGCGCAGCCTAATTAAGGAATGTCCATTGTTTTAAATGGCCAAATGTTACTTTTACAAACTTAGACCACAAAACAGGCTTATTTATGCATGCACTGGAGTTGGAAAAAGGCTGCACTGCAAAAAACTATTTGGAGATTTAACCAGAATTTGAAAATAGATTACAGTTAGAACAGTTCCATGTAACAGTAATAATCATCTCTGGACATGGAAATTTTGTTTTGGAAGGCAAGATTTCGCAATAATTATTTTTTTTGTCAGTTTGGAAACTTTTTTTCAGTGGATGAGAAACAAGAATCTATTTAAAAAAACCTATAAAAAGCTCATAATTTAGAGTAACTAAATAAGAACACCGAAGCCATGCTAGATTAAAAATAGTCTACTAATTGATTCATATGTAGGCAGACTCACACAAAGCCTTTGTGTAAGGCTATTGTTTGGTGTTTCTCAGAGTTTCTTTTTATATGACCCCATGATTTCATGTGTGGGCTATTCCTGGTTTATGCAATTGGACAATTCCATGATCGACTTGGTTATGAATCCAGAGAGGATCACAGTCCTGTTTCTTCAAATATTTTAAGGGTAGTTACAGAATAAATTATGGAGCATGTTAAAAATATAAGCAATGTGATAACAATCTATATATTATATGCAAATGGAAAATATTGCCTGAAGAAATAAATAAATAAATAAATGAATGTATCAAACATTTATTCTGTGTTGTTCAATCATTTATGAAAACCAAAACTTACCTGAACAAGAAGAGGCATCTCCACTTATATTCTGAATCCAATCCCTAGAAACAATATATAGTGTGAGATACAATAAATTGTCTTATCCCATATGTACAGTATAACCTTACCACAAAACCATGAGAACTTCTTAAAGTTACACAAATACACCACTAATTATAGCTAATAATATTCAAATAAATATAGGGGGGAAGCATGTTTGCAGAAGGTTATGCTGGTTTTTGAAATCAGCTGCTACTTGCAACAAACAAATTCATGAAGGAAAAAAATAATTTGAAATGTTACTCATAATTTGTCTGTTATGGAGATATAGCAACATATATGATTGGATGATATGATTCATTATGATTTATCAATGAAGAAAAATGGTGTGCTCCGCTTACTATTTTCAACCACCAGTCTTTGGTACTCTTAGCACACCTTCACAGAAAGGGGAGAACTTCCAACACATGGAAGAGTCATCATGCAACATGTGACATTAGGTAAGCAAACAGGAAAATATGTAATATTTTAAACTAATGTATGTGTGTATAATCTGTTAACCCTGCAGATTAACAGATGTTAATCTGGAGGGTTTGATGAGGGGACAGAAGCAAATGGCCAAGGCAAAATAAGACCTGAGTGTCTAGGATGGACAAAATGGCTGATACCTGCCATTTTCCTAACTTCCTTATTCTCCATTTATACTAGACACAAATGGGCAATCTCAATTTAAAGTAAGAAACTGTTTTTTTCCTCCTAAAAATATTGTAAACAATAATTATGTAGATAATATGCCTTGCAGTACTTCTATGAAATACAAATAAAGGTAAAAGTTCCAGTTGGTTTGGAAAGAATAGTAAGGCAGGTTAGTGTAGTCTAGAGTTGAAAACTTGGGAGATTGATCTAAGAGGTGTGTTCTGATCCATGCAACTTGTTCTCTTATAGCCTAAATTGCTTCTGCATGAAAATAAATATGTAAAAGGTCCAGAACACAACAGCCAAAACTGGGAGACAAAATAATAATTACAGTATTTAGATAGAAACAATACTAATTTCCTTTTTCTCACTTCTTCCCTTCTTCTCTGATACAATTAAAGGTTGTATTTTTCATTTATGACAGTTTGCCATATCATCCAAACCTGGCAAACTCTAATTAATCTTATTCAAAAGCGTGGTTTATAAAGCTGGCTTGTTTTCATAAAATATAGCTTAATTTAATTGCATATTAGAATTAAATTATGTTAAATTGCATATATTTTATGAAAATTACAACATCCCTATGAATCTTCAATTCATATTATTTTTTCTAGTTCTACAAACAAGATAAAGTTGAAATTTATATAGTTTTTTAAATTATGAGTAAGATCCACTGAAGTCAGCTGGACCTAGTTTTAAGTAAACATATACAGAATTATTTATTAAGTGTTCTGATCTCATTGTTCACTGAAAAGTTGTGGGTTTTTTTTCTTTTCTAAACTGTTATAAACAAAGTTTTTCAGATATCTTTTCCTCTTTCATCCCATCCCTACTACTTTCAGATTTCACTAACTATCTACATTTTTAAAGTTCTTTTTCCAGAGCAGGCCAAAGGAATTAGAACAAGAAATACTTTCAAAAGAATAAAAATAATATAGGACTCTCAAGATGTTGTATTTTGTGCAATATGCATGCTTAGAACTGCTCACTGAATGACATTTTAGTAGTTGATTCACATAAACACATTAGATCTTCATTGTAATATATAATGTAGATGCATCTCAGTACTTTTACCTGTTATTCTCACTGTCTTTGAAGATATCACTGCAAAGGGATTTATGGGGATTCCAACCACAGTATGGATCTCTTGCCAGGACACAGTCCACACAGGTACTATATTTCTCACAAAATGCAACAGGTGACTGGACTACTCCTGTATTGGATCCTGCATAGAGGTATTGCTTTCCCTGCAGAAAATACCAAGGCAATCGGTAGAAGAGGGCATATTTCCATTCCCACCTCAAGCAAGAAGGAAGCTTCATAAAAGATTGAGCTACAGTATTTCTCAAAAGAAAATTGTGTTGTTGTGAACTATCAGCCTGCATAAGCCAAGCTATACAACCATTGTCAAAACTAACTATATTGGGCTGCTGTGGGACTAAGCTGCCTGACAGAACTTCAGACTTCCAATTTGTACTAATTCCAAGGATCTTCACTTAATAAATTGTGCAGTTGTGTTTTTTTTTAACTGTGAACGGGAGGAGTAATAGAAACATCAAACATCTTTTGGACAGAGTATAAGACAACTGTAAACCTTACTATATATTCCTACAGCTGTTGATGTTGCAACATTCTTTTCTCCATTAAAGAGATGATTGGGATGTTAATATAAGTTCCCAGCCCTAATCTATTTAAAAGAGATAGCTAAAATAGCTTATCATTATTTTAAGATATGCACTGCTTGGTTTAAAAAGCAGGAAGTAGATAAACAATGGGAATGAGCTTGTAAAAAGCAGGATTCATCTATCATGCCTTCTAAACATCAATGTAGTTTTCTTATTAATGGCTTGGCTTGTTGCGTAACCTCAATCATAATGGTTTGTAAGTCAAAGATTATGACAGGGATGGATAGTCTTTTTCTGAGCTATAAATGCAACTATGATACCTTTGGTGACATGCTGGTCACAGATGGGGGCCAATTGTTTTTAGGTGCTGGGTAACCAACACACGCTTTCACTCTTAAGCCCATTCAACTTAATGTTTAAATTCAGTAACAAAATTGCCATGTTAGGAAGCTTGATTTTAAAGTGTTTTGGAACGTTTGTGGGTGAAGATGGAAATGGGAGGGGTGTGTCCTCATCTCTAGCATTATTTTTTGAGAAATAAAATAGGTAACATTCATATTGCTGAAATTTGATGCTGAATTTCAAGTTGCCAACAATGGTTTGTTCAATGAAGTACGATAAACAAATAGTGGCTCAGTAGTGTGAACTTGGTCATAGAAAACTGGATAATGTCAGATTATTTGTTATTTGTCTATCTAGCTCAGTAAATCTGTACCCGCTGACACTAGTTCTCCAAGCTATCAATAAATTAAAATACCTTAGACTTTTCGTTCTTCATGCAAATATAGGCTTATCTCTGAATGATCACATTCTTTCCTGCCTGTAGTCCCAAAATCAGGAAGCTATACAGTAGTTCTTCACTTAGGGCTACAATTGGGAAGGGATGTAGTTGTAAAGCATGACACACTTAACTGCACTGCAATTCCCAGGTGGATTACAAATAGGCTGGCAGGTGGAATCCATGGCTGTTGTTGGGTGGAAAAAGGTAAGGAAGTAGTAGAGGAGATGTGGTGTCAGCACAGCTGCTGCCACATGGGAAAGGATGTGTGAGTGACGGAAGTAGGTGAGGCACATGGGTAGCAGGTGCTATTGGGTGGGAGAAAATGCAAGAGTGGCTGGGGAGGCGTGGTATGGGTGCAGCAATGCTCAGGAAAGGTGTGCAGGTGGCTGGTGATGCAAAGCCCCAGCACAAAGGGGCAGGGGAAAGGTGCATGCGTGAGGAAGATTAAGCCAAGCAATTTGTGTCCTTCCCTGTCAGTTTCCTCATTGACTTTTCTGGTGGGAAGGTGGCAGGGAAGATCACAAATTGTGATAACATAATTATGGGATGCTACAAGCATCATAGTGGGAGCCAGTTGTCAGGCACCACATAATTCCGAGTGTGCTGGGATGGCTGGGACATCAAAACCAGCCAAAACCACCACACGTAACTTTGGTCGCTGAATGAGTACTTGTTAACTGAAGACTATCTGTAGTCTCTAAAAGGCTGCACGAATAAAAACAATTACAATTTGATGCTTCCAGGCTGAAAGGGAGCATGTCAAGAGAGTCTATTTGGGTCTTTCGAGTCTTGGGACAGACTGACATCTACCCATCACCTGGGGAGCTGCACCTGTCTTGCAGCCTAATAGACAACTGAGTTCCCAACAATCATCTCTCAATTCAGCAGCTGATTCCTCCCTCCCCCCATCCCCCCAAACCCCAATCTTTACATATTGCAAGCTTTGGTTTCCTCAGGCCTCTTCCCACCCCCCACCCCCCGCCCACCAGGATTATTACAATTTCCTTGACCTCACTCAGCCCTACCTTTTTTGAAGAAAGCAAGAGAGTCTGAATAGAATCAAAATTTGGGAAGAGCTGAATTTCTTCCATAATATGCATTCCATTTTCATAGCTGATTGCTTTGTGAAGAGCACCTTGATCTGAAATGACAGAAGGCAATCTTTTTGGCAGCCGTGTAAAAATAAGCACACATTGACCATGCTTGGGAGCCTATAGATTCCTTCTTCACAAGGGATTTCAAAACCTTTTCGCTTTCTCTGCTTTTTCAACGTTTTGCATATTGCTTTTTACTATATAACTGCCTGCTTCAGCAGTTTTGCCTCTGATCCAATTTTGGCCTCAGCTTTTGTCTTCATTCTGTTGCTTTTAATCTTAGATAGGCTGCAGTGGTTTATGTATGCAACTCTTGAGAAGTAGAATGGATTATATAAGATACCCCACATCTCTATCAAATGGACATGCAACAATTTACGACCTCTCTTTTCCACAACTGTTAAATGAATCACCAGTTTGTAAGTCAGTGACATGGTCGTTAAATGAATCTAGGTTCAACATTGACTTCGCTTGTCAGAAGTTCGCGAAAGCTGATCACAGTGACCCTGCGACACTGCAACCGTCATAAATATGAGTCAGTTGCCAACCGTCTAAATCAGAGTTTCCCAAACTTGGCAACTTTAAGACTTGTGGTCTTCAACTCCCAGAATTCTCCAGCCAGCTCTGCTGGCTGGAGAATTCTGGGAGTTGAAGTCCACAAGTCTTAAAGTTGCCAAGTTTGGGAAACTCTGGTCTAAATGTTGATCACATGACCATGAGGATGATGCAGTGCTAATAAACGTGAAAAACAGTCATAAATCACTTTTTCCAGTACTGTTATAACTTTGAATGATCATTATTAAAGAGACTGTTGTGAGTTGAGGACTACCTGTAGTATTAGCAGCTACTGCATTTCCCAGAAACACCCAGATAAAAATAAAATTTTATCCAGTGATAAAAAGTTGATAATGACACAAGCAGGACATTTCCTAATAATTCCCAGACTGAAAAAATAATCTCTCTTTTACTTAATTGCTGAATTTCAGTTGAGGTCTTCAAAGACACGAAGGAAAACTTCTGAAGATGCATACAGGTTAAGTCCTTGACTTACGGCCACAATGGAGGCTGGAATTGTTGCAGTCATAAGTCAAGGCACCACCTGAGAGAACTTGATTTTACAACCATTTTTACGATGAGTAATCATGATCATTAAGCGAGTCACATGGTCATTAAGAGAACCATGTGTTTATTAATTGAATCCAGCACATCCAATGGGCATTTTTTGCTATTTTCCACTGAAAAATGCCATACATTGTGGTTACACCAGTGATGGCGAACCTATGGCACGGATGGCACGGGTGCCACAGGTGGCACGCGGAGCCATTTCTGAGGGTACGCGAGGCGTTGCCCTGTCAGCTCCAGCGTGCTTGTGTGCGCTGGCCAGCTGATTTAGGCCTTCTTTTGAGGCCATTTTTTGCCCTCTGGAGGCTTCATTGAAGCTCCTGAAGCCTCTGGAGGTGGGGGGGGGGGGGAGGCTGTTTTCATCCTCCCCAGGCTCCTAGAAAGCCTCTGGAGCCTGGGGAGGGTGTAAAAAGCGTGCCAAAAGCAGGGGGTTGCACACATAGCGTTATGGGTGTGGCACATCCACGCACGACCCCCCCTGCGCTCCCCCCGCTTTTGGCACACACGCTTCAAGGTATTAATCATCATCTTTAAAGCGCTCCATGGCTCGGGACCTAGCTATTTGCGGGATCGGATCCTGCCTCATACATCCTCACGGCCGATCCGCTCCCACAGAGAGGGACTTCTCCGGGTGCCGTCCGCTAGACTTTGTCAGCGGGCGACGCCCAGGGGAAGGGCTCTCTCTGTGGCGGGCCCAGCCCTCTGGAATGACCTTCCCCCCGACATTAGAACGACCACGGACCTCCGCTCCTTCCGTCTAAAATTAAAAACATATCTTTTCTGCTTGGCCGGCCTAGGGTAGTCTCTCTCTATGGGGTTTTAGTTGTTTAGGGGGAATTTTAGTCTAAAATGCACAGGTATGGTTTAATTTGTTTTTAAGATGTTGTATATTGATTGTATATTTATGGTTTTTTAGTCTCCCTGTGCACCGCTCCGAGTCCCTACGGGGAGAGGGAGCGGTCAAGAAATTAAATTATTATTATTATTATTATTAGCAATCAGTCTAAAAATTAAGCTGGTTCCTAGGTGCCTGAAATCCGATCACATGACCAAGAGCGCCATTGTAAGTAGCTTTTTAAAATTCCAAAGTAACTTTTAATGGTCATTAAACAACTAGTCCTAAGTCGTAAGAGGACTATGCAAGGAAGCACATTTTATTAATCCTGGGCCCACTTTTCTCCCACTTTAAGTATAACTGAAACTTACAACACTGGATTGGCTTATTCAACTTCACTGAAAAACCACCTCATCTTAATACAATGTGGTCTTGAAACCATGGAAAACTCACCTGTCCCGATAAACATGACATCATACAACGTGCCATTCAATGCACGGACTTGGTCCACCACAATCTGGGTATACTTCACATCACGCTTGATCAATCTGGGTCTGTCTCCTATCGGGGTCACAGAATCATCCATCAAAGGATGGTCTTTGACAAATTGTAAGGTTTTGTCAGGTAAGTTGAGTGTACTCCTGAAATTTTCTGCTTTGGCCTCCTTGTTTATACACTGTTCCATGAAAAATAAACAAAAAGACACAATATGATTAATGAACACTTAAAAAAGAATAATACAGGCAGTCCTCAACTTACAACAGTTCATTTAGTGACAGTTCAAAGTTACAATGACACTAAAAAGTGATTTAAGACAATTTTTCACACTTACGACTTTTGTAGCCTCCCTTTGGTCATGTGACTGAAATTCAGATACTTGGCAACTGGTTCATATTTATGACCAATTGCTGTGGCCCAAGGTCTTGTGATCCCCTTTTGTGACCTTCTGACAAGCAAAGTCAGTGGGGAAGCCGGATTCACTTAACAACTGGTTACTTACTTATCAACTGCAGTGATTCATTTAACAACTGTGGGCCAGAAAGGGGGCAAAATGGGAGCAAAACTCTCTTAACAAATGTCTCATTTAACAACAAGACATTTTGGGCTCCATTGTGGTTGCACATTGATGACTGCCTGTACAATCTGTAAACTAAATATCTCTGTTGCAAAAATTATCTAGCTCAGTGATGGCGAACCTTTTTTGGCTCGTGTGCCAAAAGCGGGGGGAGCACAGGGAAGTCGTGTGCGGGCGTGCCACGCCCATAATGCTTTGTGCATGACCAGCACTTTCCCCCCTCCCTCTTTTTGGAATGCTTTTTTCACATTCTCCAGGCTCCAGAGGCTTTATAGGAGCCTGGGGAGGGAGAAAAATAGCCTCAAAAGGCCGAAATCAGCTCGCCAGTGTCCACATGTGCACTGGCCAGTTGACAGGGCAACATTTTGCGTGCCCTGACAAATGGCTCCATGTGCCACCTGTGGCACACGTGCCATAGGTTCTCCATCACGGATCTAGCTGTATGAACTAATTTTGGTATTGGGCATCATAGACGGGCACTTGCACTGCACACTCATGCACACACCAAGCTGGCTGGCGGAGGTTGCGCAGTCACCACATGCTGGGCACGCAATGAGCCGGTTACGTTATTAAACGGCCATGGAATGCGGGCGGGCGGGCCAAACAAGCCGCCATCCTGGTAGTGGCCACTTCTCCCAGCTACTATTGGTATGACCGTACAGCCCAGAACACACAATTGAGGTGTATCTAACATTGAATAAAAACTATCCTTACAATTGCTTTTTTTAGAAATCAAGGTGAGGAAATAGTAACCAGTTTTCAGGTTATCCAGAACTTACTGCTCCAGGCCGTGGCTTAGGAACCTCTCCATTGTATCGCAACCATTTTGTATGGGATTGTTCAACTGTGGTGCTTTGCATGTACTTTCCTTTGGCAAAAACATCTTCCACTGTAGAAATGTTATAGGCACATACTGCTGAGAGACCCACATTATTCCTTTAAAAAAAAAAACATGGAAACTTATTCAACTTTTTACATTCCTGTGGTAACAAATAGGCCTCTAAAACAAAAAGCTATTACTTACAACTGAGGAGTAAAAACCCCATAAATCACTGGTTCTTTTAAATTTGAAGTCTTTAGGATAAAAATATCATTGACAATGTTGAAAAATAAATTTTTCTCTGGGACTGAACAAAACAATCGAGCTTTGAGGTAGGTAGTCCATTTTTTTTGTAAAGTTCGATGTCCTCCTTGGTCCCCCTTGAAAGAAAGAAAAAAGCATTTTTATTGTCCAAGATCAGTATTTTTTTTAAAAAAAAAAACAGTTTTGCACTGTTAAAGCATCACTACATATAAAAATATGAAATTCGCCCAAGCCACTTTTACATTTAAAGCGCTTACTTAAAAAGTGCCAAACACTGAGGAAAAGTTCCAACCTTAAAATATCCACATCCAAACTTAACTGGAAATGTTCTGACCACAACATGGACATTTCTGCTACAATATGGAGATGCCAATGGTCTGTCTGGAGGTTAAAACAATTCTGGAGCATGTCTTTTCCAAAGTTTCAACATGATATTAATAGTCAGAATGGGAGATTTGAGAATTGAACACCACCATCACAACAAAACTTTTCAAATAAATGAGTAAGACCCTGTAGGCCAGGGGTCCCCAACCCCCAGGCTGCGGACCGGTGCCGGTCCGTGGCTTGATAGTAACCGGGCCGGATTGAGCGGCGGAGAGAGTAGCGCAACTCTTAGGAAAGTGTAGCAAACGCTCCGCTATCCTGGCAGCTGGCCGGGGCGCTTCCCAGGGGCAGGACGGGGGCAACATCCTGAATTGGGGGGGTTCAGGGCACCACCCGGCCCTGCGTGGGGGGAAGGGGCTGCCAGGCCCTCCTGCCTGGGACGCAGCCCGTCCTTCCTTGCCCCGGGCGAGGATTCATCGCCCGGGACCCCTGGCAGTTTTCCCGCCCGGTTGCACGTGACCGCCGAACGCATGTGACTTGACTCACCCGCTGGAGGCTCCCACCGGTCCGCGGAATTTCTTTTTACATGAAACCGGTCCCTGGTGCCAAAAAGGTTGGGGACCCCTGCCGTAGGCAGTCTCTGCTTACACATAATTATATATTAATAAACGCCATTCAGGGTCTCTACAATGTTAATGACTTGAGGGCTGCTGTGATAAATACAGCTTTTTCCCACACCCCAAACAACTTTGGAATTAGGAAGAATTGCATCTTCTCCTTGTGCAACTAAATTGATATCAAACTGGAAGGCAGTTGAAAATGTATGTTTCCCTCTGCCTTTGTGACACAGGAAGAATTGTGCTCTTGCACTGCGAAGTAACAGGAAGCCTCAACCTCCAAATAATGAATTTTAAGCCAGAGCTTCCCAAAGAGAAACGTTACACTGAAATAATTATAATTTAAAACATCCCTTGTCTCCAGCCTTTCCTGCGGCCACACTTAAAAAGTAGACATCTTTTCCTAAGTACCACCAGCAATGCAAAAGGATATGCATATTTTTATGCATGAATGTCAGGCATGAAATGCTCTAATCTTTGCTACTGGTTCGGAAGTGGGAGAACGCTTGCGCGTGGCACTTCTGCGCATGCACAGAGAATCCGTGATGATGTCTGGGTGGGTGGCCAGAGCCTCCTACCACCACCACTACCGGTTCGCCTGTACCGGGGCGAACCGGCAGAATACCATATCTGATGTATGTGTGTGCCTTCAATATATTGTTGACCTCCTGATGACTGCCTCAACTAGTCTCTGGAGTTTTCTTGGCAAGATTTCAAAAGTAGTTTGCAATTACCTCCTTCCTAGGGCTGAGAAAGAGCACTGGCAAAAGGTCACCCAGCTAGCTTTCATGCCTAAAGGGGGGGGGGGGGGGCTAGAATTCACAGCTTCCCAATTTCTAAGCCTGGTACCTTAATCACTACATCAAGCTTGCTCTCATATTTCCCTATCCCTTTCCATATTTAAAAAATGGGAATCCACATTATATATTAGTTGTGCTATCACTTCAAAGTAATGACAGGCTGTCAGTGGGCAGAGAACCATCATTGCCACACCAAAGTACATTTGGTGAAACTGCTGGGATTTCACAAATCTTGCAGGCTTCAATCAGTTTGAATTGCTTAATTACATGTTGCAAACTAAATGCGCAGCCTAATATGTTACAAACTCCTGCACCCTTCCGCCCACAATAAAAGTACAAGGTGACAAGAGCATTAAATGTTCTTGAGGGGAAAATCACATTGTTTCATGGTAAAAGGAACGTTTTACTGCCCTCACATAAAGAGTGGCAGAAGCACATAGGTTATCAGTAGTTTTCTCTTGACACAGATGGACACATTCCAGTCAAACAAGTTTGATACCTTAATGGCCAAGTAGTCACTATTTCCCAATTCCCTCAGGCTGACAATGACTGATAAGCATATATGTGAGGAGAGAAATGTGTGATAGTATCATAAAAGCCCTTGGTTTTTCAGGATACCATACCAGTGGTGAAATTCATTTTTTTTTACTATCAGTTCTGTGGGTGTGGCTTGGTGGGCAGGGCAAAATCCCCATTTCTATCCCACTCCAGGGGAAGGATACTGCAAAATCCCCATTCCCACCCCACTCTGGGGCCAGCCAGAGGTGGTATTTCCTGCTTCTCTGAACTAGTCAAAATTTCCACTACCGGTTCTCCAAAACCTGTCAGAACCAGCTGGACTTCACCCCTGTACCATACCAAGCCTTAGGTCCTCCCTGCCCCTCAATTTTCACAGACATTTAGCAATTCTAGTAAGCAATTCTGTTCTCTCAGCAAAAAGACATACAAAAAGCATTAATAGTTGAGAGTAATTTGGATTTTTCTTTTAAATGTTTCCTTCCCATGGAACACTTGTTATGGCCTTCAAGATGCTGATAAACAAAGCTTTTGAAATCCCTCACTATAGGCTATGCTGACTGGGACTGCCAGGAGTTAGCAACATTTGGCAAGCCATGGAAATTATGGCTGTCTACAAGCAGTCCAGTTTAATGTTATAGTGCTCTGTTGGAAGCACAGCAGATTTAATTTAAAGAATGGCAAGTTTGGCTCTTAAGCAGAAAGGCCAAACAGACTAAGACTGTTGCCCTTGGGGATAGGCTACAAAGAAAAGGCATGTCTGGACTGACAAAACAAATTCTTGTTTCAACTGGTTCCTTCCTCCATCCCAGAAAGAAATAGAAAATGTTTTCACCCACCTTACAAACTCTAGCTATCCTCGGAATCATCAGTTTGTTAAGGAATTCATATTCCACTGACACCTCAGTGAAAAAGAAGTACACTTTGTCGTCATCTTCATCAGGGCTTTCTGGGTCAGCTCTTACCACATCAGCAAAAATAAAATTTGGTTCTATATAAAGAAAATGTAAACAACATTGACTACCATTTTAATTATTCTCCAGTAGCCCCCTTCCTTTTCTGTAATGGTTCATTGGATACTTTTTATTATTTCCATGTTTCACAAACCGAACAGGAAAAGCTTTGAGACACCACAAACTCTTTTCATGGATTAAACTCAGAAATCAACATTTGCGTGCACGATTGAATGAGTGATTCCAATCTGAATTCCTTGTTTCTCAAAATAAGAAGCAAATACATACATAGCTTCCAAAACATGTTTTTATAAAATAGCATTGGATGAAATTCAAAGAAATATTCTATGGGGAAGAGCATTGCAGAAACAGTATGTAAATAACAAGTTGAGCAGGTTACTTTCCTTGCTGTTTGCTGGCTGAAAAGTCTCCAGGTCATTCATAATCAAAACCAAATTGGCTAAATCAAAACCAGCATTTAAATACTGAAATCAGAATTTGAAATTTTGACATCTCTTTTAAACAAGGAAATTTCAGGGGGGGAAAGGTTATTTTCTGCAACTGTGGGTTTTAAAGAAACATTGGTGGTTGTTGTTTTTAGAAAAAATAGGACAAAAATCTATATCAGATAAAACCTGACATTTTTGTTGGAAAACATTTTAGCGTAGTTTTTTTTAAAATTCAGGGTCATTTTTAAAATTTATCTAAGATCAAACTCCCTCTAAATTTCCTCACCATTTAGCCAAGGAATTGCATATTCTGTCCTTAGTGGATTTTGCAGCGAGTTCCTAGAAATAATAGGTTCACTTCCTAAGAAATTGTAAGATGTTGCAGAATAAAGATCCCCATCTGTAGAACAATAACAAAACAGAATAAAACTAGCCTTGAAACATTATATGACATGCTATTTTGCTTTCCCATCCTGACTAAAATTGTACAAAGCTTAAACTGCTTTCTTCCTACCTGTCAAATCTCTTTATACCATTTCTCTATTTTTTTTAAATTACTCTGTATTGCTTTTAAAATAATGACAGAGAAATGTTGCTTTTAAAATAATGGCAGAGAAATGGGAGAAACCCACAAATGATAAAAATACATGCATTGTCAAAGAAAAAGAAAAAAATGTTTTTTTAAAATGTGGGGAAAAATTAACAAAAGAAAAATAAAATGGTGCAATACAATTCTGTATAGTTATTTAATGCAATTATTATTCGATTACATATTTATTCCTAATGTACCTCTTTTCTATTGCCATATAAACTTTGCATCCGTTGGTTGAATTTTATGGTGAACAAGTAAAAGAGAGAGATTTTAAAAAATTATGGGGAAAGCAAAATTTAATAGGAACTGCTTGTGCCAAATTAATTTTTTAAATCAGAAAAATTATATTCTAAAAAAATAGCTTGAAAGAAACTTTACTACTGCTAAACAAACATGTATATCTTCTTGATTTTGTTTAAAGAATAACGTTGTTGAAATTATATACTTACCAACCATGACTGATGTATAACTTTGTGCAGGATCAAATGGGCATCTTCCTTTACCATCTTCATTTCTCCCCATAAGCTTAAATGTTGCCAGATTCTACAAAACAGTTTAACTTTTTTATTTTCTATTTGAAATATGTAGCTACATTCCACCTTACAGTTGTGAACACATGGAATATTTCTCAGTTCTACCAATTAAAAGAGCATTCTTTTTATTTAATTGTTATATTTCTTTTGAAGTAGTATACACAGTCCTTCCTCCCCCCACTTTTCTCTCCAACAATCTTGCGAGAGAGGATTTGGTTGAATTACCAATGAGTTTCTATGCTAAAGAGTATGATCCTAGTGCAATACCTGAGTTGCTATACCACACTGGACCATATTTCTATTCCATTTCCATGATAAGGGGGAAAAAAAGATATAATGGGCGAGGGGGGTGGAATTTACAAATGGAAGACATAATTTGGAATCCACATAGACACATACAGAGCTGTAACATTTCATTTTTGGATCAGACACTGACAAAAGGATGCTGTCATGATTATTCAATATTCAAATATTTTTATTACTGCTAAAGGCAATTCAAATTGGCAAACAACAAAAACAAAATAAATAAAATGTCAATGGAATTGGAATATGCAAAGACCAAACTCATGCAATCATTTTTGAAAGCATCTGTTGAAATATTCATAACGGTTTCAACTTATTCCAGACTTCAGTCCATTATCTCCTGGTAACTATCCCAAGACCTAATTTAAATGACAAATGAGATACTACCTTAGATGCTAAAATAATATGGGTCTTTCCCCATGCCATCATCTCAACATAAAAGAAAGGAATTTAAATGCATTAAGAAAATCAGCTTTTGATATCTTAAATATGCCATTTTAAAGATTTCAGAATAGCTATAATTATTTGAATGAAACTAAAAACCTTGTACTTTTGGTCGCCATGATGTAGCAAAAATGTGGAGACTCTAGAAAGAGTGCAGAGAAGAGCAACAAAGATGATTAGGGACTGGAGACTAAAACATATGAGGAACGGTTGCAGGAACTGGGCATGTCTAGTTTAATGAAAAGAAGGACTAGGGGAGACATGATAGCAGTGTTCCGATATCTCAGAGGCTGCCACAAAGAAGAGTGAGTCAAACTATTCTCCAAAGCACCTGAGGGTAGAACAAGAAGCAATGGTTGTAGACTATCAAGGAGAGAAGCAACTTAGAACTGAGGAGAAATTTCCTGACAGTTAGAACAATTAATCAGTGGAACAACTGGCCTCCAGAAGTTGTGAACACTCCCAACACTGGAGATGTTGGATAGCCATTTGTCTGAAGTGGTGTAGGGTTTCCTGCCTAGGCAGGGGGTTGGACTAGAAGACCTCCCTTCCAACTCTGCTATTGCATTGCATTGTACTTAAAAATGAACAAAATCCAGAACTGTTTAATTTTAGCAGGATCACATATTTGTACTGTATGAAATCATTGAATCTTATCAACCCTGTAACACTGCTACATTAATTAACAAATGAACCAAAATCAAAGTTATGAGTGTGCTCTGACTTGTAAAGTATTTGCTTTTGTAATAAATTACCACTGTTACTTCCCACTCCATATACAGGAACATGTGTAAGGAGACAGTTTCAAACAAACCTCAGTTCCGTCTACTGGCAAAGACCTGGAACTGAATGACATCTCTGCCCTTCTTCATTCACATTCTACCTTTTCTCTATATAGAAAGGGTGGAATGGGACAACTCACCACAGCTAGCTTGCCACAGATAACTCGCCACAGCCAATTTGCCACAACCAACTTGCCGTGGCTAAACTCGCCATGGGACAATTCAACAATTCAATTTAATTATTTAAAATAATTAAAAATTACTTTAATTTCTGTCATTCACATTTCATTTGTCCCTCCTTTGGCATCCTTTCTTTAATGATTCTATTCCACTATTTCTTTGATATTAGTGCAATTCTTATAATGTTGTTCCGCAGCAAGTTGGCTATGGCAAGTTGTCCTGAAGCAAGTTGTCTGCAGCAAGTTGTCGTAGAGAAGGAATGCTGCTCCAAACCGCTTATTCTGTTAATGTTTTTCTGAATTGTGTGGAATTCTGGGCCCATAGGACTATAGAGAAATTCCACTGGTTCTGAACAGTATTTGCTGTAAATAATTGCCCTCTATTTGTGGATGGTGATCAAACAGAGAATCACCTCTGTTTGAGAATGCTTATGTCTTCCCTGTTTTCATAATGTGTTAGAATCTATAATTGTCTGCAATAAACATTGAAGGGTTGAGTCCTCATTTAGAAGCCAAACGCAGGAAAGAGAAAGAGTACAGTTAGAGCAAAACTAAGAGTGACAAGAGAGGATGTGAGCAAAGATTAAGGAAAGAGTAGTATGGACAACTGGGCACGCAACAGAAATAAAGTTGACATGCTATGGAGATTATTAATTATATTCACTCGTGTCTCAGGTGTAAATATGCAAAAGTATTTTGCCTAAGTATGTAGGAAGCCTTTTATTGCCGTAACTTTGCTGCCATCCAAATCAGAAAACTGATCAGCAGTTTGAAATGAATACATGTTATAACTATTTTGACATCCCAATTTGTTCTGAAGGTAAACATCATTTTCTCAATTTTGATAAAATAAAGAAACGTTTAGATCTCTGGATTAAATTTGAAGAATACTGAATTTGACTACATGTATTTGAGTGGGGAGGAGCTATGCAAATTCAAATTTTAATATGCCAAGAAATTAATGTTCTAACTCGGTGGATAAAATTATAATAAAAATTAAGAGACAAAAGAGTGGAAGTGGAAAAAAGCCAGACTGTCAATACATGATCCAGAATGTTAGAGAATGTTTCTAATAATAAAGAACCCCATTAAAGCAACAAAACTTCAATTTACAAATGGAAAGAACATGGCTTTCAAAAGTTGGCATTGTTTTTGAAGGGATGTTAAATAAAGTTCACAAGAAGAAAAGTTCACAAGAATTTTGTCCTTGAGAACAAAACAAGATCCAAATAAAGAAGAATGATAATATAGAATAAGATGTATGGAAGGTATATTTTTGTTAAAAGGAAGGATGTCATCCTGAAGGATTCAGAATTAAAAAATAATGATTGAGTAAGGTGCTGACAGGAACCAGAGAAATGGAGAGTCAAGAAATGTTTAGGTAAAGAAACAAAAGGAGTATCGGGCATGCAGGGTGTTTCCATATGGTCTACTGTAAAAACAACATTCATAAATTAGGACAAGTCTTTATTATCATACATTTTCTAAGAAATGTTAACTGAACTCCAATCATGCAACATGAGGTTTTTGCTCTTTACACTACTGAACATAATGTTCCATTTGTCCCTAAATAAACTTTTTTCTCACACTTACCAGATGATCACAGATAGGCTGAAATGCATTTGTTCCACACACATAGAGCAAAGTATCATTCAAATATTGTAAGACACGAACATAGTTAAGGCACTCTGTCTGTAAAACAAAAAGAAAAAAAAATTGACAGGAGAGAAAATAAAGACAAGCAATCAAAATCTCAATGTTTTCATAAAAACTCCAAATTGGTAACACAAATGGCTTTAACTTGTGCTCACAGGTAAATTTCATTTCAACCATCCTAAGCATCCTGTTGCTATTACAGCTGGTTACTAAAAGGATTAGTAACTCTATTGCCTCTTTCCCCACTTGCTAGTCACTTTTTCTTTTGTGCACTGACTTTTTGGACTGTAAAGTCTAAAAGAACAAATCCTTTTTTTGTATTATTCTGTGGCTCTGAGAGCTTTTCAGGATGAAAGAGAGTACAGATTATGCTACTAGGAAAAATAAAAGAGCTAAAAATACTGTATTAGTAACAAACCTGCTACAAACTACAGTTATTACGATGCTAGAAACACTGAGCCAATAACCAATTCAATAAACAATCTTGTAATAGACTATTAGGATTTCATAAAGTCAGCAAAAATACAATAAAAAAGGAAGAAAATTTGTTTCATCAATAACTGGGGCAAATAGCCAATATTAAATATAAGTTTAAAAAGGTTAACCATGGGTTAAAATAATAGCCAATCAAATAATTAAAAAGTGTTCACTATATTAGCTCATTTTTAGGCAAAAAAATTAAATAGGTCTCCCATTGAGGGCTATGAAAGGTAAGACATCACGTCTAGTCCTAAATTAGGTTCTTCATTGGCAGAAAAAAATACGTAAGTAGCATCTGGCAAATTCCCATCTAGGGTATGCTGCATGAGCTCTAAAGTGGGATAAAATACAGCTAATCTCTGTTTGCTTTCTATAGCTAAAACCCTTTCTTTAATAATTCTCATAGCTTGAGTATATTGCATGCCTTGAATATATTGATGTGTAAGTACGCAGAACTAATTTTACCACATGTGTAAGTATTGGACAGAAACCTATTGTTTTATTAATTTAGTAGTTTCATTGTATTTTTTTTAGGGAGCTGCCAATCTAAGCATCATTTCCAACCATGGCAGAATGTTTCAAAAATTCAGAACTTTCCATCTTTAAAAATCTTTTGAAAAATAATGAAAAATTAACAAATTAACACTGATATCCAACAACTTTTCTACAAGCGTTTGGCAAATCAGTTTCCCCCCCCCCCTGAAATCCTACATCTATATAAACGCTGCATGAGCCTACCAAAGAGATTGCAAAGAGTGAAAAATGATTATTTGATCCTCCTTTCATTTTGAGGCTATTTCCTCAGGCATCAAAAAAGAACCACAGCCTCACAGCATGGAACTGGGAACATTTCAAGTAAAGGAAGGAAGGGGAGATGCCAAATGGATTCCACATTTGTGCTGTTAATCAAAAACTGATGTTAACAGGCAAAGGAGATAATTTTATCATCTTAGTAGAGGTGGGGGTGGAGAGGAAATTACTCCCATTTCATTTGAAAGCAGCAGTAAAGAAGATGCAAAGCAAATACCTGTGGTTCCCCCACCCCCATAGGTTACCAATCCTTCAACACTAGCGTTTCCAAAGTGTTGCAACATAAAGCCAAGCCTGTATACATACTGGAAGGTGAAGACAACAGGAAGAAACAGTAGCTGATTCAGGGAGTGACTGTCCCAGTTGGATACTGCTTCTACCACATTTAAATAATGCACAGGAGTATGCATTCTTAGCAGTGCTTTTTGATTTAGAAAAAAATCAACTACTGCCATACGCATATACACAAATATGGCACTTTTAGCAATATGACTTACCATGGAAAACTCACTCTACTGCAATTTTGATTAAAAGGCCACCTAAAATAAAATGTTTTCTTCATACCAATGCTTTCTTCAAAGTCAAATGGATATGGGACAATCAACAACATTTACTCACCTGTTTTGATTTGCCCTTTTCTGCACATTTCGTTTTCTTGTCTTCGGTTACCTTCCAAAACACCTGGAGGAAAACAGAAGAACCAATCAAATGGCTTTCCTGATGCTATCGCTCTCAGCAATTAACACTAAAGTCAGAAAATAGACAGCATTCCAAGACAAACATGAATGGAAATTCTAACACTAACTAGGTACACTCTTGACAAAGGACTTTTTCACATATACCTGCTATTCTGGAGCTATATCGACACCAACTAAGCTTCAGCAACACCAACAAAGGACAAAATTATTACACATTATATATTCTAATCTATACTGAATGAATTTCTGCAGTGATTCATTAAACCCTGAAACCTAAAATGTACTTCTCCATGCTTGGAGACATTTCCTCCAGTGAATGGGCAATATAAGCAGCAGGAAAGCAATAATATAAAAGGCTACTGTGAATCAAAGACTCAGCAGCTGGAAAATAGCTGACAAGTTCCACCCAATAAAAGCATCTAGACCGAGTTTTTAAGCTTTTCATAAATCTATGCCAGAATTATTATCCTAGCAGAATTTCACCAGCAGTGTGCTTCTACTCAGAACATCTTTATAACCACAGAAATCTTAATATAGCTCTAAAATGGTACTAGGAAGCAAATGGTACTAAATTCAGTGAGTCTTATCTCTAAGTCAGCAAACGTATGACTGAATCATTGGTCTTGGGCAGAAGAATCTGAGAACCATAAAACTGCATACCTACCTCTTCCTTTTTTTCCACAATGTTGAATGAATTTAAAGCAAATATAACTTCTCTAGCCCCCACATACAAAATATCTCTGTCTTCATCTAGTAACAAGGTTGAGTAGTTAGATATTTCTGGCTCTTGAAAATGTACCAGATGAACTTCTGTTAATAAACAATGATTTCAGAGCAAATGTTAATTCAAAATGTGGCAAACTTAAGGCAAACATTAATCAAAACAAGGATTTGTTAAGATTCTTCATTTTCAGTCGTGCAATGTTACATTAAAACAGCACAAACTACTAACTAGGATTTAGGGAAAGCTAAGGAAAAATAACTTCGTAAAAATAAATTTGTAGGTCAAAGTTATATGAAGAAACCTGATGTTTGAGATTGGGGCTCTTGCTGAAAAGCAAGCATGAGAATTAGATTTCATTCAAATGGCCCTCATTCAAAAGAGACCAGTGAAAGATTTCATCTATCCAATTTTTTAGATTAATTTTTGTCACTTTACCATAAGTAGAGAACAACCCTTTACTTAACCATATATATATTTTGAAGGGCTTCTTATTCATGGGTTTATGATAAGCAGTTTCAGTGTTGGAATAAAACCCCAATGGAGTAAAAAGGGCCACCTATATTAGATGGAAGATTAATCTAAATAAATAAAGTCTAATTTATTTTAGATGGTACAGATATTCTTTTAAAGAAGTCTGGTTTTTGTTGGGGAGAGAGATACAAACATTTATCAGATTTAGTTTGCTTTAATCAATTTTCCCAGTCTGTTATTAAAACTTCTTTACAAATGGTTTGAAGAATGAAGAACTTTAATTATCTGTCCTATTGTTGAAATTCTATTCATATTTTGTTGTTTCATTATGTTCCTGAATACAATATGAATTGTATTCTGAAAGAATAGGGGAAATGAAAAGTCATAAGGAACAATGAATTGCCTTCAAGGTTGCCTCTGAAAACACTGAGGAATAACCAAAGGCAAAGATAAAATGGCAGCATATAATGTTGCTTTCTATACTGTCACAGTTCCAAGTCTTGTTAGAAACTTCTGAATGGAACTTGCACTCCCATTGATTTTATTTTGGTTTTGAGCCAAGTTCTATGGATATCTAAATACAATACTGCCTTGTTTCAGCACATTTAACTCCTCCCTTCCACGATGAATGAAAAGTATGGGTGAACATAATTAAGGAAACCTCAATTTGTTCAAATGAGCTGCATTTTTGAAGAAAGCTATTTATCAATTTGATTTAAAAGCAAGGATAAGCAATTTGAAAGAGCTATACAAAAAAACTGATCCAACATATAGATTTAAGGATATATTAGTCCAAACCATAAGGAATAGTTGCTGACGGTGTAAGAAATGCTATTTTGGATGTAATGAATTTGAAAGAAATAAAATTTGCATATAAGGATTTCAAGATATGGACATACTGAGAGGGAGACTGGGGCAGATAAGTACAGCTGGGAACCACAAACATGGTGCTGACAGCCATGGAGCTTAATGAGGCCACCCAGGTACAGTGTATTTAAAGGAAGAGCAAAGGGATGAAAATGTATCTCTGAGGGACTACAAGAGAAATTATTAGGGCAGCTTTCCTTGAAGAAACATTGAAAAAGCAATTAAACAAGTAGTAAGAACACCAGCTGAGGACTAGGTTACAGAACCCTTCAGCTTACAAGGTCTTTTGAATAGCAGCTACTTAAGAGGAATTGTTTGCCAATGGACGTCATGTACAAAATCTGTCACTCTTTGGCTTTGTATTCTATTTAATTCCCTTGAGAACTGCAGTGTGTTGATTAATCTATCAAGTTCTGCTTTTTCTTTAGCAAACCCTTGAAGTGGACAACTTAATAATGAAACATTTCCTTATGAACCAGATAACAGATTGGACTGCCATCATCACTCAAACTGATATCCACCTATTGGGTTACATTTACCAGTTAATATAACTTATCACTTGACAATTTCTCCTTAACCAATAGATTAGCCATATTCATACTGAATTTCTGAGAAGGGAATAAGAATAAAATTCCAGCTCTTATTACATGGAAATTATTTGCATTTAACTCTTGCTATTACATAATGGGAACTCATCATGCTTTATATCTGCTTGCTTCTACATATACACTGCTTCTCTCTTTTGCAAAAACAGTTATATGAAAATAAGCTCCATTGTAGTGAGTTTAGGAATGGAACATTGGTCACTAAGCTACTTGTCCAGCCAAGTTTGCATTCTTTCCTAAATGAACATTATTTCCAGCACTGTGTCTTATCACAAAGAAAAGGGGATTAAATAAGGTACACAAATGATCTAAATTAAATTCCCATTTATTTATGTAACTGTCATATGACCACAGTTTAATTATAATCCATTCAATGTATTACACAGTACTTGCAAGTAAGATTTACTTAACGGTTTTATTTCCATAAATTGAAAAGGCAGATTAGCAACATAATTAGAATGCATTGAATGCATATATCATTATCATAATATGAAACTATTTCTTACCTTTATGTTCCCATGAAATTCGGGGCATTGGACCTAATGCCAGTGACATTCCAAGATATAAACTCATAACCCCATATAGAGCAAGAGCCATGTCAAAGATTTTTGTTTTACAATTGTAGATGGGTAAGTGCAGCAGCAAAACGTTCATTTGGCAGAAAAATACTGCCTTTTAACTTAAACAGCTTGTGCAAATATAGAAATCCAATTAAATATGCTGATTTCTTGCCAGGGTATTTGCAAATGTCTATTATTGGATCACTTCTTCCAATAAACATATATTTGCCACAATGGTGAACAGAAGAATCTTCCAGAAGGAGTCTCAGTAACTCTTCTGCTTCTTAAGCACATGCTTCTGATTGGTTGGACTGGAATATAAAACTGCAGAAAGAAAATAAAAGGAAGGAATAAAATGGGCAAAGGTTTTCACAAATGATTTCCAAACTACTCCGTTCTTTATAGTATAGCAGAGGACTGATCTTACAAAAGGAAAGACTATTTCATTTTTTTAAAATAGGAAATTGACAGTAATATTTTCCATGTGGTCTTGTAATTTATTTATGAATATAGAAGTTCAATATATTTAGACACACAGTTGCACATTGGAAAAAGATGTGGTTTAATCTTTTTGAACAATCCCAAAATAGAATAAACCATATGCAGTCACAGACGTTTGAGATACAGAAAGCTTGAGGTATTTCTTTGAATTCTGCACAAATGTATCTACTAAAAGTTTCAAAATCTATCCACAATATGGTCACATGATAGACAGTCTCACAAAATGATTGCCACAGGGTGTTTATGAGTGTAACCAGTTACATAACATCCATAAAAAAATGTACAGGTTTGCAAGGACCCAATATTTGATATAATAATGTCACTTCTCTGATCCAGGATATTGTGGGAAATACACACTATTCCTGAAGCTGGTGCTTTGTATCACATGAAAGTTTCCATTCTTAAAAAAAATAATTATACAGGTAGTCCTCAATTTACAACCATTTGTTTAGCGACCATTTGAAGTTACAGTGGCACTGAAAAAAGTGACTTACAACTGGTCCTTGCAGCTGCAACTCTTGCAGCATCCCATGGTCACGTGATCAAAATTCTGACACTTGGCAACCTGTATTTATGAAGATTGCAGTGCCCTGGAGTCATGTGATAACCATTTACGATCTTCCCAGTCGGCTTCTGATAAGCAAAGTCAATGGGGGAAGCCAGATTCATTCAACAACCTCATGATTCTATTAACAACTGCAGAGATTTGTTTTAACAACCATGGCAAAAAAGATTGTAAAATTGGGTCGAATCACTTGACAATCAGCTTGTTTAACAACAGTATTGGTCCCAATAGTTGTTGCAAATTGAGGACTACCTGTATGCAAGATTGGAAAATGATTGAAAAAGATTGGCACTAGGAAACATAAAAGTGGACAAATTATCATCCCTAGTGTTCATGCTGTGGATACAAATTAAAATTAAACCTCTGTGTGCTACATGCATATTAAGAGCTACTTTTGTGACTACTGTGAGTCAAGGCAGTGCAGTATTAAGATTCCAATTTCATTACATTACTGGGCAGGCTGGGATTAGGTGAGGTAAAAGCAGTTATTATTTTTATGTGAGTTAAGTCTTGTAAACAAGAAAGACTACCAAATGAAGTTATTTCTCTTTCTACAAGGGTCAATGTGCAAATTGAAGTTCATAAAATATAGATGTGATAAATACACATGACATCATCCACTGGAAGGCCTATCCCCCCCCCCCCCCCGCCAAAAAAGTAATTATAACAACGTGTTTTAATATTTCTGTGACCAATCTGTTTTCTACCCAAAGTTGTTTTTATCCATTTCAACATAATATATGTTGAAATGTCATATCATACTTTGAAGTAATCTCAGAAAATTTACTGAGAATGCAATTAAACATGTACAGAATTGTTGCCTTAATTAGTTACTCATTTATAATTATGTTTCATAACATCCTCCTTATGTTGTTTTTTCTGGTTCATTTTCTTTTATGCATCCATAAAAGGTGAATTAGGAGATGTAACCAGAAAACTAAAAAGTACTGTGGTATTGTGGCATACAATGGATATGAGGAGTCACCGAGAGTCAAGTGGCACACAAGTTTAACATTATTACTGTTCTTATGATCACCATTATATCTACTAAAGTTAATATAACTTAGTATATTATACAATCTGCCTAAGGGATGCCCAGCCTGACTTGATGCCAATTCTGGAACATAAACTGGAGGGGGGAAAAAATCAGAGTTCCACCTTCCATAATACATAGGAAAATAACTAAATGATGTCTCCATATTTTTTCCAAAATGGAACAAAATCTGCAAGAAAGGCTAAATTCTTGAGGATAAGACCCAAACTTCATAGAAATTGGTACAGAGAATTTGAGGCATATTACACTCTGAATAACAATGCATTCAGACCAGTGGAAGGTCCAATTAATCCTTTGCCAGAACAATTTAACCAAATCCCATCTTCTATTCTCTCTGGACCAATAGTAAAGGATACTTCTAATAAGGATAAAAGGAAGGAAGAAGACAAAGAGATTGGCACTTATTTACAATTTAACATAGTAAAAAGTAACTGTGTGATGAAAGTATAATCTGCAATGCATGAAGGAGTAAGTAAAAATTAATAAAACTGAGAAACCATAGTGGAATTTGTATTATATATTTAAATTTAATTCTGTGGGGACCCAAACCACAACTAAACTGATCTCAGATGCACATTCGGCCATCCGTCCGCTTCTCAACACTGTTCTTCCCTTTTCATAGACTGTACATCACCAATATTTGTCATCAGCCACAGCTGTGGTCCACACATAAGACAGCTGGTTTCTTTCTTTTGCCACATGCAATACAAAAAAACAGACTATCTTCCTGCCTTCAAACAAAACAGTGTGTGATGAGTTCCTGCCTCCCTCTTCATTTTCCATGTTGAGTACAGTATTTGTGGGAATGCACATGTGTGTCTCCAAAAGGTTTACTTAAACATTGAAGTGGCATCTTGTGTATTCCTACAACAAGTAAGCCCTAGTGAGCTGGGAAAATTAATAAAGAAATTTACGACTACACTACAATACCCTCCTCAGAAGTGGGACTTCTTGGGAAGCAAGCATTCATGAGGATGAGGTTAACAAAACCAAGTAGGAGATGAAGGCTGCTCTTAGGCTCTAGCCAGGCATCACAAGAAAAACTATCTATACCATCAACATTCATTCCAGATATTCGAGTATATTATTCTATATATACATTTTTATTAGGCCTTCTAAATATTTATGTAATGTGAACATTTTTCCACAAATGGGATCACTGGCTACAAACTTGTGTAATTGCAGATGGCAGGCAAAAAGCCAAATTAATTTGACATAACTTTTGAGAAATTAAAATTACATTCATCTGATTTCACAGGACAAATGTTTCCTCATGTGGTAAAACATATGAATTTATGGATAAAGATTTAAAAGAATATCCTGAAACTGCCAGTCAACTACCAAAATGTCCATTGTGAGAAAAACTTTTACATTGCTTACAGAAGCAGGGTAAATACGGAAGGTAATTTAAGGTAGCATTAATCTCACCAAACACTGAACTTTTATCCAAAGAAAACAATTACATCCCATCAGAAGGGGGGGGGGGGGATTGAGGATATTGGAAATTTTAATTTTTTATTTATTATAAACATTTTACTTTTCATTTTATTGGCAGTTTTCTATCTCTAGTCTAGAGCTTTACCTCTTGGGGGAAAAAAAAGTCCCGTTTACCTCATGCACGAAACCAATAGTTGACAAGCAACTCAATGGCAAATTCAGTTATGAAAATAGTTCATAGACAATTATTTCTACATTCTGGGTGAATGTGGAAGAAAAGGAAGATAAACATGATAATTTTTTTTTACTTTTTGAAGCTGATTATTAGTTGGAATTAGGACTTCCTCTGAAGTTGATTATAAGCACTGAATTCTACATTTTAGTTCTAATTCTTCTTTGAAAGATTAAAAATCCTGATCTACTATTTTACTTCCTTTTCTGATAGCTATTTATTTATTTTCATTTTCATTGACAATCATATTAATGCATTATATTGAAAATTGGGATATAATGATAAAAATGTTTTTGGTGACTTTGCATCAATTTATATTACTTTAAAAAATAGTGCTGTCGTTAAACAAGTGCATAAATAATATAAAAAGCAGGAAACATCAAACATTCTAAAATAGTATCACTAAATAAATGTTCAGAAAATGTGGATATTATCCCTCTCTTGTTTCTGTTTTTTAACAATAGAGAAATTCATAATTTCTGGTAAACACAAAAATAATTGCTGTGAGAGTTCCTATCTCCTGTCCCATTTTGAAGATCTTTTAAAACTAGATTTTGACCCAAAAATTAATCCAAAATTAAGTGTTTTTTATTTCTTAAATGTAAACTTTATCTTAGTTTGTGTGTACCATATTTTATAAACAACTCTACCATAAATCTTCTCTGCTCATTAAGAATATTCAATAGAAATCCCTGAACACTAAAACTTTCATCTCGGAAAGACTAGCCAATTCAATAGCATGGGGTCGGGGTGGATAAACCAAGTCAGTCTAATAAATGTGGTGGTGGGGATTGTGCCAGATCACCTGCTAGACTCCTTGAACCTCTAAAGTTCCACATATTCAGACGTTTGAGAAAATTTTAAAAAAGCATACATGTGATTAAGCATACATATGGTTAAAATGAAAATGAGGCCAGAAAGAACAAAAATAAGTATTATCCAAAGTTTTGCATGCAACAAGCAAAGACATTAAAATAACAGAGAAACACTTAGAATGAAATTCAATTCTCTTCTCAATTGAATGACAAGAGATCGGTGTTACTATATAATCTTGTGCTGCACATAATTGGAGGCCAGGCAGATGGATATGGAATCTGTTGACTCTCCTTTTAAAATATATTTATCTTTTTTATTGTGGAGTACTTTAATGGCAGAACTAACAATCTTTGTGTTTTGGGATAAATTAGTATGTGTCATCCAAGAAAACAGCTGCTATAGTTATCTCCTACAAATGATCTACCCATTTTTTAAGTCTCCATAAATCCCTCCAAAACAAAATTATTTTAAGATGTTTGTTACATTTTATTACAATTATCCATAGGTATACATATACCAACTAATAAGTTCAATTAAATCACCCAATATTTCAAATATATTGCAGTGACAAAATAACCATACATTGGAAGTGCTTGCATCTTCTTCAGGCTAGCACAAACCAAGTGTGCAGACAAACATATAATTGAGAATGGAAATGTCTAGCTGGATTAAATTACTGCCTTTATATAAGGATATAAGAAATGGTTCAGGGAAGCTTGCAAACAAAAAAGGCTATCAGCAATGCTTTTTCATATCTCTGAATTTAAATGCCAACCACAGTTAATAACTGGAAAGATGGAGCAATAACATGGGCACAAAGGAATGTTCTGTTATGCACCATCTTGTAAAAGTATCTTTGTAACGAAATTCTAATTTCTTTTGGATACAACAGTGTCTTTAAAGGTAAAGGTTCCCCTCATACATAAATGCTAGTCGTTCCTGACTCTAGGGGGTGGTGCTCATTTCCGTTTCAAAGTCGAAGAGCCAGCGCTGTCTGAAGACGTCTTCGTGGTCATGTAGCTGGCATGACTAAATGCCAAAGGCACACGGACCGCTCTTACCTTCCCATCAAACTTGCATTTTTACGTGCTTTTGAACTGCTAGGTTGGCAGAAGCTGGGACAAGTAACCGGAGCTCACTCCATTACATGGTGCTAGAGATTCAAACTGCCGATCTTTCTGATCATCATGCTCAGTGCTTTAGCCCCTGAGCCACTGTGTCTTTAGAAGCATCTAAAAAAGTACAGTCTCAAACAATGGGCCTCCAACAAGCAGAGATAACAGGTAACACATTTCCTTGATGGAAACAGTAACCTTGCAAGTGACACACTCCTCATAAGCATTCTTGGTCCAGGCAAACTTAAAGGAGTGAGATCTTGTCATCTTCTCCACATGTATAGCCAATACTGGACACAAGCAGCTTTAAGAAACAAACCTGTTGTTTTAACCGCTGCAGCTCAACATATGTCTTTCAAGAAGACGTAGCTCTGAGAAATATGCTTAAACAAGATTTGTAGGTTGTCAACCAGTGAACAGCACTTCACTGTAGCAAGCGTATCCTTTGTTAGCAAAGCAGCTGCATATCTACAACATAGCCATAGACTATTATTGGTGAGCAATCTGCCAACTGCTGATGCTTAGTAAAATCTGTTTGACAATCTTCTTCCAGCCAAGAGCTTGTTTAATGTGGCCCTTGGGTGTGGAGTACCTTTTTTCAAGTATGCATATCAAGCACTGCTAAAATGATCTAGGACAGAAAAACAAAATAATGGGCTTTGTATCTCTAAACTTGGCTATGAAAGAAAAAGTTTAAGACTACAACAGTTAAACTTTGGAATGTTTCCATCATAGCTTAAACACATGGTAATAATTTCGTTGAAAGGATCTTTTGTGAAAATGGGAGAATCTTGTAGTGCTTTCCAGTTAAGTAGCACCATACTGAATGTTTTATGTTTTAAGTGCAAAATAAAACATACTCGGTTTGTCTGAAATATTGTAGGAGACAATTCATCATACTATTAAAAGCTACTGTTTAGAAAGTGCTAAATAAATACTAGTAGTCCTTCACTTATGACTATTTGTTCAATGACCGTTCAAAATTACAACATGATGAATGAAACATGACCACTGGCACTTATTTGTGCCAGTGGTGGGATTCAAATTTTTTTACTACTGGTTCTGTGGGCATGGCTTGGCGGGCTTGGCATGGCAGGGGAAAGATACTGTAAAATCTCCATTCCCTCCCCAATCCAGGGGAAGGTTATTGCAAAATCCCCATTTCCTTCCAATCAGCTGGGACTCGGGAGTCAGAGGATAGATGGGGGCAGAGGCAGTCAGAGATGGTATTTACTGGTTCTCTGAACTGCTCAAAATTTCCACTACTGGTTCTCCAGAACTGGTCAGAACCTGCTGAATACCATCTCTGATTTGTGCCGAATGTTATGGCTGCTGAAGTGCCCCAGTGATTATGTGATAAAACCTCAATTGTTTGGCAGTCTTTTCACAACATGACTGCATGGGCACTGAAACGTCCATTTACTTATCTCGCCCCACCATCCTAGCCACCAACCCAGATCACCACAACTGGGAAGCCCAGGCCTGCTCCTAGCCCCTTCAGGCCTGAAAGGCCTTGGCCAGTTACAGGACCCATTGGTTTGCACAAACTGCCTCACAACCTCACAGGTTTTTCAGCAGTGGTTAGCAGAAAACACTCACTCAAGAAGTGTAGCCTTCCTGAGACTGCTTCCTGCCATTTTGTACATAAGCACCATCTTCGCAATTGTTCAGAAGGCTCCTTCACCAAATTTCCCGAAGGAGTCTTTTAAATGATCGCATGAATGGTGCCCACATGCAGAATGGCACAAGATGGCCTTGGTAAGACTGCACCTTGCGATAGATAGGACATACCTGTCAGCAGCTGCAGAAAACATGCAGAAGGGGTGCAACCTATGCTTGCTAGGCGGGCCCTGTAGCTGCCCAAGGCCTCCTGGGCCACAGCAGATTTCTGCATGCTGGTGGGCCCTATATCCTACGCACACACACACACACACCCCCCACTCCATGCTTCTGATTCCATCCACTTAATGACTCATGAGATCGCTTACTGACAACCAGAAATGTAGTCATTGTGCAAAATGGTCATGTAACATCTGCTTGCTCAGTGACTAAGATTCCAGTCTCAGTTGTAGTTGCAAGTCAAGAACTTCCTATGTATGCAAAATGTTTATTTTTAAATCTAGCTATGCATACTACAAAATTTTAAAATACATCAAGTATAAATGTTGAAACGTAAAATTTTGGCTTTTTTCTTGCTTTAATACAATTGCTGGTCATTCTGAAGGATATCAGATATTGAATTTGTTGGAGATGATGAGGCTGAGCCTGAAGGAGGATGTTAAAGGTGTCATCAGTCATGAGTCCCTACGTACCCACATATTTGTAAGACCAACTCAGAAATATCTAAATCCAGCTCCTTTCTTAACTCCTGCTAATATCCGTTGACCATTAGTAGTTCAGATTCTTGTAGAGAGTTTAAGCTTGCAATTAATCTTTATACTCATTTGAACTGCTTGAATCTCCTGATTTCTCTGGTGCTTGACATAATTCAATAAATCTATTCTTTCATTCATAAGTGGTTGATAGTAAGGTATTACTTTTGAAATGATGGCAGGTTTCCAATTATAATACAATTCTAAAACGAGCCGACTAGATGGCTGTTGAAAGGAACTTTCACAAAGGAAGTTCTCCATTGGCTTTCCTCTAGCAAGAATGCATGTTTCAAAAGCAACATTATTTTTCTTCAGAAATATATATATGCATTTATTTATTTATTAAGTTTATATACAGCTTAGTTCTCATATGTGGACTGGAGTGCTTCAGCTAGCTGACTGACATATTGAATGGCTGAAGCTTCTCTTCATAAGGAGGTATTGTGGGTTTATCAGAACATTGAGGCACATCCTCTGATATATACCGTATTTATCGGCGTATAACACGCACAGGCGTATAACACGCACCTTCATTTTAAGAGGGAAATTTCAGGGAAAAAATTTAAATTTCAAATAAAGAACTTTGAAGCAAAATAAGGGTAGCTCAGAACTTTTTTTTATTAATATTATTACCACTTATAAGGTAAATAATGTAAAAGGACAGTAAAAGCAACTGTTTTAACAAAGAAACTTGGATATTCTGTTTTTACAAAAGTTTACTCAGAAATCGCTATCCCCTCCCTTCCTGTCTCTCTCTGTCATTCTCTCTGTGTCTGTCAGATTCTGATTCCCTTCCTCCCTCCCTCCCTCTCTCTCTCTCTTTCTCTCTCTCTCTCTGGCGGGTAGGCAGGAAAGCAAGCAAGGCGGCTGCGCTGTCTTCTTTTTCCCTGGCTTGGGATGGAGCGACCCGGCAGCCGGCTGGCCAAGGACCGCGTGAATGAATGACTGTTCAGGCATGCCTCTTCTCCGCCAGCAGCCCACACCGTCTCTGGCTAATCTCCGGGCAGCAGCCTGGCTCTGCCCCAGCGCCACTCGTCGCTTCTCGTCGCTGGAGGAAAGCGCAGGAATTCCTGGCCCTGCGCTTCCCGGCCGCTGGTTCCAGCAGCAGCAGGAGGAGGAGGAGGAGAAGGAGGAGGAGATGACGGCCCCGGAGGCACGGAGCTCTTCCCCGCGGCGGGCGCCTCCTTCTCCGCTGGCAGGTAGAGCAAGGTCGAGGGGCTTCCCCCCTTTCCCCACTTCCCGGCTCTTTCCAAACCCCGGGAGCTCGCCGAAGGGCGGCGGCGGTGGCGAAAGAGCCGGGAAGTGGGGAAGCCCCTCGACCTTGCTCTACCTGCCAGCGGAGAAGGAGGCGCCCGCCGCGGGGAAGAGCTCCGTGCCTCCGGGGCCGTCATCTCCTCCTCCTTCTCCTCCTCCTTCTCCAGCCGCCTTGCTTGCTTTCCTGCCTGCCCGCCAGAGAGAGAGAAAGAGAGAGAGAAAGAGAGAGAGAGAGAGCGGACGGCCGCGGCGCTTCGCTGAGGGAAAAAGAAGACAGCGCAGCCGCCTTGCGAACGCGGATGACTTACTTCCGGGTCCACGGTTCCCGGGTCCATGTACCTTATATCGGCGTATAACACGCATATCGGCGTATAACACGCATACTTCATTTGCCCCCTATTTTCAGGGGGGGAAAGTGCATGTTATACGCCGATAAATACGGTACCCACATAAATCATAAAATACATTAACAAAAATAAATATTTCATCTACAGGCTGAACTGCTTCAGCTCAGACACAGATTTTTTTATGCAAGAAGGAAGCATCCCTATGTAAAATGTTTTATTCCTGCCTCTCAGGAACAATTAGTCACCATTTGCAATGCATGGAAGCTTACCCCATTTTGGTTTGTATTTATTTATAATTTAGAAAAAGAACTGATTTCAGTTGGGGCAATTGAGAAAAAAAACCTTATTCCCCATTCCCAACGCTTGTCATTTTCTGTTAGAAAAATCTGCCAACCCTGTAGTGCATGCCTCCAATAGAAAAAAAGGATACTCATCAATACTCTAGACTAGGGATCTGCAAAGTTGGCTCTTTTAAGACTGGTGGACTTCAATTCCCAGAATTCCCCAGCCATACCATTAAAAGAATGAATTTTATTGCTGGGTTTTAAAGAAGTAGACTCTGTAATCTGTACTCCATGCAATACTGTGGGATCATCCAGCAGAGGTTGGGGGGGGGGGGCTGTAGGAGATTGGCAGTTTGAATTCAAAAGCAGCCATTCATGAAAACAAAGCCTTAAATCCTTTGCCTTCCTAAGAGTTAACAGAATGTTTTGACAAGGATTCCTCAGGCAGCAGGATTCTTACATGCTGCTAGAAGAGTAGAGGTTGTGTAGAAAGGAAAATGCAATAGATTTTACACTGTTGAATGTTTGGCCACAAGGCCTTCAGTGTTTTTGTCTGTCAAGATCAGTTAAAGGGCTTAAAGTTAACTATCTGTCAGGCATTAGTTGCCATGAAATACTTGTCATCCTTCATTCCCATGCACGAATGACAGTCTTTTCAGACAAGCGAATACAGAAAGCCATTTCCCCAAATACAATTCCAGAACGGTAATTGTTTAATTATATGGTTGTCAGAACCATAAGTTCAAAACGTATAGGCAGACAGGTTTTCATGTTGTTTTCAGTGGAATGATTTCTAATGGCAGAAAGAGAAGCTTTATTTTTCAACAGTCAGAAGAAATTACTGCTGATTTGTTTGGGAAACTTGTCTCCTTTTTCTGCCTTATTTCTGATATTCTCAGCTTGCAGGTCAAGGTGCATGCAAATGTGTCAGACAGGATTCCCAAACCTTCGCCACACAATAAATAAAAGCCAAAATGGTCTGGAGACTGGATGTATGCATGTACAAATATATGATGAGACCTCTGACTGCTTGGAAGATTCAGACAAATTGTAACTAATGGGTGGGTTAAAACTCACAAATGGTCTGATTTTAGCAAAGTTCCACAATTTCCACTTTTATTGTTAGAGCAATCTTTTCAAGGCCATTTTTAAAAAATCAGTGGCGCCATAGGAAGAAAATAAGTAAAAGCCAAAATAAAGCCAAACATAAAGAAATGGAAAGGATTTTATTATGTCTGCTTAAGAATATAATTTCAAAGATGCCTGAAAAATATTGTATTATAGTTTCAATAACCAAAACTACACTTTTGAAAAATGACATCGTTCCTTTTTCTCGCCCCAATGTTTCCCCAAGTTTTTCTATTTAAAAAAACTAATGAAGAATAAAACTAACTTTTTTTTATAGTTTTCCATGCAAAATCAGAGTAGCACATAAAGCTATTTTTAAAAACAGGGAAAGTATTATCAGAAAGCCACTTGATAATTTATGTGGATTGATCTTTATGGGATGACAGATGCCAGGAAAACGCTTATAGCAGCACCAGCCTAAAACAGCTAAGATGTTAAGAATTGTCTGTCTGTCTGTCTGTCTGTCTGTCTGTCTACCTATCTATGCTATCTTTTAATACTGCATTAACATCAACCTGCAGCCATATGTCATTGCCTTTTAAAATTTATTTTATAATAGATAAAGAAAAGGCAGAAGTAACATCTGAAAGGTAAAGAAGAAAATTTACTGAGCCAAAAATTATCGATAAAGAAACTTGTTAGGAACTATTCTATATATTAATAAGCTTTTTTAATTTTTTCAATTCGGAATCAAGCTTTTGGGAGAGTCTAAGTAAAATGTTTATTTTTATTGGGCAAAGATTATTATATGCAAACATAATGTTATGATTATTTTATCCAAGTTTAATGCATTGCTACTGAAAGATGCAAGGGATTTTATATTAGAATATCTAAGACTACTTAGATATTCTAGTACACAACCCCATCAAAATACTTGTCACTTCAGATATTGTGCCACTTGGACATTAAAGGTGACAAAATACATTTACAGACTAAAATGTAGAAGAAAGAAAAAGAGAGGGAGGGAGCTGTCACCATTTGGATCTTGTCAGTTTCTCTCTCACGAATCAACTACTTTTAAGGATGTGTTTTCTGTGAAAGTAAAAGGTGAAGGTTTCCTTATTACTTGTATCTGACTCTAGGACCTGGTGCTTATCTACATTTTTGGGGGCCAAGGGAGCCAGCATTGTCCAAAGACAATTTCTGTGATCAGATGGCCAGCATGGCTATATGTCAAAGACACTTGGAACACTTACCTTCTCACCAAAGTGGGAATTAATTTACTTGAATTTGCATGCTTTCGAACTGCTAGGTGTGCAGGGTATATTTTCTGTATAGCATAGTAAATAAATAGTAAAACTCCAACATTATAGCCCAGAAATCTTCAGTGCTATTATTCAAAGAGAAATAAAGAGGTGCAGTGTTTTACATTTTATTTTGCTTAATAAAATTATTATTTTGCTTTTAGTAAACTATGAGGAAAAAACGTGTTGGCATTTCAGTTCAGAACTAAACAAATCTGCCAATCACTTTTCTTAACAGAAAGTAAGCACTATTTTACTAGTCATTGTGTGTTTTGGTTTGGGGTAGGGGTGTCTTTTATTGCAGTGTTTTAACATTGAAGTGAGAAATTCCAAAGTTCAAACAACCCTGGAAGCCCCATCTTCCCGACACAAAAGCTTTGCTTTCAAATCCCAAAGGCTACATGATAAATTGGAGATGGATGATAGATAAATTAGATGAAAGGATATGCAATGAAAGAAAAACTGGCTTGCCACTATTTATTTGAAAAGTCGAGTACTCTAGGGTTGCAAAACCTCTTGCTTTTTAAATTTGAGAACATATCTTGAAAATGAATCCTCAGTAACAAAGGAAAATTCATCAAGCAGAATTACCTCCATTATATTCTCCTTCTACTGTGAACAGTCAGAAGCTAGCAGGAGTCAGATCCTAATATATGGTGGTCTACCTACTCTGTCATGAAACTTGCATATGATAATCTCATTTAATATATAAAATGTAAAAGTAGAGTTCTAGAAGAAGCGTGAGTCAAGTGAAACAAAGTGTCATTTATTTGTCAGAATTATGTCAGTTGTTTTCTCCTTAACAAAACATGCCATAAGCATCACACTGGGAAGCAAAACAAGATTTTAGGTGAATTTTATTCTCTGTGAGTCTTTGCACTGGAAATGCTCTGTCTCGGGAATTTGTTAGCACAGCCATAGCCAATTATTTCCCACCAATTAGCCACCTTTCTGTTCTGATGAATTGAAATTCTTGGGGAACCTAACTTACTTTAATCCAGTGCTAATAAAAGAACCCACAAGAAAAGGATAAGGACAAACTAAAATGCTGTTTAGATTAAATAGGAAGGGAAACTATTCATTAGTGTTCTATCTTCTGTACATTTATTGCTGCAGAACCTGAAACTTTTACATCTGAACAAACTGCACAGAGATACAGAAAGTAGAATTCTTCTCAGAAAAGCGTGTAACTGAAATCCACAGATAAAAATTATCCAGTGTCTAATGACCTTCCTGAAGGGCATTTTTCAACACTGACTTGAACAATTCCTCTAGGACAGTGATTCTTAGAGGGATTCTCAAACTGAGCTCGGATGTCTACCAGATGGTCTGCTAAAATTTCCCGACTTTCACTGGCCAAAGTCAATTTGTTTTTTCAGCCTTGCCTCTGCATGCCATGATGATCAGCTGGCAAAAATATCCTTTATCACACTAGTTCCTATCTAACCATCTGTGTCAACTGTCACTCCCTTACATGAATGAAATTCTTAGTTAAATTTAGAATACTGACTTTTATTATAATATTTTGGACTTTTATTATAATATTTTGGATTTTTTATAGTATTTTATAATACTATAAAAAGTAAAGAGCTTCTTGTGAGAGTCGGAATTATTTTTGGCTACCTTGGTTGTTAACAAAGATAAGCAATTTTATGATTTTAGAAACTGGACATAAGAGGAGACTAAAGATTCTAAGTAGAAGGGAAAAATACATGCCATGTTTTGGTGACAGTTGGGATTTACAAAATGATATTTACACATCATAATAGTGGAAATATTAAATGAGATCTTTGATCAATGGAGCAAAAAATTAGTAGCTACAATATCAACAGTGTCAATACTAATACTGTGTTTCCCTGAAAATAAGACAGGTCTTATATTGTTTTTAAGCCACTAAATATGGCCTTGATCCTATAATTGGGGGGGGGGGTGTTATTTGTTTGGGATTGCCAGGTGGCTACTCTCTTGCGAGCGGGCACAGTCTCGGAGTTGAGCTGGGAACAGCCTTGGGTTTGAATGGCTGTGTTGCGCTGTCACGCTTGCGAGTAGCCGCCTGGCAACCCCCCTTCTTTCCAGCCATGCAGAGGTAGGGATATTCCAAAGGCACCCAGCTGTGGGAGCACCTGTTCGCCGCCCTCCAGCTCCTGCAACTCGGCACCTTTGGAATGCCCCTACCTCTGCATGGCTGGAGAGAATGTGCAGAGGGAGGGGTCATTGGTTGGGGGCATCGGGGGTCTTTCCCATCCATCCATCCTCCCTCCCTCCTCCTCCACTTCTTTTCCTTCTCCTCCTCCTTACACACATTATCCTCCTCCCTCCCTCCCTCCCAAATTTCAGGCCACCGCTGGAGCTCAGGCCATTCTACTTCCCAGCACGCGAGCGCAGCATGTGTGCGATGGTGGCGATGGCTGCAGCTACCGCTGTTAAAGGTTCTCCAAGCCCCCATCTGAAGCACGGCGGGAAGAGCAGGGCAGAATTAAAAGCAAACATAAAAAAAGCAAGGCGAGAGCGGCATTTGATTCCTCAGTTTGGAGAGCCCTATCACCATAGAGTGTACTCCCAGAACAGCAACTGCCGGAAGAAGGTTTTGATAGCTTTTGGGTCGTCAATGCTGAGCTCCTGGACTTCGGCGCCCACCTCTTGTCCCCTTGATCTGGAGCTGCAGCAGAGCAGATCCAATTCTTTGTTCTTCTTCTCCTGCACCAACAAGATGGCAGCGATGGGGCTCTCCAAACTGAGGAATCAAATGCTGCTCTCGCCTCGCTTCTTTTATGTTTGCTCTTAATTCTGCCCTGCCCTTCCTGGGAAGCAGAATGGCCTGACCTCCAGCGGTGGCCTGAAATTTGGGAGGGAGGGAGGAAGATAATGTGTGTGAGGAGAACGAGAATGGAAAGAAGCGAAGGAGGAGGGAGGCAGAATGGATGGGGAAAGCCCCCAGATGCCCCCAACCAATGACTCCCCCCACTGCACATTCTCTCCAGCCATACAGAGCTTGGGGCATTCCGAAGGCACCAAGCCATGGGAGCTGGAGGGTGGCAAACAGGCACTCCCGCGGCTCGGCGCCTTCGGAATACCACTAGGTCGGCGAGTGGTGCTCTGCCTGGCTGGAGGGGGGGGATTGTCCAGGGGGCTTATTTTGGGGGGGTGAAATATTTTTGCCCACCCGAAATATGTGGCATGACCTTTGTTTCAGGCCATCTCGTATTTTCGGGGAAACATGGTATCTGATTCAATGAATATTCAGTATTTAATGAATAAATTATTTCAAAAAGATGTCAATGAGGGAATGAGATTAGATCAAAAATATCTGACAGGGCTGAGAAAGTACTGAAAGTGGAATTACAAATAACAGGTCAAGAGAATGATTTGGAAAGTGATGCATTATGGGGTTCATAAAAGAAAATGGCTGAAATTTTAAAAACTAAACAGGAATTACAAATGACAGAGAGTAATCTTGAAAATGTTTTCTGATTGGACCTACACAAGAGGATTGTTATAAACTCTTGAACAAGTCTGTATGATGAGATAAAGAAAAATCGAACAGAAATATAATCCTACAATAAAATAAAGATTAAACTGCCAGAAATAAAAAGAAATATAAAATTGAGTTAATTGAAGTTAAATAGAAATTTGCAACTCTACAGACTTTTAGATGAATGAGGGTTGAAAAACTGAGGTTTTACAGATTTGTTTATAGATAAGGGATAGAATATAGGATGAAGACACAACAATTTGTAAATTTATGGGCAAGAGGTTACTAAATTTGTCTATACGTAATGAAGATTGGAAGACACCACTTTATACACCGTATTTTCAGAGTATAAGATGCACCTTCTCCCCCACACCAAAAAAGAGGGTGAATGCCGTCCCGGGCATAGCACCGAGACGGCATTGGTTGCGTTGGTGGATGATCTCTGGAGGGCCAGAGATGGGGGCTGTTCCTCCATCCTGGTTCTATTAGACCTCTCGGCGGCTTTCGATACCATCGACCATGGTATCTTATTGCATCGGCTGGGGGGGTTGGGGGTGGGAGGCACCGTTTTACGGTGGTTCTCCTCCTACCTCTCTGGCCGATCGCAATTTGTGTTGACGGGAGAGCAGAGGTCGACCTCAAGACCCCTCACATGTGGGGTGCCTCAGGAGTCGGTCCTCTCGCCTCTCCTGTTCAACACATATATGAAGCCGCTGGGCGAGATCATCCGTGGTTTTGGGGTAGAGTATCATCTCTACGCTGATGATACTCAGCTGTATATATCTACCCCAAACCACCCCAACGATGCCGTAGCGGTGATGTGCCAGTGCCTGGAAACCGTGCGGATCTGGATGGGAAGTAACGGACTCAGGCTCAACCCGACCAAGACTGAGTGGCTGTGGTTTCCGGCTGCCCGATTCAACCAGTTGATGCCATCTCTGGCCATAGGGGGCGAACATCTTGCCCCTGTGGATGGGGCGCACAACTTGGGTGTCCTCCTGGATACCCGGCTGTCCATGGAAGATCAAGTGACAGCCGTGGCCAGGAGGGCGTTTTACCAGGTTCGCCTGGTACGCCAGTTGCGCCCCCTATTGGATCGGGACGCCCTTCGCACAGTCACTCATGCTCTCGTGACATCCCGACTGGACTATTGTAACTCTCTCTACATGGGGCTCCCCTTGAGGTGCACCCGGAGGCTTCAGTTGGTCCAGAACGCAGCCGCGCGAGCAATAATGGGAACCTCTAGGTTTACCCACGTAACACCGCTCTTGCGCGAGCTGCACTGGCTACCTGTCATCTTTCGGGTGCGCTTCAAGGTGTTAGTCATCATCTTCAAAGCGCTCCATGGCTCGGGACCTAGCTATCTGCGGGATCGGATCCTGCCCCATACATCCTCACGGCCGATTCGCTCCCACAGAGAGGGACTTCTCCGGGTGCCGTCCACTAGACTTTGTCAGCGGGCGACGCCCAGGGGAAAGGCCTTCTCTGTGGCGGGCCCAGCCCTCTGGAACGACCTTCCCCCCGATATTAGGACAACTACGGACCTCCGCTCCTTCCGTTTAAAATTAAAGACACATCTTTTTCGCCTGGCCGGCCTTGGGTAGTCTCTTCTAAGGTTAGGGGTTTTAGGGGTAGTTTTAGTTTAGTTTATGGGTTTTTAGCGCAGGACTAATTTAATTCATTTTTAATTTTGTATTCTGTCTGTGGTTTTATCTGTATTTTTAATTGCCTGTGCCCCGCCTCGAGTCCCTTTGGGGAGAGAGAGCGGGATATAAAATAATAATAATAATAATAATAATAATAATAATAATAATAATAATAATTATTATTATTATTATTATTATTATTATTATTATTATTATTATTATTATTATTATTATTATTATTATTATTATTATTAAAAATTATTAAAATTATTAAAATTATTAAAATTATTAAAATTATTAAAATTATTATTATTATAAAATCTAGGTGCGTCTTATACTCCCAATGTAGCCTTACCCACCCGCCCCCACCCTTCAGCCTCCATGCGTCACATTTTTGGGTGGTTCCAGGCAGCAGGGATCCTCACTTCCACTCGGATTTTGATAACTAGCTTTTCAATTTAAAACAAACACTATCACCCTATACATATTTAACTGGAGAAGGGTGGGGTGGGGTTGGAGATGACTTTCATGGGGCAGACAAGGGACTTGGCACAAAAGGCTCCAGTCCCAAGATGCCCCTGTCTTCCTACCTATAACCATAGGCATTGAAAGCCTGGCTTTCTCGCAACAAGGCCCAATAGAGGCGAAGCAGTCCTCCTGGACGCTGTCATCTCATAAGCAGGCTGCCCTGCGCCTTTGCTGCCTTGGTTGGAACCTGATTCCCAAAGCAGCCCTGGGAAGCGGGAGGTCAGGATTCGTTTAGCAAAGGGTGCTGCATAAAAGGCATAAGGCAATTGCCACTATCTCCACGGCCTGGAACGCCTTCCGCATGACTAGTTGAAGATCCACCACCCTCTTCCCTACATATTCATACAACAGGACAGCTTTATCATGGCAGCCATTCAAGCGGGTGGTGAACTGCCTCTGCTTCCGATTGTGCTCCATCTGGATGGGGAAGCTACCGTGTAGGGTGATAGGGCTTGTTTTAAATGGATAAAAAGCTTATTAAAATCCGAGTGGAAGTGAGGATCCCCACTGCCTGGAATCACCCGAAAATGCAACACACGGAGGCGATGATGGTCTGTGGCAATCCCCGTAGCCTGATTGGGGGTATTCCACCTGCCAATCAGCTGCTCCTGTTGAATTAGGCTGCAATAATGTGCTGAACAGCGCTGACCTGACTGTTTGCTGTTTCCTGCAAGGTCACAATGAATGCTGGTAGGCAGAGGCAGACAGTTTTTTTCTTGTTTTACTGCCCCAAAATTAAGGTGCATCTTATACTCTGGTGCCTCTTATACTTCGAAAAATACAGTATTTCTTTTCTTCTTCTTTGACATATTCTTTTTCTTCTACCTTTTTCTGTTGCACTTTTTATTCTTACAGTTTTTTTCTTTAGGTTTAGATTGTAATTGTTTTTACTATTTCAATTAAATTTTTTAATAACAATTATTTACAAAAACATGGAGATCAGAAGGCATACATAAATGTAATCAAACTCATCAACATATTTGTTTGAGAAATTCTACTGTAAAGTATGGACCAACAACCTATTGGGCCCGAACCTTTTCTTCTACATTTACAGATGAGATGGCGTGCTACAAACCAGCCATGGTCCCAATCATTATCAGCACACTGGTGCCATATAAAAAAAACTTGGATGGCACTTACAAGATCACATAAATGTGTCATTTCGTATCTTCTTACTTTCTGCAGAGATCCATGAAGTTTAATAGTCTTATTGCATAGATTCTCTTACCATTTAATCTCTAATTATAGTTGGTAGGACTGAATAGATTCTTGCCCACAAGTGTGTTGCAGAATGTATACATATATATTTATTGAGTAGACAAGGCAAGAAAAATTTTCATAAATAAAATGCATCAAGAATTAAATTCATTTTAATAGAAATTTCGGTTGCACAGGACAATTTCCCACTTAACTCTGTGCATAGAGAAAACTCTTTGCTTTCCCTTTAATTCTAGAAGCCAAGCAAAGCTAAAACATCAGCTGCCACTATGATGAGCTAACTAACAAAGCCCATTTTAAGATTGAAGTAAAAGCAGTCATTTTGTTCACCACTTTCAAGTTAGTAGCTGTTTAATTTGCAATTATGTCTGCAGTTAATGTTCCCCATCCAAAGTGGTTCATAATTTTTTTTAATCAAAGCATTTTTATGGTTATTACAAAGGTAATAGACCTTTTTAAATAATCGCACCATTAAGTATTTTAAGGTCTCTTGAATATCTACAATATCAGATTGCAGTAATTTGTGACAAGATTGATCATAAATGGCATGAAACAGCTGCTGCAGGAGAACTGAACTTTAGCATGACTCTATAGGAGATGACTAAATTCAAGTAAGCTATTGCGTTTCAGAAGATAAATGTACTTTCGAAGAGATTTTGTTCTAATTCATCTTACAACCTATAATTTTGGATATCATTGTTAAATTAAAAAGTAAGAGAAGATGTTTCACTTTCAATTAATGAATACAAGCTGAAGATGTCTTTGTGTATACTTGCATATATGCCTTTTTTTTTGGATCATGATACATATATATATATATTTCTTTTTTCTTTCTACATTGACCAAATTGCTGCACTAACAAAATGGGAACAACGAAAAAAGGCAAGAGCTAACATGACCTAAATTTGGCAATTCCTTCATTGTGAAATGAAATAAATGCCTTGCACAAGATCACATTCTAACCTCTACAATAATAATAAGATAATTATCATTCGTTAGCTCCTACTATCATAAATTTGAAATACCTGTATGTTTGCAGTGAAGGAACGAAAAACCGTACAGTATTCTCTATAGATGTTATATAACATGAAACAAGCATTTCTTACTATACATACAATGCAGCAATCATTCACAAACCTATTTCTTCCCGAGTATGATTTGCGATTATTCAGCCACACAACCTTACATTTTTTCCCCTGAAAACAGAAATAGGACAAATTTGCACCGCTTCTATTGCTGTTTGGCGATAGCTCTAACATCTGAAAACATAGTGTTGAATGATTAAATATGATTACTGACTTGCATTGCCACTACAATTTTTCATAGGAGCGATAATGACAAGGTAACAATTTAGGTACCCATTGTATCCTCAATAAGCAAAGAAAGCAAAGTGGGTAAACTGAAGCAAATTAAAATAGAAATTGTTTATTTTCATGCAATTCTGTATTTAGGACAGATACAGATTTATTGCATCCTGAATGTCAAATACAGAGTAAGCTTCAAAGCCATCTTATTTTGGCAATGGAGAATTACAAGGACCTTACTTGCTGGTAATTTCCTAATACAGATAGTGTATACCAGTGATGGCGAACCTGAAGATGCGCGCACATGTGCTTACTCACGCACGCACCACAGTGCCAGAAACCTGACAACCAGCTGGCTGGCGCACATGCACTTGTCGGAAACCCAAAGATCAATTGGCTGAGCTGGGGCGATGGTGCATGCCCACAGAGAGCACTGCCATAGGTTTGCCATCATGGGTCTATACCTACAACTATAATTGAGACCTGAACTTCCATCTGTAGGTGATGTGGTTGATAAATGAATCATATCCAATTTTACAATCATCAAGTGAATCACCATGGTCATTAAGCAAATCATGTAATCATTAAGTAAATTCAGATCCCTTTTTCAGTGCCACCATGTTCAAATTGTCATTAAATTGAGGTCTATCTGTACAGGATAAAGTATCCTATAGCATTAGCATTAGAAATTAAAAGTCTGCCCATCCTCAAGCCTACAAACTTTCCTACTGCAACATATACACTCTTAAATCAAGAGGTACTTGCCCAGAAGTTGTATTTACGTGCATAAATATTTAGTTGGGAATTGCACAAGTTTTCATGTTCTGTTTTAAGTATTATATTACTTTAAAAAACTGCAGAGGCAACTCAGTGAACAGGCTATGAATTTTTACCTTGTTCATTCATCATTATTTTTAATTACGTTTATCCACTCAAAATATAAAGTTCTCATAAGAAGCTAAGGATACATTAACTAAAAATGTAAACTGTAAAATGCAGTATCTTCATGAAAAAGACTAATTTAAAGCAATTAAATTAGTTGATAACAGAAATAAAATTAATGGTATGTCCATTTATGATTTTGATCATAATTAAGAGGCTTGAGATGGTAAAAATGTCTGCCTATGCCAAAAAGACAATAAAGATTCTGTCAAGTAAGCCTTTCAGGGGAGTTTATTCTAGAGGGAGAGAGAAAGCTATTTAAATGCGTAGAATGCAATTGATTTTTAAGAGGCTTCAAGGGGAGAAAAAATCTTAAGATAGAAAGGCCAGTTATTTTTGTCATAATTAACTGCAATGGCAGATTACCCTATGCTTATACTGTTTTGTGTGTGCATGCGCCTGTTCCTTCAAGGAACATGAATTCTGCACAAAACAAGAAGTGGTTTTTGAATAGCAACCATATAGGGTGGGATAGGGAATTCTGCTGGTTGTTAACCTAACATATCAAAAAGGCTTCAGCTTAGGAAATAAAATTGTGTCTAAATTAAATATTACTGACAGTGTTATACAATGAAACCCCAATTTACCAGACCTCAGCACAATAAGCTTTCCATTCAAAGCGGACAGCTGAGCCTTCCAAAGAAGGGTCTACAGGGAACTCGCTACAGTCAACTCGCCTCAGGACAACTCACCATGGCCGCGGGACAACTCGTTGCAGGACAAGAGTTACACTAACATTGAAGAAATAGTCAAATAGAATCATTAAAGAAAGGATGCCAAAGGAGGGACAAAATAACGTGAAAATGAAAAAAATTAAAATATTTTTAAAATTATTTTAAATAATTGAATTGTTGAATTGTCCTGCAACGAATTGTCCTGAGGCGAGTTGTCCTGCAACGAGTTGACCGTGGCAAGTTTGCTGCAGAGAGTTGTCCCATTCCGTCCAAAGAATGTGATTGCTTTAACACTTTCCAAGAAAGGTACTTTGTTTGCATTAACATCCTTTGTGAAGCACCTCTTCCAAATCATTTGGACATCCCTGTCATATATATTTAAGTAATTAGGAATGGTTTATAAAACGTACAAAAAGTTATTTGTGCTCAGTCACTATGCCTACTAATCTGCAGATAAAACTGTACTGAAGGAATCATAGACCAAACAAGGCTCAGAGTAGTTCGCCTCTGAACGAAGGGAAATTGAGAGGGGCCAACTCAGGAATATATTAAAATGCCTGCGTTTTCTAGGAACAGGGGTGGGATTCTACCAGTTCAGATGAACAGGTAGCTTCGAATATCAGCTGGGAGTGATCCAGTTTGCTCTGTCTTTCAGCTGGGCCCGCCCACCTGCCCTTGCGCTATACTCACCTACACTCCCTTTTCTGAAGCCCAGCTGACAGGTGCAGCACAGTGGATTACGACGTCTCAGCTGTTTTCCTCTCCAGCAGTAATGTGGAAGGTGATTTCTCCGTAAACTGCACACACAGCATGCGTAAGGCACATGTGTGAGTGAAGCATGTGTGCACTCAGCAAACCAGTTGTTAAACCGGTAGGATCTCAACCCTGTCTAGGGGTATGCTATCTTTTCAAAATAGGATAAATTCCACTGGCTTAATTTCAACTAACTAGAGTTTCATTCATATTAAACTCAACATAACATCTATATTCCCATGTAAAACGAGAGTTTTAAGTGCCAAAATATATGCCTCCAAATTAGGTTCAGCTTATCTGGAAGTATACACAGGTAGCTTTTGACTTATAACCACAACTGGAACTGGAATGTCCATCATGGTTGTAAAGCATCATCATGATCTGCAATGGCTATTCTGGTTTTCCCTATTGCAGTCATTATCTGAGAATTACTGCAAGGAATATAAATCCTTCCAGCCTCAGCATTCAGTCAGAACTGAAGAAGCTTCTTGCATAAGAAGTGAAATGTCTTCAAGGAAAAACAAAGTCCAGCTGCCTTTTGAAAAAGCACCTTTCGGACATCTATGACCTGGATGACTGAGAATCTCCATAGACAGTCCGAGGAAGAAACTTGGACCTGTCCTAATGGTTCAAGAAGTTAAAAGTGGCAGTAGAAAGTCTGTACTTTCAGACTTAACATATTCTGTTAATGTAATCTTTACAATAAAATAGAATTAGTTCATCTTGTCATGCTTCCCATCTGATATATCTGGGAGGCTGACAGGGACCGCCTCCAAATCTCCCCCGTCACCCGCACCCATTTCTGCTTAATCTTTGCCCTTTTTGGCTGGCAGGCACCCTGCCTTGCCAGATGGCAAGCAATCGCAGAACTTCATAGCTCTGCAGCTGGTTGCCGCACCCCAGGAAGTCTCAGCAAATGCCAGCAAGCATTCATTCGACCAGTTGCCTTCTCTCCCCAGTCCCATGTGGCTCCCCAGATCACCCCAGCAAGCAAGCATTCCTTTGCTAACATTGCTCCAAAACTATCAGGCGGACTTGCCTTTGGAGCAGACAGAAGAGGTAGGGCAGGCAAACAGTACTTGCTCTCTGAAGTTGAGAGGACAGAAATATCAACCTCTCCCAATACCAGAGCTTGGCAGGCTACAAAGAGAGTAGAGGAAAGGTGTTTTTTGTAAGACTGCTCACACAGAAGGATATTCACCCTGCTAAATGAGCTACACCAGCTACGCCGCTTCTATTGAAATGAATTTTGAATGGTTGCTGAACAAATGGGTGCAGATTAAGGACAACCTATATGGCGATACAGGTACCCTGCTTCCCAAAGAATAAGCCCTCCCCAAAAATATTGCAACACAGCAGCAGCCATGAGGTGACCACGTTCGCCGCCTCCTGCACCTCAAAAATAATAAGACGTCGCCGAAAATAAGGCCAAGTGCTTATTTTGGAGGTCAAAAGAAAATAAGACTGTCTTATTTTCAGGGAAACACAGTAGCCTTTGACTTACAACAATCACCATTTAACCCCAAATTTCTGTTGCTTAGCAAGACATTTGTTAAGTGAGTTTTGCCCCATTTTACACCTTTCTGGCCATGGATGTTAAGCAAATCACTGCAATTGTTACGTTAGTGATATGGTTGTAAATGAATGTGGCTTCCCCATTAACTTTGCTTGTCAGACGTTCTCAAAAGGGAACCATGATCCTGGGAAACTGCAATCGTCATATGAAACAGTTGCCAAGCGTCTAGATTTTGATCATGTGACCATGGAGATGCTGCAATGGTCATAAGTGTGAAAAATGGTCATACATTACCTTTTCCAATGCCATTATAACTTCGAATGGACACTAAACAAACTGTTGAAAGTCAAGGACTATCTGTAGTGTTTTATTTTAAAAATTTACAGATGGGCTTATCTGTAAGCATATATAGTAACTAAACAAGAGTTGTAGGATTTTTTTTAATGTTCTCTTGTCCTATTCTGCATTGTGTTACAAAGCAATGAATTTGTTTATAACCTGATCAGGAGTGATGAATGTTGAAGACCAAATTAACCGCCTTGGGTCCTTCATGGAGAAGGGCGGGATATAAATATGATTAAAATAAAAAAAAATAACAAATAGTAATAGCTGTTGCTGGTAATTTCTCACACACATACACAGACACATACTGGAAGAGCAGTGCGTATTATTACTCATGAAGAAAAATAAACTGCTAATTATTTTGGCAACTACATACCCACAAGGATTCAAAGGAAAATCCATTTGAATATGAATGACTGAAAGCCTGGAACTACTTAAATGGAATAGCATAATTACGGTCTTCAAAAGAAAGTTTATTTTCTCAAGGCTCCATTATAAGAATTAAAACACAAGGTCTAGGTTTCTTATAAAGGCAGGAATTATTACACCTTTACTGTGCAATATTCAGCAAGTCTAAAAAAATCCAAGTAAATTAAATTCCAAATGACAATTAAAGCATTTATAGCTCTCTCACACACACATACTTTGCTTCCTGTTGATGCCTCTTCACTGGAATGGCACAGGCATACACCCAAGTGCTAAATCCTACTCGCTGCACTGCTTTTGAATTTGAAATCACTGCCAAATTAAAAGTTCTGGGAGAAATTCAATATCTGAAAGAGCAGCTGAGCAAGAAAATGTATATAGTGGTGCTTAAAAGTCTGTAAATTCTTTTGAATGTTCAATATTTCTACATAAATATCACCTAAAATATTATCTGTTCTTTACACGTCCTAAAACTGGATAAAGATGACCCAATAACATAAGAACAGCCTTGCTGGAACAGGCCACAGCCCATCCAGTCCAGCATTCTGTCTCACACAGTGGCTCACCTGCTTATGATTCCCTGCAAATGGCATTGAGAGATATCCTGCCTATCTCTCCAACCCGGAGGGTATCCTTAGGCATCCATAATGATAGCCATTGATACCCTTGTTCTACATGAACTTGTCTAATCCTTTCTTAAAGGTGTCGAGGCTGACAGCTGTCACCACTTCTTCTGTCAGGGAGTTCCATAGACCAGTGATCCTCTGGGTGAAAAAGTACTTCTTATTTGTTTGAGGTCTAGCTTCCAAAAGTTTCATGGAGTGCCCCCTAGTTCTAGTGTTGTGCGATAGGGAAAACAGTTTTTCATTTTTTACTTTGTAATGTAACAAAGGTGCCAAAAACACTATCCTTGTTTATTGATTTATTGAGGATAATGAGCAAAGGCTATCCATTTCTGTGTAGCAACCACTATGTGAATCTTTGCTTTCAGTTAACTGGTGTGCCAAGCCAGAAAGGTTGGGGATTGCTGCTCCAGGATGAAGATCTGGACTTTGACTTGGCCATTCCAAAACATTAATTTTCTTCTGCTTTAACCATTCTTTGGTCATACAACTTACGTGTTTTGGAATAGCACTAAAACGTAGACTTGATATACTGCTTTACAGTGCTTTACAGCCATCTCGAAGTGGTTTAGAGTCAGCATATGGCTCCCAATAATTTGGTTCCTCATTTTACCAACCTCAGAAAGATGGAAGGCTGAGTCAACCTTGAGCCTGGTGAGATCTGAACTGCCAAATGGCAGGCAGATGGCAGGTAGTAGAAGTAGCCTGCAGTACTGTACTCAAACCACTGCTCCACCACAGCTCATGTTCACTCAATGTATAACTTACTTTCTCTTTAGCTTCAGTTCACAGGTAAAGATACCCTGATTTTACCCTATCTTCCCTATAGAACTGCTGGTATAATTCAGAATTCATAGTTCCAACAGCATGGCAAGCGGTACAGAGGCAGCAAAGCAGGCTCAAATCATGATATTGCCACCATGTTATAGATGGGATAAAGTTCTTGTGCTGGAATGCAGTCTTTGCCTTTCGCTAAACAATGCTTTTCATTCAAACCCAAATGTTCTTTTTTTGGTCTCATCTGTCCACAAAACTTTCTTCCAGTAGCCTTCTGCCTTATCAACATGGTCTTTCATAAACTATAGACAAGCAGCAATGTTCTTTTTGGAGAGTAGTGGCTTTCTCTTTGCAATCCTGCCATGCACATGATTGTTGTTCAGTGTTCTTCTGATGGTGATCTCATAAAGGCTGGCATTGCAAGAGAGGTCTTAAGTTCTGCAGATGTTATCCTTTAGTTATTTGAGGCTTCCCAGAATATTATATGCCTTGCTTTTGGTATGATCTTGGTTGGTTGACTATAGCTAGGTAGTGTGACAATAGTGTTGAATTGTTTCCATTTGCACATTATCTCCCTGGCCCTGAATTGGTGGCATCAAAATACTTTGGAAGTAGTTTTGTAGTCTTTTCCAAATCTGGTGAGCATCAACAATAAATCTTCTTTAGGACTTCTCATACAATCACTTACCACGCCACTGATTGTAGCATTTTGGTTTTTTTTTTTTGCACCCTAGGGTTGAAAATGTCAAGAATTCATGAACTTCTAAGCACATCTCTTTCTCTAAATGCACCTGAGTAAAAAACATCACATGGAAGAGAACAATATCCACATTTTCATTTATTATTATTATTATTATTATTATTATTATTATTATTATTATTATTATTATTATTATTATTATTATTATTATTATTATTATTATTATTATTATTATTATTATTATTATTATTTATTATTATGTTATCCTGCTATACCCTTACAACTAGACTGATATACAATAACTTCTGAATTATCATCTATTCCTTCTTATCCATCCAATTTTTCTATCATATTTGCCATGTAGTATTCAGCTTATTAAACAGTAATACAACAGCGCAAGTGGGTAAATGTGCAAGTATGGCTTTTGTTGGTATTTATTGTCAAGGAAGAGATAATAAAACATTTTGTTGACGTGAAATTCTTTTACTTTATCAATTTGGATTATCTAAACTCGTTTTCTTAATCCAAGAAGCAAAATGTTGTTCTCTGAGACTTCAATATTTAACTTAACCTTTAAAAGACAGCCTTGAGCAGAACTATAAATGAGAACCTTTTGTCCTTTTTGACTGTTCTTCGTCTAATATTCCAGCCTTTGGATGCCTACATGCAAAGATATCAAACACAATCTTGGTCTTTTCTCCCCACTGAGTTGCAAATTATTATTTTTTATGCATTTGGGAACAATTTATTGGTATTGAAAGACCAAGTAAGCAGTCAGGATACACTGGCTTAATTTCTTCTGATGTTGCTCTATCCTCAGAAAATGCTGGGGTTTAGTTATGATAAGTTTCAGATGCAGAATCATGTAGTATAAAAATAACAAGTTATTCTCCATAATATAAAACGGAAGTAGTTGAGCATAAGACAACGTGCCTAAACAACAATCTAGAATGCTTTAGAGCTGTACAAGATAGCTGTTCATAGGACAAGTGTTCCTTCATGAATTAATGATACCTATTCAAAGTAAGCAATGATATTAATCATAATACTTCAGAAAGAACTATTGGGTTTTTTAATCCTTTGTACAGGGATTAAATACAGGTCACTTTGAACTTTACGTTAATAAGTGGGTATAAGAAACATACTGCATTTTTATGCCATGCTACCCATTTCCCATTCAGAAATCCAGGTGCAGATCTTTCATAATACGCACTTTGGATTTGGTATCAAGTTATGGGAGAACATGACTATGTGAGAATTATAGTAATAGAACCTCTGCCTGCTGAAATTTCTCAGTGGCATTACATTCGAGTCCTGACAAACACAAAATGACCTCTCCTCCACCACTGCTCAGTAATACTGAATAACAGAAAGAGGAGGCATTATTGCAAGCTGATGATTAACTATAAAAAAGAGGTATGTTTTTAAAAAGGATTCGTGGCTCAGACAGAACAGTGACAATCTTATTGTAAATTAGAGTTTCATGTGTAAGACAACATATCAAGCACAACGTAAAATAAAATTAGGGATTACCCCAGTAGATAACCTGGATTAAAGAATCTACCAGTCGGCGCTAATACTAAGCCCATTCTTCTGTCCACATAAATGTTTGTACTCCACATGAATGTACAAAAACAAAGAATTCACAGATTAAGTTACTAGTACAGCCTCACATTTCAAGGTGTATAGTCTATTGCACTGTGTTAATTTTTCCTGAGAACAAGCCCAGGAAAGAATGCGCCACAATAACTTGATTATTCTTGTTCAAGCATATCAATCACTCCAACCTTCCCATTTAATAACATTTTGCCATTTTATACCATTAACTGAGTTCTCTATTTTGTTTCAGTTAAAATAGCCTTGTGCACCTTGTTACCCACTATACTGAAAAGTGCCTGCCACAGATGTTCTGACACCTGGAAGATCCTTGGCAGTTTCTATGTATTTGCAAATTTCAGTCAAACAGCAAACCCAGAAAATTTGTAAAATCTTTGGCAAAATTCCAACTTACTAAACCACCACATAGATTACGCAATTGTGGAAAAGATTTAGAAACAGAAAATATAACCCTTCAAGTGTAGTTCGTTATCTGGCTATTTAAGTTATGGAATTTGAAATATTTACAGCACGGAATTCTTGCGCAGCGTACAGATGCACAGATTACTTGACTTTTTTCTCCATCCCTCCTCTTCACATTTCTCCATCTGATTTAAACAGAATTTAGAATCTGATGGGATGTTAATGATGAATATATTGCAACATTAGCTAAAGTCTGCCAATTTACTCCCCCTCCTCCATCTAATATTCGTACAAAATCCACCCATACAAAACTAGGTATTGCTTCTTCTTGAACGGATTTTCAAAAAGAAGAAGGATCCAGAAAACAACAGGCACATCAGCTTGATGTCTCAGCCAAGCACATTTTTGTACAGATTATCAAGCAACATTTCTATGGCTGAACTTGTATTGACCTGCAACAATTAACAGGAACTAAAATAAGTTGGTCACAAAAGTCAGGCTAACCCTATCTTCACCTTGGACTGTGTTAGCTTAGCAGATCAGCATACAGTATAGCCTAGTGTATACTGGTCTGCAACTAAGTCTTTTTTTATTGAATACCATGAGATGCTACCCTTAGAATGGATATAGATGAGATAATAGCACTGTTACTACTCGAGCCATGGTGGTGCAGTGGTTAGAATGCAACATTGCATGCTAACTCACTCCATGAGTTTGATCCTGACCAGCTCAAGGTTGACTCAGCCTTCCATCCTTCTGCAGTCAGTAAAATGAGGAGCCAAATTGTTGGGGGCAATATGCTCACAATATGCTTAGAGAGGGCTGTAAAGCACTATGATGTGGTATATTCGGTATGTCTAAGTGCTATTGCTAGTTAGATGGACTCATAATTGGTTGAACAGCTGCACCTAATGGTTCCATGTCAGTTTGGATGGATATATTGAGCAGCAGCTTAGATGGAAGTACTGGGTGGATTTTGTGCTGGAAACTGTGTTCAATATTTTTTATTAATAGCTTGGCCAAGGGAGTTGAGGGACGCCTATAAAGTTTGCAGAGAATACGAAACTGTGAGGAGTGACTAACATTATATGAAACTGAGAATATTCAGAAAGATGCAGTGGACTGAAATAAGCAAGATGTAATTTAACAAGAAATGCAAAGTTTTACCCCTAGGTGAGAAAAATATACGGTGCAAGAATAGGAAAGGGGAAGACTTGATTTGACTTATATATGGGGAAAGCATCTGAATATCCATGTTGATCAGAGATACATAACAGTTGCTCCAAAATCAAGGGCTATGTTGGGCGGCACTAATAGGAACATAAAGTTAGATCATGACAACAAACTGCTATCTTCTAAACTACTCTGTTCAAACTCCATTTTGAATATTGTGTCCAGTTCTCAGTATCATAGTTTAAAAAAAAAAAAAGCAGAGACTAACTAGGACAAGTTAAGAGATTGGCTATTTAAGATCTGGAAATGAAGCCCTACAAGGAACAGTTAAAGGCTTAGAATATGTTTGACACAAAACATGATAGCAATCTTCATTAGGGGTGGGGGGCTTGATATACAGAAGAGACAATTCTGTTCAACACATACATGAAGCCGCTGGGTGAGATCATCCGTGGTTTTGGGGTGGAGTATCATATCTACGCTGACACGCAGCTGTACTTTTCTACCCCAAACCACCCCAACGATGCCGTTGAAGTGATGTCCCGATGTCTGGAAGCCGTACGGATCTGGATGGGAGGCAACAGACTCAAACTCAACCCATCCAAGACCGAGTGGCTGTGGCTTCCGGCATCCCGGTACAACCAGTTGATCCCATCACTGGCCATTGGGGGCGAACATCTGGCCCCCGTGGATCGGGCACGCAACTTAGGTGTCCTCCTGGATACCCGGCTGTCTATGCAAGATCACGTGACGGCCATGGCCAGGGGGCATTCCACCAGGTACGCCTGGTGCGGCAGCCCTTATTGGACCGGGACGCCCTTTGCACAGTCACTCACGCGCTTGTGACATCCCGGCTAGATTACTGCAATGCTCTCTACATGGGGCTCTCCTTGGGGTGCACCTGAAGACTACAGCTGGTCCAGAATGCGGCCGCGCGGGCGATCTTGGGAACGTCTAGGTATTCCCATGTAACACCGCTCCTGCGCGAGCTGCATTGGTTACCTGTGGTCTTTCGGGTGCGCTTCAAGGTGTTGATCACCATCTTTAAAGCGCTCCATGGCACGGGACCTAGCTACCTGCGAGACCGCATCCTACCTCATACATCCCTGCGGCCGACCCGCTCCCACAGAGAGGGAGTTCTCCGGGTGCCGTCCACTAGGCAATGCCAGCGGGCGACGCCCAGGGGAAGGGCCTTCTCTGTGGTGGGCCCAACCCTCTGGAACGACCTATCCCCCGACCTCAGAACAACCACGGACCTCCACACCTTCCACCAGAAATTAAAGACACTCCTGTTTCATCAGGCCAGCTTGGCCTAAGTTATTTACCTAGCCTACAGTCTGCACCATAAATTGTTTTAATTGGATTTTAGATGGGATTATTTTAAATTTTTAAATAATTTTAAATTTTAGCACAGGGATAACTTATTTAATTTGGTATTAATTATTTATATTGTGATACTGTGTGTTTTTAATTTCCTGTGCACCACCCCGGATCCCTTCGGGGACAGGGTGCGGTTATATAAATTCGACAAATAAATAAATAAATAAATAAATAATGTACTTGTTCATTATTGCTCATTCCAACACTATTCCCCTCATGATCAATCAGATGTTTACCAGAAGTGCACAGGAAGACAATCACACCTTTTTGGGGATGGGGAGGGTGGGGGGTTGTCTTAACAATTACCAGAAAGAGAGAGCAAGAGAGGTTGCCTCTGATATGAGAAATAGCATATAATCATCATGATGAGTAGCCAGACAGCTTTATCTTATATGAATGTGTGTCATTCCCTTATTACATTGTTTAACTATATAAGGTGTGAAAAAAATGCTGTCTTTCATTTGCAACGAATACCCCATAAATGAGCTTAACTAGATGACTCTGGTTTCTAAGTTTATGAGCTGGATTCCCCCTGGTTATCTTCTCCCCATCATCATTGCCTTACCATTCACCTTCAAGTAAGAAACACACAACAACAAATATTACAATCTTTTTTTCATAGGAAATGATTCAGATTCCTCTTTCCTCTATAAACTTTGGCACAGAGTCAAAGCTAAAGGGCATGCTACATATTTTTGGCATAGATTAGAAACTTCATTATTTTATCTTGGCCTTTAAGCTTTCAACATCAAGGAAAATAAGGTCTTGGCCTGGCACTGAAACAACAGCAAAGCAAGCATCAAATGAACCTTCCTGGAGCAAGAAATCTAAAAAAATAGGAAGCGAGGGCACCACTGGGAGACCCCTACTACGCTCTTGAGGAGTGGTTCTGGTGACAATCCAACACCCAAAAAGGCTGATATGAAAGCAGACATTCCGTTGAGCAACTGGCCTCAAGTTGAACAAATAGCTTTAACGGCAAGCCCTGGCAATGGAAATTCTGTTGGGAACTGTATAATTAATTAGCTTTGGGCATCAGATGAAATGCATGTAATTAAATTTATTAATGACATTACAGGTTCTAATACAAACCGTTGCCCAGTTTTTCTGCAGGAAGAAAAATACAGAAGAACAGATGTAATACACAGGGAGGTTATAACTGAAAACAAATATTATTTCAATTCAATTCAATATAATACAATACGTAAATAAATACTGTATTTTTCGCACTATAAGATGCACCGCACCATAAGGCACACATTCGCTTTAGAGGAGGAAGACAAGAAAAAAAATCTGCCTCTTCCTCCCAGCATCCATCCGGTATTCACCTGGCTAGCATCCTTGCAGCAAATAGCCTGATCAGCTTCAGCACATTATTACAGCCCCAGTACATGGCTCGTCAGGGCTCTGCTCCGTTGCACCCACCACCGGTCAAATGAGCTGAGCTGCTGCCACCAATGGGGAACACTGGAGCATTCACTGGTGAGCAGCTGATTGGTAGTTGGATTAGCCTCCTGGAATACTGCCGATCAGCTGTTCTAGGCAGCAGGGATTGGCAGCAAAAGACGATCGGCGGCAAAACCCACCGCCTAAAACAGCTGATCGGCAGTATTCCAGGAGACCAATCCAACCGTCAATCAGCTGCTTGGCAGCAAAGGCTCAGTGTTTCCCACCAGCGTCGAACAGTGGCTGTGGTGACAGGTGGTGGCATCAAACACCACCGCCACACTTCCCCTCCAACGCAAGTCACTCTATAAGACACACAGGCATTTCCACCCACATTTTTGGGGGGAGGGGATTGTGTCTTATAGTGCGAAAAATACAGTAATACTGAGGAAGGGTATCAAGAGCCCCCTTTCCCCAGACACACCTATGGAAATATATTATTATAGAGATGACTATATCTGGGAATGAAAACTGAAAAACATACCTATCCTACAAGGACAAGATGCTCTTCAAAATCAGAATATAAAAAAATGTGTGGATTTGCTTGTCCTATTTTTTTTCAGAATAGTTTTTTTTTTTTTTTTTACAAATTACATCTAAGCATTTCATGTTTGGAAAGCCAAAAACTATTCTCTCAAAATAGTTTGACTAATCTCACTAACTTCAGGATGCTACACAAATCACAGCAATTTAAAATTTACAAATCCATCTTTCAAAAATGTATTTCCTTACAAAACATGTTTTCCAAACAGATGGAAGAGTCGTTGGCTTACCTGAACGATCTTCTCTGTGAGCTGCGAGGAGAGGCCAACAATGGGTTAATCCTGCCTTTCTGCCCTTCTGGACTGGATTGATTTCCTTTTAAGCCACGCCTCCTCCGTGTGCTTGCCAGAATTTCAATTTAGGCGTGGACCAGTAGTCGTCTGGTTGGTTCCTTTATCGTCGTAGGCTTTAATGCAAATACTTCTGTCAACTATAATACAGTAACACAAACGTTTAACAACACACAACTTGAGGAATCTACGAGCTAGGGCGGGGTTGGCCTCTCCTCGCAGCTCACAGAGAAGATCGTTCAGGTAAGCCAACGACTCTTCTCCTGTGAGCTGCTTGGAGAGTCCAACAATGGGAAAATGCCCAAGCTAAATGTTCCCAGGGCGGGAAAAACTGTCTCTGGTAGATTCCGTGGACAAATGCACCTGTTGCAACACTCTGCGCCCAAAGGCCGCCTCTGAAGATGCAAACTTGTCCAATCTGTAGTTACGTACAAACTGGGACGGGGAGGCCCAAGTGGCCACCCTGCAGATCTCGTCAAGCGATGCCTGGGTCGCCCAGGCCGCCGAGGTTGCCGCGCTTCTGGTCGAGTGAGCTGTGATGCGGCGAGGTGCCCTCTGGCGTTGAAGTTCATAAGCTGAGGCGATGCAGCTACGTAACCATCTGCCGATGGTGGCTGGTGAGGCCTTCTGGCCCATGTTGCGGGGCTGGAAGGTGACGAATAGGGCCTCAGACCGTCGATAGGATGCGGTGCGTGTAACATAGTACTTAAGTGCACGCCTGGCGTCGAGCTTGTGCCATCGCCGCTCTGTGGGATGTACCGGTCTTGGGCAAAAGTTCGGTAGGACGACCTCCTGGGACCGGTGGAAGGTTGAGTTGACCTTGGGGATGAATGTGGGATCGAGCCGTAGGGTCACCCTGTCCTCATGGATGATGCAGAGGTCGTCTCTGACTGACAAAGCTGCCAGTTCCGAGATTCGGCGTGCCGAGGTGATGGCCACTAGGAAGGCCGTCTTTACGGTAAGACGCTGTAGGTCGCAAGTGCATAGGGGCTCGAACGGCGGGTCAATCAGTGCCCTTAGCACCACATGTAGGTCCCACGTGGGGTACCTGTGAACTACCGGTGGTCGGATGTTGGTAGCTCCTCTTAGGAAACCCCTGACCCCTGGGTGTCTAGCCAGGGATGAGTAGGAGTCGAAGGCTAGCACGGTTGAGAGTGCGGCCGTTTGGCGCCTGAGCGTGTTGGCAGCCAGCCCCTGCTCCAGACCTCGCTGAAGGAAATCCAGCACGTCCGGGATGGAGGCTGAGATGGGTTCGACTCCCCTGGAGCTGCACCAAGCTACGAAGGTCTTCCAGGTGGCGTCGTATATCCTGGTAGTCGAGCCCCGTCGCGAGGCCTGGATGGTCCGGATGACCCCCTCGGAAAACTGTGCTCTTCTTAGCAGTTGCCTTTCACATGCCAGGCGGTCAGTTGCAACCAGTGTGGCTCCGGATGCTCGATGGAGCCCTGCACGAGTGACACCTCCCCCTGCGGAATTCTCCACGGCCTGGCTACGGAGAGGCTCACTAGGTCCGCGAACCAGGCTCTCCTGGGCCAGTAAGGGGCTATCACTATGACTTCTGCCTGTTCCTTGAGTATCTTCCGGACCAGGCCCGGCAGGAGCGGAAGTGGAGGGAAGGCATACAGGAGGCCCGGGGGCCAATGGCACCTGAGGGCGTTGACTCCCTCCGCCCCCTGGCACCGGTACCTGGTGAAATACCTTGGAACTTGAGCGTTTGTTGCTGACGCGAACAGGTCGACTGCTGGTTGACCGAACCTCTGCGTGATGCTGGAGAAGAGGTTCGGGTGTAGTTGCCACTCTGAGTTGTCGATGGTGGCTCTGCTCGGCCAGTCCGCCTGGATGTTGCTCTCGCCCGAGATGTGTTCGGCTCTGATCGAGGCCAGGTGTCTCTCCGCCCACAGACCCAGCCGTTCTGCTTCCTCCATCAGTGACTTGGACCGGGTGCCCCCCTGTCGGTTGATGTGGGCCTTGGTGGACACATTGTCCGTGAGTAGTAGCACGTGGCAGTTCTTGATCCTCGGGCGGAAGTGGAGAAGTGCTAGGCGCGCAGCTCTGAGCTCCAGCCAGTTGATACTGTGTTTGCGTTCCTCGGGTGACCATTTCCCTTGCGCCACCTGCTGGTCCAGGTGGGCACCCCAGCCGTAGAGACTGGCGTCTGTGGTGATGACGGTCCTTTCTGGCTCTCGAAAGAGGCATCCCTTGGTCAGGGACCTCGCTGTCCACCACCTTAGAGACGCTTTGACCTTGTCTGGGACTGGTACGTGTCTGGGTGAGTCGCTCTCCTTGGCTCGCTGGTGTGGTAGGAGGCACCACTGCAGATGTCTCGAGTGGAGGCGCGCCCAAGGCACAATGGAGAGGCAAGATATCATTTTCCCGAGGAGCTGTGACAGGAGCACGATGGGGGCGGTTCCTGCTGATCCTACCTTCAGCGCCAGTGGGATCAGGCTGTTCGCCCGTTCTGGAGACAGATAGACCCGGCCGGAGATGGTGTCTATGACCGCTCCCAGATGTGTCAGACTGGTGGTAGGGCTCAGGTGGCTCTTCTTCAGGTTGATGGAGAACCCGTGATGTTCGAGGGTCCTCATGGTCAGCCGGAGATCCCTGAGCGCCTGCCGGTGGTTGGACGACTGGATCACGATGTCGTCTAGGTACGCCTGCAATCTGACTGGCCGCGCCCTGAGGTACGCCAGGACCGCGGCAAGGACCTTCGTGAAGGTCCTCGGGGCGGACGACAGGCCGAAGGGGAGAGCCCTGTACTGGTAATGCTGGCCCGCATAATAGAACCTGAGGAATCTGCGGTGCGCCTCCCGGACTGGAATGTGTAGATAGGCCTCCTGAAGGTCTATCGAGGTCAGCAGGTCTCCTGTCCGGATGCAGCTCAGGATGGACTGGAGAGACTGCATTTTGAAGCGTCTGTACGCCAGGTGCTTGTTCAACTGCTTTAGGTCTAGGATCCCCCTCCATCCTCCCGAGTTCTTGGGGACCAGGAACAGGATGGAGTAGAAGCCTGACCCTGCCTGCTCTGCCGGGACCGGCTCTATGGCATTTATCTCCTTCAGGTGCGCCACCTCCTGTTCCATCAGAGACCTCTTGAGGGGAGAGGATGGGGTGGGGCAGCGGATGAATCGCCTGGGAGGCATGGGGAGGAATTCCAGCGTGAGCCCTAACCTGATGGTCTGTAGGACCCACTGATCCGACGTGGTTTGCTCCCAGGCCGCCTGAAACAGCTGCAGGCGGCCTCCTATGGGAGCGTCCGTCGGGGAGTCACTTGAACTTTCGGAAGGGACGGGAACCGGATCCTCCTCTGAAGGGGCGTCTGGAGAAGGATTGCTGTCTGCCTCTGTCCCTGAAGGAGTGGCGGTCCTGCCCCCTATCTGGTCCCTGGTTAAAGGGCCGATGGAACTGCCCTGAACTGGTGGAAGGTTCTGAGTTCCGAAAGGGCTGCTTTCGAAAGGAACCCGACCTCTTGTGGTCCGACTTCTTGTAGACCGAAGGCATGACCTTCTTTTTGTCCCTGTTTTCCACCAACACCGGGTCAAGGACCTCACCAAACAGTTTCCCCCCTTTATAGGGGGCGGAGGCGATCTTCCACTTTGAGCGCATGTCCGCGTTCCAGTGGCGGAGCCAAAGCAGCCTCCTGGAAGTTACATTGGAGGCCAGGGCTCTAGAGGCGAACTTTGCAGAGCTCAGGGTGGCGTCGGCGGTGTAAGATACACCTGCCATTATCTTCCTCAGCTCCTGCCTAGCTCTAGCATCCCCTGCTGGAACCTTCGCTAACAGCTTTCGGAGCCACTTAAGAGTGGCTCTGGACATGAATGAGGCTGAGGTGGCCGTCTTGATGGCCCAGGCAACCGCCATGTGGGTCTTGTGACAGGCCCTCTCCGACCTCTTGTCCTCCGCCTTGAGACCTTCCAAGAGGTCAGGGGGTAGCACTGACGTGGATGTGAGTGCCTGCACTGGGGCATCTACCGGGGGTAGCTTGAGTAGGTCCTCCAGGGGAGCGTCAACTGTGTACAGTTGCCTGTCGATGTTACTGTGCGAGGCCGCTGTGCCTGGCTGTGCCCACTGTTTCTGAACTAGGTTAAGAAACATTTTTGGTACGGGGACTACCTCCTGGGTCTCCTCTGGCTCCTCAAAAAGACCCTCATCATCCTCAGACGCCACCTCAGTGGTGGGAGTGGGGGTGGTAACCGTCATGCGGGTGGAAACCTTGGCCTTCGTTAAGATTGTCTTAAAGGAGGAGCAATGGAATAACCCCTTGAAAGCGGGCTTCTCTGGGACAGCCTGCTCATCCCCTGAGAATTCTTGCTCTGGGAGCAGATCATCCTCCACAGTGGAATCCCCGCTGTCCAGCGAGGAATGAGGTGAAGGGGATCTTGGAGCTTCTTGGCTTCCAGATGCTCTGGATCTACTGCGCCCCCTGGGGCGCTTGGTCTTTTGCTTAATGCCATCAGCAATGCCCTGGGCGATGGCCCTGTTAATGATGGCCTGCAATTCTGGGGATATCACAGTCCCTTGGCCCTCCTCAGCTCTGGGCCTCTTGGGGGGCCTCTCTGGGGCAGGTGGGGGGGTAATCCTTCTGGAGGAGGCTAAGCTGTCTTCTTGAAACAGGTCCTCATCTCCTAGCAAGGAGGGTTCTGGGGACTCATCAGAGGAGAATTCTTCTTCCTCTTCTCTGACTATCTGGGGAATGGATGCTGTTGGGATACTGGGATCCACTTGAGCCATCCCCTCTGGATCCTCTATGGGGTCTTCGTTGGCCCTTCGTTGGGCCTTCTCGAATTCCTTTTCAAGGGCCTTTTGCCGCCTGGAGGCAGCCCTGTCTTGGGCCTTGTCCTGCCTCTTCCCCCCTGCCTTGCTCAGGGCTTCAGCTGCGGCCCTGCTGGCCTGTCTCACAAGCCCCCTGCTGGTGGATGGCCCTGGCTGTTCAGAATCTTGGGGAGCTCTCTCCGACATTTTGGGCCCCAGTAACTCACCACTCGAAGATCGCTGGTCAAAGGGGCTTCAGCCAGGTAGTCCTGATCCGCAGGCTTGAGGATGGCAAGGTGGAGCAGCAGATCAGCTTGCACGCAAGACTCAAGTGCTGCCTCCGCAGGAGCAGGTCTGCACCCGAGCTGAGGAAAGTCTGCCGGATCTGGGCCGGACAGAAACCTTTCCCCCGCTTCTCGCCTGGAGCCGGCCAAAGGGATTCTTGAAGAAAATGGATGAAAAAAATTCAAAAGGAAAAATGATTTTCTTCTTCTTTAAAATGCGGCTCCGCACGCGTTTTAAATGGCGCGCCTTGCCGCTTGCCGGTCGAAAAAAACACAGTCCTCCGGAAGAGGACGAGCGGCCCGTCACGCCGCTTCCGGCTTCTCTCTTGTATCCGGCGCCCGCCAATGGCCGATCAGCCTCCAAAATGGCGGGCGCGATTCAAACGGACGGCGCGAAGCCGTCCTGTTTGCCTAAAAAGAAAAAAGAGCCTGCAGCTGCCGCTGCGAGAACGGCTCAGGTCTGGCCGGTCCGGCGATTTGGGACGTCAGCGGCAGGGCTCCTCGCCACTGACCGAGACGTCTCTTGGCTCCCAGGTCGATCCTCACCTGGGGCCAGGTGAATGGACCCACGCGCGCCTGGGCGAACCCAGGTCGCGTCGGGTCTGCAGCAGCTGGTGAGTCGCAGAGCTTCACCAGCTGTTTGCTGTAAGGAAAAAATTCCTAAATAAAATAATTTAAATTAAAATAAATACTCTACTTGGAGAGTCCAACTAAATGTCCTGAATCTCTTAGGGAGAACCAACAGAACATGTCCTGGGCATTCAGACTGGATTGAAATTCTGGCAAGCACACGGAGGAGGCGTGGCTTAAAAGGAAATCAATCCAGTCCAGAAGGGCAGAAAGGCAGGATTAACCCATTGTTGGACTCTCCAAGCAGCTCACAGGAGAAAATACTATTTTCCTCAATATCAAACAATTAATGTAGGCAGCCCCAAGAACAGAATATATACGCTACCATAATAAATTATCCTATACACATTTTCTCTCCTATCATTTTCAGATTTGCCGGAATTCATCAACCAATAAAATGCCATTTAAAAAGGGGGAAGGTGGGTGCATAAAGAAGCAATATTCTGTTCTAATTGTGAGCAAGTCTGCTTCCCACACAAACTAGGCTATGACACTAATCCAACCAAGCAAAACAAAAACCAACTAAATTCAGACTTCAATTTATCCTAGCACTTGTTGCTAGGAAACCTTTCATCCTCAGGGTCATTTGGTTGATTATCATTTATTAGGCACATGTTTAAATCATTTTAAAAGACAAGCTTCATTTAGTTTTCTGCACCAAGTGAGTGGGCACACACATACATACACTCACTTGGGCCTTTTCTTTTTTTTCACCATTAAACTACAAGTTCACCTTCGGGGCATGCTAAGAAATGTTTGCGTTATTGTTTCTGTAGTGATGAAACATTCCTTCCAGAAGGCTATTGGGCATTGCATACTTTGTACACAGTGTAAGTATTTCTTATAATTAACATTCATTCTCTGCAGGAATGGGCTTTGCTAATGCTTTAGTCCTTACTACAGAGGGAGAATTTTTAATTTTGGGCTGCATCACTTCAAACCTCAGTATCTAACTCCGAGCCGACTATGAACTACTATGCACATGCATTGAAAATTATCTGATTTTCATGATTTCTGGTATTTCTTTTGTAAGAGGGGAGCGACATTTGTTTACTGGGACTTAACACTGATTTTAAAAACAAAAAGTAAAGGGCTTGATAAACTTATTGAACAAAATCATTTACATACACTGGCAAAACTCTATGTTTAAACTACATACCAGATAGATACTGTTGTCTAAACTTTGCCCTGAAATATTTCCAGTTCCTTTATCTAACACTCTTTCTCTGATTCATAATTGGAGATTCAAAACAGAAAGGAGATAGCACATGCACAAAATGTGTTTCTGTCCAGATAATCCTCAATTAACAAACTTTTGGTTTAGTGATCATTCAAAGTTACAACAGCACTGGAAAAAATGACTTATGACATTTTTTCATACTTACAATGCAGCATCCCCATGGTCAAATAATCAAACTGGAATGTATTGATGACAACTGCAGTGTCCTAGGGGTCATTTGATCACCTTTTGTGACCTTCTGACAAGCAAAGTCAATGAGGAAGCCAGATTCACTTAACAACCATATCACTTTTAACAATTGCTGTGATACACTTAAGTCATAAAGTCATAAAATAGGGCAAAACTCCCTTAGTTGTCTTGCTGAACAGCAGAAATGTTAGGTTCAATCGTGGTCATAAGTCAAAGACTACCTGTATAGCACCTAGAACTCTGAAACAACTTGAAAATTAGCCTTGAACCAATAAGACTCGTAATCACTTGATAATGGGAATCATAATTAACCAGAGTTTTTACGGAAAAAAAGAAGGCATCTTCTTTCAGATATTTAGAGTATGAATATTACCACCTTCCCAATCTCTGAATCTCTTTTGCCTAAATTTGTACTAGATTCTTTAGGAGGATGCCAGAAACAATATAGAATTTTTCATGAGTTAAAACATTGCTTACTTTTTCTAAGAAAGAGTATCTTCATATTAATACATGCAGATGGGATTTACATTATGTTAAGCCAAGGGTGTCAAACTCGCAGAGTCACATTGTCATCATGGGACATATAGTAACTTAACTTCGCTAACCCGGTTGTGGGCGTGGCCAGTATGTGATGCATACGGGCCATGAGTTTGGCGCCCCTGTGCTAAGCCATTTAGTTCTGTTTAGCTTTGGTTTAGAATCTTGTGGAAATCTAACTATTGTATGTCAACCACAATTTATGTGCTAACAAATATATGAATCCAATCTACTGTAACATATTCAACAATATTTTAATACAATATATAAACAAAAAGAAATTCATTTATTAATGGGGAAATCAACATATGTGGTAATTGAAAAGAGGCAAAAGAAGATTAAACATTATGAAACTAGAAGGGCTGGGAACATTACTTGACCCAGTTCCAGATATCTTTTGTGTTGAGAAATGGCCCTTGCATTCAATTCTATATTTTGTTCCCTATTTCTAACACATTTACAAGTTATAGGAGATCATTGAATTTAGAAGGAGGTGTTAGATCAAATGACCAGGCTGAAAACAGCTTTATTTTTATTTTTCAGCTAATGCAGGAGTGTCAAAACTCACGGCCTGTGGGCCAGATGTGTCATGCGCTGGCCATGCTCATTCACTTTAGCAAAGGGGTGGGGAGTTACAATACATCATGTGATGAAAACGTGATGGTGCAAGTTTGACACCCCTGAGCTAATGCTAATAAGACTATGGATTCAGGCAGTATGAAATTAAGACGTGTGAATAAACTGTAGCTCAGTTCAATAAATCATCCAGCCCATGACTGAGATTGCAAATTCTTCTAGAAGCCACATTGTTCCTTCTAAAAGATGACATGAGGCTGTTGGATCTTATACTGTTCCTGGAAGATCAAGGGGCAGTGGTGGCCAACTCCACTTTGTTCAACTCTATTTTCCAGCCCACCTTTAACATTCATTTGGAGGGGGGGGGGGAGAATGTGCTTCTTAGGCTTTCAAATTAATTTTGAAAGACTGCCCTTTTCTGCAGTTATTTAAGAAAGTAGGGGCAATGCTCAATTTTCAGAAAGTGGTCTGAAAAACAGACATTTTTACCTATTTGTTGATGCTAAAATGTTGAAATATGACCAGGGGCAACTTAATTCTAATGATCAAATATTGGCTATACAGATAGTCCTTGTTTAGGGACTGCCTTGGACAGTAACTCTTTGTAGTTATGACAGGGATGGAAAAAGTAACTTTGTGACCAACATATCTGCATTTCTGATCTTTGCAATGCCTCTCGCATTAGTCTTTTTTCACCAAGGCAGTAAGTTAGTACACATTCTCCTGTTCCTGACCCACTTTTTCCTTTCCCTCCTAGCAGAGCAGCAATGTATAATCAAGCTATCACTTCCTGAGCTGCTCTTCTCTGCAGCACGGTCTTCCCTAAAAATGCTAATAGCAAGGTAACAGGCTCAGCTGTGACTTTAATTAGCCAGCTTGCAGCAGCTTCCCTAAAATTGGTAAGACCCTACCCAGTTTTACACTAAAGCTTTCTCCTAAGCAGCTCAAAAATAATCAAATAAAAAGCCAGTACTAGCACTTTGCTAAAATTATATATTCCACAGTGTGCCTGCTTACTCTCTTGTAATCCCTTCCTCTCCAATGATTTTTCACTTAATAACCACTTTATTTCACAAGTGAGTTGCGGATTCCACTAAATAAGAATTGCCTGTACTTGCGAGTAAGATAGATACAGGAAATTTTACCTTGCACATTTATTTCCCATAAAGTAGACAATTTGTATATTATGTATTTCTCCATGTAGTACAATAAAGGCCAATTATAAGCAGCAGTTACATCTCCAAATGAGGAAGGAAAATGCTTAAAACCTGCCATAAAATTATGCTGCCATATAGGCTGTCTCCAAGTGAAAGCTGATCTTAAGTAAGGTTCATTAAATTACTGTAACAATGCTAACATCATGGCATTGCTTTTCTCTCCAGATAATATATTTATTCAAGAATTCAACAATTATAGATTCAATCAATTTGGGAAAGGAAGTTGTGTCTTAAATATCAAATCAGCAATATCAGGGATTAAAAGTGAATACTTTTTAAAAGTATTTTAAATTTGTTCAATTCTCAGCACTATTAAAGGAAGACAGCTATCAAAGCCAACATAAATTAGATGATGAAGGGGCCTTTTTTTAATAAATTGATCATAGTATAGTATAGTATAGTCTACCCTTCAAATACAAGGACATTTTTTTCTGCTCATATCGGCCATTTTATTGATTCTAATTAAGTACAGACTCCCACAGTAACAAAAGTTAATGCAATGTCTGGGTCAAAGGATATCTAGAAAATAGGCACAAACTGCAAATTCATCATTTTAAAAAGCAGATCTTTGTTTTTTTAAACTGTATCTCAAAATACCACTTAAGAACACACACACTCTGAAAGATTTCACAAAGTGTATGTTTATTAACTAAGTTTACTACTAAAAAGTAATTAATATTAGGGAATAGCTACATCTTTGTATCCTATTCTATTGCATTTAACATGTTATAGGTAATAATAAGAAAATGTAAAGCCAGTATTGTGTTGATGCAAAACTGTGAAGTTTTGCTGTGTTGTTGCAAAACTATGGCGCTAAAGCAGGGCTGTCAAACTCCCGGCTGGTGGGCCAGATGCATCACATGTTGGCCATGCCTGGTTTAGGGAAGGGGGGAGGTCCCAATATGTCATGTGACACCGCCATGATGATGAGAGTTTGACCCCCTGAGCTAAGGCCACTTGTGTAACCAAAAATCAAAGGCCCACATTTCTCATCTCATTCTAGTTCTATGAAGCTGTCACTGGCAAATCATCTCATTGGCTGCTTCAGGAATTTATAGAAGTTCTTTTCCAACTTGATTTCCATCCAGGTATGTCAGAAATTTATCTCCAAAGATTCTCCTAATTGGAAGATAGCCAGCATAAACGATATTTAAACGATATTTTTCCACAGCCTAACAGTTTTCTCCCAAGCTATATTTTAGCAGTTTGATTAATCTTTCTTTTCTCAGAAAGGGTGGAATTAGCACATGATATTTGCTACTAAAAGTTTGAGGCATGTCAAGAACAGGAAGCCTTAAACAAGGATCTGAAGTATAATGAATTCCTGTCTGTCTGTCTGTCCCTACCGCCATCTAATTTATCTGCTGCCCACCTTGGGTGCCTTCAACATTACAAGGTATAAAATGGTAACACATAAATATTTCTAAAAACAATAAACATAGAATTACAATCAAAAGTAATTAACCATGGTTTGTTGAAGGTATATAAACACTGTAAAAACACAACATTTATATAGTTTGCAGTTTATATGTGGTTTGCTGGCCACTTTTGGCTATTTTTATAACTTTTTGTATCTTAAGAATGGTATCAGATTTGAATATGACATGAAACAAATAGGAATAGCCAAGCAAATTATAAATTATGTTCCCCATTCACACTATACCATAACTGCAATCAAAAGACAACAAAAGTGTGGTTATTGTTCTAGATCTGTGACGGTGAACCTGTGGCACATAGTCATATTTGGTGGCATGCCAGCTGTCAGTACTGGTGCCGGCCAGCTGATTTTTCGCCCTTCCAGAGGGTATGGGGAGGCCATTTTTCACCCTGCTCAGGCTTCAGGAAAGCCTCTGGAGGCTGAGGAAGGCAAAAAACAGCCCCAACGGGCCAACCGGAAATTCAGGAATGCCCTCCCCAACCTCCAGACGCTTTTCTGAAGCCTGGGGAGGGAGAAAAACAGCCCCAACAGGCCAACTGGAAACTTGGAAACTATCTGTTTCCGACTTCCAGAGGGCCTCCGGGGGGCTGGGGGAGGCCGTTTTTGCCTTCCCCAGGCATCAGGAATGCCTCCGGAGCATGGGGAGGGGGTTGTACATGCATGTGCGGGGGGGGGGGTGTCACACATGCATGTGCAGGTGGGGGGAATAGGGTGAGTGGGCAAATGCGTGTACACGCAATTTTGGCACACTGTAAGAAAAAAGTTCACCATCGCTGCTCTAGATCAAGCCATTGTTTATTTACCTACCATGCCAAGCTAAAAATAAAACTAATTGCATAATGGTTGAGAAGATGTGAGATCAATACAACAATTTACAGGGAGTCCATGTAATAGAATTAAGGAAAAACAAAAGCCTATTCATCTTGCTCTTAGTAGTCCATACTGAATTCATAAATGTAGGTTATAGCTCATGCAGAACACGAGATGACTAGCAACATGCAAGGTTTCTTAGTTGTTGTGTAGTCACACTGGCTGTAGATGGTCTGGAAATTTAAAACATTATGTGCAAAATAATTTAAATTTATAATCTATAATGGCATTTCATCTAAATATATTAGTCTCTGATTTTTATCCTGTAAACAACAACAACCACAACCCAGCAGAAAGAAATTAAGGAAATAGAACAATAGAGGACAAAGGTAACAAAAATTCTAAAGATCAGGTTGTTTGAAGAGCCTAAGGATACTCATTTTGTTAATTAAAGCTATTTAACTATATGTGGTAACAAGCCTCAATGAAATTTATTGCCATTTTAAAAGCTTTATGTTTCTCCAATTTAAATGAAAACAGTCTTCTTTGTACAAACTGGTATTTTCCTTTGTTCTCAAAATATCAAATAAATAGAAATTGAATGTATCCAACTATCTTCTCTTATATTAGTTTCTTGACATTTTCTACTCCCTCATCACATTTCTGTTTTCAGAATCATAATTGCCCTTCCCTCTCCACAAAATGAAGATAAGAGGGCACAAGCAATAATATACGTACTTTATTCCCAAAGGTTCTGAAAGGGGAAAAGACAGAGACAGACACACAGACAAAAAATGCAACTTACTGGCAACAAAAGCCTTGTAGCTGCTGAAGGAATCTTCCCACATGGAATCCACAGAAGCCACGATGAGGAAAACAATCCTATAATAGGTTCAGAGAAAGAGGAAAAAAAGAGCAATGTCTTGTTAGTAATGCCATTCCAGTGAAAACGCCTTCTCAAAGAAATTGATCTCAAGGTATCTTTATGCCCAGGGGAAATTTGGAATGCGAAGTACATCTTTCTTATAGCATTATTAAGCATCTTGTTCTTATAGCATTATTAAAATCTACAATCATGCAACAAAGGTCTCTAATAAGATATCACTTATGATTTTCACTTACATCTATACTGTTACAATAGATTTATTCCTCTATTTCTCTAGACCTTTACCTCCTCCTGGGCCACATTCAACTCTTCGGTGGTCCCTGTGTGGCCCTCATGAGGTCAATTGCAAATTAGAAATCCAATTTAAATAAAGTGACATAAATTCTTATCAGTAGCAACTACCGTATTTTGGGGTAGACGCACCTTCCCCCCCCCCAAAAAAGGGGTGAAAATCTGGGTGCATATTATACACCGAATGTAGTCCCACCTACCCCCACCAGAGGCCAAAAACATGAGGCATGGAGGCAGCGATGGTCCCTGGCAATCAGCTGATTGGGGGTATTCCAGCAGTCTGATCCACCCCCAATCAGCTGTGGTTAATTAGTCTGCAATAAATGCTAAAGCTGACCTGTCTGGTCAGAGTTTGCAGCAGCACTCACATTCAGAAAGCACACAGAAGTAACTGATTCAATAGGAATCAAAATAATAATAATAATAATAATAATAATAATAATAATAATAATAATAATAATAATAATAATAATAATATACAATACAATACAATACCAAAAGCAGGTTTTCCAAGGTAACAGTAAATACAAGCAAAACATAAGCAGTTTCACTTTCAGTTCTCAGCTAAGCCAGGCTCCTTCCTGCCTCCTTGTTGCTCACATAGCAAATACTCTTTCAGAGTCCAAATAGCCCTCATTGGCTGACTTAGTTACTATGCGTATTAATTGGCTGACCAAGTCATGAACTCCCACACACTGACAGGAAGTTAACCAGCTGAATACCATGGATGCTGGTAGGCAGAGGCAGAATTTGTTTTCTTTTCATTTTCCTCCCCCAAAACTAAGGTGCATCTTATACTCCAGAGCTTCTTATACTCCCAAAAAATATGGCAATCAAAACCGTATAATTTACTGCTCTTTATAAAGCAATACCATTAATATTGAGTTAAATTAAATTCAGCCTATTGGTTCGGCCCTCCACAACAGTCCCATTTTCTTATGTAGACCCTTGGGAAAATTAATCGCCCATCCTTGTTGTAGAGGTGAGGTGTCAAACTGGAAGCTCCTGGGCTGGATGCATCATGTGTAGGACATGCCCACTCCAGCTCCACGAAGGGGAAAATGTCACAAAATGTCACGTGATGGCAACGTGACATGGCGAGTTTGACACCCGTGATACAGAGCATTACTTTTTTAAAACAAGAAAAAGAAAAAAAGGTAAGGAATTGCTTAGGCAGCAATGTGCGAAGAGTTGGATTTATGAAATCTCCCATTTCAGAATTCTTATTTCATATAGTGGGTTGTAATCAGAGCCTGAATCAGTTTCCCACTATGGGAACTAATACATTTTACAAGATACAGGAACTTTCCACCATTGCAGTTTATACCACCCTTATGTGTTGATTCTTGGCTTTACGTCTTCTTCCACCCACAATGAAATGTGGCAGTAAAATATATTTCTTGTGAGACAAATTCAAGTCAAAGGTCTCTGGAGTGTTTACTACTATCTTGACAGGCTGAGACACAATACCCCTGCCTGTGGTAGCTGCTGCTCAGTTTTTTGAGTCTGAAATCTGAAGACAGCGTGACAGATCACTTCCAGTTCAGCCTGTCGATTTGGTACTCTTAAAGTCACAATTCAAGAAGTAAGCTGTTACACTAAAATCATCAATCTTTCGTATTTGTGTCCCTACTGTATTTGTGTAGTACTATACAGTATTTATACTTATTTGTTTGGTTGTTTTTCTCTTCCCTCCTTGGTCAAGCACACACTGGGCACTGCATCAGAACAAAAGATTTATCTCTTCCCTTCCACAAACCCAGCACAAGGTCAAAGCTAACATTGCTTTACCTGAAGATGCCAAGACGCTTACATTCTACAAATAAACTTATTATGAGAAATTAAATCAATGTCCTAAATTCCAAAGATAAGCCTTATTCAGACTCCCTTTATACTGTAGCTTTCATAAAAAGCATGTTTTATGATCCTTCCAAAAAACATCATAGTTCATCAAAATTAAATCCAGTAATGTAAGGTTATTTACGTAAGAACAGAGTGCTCTGATGCACTTGAAAGTAATGCAATTTCGCCCATTAGATTTTTTTAAAAAGTAACCTATGGTGGGAGTGCTGAACTTCAAGTAAAGGAAAGCCTTTAAATGTTCTGCTGACATCTGAACTAAAGAAAGAACAAAAATATCACCTCCCTTACCATCTGTGCACAGCAGTGGTGGGATTCAAATACTTTAACAATCAGTTCTCTGCCCTAATGATTTCTTCCAACAACCAGTTCACCAAACTGCTCAGAAAGTTAACAACTGGTTCTCCTGAAGTAGTGCGAACTGGCTGAATCCCACCACTGGTACACAGCCTTCGACAGCACTCTGCTTTTCTGTTTATTATGGTTTGTTTGAAATGATGGCAACTTTTAATTAACAAACGAAAACCAAAGCAGAATCATTTTTCTGACACTTCAGAATTTTGCCAGCTTGAAAACCATTTAGGTTTAAAAGCATATAAATTGTTTCACATTATGAAGAATTAAAAAAAAAATGTCTGATGATATTCTATACAGCAATTAATCTAAAAACTAGTCCTTTCACTCAGAGTTTGTAGGAAAAACTGGAAAGTCCTGTCACTGCTTCTTGGCTGATAAACTGCTGTTCAACAAATAATCCTTCTCTGTTCCTCTATAATAAAGAACTATTAATCCTTTCAACAATTGCCTTCTTTTGCCATTTTACAGTGCAAATCAATTATGAGCCCTAAGAAACATCTCAAGCTGAACACGTGATACATTGATTAAGGGGCTAATTCTCTGTATGTATAAATAAAGCACACAGCATTTATAGAAGAATGATGTTCAGAAATGGTATTATTTAGGCTGTCTCTGCGTGTACAGGGCTCCTCCTCCCCCCCAAAAAGGCAATGAACGTGTTTTTCTTTGGAGGCTAGAAATGATAGAGCCGTGATGGCAAACCTATGGCATGTGTGCCAGAGGTGGCACGCAGCGCCCTCTGATGGCACATGAGCCATTGCCCCAGTCCAGCTCTAGCACACATGCGCGTCCACCTCTCATCGGCCAGCTAGTCTCTGCCACGCATGTGGGGGGGCATGTGCATACGCAGGGGGTGTGCACATGCATGGGAGGGTGGGGGCATGCATGGGGAGTGCACATGCATGCGTGTGGGGCAGGGAAACATGGGCACATTGCATTTTGGGTACATGCACACACACATTCAGGTGTGCGTGCAGACGCTTTGGGCACTCGCTCCCGAAAATGTTAGCTATCACTGTGATAGAGGATTGGATCACTTACTTTCATATAGTTCATGCAATTTTCCCCATTCCCTTTTGTCAGCACCCATGCACAAAGACACTGTTAAAAACAACTCCACCAAGGAGGAATGTTGATTAATTCTTATCAACTCTACAGTAAGTGAAAATGTTGTGTTAGGATTATACTTTTCCTGACAGCCAAAAAGAAGTATATCTCAATGACCCTCAGAAACAGGGTAAATAACATGTGTTACATGAAAAGTAGGCAATTGTTTGGCCTTTTGGTTCACTATAATGTTAAAAGCATTTTGTGAATGCTTCAATAAAAGGCTTGCCAAAGGAGAGATTGTTATGGCACTATTAGCAACATTCTGCATCTGAGGGCAAAAAGGTGCTTTGGCGAGTGCAATTCCCGTGCTGATGTATCTTCTCCTGGAATCACACTGAAGCCACAAAGGGTGGACAAGAGGTTGGAAAAAGAGATCCAGTTGTTTGAAGGAGCAGCAACCAGAGGATTCCCAGGTAACCTTTTTGTCACAATTTTGTAAGTGGCTGAAGGGGGGAGTAGAAATGGGAGTCACTTATCTTCCCTAACGGTTTGCAAATGTCAGTGCACTTGCGCTCCCTCACACGTGCATTCATTCCGCCTTCTGTGCATGCGCAGTGCTCACGCATTACATTGGGGCAGGTGGGTGGATCCTTCCGCAGCCGCCACTACTTCACCCAAACCGGCTGAATACCACCTCTGGGAGGGAGGTAAGGAAAGCACTGAAAACACTGGAGTATGGGGGAGCTGGTGGGATGGGAGCTGCTGAGGAGAGATGGTGAGAGAGATAGTGTCCCACACACCAGCTTTATTCTATTTCTCTGGCAAACAATTGCTTCATCTGGAACCCGGAACAAAGCATTCTATGTTACAGTACTGCTAAATATGGTGGTACTGAGACTGTTTAGCAGAATTTCTCAAACATAATACAGGTATTCAACTTACAACCATAATTGAGCCCAAAATTTATGCTGCTGAGTGAGACATTTGTTAAGTGTGTTTTGCCCCATTTTTACGACCTTTCTTGCCACAGTTGTTAAGTGAATCATTGCAGTTGTTAAGTTAATAACATGGCTGTTAAGTGAATCTGGTTTCTCCACTGACTTTGCTTGTCAGAAGGTCGCAAAAGGGGACCACATGATCCCGAGACACTTGTAACCGTCATAAATATGAACCAGTTGCCGAGCACCAGAATTTAAATCACGTAACCAGGTGGATATTGGAACAGTCATAAATGTGAAACACAGTAATGTCACTTTTTGAGTGCAGTTGTAACTTTGAATAGTCACTAAACGAACTGTTTGTAAGTCGAGGACTACTTGTAGCGTTCAAGGTTGGAAACAGAACTTATTTTCCATTCCACATATACCCCCACTTTTAAATTAATTTCAGGTAATACTAACAAGAGCTTCTCATGCCATATGTGAGCACTAGTGATCATTCTACTACCAGTACTAGTAGATACCCTTATTAAGTAAAAGCAGGAACAGAAACTCTTCCTGGTGGTATCTGTAAACCTGGCAGAGTTAGTGGGACTAATTTACAAGAATGTCTCATACTAAGTAGAAATTCCCGAATTACAGTACCCAATGGATCTGAAGGGCGACAGGTTAGAGAAAGATGACTTAATATCCCAAATAAGTTATTTTTAAAATTAAACATAGTACCAAAATAATGAAGCAAGTAAAAATGGGGAATAAATCTATTTTTGGTGTTATATACATATTGTTGATTCAGATATCAATAACAGTGTAATCAATCAAGAAATATTTAAGTTACAGCATTCCTAGAACAAATAAAAAAGCAGGCCTATTTAATTACTTGGTTCTGTTGCTATTTGATTGCTTTGGAAATGTTCCTGCTGAAGCTGGAAACCTTAATTGATTTAATAAGCAACACGCTTTTTCCCACTTTCCAAATGTTAATAGAAAAGATTCAGAGTTGCTTTGCAAGGTCACCATGTGTTCCCCTTCCCTCCCAATCCATTTGGAACTGAATCAAATGGAAATTATCAGTCTCTGATCAGCTGTCACACAACTGCAAGTTTGAACACTTTAAACTGACAATCTGTTTTCTGCAAGTCGAAACACCATTCATCTTTTAGACCTTCTTTTATTCCACAGGTCAGAACACTTCAAAAGCTGAAAATGTTGCATTGTCACATAGTTTAGCCCAAATGCATTCGTCCCCCCCCCACCTTCAGCGTTTCTTAGCACAGTCAAGCCTCGTCATGTCCACAACAGCCTCTCACCACAAAATAAGGAGGAAAACATGCTGTTGCACAGAGCCATTTGTGCTGCAATTCAATGCAAAGCATTTAACCCTCAGATATATTTATCTGGTCTCATGTATTCAGAAAGCCGTATGAAACAGTTACTGTGAAACCACCCATTTATTTTTGGAATTACCCGAATAGCAAAACATCTAAGATATGTTACATGTCCCTAAACTCCTTAAATCTAAATGATATTATTTGTTCTAAAGAAATTTTTAAATACTATTAAGCTTTGTAAGGAGTCTTAATATAATATTAAACTATACACCTTAGGCCCATTAACCACTTTGCATCAACTCCAGTGGTGGGATTCAAAATTCTTTACCACCAGTTCTGTGGGCGCAACTTGGTTGGTGTGGTGTGGCTTTGTGGGTATGGCAGGGGAAGGATACCGCAAAATCCCCATTCCATACATCCCTTAGACCGATACGCTCCCACAGAGAGGGCCTTCTCCGGGTGCCGTCGGCCGGACAATGCCGGCTGGCGACACCCAGGGGAAGGGCCTTCTCTGTGGCGGGCCCTGCCCTGTGGAACGACCTACCCCCTGAACTCCGTACCATCACCGACCTCCGCCTCTTCCGCCAGTGTTTAAAAACACACCTGTTTCATCAAGCCGGCCTAACATAGCCTCCGCTGTGACTAGTATTAGATAGTTTTAAAATGGGGATTTTAATTGGTTTTAGCGCAGGTTTTTGTTATTTAATAGGTTTTTTAATTTGTGTATTTTTATCACTTTTATATGTTATTTTAAATTCCTGTGTGCCGCCCTGGGTCCTTTTGGAGAAGGGCGGGATACAAATTGAATAAAATAAATAAAATAAATAAAATTCCCTCCCCACCCCACTAATCTGCTTTCCACCTTGGTTCTCCTGATCAGGGCAACAAAAGAAGATCAGCTGGGAGGCAGCAGGGGCAGGGCCAGTCTATTTCCTGGTTTTCCGAACTACTCAAAATTTCCGCTACTGGTTCTCCAGAACTGGCCAGAACTGTCTGAATGCCACCTCGGATCAAGTCATAATAGCTATAAACCAGGGTTTCTCAAACATCTAGTGGTTAAGGCACTGGAGATCTTGAATTCAACTCCTGCCTAAGCCATGAAAGCTGGGTGATTTTGGGCCTAGTCACTCTTACTTCAGCCAAATTGACCTCACAGGGTTGTTGTTGTGGGGAAAATAGGAAGAAGAGGATTAGATGGATATGTTTGCTGCCTTGAGTTATTTGTAAAAATAATAAAAGCCAGAAACAAACAAACAAACAAACAAACAAACAAACAAACAAACAAAGAGGTATACTTCCTTGGGGAGGTGCATATAGAGTCCCGGGGAGGTGTGAATAACCTTTTTAGTTATACTTTGTTATAAGTCCACATTTCCCCAAAAAAGATTTCTATCGTTTTCATTATTTATTTATGAGTGGGGTTCTTGTTTAGATTTTTAGAAGAGATGTGAACATTAAGGTTATACTAAAGAAAATATGATGGCAAAAAATTCACGAAGCCCTCCTATAAACAACTAGCAATATTTTATCTCCTCAGCTATTTGTACCCCCCCCCCCCAAAAGGGGGGAGACACCTAATCGGCCATGCATTATAACCAAAGATTTTCCACAGGACATCAAAAACCCAGTTCCTATTCTACAATGTGTGTGCGTGTGTGCGTGCGCACACACACACACACACACACACACATGCCTAAGGGAGGCCTACAATTCACAAATAGACTCTCACTTCAATAGAAATATCCTAGTAAGAAAGAAGACAAAAAGAAACGAGTTTTCTTCTGTTCAATGTGACTTTTGATAACTTCACAAAAGCAGTAGAATGGAAAAGTAACGGAAAACAATCTTTCCCAGGCTAATGGAAATTTTCAAAATTCCAAGTGGCAAATAGAGCAAGCTTTGAGACACCACACAACTTGGAAGTGGACTTGAACAATGCCTTAAGCAATGTCCTACAATGGAGGGGCTTTTGGGACCACCCCATGTCAAACTCCTTCTTGCTTCTCATCTTTTTTTTGGGACATCCTTTTGCTACCAGTTCCCAAGGCATTTTCTCACCCTTCCCTTCACCCTTCCCTTGTAAGTGCCAAATTTACAAGGTAGTCACGGCAGCAAGAGAAAACATGAATGACTGGAACTGCAATCTTCCTTTCTTATTCAACAAAGTTGCATGCCTCTACTGATCCAATATGCTGGTTAGAATCTTCTCCAAATAACAATCTGTGTCAGGAAGTCTAACAAGCAGAAACATTATGTTCCTGAAGGGCATTTGGAATGGCTACATCAATTCCAGGTGATAGCTTAGACTAGATGTTAGAAAGACTAAGTATGAGTCACGCAGGAAAAGAATTTACTACTCACTTAAACTAATGCAGATGTTTACAAAGATATTATAATCTGTGAAAAAGGTTATACTACTGAGTAACTTAGGTATGTACAAATGAAAAAAAAAACCCAAGATTGCCCAAGCTAAAACAACTGCTTTTTAAAAAGAATATATTTGGAAATAAGTAGAAATAATCCACAATGCTAAGGGAACATCCTGTTTGTCTGTTTTTAAATTTTGAACTTTTCTTGCCCAGGGTTGCTCAGGGTTATATACTTTTTCAAGATAGGTCTTAATCTTCTGGACCAGGGGTCCTCAACCAATCCGTGGTATGCTAGAAACAAGTCCACACAAACAAGCGAAGTCTCATACATGGGATGCAGGCAGCATGCAAACCCAACACCCCCCCCCCCTCCAGTTCACAGGAAAAATTTCTTTCCATGGAACCTGTCCCTGGTGGCCAAAAGGTTGGGGGCAGCTGTTCTGGACTACAACTGAGAAGAACTTTGAGGGAGGAAATGATTCATTTCAGCATTATTTCCAAGAAGAGAAGGCTAACGTTAAAAGAAATGTATCGTGAATCTTCCCTGCTAATTTCTGGTAAAAGCAGCATGTCCTATTTATTTATTTATTCATTTATTCATTCATTTATTTATTGATTTATACACACATACAATTTGAACTGAGCAACTGAATTCCTTTCTTTGTGAAACTTACACTGAAATGAATAAAATTTCCCTTTCAATGCCTTGCTCCTTCTTCTAGCAATTGTCAAGGTAATTTTTACCTAATTGAAATATCCAAGGTATTTAATGAAGTCCCTGTGAAAGGAAATACTTTAGAATGGAAATGTTTCCTGGGGTTCATCACTTAAAATTCACTGTGCCGAGTACCTGATGCTTTCTTTTCATTAGGACACATTTATTTTTTAACAATAAATGAGAAAGCAAGCATTTTAGTTCTGCAGCTTATTGATAATAGTTTGGGAACAGAGGCATGTGTATTTATCTTACCCCTGAAAAAAATGACCATATTAATATACTAATTACTAATTAATACTTACACTATTCATTAGTATAGTTGTTAATGATAAATAATAGGAGGTTCAGTTTTTTTATTTGGAAAATAATGTTTCCAAAAGTCAAATTTTCTTTACAAAATACGAGGATCAGAGGATTACAATCCAGAACAAATTTGCTGAAATGAAACTCGTATCTCACTGCTTAAATGCTTTAAACCTGGTTAGAAAACGGCTGGCAATGGAACTAGGGGATATACTTTCTCACATGCAACATCTTTCAAAGCTATGTATCATCTTCTAAGTTTTAATTATTAGACCTATACAGCAGTCATTATATTAAAAAGCAAAAAAATCTAGGCATAGCAGAACAGGGCCTGGATTTACTATTTAGCATATTCCATTTACATCACAAACCCAGTTAAATATCATAGGCTTAACAGTTAACTAATTCCATTCTGTTTGCAAACCCTACCAAAAAGGAATCCTTCGTCTTGTAAAAAATAGTTTGCCTGATTCTGGTCACCCATGGGCATAGGCAAATGTGTAATGATATCATCAGATAATACAACTGATATACTTGCATTCTCAACCAGGTTTCATTCAGATAAGGGCTCAAAAAATCAATAATTTCAACAGAAAGATTTTCCACATTTCAAGGTTAAGCAGGCTGCTACGTTGGGTCTGCAGTTGCACTCACTTGTTGAGCAGCTTCCAAAGCAGTCCCTCCTGACCAAAGGTCACCCTTGTCTCTTTAAGGTTTCAAACAGAAGCTGAATTGTACTCCTCAATGTATAAATGTAGCCTGTAATTTAGTAAGATAGTTGCTACCTTATAGTCAACAGTCTAAAGGGTATAACCCAGAATAATAAGCATAACCCAAAATGGGAAGGGAGGAAGAATAAAACAAGGTCGATTATCAGTTTTAAATGTCTTATCATGCCCAGCAGGGACAGAAGTAGAGCAGATACTGTATTGGAATGACAGCTGATACTGAGAAAAAACAAACAGCAGCTGGTTTCTCCATGAAAATATGATTCAAGAGTCTTGCTCTTCTCTCCAGCTCCTATCAGGTAGGAGGAGAGAGAGGCCACTGAGGAGGTGACCGTCACGGATATGACGCAGGCCGCTCCACCATTCGTGGAAGTGACCTGAGCTGAAAAGCGGCCGAGTGGGAAGGGCCCGAAGGGGAGGGGGGCGAGTGAGGGAAACACACAGAAGAGCTGCAGTTTTATATTTGTGTAGGGTGTGCCTGGCATCGGTGTGCCATCACACAATCTGTACCTATCATTGGTGCTGCACTTGTAAGGAACGTTGTGTGAAAATTTGGTGGCGATTGGTGCAGTAGTTTCTGAGATTAGGGGTCTTGAACAAACTCATAGTTAACTTTTTATTTATATAGATTTAAATTGCTGCTTATTCACTATTTAAACTGGCAAATTGCACAAACATAAATGGGCTATGGATAGGTTCACATAGGTGTTCTACTTCTATTGTAATGTATCGTTTCAAACTTTCTTTTTTTTATACTAGAAAAGCACTCTATTTGTAGAACATGGCACTATTCTGTTGCAAACAAAGAAGATAGAAATGCACTCATGTGCCCTTGCTTTGTGGGGATTGTGTGTGTTTGTATTGTTTAAATGTTTTAACGATCTAAAAAATGCCCAGAATCACTGGGTATCAGGCAGTATATACATTTAAAATATTAAAATGCAATTTAACATTTATCTCAAATTATGTCTAAATTTCTTTGTACAAGGATGGGTGAATTTGGACACATGCACTGCTGACAGGCAGATTAATCCAACCTCTTAGCCTTGATACCTATCTATTCCTTTAATGTAATCATAACGGTAACAAGACATATATTTCTCATATCTATAAATAGCACTATTGCACAAATCTGCAATTCAGTTTAAATGGGTTATAAACATTTTTGAGTACATGCTGAAGCCTGCATTTTTTTTCAACCATACCCATTCCTTTTAGGCAGAAAGATAAATGGTCAACAGAAAAGGCAGACTATTTAAATTATTTGCAGGTAGAATATTGAGACTTCTTATGGCTGAGTCATGAAAATCATCTGCATGCCTACAAGCATTACCACACCTCAGGCTATCAACTTCTTCAATCAAAAAGAATAAAGAGTCTAATGGCATTTTAGTTAAAGACTGACTAATTCATTACTGTATAAAACTAGTTTACAATTTGTAAGCCTTCAAGTTACCACATGAAATATTTTCTTGCAACAGTCCTCTGGGGTAAATTAATGTCTTCACCTTCTTCCAGGTAATATTGTGTGACTAAGCAACATGACAAAAGACAGACAGCAACTTAACTCCTAGGAATAATGGCATTTCCTGCTACTCATGCCCTGTTCTAATGTTAAATTGTAAAGTTTTTGAACAAAAGCCGAAACAAAAGCCAGCAGCCCTTTTGAACTCATGGCAGTTTTTTCTTTCCTCCAATGGTGCATTTTGCTACATTTCAGCAGACAAGACTCTTATTTGAATAATATGTTTTACTGTTTTGTCTGATGCTGATCCCCTCAACCCTTTATATTGCTAAATTGTAACTGTGATTAGATTATGTCACGCATAGCCAACCCACTGCCTCCGGTTTCAATGGGCCTCACCGGAGCCTGTCTGAATGGCAGGCAGAATTATTCAATATTCATTCATTACTGTTACTATGGTGTTTCAAACTCATGTTGTCATAGTGGCATCACGTGACATATCGGGACTTTTCCCCCCTTCACTAAACTGGGTGTGGGTTTGGTCAGCATGTGAGGCATCCAACCAGTGGACCAGGAGTTTGACAGCCCTGGCTTATAATGTCCAATTTCAGAAAACCAGTCAATATTTCTCCCTTGATTCATTTTTCTTTTTTATTTTATAGGTTTGACAGGATCACAGACTATAGTAATGATATTTAGCATTTCACTGTGAAGAAGTAATTAGATAATATAACAAGAGATTTTAAAAATCTATTTGTTTTAAATTAAAATAATTGATCATTACTGAGTTTTTAAATAAATCTTGAGTTTATTTATTGGTGAAATGCCTTATTAATGCTTATGTGCCAATGGATGTGTGCTGATGATTCACTAGCATTGAGTTATTTAAAGGGATGACTCAAATTGATTTCCATGACAATTTGAAGTTATCACTCCGCCAGCTAAAGAAAAGAACATGGGTGAGGCTGTTAATATCAGAATGCCATTAAGTTATTTCCTTTATCTTCTTCCAACAAGTTAACCATATTACACACACAAACACACACACACACACACACACACACACACAGAGGGGGAGCAGCACACCTTGAAAACTCACAATAGATTTCTGACCTGCTTACTGAAAATATTGAAAGCAGAATTCTGCAAGATAAAATATCTATCTATCCCTACATCTGATTTATATAGCCACAGTGATAAAACTATTCTAAGATTTCACAAAACCCTCTGGACTCACAGGGCTGGTGACAAAGCCAGATGTTGAGGTAACTCAAGGCGATGGAGAGGGGAGGGGATGTTCCAAAAGGCAGGTGCCCCATTTTGGGGGACCCACCAAATGTAGATTCCCTGATGAGCAGAAGCCACACTATGTCTTCTGTACCAGAGTTGTTGGGACAGGCAAAGGTAATGTTAATGTAATGCGATATGTATTTAGGAAATTTGCAATGTTGAGGTAGAGATTAAAAGGTTATGAAGTTAAATGACTTTTCTTTCTTTCAACAAACTATTAAACACACAAACATGATGGGTAAGATATGCACGCTTAATACATTGTACTGCCAATCCAGGATCCCTTTATGGCGATGTTAGGATTGCTCCTTCCAAAATTCCCATCCAGCAATTGTCTGTGTTTGTTGGGAATCCTGGAAGTTGGTCCCAATTTGAACTTCAGGAGAAAGTTTCCTCCAAAACAATTGTAAACGTTTGTAAGATTTTTAGGATATTTTAAAGTCTCTTTATCTCCTGCACTAGACCAAGGAACAAAAGATTTGACTAATTTTATCTTCTTTTCATAATCTATGTCTCAGAAGTTGACAAGAAGGAATTCAACAAAAAATATATCACTACATACACATATCCAAGGAAAGTTCTGCCTAGCATACAGCTATGGTATTAGCCAATAAAAAAAAAATTAAAAAAGATAAATAAAAGAAGAATCAGCAACTTTATGATGCACTGGACACCAACTTTTAAATACTAAGTGTAATAAACAGTAATTATTAAAACTATTTAAACCAATATTAAACTGTATTGGAAAAGTGAATATACTTTGTCAATTTTATAACTTGCATATGTATCTTTAAGTGCTTCCAGAAATGTAACTATGCAAAAGTCTGAATAGTTTTTAAGCATATTAAATATTTTCTTTTCTCCTACTACAATCAAAAGGAGAGAATGAATATAATATTTCCACCTGGGCAGTTAAGCATGCTAAGCCCTGTTACTAGAGACATGCCTGTAGCACATATTTAAAACAAGACATCCTAAATTTAACACTTTTAAAAATAGGCAAGGTATTCTCATTACCGAGTATTACCAAAGTTTCTGCACGAACTAAAATTTATAGAAACACATTTCAGGCAGACGTACTTTATCAAGACACTTTGGCCTTTAAAGTTTAATATACAAGCAATTTTGCTTTAAAGAGGAAAAAAGGGAGATATAACTACCACCCTATTTATCTGAACTGAACCCTGAAAACTTTTTAAAATGTTTAAATTTTCCTTTGTAAAATCCTGATCTTATGAAAAAGTATCTGCAACTGTCTTCATGTAATCAGAACCACCATGGTGGTGAATTTTCTAGATGGCATAAACTTAATTACAATATTTCTACATTCTTCTAGTCAGTTTGTGGCTCTTTAAGAGAAACTGCTGCACACGCTACCTATTCTAAGTCTACTTTGCTCTGACTTCTTAGACTCATTAATTCACATAATTCCCATCCAACAAGGTTGATGACCAAGCTGGTTGGGAACTGTGAAAGAACAAGGTAATAGAAGGCCATGCTAACATAGTCTGGATTTGGCTTAATCTGGATGTTAGTCATTGTATTACTTGTGCAAAGCCATTATTTGTCCAATGAATGGCTTTGTACAATGCAAAAAGCAGGTACTGAAGTATCATATAAGGGACTCTGTGGCTAAAATGCTGAGCTTGTCGATGAGAAGTGTCGTTGGCTTACCTGAACGATCTTCTCTGTGAGCTGCGAGGAGAGTCCAACGATGGGTTAATTCTGCCTGATTGCCCTGGACTGGATTGATTTTCTTGAAGCCACGCCTCTTCCTGTGTGCTTGCCAGAATTTCAATATAGGCGTGGACCAGTAGTCCGTTCTTGTTGGTCTCAAGGTGTCCAGCACTCCTGGTGCAAGTTAACAGTCTGTCAAGATAGTAAATAGGTGAAAAACAGTACAAACAACCAAGGTGTAAGGAATCTACGCTAGAGCAAGGGCGGGGTTGGACTCTCCTCGCAGCTCACAGAGAAGATCGTTCAGGTAAGCCAACGACACTTCTCCTGTGAGCTGCTTGGAGAGTCCAACGATGGGAAGTGCCCAAGCTAAACGTTCCCAGGGCGGGAAGTAGAGTCACTGGTAGATTCCGCCTCTAAGTGAACCTGCTGCAAGATTCTGCGACCAAAGGCCGCCTCAGAGGAAGCAAACTTCTCCAACTTGTAATTGCGGACGAACTGGGACGGAGAGGCCCAGGTGGCCGCCCTGCAGATCTCACCAAGTGATGCTTGAGTAGCCCAGGCCGCTGAAGTCGCCGCGCTCCTGGTCGAGTGTGCCGTGATGTTCGGGGGCACCCGTTGAGCCTGGTGAGCATAGGCCGAGGCGATGCAGGACCGCAGCCACCTGCCAATGGTGGCGGAGCTGGCCTTCCTACCCATGTTGCGAGGCTGGAAGGTGACGAACAAGGCTTCCGAACGCCGGAAATCAGCTGTATGCCTAATGTAAGTCTTGAGCGCACGTCGCACGTCCAACTTATGCCATCGGCGCTCTCTGGGATGTACTGGCCGTGGGCAGAAATCAGGTAAGATAACTTCTTGGCCACGGTGGAACATGGAGTTGACCTTCGGGACAAAGGTGGGATCGAGTCGGAGGACTACCCTGTCCTCATGGATAGCACAGAGGTCCTCCCTGACCGACAACGCCGCCAACTCCGAAATCCGACGGGCGGATGTGATGGCCACCAGGAACACCATCTTGAACGTGAGGTGGCTGAGGTCGCACCGTCGCAACGGTTCGAAGGGCGGGTCGATTAGGGCCCTGAGGACGATGTGCAAGTCCCATGTCGGATATCTGTGAATGACCGGAGGGCGAAGGTTGGTGGCCCCACGCAGGAAACTCTTCACGCTAGGATGTCTGGACAAGGACGAGTAGGACCCAAAGGTGAGCATGGTGGAAAGTGCAGCCACCTGATGGCGGAGAGTGTTAGCCGCCAGCCCCTGTTCAAGCCCCCGCTGAAGGAAGTCCAGCACCTCTGAGATGGAGGCTGAAACGGGGTCGAGGTGGCGCTGTTCGCACCAGGCGACAAAGGTCGACCAGGTGGCATCATAGATTCTGGTGGTGGAGGGTCGACGTGAGGCCTGAATGGTACGTATGACGCCCTCGGAAAAATTGGCACGTTCTAGGAGCCGCCGCTCACACGCCAAACGGCTAACTGCATCCACTATGGCTCCGGGTGCGAAATGGAGCCTTGGATCAGCGTCACCTCCTCCGGAGGGATCCTCCACGGTTTGCTGACAGACAGACTCACCAGGTCCGCGAACCATGACCTCCTGGGCCAGTAGGGAGCGACGATGATCACCTCCGCCTGCTCCGTGAGGATCTTCCGTATCAGACCAGGAAGCAGGGGGAGAGGCGGGAATGCATATAGAAGACCCGGGGGCCATCGGCACATGAGGGCATTGGTATCCTCCGCCCCTGGACATCTGTACCTGGTGAAGAACCTCGGGAGATGCGTATTTGCCGCAGAGGCGAACAGGTCGACTGCTGGCAGGCCGAACCTCCGTGATATCTCTAGGAACAGATCCGGATGCAACTGCCACTCTGAGTTGTCGATGGTGGCCCTGCTCAGCCAGTCCGCCTGGACGTTGCTCTCTCCCGATATGTGTTCCGCCTTGATGGAGGCCAGGTTGGCCTCTGCCCAGAGACCCAAGCGTTCGGCTTCCTCCATCAACGACCTGGAGCGAGTGCCCCCTTGTCGGTTGATGTGGGCCTTGGCGGACACATTGTCTGTGAGGAGAAGAACATGTCGGTTCTGAATGGTCAGATGGAAGTGAAGAAGGGCGAGGCGAGCCGCTCTCAGCTCCAGCCAGTTTATGCTGTGCTTGAGCTCCTCCTGCGACCACGTCCCCTGGGCGACTTGGTTGTCCAGGTGGGCTCCCCACCCGAAGAGACTGGCGTCGGTGGTGATGACCACTCGGTCCTGCTCGCGGAAGAGGCAGCCCTTGGCCAAGGACGCCATCCTCCACCACTTCAGAGACGATCGTACCCGGCTGGGAACCGGAACCGGTCTGGGAGAGTCGCTGTCCTTGGCTCTTTGGTAGGGTAACAGACACCACTGTAGGTGCCGAGAGTGCAGCCTCGCCCAGGGTACTATGGAGAAGCAGGAGACCATCTTGCCGAGGAGTTGCGACAAGAGGACAATGGGTGCAGTCCTGGATGCCCTCACTCTCTGTACAAGGTTGAGCAGACTTGTCACACGTTCCTGGGACAGATAGACCTGGCAGGCGATGGTGTCGATGACCGCCCCCAGATGAATTATCCTGGTAGTGGGAGTCAGGTGGCTCTTCTTCAGATTGATGGAGAACCCGTGTTGTTCGAGGGTTCGCATGGTCAGACGTAGGTCCCTGATCGCCTGTCGGTGGCTTGACGATTGAACGACTATGTCGTCTAGGTATGCTTGGAGACGAACCGGTCGCGACCTGAGTGATGCCAGGACTGCCGCCAGAACCTTCGTGAACGTCCTCGGGGCGGAGGACAGACCGAAGGGGAGGGCCCTGTATTGGTAGTGGTTGCCTGCGTAATAAAACCTGAGGAACCTGCGATGCGCCTTTCGAACCGGGACATGGAGGTAAGCCTCCTGGAGATCTATGGATGTTAAGAGATCCCCCGGTCGAATGCAGCTCAGGATGGACTGGAGGGACTGCATCTTGAAGCGTTTGTATGCCAGATGCTGATTCAGGTGTTTGAGATCTAGGATTCCCCTCCAGCCTCCCGAATTCTTGGGGACCAGGAATAGGATCGAGTAAAACCCTGACCCCTGATGTTCCACTGGCACCGGTTCTATCGCGTTTATCTCTCTCAGGTGGGCTACCTCCTGCTCCATGAGGGACCTTCTGAGGGGGTGGGGCAGCGAATGAATCGCCTGGGAGGAAGGGAGGTGAACTCCAGGGTGAGACCCATCCGAATGGTCTGAAGGACCCACTGATCGGACGTGGTCTGCTCCCAGGCCGCCTGAAACAGTTGGAGGCGACCCCCTATGGGAGCTGTCCTCTGCGGGTCACTTAAATTTGCGGAAGGGACGGGAGCCGGACCCACTTCGGAAGGGGCGTTTGGAATAAGATGAGCGACCCCTGTCACGGAAAGAATGTCTGTCCTGACCTCTATCTGCTCCCTGATGGTAGGGCCGATGGTACTGGCCTGAACTGGTGGAGGGCTCAGAGGCACGAAAGGGCTGCTTCCGAAAGGAAGCAGGGCCCTTGCGATCGGATTTTTTGGAGACAGAGGGCATGACTTTCTTTTTGTCCTTGTTCTCCACTAGCACGGGGTCAAGGACCTCCCCGAAGAGCTTCTCCCCTTTATAGGGGGCAGAAGCGATCTTCCATTTGGAACGCATGTCAACGTTCCAATGACGAAGCCAAAGGAGCCTTCTAGATGTAACATTAGATGCCAAGGCCCTGGAGGCGAACTTGGCGGAACTGAGGGTGGCATCGGCGGTGTATGAAACACCTGCCATGATCTTACGTAACTCCTGTCTAGTTTTGGAGTCGCCCGCTGGTACTTTGGCAAGGAGCTGTCTAAGCCACTTGAGTGTGGCCCTTGACATAAAGGAGGCCGAGGTGGCAGTCTTAATTGCCCATGCAGCCGCCGTGTGGGTCTTATGGCAGGCCTTCTCTGACCTTTTGTCCTCCGCCTTAAGGCCCTCCAGGAGATCTGGAGGTAGGACCGATGTAGAGGTGAGGGCCTGTACCGGCGGGTCCACTGGAGGCAGCTTAAGCAGGTCCTCCAGTGGGGCATCTACTGTATAAAGCTGCTTGTCTATATTACTGTGTGATGCTGCAGTGCCCGGCTGGGCCCACTGGCGTTGAACCAGATTGAGAAACATTTTGGGCACTGGCACTATCTCCTGAGTTTCCTCAGGTTCCTCAAAAAGACCCTCATCGTTATCAGAGACCACCTCTGGGGTCGGTGCGGGCGCTGTGACCTTCATGCGGGTGGAAACCTTAGCCTTGCCTAGAATGACTTTGAAGGTGGAACTGCGGAAAAGGCCCTTAAAGGCGGGCTTCTCCGGGGCAGCTTGCTCATCCCCAGAGAACTCCTGCTCAGGAGCAAGGTCATCCTCCACGGAGGAGTCTCCACTATCCAGGGACGAATGGGGAGAGGGGGACCTGCGAAAGGCCTGGCGCTCAACTACCTTGGGGGCACTAGGCCCCTTGGCTCGCTTGCTCTTATGCTTCAAGCCATCAGCAATCCCCTGGGAGATGGCCCTATCAATGATTGCCTGCATTTCAGCCGAAATGGCAGGCCCCTGATCTTCAACTGGCCTGGCCCTCTTACGAGGCCTAGAATGAACTGGGGGAGGAGAAACTGGCCTGGAAATAGGGGTGCCCTCCTCCTGAAATAAGTCATCATCACCCCCCAAGGAAGGTTCTGGGGAGTCATCCGAAGAAAATTCCTGTTCTTCCTCATCCTCTGTAACATCTCTGCCAATCAAGGGAACATCCTCAGATTCAGCCACTTGTGTTTCTTGAACAATCACTTCAGTGACTTCTTTGGTATTGTCTTTGGCTTTACGTTGGGCCTTGTCAAATTCTTTGTCAAGGGCTTTTTGGCGCCTGGAGGCAGCCCTGTCCTGTGCCTTGTCCTGCTTCTTGCCCCCGGTCTTGCTAAGGGCCTCAGAGGCAGCCTTGCTGGTCTGCCTAACAAGCCCCCTGCTGGAGGATGGCCCTGGCTGTTCCTGATCTTGGGCAGCTCTTTCAGACATCCCGGGGTTGTTAACTCACCACCTGAAGACAATGAAGGGCTCACAGCAGGACGATCACGGGGCAGCAGGGGAAGATGCAGCAACGAGAAAAGCGGTAAATCAGCTCCTGAGAGACTGAAAAAACCACCTTCCAATGAGCAGGGATTGCTCAGAAGCAAAGGAGAGCCTGCCGGATCGTGGCCGGACAGGAGCGTTTCCTAAGCCTCCCTCTGTAGCCTGCAGATGCAGCTGGAAGAAGCAGCAAACCAATTCTCACTTCGCGCCTCCGCACTCCTGCAAGAAACGGCGCCAAGAAGCAGCTGCTCAGGAGCGGATCCGGGGCTTCCGGCGGCTTTCGCGCCGAAACAAACCGCCCCCGCCTTCCTCTTGTTGCAAACAGCGCCCGCCAATGGCTGCAAGGCACAAAAATGGCGGGCGCGATTTGAACGAGCGGCGCAAAGCCGCTCGCTTGCAAGCCGGCTGTTCCTGAAGCCGGGGGAAGGATCCGTCGCTCCAGCGGGGCAGCGCTAGGCGGCAGGGCACTCTGGCCACTGACCGAAGCGCTGCTAGGCTCCCTAGGCACTCCAAGCCTAGGGTCAGTCAGCGGAGCCCGCGCGCGCCCGGGCGAACCCAGGACGCGTCGGGAATCTCCCTCCTGTGAGCTCCAAAGAGGAAAACTCACCAACGAAGCTGTAGAAGTAAAAACTAATAAAAGGAACAAACATAAAAAATTTGCTTTTGGAGAGTCCAACTAGGTCTGTTAGAATAATCTTTAGGAGAACCAACAGAACATGTCCAATTGGGCTCAGACTGGATTGAAATTCTGGCAAGCACACAGGAAGAGGCGTGGCTTCAAGAAAATCAATCCAGTCCAGGGCAATCAGGCAGAATTAACCCATCGTTGGACTCTCCAAGCAGCTCACAGGAGAAGGTCGGCAGTTCAGCAGCTTGAATCCCTAGTCCTGCATAACGGGGTAAGATCCCATTATGTGTCCCAGCTTCTACCAACCTAGCAGTTCGAAAGCACATAAAAAATGCAAGTAGAAAAATAGGGACCAGCTTGGGGGGAAGGTAACAGCCATCCATGCGCCTTCAGCATTTAGTCATGCTGTCCACATGACCATGGAGACGTCTTTGGACAGCGCTGGCTCTTCAACTTAGAAACGGAGATGAATACTGCCCCTAGAGCCAGAAACGACTAGCATGTGCGGGGGAACCTTTACCTTTTACCTAAAGTATAATATGATTTAACAAGACTTGATTAAAACAAAGGACAGATTAGGATAATGTAGTAATTCATCTAATCTTTACTGTATTTCGTGAATCAATTAATATAGTTAATGTTACTTTTTTCATTCTAAATGGTGGTCAATATACAAAGGAATTAAAAAATTTCAGTCTTCTCTATCCCAGCAGAGGGGGAAATATGCAGGCTTAATACTAAGCCTAAATCATGTCATCATGCTTTGCTTTACTGAAAGATCTGTGCATAAAAAAGATTTTAATTCACTCTGAAAAGACTTAAATATCAATAGGTTCATCTTATCCAATGTTGTAATAATATTTTTGTTATATATACCATAGGCCATAATGCAACCCGAATGCAATTTAATAATAACCTTTATGTGCATGGTTCTTAGCCTGGTTCCTTGTAATCTTTCTACTCAAGCAGAATTATGCAAATACCAATGCTTTCAGTATCTTATACAGCAAGAAACTTTACAGTTTCATGTTTTTGTTTGGACTGTTTGAAGATAAAGGCTTACTTGAGCCCAGGCAACTGAGAATTGCTATCGAGTGGAAAGATCCTGAGAAAACTCCTAAGAATGACAAAAATTCTAAAGACTATTTTAAATTTTAAATCACTTGCAGTCCAACAGCATTTGACATCAATACTACTTTCTTTAAAGGAAAACAAATCTAATATTGAAGAGAAAGGTCAAGCACTCATTGTGACTGTACCAGCCTCGGCAATGCTGTTCAAATTATGATGGGAGGAGATCACACTATCACATTTTATATTACATTAATAAGTTAAAGTTAACAAAGCAATCTCCATGTGTTATTGAATTTTGTTAATAATTTAAAGTACATTTATGATTTTAAAAAGCCTCACTGAATTCTAATGACATTTCTTCTAACAATCTATCACTGAAATCACTGACCTAAATGGCTGGGCTCAAGCCTATTAAGCAAGAGTGTATTAAGTCTCTTTAAATTTAATATACATAATAAACAAATCTTGCACAGGGAATTACCCATTAAGCAGCTCACTTTTTATTCTTTTGTGTAAGAATGGAAACAAAAATGTAATTGGGCCTCATTGTCTCCTCTCTTAAACTGTATATCATAATTATCTCTCTGACTCCAAATGAATTCTGTAAGATTCCCACTGGAAGTAGTCCGTATCAGTCTCTAATCACTTGCCAGAAAAGGAGCAATTAGAAGCATTTTTTTTTCTTCAACAAGTATACTGGTTCCAAAATATTTAATTTTTCACCTAGCAATTGAATAAATGTCTATTATCATATTCCCAGCACTACTTTAAAGCTGCCCACCAAGAGAAAAAAAGTCCTAACGCAGCATTTGATTTTCACTTGAAATACATATAAGGGATAATTGTGCATAAAATTATTAGCTACTTGCGGGATCGGATCCTGCCCCATACTTCCTCACGGCCGATTCGCTCCCACAGAGAGGGACTTCTCCGGGTGCCGTCCACTAGACTTTGTCAGCGGGCGACGCCCAGGGGAAGGGCTCTCTCTGTGGCGGGCCCTGCCCTCTGGAATGACCTTCCCCCCGACATTAGAACGACCACGGACCTCCGCTCCTTCCGTCTGAAATTAAAAACATATTTTTTCCGCTTGGCCGGTCTGGGGTAGTCTCTCTCTATGGGGTTTTAGTGTATAGTGGGAATTTTAGTTTAGATTGGGTATTTTAGCACAGGTACTATTTAATTTGTTTTTAAGATGTTCTTGATTGTATATTTATGGTTTTTAGTTTCCCTGTGCACCGCTCCGAGTCCCTACGGGGAGAGGAGCGGTCAAGAAATTAAACTATTATTATTATTATAAAAGACTGAGTCCTGGACTGCAAAAATGAGTCTGGTCAATGGCAAGATGGCAGCAATAAGATATGGCTCTCAAATTCTCTGACACCTAGAGGTTATTTATATCTGTAGTCTAGATCTGGTAACCCTAATATACTGCATATACATTTATTTTACAAGAAAAGTATTTAGTGGATGTGCTCACTATTATTAAACATATATTTGCCTTGCTTTTCTTTTTACATTTTATAATGTGGTGTCACTTGTTGAGATGGGCAGCTATAGAAATCAAATCAAATCAATCAATCCTATTAGTAAGGTTTATGGAACAGCTTTATGGAAAACAATTCCAAGTCTTAAACTCTTGTGTCAGCCTTTCAGTGGAATCATTTCAAAGTAGTAGGGCCAATGTTAAATATTAGGCAATCATGTCTTCTTGATAAACAAGATTTCACATTATCAGATAAGAGATTTCTTTTAATTCATTATTATGAAACTTCCTACAAAATAGGTTGTAAATTAATGGAAGCACACTGTTTTCATACACAATCCCATTATTGCCTGTTTTGTGCTATTATAGTTAGTCCTGTTTAGTGACCACAATTGAGACCAGCAATTCGGTGATTAAGCAAAGTGGTTGGTAAGCTAATGTCCTTATGATCTTACTTCAGCTTTCCTTGGTTTCATAACCTACAAAGGTGATAAATGCAAAGATTGGTCATAAGTTACTTTGTCATCACTCTCATAATTGAAATGGCTGCTAAACAAGGTGGTTGCTAAATGAAAAATACCTGTACTGTAATGCATTGTGTATGCATCCATTCTATCAATCAATATTTTTAATCAAAACTGACATTTTTTTCCTTAGCTCTTAAATTGAAAGTTCAAAACATTTGAAGAAGTGACTTAATACTGTCACGGATGACACAGATATGAATGTACGGTACAAGAATTCAACAAAGCAATTAGGATAGTCCATATTGGTGAAATGATGTCCATTAAGTTACAAAAAGTTGGAAGTGGTTGAGCAACTAATACCTTGGTAATATAGTACAGATGAACACATTCAAGAGATGACTTTAAAGAGAAAACACAGTCTATATATAGCAGGGGTCTCCAACCTTTGCAACTTTAAGTCTGAAGGACCAGCTCCCAGAATTAAGTCTGGGAGCTGAAGTCCTTCAGACTTAAAGTTGCAAAGGTTGGAGACCCCTGATCTATAGAATAATGAAATATCAGACATATTTAATTTCAGTAAAAATTCTTGCATATATCACTTATCATCTTGCATATTCTTAGAAAATAAAAAATAAGCATCTCCAAAGTGGTAGTCTTTTGAAAATATATACATTTATGCAGAAAATGCATAAAAGAAGTAGAAAGCACCCGCAGAGACTCTATAAGAAATGGCACATAGTAAGTTAACCAAATTACTTACTGATAAACTGATATCTTTTGAGGGATGATATGACATGTTTCCAAAATTCAAAATGCGATCACTGGCTCAAAAGAATGACAATCCTTAGCTTAGTGTTACTGTTTACCAAGTTACTTATTCAACAATAAGTATATAATAAATTATATCATAAAGTAAAACATGAACCTACCTCACCAGAAAAATTATAGAGGGAAATTCAGCCAGGAGATTGACATGGGCAGGAAGATATCAGTTCTATCTAATCCTCCAAGATGTCGTTTAATAATATTTGTTCAACTATTTAGTTTAGTTTAGTTTATTCATATTTATATCCCGCCCTTCTCCACAGAGGACCCAGGGCGGCGCACAGGAAATTTAAAAACATACAAAATACAAAAGATAAATACATAATTTAAAATATATATTAAACTGTCCTATCCTATGCTAAAAGCCGAATATTAAAATACCCAATTTAAAACTTTCTAAAAAGTCCCCGTGGGAGGTTAGGCTAGGCCGGCTTGTTGGAACAGGTATGTCTTTAGACATTGGCGGAAGAGGCAGAGGTCGGTGATGGTGCGTAATTCAGGGGGTAGGTTGTTCCAAAGGGCTGGGCCTGCCACAGAGAAGGCTCTTCCCCTGGGTGTCGCCAGTCGGCATTGTCCGGCCGACGGCACCCTGAGAAGGCCCTCTCTGTGGGAGCGTATCGGTCTCAGGGATGTATGGGGCAAGAAGCGGTCTTGCATATAACTAGGCCCCGAGCCATTGAGCGCTTTAAAGATGGTCGTCAAAACCTTGAAGCGCACCCGAAAGGCCACAGGAAGCCAATGCAGCTCGCGCAGGATCGGTGTTATGTGGGAGCATCTTGTGGCTCCCATAATCACCCGCGCGGCTGCGTTTTGGACTAACTGTAGCTTTCGAGTGCACCTCAAGGGAAGCCCCATGTAGAGAGCATGGGCCCCCACTCTCCTCTTCTTCCATAAAGGTGTAAAAAGATGGCTCTGTGGCTTTTCATGAGGTGTACAATGTAGCATGTAGGCATGGGGCTGGTTAGTGCCCTGAAAGCCCTTCCCCTGCCTTTTAATTAATTTTTAACATTCCTTGGCTCTTTCAAACTTTAGATACTGTTTTTATGTTTTTAATATTTTATTGTACTCTGCCCAGAGTCCCTTTGGGAGGGACATGAGTGGTTCTTAATATAAATGAAATAAATAAAATAAATTTGTTATACTTGATATAATCCTACTTAATTCTAAGTATTCCTTCAGAAGTTATCTTGAAATTATGGATCAGAATATAATGAAGAAAATACAAACACTATCAGAACAGTGATTATTAAGATAGAAAACATATATTTTACTCCAAAAGTTAAAATGAATTCATAGGAATTTTGTATAAAGTTTCAATCAAGGCAAAATACATCAAAATTGGGCAAGTGACCAAGAGCAATTAATCATTAATTTGGCAAACAAACAGAAAAAGCTGTCATCCTGCTTTAGAAATGAGTTTCCTTTCAAACACAAATAAAGTAAGAAATGAGATATAGAACTAAGGAATATGTATATAATAACAAACCCATAAATTCTGACTGCTTATGATGCTATTTCAGAAATGCCTTAATATCTGTCCATCAAGCATCACTTTGATATAGCTCTTTCTGACAGGAAATCTCTGGGATTGAACTTGTGATCATCTCATATTTTTGCAATTAAGAAGGTTTCCCTTCTAAGCCAATGCAATTTGAGGAAGGGAACATCACTCATCTCTGCTTGACACAGATTATTAACATGGGTATATGAGAGAGGAGCACAGGAAGATAAAGTTTCAGCTCTCATTCAATAGGCAATTCTGGAACTGATATACATTTTTAGCCTAGTCTAATTAATGGAGTACTTGGAAGGAAACATTGGAACTGTCTATCAATCACTCAAGCTCCTTTAAGGATTTAAACTAATAAATATGATAATTCATTTGCATTGAAAGATCAACATTAATTTAAATGTTTTAGGGCAGGGGGGAATAACTCAAGGCCTGTGGGCCGAATCCGGCCTGTGGGGTGCTTAAATCTGCTCTGTGGGGCTGGCCTGGAAATAGCAAAGGACCAGCCCACGGTGCCTCTGGCAGTCAAAACTTTGCTGTTTTGGCCAGAAAAGTGATGGAGGAGGTAGTCCAGGCCAAAAATGGGTGCACAGTCCCTGCACAGCCCATTTTGGTCAGCAAAGTGCTGCAGGAGCCATCTGTCCCATCTCCCCTCCCCCATGGCCTGCTTGCGGAAGAACTACAATAATGATCTGGCCCTGAAAGAAATCCAGTTTCACACCCCTGTTTTAGGGACTAAGGGGTTGTAAAAAGTGAAGTTTTCTTTGTTTCCTTCAACATGCTAATGTTTTAAAATCTTAAGATAGTAATCTTTAAAATTTTAAAGCAGAAAATTTAGATTCAACCCAGCTAGTTTTCTCCTCCTCTCAAAACAGTAAAGCCATCATTGAAAAAGGATTTGGGAGGTTCACAAGTTAGAGATGTACAAGTTCATGACGGGTTATTACAAATTAACAGTAGTACTCCAATGATATTCTGGCCAATGTCATAATATTCTGCGCATGAAACTGGACAGTTCTGAGTTCAGACCATTTCACAAAAGGACAGGACGGCAATGGAATTCAATACATTAAGCTCAAACCAGCAAATCGTAATATGGAACATATGAATCAACAGCAGACAAGTCTGTGATTTATGTATAGCATTATAGGGAAAGAAAAGAACAGGCAAGAGAAATGGGAGGAAAAAAGAGAAGTCTTTGTAAACATCTCTGCATCCTTGATGTGACATGTTTGTCTTGAAAAAGCAGCGTTGGGACACCTGAATCATTTATTGACTCCGATCTACCAGCCCCATATTATATTCAACAAAACTATTTTGTACAAAATATATTAATAATTGATCTCATATTCTAATATTTTTCAGCAAGCACTGATACAATCAGCATTCTGCTGTAAACTGCATCAGCTTGCCAGAAAAGGAAGTAGGCAAAACCATGCAGACAAAGTGATGGAAATAAAAGTTAATGTTTAAAAGAATAGAAAGCACTGCTATTTGAAAGCTAGCTCCGCCCCACAAATCCTGTAAAAAGTTTTGGCATAAGCTAAGCATGACAAAAAGCCTCAAAGGAGTACTTAACACAAAATGTATTATTTGAATGACACATACAAGTAAGATTTGAGGTTAATAAATGTCACAAATTTCTCACCACCTAAAGCTTTTTCTTCCCAACATTTGACCTTGCAGTTTCAAAGGCAGTCTGCTATGTCTGATTCTATAATTCTGAAAGTATTATACTGTATGTAAGCTTGTTAAGTTCAAACTATGGCTATTACTTTAAAAGTCTGTGTTTGCTAATTGGAAATTGTTAGAAGTTTTTAGTTTCTCTTTATGAATTTCTGCAGCAAATTAGTCAATGTTACTTCCTAAATCATACTATAAATGTATAGTTTATGGTTTAGACCAATGCTTCTAAGTCTTAATAATTAAGACATGTGGACTTCAATTCCCAGAATTCTCCAGTCAATACTGAGAAATACAGTAATCCCCCGTTTTCCGCGGCTTCAAGTTTCACGGCTTCAGTGCTTCGCGGATTTTTAAAAAATACAGTGCTTGCTTTAAACAATGTCCTCAACTCAAGTTTCCTAGCGAATCCTACTTTGCGGTTTTCCGGTTTTCGCAGAAAGTTCCAGTCCCCATTAACCGCGGAAAACGAGGGATTACTGTATTGAGAAAAAGATTGAGAAATACTGGTTCAGAGTATTCTGAGAACTGAACCAGTTGGGAATTGTTTAGCTCAGAAATCAGCAGTCTTTGGTTTTCTTGTTTGTTTTTAACTTCATGGTCAGCATCAGGGGTGGGTTTCAGCCGGTATGTACCTATACATGCATACTACTTCATGAAATTATATGTGCCTTCCTGTACCTGAGCTTCCGGAGGCCCTGTACTGGAATACTTTGCCCCCTGGCCCCCTCGCTCGCTCCCCCCGCCCTATCTCCACTAGCTCGCTCCCCCTGCCTGTCCGCACCAGGCTTTCCCCGCCCACCCACTTCCTTTGCTGGAGCAGAGGATTGGGAGAAGGCCAAATGGCACGTGCTCCCTTCTCTTTGAAGATGCCTGGTTTCCAATGGGGGTGAGGAAGAAATCCATGCATTTTTCCTGCCTCTGCATGGATTTCTCTCCCCCCCCATTGGAAATGAGGCAGCTCTCAAAGAGAAGGGAGCAACGCACGCCACATGGGCTGGTCCAACAGTCGGAGAAGGAACAGGAAGTGAGGATTCGGCTGTTGTGAGAAGTCCACGTGGCATGCGCTCAGTAGGCCAAAAATTGCTGTATTCTGTGTATAAGATGCACCAACATTTCCATGGTCTTCGGGGGGGGGGGGGAGGTTCATTTTATACTCTGAAAAATATGGTAAATCTTCCCAGGTTATATTAGTTAGTAATAATGAGGCTTCTGCAGCTAACTATATCTAAATCACTCGAGGTTTTCAAAAATAGACTGGACAACAATTTGACTGGAAAGGCTTCTGCTTTGACGAAGGGGTTGGACTAGAATACGTCTGAGGCCCTTTCCAGCCCTATGATTCAGAAGAATTTTCATTTTTACAACACATAGCAAACAAATCCTGAAAAGGTGTTACAATAACTAAGATGCCAAATGTTTCAACTGTGGTAATCACCTTAGTCATTTCGATATTTACAAACACGTTGAACAGAAGTTCTGGATATTTCTTGTAATTCCTGAAGGGCCATAAATCACTCCTTTGGCAGAGACAAAGAGAGCAGTAAGAGAACCTGAAGACCAGAAAGATTCGTTCCAATTATTACAATAATTCTAACCATTATTGTATGTCAGTAACATACAATACATCGCCAGATGGGAAGTATCCCTGTCTTTGTGGCACAACTGTGTCCCAATCCAAAAGTTCTGTGGAAGTGATTTCAAAACACATTTCTGTCCTGAAAATAAATATGCACCAACTTTAGCATGCTTGAACATAATCTAGAAAATTGCTAAAGCTACTCATAGCGATATTCTTTCTGACAGAAAGAAATACAATCTTTCCAACAGAGGCCACCAAAACCCGTTAACTCCTGTCCTCACATGTCATTTTCAGCCCCACAGGAAGTGGCAGAGTAACAGCTATCAGAAAACCTTCCCCAAAATAACTGTGTTGCTGCAATCCAAGAGATTTGATTGCACACATCTACACAAGGTGCTCTCCCGTAGCCCACTTACTTTTAAAGCTTTTTAAAAATAGTCTGACATGGTACCAAAGCATTAAATATACTTACTAGAATAACTGCATTCTTATTTCAAACTGTATAAGCTTTCTACCAGTACGACTTGAAATATCAGGCAATGGTTCAAAAAGAAATTGGAAAAGGCCTAGAAGATGATTGCATGCTTCATTACTTCAAACATCAAAATGGACTTTCTTTGTGAAAAGCACTCCCATGTAGCTAAAACATAAATTCTACTTGCAGATTCAGTACATGAAAAATGGATAATCTCTGGACACCTGCTGTCATTCCTGAATTGCTGCATTATGGAACGAATTGCACAAGGCCTCTTCCTACTTCAATTTTACACTGCAGAGTTAAAAAAAAAATTCAATGGAAAAGTTACTCAGTCTGGGGCGGTTTTCAGGAAAAAAATCCAATAATTCCTTTCTCTTCCTCCCCCCCCCCCCCGCAAAACCCCCACTACACATGCGCACTCATTGATAATAAGGAATGGATACAAACTGCTAATTCTGGATTGGACAAATTTGGCAATTTGAAACTTAAATGAATATTTTCTGGTGCTTGAGTTAAACCTATGTGTGAGAAATTAATGTCAGAATATTTTCCAATGTAAATTGAAATTCAAACTGTGCTCTAGGTAATTCCTTATCCCAGAATTACATTTTTGAAGTTTTCAGTTCTTTTTACCCTTATATTTTCTATGAAAGATTTAGGGATGTGTCAGCTTCTCTTAGAAAGTTTTCTATGGAAATAATAATTTTAAAAAATCCTTGTAACACTCCCCCCTATTCTAGGTAGTACATTTGCCTTGATGAAGCACTGTTTGATCCTAGATTTAAGTGCTCAGAAACAACAGAAATAAGAAATACGAACACAGATGGAAGCAATGTGCAATGGCCAGCTTTTCACTCAAGTTGGCATTCCTATTTCTGCTCAATGAATGTACATGTGACACATTTACATGTGTTTGTGTGTGGTAATGTGTATGTATGTGTTTTTATATACATACACATACACCTCTGCCAGAAGCCAGGGCAAGGATGAAAAATTATACTAACTGAATAAGCATTTTAATAACTACTAATTAAAATTAATTGCCTGGAAAATAAGGTACCACATTTACAAGATGACTCGGCCCCCACCTGCATATATCAAGCATTCTATCATGGAAATTACTCACACCCAAAAGCACACTCCGTGCATGTTCCCCTCCCTACAGCAAAAAGGCTAAATAGAAAAATAAAAAACAAAAACAGTAAATGAGAGAGAAACAAGATGTCAGTCTCTAAGACAGGTAAGAGCCATTAGGCGATTTAAAAAGAACCTTAATGGATGATAATAATAATAAGCTGAAGGAACAGTGGACCACCTAGTTAGGTGCTGCAAGAAGATCGCACAGACTGACTACAGACAACTGCATGACAAAGTAGCAGCAACAATGTGTTGGAACATCTGCAAGAAATACCAACTGCCTGCAAAAAAGACATGGGGGGACGACCACAAAATAGACAAAGCGCTCAGGTTTCAGAATTCAAATAGAAAATACAGTGATCCCTCGTTTTTCACAGTTAATGGGGACCGGAACCTTCCGCGAAAACTGAAAAACCGCGAAGTAGGATTCGCACCAGAAACTTGAGTTGGTGGACATCGTTTAAAGCAAGCACTAGGGGGCGCTTGCCTCCTACCGATGCATTTTTTCCCCCTGTATTTTTGAAAAAACCGCGAAGCACTGAAGCCGCGAAACATGAAGCCGCGAAAAACGAGGGATCACTGTAGAAGCATAAAAATAATAGAATAAATAAAAGCCAAATATACTGTCAATAATGACAAAATCACCAGCAGCCACTTGCAAATGTAGCTTTACTTGTAACAGCTTACATCCTGCAGTATAATAGACCATTATTTGCTGATATAATCAAATAATATCTGCCTATCCCAGGTCCTTGGGAAGGACTCAATAGGATACAAATGCAAAATCCGGTTTAATCATCTGTCTGACTGGCGACTAACCATAACAATAATAATTCATTAAAATTGTAAAAATCCTTCTCTACTTCAAATTAAGCATCATCTAATTAAAGGGGAATTGTTTTGAGTTTTTTTCTGATACTTTTTACTTTCTCGGGATTCAAATATCTTTTCTTACCAATTTGGCATTCCCTATTTTCAATCAAATTCTCATTGCTACATAAAAGGGACCTGGGCCTGGAAGGGGAAAAAGACAACAAATAATTTTTTAGTTGTTATAAAAAGGGTTAAAATCAGCACCTTCAAAGGAAAGAAGATCCTTGTCTTCCAACTTGCCACAAGACAACTCACTGCGGGATAATGTAACAATGCAATTTAATTATTTAAGATCAATAAAAATATTTTAATTTTTGATATTTACATTTCATTTAGGATATATTGCAAACACCTAGATATGAAAGGGTACAAGGAGAAGTCAGTCAGAGATCTTTCAATTCCTAGCATATTTATATGCATTATTCCAATGCAGATAATCCTTGCTCAAATGGCCATTCAAAGTTATGACATTGCTGAAAAAGGAGACTTAAAACTGGCCTCAAAATTATGGCAGGACAGTGGTCCAGAGTAATGTAATCGTCATTTGCATCCTTCACACCCAGTTTGTGACAAGCAATTGGGGCAGGGGGGGGAGAGAGCTGGTAGGAAGTCTCAAATTACAGTTATTTGCTTCATGACACCAGTCAAACTGTTAAAGACAAGTGCAGTTGTGTGATGTTTCACTTTACAACTAAGTTGCTTATCAACAAAATTGCCATCTCCAATTACAGTTACTAAGTGAGGACCACCCATAACTCTCTCACATAAGCTCATGTACTCACCAGACACAATAAAATACTCCCAGAATTTCCTCAGGAAGTAAAGCTCCAATAGCTTTTCAAAATATACTGTATTTATCATCTATGTGACCTACTCAATTAGTAAAATCGAAACACTCATTTGTTTCACCACACCCAAGGAAAATAATTTCTAAATTATATGCAGGATTACATAACGTTAGTGCATCTCTCCTGTATGTACTTCAGAAACATAATTTATATGTTATTTATTATTATTGGATAAAACAAGCAAAAGTGCTCAAATCTAAAAGAGTAGGAACGTTTCAACTTTACATTTTTCTCAAACCAAATTTGGATTGGATGTTGCCCACTTTTGTCCATTGAACTAGATGAACTGTAGCAAGCATACATACCATCAGATAATGTCCTAGAATTGATATTTTTCAAACTAGGCCTCCCAGAATTAGTTCCTCAGAGAAGGAAAATAATCCCTATTATTTTAGCCTCTTGGGAGAGGGCAGGTTTTTTCCCTTTAGTCTCTTAGAATGAGCGTTGGTCCTTACCTGATACGCCTCTTTTCTGCAAGGGAAGTCAGCATCTTGGATGGGTAGAATCCTCTGCTCTCATTGGAGGCTGAGTCTGGGCAAAGTCTTTAGTCCCGCCCTTCTGCGCACGCATGCCCAGTTTCAAACGAAGACGATGCCAGACTCGAAGCGTCTTGACCCCGAAGGTAGCAATGTCAATAACAGTCGGATCCAATCAATGAGAGCCCATGTAAAATAATCACTGAGAAGCACAGTAACATAACACCAAACACCAACAGAAGCCAAGGCAGAACGACCCTTGACCCAACTAACAGGCTAACACAAACCCCTGGGGCGGGACAAGATGCTGACTTCCCTTGCAGAAAAGAGGCGTATCAGGTAAGGACCAACGCTCATTTTCCTGCTAAGGGAAGTCAGCATCTTGGATGGGACGTACCAAAGCGGTAGGTGTCCCAGGGCGGGAATCACAATTGGACAGGCCTCTCAGCACGAACTACAGACTGGAGGACCCTCCGGCCAAAGGCCGCATCCGCGGATGCAAATGTGTCCAACTTATAATGAGTAATGAAGGGCGAAGGGGAGGCCCACGTGGCCGCTTTACAGATCTCTTGAAGAGAAGCCTGGGCTGCCCAGGCAGCCGAGGTGGCCGCGCTCCTCGTGGAGTGAGCCGTTAGGCGGCCTGGGACCGACGCGGAGCGGGCCTGGTAGGCCATGGAAATGCAGGCCCTGATCCAACGCCCAATAGTCACCGAGGAGACCTTCCTGCCCAGCGAAGACGGCTGGAAAGACACAAACAAGGCCTCCGAGGTCCGAAAGGACTTAGTACGTTTAAGGTAGATCCTGAGAGCCCTGCGCACGTCTAACTTGTGCCATCTACGTTCTAGGGGGTGATCAGGGTCAGGGCAAAAATTCGGCAAGATCAGTTCCTGAGAACGGTGGAAGCAAGAGCACACCTTCGGGATAAAGGATGGGTCCAACCTCAAAACCACTCTGTCCTGGTGAAAAACACAGAGATCGTCCCTGACCGACAGAGCTTGCAGCTCGGAAATTCTGCGAGCTGAGGTAATTGCAATGAGGAAGGCCACCTTGAAGGAGAGGAAACGCAGAGATACCTCCCTCAATGGTTCAAACGGAGGTTCAGTGAGGGAGTCCAACACAAGAGGAAGATCCCAAGAGGGATAACGATGGACCGCAGGTGGAGTCAAGTTCGAGGCACCCTTGAAGAACTGGCGCACCGTGGGCACCTGAGACAAGGACAGGGAACCCCCACAAGTAAGCACTGATGAGATGGCCGCCAGCTGCCGTCTGATGGTGTTCAGCGCCAACCCCTTCTCGAGGCCCGACTGGAGGAAGTCCAGGACCTGTGGAATGGTAGACTGAAGAGGGTGAATGGACTTACCCGCACACCAACGGCCAAAGGCCCGCCAGGTAGAATCATAAATACGGTTCGTTGCGGGCCGCCTCGACGCCTGGATAGTGCGGATGACACCGGGGGAATAGTTGTCGCGTGTCAGGATGCTCCGCTCAATCGCCAGGCGGTCAGCTGGAACCATTGAGGGTCCGGGTGCTCCAGCGATCCCTGGACAAGGGATATCCGGTCGTTGGGAATTCTCCACGGCCGCTCCACCGAGAGACTCCTCAAGTCCGCGAACCAAGGTCTGCGGGGCCAATGCGGGGCCAGGAGCACCACCTCCGCTCTCTCCGACACGATCTTCTGCAGGACCCGGGGGAGAAGTGGCAAGGGAGGGAAGGCATAAAGGAGGCCGAGGGGCCAGTTGCACCGCAAAGCGTCCGTCCCTTCCGACCCCCGCAAAGGGAAGCGAGAGAAGAACCGAGGGAGCTGTGTGTTGGAAGGAGTGGCAAATAGGTCTATCACCGGCTCCCCAAACAGGGCCACAATGTCTTGGAAGAGGCTGGGGCACAGCTGCCACTCCGCATTGTCCATCACCTCCCTGCTGAGCCAATCCGCCTGCACATTCGAGACCCCTGAAATGTGCTCCGCCGTCAAGGAGGCGAGATGGCGCTCGGCCCAGAGGCCCAACTGCTTGGCCTCGACCATGAGGGAGTGCGCCCTGGTGCCCCCCTGGCGGTTCACGTGCGCCTTGGCCGCCATGTTGTCTGTGAGCACCATGACATGTCTCCCCCTCAGCATAGGGAGGAAGTGACGGAGAGCCAGGTGGATCGCCCGGAGCTCCAGCCAATTGATGCTGTGAGCCAAGTCGGTCGGCTCCCACCGGCCTTGCGCCCACTGTCCCAGGCAGTGGGCCCCCCAACCAAAGAGACTGGCGTCCGTGGTGACCGTCACAAGCTCCTGTTCCTGGAAGAGACGGCCCTTGGTGACCGCCTGGGACAACCACCACTGAAGGGAACGGGAAGCCTCTAAGGGAAGACGTACTCGGGCCAGGGAACAACTGAGCAGCCGCTTCTGAAATGGCAAAAGAAACCATTGGAGATCCCTGGTGTGAAGCCTGGCCCAAGGAACTATCCCGATGCAGGAAACCATCGTTCCCAGCAATTTAGATAGGGAAGCCAGGGAAGGCCTCGCCTCACCCCTGACCTGACGAACCAGAGCCTGGAGCGACTCCAAACGCTCCCTAGACAGGAAGACCCTACCCCCCACCGTGTCAATCAGGGCCCCCAAGTGAACCAATCTAGTGGTAGGGAGGAAATGGCTCTTGGGGATATTAATGGAAAACCCGTGGAGCTGGAGTGCGTGAATGGTGGAGGCCAGGTCCCTGCGAGCCCCTACAGGGGAGGAGGAGAGAAGGAGGATATCATCCAGATACGCGTTTAAACGTATGGGGACCTCCCTCAAGCTGGCCAACAGAGCAGCCAAGACTTTGGTGAAGACCCTGGGTGCGGAAGACAGCCCGAAGGGAAGCGCTGTGTACTGATAGTGCTGTCCCATGTACGAAAACCTGAGGAATTGCCTATGCTGCGGGGCGATGGGAATATGGAGATAGGCCTCCGTGAGGTCGATGGAAGTGAGAAAATCCCCTTGACGGACTCCCCACAAAATGGATTGCAATGAATGCATCTTAAACCTTTTGTAACGCAAAAACCTGTTTAATTTTTTAAGGTCTAAAATCGTCCTCCAACCACCAGAGGACTTAGGGATCACAAAGATGATAGAATAGAACCCCAGGCCCTGCTGTTCCACGGGAACCACCTCTATGGCCCTAATCTCCAGCAGATGCTGAACCGCCTCCAGCATGAGGCGTCGCCTCTCAGGGTTAGAAGAGACCGGGCAAGCCCTAAAACAGAGCGGGGGAGGAGAGAGAAATTCTAACAATAAACCGTTTCTAACCGTGGACCTAACCCAAACATCGGACGTGGTTCTATCCCACTCGTCCGCAAAAAAGGTCAACCTGCCCCCAATAGGGTAACCCCCCGACGGGGAACTAGTTCCGGCGGTAGGAGCGCTGACCCCCACCCCGAAAGGGGCGCTTGGACTGCTTGCCCCTCTGAAAGCGGTCTGATTGGCCTCTGTTTCTGGGGAAGTAACCACCCTGGGAACGAAACCCCTGAGACCCGTAATCCGCCCCCCGAAAGGACGAACCATAGTCGAGGGCCCGAAAGGAGGAGCCCGACTCCTGACCCCGAAAGGGCCGCCTGGGATAAGGTGCCGCCCGGGGAAACCCCTTCCTGGGGGCCGTGGGCAAAACCTTCCGCTTATCTTTGTTTTCAATAAGGAAGGGATCCAAGGCCTCCCCGAACAGGGAGCCGCCCTTGAATGGAGCGGAAGCCAGCCGCCACTTGTGGCGCACATCCGCCTGCCACTGTCGCAGCCACAGAAGACGTCGGGAAGCCACGGAAGACGCCATGGCCCTAGAAGCGAACCTGGCCGAGGCCAGAGTGGCATCAGATGTAAACTGCACGGCTGCCACCAGCTTGGCGATGTCCTGGTGGGCCCTGAAATCAGCAACTGGGGTACGTAGCTGTAGGTCCTGCAGCCAGAGAAGACAGGGGCGAGTGAAGAACGACGCCAAGGTGGCTGCCCGGATGGCCCACGCCGCCGCCTGATGCCCTCGTTGTAAGGTGAGGTCGGCCTTCTTTTCCTCCGGCTTCAGGACGTCCTCCGGGGCCCCAGGCATATTGGCCGCCGTTTAGAGGGAAACGACCGGGGCATCCACGGTTGGAATTGTCAAGCATTGCGCCATCTCGTCGGCCACATTGAAAAACCTCCTATCGGAGGAGGACGGTCCAGGCCCTGAGGTAGGTGTGGCCCATTGGCGCTGAACCAGATCAACAAAGATCTTGGGCATCGGGATCGACTCTGATGGCAAGATGTCGTCATCAAACATATTTTCTGGTGAAATCAGCGCCGAGCGCGGAGCTGGAGCAGCAGGGGCCGTCGCAGGGGCGAAATTGGAAGCCGCCCTAGCCTTGTAGAGCAGGGAAGTGAAAAGGGCCGAAGGGAACAGACCTGAAGAAGTCTTCTTTTCGGGTGGTCTGCCCTCATCTTCCGAAAGGCCCCCTTCCCGGATTTCCCCTTCCTCTGCACTGGATACGCTCTCCAGGTCGTCATCCTCCTCCACACCCCCTGCAGGAACAGACTCTGGAACCGGGGGTGGAGGAAGGCCCGTCGGGCCCGTGCCAATGGGAACCCCAGGCACCTGGTGTTGTAGGCCAGCCGCAAACCCTTGAGACATGGCAGCAGCGATGATGGCCTGAATATTGGCCGCATCCAGGGTTGGCTGAGGCAGAGGCATGGGAAAAGCCGCAGAAGTGGAAGGTATTGCCTCCATTCTCTGAATCCCAGGAGGCAGGAGTGCTGACTGAGGAGGCCCTGGTGGCAGTGAAGGTTGATCAGGCCCCCAAATCCCTGAAACATCGATGGGAAAAATGGGATTCATGGCAGCACCCCCTCCATGCCCCTGGGCCGGAGAGGCCATGAGGGACAAGTGTGCCTGCGAGTTACGAGAAAGAGGGGAGGCCTGGGCCTGCGCTCTGTCTGCTGCTCTGCTATGCAGCCTTTCCAAGGCCCTATCCTTTCTCTTCTCAAAGGTGGAAGAAGAAGAAGTAGCTTTAGAGGGCTTTGATTTGTCAGACTTCTTGGATGCCTTTGCCTTTTTTGCAGGGGCCTTCCCTTTTCCTTTCCCCTGGGAAGTGGAAGGCAGGGGGGGCTGCTCTGGAGTAGGCTCCACCGGGGCAGAAGATGGCCCAGCCACAGGCTCTGGCAAATCAGTAGAGGCTGGAGCGGGAAGCCCTTCCATCGTGCCACAAACTCAAGGCAGAAGCTCAGCAATCACAGAAATAGTTTCGCTTTTGCTCTTAGGCCTCCCGATGCAAGAGAGGCCCGCCCACGCAGTGGCTGCCTGGCGCCAGCCGCCCACACGCTGCGCACGCCTGCAGGCCGAAAGCCTGCCGACAAGGCCCCAAACGGCCCGGCGCGCCCTTCCCTGGCTTGCCTTACCTTGGCCGGGTCGCTCCGCGGCGGGGGGGGGGCAAGCAGTTCTTCCGAAATCCCCCCCCGACTCCGCGGTCGCTGCTCAACCGTCCGGGAGCAGCGGCGTGTTTCCCGGGCCGACGGCTGTTCCTGGGCCTTCGGGGAAGCGGGCTGCGATGCCCAGCAGGGGAGCCCTTCAGGGGATTCCTCCCCTTCCAACTCTCTCTCTTTCTCTCCCCTCTCCAGCCGGCTGCCTACGAGCCCTGAAGGGCTTAGAGGCCCTCAGCTAAGGCGCGCTGCTCCAGGAGCAGTCAAAGCGCTGGCCCAGTCCCCAGTACCTTCAAGCCAAAACGTTTTCTTTTCTTTTTCTGTTCTTTTCCAAGGATCCGGAGGTCAAAAAGACGCGTCTGCCTCAGGAGAGGCTGAGTTTGAAACTGGGCATGCGTGCGCAGAAGGGCGGGACTAAAGACTTTGCCCAGACTCAGCCTCCAATGAGAGCAGAGGATTCTACCCATCCAAGATGCTGACTTCCCTTAGCAGGAAAACAATTGGCATGGACACCACTGAAAAGCAGTGTTGAGTCAAGAGGAGAGGATGAGTATGTTTGAGATTTTTTATTCTTTAGTCCCTGGCACAGCCTTCACAAGGCAATAAGTGGGGAGGACGGGGGAACCTACACGCCATTCAGCCATCCACTTCTACATGGACACTGCTCCACTGATACCCACAGATTTTTTTCTAAGGTAGAACCAGAAATGGGTTGCTGCAGGTTTCGACAGGTTCGGCCGAACCGGTTGTTCTGATTCTACACAGTTCGGACAACTGGTAAATCGGACCACCAACTGGTTCTTCCCCACCTGTTTTTTGGACCATTTTTCTAGCAAAAATCAGCCCGAAAATCAGCATGAAAATGGTCCAAAAACAGACCATTTTCAGGCCAAAACCGGCCCCCAAAAGGCTGAAAATCAGCCCGTGAAAAATGGCTATGAAAGGAAGAGAAGCCAGGTGAGCAGGACACAGACATGTCCCAGACCCCCTCATTCCAGAAGCAGCAATTTCGCACTCTTCCCCTCTGTTAGCCCTTTTCTTTGCACTGGATCGCCCAGCAATGGAGACAGAGAGGGGGAAAGGGGCGGCATTTCTGTGTGGCATTCTCCCCTGGGCACAACAGAAAGGGTTTAGCCTGTAATACTGCATTCTAACCACTGCACCACCACAGCTGTTGTTACTCAATGTTTTTGAGTATACATCCAAGCATATTTACCCAAAAATAAATTCAAGTATGTTCCCGGGAATAATTTCTTAGAAATATGTTTCATGCTGTAACCAGACAAAATTAAGGGTCTCTGTTATTGACAAGTCATACATTAACAGGTCTGCAAGACTGAGCTGTATCCACTAAATAACAGTAAGATAAACTCTAGGTGTAATGTAAAAACACCATATTTACACATTGCCAATTATTTATTTTACAATATAAACTCTGGACAGTAAGAAAGAGCAAGAAGATAAAACCCTGACAATTTAGCAACTAAAAGTATAAATACTAAGAGGAAGGAGGGGAAAATATAAATACTATTGGGGGGGAGGGAGAGGAGCAGGACAATCTGTGCAATTACACGTGGTTGAGACCAGTTGCTTGATCACTGCAGGCATATCAAATAACATTTTCTGCTACTACACAATGAATCCTTGCCTCGCAAAATGGGTAGACATCTGGGCTCAGAACATAAGTAGGATGAGGCCCGTTTAGGATTCTGATAGGAGACCACCAGAATTTAGGCTAAGTGGAGAAGTCAAAGAAACATCTTACAAGGCAGCCAAACAAACCATTTCATATAGTTACTTCCAGAAAATTGCATGAATGTGTGCATGACGTCATTAAAGGCTCTCAGTGTGAGGGAGACTTTCACTTTTCAGTGAAACAATTTTCAAAGCTTATATATTAGATGTTTGTTCATAGAAGTGCCAAGCGGTACAGCCTAAAAATGCTTGCTTTAATGACTACCAATATGAACGAGAACTGAGATCAAATTTTGTGAGGAAGCTGGACTTCTTCCGACCTTGTGAAATCAGAAGTAGACTGGTTTTGGTATGCAAAAGCCACCTGTGAATTAGATCTGTATCTGATCTTGTTCTGCTGGTTAAAGGAGTGCAATTGGAATAGAGAAGTGATAAATGGTTCATAGACACAGGGGGTTGTGCTTCTTGCCTTGAAGGAGGAAGTGGTGTAACTCCTGAAGATCAAACTCTAGTTTTCTTTCTTTTGGAGAAGATAGCAGAAGTGCAAATGGAAATAACCCTGGATGGAAGAATTTATATAGATTAGTGTTTTGTTTGTAAAACAAAGGGAACTGGAACACAGGCTGCAGTTAGAACGTTTATTAACAAGAACTGAGGAACTAGGCCGGAACCACCTGACAGCTATTTATAGAGACTGCTGACAGGCAGAGAACCAATCAACAGTCTGTAGTTTTGCCACACTTGGCAACAACGTGCGCGAGCCAATCAACTTCCCAGGCTTCAACTCTGCCCGGCACCGGTCGCAAGTCTGGGGACTTAACACCCCTTCCCCCCGGATAGCGCATGCATAATCAGACAAGTAGGCGGGCCTACGCCGGACCCGCCCCGATCTGCGCGGTTCGTGGTGGTCATAGCCGGAGGAGGAGTGTCTCTCTGTTCTGGCGATGGGCGGCGCTGAGAAGATCCTTCACTGGGAAACTCCGCCCTCGGAGCTTGGTGACCATCAACAGGTAAGTTGCCCGATGAGATCGACTCACGTCGTGGGGAAGGAGACAGAGACGAAGTAGGGAATGGATGCCGGTAGGCGGCAGTAGGTGGCAGGCCGGCGGTCCCTCTGGCCATTTGTTGTGGGTCGTCCTCAGGAACGCGCCGACGCAATTGATTTATATGGCGCCACCATTCTCGTCCATTGTTGGTCCGGACCCTATAGGAACAGGGCCCAGTGACGGCTGTTATGTATCCCGGTAACCACTTCGGGTCCCCATTAAAATTTTGTGCAAACACCGGGTCCCCCAGGCTGAAATACCTCGACACCCCCGGATCTCCCAACGGACCCTGAGACGTAAACTCAGGGTGGAGTCTGTCTAATGTGGCCCAGAGTCTCTGGCCCATTAGAAGTTCGGTGGGACTTTTGCCCATGACCTGACAGGGAGTGGAGTGCGGCGCAAAGAGAAAAGTAGTGAGGCGGGCATGCCAACTGCCCTTATCCAAACGACGGAGGGCATCCTTAACAGAGCGGACGGCTCGTTCGGCCAGACCGTTACCCTGGGGTGATATGGAGCTATAAATATTTGCCGAATTCCTAGGGAGGCTAGGAAAGTTTGGAATGCAGCAGAGGCAAACTGGGGACCATTGTCGGATACAACAGTATCCGGCAACCCATGGGTTGCAAATAATTTAGATAAAGCCCTAATCGTGACATCAGCAGTGGTAGTGGTCAAGTGACAGACCTCGATCCATTTGGACAATGCATCCACTACGACGAGGAGGAAATTATTCCCCTCCATAGGGCCTGCATAATCCAAATGGATCCTGGACCATGGCCCCCTAGGAGATTCCCATTCCCTTGGAGATACGGAGGGCGGGGCAGGCCTTGTGCGCTGACAGATGTCACACTGTTGAACCCAATTTGTAATGTCAGCGTCCATGTTTAGCCACCAGGCGTAACCGTGACCTAAAGCTTTCATTCGGACGATGCCTGGGTGGCCATCATGGAGGCGAGAGAGTACAGTGGCCTGTAGTTCCATAGGAATAATGACTCTGGTACTCCATAAAAGGCAACCCTGTAATTCGGACAATTCCTCCCGGCAGCGGAGGAAAGGGGTGAATACCGGGGCTAAAGGTCTCTGGGGCCAACCCCTCCTCACCCAGTCCAAGACTTGCGATAATAGTTTGTCAGTTTTGGAAAAACGAGCGACATCAGTGGCAGTAAGAGGCAGGGCCGTATCATCCACTAAGAAAATTGTAGAGACAGGAGCGGGGTAAGATACCAAAACAGGTAAGGGGCATCTGCTGAGGGCATCAGCATGCCCAATATTCTTACCAGGCCGATATAACAAGGAGTAGGAGTAGGAGGCTAAAAATTCAGACCACCGCAACATCCGTGGAGAAAGGATTTGCGGGGTCGGGCGATCCCCAGCCAGAATACCCAAGAGGGGTTTGTGGTCAGTCACCAGCTGGAAGGGGCGGCCATATAGAAAATAATGGAACCTTTTTACTCCCGCAACGGCAGCTAAAGCCTCCTTATCGAGCTGGCTGTAATTACGTTCAGCCCTCGATAAGGTGCGGGAGTAAAAGGCAATAGGAGCCTCCAGGCCATTTGGAAGGATGTGACTCAAAACGGCGCCAACGCCAAAGGGCGAGGCGTCGCAAGCCAAGACCAAGGGAAGCTTTTCGCTGTACTGGACAAGGACAGCGGAGGAAGTAATCAAACGCTTAACAGCTGTAAATGCTTGCTCCTCGTGCTCCGTCCAAACCCAGGGGACGGAGCTGTCAAGCAAGCGATGCAGGGGTTCTGCCACAGTAGCCTTATGGGGCAAAAAAACGGCATAGAAATTCAACAGCCCCAGAAAAGCTTGCAATTCAGCCTTCGATTTAGGCACGGGGGCTGATGCAATAGCTTCCACCTTGGAGGGAGTCGGATGAATTCCCTGGCCATCAATCAGATAGCCGAGGAACTCCACCGAAGGCACCCCTAGGCGGCATTTGGAACGTTTATTAACAGAGATTAACAAGAACTGAGGAACTAGGCCGGAGTCACCTGACAGCTATTTATAGAGACTGCTGACAGGCAGAGAACCAATCAACAGTCTGTAGTTTTGCCGCACTTGGCAACAACGTGCGCGAGCCAATCAACTTCCCAGGCTTCAACTCTGCCTGGCACCGGTCGCAAGTCTGGGGACTTAACAATTAGCTCTTAAATATAGTTTCAGATTCTGGTATACAGATGATCTCTGCCAAGACCTGAATACTGGGAGAACATGCCTCTTGGATTTCTCAAGATTATCTATCATCCTTCTAGATTACCTGAGAATTGTGTTGGAGGCACTGTTATTCAGCGGTTTCACTCTAGCTGTGGATTATAAGGAAGAAGGCCTTGATGGAAATATGCAAGAATTGTTACTTAGATAAAAGGGACTGAAACTTTTTTTTTAAAGTAGAGGAAAATGACAACATTCAAAAGCTGCTTAAGCAATAATTTGTACAAGCAACAGATGTGTGCCCACCGCTCACACAAATGGAGCTGCACACGCTCATTCATCTTTTTCACATCCTGGTTCATAACGGGCTGTAGCCAGGTAGTGGGCCATGGACCAGGTGCTGGGGACCTCTGCACCAGGATGTAAGGAAGGGACAAAGATATTGCAAGTTTTCAAGATTCTGTCATTGTAGCCAAGATCAATGAAGTAATTTTACCTTTTCTGATCTTGTCTACCTACTGGGCCTGACACCCACTGACTAGGTGGCTTCAGGTAATGATAATGAGATGAGTGCTATGGAATTCTTGACCCCCCCTGTATGGGATACCAGAAGCCTCAGTTTCCTTCCCCTGTTCTTTAATGTCTACATGAAACCTTGGGGAGTTTATTTACTTGAAGTATGATCAGTATACAGGAAGTCCTCATGTAGTGATTGCCTTTTTTAGTGACCATTCACAGTTACCACAATAATGAAAAAGTTTGTAGCCAATACTCATATTTACAACTTTCACAGGTCTGTAAAACAAAGGAAAGCTAAAGGAAGGTCTTAAGCACAGTTAGTGACCACTTTGCTGAATAACTGAGTTGTTGGTTGTAATTGTAGTCTCTAAATGAGGACTGCCTGCATATTACAATTTATATATTTCTATCCTAAGCCAGAAAGAAACTTTAGTGAACAATTTTACACAATGCCTGTATGACTAGATGAGAAGAATTGACTGCAATTGAATTTAGTAACAGAGTGATTTAGATGACGGAATAGAAGGCGATCTCATCAAATTTGCAGATGACTTAAGCTGGCAGGTATAGCCAACACTCCACAAGATAGGCTCAAGATCCAGAAGGATCTCAACATACTTGAACTCTGGGTCCTATTTAATAAAATGAAATTAAATGGTGAGAAAAGTAAGGTTTTATACTTGGGCAACAAAAATCAAATGTACATGTATAGACTAAATGGAGCCTAGCTGAATAGAAGCAAATGCAAGAGGGATCTTGGAGTCCTAATAGACAACCACTTAAATATGAGGCAGCAGTATGCTGCAGCCATCAAAAAAGCCAATGCAATACTACACTGCATTAGCATAGAGACAGAATCAAGATCACATGAAGTCTTACTATCACTTTATAAGGCCTTAATAAGACTGCACTTGGAATACTGCATACAATTTCAGTCACCACAATATTTTAAAAAATTGTTGAGACTCTGGAAAGAGTGCACAGAAGAGCAACAAAGATGATTAAGGAGCTGGAGGCTAAAACATAGGAAGAATGGTTGCAAGAATTGGGTAGTAAAAAGTACTAGGGTAACAAGGCAGCAATGCTCCAACATTTGAGTGGCTGACACAAAAAAGAGGGGCTCAACCTATTTTTGAAAACCACCAGAAGGCAGACAAGCAGAAACCAATGGAAACTAATCAAGGAGAGAAGCAACATGGAATTAAGGAGAATTTCTTGACACTGAGAACAATTAACAGCACAACAGCTTGCCTTAGGAAGTTGTGGGTGTTCCATCACTGGAGGCTTTTAAGAAGAGACTGAACAACCTTTTGTCTGAAATGGTATAGGGTCTCCTGCTTGAGTAGGGGGTTGGACTAGAAGACCTCCAAGGTCCCTTCCAACTCTGTTATTCTGTTGAAACTGAAATTTAATAGAGGCTCCTAGGTCACCTGTGGACAGCATTCTGCTTGAAGAAATAGGTTCATGATTTAGCTTGGATTCATAGCTTATATTTGATCATGTGGAGATTTTGGCCAGGAGAACATTTGCATAGTATTGGTTGATGTACTAATTGCAATCCTTCCTGAAATGGGAACCTTTGGGGACAACCAATCATGCCCTCACCAGCTTGAGAGTGATTTACTGCAATTTATTCTCCTTGCAGCTACTTTTAAAGACTACTTGGACATTTCAATTGCTGCAGAATGCAGCAACCCATATGGTGATAGGCAACAACTGTTTCAACCTTGTAATATCTAAACTGTGGAGGTTGTATGGTTGCCAGTATGTTTCCAAGATTTCAAAGCACTGATTTTGACCTCTAAAGTCTTACAGGGAGTCCTTGACTTACCACAATTTGTTCAGTGACTGTTTGAAGTTGTGACTGTGTTGAACAAATAGTGGTTACAACTCATCCTCGGGAGTTATGGCTGTTCCAGCATCCCTGCAGTCACATGATTGTGATCTGGGAGCTTACCAAACAGTTTGCACTTGATAATTGTAGGAATCTGTGACCTTCCCTACCATCTTCCCAGATAATTGATGAGAAAACCAACAGGAAATGTTACAAGTCACTAGAGTAAGTCCCAACACCTGTTCACTCTCTCCCAGTCCTTCTACACTCAAGCTTCATCTACCCTTCAGTGCAGCCTCACCTCCCTCACACCCACCTGGGACTACCCACTTACCTGTCTACCAGCCTGTCTGTGAGCCATTTGGCACTTGCAACCTCCTGCAAGCTTCCCCATTGACTTGGATGTGGGAAGCCATCAGGAAGCGGCCTTGAGTAATGACTGTGGGATTCACTTAACAATGGCAACCAGGACTGCAAGGATTGCTGTCACTAAATTATCAGCCATGCTTTATAACTCATTGCTTAGAAGTGGTTTAAATGTTAATGTGTTGTTGGATTTAATGCCATCTTACTTTTAATTTATTAATTAAGTATTATTTTCACATAAACCACCTGCAGTCAGCGGGAATAAAGTTGCATATAATTTTTTTTTCACCATTCAACTTTTAAAATCTGAGTATTTTACTAAGTTGCAAGCTATTACTGAGGTGTAAATGAGAAATTGTGCAAAATGCCTTTATTCAGCTAAGATACACAATGAAGACAGATTAAATGTAACAATTTAGAAGTGGGACCATACTTAAAAAGGGAATGTTGTACTTACTGCGTTTATACATGTTCTTCTCAGCAAAATTAGATAACATGATTTAATGTTTTATTATTTACCTATGAATACAGTACTATTTTAAACATGATGGTGGGTGGAATAGTCTCTCTTAAACTGCTGTGTCAAAGTTTATTTCTCAAAAGCACAGAGAACTGATAAAGTGGAATATAATGTTCTGGGAAAACAATGACAGAAATTTTGGTACACTATTGCAACATCTTTTGTTTTTCACAAAGTGTTATCAAGGCATGAGACATTCTTTCTGATTAAATAATTGACAAATGGTCCCTTTTAGAATCCAACTAATTGTTATTTCTTGATCAGAAATAAACTTCCACTTGTTAAATGTCATAAAATATAGTATAATGTTTGTGTTTCCTTTTATTGGAGAAAGTTATTCTTATCTAGAAAAATATCTAAAGGCACTCATTGCATCAAAATTAATTGTATGCTAGCCATTTTCACATGATTAAGCTCCCACACTCAATGATTGGAAAAACAAGGTAGCAACAGAGAAAAAGTTTAGAGCAGAGGCAGAATTTTAATCAAATAGGAAAATTTCCTTCTTAGTAAGCACGGCTTTACTCCAACGTAATGATTCTGCACTATGTTATGTTTTATGCCATTTTTACTCTACTCTACTCAAAAGCCTATGGATGTCTAACACCACATTATTAAAACTAAAAACAATAAGTAAAAACATAATAAAACTGATGAAGATGAAATGTGATGAAAATGTAAAAAAAATATTCCCACATGACCAATTTAGGATATCTTGACTAAAACTCAAGATAGTAATTTAAGAGATAATAGACTTTGGCTTTGTAAGAGCAATTCATGACAAATTATGTTCCACTAAAATTCAGTATTATTAGATGTAATTTCCAATTATGTGCTGGATCTTTTAGCTTGTTAAGGGGGGGGAAGCCCCCCCCCCCCAAAAAAAAACCTGATACAAAAAGGAATCAGAACAAACTGGGAACCTGAGGTATGAAAACAATGAGAAAGCTGCACTGCAGAACTGCATGTACCCATTTATAATTTCTTCAGTGGCCTGACACTGACTTACATAACCAGAAAGATCTACACAAATCCTCTATCAGGCTGAGTTGCCTTGTAGAACAACAGGAGTCAAGACAGTACGGAAGTCTTTCCCAAGAGGGTACCCTCAGGACATTTTAAGACTATGTCTAGACTCTAGCATGTACCCTGTAGTTGAAGACTGATGGAGGGATCTGAAGTCCTGAGCTGAACTAGATCATCCAGTAAATATCATGAGAAAGCAAACTGCTAAGAGCAAAGTATTTCATTGAACATCCTTGAAGTCACCTGCCTTCCAGGCTTGGAGAGCCCAAGCCATTTTATGCTTTAATCTAGAAAATAATTTCTGGTATGTTTCCTGTAGTTAAAGAAAGTAACTGAAGCCAAGACAATATAACTTAATTTGTGTGAAAGCTCAAGAAAACATCTTTGAAAAAAAGGAATGTTCTGCACAAATTACTTTCTACCAGATGGAGAAGATAGATATTACAGAGTAATATATACTGAAGACTCTAGGGTGTGGAAGGCTACTTCATACATTTATCAATTTGGTTAAGGTACCAGGCTAAAAACTAGACTGTGAGTTCAAATCCCATTTTAGGCATGAAAGCCAACTTGGTAATTTTGGTCCAGACACTTTGTCAGCCTCACAACATGTTGTGGAGAAAATAGGAGGAAAGATTCTTATAGTTATGTTTGCTGCCTTGAGTTGTTTATAAAAATAATAAAGGCGGATTAAAAAACATAAATCTACATTTGTCTGCAACCAATAGACTGAAGTCTACTAGCCTTGTGCATAAACTGGTTCATTGTTCCATAAGCAGCAAGGGACATCACTGAGAGAAAAAAAAAACCATCTCATTCAAAAATGAATGCATGCAGTTAGTAGTAAGGGTTGCACAAAGCTCTTCCTATCTGTTTTGCCAGCTCCAAGTGCTAAAATAAAACTTTCACAGTCTAGTAATTTCTGTGTTCCTATTTTAATACCATTGTCTAGCAAGTTCGACCCCCTCCTCAGTGATGTGAGAGGGGGAACCACAAAGTTTTTGTTTAGACTTTCTTTTTAATAAAAGAAATCTGCCAGAAAGCATTTATTTTTTTCATACAAGTACAGATTCCTTGTCTTTTTTTAATCTCTTATTGCTATAAATTCTAGTGGACATGAATTTATGCAAACATGTGCATGTACCCCCCTACTCAATATCTCAGATTTCCCAAACCTCCATGCAACATGCAGATGTTTCTCAAACCTTTGAAAGAGAGAAAAAAGAGAAAGCAAAAAAGGCAAAACCTGGAGACCATTATGGGACTAATTAGGATAAGACATTACTGTTACATTTGGAAATGTTGAAGGCCACTAGACTATCATTTATTATTTCACTGAAACAGAGGGGGAGGGGGGTAGGCTTAAGGCCATTCAAAGCAAGGAATCCCTTTTATAGCTTATGCCCTTTGATTCAACCTTAAATATCATATTTGTTCCATTTGTAGCCCCTTTCACAGTTTGTTACACTAACTGCATGCCTGATTTATCCCTGCCATGTAATAAATTTTTTCACCATCATAATCCCTCGCAGCATACCATTTAATGGATAGGCAGTGATGTGTTCATATTTTATCTGGGTAAAAACTAAGACTTGAAAATAGCTATCTTTGCTCCTCCTCGTTTGGCAGTTACCTCATTTAACAACTGTTCAAAAATACAATGGTAATTTTTGAAGAAACCTGTGTTCTGACCAATGCGCATATTTAAGACCAAATTTTGTGCATAATGCTGAAAAGATCTCTTCCACAAGACCACAAGATTATTTACACTATAGCATCACCCACTTGACAAAGCCTTTTAATCCTGAGCAACATTCACTCCTTATAGTATAAAAGTTATACATAATTCTTGCTGAGATGCAAAACCTCCATATGGGAGTTACACAGCATCATCAGATCACACCCACATAAGGAACAGGTATAAGGAAATCTTTTACATCCACTTTGAAGTCCATCAGAACCCATGGCGGTACAATGTCTAAGGTGCTACTTAGAATCAGGGATAGCCACAGCCATGGAAGCTCACCTGGAGATGGGATACAAGCTTAATGTATAAGAGTCAGTGAATAAAGTACATTTAAAACAATAATGGCATCTGATGTCATTTCTTCCACACTGCAGAGAGTTTGATCCAAATCCAACCACACCAAGTGATCCCATTTTTAAAATAATAGCCAAATTAAAGTTAACTTGAATGAATGCTAAGAAAAAATAACATACTGGTAGAATGCAATTCAGCATGAGGATTAATAAAGTTCTTTCAGGCTATGAACAGGCATGCACTACAGAGGGTGGGGGGGGGAGGTTGCCAATAAAGCAAGAGCTCACTGGAGGTTAGACGCATGAGAACAACAGGTGCAGCTCAGCTCCACTCCACATCCCCTCCTCTGTTTGAAATAGCAAATTCCAAAACATTCTATTCATGACCTGAAGAAACACAGGCTGAGAAGGCGCTCTTTGCTTTATCCATCCCAGCTTCCTGAGGATATTATTACAACTCTAAATAATACCTACTCCCACTGGACAAAATGTGCCAAGGTCCCAGGTCAGGGAAGGTTCTCCTTTTTACTCTCTTTAGTAAAGCAGCATTTTAAAAGAATAGCTCGGCACTCTTTTAAAAACAAATCTATCCACAGACTAGTCAAAATATATAATTATTACTACCATTAAGAAAACCAATAAATCTAGTGAAGTCTTAAGACTACCACTCTCAGCACAGCAATGGGAATTGGGTTCTCCAGAAATTGCTGAACTGCAACTTTCAGCATCCTTCACATTGGTTATGCCAACCACAGCTGCTGGGGCTTCTAGTTCAGAAAACATCTGGAGGACCAGATGTTCTCCACCCTTCTTTAGAAGCAGCATTTCGCTCCTGAGCCCATAACAAATAACAGCATAAGAAATTTAAGGTAACAGTCTGGTATAACTCAAATTTAAATGTAAAGCTAACATAACAGGTTTTCACATTGATTGTTTTCTCCTGTATATGTCTCTTCCCCCCCCCCCCCCCATATTATCTCCATCTTTACAAAGGGCTGCTCCTTTCAGCCTTCTCCTTCTGAAAGTGTCACTGGGGCAGCAGAAAAGGTCTTTGAAATGGTCAGGAACAGTGTAAGGTTGAGCGGCCTCAGTAAATCATGGCAGAGCAACAGTGGAAATCCACCTCTTCCATTGAACCTTAGACACAAAGGGGATTGCACGATTGAGACTATTAAAAAGAGCGGCGGCGGGGGGGGGGTTGTTGGTTGGAGGCAGGTGAACGTATGAACACCGATTGCTAAGAAAGAAAGCAAAAGGTCACGTCATCAGACATTTATGGGCAAAAGCAAAGAGAGGGGGCGTCAACCATCCTATGGAAAAAGAGTGAAATACACTGAATACAAAATGCAGATCCCAAAGCAATTAAAGCGCCTACCCCCCCCCGAGTTGGAAACCCCCCCCCCTCCAAAGCACGAATGCAGCAGCGCACTCTTGGGTGGGTTTTTTTTTTCCCCCTTCCTCCAAATCTAATCCATTAAGCAGTGGAAACGTTTCGGTTTTCGTTGTAAGGCGATCCGCATGTTTCGGTAAGGGATGTGTTTCAAATATCACGGGTCTGCGAACCACTCTCCATAATAGAAAACTAAGGCGGCCAGCCACTGCAACTCCACATTTCCTTTATACTCGCCCGCCACTGCCAAACGACCGCCACTCCCTGCAAACTAGATCGGGGGAGGGAAAAAAAACAAACATCAAACCCACTACCATTTTCCAAAGACCATTTTTGCCGATCATGTAAAACCGGCCGCCTTCTGCGTTCTCGGATCCGATTTGTCCCTCTTTTTCTAAGCCAAGGATCTACTGTTTTATTCCACGCCTGGCGGGGGATATATTTCCAATGCAGACACCCCGCCTCTCCCCTAGTTACAACCGACCGCGCACCGATTACTCTCCACCAGCTCGCTTCAAATGCCGACGTCGCCCCGGGTCTTTCTCAAAAATACCGTCTCTCTCTCTCTCCCCCACACGATCCCCGAGCTCCAGGATTGTGCAAATACGAACCTGGGCAAAAGCCTGGCCGCTCTCACAAGATCCTCCAGCGGCTGAAGGGGCTTGCAAAGCCGGAGAGCTACTCCTCGCCGCCTCTTTTCTCCTCCTCCCTTTCCCGCCCCCGCGCTCCGCTGCAGCAAGCTTGAAAGAAGGAGGCTGCGGTCAGCGGCACGCATGGGATACGTCGGAGAGGAGCTTACCTGCTACACTGCCTTCCAACTTCGTCAGCCGCGGCTTTTGTGAAGAACGCGCCCCCCGCAACCCCCGGGTGCAGGAACCGTTCAGCCGGGCCTGGCCGCCCGCACCGTCAATTGATGGGAAATAAAAAGGAGCCCGGCCGCACCGAGAAAGAGGAGGAGTTGGTGCCAGTGTGTAACAAGTTTGGGTTGCCCCGCAGATATGGCGGCGGTGGCGGCGGCTCCAGCGAAGGAGGAGGAGGCCGAGCGAGCCAATGCAACAGCGGGCAGCCCACAGAAGCTTTTCTGCCCTCCAGCGATCCGCTTCGGGGAGAGAAGCCCAGGGAGAGGGTGGTGGTGGTGGTAATGCCTTGAGTAGCGGTGGGGGGCGGAGATTTAAAAAGCAGGGGCTAAGGCGAGGAGAATCACAGGGGGAATAAGGCTGGATTTATTTAGGCTGGGATTTTTTCCCCTCCTTTCCCATTCCGTTCATTCAATTCTGATCAGAATCATAATCAATAATAATAATTAATACTTAATAATACTAAACCAACAACCGATCTTCGAGATCATGAGCGAAATGGGGGCTTGTACCCGGAAGACCTTAGGAGAGATCCACAAACATACACATCCATCTATCTTTGGCTCCCCCCCACCCCAGCCCCCAAAAGGATTGCAACAGCCCTTTGCTTATAAGACACCAAGGCTTTGATTCACGTGCTATTGTTACCGTCTCGCTGGTGGTTTTTCTGGGAACTGAGTGCAGACAGGCGAAGGTATTGCACAACGTAGGTGTGTTGCAAACAAGGATCAAGGATCACTCCGTTCCTTGTAGGGGCGGGGGAATATCATTTCCTATTTTCTTGCTATTACACAGAACTTAAAAGTTTGTAAAAAAAAAAAAAAAAGACGCCCTTAGTTTTTTTTAGGAGCGTTTGTATGCTAAGGCAAACAACCATAATCGTCGGTTGTTTCTGCTATTATATATTTACACTTTGTCTGGGAGGTGCTCATTTTGAATCACCGTTTGCCCATAACGGCCATCTTCTCCCCCTCCACGAAAGTTCAATGACTAAAGGCCTTCATTTCCCAGAATCCTGAGAAAAGAAATATTAAGAAAGAAGCACTTGCTCCTTAAACTGCCAGCTTCTTGACAAGCTAGAATCAACTGGTTGTCTGTTAAGGCTTTGCTCGCACAATCATTATTTCAGTAGTCCTGTTAGTTGCTAGTTACACACCTGTATCACTGAGATGTGGGAGAATCTTGGTTTATCCTTGCTAATAATATAAACCAGGATACAGGTACTCCTCGCCTTACAAAAGTTTGAAAGTTACAGCAGCACTGAAAAAAGTGGCATAATGACTGTTTTTCACACTTAACCACCATTACAGCATCCCTGTCGTCATGTGATCAAAATTCAGATGCTTGGTAACTGATTCATATTTATAAAGGTTGCCTTGTCCTGGGGTGAAGTGATCATCTTTTGTGTCCTTCTGACAAGGTCAATGGGGGAACCAGATTCACTTAACTGTGTTACTAACTTAACTGCAGGGATTCACTTAACAACTGTGGCAAGAAAACTCACTTAAATGTCTCACTTAGCAATAGAAATGTTGACCTCAATTGTGGTAAGTTGAGGACCACCTGCAATAAACCTGTTGGTTCAGGAAATCTGTTCCCTCGGAAATCTTCAAGCCTTTGCCCTATAGCTGGTAAAATGCAAAAAAATAAAAAGCAATCTTCTCCTGACTAGCAATTTTTGTAAAATTTAACCGTTGCCATATTAATTGCAAAGCCTCTTTAAAAAAAAGTCAAGTCAAGTTTATTTTATGATAAAAAAACATATTTTTACACAGCACGTAACATCCAAATCTGGTCTTCCAGAATACACTGTTGTTTTACTAACAGAATGTAATACAACTTTATATTTTTTCAAATGTTTGTTAAGCAGGCTTTTCGGTGTCTTAATCACCTTTTTCAGGAGAATACTTTGAAAGTATGAGAGTTTGCTTTTGAAACTTGTTGGAAGAAATGTCCTTCTGGATTCAGTTCCAAGTGGGGAAAAAGACACTGGAAACATGGAGACTGCTTGAAAAGATGTTTTAATGGTGAACAAGATCACATGGCTTGAGCTCTTTATTTTATTTTAATTAAATTTATACCCCGCCCTTCTCCGAAGAGGACCCAGGACGGCGCACAGGAATTTAAAAACATATACAAAATGTCAAAATACAAAATTTAAAAAACATATTAAATACCCATCCTGCGCTAAAATCCAATTAAAATCCCCAAAATTAAAACTGTCTAAAATAGTCACAGCGGAGGTTACGCTAGGCTGGCTTGGTGAAAGAAATGTGTCTTTAGACCAGTGCTTCTCAATTATTTTCTGTCATGCCCCCCCTAGGAAGAAGAAAACATTTCGCGCCCCCCACGCAACTGTAAATAGTATCATTTGTCTATAAAATTGTTATAAGTACACCTCTGCATAACACTGTATCCTTATTAACGTATAAGAGAATAAAAAAAGAAAGAAATGTGGATCAACAACAAAGAATAGCTTTATTAACTGTAGCAGAAAAGATTTAAAGATCATTAGAAATTTTAAAAAAATTAAATCCTTTGCCGAGGTCAAATGCGCCCCCCTTTACGGAGCCTCGCGCGAGTCACGCCCCCCCTGGGGGGCCCGCCCCACTATTTGAGAAGCACTGCTTTAGACACTGGCGGAAGAGGCGGAGGTCCGAGATGGTGCGAAGTTCAGGGGGTAGGTTGTTCCAAAGGGCAAGGCCCACCACAGAGAAGGCCCTTCCCCAAGGTGTCGTCAGTCGGCATTGCCCGGCCGACGGCACCCTGAGAAGGCCCTCTGTGGGAGCGGATCGGTCAAATGGATGTATGGGGCAGGAGACGGTCTCGCATATAACTAGGTCCCAAGCCATGGAGCGCTTTGAAGATGGTCGTCAAAACCTTGAAGCGCACCCGAAAGACCACAGGAAGCCAGTGCAGCTCGCGCAGGATCGGTGTTATATGGGAGTGTCTAGGAGCTCCCGTAATCACCCGCGCGGCTGCATTCTGGACTAGCTATAGCTTTCGAGTGCACCTCAAGGGAAGCCCCATGTAGAGAGAGTTACAGACTCCCATGGGGCCATGCAGGGGCAAATCTGTAGGCTGTGCTTTGAGTCCAAGTTTGGTTGCCTTGCTGGCTGATGTAATTTTCCCAGGTGCCTTGTGTTGAGTTTCTGTATAGGGTTAATCCTACCTTTGTATGAAGAGTAGACTGGCTCAGGCCTTTTCATGGCCCATTGACAAAGGTGGAGGCTATTAAGAGTCTGTTTCCTGCCTAAAAACATGTTTCTCCATTTCTTAACCAGAGAAATATAATATTCTGCCTTTTCAATATTTCCTAGCATATTTCATTATTCTAGGAGAGGGGTGGGTGCTAACTTCCTACAATCTGATGCAAAGTTCCACTGAATCTGGCACAGTAGTTGTGCCATCTTAAGGTTGCCAAGAAAATGCAATTGCTACATCCTTGCATTATTGCTGTGAATTGATGAGCTAAATGGTAGAGGACATGTTTTGCATTTCCTATTCTGATCTCCTTATGAAAGATTTTTTCCATAAACCCAGAAGAGCCAATGAGAGTCAAACATAGGCATGGAAGATTCAGAACTATTCTGAAGAGGGAATTTTTGCCTTCCAGATGTTACAGAATGTTGGTAGATACATCCATTAGGATTAGCAGTGGCTGATATAAGATACTACAATTCAGTAATTTTTGGAGGGCCAGAGGTTCTCCAATAATGGACCAGATGTGCTAGCAGTCTGATTTGGTAGGAAAATCATCTATCTGATATCCAGGTTGATAAATATAGAACACTCCTGTTGCCAAAACTGCAGAAAAGTCAAATTTATCCAAATGTGTGTCTCTCCTTGGCAACAATATAGAAGTGTTTCATCATTGTCACTTTTTTCCAATCTAATCTGTTACTCTTTATTCAAGTACTAACTAAACCCATTCTTGTTTGAATTTTTTTGTTCTTAAAATCATAGCATCTCAATATGCAGCTCTTAAATGAAATAGAGGTGGGAGCTAACAATCTATGGTATGTATGGCTGTCACAGTATTCAATATAATTTAGTTGTTAAATATAGTATATACTGCTGGTCTTTTAAATATTAAGAGTAGAACTTATCATTTGTATATTGTGTTTTCCTTTCAAAATAGCTAAGATGGTGTTTATACTTTGCCACTCACCCCCCTCCATTTTATTCCTAAACACTCTCTTTGAGCAAGATTAGGACAAGAAGATGAGTTGCCCAATTATCTAATGAGCATGATGGTTAAGTAGGGCTTGACCCAGACATAGATCATATTCATAAGGCACACCATGCTATTTTGTGGTTTTGCTTACTGTATCATCCCAACATAGGGTTATTTTGTGGTTAGGTGGAAGTTCTAACCACAGTGTCACTTTGCAAACTGGAGCTATTCTCTGCTGTTCTGCTTTTGTTTCTTTTTTCTTCTGATTCAAAGAGACTTTATTTAAAAATGGGGTGGAAAAATCTTTAGCCTTCATTGTCCTTATACCCCAACTTACCTGATTGGATCACCAAAGGCTTTTTGCAGGGTGGGCATTTGCAAACAAAAATAAAACAGAACATGCCAGAGACAAAATCAACCTTGATAAGTACAAGCAAATTGTGAATTGCAGTGTTTTGCTTTACTTCACTGGGCAATGCTTTTATCATAGTACCATTGAGTCATATTTAGTATCTCTTGTCAATTTGTTAATGGTTTTCTCATACTGGCTTTCGGTCTCTTTTTCACTTCCCTTTTTTCTCAGACATGGGGGAAATTGCCTGTTTGTTAAGTCTGCTTTTTTCCATCTTCACAAAATAGTTAAATTACGTTACCATAATTGCTGCTGCCTTGTTGGAAATTTTGTTGGAAATGTAGTTACTGAATGATTATTTGACTTACATCACAGACCATTTAATAGCTTCCACAGAATAAAGTTGGCTAATCCTCGGAATGACTAAATTATAGAAATAAGTGTAAGAATGATCAAGATATTATGTTTTCCTTTTCTCTCCTTTCTACTTGGTCACTGATAGGCAGATGTGTTTTCAGGGGCAGGAGTAGACAAGGAGACGCAAATGACCATTACATATAGTCCTTGGCTTCCAAAACCACATTTGAGACCAGAATTTGTGTTGCTAAGCTATGCGGTTGTTTAGTGAATTGTGGCCAATTTTACAAGCTTTTTTGTTGGAGTTGTGAAGGAAATCACACAATCAGTAAGTGAATCTGCTTCGCCCACTGAGTTTGCTTGTTGGAAGCTGGTTAGGAAGGTAGGAAATTGAGATCACATGACGTGTGCATACTGCAACCATCATAAATACATGCTAGTTGCCAAACGGCAGAATCAGGTTCATGTGACTGTGGAGACAATGCAAAAGTCATAAATGTGAGGATTAGTTGTAGGTCAGTCTTAACTGAAGAGTTATACTTCTCTTGATATTTAAAAGGCCAATAAAAGTTAGTAGTATATTTAACAATGTACTAATTTTTTCAACACTTGTAATGTCAAATGTTCATTAAACCAATGGTATAATGACTACGTTGTATACGTTCTTGTTCTATTTTTTTCTTTAAGAAAGGAGAATATATGTTAAAATTAAATATGTATATCGAAAAGGAACTAAAAATACCATCAACATAAAATGGCACTTGCTCAGGAGCTGAAATACACCAGGTAAATGAGATGAAGAGTGGGAAGAAAAAGAGAGAGGTAAGGGAAGAGGAGAGAGGGTAGGAGGGGTAGAAGAGGAGGAGAGAAATGAGGAGCAGAAAGGGAGGAGAGTAGGAGGGGAGAGGAAGGGGAAGTAGAGTAGGGAAGGATGACAGGGAGGAAAGGAGGTAGGGAGTGGGAGGAGAGAGAGGGAGAAGAAAGTGATGGATAAGGACAAATATGGTGTATGGAGAGCAGAAGAGCTAATAATTGTGTTTCGGGAGTTGATGGTAAGATGAGTTGATATAAACATTTGATAATATAAAATGATCCTGGCTATGTAATAGTGTACGTGTGATTATATGTTACGAAAACGAAAAAAATAAAAAATTCTATTGAAAAAAAAGCAAATGATCATAGCCCTCCTTGTGTGTGTTTCATCATGATGGTGCAATGTTTTCATTGTTTTGATGACAGCTTTTGATCTTATAGGTGCCTCTGCTTATAGAAAGCTTGCCTTACACTTCAGGGCAATACTTTGTATTACACTGATTATTTGGGCAAAGACTAATAGCAATTTATTTTTTAAGTACCTGATACGGAAATTTCATGGCAATACACTCTATATTACACCAATCATTAGAATTTAGAATCTGATGCACACTTGAGGCTAAACTCGTATTTGCCCAATGTGTCCAAATGAAAAATTGGAGAACCAATGTAGCTCCACTTCCATTAAATTTATTCCCACAAATTCAAACCAGCAGACCAATCTAGTAAAGTGAATTTCCAATTAAAGTAGAAGCAAATTATACATTACCCCTCCCCCTCTTTCCTCTCTGCCTGAAGGCCACAATTCACCACAGGAAGAGAAAATATTCTAATTAGGTAACCACTAGGTTGATTTTTTTTAAGGTACTGGATCAAACAATTACAAGCTTTCTAGAGTGGCCAGTTATGAAAGTCACAAACGTGGCATGAAAACAGAAAGTTCTTAGCTTGTCTTCAGCAAATGATTTTTTTTTCAAATTAGAAGGTTTCATGTATCATAAATATCCCTTAATAGAGCTGTCTTCCAAAGCTATACCAATCCTCTCTTAAAGGCATCTAAATGAGTTGCAATCACTGTGTCCTTTGGCTGAAGCACTGTCCAAATAATGGCTTTCTTTTATCTATCCTGAATCTGCCAATCAATTTATTGACCCTTTCAAGAGGATTCCTAATGCTACCAATCAAAAGACATTGTGTAGCAATGCCTCCCCCTCCCTTAATGGGTTATTCTGTGGTAAGAAAAAAAGGATGGAAAAAGCAGTAGGAAAACATGAGAGACTTGTAAGTGGCAGATATTATCAGGATTCCCTGTAAAATGGTTTGAACAAAGCAAGGCAATTTTATGTTAAAAGTCTCACTTGGAAACAGCCCCAGAATTATGAAGGAGGACGAGAACCTTTTTCTGTCCCTTTTCTATCTATCTTGGATAATCTTGTGTTTTCTTTTTTTTCTCTTCTTTCATGTTACATGTGTATTCCAAAAGAGCTTGGATTTCTATAAGGGTGATAACAATATTCTTCATATCCTTTTTTTTTTCTTCAGGAAATCTTACCGTAGCACTAGATTGGCCATATGGTGCTAATGGTGTCAGCATTAGCAGTTGTGAAAACAAGTTTGGTGAAAGAAATTCCATCCAGAGTAGTGTTTGTTTTATCAATGTTAATTGCCAAATAGTGTGAGCAAGAAGAAGCAAGGTTAGGGAATAGAGACAAAGGGAAGGAATACAGTATTGGAAAGAGTGGAACGCCTCAGTCAATAGCTGGAAACTTTCCCAGATCATCTCATTTCCTGAGTAAGGCAAACAATAATGATGTCTAGTAACTTGTTCCATTTAAACAAACAAACCGGACCTCAGAGTTACAGGGAGCGGATAAAACAATACGAAGAAGCTAAAGGCAAATTCAGGGATGGTTTGATGTGAATGTGATTGTGCAGTCAGCTAAAGTTTTGCCATCAATTTCTCAGGGTTGAGCATTTTAAATTATCTTTGATGAAAGCCCACATTATGGAACTAAGTAAATGCAATGACAGTGCAATTAAGTATAGTCCTGAAATACTTTTCATTTCAAAGAAAAGGCTTTCCAGATGACAAGGCAGTTTTAGCCATTTGCGTAGCATCCTCACTGGCCTTTGCAATTGTGTGGTATTCTTGTGTCAAGCTGTTTTATAGTTGAATGGGGAAGTAACTTGACAGCCTGGCAACTTTTACTATAGAAATGGTAACACGTGTTTCCTGGCCTTCAAGGGGCAGTTTGTGCTTTCAGGGGTGAGAAGGTAAGTGTGAGGCATTCTTGCCACATCCCAGTTCCCACTCTGGGCTTCATTGTAAGGAAATGCTGGTGTTATGAGCCACAGGTCTGAAAGGCAATGGAGATTTGCCAGCACAGTGAGTGGGAAGCTTCTATGGGTCATTAGTCCTTATCATTATACTTCTTAATGATTTCTTTCCCTTCAACTGCTTTCCAGCAAACCATATATGACATTTTCCCCCAAGGAACGAAAAGCATTCAGAAACACTTGTTTTCATGCAACATAAAAGAGGTTTGTGAAGAACATAGTGGATTTTAAAAATATTGTTTCCAAGTCAAGTGAACACAGAAGGAAATATGTAAATAGGTTGGAGACTCTCTATCCCATGGCACCCCTCTATTTAAATTATTTTAATTAATTTAATGGGCTTATTTGCCTATTTCGTTAACTGATCCAATCATATTGCTGAGGGCAGTATATAATTATATAAATTAATGTAACATACCACACATTGCAGACAAATTTCAGATGCATGTCCGTAGTCAATCAACTGGAGTGCAAAGATTAGAAAGTCTTTCTAAATATAAGAAGGATGATGCTTGAGCTTCTGAGAGAAGCATCTCCCATGGGGCTACCACAGAGAAGGCCTGCTATCTCATCTGGGTCCCATGAATGTCTTAAAAAGAGGCACTCCAAGCAGGATTCATGACAGGACCATATTACATGGATACTGTAAACTTTGGCAAGTCAGGGCCTTATATAATCTGTAAAGCAGATCTGTAATCGGCTATCCTTAAAAAAGGCGTTATAAATAATAACTAGGATTTTGAATTGAGCCCAGAAGCTAATACTCTAGGAAGGCAGAACAGCAACCTTGCAATGAAGACACTGTTCCACTAGCAGTCTGGCCGCTGCATTCTGCTTTAATTGAAGCTACCATAGAGTCTTCAAAGACTGTCCCACCTATGGGCACCACAGTACTCCAACCACCTGATGACCAGGGCATGAATTACAGTTGCCAAGGTATCTAATGGCAGACGAATTGAAGAAGAACTGGTGCGGGTGAAGGGTAGAACAAGAAGCAATGGGTGGAAACTAATCAAGGAGAGAAGCAACTTGGAACTAAGGCGAAATTTCCTGACAGAACAATTAACCTCTGGAACAGCTTGCCTCCAGAAGTTGTGAATGCCCCAACCCTGGAAGTCTTTAAGAAGATGTTAGATAGCCATTTGTCTGAAATGGTATAGGGTTCCTGCCCATGCAGGGAGTTGGACTAGAAGACCTACAAGGTTCCTTCCAACTCTGCTTTGTATTGTATTGTATTGTATTGTATTGTATTGTATTGTATTGTATTGTATTGTATTTATAGGGGTTCACCATTACCCTATCACAAGGCTTAAGAAAACAACCAGGTTTTCAGTGCCTTCCAGAACATCTTCAAGCAGGGAGCCATATAGAGAATTGACGTTACCATTCAAGCAAGCAGGCACTGTGATAGAAAAGGCACACTTGCAAGATCCTACTAGATAATATTTGTTTCATAAGAGGACACCTAATGCACATCCATTCTGTTGGATCTTGTCAGACAGGCAAAAGAAATGTGGTTCCTTCTGTTATCAGGGCTTTAGAAGTAATATCTAGCACCTTGAATTACATCCAGAAGCCAATTACCTGAAGTGCCACATTATTGATCATCTATAGATTTTGAGTAGTTTTCAAGGAGGGGTCGTACATGTTCTCATGAACATGCAAAACATACTATGTTTTGTTGTTTGAAAGATTTCGTACAAAACTAATCAGATCAGTCTTGTACGCCTTTTACATAGGATTGAGGAACCTATAACTTCCACCAAATCTCTATCTTTTTACATGTATGTGATGCATGTTATAAAGGGGGTGAGGTTCAATCATATAGTAGTTCTGCCATATTCCTCTCCCTGCCCCATGGATGTCCCTATGTAGAGGAAAAATTCTAATGATTGCATTTGAGAGGTACAAAAACAGACCTACATTTATCTACCCTGTTTCCCTGAAAATAAGACCTCCCCGGATAATAAACCCAATCGGGTTTTTGAGCGCATGCGCTAACATAAGCCCTCCCCTGAAAGTAAGTCCACCCCAAAAATATTGCAACGCAGCAGCAGCCATGAGGTAACAACACTCACCGTCTCCTGTACCTCAAAAATAATAAGACTTCCCCAAAAATAAGGCCAAGTACTTATTTCGGGGGTCAAAAGAAAATAAGACCCTCTCTTATTTTCAGGGATACAAGTTCCAACTTGAATGGAGGCTAATAGTCATTTACTGTGACAACTTCTATTATTCCTAGTAAGAAAGCAGAAATATGTTTATTAAGTTCCAGTTGAATTCCTAGCTGCCGCTTGTAATCTTGTGTTCATCTTGCAATAAACATTGTGTTCATTTGCTTCAGCTGCAAAATTTAATGTCACTTGCCCAATATTCACTGTATATTGCATTTTTAGAGCAAGAATAAAAAATTTACAAAAGATGTTGGAAGTGCAAAACAATCAACATCACCATTAAGTACCTGACTGCATCAGCGTCAAGACAATATACCTGAAAGCTGCTGAAAAAAGTCCATTATTTTGTCTCCTCATAATGCCAAGAGATGTGTCATAAAAGAAAGGCAGCTAAGTTCTAGCTTGTTTAATCCAAAGATGCATCTTTGGTCCTTTAGCTCTATGATTCAGTCGTCCTCTGCAGAATGAGTAGTGATAAGATCATTAATAATATGATGTGTGACATGGAGCTGACTCCTAACTAATACTTTAAAGTAACCACAGACATTTCAAAAGGTTCATGACTGACCAGACAAGTCAGGTAGAGGCAGTAATCATAGCTTTTCTGCTGAATCTGGCAACGCTAGGGTTTTAATGTTAGTTTGGTTAACTAACCAACTAACCTCTAAAATACAGAAAATGTAATTAAATGTCATTATAAGCTATACACATTATATTAAATAGGTATGAATAAATGCCTCAAAGTTTGGTTCAATTGGAACATATCTCTTAATCTTAAAGTTTCAGAGCAGCCTTATATCCCAAGGCAAATAAAAATACTTTAATTAAATTCTGCATTTTCTGCACGTTAGATGCAACAGATATTAATAATGAAAACCTGAATTAAAGTAATCTACAAAGCCTGAATGTACATATATAAAAAGTCCTCACACTCTGAGTAGAAGCTATTATGCCCATAGGCATTGGTAATGGCAGACTCTCAAATTAGAAAGACATGCCAAAATGACAAACATTTTAGTTGTGACAATGCTGAAAATGGTAGAGGAGGAAAGACAACTCAATGCAAGTATCTCATTTAGGAAAAACAGATCCCCAGTGGCTGGGATTTTGATACACAGACAATAGGACTTTCCTAGCAAAGAATATTAGTAGTCTGCTGTTTAAAATGAACAACAAAATAACTGTGTGGAATCAAATCAGATGAAAAAGTTTAGTGTGTGAATTTTTAACAAGTGCAAAGTTCTACACTTGTCATTCCCTATCAAGAAAACAAGTGAATGAAGCTCTAAGTGACACTTGTGAGCTTGATTTATTCACGTCCCAGTGAATAGAAAAACAAGATTGCCACTTTTACCGGGAGATATTAAGCAACCCTCCCTGACCTACTGTTTTCAATACATTGAGCCACAAACGACACAGTTCCAAACAAGAATAAGAGTTGCAATTCATCTGCAATGCATGTAATGCATCAAGAAAGGGGCATGCTAGGTTGGGAAAGCCTAATGCTGACGCATGTGTGACAATCAGTCTCTTTTCTATAGCTCTGATGTTTTGATAAACATTAAGTTTGTATAAATATAAAATCGACACATGAAACAAAATGGTGTTAAAATTTATCCTATGCTGGCATCAAATGCTGGTTTGTTGTTTTCAAGGGACAGAATAAATTCAAAAACATCTGCATCATAGGACATCTGAATCTGTGATTGAACTCTTATTCATGTATCTTTCCCACATTAGTTCATTAGTGTATTAACATAACAAAATATAAGTTGACAACTTGACACAAATTAACAGCTAAATCTTCATTATCATTATCATTTGAAGTTGCTTTTAGTAGTATTTGTAGGTACATCATAAGAACTGCAAACTCAAAATCCCCAAAACATTACTTCCAGTAGACAGCTAATTCTCCACCAACCACAAAGAAATAGATAATATTTTTATGCACACATGTGCTGGTACACACACTCAAATATTGTCTTGAAACAGGTATATGAATTTTCTATAATTCCTTGCAATAACTGTATAACCTGCAAATATAAACTCTTGATGTACTAGATTAGACCTTAGTTTAAGATAGTAGCAGAAAGCAATGAAAGTAATGTCCAATTTGATGGGGTAAACTGCTAATTGGTATAAATTAAATTGAAACGTAATTGGTGTATAAAATATAGCTGCTTAACCAAAAAGCATGTTACGCCTGGGCTTTGGATTTTTCATTGATTATCAAATTGTACTGGGGGCAAATCAGAGTATTTATTTCAATTTATAATCTAAGATGTATATGGCTTAGTATCTAAAGTAGGTACCTATAGAAATGTCTTCTCTTATCCGGTGTGTTCCATTTAATGTTCTTCTTGAGTCATACCATACTTTCATGAAATAATGGGGGAAAGGTCAGAAATTGATAGTCTAGATCAGAGGTTCCCAAACTTGGCAACTTTAAGACTTGTGGACTTCAACTCCCAGAATTCTCCAGCCAGCTATGCTGGCTGGAGATTTCTGGGAGTTGAAGTCCACAAGTCTTAAAGTTGCCAAGTTTGGGAACCTCTGGTCTAGATTTATGTGGAATGTCTTCATCTTAGAATTAAGGCTTGCTTTATCCTTCTAATATTTTAGGAGCTACTAAAGCCAAAACCTTTTAAAAGGTCATTTGGTTGAATCAATCATTATTGCTATATTTAATTTATTTCCCTTTGAATTACTCACATTGATTTAATTATTGATATTTGATTCAAATCTGTTTTATTTATCACTTTTATTATAACTTTCCATTGTATTATTGTAGCTTTCATCAGTTGTCAGTTATAGTTTTATTGGTTAATTAGTTACTGTGAACTTTTTAATTATGGGTGTTTTTGTCAGTTTTCTCATACATCTACGAGTCTATTTGGATTCAGCAAAATACAAATAAATAATAACTGAAATCATACTTTCAATGAAGAATAATCTGTTCAAAATGCTAAGAGTAGGTGCAGTAATGCAGGATTGAATAAAAGTGTTTTAGCCCTATAACATACCTCACTGTTTGCCCTGTAAAGCTTAGGAACAGGTTTTTGTAAATTGAATAAAATTGATAAATGTAATATTGCATTCATATAACAAACTGGTGATATATATAAAACAAACAGCCCAGTGAATGAAAAAGTAAAGGAAGAGCTCCTTTTCATCTGTTCCTTTCTTTTAACCTGTCTTTGTTGTGTTGGCAGGATTTCAGTCCCTGTGATCTTTGTCCTCAGTTGAGAGGCATGCAAAGACCTGATATAACATGCTGCCCTATTAATTGAATCCCTTTTGCCCAAGCAAAACCAGGTCATTGTTCCATCAAGTATGGAGTTACAGAAGTTTTTCTGGAGATGGGAGGAGGTTTATTATTATTATTGTCAGGCAAAAGACTTTACTTTCCCCCCAGTGGCGTTTATTGAGTTTCTTATTTGAAAGAACAAACAGTGGTGCGCTATCTCATTACCTCTCCAGCATCAATTAAATAAAATGCTACATGATAGTTTTCTAAGAACTTATTTATTTATTTATTTGTGGGGAACTGACTTGAACAAACAAATCTTCTGGGAAAAGAATTCCGACTGCCGCAGACTCATAAAATAGACTCAGAAAGATAAAGATCAAGAGCTTTGATGAAGAGCTATTACAAAACATAAAAGAACATTTTATTTGTGTCATAAAATGTAGAGTGAATCTCCCATGCATAAAAAAAAATGGGAAAAGACTGGAAAAACTCTTCAGAATTTATGGCTAGTCCATTTAAAGTTTACTTATTCAATTGCAGAAACAACATTTACTTTCCTTAGTACCTTTTAGGAATCTTCAGTGGTCACAACTAGTCTTAACCTCTGTTCTATAACTGTGGTCATGAAGAGTTGGATTATCTAGATCTCGATTCTGTGGCTATCAAAGAAAATTTATTCAAGCTTTTACTTTTCTCTTTATAGTGTTCTCCTTTTATTTTACTTTTATTTTCACTTTCAACTGTTGATCAGATATATATGCTACAGTGCTTACCATTTTTAATGATTTAAGCCACAACTTATGGAATTGAAGCTTTAAGTAATTATTGACTACTAATGAGGGGAGTAATTGACAATGGCCACTTTTAATTGATGGATTATCAATAAGGAAAGTGCATATTGTTTCAAAACTATTTCAGACATTTTTCCTGGTAGATTTGCAATTAGTAAAGAATGAATATTGTTTGAAAGAAAGATTGCTCTGCTTAACTAAATGAAATAAGGATTTTTTAAAATTAGGATTCCCTCCCTCCCCCCAAGATTAAACAGGAAAACTGGAGAACTGCACTTAAAATCTGCACTCTTTTCTTTCTACAGTGGAAATAGCTACATATCTTTTTTCCTCTTTGCATAAGCATTAAGCTAAACTTAAAGCAAATGAATGCTTCCTGGAAAATAAATATATCTGTGTAAACTACTCAAGCTGCTTTACTGAACCATGACATACCAAAAACTATCCTCTGGAGAGGATTTTTGACTGAAACCTGCTGAATCGTTTACATATAACCAACCAATATTTATTTTTGAGTATCATGCAGAACAACCTTTATTTGTTTGTTTATTGTACACTTTAAATGCAGTTCAGCAGCTTCTACCTCCAGGGACTTATCTATGTTTCTTGGCAACAAATAAGGTTGTGGGTTTTTTTTGTTCGTTTGTGTATCTGTTGTATGGGTGTTTTGACCTTTTCTTGTTGGTTCTCCTACCCCACCGTTCCAATCTAGGCTATAGCTTTATGATTTCTTGGTTGTTTCCCATCTTACTAATAACCAGGTCTGATCCTGGTTAGAATTTTGCAATTAACTAAACTGGCAACATATTGCTACCTATCCTGTTTCCCTGAAAATAAGACCTCCCTGGATAATAAGCCCAATCGGCTTTTGAGTGCATGTGCTAAAATAAACCCTCCCCCCAAAATAAACCTTCCCCTAAAATATTCAACAGCATGTGCAGCCAGTCCCTGCCATTTCCTTGTGGGGGAAAGGGGTGAACATGCCCACACGCCCCATATGCACATGCTATCCAGGCCGAATGTCCTCGGAGAGGTTGCTTCCGCACACCCTAGCTACCATGCCCCTTCTCTTAGTGACGGCCACAAAAAGAGCGGCAGGCCCAGGGATGCTAGGCCTGGTAAGAGTGTGCCAGAAACAGAGACAGAATTTCCCGCCCTCTCTGGATCAGTTGATCCGCGGGTCACAGGCCAAGGTTAATGCACCTCCAAAATAATGAGACCTCCCCGAAAATAATACCAAGCGCTTATTTGGGGGGGAGGGGATAAGACCCTGTCTTATTTTGGGGAAAACATGGTACATAAGCATGCTTTTATTTATCTGTCATCTGTAGCTGTACAAATGCAGTTTTAGCAAAATTGGACTGGCACAAAAATGAAGGTTCTTACATATATATTGTAGGAGGTTTTTGCCTATCCAACTCAAGCCACAGGGCTCTACTTGGGTTATTTATTTATTTTTATTTATTTTTTAGTAATTTTCTTCTTTTTTTGCCAGAATTCCATAGCTGAACAGGGTATCTGTGTATGAAGCCGAAAGAGGCTCCAGAAAAGATCACTGAGTTGTTTGTATTCACTGACAGAGCCAACTCATCCCTCAGGCATTCTTGCCCTGTGTTAGAGGGCAGGGAAAGGAAAAAGGGAAAACAATACCCCAAATAAATAGACTTGAATTACAACAAAATAAATACAATTGGATATCTAATAGCAATCACAATTTAATCAAGAATTTCAAAATAATGTTATAGTTGATCCATTTTGGCAGCAACTTTATGAATAATACTGTAAATGCATTGTACTTAACCCAAATAGCATAGTATGTAGCAAGTAACACACAATCAAATAGTTGCCAGTAAGTCTTTTCATTTGGTAAGCAGTTGTTGAAGAAAAGCCAACTAAAAAGACAACCTCTTTCTATCTCTATTTTTTTTTAAGTTTTCAAATGGTACAAATTAATTTTCACAGTGGCAGTACAATAAAAAAGCAGACATAAAACCTGTTTATGATATTTTACGTATTCTATTTTTTTCATAGGCCTTTAACCTCTCTCTCTCGAGAATTATAGTGAATATGCAGTACAATGCCTGGATACTGACTTTCAGTGGATAGTTTATATGACTTCCTTACCGTTGGTCTGTTACACTAAGGTTGCCCATAAAAGATTATTTTGCCCAAAGATGATGGGCAAATGCTGCCCATTTCATCATACTTACTACAGATAAAAGATAACAAATAAGTCAACTCATTTGCTCTTTTAAATATATATATATATATAATTATCTAGCTTAATGGGACTGGCTATATGCTGTAAAATGAAACAGTACTGCTTCCTCTTTTATGAAGTCTCAACTGTTTTTAGTAACTGGTCCATATCCCAACCTGCATTACAAAGTCCCTGTCTAAAAAACTAATTCCCACAACACTATCTTGTGCCCTAGGATAGGGCTGTCAAAGATGCGGCCCATGGGCCAGATGCATCACATGCTGGCCTTGCCCATGCCCGGTTTAGTGAAGGGGAAAAAAATCACGATATGTCATGTGACACCACTGTGACAATGCTAGTTTAACATCCCTGCCTAAGATGTCAAACTACATAGTAGGGCTGTATTATTATTATTATTATAAGTAAGTATAAGTATAATCTTTATTGTCATTGTACTTAAACACAATGAAATTGGTTATCTTTTTCATCTTTCCTATTACTATTCCTTTAGCATGACTATAACTTATTGTTTTTATCCTATGATTTATGCTGATTGCTTTATTTAGTATCCTGTGACTATCACTGGGTGTTGTATCTTATGATTTATGTTTGTGTTTTATTCTTACAATCATGATCTATCACTTTTGCTTGCATGTACCCTGAGAGCTTATGCACCACAGATAAATTCCTTGTGTGTCCAATCACACTTGGCCAATAAAGAATTCTGTTCTATTCTATGTGTATTTCTGCACATTAATCCAGGAATATGGTTAACATTGCCAAATGCTCAATATATGTCTGATTCATTGCAGCAAAAAGCAGAGTGATAGGTGAGTAAGTGAGGCTGCATCCAAACATCAAATTCATAGGAGGTCTCTTGGATAAAACATTTGCAATGTTAAACAGGGTATATAAGCGTTTAATTTAACAAACATTTTGCATTTCATCACTTAATATAAAGTATTATTTTATTTGCATACACTGAGTTAAGTAAGATGTGGGAAGTTTGATTATTCTGGCCATCATCACTCAGTTTACCTGTAATTCCAGCTTTTTTGCATGGAAGAAAAAAAGGTTTGGACTCTTATCACCACAAGATTTGCTCAGAAATAACTCTTTTCACAATTTACCTGTCTACATGGAAGTTCATCTGCTAATTTTAAGCCTTTTGGGGAGCTAATCTTACCTGATATTTAAGCAGGGATTTTTAAAATTCTTAAATTATGTAACTATAATATGCATACCACCAAAATGGGGGAGGAGAACAAATAAGAAGAAAAACAGAGACAACCTACATTTACTACAATAGATTTACAGAGCAACTCAGTTTTAAACAATAAATTAAATCTTGCCATATGGAATCATAGTGATCTTTTTCATTAGCAGTCTCAAAGAGTGAAAATAAACACATATCTCCAAGCCAAGATTTTAAATCTGAAGTACAGTAAAAGTCACTCTCTAACAAAACAAAACAATGTTCTTGGATTTAAGTTCAGAGTAATAAATTCCAAGTTTAACATCCCAACATCCCACAATTCCAATAGTTCAACATCAAATAAACATTTTTAAATCTTGTTTTTCATTGATAAAATTATATTAGCAATAGTTTGACTTTCAGACCAAAACAGAACAACTGTAGTAAAGGACCAAGTCATATGTGACAAACTCTCCTCAAAACATTGTATCTGTATTATAAAAATGTTGACACCCAATTCTTCTCAAGCATTCACAGAGGTGTCCAATAAACTAGAGAATTAATATGTTTAATGAGGTTGTCTTAAGGTCTTGAAATAGGATTTAACATTTATTAGGTGCTGAAAGTTGCCAAAATTAATTTTGAAAGTTGTAGCAATATTTAGCATGAGCCAGATATATGATACAGTTTCATACCACACATCAGATATGCAACAAAACATTGGCAATGCTCAATGCCTTAAACTGCTTAGAGTCTACCACTGGGGATATGGCTAGTCTGGCCATGTTATTTTCTAACATTAATTTGCATCAGAATCAGTATGCTAATTCCTACTGCTTTAACAAAATACAGAAACTAAATTTTACAGGTCTCTTGATAAACACATGCATAGACAACTTACATATTTGATGAGACTATCAAATGTGAGTTGCTTTTCTCATAAACTCTCATAAACCAGGGTTCTTCACATCTAAAAAACAAGTTTGAAAGGGCTTGTCTTTAATTTTTGCATTTTTAGTGTCATTCTTCCTCTTCTGGCATAAACTTTACTATATAAATAATATGATTGATGAGGATGACAGTGGCACAGTAAAGTCAATGACTTCCGCATCTTCTACTGCCCCCTTAAGCTATACCGTCCCCAATGCAAATGCTAAATACTGCCCTCTATTGCCATTTTAGCTTGGAATGTGGGGAAAAAAGCAACCCTTGATTTGCCCAACTTTTTTTGATTATATTGAATCCGAAAATAGTAATCTGCTGTTTATAAATGCTGGACTTTGAAGAGATTGAAATACTCATGATGAGAACAAGAAGACAAGCAAACAAAAAAGCAATTGATAAGTTCCTGAGAATTATTAGGGGTGAAAGAGAGATCAATTCAATTGTTGTTTTTTGTTTTTGTTTGACCTCTTGGAAGATTAATACTATTAATTTTTGAAGAGACAATCTATTTCACTCCGCATCCATTTTGATTTTGATTAGTGTGATTAGTGGATCTCGGAATTCTTCTGAAAGATAAAGGAGAAGCCACAATCTCTGTTTTGGAGAATCTGCATGTAAATGTGGAGGAGGTTATACTAAAGTTGCAAGATCCAAATGCCAAATGTTGAAATAATAGTGAGGGAGGAGGGTGAGGTTTGTGGTAGGATTAAACTGTTTCAACATTGTGTTATAAACATTCAGTGTTGTAATGGGAAAATGATAATATCTTTTATTGGGCTATTATCTTGTAAACTTACATGAAAAGGGTATGTATTCTGCTTTTGGTTTTAAAATGGGCTTTCCTATTTGACTGGAAGAGTTGTTTAGCACATAAAAATTGCAAACAATAGGTCTTAAAAGATTGCAATGCAAAAATAAATGATATTGAAAATGATCTTAATTTTCTTGGGTTCTATGGTACATGCATGCAAGGAGCAGAAGCAACTTTGATATATGGTGTTGGAAGAAATGTCCTTCTGGGTTCAGTTCCAAGTGGGGAAAAAGACACTGGAAACATGGAGGCTGCTTGGGAAGATGGTTTAATGGTGGACAGGACCACCCGGCTTGAGGTCCTGGGGAAAAAGGTGATCACATGCTTCAATATTGGTGGAGAAGAAGAGAAGGGGCTTGCAGGGTTTTTTATAATCTGTTTGGCCCTACTATCTGTTTCCTGTTCCTGTGTAAGAAATGTATTCTGATTGGTTGTCAGACTCACATGGGGCCATGCAGGGGCAACTCTCTAGGCTGAGACCAGGTTTCATTGAGTTCTCAGATGCCATGTGGTCAGCTGGGTAAAGGGCTAATACTAGCATGCCTTGATTCCATCACCCTGGAGCTGATGGGGAGGGGTCTTTGTTATGTGAATAGACTGGCTTGGCATCTTAATGGCCCATTGGCAAAAAGGGGGGTAGGCAGGAAACTGCAGGAATTAAAACACATTTCTCCCTTTTTACATCCAGGGAAATGTATTATTCTGCCTTTTCAATATTTCCTAGGATATTTCATTTTTCTAGGAGAGGGGTGGGTTTTAACTTCCTACAATGGTTTAAAATCTAGGTAACTATGAAAAGCTGTTATACTAAGTAAGAAAAAAACCAGACAAACAGTACACAACCAAAATGGAAAATCAAGCTAGAAAATAAGATCAGTACTTGAAGATCAGATGCAAGCTAGCTAGAACACATGAAAGAAAATAAACTAAATCAAGAAGACCAAAGAATACCTGATAAATATTGCCTAGAAACAAGGAAGATTAAGGAAGTGCTGGAAACAATAAAGCAGCAAATAACAGCTATAGCCAAGATACAAAGCTCAAATTGCACTCTAGGTAGAATCTCCAATTTTAGCCAACTCTGAGACATTTCTATCAATCCATCAATGAAGACATTGTAGTGTTAATAAGTCAACACCTATCACAGAAGAAACAATGCAGTTTCTTGTTGCAGTTGTGACAATTCAAAGAAATATAATACAACTAGTATGCAGCTTGAATAAAGGAGGTGGGTAAGAATAAAACACTGAAGAACTTGTAAAAACAACAGAAATGATGGAGAAACGGGCAAGGAAGATGCAGGATTGGTCAACACCAGGTGAAGATGAACTTCATAGAGTTTGGTTGGTCTGCATCCACTTATTTCCAAGCAGTTTAACACCATATTGCAAAGGGGTATGAATTGAAGATTGGTTAACATTTGGTAAAACCTATCTAATAATACAAGATACAATAAATATGGCAATAGCAACAAAGACCTGTTTCCAGCTTACCTATGACTTTCAAATTACTAACTGGCATAGTAGCTGATGGAATTCAATAGTGTCTAGTTAAAAACAAGCTCTTTCCACCTGAGCAGAAAGGATGTCAAAAAACAGGGTGGTGGGGGTGGGGGTGGACAGAAGATCAGCTCCTACTTGATAAGATGATTTTGGAAAACTACAAGAGAAGAAAGACCACCCTGAATGTACCCTGGATTGATCACAAGAAAAGCATTTTACTCACTGCTACATGACTGATTAATCAATTGTCTAGAAATAACAGAAGTCAATAGAAACGTCAGAAGCTTTATTCAAAGATCAGTGACACAATGGAAGACAAAATTGCCAGTCAATGGTGATAGACACAAAGAGGTTAATATCAAAAGAGGAATATTTCAAGGAGGTGCACTATCACCATTATTGTTTGTCATTGCACTGATTCCTCTGTCAATAATACTGAATAATTCAAGGTATCAAACATTAAAATATCTGCCAGGGTATTCCACCTCCTTAATCAGGATGATTTAAAGCTATATGGAAAAACTCCACCTGAAAAAGAACTACTATTCAACACTGTCCATATATACAGCCAAGATATTGTTGTGGAGTTTAGACTGGCAAAAGTGCCACCCTCACCATCAAAAGGAAGGAAATAGTGAAAATTGATGAAATCAAGATGCCCTATGAAAATCACCTCAAGGGTCTCGATAAAGACAATCACAATGAATATCTGGGCATCCTTCAATATGACAACATCAAACACGCTGAAGTCAAGAAGGTTAAAAGTGAATATGTCATGAGATTGACGATCTTAAAGGCCAAACTCAGTGAAGGAAATACTAACAAGGCAATTAACATCTAGGCAATCCCAGTCATTAAATGCACAGCTGGAACTGGACTCAAGGAGAACTAAAATGCCAGGATAGGAAGATCAGAAAAATAATGACAATGAATCATGCCCTTCATCCACATAGCTATGTTGACAGACTCTGCTTATTAAGGAAAACAATGAAATGATTATTTTCCTTATCAAGGAAAACAATGATCATGGAATGTTGCAATTATACTAAGTATACAGTAGAAGAAGAAGAAAAAAAGGTACTTTTTATCTAAAGGACAGTGAAGAAGATGCACTGAATCTGCTATATCATGAAGGTTATTGAATCCTGGCAGATAAAACTGGCTTACAAGAAAGACCAAGTGAAAAACTAGAAAATAGACAGAGCAAGGCAAAGTATTACAGAACATTAAAAAAAAAAGCTAGTAGGCCAAGCATATAACAATAAGAACTGGCAGTGGCTAAGAGCAGGAAAACTGAAGAGAGAGAAGGTCTAATTCTGGCTGCCCAAGACTAAACTGTAAGAAGAAATGTGTACAAAGCCAGAATTGAGAAGATAGCAAAAAGCAGCAAATGCTACCTCTGCAAAGAAGCTCAGGAAATGATGGACTACTTAGTTGCTGTGAGAATATCATAAAGACTGACTATAAACAACAGCATGACAAAGTAACAATAGTGCACTGAAATATTTACAAGAAACACCATTTGCCTGCAAACAAGAAGAACTGGTGGGATCACTAAATAAACAAAATAATAAAAATAGAGAAGTGAAAGTGCAAACAGACAAGCACCTGCCACATAACACCCTAGACTTAACGATTTATCAATTAAAAAAACCCCACCAAAGCTGGACAGTGGAAGTGGCAGCATCTTGAAACAGCAGAACGAAAGAGAAAGAACTGGAGAAAAAAACCCACAAAATACAAAGACTTGCAAATAGAAATGAAACACCTCAAGTAAAAGAAAGCAAATCTTGAATACCATCCACATTAATCAACTGCAAAAAGGCAACTTTACTTGGAACAAGAGAGGTCCTTGGTCATCTCTGAGCTTGGTTGTTTTCTAGCAGACATTTCATTACCCAAACTAGATACCCTTAGTGCTAGTCTAGCCTAATAAACAACACTGGAACCACACTGACTGCATTTTCTCCGGTAAAAAAAATGGAGAAACTGTATCCAGTCAACAAAAATAAGAAATTATGCTGTCTGCAGTGCAGATCATGAATTCCCTCTTCCAAAATTATAGTTTCAACTAAGATTATGTCAACAGTCAGACAACCCAATGAAAATATGTGGAGAAGAACAGATATTGTCTTCCTAGACTGAAAGTCAAAAGGATAGAGCCTTCAAGTAAAGACTTTTGCCACTTGGGGAAAAAAACTGTGATAGAACTAGACTAAATATCAAAGCACAAAGATATTACACTGACAAGAAAGGTAATATCAAGACCATGGTTTTCAAATTGTGACATTTGGCTTTGGAAATTAAATGATCAAAAAGCTTTAATGAAGAAAATTTTATGTATGTATGTATGTATGTATGTATGTATGTATGTGTATGTATATATATGTGTGTGTGTGTGTGTGTTAGTTTTATGAGCTGATCAATAAATAAATCAGCTCACAAAACTAACACACATATTTAAAAAATCACACAACGGAACTCATGGCTTTCTGTCTAGATGGTCTCTGGTGATGAGCTGAAAGGCAGAAAAGGAAACAGTATGCTTCCTCCCTTAATTGGGGCCCTAACAGGGTGTTGTGGAACAATTATATATCTATATACAGTGGTACCTCGCTTCACGAACTTAATTCGTGAACTGACTCTGTTCGCGTTGCGAATTGGTCGTGATGCGAGGCACAATTTCCCATAGGGTTCAATGTAAATCCGATTAATCCGTTCCGACCTTGTTTTTTGGTCGTGAATCTTGAACAGACTCTGTTCGCGTTGCGAATTGATCGTGAAGAGAGGCACAGTTTCCCATAGGGTTCAATGTAAATCCGGTTAATCCGTTCCGACCTTGTTTTTTTTTTTGTTTTTTTTTATATATTGAAAAAGTTTTATTGAGTTTACATTTTTTGTGGGGTAGGGTAAGGGTTACATAGAAATTTTGAGAGTGGTCACGTCAAAGTCGTCGGCTCCTCCGGAACCTCAAATTACATTATTAAAAAGAAAGAAAAGAAACATTTCACATAACACTACAAGCTGGGAGCAAGTACATATTCCTAAATTTTTCAGTTATATACTGTCAGTCAATTGCAAAAATCCAGATTACAAATATCATACAATATTACTCAAAAGAAAAACCAGGGCAAAGTTATTTTTTAGATCTAAGTCTCTTGGCAATTGTATCTTCCCCCTTCTCCCCCGGGCCCCCAGCGGGCGGGGCCATGGCTCCCCCTGCCCCCCCTGGATCTTCTCCCAGGACAGAGGAATGTTTTTTAAGAAAGGCTTCCGCCTCAGCAACTGTTTTAATCTTTACTCTACCTCCTTCCCAGAACACCAGCATCCCTTCGGGTATCACCCACTTGAACCAGATCCCATGATCAAACAATGTTTTAGACAAGAAGGAAAATTTCCTTCTGGCTTCTCTAATTTTTCTTGGAATCTGCTTCAAGATGGTAATCTCCTTTTGTTGGTAAATCATAGGACTCCCTCTTTGCGCCTTCAAGATTTCCTCTCTGGTTGACCTTCTAACAAATTTTACATGTATCTCTCTGGGTACTTCATTCATCCTAGCATATGCAGAATTTATTCTGTAGACTAGGTCAATGTCCCCTCTGATCTCATCTTTAGGTTTATGTAAATAGTCTGCAATAATTGTACTCATAAGATCAGGGAGACATTCACCATCCATCTCAGAAACATTCTGGAATCTCAAAAAATATGTCATCCTTTCCAAATCAATCCTAATCACATGCGCATTTATTTCCACAACCTCATTAGAAACATTTTTAATCTCTCCCTTAGCCCCCTCCAGCCCCCCTTTCAATTCTTCATTCTTCTGTGTATTCTCAAGCACTTGTTTTCGAGTGTCCAATAATTCCTTTTTAAAGTTGACATTTTCTGCCCTCTGAGCCTTAATTTCTGATACCAAATTTTGTATAACAGTTTCAAGGGCAGTCATTCTTTGTTCAAGGCTTGCGAGCGTTGCTTCTTGTGCCATGTTAAGCTATTAAAATCCGTGCCAGTAAAATGGCGTTTTTAGGGTGGGGCTGGTAAGGCAGATCAGGAGTCCAAAGTTCTCAAAGTTGTACAGCTGCAAAATTCAGAAGCCAACAGAGAAACGCTTTTCCAACTCCATAGGTATAATAACGAAGGCAATCCAGAAAGGAAAACACAAATCCAAAAAAAGAAAATTCTTCATCAATAATTAGAGGAAGTCCAAGTCGCAAAGAGACACTGGTAATTTTCCATAGGTCATAGTCAGTCGGGGACAAAGAGAAGCCATTTTCCGCCCAAACTCAGAGCCCGAGGGAGAAAGCGGTTAAAAAGCAAAAAAGAAACTGTTTCAGCCAGACCTCGAGACACAATTGCAAACAAGCCACAAAGTACTTTCCCTTGTTAAAGACCATCCAGATTAAAAGTTTCCGATTCCTCACAACGAGGCATTTCCGAGTGCCGCTTTTAGTCCAAGGGGTTTTTTTTAGAAACAAACGCCCCCCTCCAGTCCCTTTCAGCCCGGCTGACAGTACACAAAAAAAAAGTTTTAAACGCTCACTCTCCGCTCGCAGCTGAGGTCCCGAAAAGCCTCCCGACTCTTCCGATCTTCTCTCTTCATGGAATTAAATGGTGCCGCCAACCTTTGGCGAAGGGAAGACCCCCCGCAGCATGTCCTCTTCCGCCTAAGCCGAGGAGCAGGGTCGCTCTCCCCACTGCCGCGGGGGGGGGGGCTTCCCTGTCGAGCCGGCTTTACGGGAGAAGCCCCAAACAAGGGGCTTCTCGCCCCCGTGGGGGGGCAGGAAAAGGATCAAAGCGGCGAGCGAACCCTAAGTTCGCCCGTCGCCGCCGGAGCCGGAACCGGAAGCCCCGACCTTGTTTTTAAAATGTCCGCGGCTCCGGGTCGTGCAGCGAGGCGGGGTTCGTGACTCCGAGCATTTTTACGAACTTTTCTGTTCGTGATGCGAGGGCGGAGTTCGTGCAGCGAGGCGGAGTTGGTGCAGCGAGGCGGAATTTGTGCAGCGGAGCATATTTTTACGAACTTTTCCGTTCGTGCAGCGAGGCGGAGTTCGTGCAGCGGAGCACATTTTTTGGAAGATTTCTGGTCGTACTCCGAATTGGTCGTGAAGAGAGGCGTTCGTGAAGCGAGGTACCACTGTATATACAACTGTGGTGCTGGCGAAAATGATTGGAAGTACTTTACATCACAAGAAGAACAAATCATTCAATACTAGATGAAGTAAAACCAGGCTACTCATTAGAAGCAATGATAATAATGAAGCTAGAGTATGTAATTATGGCTGTTTCACTTCATTATTACAAGATTATTTTCATTTCTAAAAAAGCTCCCCTCCACCTTTATTCTAATTTTAACCTTTTCTGTTAATTTTTTCTAGGTAGAAACCTTCTCTACCTATTGAAAGCCAGCATATGTAAAAAGGCCAAAGTGGAAATGAAAGATATATAACAGCAAACAGAGTTTAAAGACAGTTAAACTTTATGAATCATTGCAAACAAACAGTTCTGGTTTTGAAAAAGGTGTGCTTCTTTTTACATTGTCAGGCGATATCACTGTTTCTTGGTAGAGAGTGGGAATTTTACAAGCAGGTGGCTGGCTAGGTATCAAACTGATATGTGAAACTACTTGGTTTGTATGTGTATCTACAGTAAATGATCTCTACAAACAGTTCTTGCCTTTTCATTAGCAAGACTGTATTGCATAGAGAGGCTGATTACTTAAGAGATAGATCTGCTGGTACCTGCCTCAGTTGGCAGCTGGGGCCACTTGAAGGTCTGTTACTCCAGAGCTGATTTAGATAAGCAAGGAGTGAGTACAGATTTTATCTTCTGCACATATTCCCAAGTTTTCATTTTAAAAAAGTGGTGTTGGTATCCACCCAGTTTGAAGGGCCAGTTCTGCTGTTTACTTCAAAGAAAGGGAGGCAGGGAGATGTTGTAAAGAATAATAAAAGAGTTCATGTGGGGTGTTGAGACCTGATGCCTGCTTGAATCGCCCGGCAACAGCCAGTCGCGTCTGACGACGTCAGGGGAAGGTCCGAGTCGGCCATGGAAAGGACGGACAGGGCCGGAACCGGCTCCGGGAGCTTGCCCGGACGGTAAAACAGCGTATATTCGTACTCTGTCAGAAATTCCGTCCGGGCAAGCAGCTGGGCACGCAGATGCCCTCAGCCATTGCCCCCTCCCAGGGACGGATCCGGAGCTGGTTCCGGCCCTGTCCGTCCTTTCCGTGGCCGACTTGGACCTTTCCCTGTCGTCGTCAGACGCGACTGGCTGTTGCCGGGCGATTCAAGCAGGCGTCAGGTCTCAACATGGGAGATAGCTAGGAAACAAATAAATAAATGGCTTTGGCCCAAAGATAAAAGTGTTCCATGTCTGAAGTAAGAGTCAGAGGATGAGACAAATCAGTCAATAAATTGACTTCTGCTGCAACTTTCAGTTATCCAGGTAAATTTTGCTGCACCCACTGATCAAATTATCGACTGTCTCATCTTTCTCATTACAGAGGCGACATTTGCTGTTGGTGGTAACATGCTGAATTTTTGCCTTCATGCATTTTGTGGCTAAGACTTGTTCTTGAGCTGCCAAAAAAAGGCCTTCTGTTTCTTTTTTCAGTACTCCTGATCTTAACCAGTTCCAAGTTAGTTTTTGGTCAGCTTTGCCTTCAATACTTTTCAAGTATTGGCTATGCATAGCTTTGCTTTTCCAATTTTCAGATCACTTCTCAATTACTTATATTCAGTAATCATTCCTTCTTATATTCAACTTTCGACTTAGTTGTCTTCAAAAGGCCTCCTTTATTTACTTCCTTAATCATTGGTTCTTTACTTTTCTGGATGTAATCATTCAAGCTGTGTCTTTCTTCTTCCACAGTCTGCTTTACTTGTAGGAGATGATGATGATGATGATGATTATTATTTTAGGCTTACCATTTGAAAAATCACAACAATTTGTTCTTTGTGAAGTTTGCAGCAGAATGTTGGTAGACTTTGTAGATCTCATCTGTGAGCTGAATAACTGCCTAATGAGGGGTATGATTGGATATAAAAATGTGCACAAGAGAGTCATGTGCTGTAAGAACTGCTGTTGTGCAATTACAAATATTTGATTACTTTGATCTTCCCTAGATATCAAGGGTTTGATTGAGATTCCATGAACTCTAGGAAACATGTTTGCATTTTGTCTCTTCTCTTTTCTTTTGTCAGCCTCTCAGAAGATTTGGGAGGGCATCTCAGTTTTCTGATAACTCTTTGAAAAGCACAAGGGCTGCAAGAGAAAGGTGGAATCACAAACATGGATTACCTATTCGCATTCTACATTCCCATTCCCAGTACTAACTATGGGTAATCCTTGACTTATAACCACAATTGAGCCCAAAATTTCTGTTGCTAAGGCAAGATGGTTGTTAAGTGAATTTTGACCTATTTTTACGACCTTTCTACCACAATTAAGTAAATCACTGCAATTGTTCAGATGCATAAGAGTGAATATTTTGAACATGATTTGATTAAACAAACCTTTAAAAACCAGTGGGGTGGCAAAGGATATACACATTCCACCATTATCACTGTTTTATTTGCCAAAAAAAAGTATTTCTATGTTCTTTAGTCAAAGATGTGCAGAGATAGGGTGGGCTTCATTTTCTAAATTTATATGTAGTGATACATGCAGAAATCTTGAGAAACAATGTTTTGGGAAATGCACCCTTTTTTTCCATTTACGGTAATTGCTTTAAAATTATGTGATAACAAAAGTTCTTCTAATCAGTTATTTTAATGATTCTGATGGAGGAAGAAGGGAGAATGTTTTGGGTATGTTGCTTCCAACATATATCAGGTTCAAAAACAGGAAGTACATTTTCCCCTGTGGTTTTTAATTTACATTTGGGAGCATAGCTCCGTTAGCTTCATAAGGAGAAGTGATAATCTCAATGTATTAGCTTATGCCAGGGGTCTGCAAAGTCGGCTTTTTTAAGACTGGTGGACTTCAACTTCCAGAATTCCCCAGCCAGCTATGCTGGCTGGGGAACTCTGGGAGTTGAAGTCTACCAGTCTTAAAAGAGCCGACTTTGCAGACCCCTGGCTTATGCAGTTATTGTGTTTAATTATTCTGTAAAATAATTTATCATATTTCTTTACTAGTCATATGTTTCACAATCTAGAATGTCTATATAGATTCAGGCACTCTAAGGCATACACCCAGTGGTTGCGTTCATTTCAATATCACACAGACAGATCTGCTCATGCTAATAAAAAAAATCTCTGTAAAGGTTTCTCAGTTAACAAATAGGAAATATTTCTTGCATAACATCTTATATACAATCATGAGAGTGCAATATTAGAAGATTGGAATTACCCAATTAAGTTCACTGGCAATAGGCTCAAGACATGCCAATTTGTAGGATTCATTACCACGTGTCATGAACATACCCACAAGCTTAGCCGGTTTTAACCGGATTAGATGATTTAATGGAAATTGCATAAGAAGAACATGGGTTTTGATAGCTAAATGCACAAAGGTAATACAACTCTGAATACAGTTCCTGCCTATAGAGCATGGAGCTATGCATTATGACAAACTGCTTGCTAATCTATATAAAGCTTCAATATGATCTAACATTTTTTTTGCTTTTTTATTTTAATGTTAACACTGTTCTGGATTGGAAGATATGAATTACCGTGGATGGATGGATGGAGGGATGGATGGATAAGGCCAAAGAGAACTTTGGAGCACATATATACCTGTCTGCAAATCTTTAAAGATGCCATCTTTTCTTACAATTATGCAGTGGTCCCTGCAGCTCTTGTGCCAGCCTTGTAAATGACATAGAACAGTGATGGCAAACCTATGGCACGGGTGCCACAAGTGGCACGCGGGGCCATTTCTTAGGGCACGCGAGGCGTTGCCCTGTCAGCTCCAGCGCACATGTGTGCACTGGCCAGCTGATTTAGGCCTTCTTTTGAGGCCGTTTTTCGCCCTCTGGAGGCTTCAGGGAAGCTCCTGAAGCCTCTGGAGGTGGGGGGGAGGCCGTTTTCACCCTCCCCAGGTTCCTAGAAAGCCTCTGGAGCCTGGGGAGGATGAAAATTGTGTGCCAAAAGCAGGGGGTCACGCACATAGCATTATAGGTGTGGCACACCCACATACGACTCCCCCTGTGCTCCCCCCGCTTTTGGCACGCGAGCCAAAAAAGGTTAGCCATCACTGACATAGAAGCTTTAAAGAATTGGAGATAGGTGCTAGGTTTGCACTCGAGAACAAATTTTTGAAATTGAGTGTAAAGTACTATTCTCAAATACCAAGATATGCCTCATAAACAGCTTTCATATAATAAGAAATATATTGGCACATTTAAATCTATTATAATAGTATAGTTAAGGAAAGGAAACCAAGAGCAAATCCAGTGCTATTTATGCAAAGTGAAGCAGCAGTGGATACTGGAAGTGAAGAGGCAGAATTACATACTGGGCTTATGTACATGGAATGATGGAAGGAAAATATAATTTATCCATAAACATGTTTTGTGCTTCTTAATGTTGGGTATTGTATTGTGAATGCAAATGTGATTTGATTTAAGACTGGAGTGTTACTTTCTTCCAGCTGCAGCTCTAAAAATAAATGATAGATGGATTGCAACCCTGCTACTTGCTGGAAAGAACCACTGCGTGCCTTGGATTTCAGGAAAGAGATTTGTGTACCATTCATGTAGTCTAATTGCTCCTCAGCTTAGACACTAGTCATAGAGTTGGCATGGAGCATGGCAAAGAATAATCGCAAACCTGTTTGGCTTCTGTAAACAAAAGTGGGACAAAGGGGAAATCCCAACCTGGCAGCCAAATTAATTATGGCATGAGAAATAAAAGGGTAGGAAATACAGCTAAAGCTGGTTTGCCCCAAACCGTTCTGTATACCTCTCCATATTTTCCTGTCTTGGCAAGTCATCCTTGACTTTTCATGCTCTTTCATGAACTCCTCAGCTTTCCTTTCTGAAGATCACATAACTCCTTCTAACCATAATATTTCCAGATTTTCCTTTCTTATTTTTTATTCATATACTTGCTTTCCTCATTCATTCTTTCTTTATTATATGACCAACAACCCTGCAGTACTTATATTTCACTGGTCACTTTTCTATTCCATACACATCCATTCATTACCCATTTATTCTTGACATTATATCGTCTTGTTTTATTCAACAAATATCTTTTGTATCCCATTCCCACAGTATTAACTTCCCTAACTTCCATATAATTTGGCAGGCATAACCATGTTCTTATACACAGACATTATTGCTTTTAAAAAAAACAAGTCTGTAGATCTGGCTGAACATGAGGTTATTTACAGCAGGAGTGAAGAGCCAGCTTCTTCCTTGGTGGGTGTTCTCTAGTATATTTTGTTTTAACTTAACCTTGCTGTGAGGAAACTGGCCAGCTATGCTTAAAACCTCTTCTGAATTGTCTGGGAAAGCTATTCCATTGCCTGGTCTCTCCATTCACTTCTGCCAACATTTCTTTGCAACAAATACACAAAGCTGACTGGCAGAAGGTTGCCACTTCCTGGCTCATTCACACCTACCTAAAAAAAATAATCAACAATAATTACTTCATTGCCTAAGGAAACCGACATCTGTCAATTAAAGTCACCCCTTTTGAATAGCGCAGAACCTAGCTAGAGGCCCGTAGGGGTTGTTTTTTTCTTGCGTATTCCTGAAGTTCCTGGCTTGTATCTTGCATCTGAAGTCACTGGACAAGAAAATAAATATCAAGAACCCTGAATAGGTTTACCTTGATTTGGTTTATACGTTTAGTTAGAACATTTTTTTGTGGGGGACGACACATGATGTCTTATGCAGTGGTGGGATTCAAACATTTTTAATACTGGTTCTGTTGGTGTGGCTTCGTGGGTGTGGCTTCGTGGGCGTGGCAGGGGAAGGATACTGTAAAATCTCCATTCCCATCCCACTCCAGGAGAAGGATACTGCAGAATCCCCATTTCCTCCCAATCACCTGGGACTCGTGAGGCAGAGAATACATGGGGGTAGGGCCAGTCAGAGGTTGTATATACTGGTTCTTTGAACTACTCAAAATTTCTGCTACTGGTTCTCGAAAACTGGTCAGAACCTGCTGAATGCCACCTCTGGTCTTATGCTATCTCATGACTCGCTGTTTTGTTTCTCTATGCTCTTATCAATGTGAATTCATTTCCATCTTTAAAGGAACATGTTCTTTTGCACACTGAGATTGCTTGGAAACACTTGTTAATGTGGTTGTGCAGTGGGGCAGGTCAATGGGTTGCTTAGTATTTCCATATTAAAACCTCTCCCTTTATCACTGTAGGGTCAGAAAAATGGGAGCAGCATCCCAATTGTAATGTTTAAATCCTATGTTTACTGGTTTATCTGACAAGGTAAAAATATATCAGAAGACCCCTCTGCCTTACTGTTAAGAGTATGATCCTCCAACTTTCACACCATTTGACTTCAACCAGGTTTGGAAAGTCTGCCAGTATCTTTAACTAGGAAATGATGGAGAGTAAAAATTGAGGATGGGAAGTTAATTTCATTGCTATATGAGCCACGGTGGCGCAGTGGTTAGAGTGCAGTACTGCAGGCTACTTCTGCTTATCACTGGCTGTCAGCAGTTTGGCAGATCGAATCGAACCAGGCTCAAAGTTGACTCAGCCTTCCATCCTTCCGACATCAGTAAAATGAGGACCCAGTTTGTTGGGGGCCATATGCTGACTTTATAAACTGTGTAGAGAGGGCAGTTTGAAGCAGTATATAAGTCTAAGTGCTATTGTTATTACTGTTAGATCGGCGAGAAGCAGCAGGTGAGAGGCAAGAGTGAGTTTCAGCACTTTTTATTTCAAGAGTAAGTGACTGTGTTCTGCTGGCTCGGCTGCCAGAGCTCGCCTTTCAAGGAGCTCTGGCAGACCAGCTGGCCAATGACAGTTGTTTAAATTTCCTGGAGCTTGGGCAACCAATCCCCGGTGATCATGTGAAAATATGTAAATTTAACAATGTACGTCCATACGTAGCATCCCTCCCCTTCTAGAATGAACAATGTCCAATCCCCAACCTATGTAGATGACATAGTCTTTCAGGTAGGCGGGGCATGCTGATCTCCTCTCTGGCTACACATGGTGGATGGCGTCGGCGTCATCCCTTTCATCATCGTACTCCAGAACTTTGGATGCCCAGTCGGGTTTCCTGAACGTTTGGGGTACCCCACTGGTTTTCCTTACGTTCGCTGCCGAGTTATCTGATGACTCAATTGCCCGGGCTTCCTCGACCACGTCTTTGAATGAGACTCCCCTTCTGATTAGCAGTTTCTTTTGCAAAGAGAGGTTTCTCATTCCTAGGATGATCCAGTCCATCATTTCTTCTGGGTTGATGAATTCGCACAGGGTTGCGATTTCTCAGAGGCTGGCCATGAAATTATTCACCGTCTCTCCTTCCCATTGGCGCTGGTGGTAAAACTCATTCCGGCTCACCATGGAGGTGGCAGATGGCACGTAGTGGTCTTCCAGGGCGCATTGTAGGGTTGTCCATACGACAGTCACTAGATCTGCTGGGGAAATCAACGTCTGTGCCATTTTATAGATTTTCATTCTGCAGTAAGTTAAAAATAATGCCTGCTTCCTATTGTCCAGCTGGTCCTGGTAGTCGTTGGCTTCTAGGAACATCCGGAATCGCCCCATGTACGTGTGACAGTCCTCCATCTGTGGGTCGAAGATTGCTGGTGCAGGGGATGCTCGTGATGCCATTTCATGCTGTGGGGCCGGGCCTTGGTCCTTGTGCAAAATGGCCACTTGTCCACGAGGGTTCTCAGGTCCCTTTGTCCTTCGTCGCCAGTGTTAGATCGATGAGAAGCAGCAGGTGGGAGGTGCAAGTGAGTTTCAGCACTTTTCATTTCAAGAGTAAGTGACTGCGCTCTGCTGGCTGGGCTGCCAGAGTTCGCCTTTTAATGAGCTCTGGCAGACCAGCCAGCCAATGACAGTTGTTTAAACTTCCCGGGGCTTGGGCAACCAATCCCTGGTGAGCATGTGAAAACATGTAAATTAAGGAGCTCTGGCAGACCAGCTGGCCAATGACAGTTGTTTAAACTTCCCGGGGCTTGGGCAACCAATCCCTGGTGAGCATGTGAAAACATATAAATTTAACAACGTATGTCCGTATGTAACAATTGCTCTATGGATATTGCAGTCCAATCAAGATAATGCACCCTCATTTATGTGACCAATATGTGAACAAGACTGGGCAACTGCATGTTAGTTCACCTGATTGGTTGCTTATTAGGCCAAAGAGATTTCTCACTCTTCCATATCCCTAGCTAATCTACAGATTAGATTGCTTCTCTGTCAGAAACAAGTCACTTCTATATCAAAAGACAATGGCCTGAAACCCTAACTCCATTCTAAACAAGAAGAAGGATTTATTGGTTTTGCCTGGTGACATGGTTACATATCTTTCCTCTGGTACAAAACTTGGGGTGGGGAAGAGAATTTTTTTTTATTTTGATGGAAGTAACTGAAAAAAATATATGTAAACAGAGGGTTGCAGGAACAGGAAAGAATTCATTTAATCACTATTTAAAGCATACACACAACACACACACACACACACACACACACACACACACACCCCAAACAGAAAATCCACAAGAAGAGGAAGACTTTCTTGTTCTGTTTAATATTTTAGCAACCAGTTGCATTCATGGCAAAAATATATAAAAGTGATTGTTGTCTTCCAGGATTTTTTTTTAAACCTTCCAGTCCAGCTTGACATTTCCTGATGGTGCCTCACAAAGTACTAATAAATTCCCACCTCGTTTACATTTTGAGATTAACTAAGATTAGTTGCTCTCCCATATCTGCAGTTCAGAATCATCCTGAGATGACATTTTTTAGGTTGGTGGATTTGCTAATAGAAGGTGTCATGCATTCAGGGATAAAGGATATGACTGCTGTAAAACTTACACAGAGAAGAATGGCCTCCTTTTTTTGCTTTCAAAAGCAAAATCCTGGTTTTTGAAACCTCTAAAAAGTTGTGGTGGAGCTTCAAAACTTGCATTCAAATGAGGAACATGAAGCCTGCCCTGTCTTTTAAAATGTTTTCTGTTGGAATGAGAATTGGGATGGGGGTTGACACAATACAGAATTTTAAAGAGAAGTTTGGAAAAAAAGCAGTTGACATATAGCTGTTGATTTCCTCAGCAGGTTAAGTTTCAACAGAAGTGTTTTATCTTCAAAGGAAATGGCAGGAAGCCTCTCCTCACTCAAAAGCAATATAGAAGTCAGTGCTTGTTTCTTAGTCTTCTGGTGTTTGTTCATTTAATTTGAGCAATTTCACAAAGGTTCTTTGCAACTTATTTATTTTGCTGTAGGCAACACATGACAACACGAATCTCTCTCTCTCTCTCTCTCTCTATTCATTTGAAATTATATCAATTGAAATATGTAATACTTGATCCATAATGTTAAGGCTTAGTCATTAATATAAAAATAACTATTGAGTATCTACTACACATTTTTAGATATAATTCACTCATATCTCTCAGTGGCATATAAAGTGCAGTCAAGTTGTATGTGTGTCTATGTGTATGTCTGTGTATATACATTTATTTATTTTTTTATTTTTATTTTATTAAATTTATACCCCACCCTTCTCCTTGTTAGGACCCAGGGCGGCGCACAGGCATTATTAAAACCACAAAATACAATATCAATTAAAATATATTAAATTACTAGACCCGTGCTAAAAACCCATGTTAAAACCATACCAAATTAATTTATTTTTAAAAAGTCAGAAGTAGGGGATATCCTAGCCCGGCTTGTTGGAATAGATACGTCTTAAGACGTTGGTGGAAGAGGCGGAGGTCCGAGATAGTGCGAAGGTTGGGGGGTAGGTCGTTCCAGAGGGCCGGGCCCGCCACAGAGAAGGCCCTTCCCCTGGGTGTCGCCAACCGGCATTGCCCCGCTGACGGCACCCGGAGAAGACCCTCTCTGTGGGAGCGGATCGGACGAAGGGATGTATGGGGCAGGAGGCGGTCTCGTATATAGCTAGGCCCCGAGCCATGGAGCGATTTAAAGATGGTCGTCAGCACCTTGAAGCGCACTCGAAAGGCCACAGGCAGCCAGTGCAGCTCGCGCAGGAGAGGTGTTACGTGGGTTTGCCTTGAGACACCCATAATCACCCACGCGGCCGCATTCTGTACTAACTGTAGCTTTCGAGTGCACCTCAAGGGGAGCCCCATGTAGAGAGCGTTACAGTAATCCAGCCGGGATGTCACGAGCGCTTGAGTGACTGTGCGAAGGGCTCCCCGGTCCAGTAAGGGGCGCAACTGGCATATCAGGCGTACCTGATAGAACGCCCCCCTGGCCACGGCCGTCACATGGTCCTCCATGGACAGCCGGGAATCCAGGAGGATGCCCAAGTTGCGCGCCCTCTCCACGGGGGCCAGTTGTTCACCCCCAATGGCCAGTGTTGGACTTATCTGGCTGAACCGGGGTGCCGGAAACCACAGCCACTCGGTCTTGGACGGGTTGAGCTTGAGTTTGTTACTACCCATCCAGATCCGTACGGCCTCCAGACACCTCACAGACATATACACATACGTTATATCAATATAGATACATAGTATACAGTGGTACCTCGATTCACAAACTTAATTCGTGAACTGACTCTGGTCGCGAACCGAATTGGTCGTGAACCGAGGCACAGTTTCCCATAGGGTTTAATGTAAATCCGGTTAATCTGTTCTGATCTTTTTTTTGGTTTTTGAAGCACAAAAAATATGAAACAAATTACAATACACATTAGTACAGTACAGTACTGTATGTGGTAAAAGCATAACAAAAATCAAAAACAGTCACTGAAAGTATTCACAGTGTACTTTTTTCTGTGTCTTCTTTTCTCCACGATCTTCCTATAGGAAGTCACAACCATGTGACAGCCAGGAAATAGCATTAAAATGACTGTTCGTGAACCGAAGCGGAGTTCGTGAACCGGAGCATATTTTGATGAACTTTTCTGTTTATGAACCGAGTTGTTCGTGAACAGAAGCGTTCGTGAACCGAGGTACCACTGTATTTATAGTGGTGGGGTGGCCTAGTGGTGACGACGCACACTTTCCACTCGGAAGGTTGAGAGTTCAATCCTAGGTAGAGGCTGATTTTTCTATCCTAAGACGCAAAGAAAAAATATCTGCTGCAAACTCCACAGGGCATCAGGAAGGGCATTGAGTAAGTAAATGCTCAGCTCCATTCAACTATCCAGACTCTACTCTGAATTAAGAGATTACAGAGTCATAAAAATAGAGTTTTTTAAATATAGCATATTTATATGCACCACAATTGGAAAATGTACATAATGGGAATTGTAGACCAACATATTCAGATCACCTGGCTCCAAAAAAAAAAAAGTTCTTCCGCTACTAATTGTATTTTAGAGGCAATTCTGCCTAAAATTACTGTTTAAAAAAACATCCTTCTAACAGCAGGTGGGTTGGAATAGCTGTGTTTACATGATATGTTAACTATGGTTTATTGAAATAACTAGTTGGCTTGGCTCATACCACATCACACTCTGGATCACAAACAAGCCAACCTCATATCAGCCAGACATATTGTCTGGTTTCAGGCACTAGCGGAAGATAGTTTTTATTTTTCCTCTACTGCTATGAAAATATCATCTACAGGTTTTTGTGAATATTTATTTACAAAAGATTATGCCCTTTAATAAAATGTATTAGTCAGAAAAGGTGACACCAGACTCTATCTGATATTTCCCCCCCAGATTCTTTCAGATCAAAGTACTGTAAAGACTTAGAAGCTGATTTGGTCAGTTGGCGATCTTAACAGTAGCCCAATACACCAGCACCCAAATAACTGATTTCCTTTCTTCCTTAGCTGATGCAGAGTCTACAGTGGGGATTAACAATTAACGCAGCAGGTCCACACCTCTGAGGGAATGCCAGCATAATCCCTTTTCCTTGCCATGGTATGCACGGAAATGAGATTGTTAGCTCGGCCTCTGTGGATTTCACCAGATGTCATTGGGTACAGATTAGAGGCAGGAAAAGGAGTGTCTCGGCAGCCAGTAGTTTGCCTTTGCTAACATGATTATAACCTGCACAAGGACAAAAATATATGCTAGAAGATACCCTGCAATATTAAACAACTGATGCCGTTACACAGTCAATTCAAGGCTGTTGTTTGGTCTCTAATAACCACTCTGTTTTTCCCTTGAGAGGGAGCTGCCTCCAGGTTCCTAGCAGAGCAATATCAGGGAGGGAGGGAATAGGGGAGGTTACATGGGTTGCTGATAATTTTGCTTGGATTGCAATTCGGTGAATGGAAGAGGTTTTAGGCCTCGTGTTTGAAAACTATATATACAACGGAGCATAAATTATTCACTCCAGTGGACATTAATCAAAGAACAATAAGTATTAGCAGATCAGAATGCTTGAAATTGGGTTGGTGGAAGCAAAAAAACCTTGATGTGCAAACCCCTCAGGGTAGACAAAATGACCTAAGAGTCTACTTGTGTTTCTCTGATTCGATTAGCTTAATTGCAACAAGACCCATCTTTTCCTAATGGAAATCTCTGCGAGTCAATTTAAACTCTCCTTGTACTATCCAAAAGACCCAATCTTTTGGTTACATCTTAATGTTTGAAAAGAATATTTGGCAGCTTTTGTGAAGTAAAATGAAAATTTTCTTCCACAGAGCATTAAAACGGAGAACCAAACAAGAATTGTTAGAAAAACAAACAAGTAAGCTCTCCGCACCATCCTTTAACCATGAGGCTTTGCTAAAATAACTAACGCATCCAGTACTCTGTAATATAAAAAGTTGTTCTTAGTTTCAAGGAAAACCTCTATAGGTATTATGCTGCCCAAAACACAGTCTTTAACTTTGTGGGAAGAAAAAAAAATGAAGAGGGGAAAAAAAACCTTTCTAAGGATAAGCATTTGAAATGAGAAGACCTAGAGGTTAAAAGCTGCAGGGGAATTGGATTATTTGGTGACTGCCTGAGTATGCCTCCCATCTGCTTTATGGATGAGCCTTTAAGTAAAAAAGAAAAGTCATACAGTAATGTATAGGGTTGATAGTGTCAGCATTGAGCGAATTAGGATCTAATATGTAATATATCACCTTGTGAAGGGACATGGTGGCTCAGTGGCTAAGATGCTGAGCTTGTTGATCAGAAAGGTCGGCAGTCCGGCGGTTCAAATCCCTAGTGTCATGTAACAGAGTGAGCTCCCGTTACCTGCCCCAGCTTCTGCCACCTAGCAGTTTGAAAGCATGTAAAAATGCAAGTAGAAAAATAGGGACTACCTTTGGTGGGAAGATAACAGTGCACCTTCGGCATTTAGTCATGCTGGCCACATGACCACGGAGGTGTCTTCGGACAATGCTGGCTCTTCATCTTTGAAACGGAGATGAGCACTGCCCCCTAGAGTCGGGAACGACTAGCACATGTGTGCAAGGGGAACCTTTACCTTATATCACCTTGTAGCATGGGTCTGTAATCTTTTGAACAAATTGCAAATTGAAAGGATGAAGTTACTTAATGTCCATGCACATTCTGTATACACACTTTATTCCTCCCCTACAGTGTTCCCTTCCTTCCAGTTGTCACTAACTATGGAAAACCAGTACTACGGTCCTCACCAATTAAGTGAAAGTTTGATCAACTGATAGGCAAAGATTGGATTGATTGGTTTCCTCCTATTAATGGTAGGATAACATTTGCAAAATATTTCCTGCTCCAGCTAGCCTAAAGGAAAAACAGGGAGGGCTCCGTATGACTCTACAAGCCATACTTTTTCTTGACAGGAGCTCAAAATGCTGCTAGGTTCATCCACGCTGATCATAAATGTGGAGAAAAATTTAATTGTGTGTTATGGCCCACCAACAGCCAGTGGAGCTGACAACAAATTCAGACAGTGAGGAGGTTGGGGAGGAACATGGGCCAGTCCTGGAGTCTGGGGAAGGCTCAAATGAGGGCTGTGTGTCAGAGGCAGAGATGAGGCCAGGGCCATCCAATAGTTATCAGCTGCCTTCAGAGTCAGACATCAGTGAGGCAGATGAACAGCTGAAGCCTGTTCCCAGTGTGCGCATGCACAGAGTTGCCAGATGAAGGCAACAGCTAAAGAACATGGGTCGACTTGGGAATAAGGCCACTGGTGGACAATGAATGGCCCTTCCCAGAGGAAATCAAAGGGGAGTGAAAGGGGAGTGGAGTTTGTAGGAGACAATCAGTTTGCTTAATTGGTTCGTGACTCTCCAAGACTCCTTGCCAAGTTTTGCAGATATCTAGCAACTCTCCAAGCCAGATAAGGTCTGTGACTGTAGAGCCTCCCTTGAAAGACTTTGCTGGATGTGAATGAGCAGAATTCATAGTACATTAATAAAAGGGTTTTTTGTTGGGACAAGGTGTTTCAGGCTCTTGGGAAGCCTAGATCAGAACATTGTGTTATTCTTTAAGTTTGTAGAGGCTTACAATTAAGTCCAGAAAGTAAAATCGTTAAGACTAAATAAAAATGGAACAATGAAAATACTTCTTAAAAGGTAAAGTTTTGCTCAAGTAGAGCTCAACTTCTGGTGTTTTCTTCTTCAGCAGTAGTGCAAAAACAGTCTGTATGTGTCTGTGTACTGGCCATGTAATACTTTGTCTGTCATGTCTCTTTTATAGTCTTCATTTGGTCTTTCTTGTAGGTTAATACATACTAATCTTCATGGTATACTAACTTCAATATGTCTTCTTCACTGTTCTTCAGATATTCTTCAAATGCCTCTTCTTCAACTGTCTGCTCTACTTGCAGCATTCCACACTCACCTATGCTCTTTGTTAAATAGAGTCTGTCAACAACACTACATGGATGAAAGGCATGATTGATTGTCATTATTTTTCTAGTCTTCCTATCAGGGCTTTTAGTTCTGCTTGAGTCCAGTTCACTATTCCAACTGTGTATGGAATACTGTAGGTCTTACACTTGCCCAGGTATTAATTGCCTTGATGATGTTTCCTCTGCTGAATTTGGACTTTAATATCTTCACTTTCACGATGTTTTCACTTCTAACCTTCTTGATTTCAGTGAACTTAAGATTAGAAGTAAATACATCATAAGAATGAAGTAAAGTGTATAGTCCAAATTCAGTTGCTATTAATATTGCCTTTGAGTTATCGTATTTTTCAGATTATAAGAAGCACCGGACTATAAGATGCACCATGATTTTGAAGAGGTAATTTAAAAAAAAAAGATTTTGCACTCTGCAGGCCTTCTAAACCCTCTGCATGCCTCGTTTTGGGGGGGGGGGGAAAGGGGGCTACATGCAGAGCTTTGGAAGGCTTGTAGAGTGCTCCTGGGGGCTGAGGAGAGAAGGCAAAAATGAGCAAAAATGGCCTTTTTTTTGCTCGTTTTTGCCCTCCCCAGCCCTCAGGAACACTTTGCAAACTTCCCAAACCCTCTACAGCAGGGGTCCCCAACCCCCGGTACGCGGACCGGTGCCGGTCCGCGGCTTCATAGGCACCGGGCCGCAGGGCCAGCGAGGAGGATGTCCGAGCGCGCCTCCACCAGCTCCTTCCGACGGCCCAATGCACTTTCCGGGGCTTCCTGGAGGGGCCGGTATGTCAGCTGGGGAGGTTGTCCCGCAGCGGGCTGGCGAAGGACTCAAGCTGCGGCTACCTTAAGGTGCCGCCAAAGCCACCCGGGCGCCACACGCCCACCTCCCTTCCAGCCCCGTGAGGCGCCCGGACGCAGCTCGGGTCCTTCGCCCGCCCGCTGCGGGATAACCTCGGCAGCCAAAATGCCGACTCCTCTGCTGCTTCCCCGGGGGGAGGGAGGGAGAGAATGACAGACACACAGAGAGGCAGACTTAGAGAGACAGAAAGAGAGGAAGAGGGAAACACACACACATACAGAATGACAGAGATGGGTGGAGGGAGGAGAGAGACAGATACAGAGAGAGAGAGAGACAAAAAAACAGAGAAAGAGAAAGAAAGAAAAATAGAAAAAGAAAGATGAATGGAGGGAGGGAGGGAGGGAGTGAAGGAAAGAAGGGGAGGGGGGAGGAAGGGAGGGGTGAAAGAAGGAAGGAAGGAAAGAAAGAAAGAAAAAGAAAGAGGGAAAAAGGGTAGGAGGGAGAGAAGGGAGGAAGGGGAGGGAGGCAATGGAAGGAAGAAAAGGAAAGGCAGAAATCTATTTTCCTATTTCCTTCCACCTCAAGCTACCTGTTTGGTTAACCAGGTTAAAGATCTATTTTTCTCCCAGTGGTCATTTCAAAGGAATCACATCCTCTGAGTCATTTACTGGATTCAAACCAGCATCCCAAAGAGTCATGGGCTGCCTTTATATATAACGAGTGCCCATAAATCCATTTTCACCATCTTCAGAAGACCAAAGACCAGCCAGAAATGGAAGAAAGAAAGAAAGAAAGAAAGAAAGAAAGAAAGAAAGAAAGAAAGAAAGAAAGAAAGAAAGAACGAACTTAGGACCACAATTGAGCACAAAATTTTGGTTGCTAAGCAAGACTGTTAAGTGAGTTTCACCACATTTTCCAAGTTGGCCATGCCCACCGGGTCACATGACAAAACAAAACAGGCCACCCCTTTTGGCTCTCAAAAGAAATTTCAGTAGTGGTACTGTTGATATTTGGTTCTATTGACTAATAGGTTTGCTCACCACTGCCCTAGACGGCCAAGTGAGCCGACTCCCCCCCCCCCCCGCGTGCGCATGCGCCGCCTGTTTCCCCTCCCCCCTCCTCCTCTACGCCAGCCGGTCCGCAGAATTTTCTTTAAAATGAAACCGGTCCCTGGTGCAAAAAAGGTTGGGGACCCCTGCTCTACAGTACACCAATGGTAATCAACCTGGTCCCTACCGCCCACTAGTGGGCATTCCAGCTTTCATGGTGGGTGGTAGGGGTTTTGTCCGATACTGAAGCACTTTCCTTTTTAAATTTAATTGACTTCCCTACTTTATAAATCACCATTACTGTGGAACTGGTGGGCGGTTAGAAAATTTTACTGCTAACTGAGCTACAAAAGTGGGTGGTAGGTATAAAAAGATTGACTTCTCCTGCTCTACACATCCATTTTTACAAAGTGGGCAGGGTTTTGGTAGGCCAAAATGATGTATTCAGTGTATAAGATGCACCCAGATTTTCGCCTTTTTTGAGGGAAAAAGGTGCATCTTGTACTCTGTAAAATACGGTCTTTTTTGACATCTGGTGGATATCTAAACAAATCCCTGCAGTTTTCATGGTATGATTTTTCATGAGTGATTTGTTAATGCCTCTCTCCGAGGGCTGAAAGAAAGTGACTGATCCAAGTTCACCCAGCTGGCTTCATGCTTAAGGCAAGAATAGAATTTATGGTCTCCCAGTTTCTAGTCTGATGCTTTTAAGCACTACACCAAATTATCTTAGTGTTTATTATCTTATCATAGTATCACCAGCTATGTTAGGCTGGTATAGGCATAGTCCTCTTCATTCCAGCCCTTAGCAATACCCTTCATGACTTTTCTGATTTCAATTAATCAATCAGTATAGAGCTGGAAGGGACCTTGGAGATCTTCTAGTCCAACCCCTTGCTCAAGTAGGAGATCCTATACTATTTCGGACAAGTGACTGTACAATCCCTTCTTAATAACCTCCAGTGATGGAGCATTCATAACTTCTGGTGGCAAGCTGTTCCTCTGGTTAACTGCCCTCACTGTTAGGAAATTTCTCCTTAATTCCAGGCTGCTTCTTTCCTTAGTTTCCATTCATTGTTTCTTGTCCTGCCCTCTGGTGCTTTGAAAAACAAGTTAACCCCCCTCCTCTTTGTGGCAGCCTTTCAAATACTGGAATACTGTTATCATGTCCTCCCAGTCCTTCTTTTCTCTAGACTAGCCAAACCCAAATCATGCAACCGTTCTTCATATGTTTTCGTCTCCAGGCCTTTAATCATCTTAGTTGCTCTTCTTTGCACTTTTTCCAAAATGTCAACATCTTTTTTGTAACGTGGCGACCAATTTGGGGAAGCTAAATTTGGGGAGCTAGAAGAAATTGCTTTTTCAAACTGGGCTCTCCTGCTATCCATGTCCCAGTATTCAAATCAACAATCTAATGTGTTTTGGGAGTGCTAAATCCACGCTCAAAACAAGCCCACCAAGAAGCTGATTTGGGAGATGTAGTGGGCAAATAAATGATGTTATCCTGCTTTGCCTAGCACAGGGGTCTGCAAAGTTGGCTCTTTGAAGACCGGTGGACTTCAACTCCCAGAATTCCCCAGCCAGCATAGCTGGCTGGGGAATTCTGGGAGTTGAAGTCCACCGGTCTTCAAAGAGCCAACTTTGCAGACCCCTGGCCTAGCAGTTCCTTTGTTTTGGCAGTAGGTTTGGTGCGCTATATAAAAAAAAGAAGTGCTAAATGTGTCTTCAAAACAAGTTCTCTGCACAACTAGTTGTCAGGCAAGGGAAGCTGTAAAGTGGGAGAGTCTTACTAGGCAGCATTCCTTAACCCAACAATCAGCTATACTTTGGGCTTCAGGAGGTAATCAAATGAGAGATAGCAAGCCTGATCTCTGCAGGTGTAGTCAGATGTCAAAACCATACTCCACTCACACGAATGGGGTGTTTGGCAGAAGATACCTTATCAACTGATGATGTTCAGAAAGGTTACAATTAGCAAAGGCAACGCCACCATCTTACTTCACATAAATAATAGTGCAATAAAAAAAAAACATAGGTGAGACAAAAAAAAAATACATGCAGGGATGCCTCCATAAAATGGTAACCTAGCCTTTCTGGTTTTTCTGAGGAGTGGCTCATACTTATAGGTTGATATAAACAACTAGAGTAGATATAGAGAAAGGTAAGGTAAAGGTAAAGGTTCCCCTCGCACATATGTGCTAGTCGTACCTGATTCTAGGGGACGGTGCTCATCTCCGTTTCAAAAGAGAAGAGCCAGCGCTGTCTGAAGATGTCTCCGTGGTCATGTGGCCGGTATGAATAAATGCCAAAGGCGCACAGAACGTTGTTATCTTTCCACCAAAGGTGGTTCCTATTTTTCTACTTGCATTTTTATGTGCTTTCGAATTGCTAGGTTGGCAGAAGCTGGGACAAATAACAGGAGCTCACTCTGTTACATGGTGCTAGGGATTCGAACCGCCAGATTGCTGTCCTTTCTAATCAACAAACTCAGCGTTTTAGCCACTGAGCCACCGTATAGGATACAGAATAATAACCCACTCATAGTTATGACATAGTTATGGCACTGATAGAATTGTATTCTCATGGTATGCAGAGATTCTATTTCACATAGAATAACAGAATTGGAAGGGACATTTGATGGTTTTCTAGATTACCCCTGTTCAAGCAGGAAACCCTGCATAATTTCAGACAGATGTTTTGCCCAATCCCTTCTTAAAAACCTGTGGTGTTGGCGCACCCATAACTTCCAAAGGCAAGCCATTCCACTGGTTAATTGAAAGTTAATCACACTTTTCATATTAAAGACATACTGAGTACATGAGGCGAGCTTACCTGTTCAATATTTTCCCTGCTGTGAACAAAGAAGTGCCATTTCTGATTTACATGCTGAACAATGTATTTGTTCATTTTGTTTACAATCCTAGCTGGTTGTGGCTTATTGGATAGAGTAAATGTCTATCCAAATATAAATTTGGGTGTGTGTATGCAATTTTGCAGGGGTAGTAAATTTCAAAATATGCGCAGGGGGCCTGAATTGACATACTAATCTTTAGTTGACTGAACCAAGGTGTGGCTGTGCTGCAGGCCATACTTTCTTTAATTGTAAATCATCTAGCTGTGAAGGGTTGAACGGCCCATGGGTGAGGTAGGAAATGATTTTAATGATACAACTTCATATCCAGCTGACTTGGAATGATAATAGTTTGCTGCATCAAATAAATTGTGTGTCTACTTCAAGCAAGTTCATTCTTGCTCCAGTTTCTTCAACGTACAGGTTCAGCTGTCACAAGATTTCAGGTTGCAGCCTACACAAATTATCTGCACAGAGTCTCACAAATCTCTTACCTCCTAAGTTCAAGGATCTTTTAGAGCAGGGGTCTCCAACCTTTGCAACTTTAAGTCTGAAGGACTTCAGCTCCCAGACTTCTCCAGCCAGCTTTGCTGGCTGGAGAATTCTGGGAGCTGAAGTCCTTCAGACTTAAAGTTGCAAAGGTTGGAGACCCCTGTTTTAGAGCAGCCTTTCCTATCTGCTAGCCATCTGATTATTGAGAGAGCACAATGCCCATTTAGGTGATATGCTGTGGCTATATTTGTTTTGTTTTGCATTCATTAGAGCAGGTGTAGCCAAGCTCTGTTCTTGATTTCATCTGGCGCCCTTGTTTATTGATGCTTATTAGATAACAATTTGGTCTGAACTGAAGAATCTATTCATTACAAATAATTTGTATTTGTTTCCTTGAAAGAGGAAATCTCGTTTCAAGGCAACAGCTTTGAAGGGCAGAAAGTTTCCAGGGCCATCTATGGGGAAAATCAGCAAAACCTGCATGGTGGCATATGGAGTTTGTAGTTGAAACTACACTCCTTTTATACATGATTCTGTCTTGCTCCTCCCCCACCCCCTGAAAACCACACCCATATTTTCAATCTGGTCTAACAGTATTCAGATGTACCAGGCAATATTCATAAAATTTCCTAAAAATTACATAATTTGAGGATGAGGGAGAAGGGAGAGAGGGAGGGAATTGCATTTTGTGCATATGCACGCATGACTCCGCATCAGGGTAGAGAGCAGTGGTGAAATGTAAAAAATTGGAATTCTACATTTAAAAATTGAGGAAATAAATCTTCCGATGATCGCCCGGATCAGTTGTGAGCCACGTAGTTGTCAGAAGCTTCCCCCCACTTTTTTAAAAAGCATTTTTTCCCTGACGGTTCAGGCGAATAGGCAGGAAAAAAATGCTTTAAAAAGCAGAAAAAAACTTCCGAGCTGAGCCGCACAATCTTTTTTTGACTACCAGTTCCCAGAACCAATGACAATCATCCTTACTGGTTTGCATGAACTGGTGCAAACAGGTAGCATTTCACCCCTGGTAGAGAGGACAAAAGTAATGGGAAGCTCGATCCTTCCACTCGGGAAGCCCTGCTGGTACTCCACCTCTCATCCATCATTGTTCAGGCCTAGCCAACTAGATATGTGCAGTAGATATGAAGCCTCCATCAGTTTCAGGTTTGCTTGTTATTATTTATTTTCTATCAATCACATTTCTGCACCATCACCCTCAAAGAGGGTCTCAGGAAGGCTGTAAGATAAAAATGACTGTGCTGAGTACTGTAACGCTCTCTACATGGAGCTCCCCTTGAGGTGCACTCGAAGGTTACAGCTAGTCCAGAATGCGGCCGCGCGGGTAATTATGGGTGCCGCAAGGCAGGCCCACATAACACCTCTCCTGCGCGAGCTGCACTGGCTACCTGTGGCCTTTCGGGTGCGCTTCAAGGTGCTGACGACCATCTTCAAAGCGCTCCATGGCTTGCATGAACTGGCCTAGCTATATCCGCGACCGCCTCTTGCCCCATACATCCCTTCGACCGATCCGCTCCCACAGAGAGGGCCTTCTCAGGGTACCATCGGCCAGGCAATGCCGGTTGGCGGTGCTCAGGGGAAGAGCCTTCTCTGTGGCGGGCCCTGCCCTCTGGAATGACCTTCCCCCCGATCTACGCACCATCATGGACCTCCGCCTTTTCCGCCAACGTCTTAAAACCTACTTATTCCAACAAGCCGGCCTAGCATAACCCCGTTTCTGATTTTATAGGGATAATTTAAAATTTTAGAGCGTTAATATTTTAGCACAGGGAATTATTTAATTAGTTTTTAAAATTTTGGACTTTGTACTGTGTATGTTTTTAAATGATGCCTGTGCGCCGCCCTGGGTCCTTTTTTAGGAGAAGGGCGGGGTATAAATTTAATAAAATAAATAAAATAAATAAATATTCTTGAAGCCTTTGACTGGGGGGGATTCTGGTGTTAAGATTCCCAAGATATGTTTGCACCAATGCCTGAGAGCAGGCCACTAGCAAGAAAATAATTGCTGAGTGCTAGCAGTTTGTGCAATATGTTATCTTCACTATGAAGATGTGGGCTACCAGATGTGGGCTACAGAAATCCAAACCACCACTAAATGGAAGCAAATGGATACAGGAAGCTCTTAACATGTTATTGTCAAGACACAGTTAAATGTATATTGTATCTTGTCTTACTTTAAAGTAATGTTTCCCAATCTTGGTAACTTTAAGATGTACAGAGTAGGGAATTCCAGATGTTGAAGTCCATATATCTTAAACTTGCCAAAACTGAGAAACGTTATTTAAAAGTCAGTATAGGGCAGGGGTCTGCAAAGTCGGCTCTTTTAAGACTGGTGGACTTCAACTCCCAGAGTTCCCCAGCCAGCTATGCTGGCTGGGGAACTCTGGGAGTTGAAGTCCACCAGTCTTAAAAGAGCCGACTTTGCAGACCCCTAGTATAGGGGAACTGATCTGGACACATATCTAGGTATAGAATATAAGATGATTTCTATTTTTAATTCTCCTATATGATTTATGGAGATTTTTAAAAAAAAAATGGAAATAGGAAGCAGAAAAATTGTTCCACATTGTTGGCAAGGATCTACTTGGACTTACTTTTACTTTACTTTTACTTTATTCAAATTTATATACCGCCCTATCTCCCTTGCGGGACTCAGGGCGGTGAACAGGCAATCATAAAACATAAAAACCTCGGGTACAATAAATATAATAAAAACAAATTAAACAAGAACCTGTTCTAAAAAGTCCCAATAAAACCCAGTTGATAAAATAAATTTAAAAGCTACGCCAGGCCGGCCGCACGAAATAGATGAGTTTTCAGGGCCTGGCGGAAGAGGCACAAGTCCGTGGTTGTGCGCAGGTCGGGAGGAAGGTCATTCCAGAGGGGTGGAGCTGCCACAGAGAAGGCTCTCCCCCTAGGGGTCACCAGCCGACATTGACTAGGCGACGGGACCCTGAGGAGACCCTCTCTGTGGGAGCGGACTGGTCAATGGGAGAGTCACCAGGAATCAAGTTAACTTTGTAATTAACTTTACAAAAGCTTTTAGTCTTTAAAGCAGGTTTTCCCAGCTTAATATCTTCCATATATATGACATTATTATATGTCATGAGAAGTGTACTTCACCAATCTAGAGGCCAGTGGGCACAGAAAAAGATAAAGGCAATACTGTAGTTAAAAATATAAAAATGTAACCAGCTTACAGCTGGAATTTATAATTCCCAAGAGTGAGGCAAACATTTGCAAGTTTTTTCTTCCCAGCAAATTTGAGAAGTGCCTTTAATGCAATCTAAATCTACTCTGAATCTAATTAGCCTTGCTGGAAATATGCCAGAAAATTTCCGAATGATTCAAAGAAAAAAGAAAAGAAAGCCTTTTTCACTAGGAGGAGTTTATCTGATTAACATCTTTTGGATAGCTACAAATAATTATTTACAATGCACAAAATTTCATTTTTTTGGCTATCTCTACGATATCAAAGTCATAATTTACATGCAGTGTAGAGACATTTAATATTCTTGAATGATGTTTTGATGAATGCAATGTTGTGATATGAAAGCACAAAATGTATGCCCCGTCTTACTGTGGAAACAGTATATTAAAGTGTTTTCTTTGTTTCTTAGTTTTAGACAGATAACTTACATATTTATGCTAAGACAGCCTCCTACCAGTACTTACAGCTGTTAGTGCAGCTGTTGACTCAAAATCCATCCATCATTCTGCCTTTAAAATGGAAGTCTCTTAACAGTTACTCATAACTTTTTATTTAGTTGACGAGATGTCACACAAGGTTCAGTAGACTTCAGGGAACCTTATCACCAGTGTGTATGATCTACATAGTAAGCAGATTGAAAATGCTGTGTTGCATCTTTGTCAGTCATCAAATGGGAGCCATAATCATTTCATTGTCCCTACATCCAGAAGTTAGGAAAAAGGTCTGTGACGTCAACATTTGAAGAATGAATGTGTACAACTTGAAAAAAGTTTTAACGGGCAGGGGAAAGTTTAAGTACTTGATGCATTTAACATAACAAGTCGACAACATTTTAAGGCATATGAGTACAACCTTGGGCATGTTTATTCATAAGTAAATGTGCTCTATGAAGCATTTGTAGAACCACAATAAAAAAAAAAGAGATTATCCTTGTGTGCAATTCAGCCAGCATTGTGAACTGACTGTTTTTGGTTAGCTTACTTCTGTCAGATCAGGAGCTTCAATGCTGACCTTAGTCCAAAACTTTATATTACACTTTATTCTGGACATTCATTCTTCCTCTCATTGAAGAGTTTTGTTACAGTGAAAGCCAATTTAAGCTCTTTGGTGCCATGTTTAAGGTACTGAGGTTAGCCATCCCCAACTATTTATTCTATTTCCAACCTTTACATACTCATGTTTACACAACAGATCAATAAGACTAGGAAATCCAGCTTCAGGTTCAATTTAACTAAAGAGTTTACAGGCTTAATAACTTACAGCCCAACCACTTCATAGGGTTGTTATTATGAAACTAACAAGGGATGAAATCCTCAAGTTTACCTTCTTAAACTCCTACGTGAAAAGTGAGATACACATGCAATAATATATCAGTGGACAAAATTGGATAAGATTGTTCTATATAGCAATGAAATACTTTGCGCAAATGTGGTGATTCCTTTATTAGAATAAGATAGAATGTTTCACAGCACTTTTTAAACATAAAAATTAAACCAAAGCATTTCTAGAAATGGGGCCAAAGTGAATTTAAACCTTTGGTTGTTCATTTAACATTTTAGGAAAGGGGGGGGGGGAGACTATTAAAGGTTTATTAAAAAGGGCTTCCTTTCAGGCTGTAACACCCATTGTTATTGTATTCATGAAGCTTTCGGATTAAGAAAGAATATGCCTCTTCTGCCATCTAATGGTCAAATATAGTATTTATATTTTCAATTTGAGAAAATCCATTTTTCTTTCTCCCTAGCACAGTGTTTCTCAACCTTGGCAACTTGAAGATGTCCGGATTTCAACTCCCCAAATTCCCCAGCCAGCGAATGACTATATAAAAAAAAAAGTACACAACGGAACTCATTGCTTGCTGTCTGGATGGTCTCTAGCGATGAGCCGATAGGCAGTAAGGGAAACAGTATGTCTCCTCCCTTAATTGGGGCCTAATAATAACAGGTTGTTGTGAAACAATTACATATATATATGTGTGTGTGTGTGTGTGTGTGTGTGTGTGTGTGTGTTTGTGTTAGTTTTATGAGCTGATCAATAAATTAAATTAGAGAGAGACCAGGATAGATCTATTTCGAGCTTATTAGCTCTCATCAGCTGGCCATACCCCTTACTGGGATTCGAACCGGGGCTATGTTGCATGTAAGGCAGGAAGCCTAACACTTAAGCCAAGCCAGTTCCCCTTATTGCATAAGCTTAGACAGGGTATATTAGTATAGGTAATTGTTTCACAACAACCTGTTATTATTAGGCCCCAATTAAGGGAGGAGACATACTGTTTCCCTTACTGCCTATCGGCTCATCGCTAGAGACCATCCAGACAGCAAGCCAAGAATTACGTTGTATAATATTTTAGATATGTGTGTTAGTTTTATGAGCTGATCAATAAATTAAATTAGAGAGAGACCAGGATATATATTTGCTTTTGTAGATTTTCACGGGTGTAGGTATGCTGGTATTGCCATCCTTGGGTGTTTTCCCGTGTATATAGCATGGAATTGTTATTGCAACGTTTCGGCAAGATCTCACTTGCCATCCTCAGGCTTCGGTATGTGATTGCGAAGGCGTCGCCCTTCCTTAAATCTTGGTGGGGGTGGGGGTGGAGCACTCACAACAATAGTCAGCACTCCACACACCCCACCAAGATTTAAGGAAGGGCGACGCCTTCGCAATCGCATACCGAAGCCTGAGGATGGCAAGTGAGATCTTGCCGAAACGTTGCAATAACAATTCCATGCTATATACACGGGAAAACACCCGAGGATGGCAATACCAGCATACATATATATATACGACCACAATGTTACTAAATGAAATATTTAAGTGAGTTTGTTCCGTTTTATGACTTTTCCTGCCAGAGCTGTTTATTATTATTATTATTATTATTATTTAAATACCGCCCTTCTCCCTCTCGGGACTCAGGGCGGTGAACAGCCACAGTAAAAACAGAGCTGGCTGGAGAATTCTGGGAGTTGAAGTCCACAAGTCTTCAAGTTGCCAAGTTTGGGAACCCCTGCACTAGAACATTGTAGCAATAGTTCCTAACTCCTTTTAGGACTGTGGGGACATGTGGAATTTGAAAAGTATATTGTAGGCATTCCTGCTATGATGATCACAGAAAGTAAAAATGTAAAAATATATATCATAAATTCATGCATGTACGCACACAATTTACTTCGAATCTATCAACTTTTTGTAAAAATAAATCTTAATATAGAAAGCCTGGTGGGTAGCAGAGGAACACTCTATAGACACCAAACTGTAATCCGAGGCTTTGGTTATTAAAGGATATAATTATCTCATTTCAGCTCAGAAGAATGGATTAGAGGTGACACACACAGAAAGAGGGAGAGACCAAGCACAGGTAGATGAGGAGGAATGAAAATTTCATTGTTTTTCTTTATTCGGACAGTGCCAGATTTTCCCCAAATATTCTCTCATTTCATAAGCCTGGAAGAATGAAGAGGAAATATTGAAGAATTAGAAATGTTCAACCAACCTTTGAACACTTCTTACTTTCTATCCAATAATAATAAATGTTCTATTCCTATTACTTTTTGGTCTGCTAATTAAGGTTTGACTGGAAAAATACTAATTTCACTTGCCTTCTCCAAGTGGCAAGCATTAAAGCTTGTAAAGCCATCTCTAGGAGTGCCCTCCGTTGCTGTAGAGCAGGGGTCCCCAACCTTTGCAACTTTAAGTCTGAAGGACTTTAGCTCCCAGAATTCTCCAGCCAGCTTTGCTGGCTGGAGAATTCTGGGAGCTGAAGTCCTTCAGACTTAAAGTTGCAAAGGTTGGAGACCCCTGCTGTAGAGTTCATAGATTAAGTGGAAGCAGTGATGTTCTGAACTCATCTCTAGAATTGTTTTCCATCCTAGATCTTCAGGTTCATGTACAAAGAGGAGGTACTTACATCATAATGAAGACCAAGGTTATGATAAGCTTCCATAAGTAGATAATTGGTGGCCTTGATAGCCTGGACTTTTTCTAGACGATTGCTGGATGTTATGTACTTTGTGAAATGCTGTAGAAGAAGGAAAAAAACCCTATTTCAGAATAATTTAATCACATAAATGTCTTTCCAGGGGGTAGCTGCGACATGAAACCTCATCAGACAAATTTCCAAAAGAGGTACCCATCCTTCATTCCCCAGCCAAGTTTCAATGACACATGCCAAGCCTGGTCTCTCGTAGGTTTCCTGTCTCAGCAGGGGGTTGGACTAGAACAGGGGTCCCCAACCTTTTTGGCACCAAGGACCGGTTTCATGTCAAACAAAATCCGCGGACAGGTGGGAGCCTCCAGCGGGTGAGTTGAGTCACAAGGGCCGCGTGCGCATTTGGCGGTCACGTGCAACCGTGTGGGAAAGCTGCAAGGGGTCCCGGGCGAAGGATCCTCGGCTGGGGCAGGGAAGGATGGGCTGTATCCCAGGCAGGAGGGCCTGGCAGCCCCTTTCCCCTGCGGAGAGCCAGGTGGTGCCCCAACCGCCCCCAATGCAGGCCGTTGCCCCCGTCCTGCCCCCGGGGATCGCCTCGGCCAGCCGCCAGGATAGCGAAGCGTTTGCTACACTTTCCTAAGAGTTGCGCTACTCTCTCCACCGCTCACTCTGGCCCGGTTACTATCAAGCCATGGACCAGCACCAGTCCGCAGCCCAGGGGTTGGGGACCCCTGGACTAGAAGACCTCCAAGGTCCCTCCAACTCTGTTATTTTGTTCACTTCTGTTCCTACAGCACACAAAGCTGAAGTGAGGATAAGAACCTGGTTGGTTCTTTCTTTTCCCTGTCTATTTGTGGACTATTATTCACCCGTATCTTTTAAAAAAATACTTACTCCCAGGATGTTATGGAGATGCTCTATTGTTAGTGCCTCAGCCAACAAGCCCTTAAGCATTGCTGCAAAAGCCATGGAAGCTTGTCTATATAGGGTCTGCAAGAAAATAGAGGGAATCATTGCTGTACTATAGTCTTGCTTTCTAGATAATAATAATAATAATAATAATAATAATAATAATAATAATAATAATAATAATAATAATAATAATAATAATAATAATAATAATAATAATAATAATTTTATTTCTAACCCGCTCTCTCTCCCCGAGGGGACTCAAGGCGGGGCACAGGGGAATTAAAAACAAGTACAAAGTTAAACGCAATAAATATAAATAAATAATTAAGTAAAAGGTAAATTAAACAGTACTCCCTGCGCTAAAACCCCCCAATTAGTTAATAAAATCCCTAACCATAAAAGAGACTACCCTAGGCCGGCCAAGCGAAAAAGATGTGTTTTTAGTTTTAGACAGAAGGAGCGGAGGTCCGTAGTTGTCCTGATATCGGGGGGAAGGTCGTTCCAGAGGGCTGGGCCCGCCACAGAGAAGGCCCTTCCCCTGGGCGTCGCCCGCTGACATAGTCTAGTGGACGGCACCCGGAGAAGTCCCTCTCTGCGGGAGCAAATCGGCCGTGAGGATGTATGGGGCAGGATCCGATCCCGCAGATAGCTAGGTCCCGAGCCATGGAGCGCTTTAAAGATGACAACTAACACCTTGAAGCGCACCCGAAAGACGACAGGCAGCCAGTGCAGCTCGCGCAAGAGCGGTGTTACATGGGTAAACCTTGAGGTTCCCATTATTGCTCGCGCGGCTGCGTTCTGGACCAACTGAAGTCTCCGGGTGCACCTCAAGGGGAGCCCCATGTAGAGAGAGTTACAATAGTCCAGTCGGGATGTCACGAGAGCATGAGTGACTGTGCGAAGGGCACAGATATAGTACTGAGTCTGAGTACTCTGAGTACATCTGAGTTATGCAGGTGGTTGTTGTTCTTTTGAGTTATGCTTGACTTTTGGTGATTGGTTAGACAAATTGTTTGCCATTGCCTTTTTTCTGGGACCGAAAGAGAGTGACTGGCCCAAAGTTATCCAGGTGGCTTTATGCCTAAAGCACACCTCCCACAGTGGTGAAATTCTAATTTTTTTACTACTGGTTCTGTGGGCGTGGCTTGGTGGACACGGCAGGGGAAGGATACTGCAAAATTCCTATTCCCTCCCCAATCTGGGGCCAGCCAGAGGTGGTATTTGCTGGTTCTCCGAACTACTCAAAATTTCTGCTACCAGTTCTCTAGAACCTGTCAGAACCTGCTGATTTCACCCTGGTCTCCTAGAATATTTTCTTAAAGCCTTGTGCCAAACAGATTCTCAGGAATATGCTATAGAAAACTATATTGTTTTGCCTCATAAAATGAAATCCTATTTTGGAAAAAGATTTATACCGTAAGAATCATGTGGCAACAATAATGGAGTATGTATATTGGCTTCTTCACTTTCCCTGAAAGATACAAAATTTCCTCCTAGTTCAAGATTAAATATACATTTCTACTTTTAATCAGACAAGTATCATAGATCCGATAGGTGTACATTCTAATATAATCAATTTCAATAGAAATTTACCTTATCACAGATTTCTAGTTGCCGTTCAGGTCCATTTCCTATGAGACGTCTTAAAACAATATTCAGCAACCGTGTTTCCAGGTCTGGGGTTATGGGTGGCTGGATTTTGCTGGCAGGAGGTGTGAGATTCTGAGTTAACAAGATGCTGACCAGAGCTTGTAACTATATACATATACAGAAAGTCTGCTATTAGGAGAGACTCTGTGCTCCTGGTGCTGTCAAAGGCCTAATTATCTGCTCATGAATCCACTATAAGACCATGGTCCTAGACAGTTCACATTCCTTCTTGTGAGGGAGCAGCTCTGTTGGAATCAACATTATTCTGTTTACATGTAGATATGCAGTATCATATTCTAATATTTTTGCAATACATCGAACTTTCTATGTGTTCATCACAGAAAAGGGAATAGAAATCTTTGTATGAACCAATGAACAGACTTGGTCCATTTTGGTGGGGGGAGGAGATAAAGATGCTTGAGGCACTTTTTTAAAAAACAGATTTTTATAAACAATAGGTTTGAGGATCCAGAATTTATCTTTAAATCCTTTGGAAGAACCAACAATATTCAATTGATTGCTGTCAATTGTTGAATTGTCAGGATTTATGGATACCACAGTACGTCCTCATTGATTTGTTAGCTCCTTTTCCTTATTTTTCTGAAAAGCAAAGCTTTCTCTCGGTCATCCAGAGAACTATTTTTAATCTTAAACCACATCGCTTTAATATTCTTTATAGAAGGACTGTTGAAGATAAAACCCACCTTAAGTTAGCAACTGCATTCATACAATTTATCAGAAGAAAAAGAGAAAGAGGATGGTTATAGTGTTCTTCCAAGCTTTCCTAGGAGAAAATAAGAGAGAACAGAAAATTAATTCTGTGCCTATTACAGGCATTGGCCTATACAACGTCTTGAGGATATTCCAGCATTTCCCAAACAGAAAATACTACAGATAAAGAATCTACTCTAGATGTTCTTTTACTTAGGAAGCTGCTGTTCTCTTTCCAGACTTTTATTTCCCTCATAGAAAATAATCTGCACCAAAATCTGTTTTCATACCAGTAGAAGCAAAAATTAACGGCCCAATCCTTTCCCCCTTTTTTAAAGAAATGATTTTATTAATGATTGTAATTTAAAAAAGCACACAAATATAAACTTAAAGAATAGAATTAAAACATAGAAAGAAAAAGGGGGAAGAAATAGACAAGCAAAAAAAAGAAAGAAAAAATAATGAAATTACTCCCCTCTTTTCACAATAAATACAAACAAATTCGGTAACTTATTACTGTATCTTAAAAGTCACAGATGCTCTCTTTTTACTATAACTCACATCTTAACTACAAAGACTGGACTTTACAGCATATATTGTAGATAAGGCGTTTATAGAAAATAGATGTGTAAAATGGAAAATCGTTTCATTATTGATATTCATTTCTGTACCAGTTTTTCTAAGCTTTCCTTTTGTAAAAGAAGTCCTCCCCACATGCATGCACATCCCCACCCACACCAGCCGCTGAAGGGAGAGTCAAAAATCAGATCAATTGTCCAAATTTTCATGCTTTTTAATTGGGTTTGGGTCAATCTGGTTATTGGTGATCACAGAAAACAAAATCTCCAACATGTAACCTGTAACAGCCCCTATTAGGCTACTGGGATCAATCCAAAAATGTTCACCTACATCAATGACTTTGCATATCGATAGTATTTTCTATTTCCTTTCTTCTACTACCCTTTTTCTCCAAAGAAACAGAATAAAACTATGTTTCTATACCAGGGGTCTGCAAAGTCGGCTCTTTTAAGACTGGTGGACTTCAACTCCCAGAGTTCCCCAGCCAGCATAGCTGGCTGGGGAACTCTGGGAGTTGAAGTCCACCAGTCTTAAAAGAGCCGACTTTGCAGACCCCTGTTCTATACTGATCACCAATGTTTCCACATAAAGTAAGCAAGCATACATTGCTGTGTACATAAACTTTTATAGTTGATCAAACTTACGAAGTGCTGAGTAAGTGATACTCACAATTCTTATGTCGGTCACATTCCATGGCCACAAGATCACCATTTGTAACCTTCTTTACTGGCTTCCTATAAGCAAAGCCAATAGGGAAGCTGGCAGGAAGTAGCAAATGGCAACAACATGATGTCCTTGCTTAACAACCTGTTGTGACTTGCTTAACAATGGCAACTGGAAGTTATCTGATATGGTGCTTTATGACCACAGCAGCAACAGAAATTCTGATCTGAAGCTCTACTGTTACCTGAGGACTACCATTATATGACTGCTACAATCATAGCTCTGATACTGTTGGTACAAAGGATACAGAAGAATACACTTACCACAATTGTTTCTACTATTTTTCCTTTTTCTGCCAATGGGCCATAGACAGTATTCATGGCATTCAAAAAGTTGATAAATATATCAATGCCCTGGAAGTTGCAAAAGTCAGAATGTTAGTCAGAAAGTTTAAAAGGATCAACGTATGCTTTCTATAATTATTGACTATGTTAGGTTGTAGTTGGTGCACATTTTTGCTTTCGGCTATGGTAGACTCTCTTTCGGGACAACCCAAGTCACAGAGAAATTGCTTAAACGCATTGCTTTGGAAAGTGGAGAACAACATGAGTTTGCACTATAGTCTAAAAATACTCAAAGACAATGTTTAAGTCCTTCTTTCCTTCCTGAGCTGTGGTGGTGCAGTGGTTACAATGCAGTACTGCAGGCTGACAGCAATTTGGTAGTTCGATTCTGACTGGTTCAAGGTTGACTCAGCCTTCCATCCTTCCGAGGTTGGTAAAATGAGGACACAGATTGTTGGGGGCAATAGGCTGACTCTGTAAACAGCTTCGAGAGGGCTGTAAAGCACTATGAAGCGGTATATAAGTCTTGTTCTGTTGGAGCTATCTCATTAAGATTTGGGACACATAATTCCTTATTTGGGAGGTAGAGAATCGAGCAAAATTAATGAATAAGTCCACCCTGTGCTTTTGACATATTGCCACACATAACTTCACAGATGTATTTAATTACCTATTACAAATTATTTTAAATTCAATATTAAGTGATATTGAGAATACACATGACCTAGTGGGAGAAAATGAAGAAGGCATCCTGGAATACTGCAGAAGGAATGGAAGAATGGCTAGCGTGGCTCCAATCGTTTCCCCCTCCAATTTCAAAATTTTATGTCTTATATAATTATACATCAAAGAGCAGAAAAAGAGTTATAATTGGTAAATTCACAGGCAGTGCAGACAATTAAAAACCCAAGATGGCAATCCCCACTGATGTAGAAGTCTGATCTGATACTCAACAGAATGTAAAATCTAGGTAATTCAGCCACTAATCATGGTCCACTAAAATCAGTTGAAAAATGCCAAATGCTGCTGTTTGGCAGGACCTCAGTCACCTCAAATGACTAATGCCACATTACACTGACCACACGACATTCCCTTTGTTGTATTAGTGCAGTGATGGCGAACCTTTTTGGCACCAAGTGCCCAAACTGGGTGCTGGAAACCCGAAGACCAGCTGGATGGTGTTCATGCATGCTGGCCAGCTGGTCTTCAGGTTTCTGCCACTCTGGCGCACGCAAAGACCATCTGGATGGTGCGCATGTGCGTGCCCAAAACCAGAAAACCAGCTGGCGATGTTGCTCATGCCCATAGAGGGGGCTCTGTGTACCAGAAGTGGCATAGGTTCACCATTACGGTATTAGTGTAACAGTTCAGCAGCAAATGACTGCAAAATCTCACCCAACCTGAATTAACCACTTTACCAGAAGAAAACCAGCTTTCTGCCTTCACTGTTCACTTTCTGCTGCCATTATCACCAGGAAAGTAGGAATCTGCTTCCCAAGAGGCAGTTGATCCCTTGACTTGGCTAAGCAGAATCGCTGCCATAAATCTGACTGCTGCCATTTTGCAGCTGTAGGTAGGCAAAAGCTGACACTTAGCTAGGCAATCAGTACAAGTTTCCAGTACCATGTTTTCCTGAAAATATGACATTTCCTGAAAATAAGGCCATGCCAGATTTTTGGGGTGGGCAAAAATATATGCCCTCTCCTGAAAATAAGCTCCTCGGACAACCACCCCCTCTGGCCAGGCAGAGCACCACTCACTGACCCAGTGGTATCTGAAGGTGCCGAGCCGCAGCAGCCGGGTGGGGGGTACAGGGCTCACGTAACTTGGTGCCTTTGAGATACTGCTGGATCGGTGAGTGGTGCTCTGCCCGGCAGGAGAGGGGGGTTGCATGAGTGCCTGTTCTGCACCCACTCGCACACCTCCTAGCCTCACCATGACCTGGGCCAGCTGTCCCTCCAGGGCCAGGGTGCTGGCGTCGCCATCCCAGCACTGAAGATGGCTTCTTCTGTGGCTTTCAAACCCCGGAAATTTGCTGCTGAGTCTTCTGAGAGCAAGGGCACAGAGTCTTCCAGCAGCTGGCCCACAACCATAGAGTGGGAAGAGCATTCCTAGAGTAGCCACTGCTGGAAGACTCATTCATTCATTCATTCATTCATTCATTCATTCATTCATTCGACTTATTAACTGCCCCCTCTCCCCGAAGGGACTCGGGGCGGTGCACAGGAAAATATAAAAAATACAATACATCACAATAAATACATAAATACATTAAAACTATATTAAATTACACCCTGTGCTAAAAACTACCCCATTAAAATCCCTAAAGCCCATTTTTAAATTTCTCTACTAAACAACTGAGGCTAAAAACGGTAGGTTAGGCCAGGCCGGCCTGTTGGAAAAAGTAGGTTTTTAGTTGCTGACGGAAGGAGCGGAGGTCCGGGATAGATCTAAGTTTGGGGGGTAGGTCGTTCCAGAGGGTCGGGCCCGCCACAGAGAAGGCCCTTCCCCTGGGCGTCACCCGCTGGCATTGCCTAGTGGATGGCACCCGGAGAAGCCCCTCTCTGTGGGAGCAAATCGGCCAAAGGGATGTATGGGGTAGGATGCGATCCTGCAGATAACTAGGTCCCATACCATGGAGCGCTTTGAAGATGGTGACCAGCACCTTGAAGCGCACCCGAAAGACCATAGGCAGCCAGTGCAGCTCGCGCAGGAGTGGTGTTACGTGGGAATAACTAGAGGTACCCAATATTGCCCGCACGGCTGCATTCTGAACTAGCTGTAGTCTTCGGGTGCACCTCAAGGGGAGCCCCATGTAGAGAGCATTACAGTAGTCCAGACGGGATGTCACGAGGGCATGAGTGACTGTGCGAAGGGCATCCCGGTCCAATAGGGGACGCAACTGGCATACCAGGCGAACCTGGTAGAATTCCCCCCTGGCCATGGCTGTCACATGGTCTTCTAAAGACAGTCGGGTATCCAGGAGGACGCCCAAGTTGCGTGCCCGATCCACGGGGGCTAGATGTTCACCCCTATGGCCAGTGATGGAATCAACTGGTTGAACCAGGGCGCCGGAAACCACAGCCACTCGGTCTTGGACGGGTTGAGCTTGAGTCTGTTCCTTCCCATCCAGATCCGCACGGCTTCCAGACACCGGGACATCACTTCGACGGCATCGTTGGGGTGGTTTGGGGTAGATACGTACAGCTGGGTGTCGTCAGCGTATAGATGGTATTCTACCCCAAAACCACGGATGATCTCGCCCAGCGGCTTCATATATGTGTTGAACAGGAGTGGCGAGAGGACCGACCCCTGTGGCACCCCACAAGTGAGTGGCCTCGAGGTCGACCTCTGCCCTCCTGTCAACACAAATTGCGATCGACTGGAGAGGTAGGAGGAGAACCACCGTAAAACGGTGCCCCTCACCCCCAACCCCTCCAGCCGATGCAATAGGATACCATGGTCGATGGTATCAAAAGCCGCCGAGAGATCTAATAGGACCAGGATGTAGGAAGAACCCCCATTTCTGGCCCTCCAGAGATCATCAACCAACGCGACCAATGCCGTCTCCATGCTGTGACCGGGCCGGAAGCCGGACTGGCGCGGGTCCAGATAATCAACTTCCTCCAGGTGACGAGGAAACTGTTGTGCCACCACACTCTCTACAACCTTCGCTAGAAAGGGAAGGTTGGAGACCAGACGATAATTTACCAATAATGCTGGGTCCAGGGAAGGCTTCTTGAGGAGAGGTCTCACCACCGCCTCTTTCAAGACGGCAGGCAAGAACCCCTCACTCAAAGAAGCCCTCACTATTTCCTGGAGCCAGCCTTGTGACACCTCCCAGGATGCCAGTACAAGCCAGGAGGGACACGGGTGCAATAAACATGTGGTGGCTCTCAGTCGCCTACGTAACCTGTCCATATCTTCGGAAGTAACAGAGTCAAATTCCTCCCATGGATGTATCTCAAGACTTGTCTCCGGCATTCCCTCTAGACCACTTTCAATGGAGACCATCTCGTTCCGAATCTGAGCGATTTTATCCAGCAGATACTCTCCAAATTCCTCTGCTCTGCCCTGCAGAGGGGCTTCCCGCGGCCTCTGCTGAAGGAGGGAGCGGGTTACCCCAAACAGGGCGGCAGAGCGGTTATCTGCGGACGTGATAAGAGTGCCACAATACTGACGCTTGGCCACTCTTAATGCCACAAGGTAAGTCCTCAAATGGGCTCTCACCTGTGTTCGGTCAGATTCAGACCGTGTGGATCTCCACCTACTCTCTAGGCGTCTCTTACGGCGTTTCATCTCCCTCAGCCCCTCAGTAAACCAAGGAGCCTGGGTGACTCGACGCCGTATGAGAGGCCGCATGGGCGCGACCCGATCCAAGGCACCCGTGGCCGCAGGATTCCATGCGGTCACTAGGTCCTCCATCGGGGCGTGGGTCAGAGCCACAGGTAATGGCCCAAGCTCCATCTGGAACCTATCAGGTTCCATCAGGCGCCTGGGGCAGAACCATCTAGCTTCTGGTTCCGCCTCCCCGCAGTGAGGTGCAGCGGTGGGAAAGTCTCACCCCCCTGGCTCCCATGGCTTGGTGCCTTTGGGATACCGCTGGGTGGGTGAGTGGCACTCTGCCTGGCTGGAGAGGGGCGTTGCAGGGCAGCTGCTCTCTTGCGAGCAGGCTCCTGAAGAGCTTGGCACAGGGACAGGAGGACACGGGCACAGCCTCAGGGGCGAACGGCTGTGTTGCACTGTCCTAGCAGCCATGAGGTGACCACGCTCGCTGCCTCATGCACCCCTAAAACAATAAGCTCCCCCCAATAATAAGGCCAAGGCCATATTTTTGGGGTCAAAAGAAAATAAGATCCTGTCTTATTTTCTGGGAAACATGGTAGTTAACATTCCCCCCCCCCCAGCCCTATTGTTACTTTTACTATACTACTAGGGAGAGATATAAACGTACAGTAGTGATGCCATTTGAGCCATGATATCAGACACCTGTTGTGAATTATGTAAATTATGTCAGTCTAGAAAGGAAGCAGATTATATAACTTGCATCACTTTACAATGATGTCGTGTCGTGTGTGATGTTGACTTGCACTACTTTGCCATTCTCTAGAATAGCTGCATGTCGGAAGACTTTTAAAAAAAATATATATATATATACCTTTTCTCCATTATTTATTTGAATATCAGGGAAATATACTGGTGGAATATCTCCCCCGTTGTCCTGTTTGCTGGTGTGTTTTTCTTGATTATTTTTTCCTTCTTTCCAAAGTGGGGAAACCTTTGATGTCATTTTACGAAAGAAGGACCACACTTGTATCCTGGAACAACAGGGGAAGGGGATGAGCAACCGGAATTAATGCACTTCCATCTACAGCAGTGTTTCTCAACCTTGGCCACTTGAAGATGTCCGGACTTCAACTCCCAGAATTCCCCAGCCAGCAAATGCTGGCTGGGGAATTCTGGGAGTTGAAGTCTGGACATCTTCAAGTGTCCAAGGTTGAGAAACACTGATCTACAGTAAGGTAAAGGTTCCCCTTGCACATAAGGGCTAGTTGTTCCCGACTTTAGGGAATGGTGCTCATCTCCGTTTCAAAGCTGAAGAGCCAGCGCTGTCCGAAGACGTCTCCATTGGTCATGTGGCCGGCATGTCTCAACACTGAAGGCACATGGAACGCTGTTACCTTCCCACCAAAGCTGGTTCCTATTTTTCTACTTGCATTTTTTACGTGCTTTTGAACTGCTAGGTTGTTAGAAGCTGGGACAAGTAACGGGAGCTCACTCCGTTATGCGGTGCTAGGGATTCAAACCGCCGACCTGCCGACCTTTCTGATCGACAAGTTCAGCGTCTTAGTCCATGAGAGCAATTCATTTGAAATTCAATACATCAAGTATGATGGAAAGATCCTAATGGCTTTTTTGCAGATGCTTCCTCGGGATTTGAAATTGTCATTATCTTTAATTGTATTGGGATGTATCTCCACAGAGAGAAGAACTTTTTCCTCGTAACTGGAGGCTGTCAAAGGGAGCAGCCACAGAGAAAAAAAAATGAATTTGAACAGACAATTCAGGCTCCCTGTGACTGCTATTGCTCTTATCTCCTTTTACATACTGCTCTGGAATATAGTTAAAAAATTGTACTTACATTGTGTGTATCTTTCACTGTCTTGTCTTTCCAAACCAACCAATCAACAAACAGACCTAAATAATAAATACTTATACATGATCAACAAGTAGCTACAAAAAGGTAATGTAATAAATCAAGGGATTAAATTACTCCCTTTATGAAGAAAATGGATAAATAAAAAACACATACATACATATATAAATTCAAGCATCCTAGCTAATCAATAATGATAAATATGTAATAACATATGGAAAAGAAGTCATTCAAAAGGTCCCAGATCCAACCGGCCCAGAAGACTATCAAAGGGCCTCTCTGACCTTGGAGATCAGGAGATGATTTCACAATGGAGACCTTATCATAATGGCGACACAGCAGAAAAGATGTCACAATACCCTTATCAAGCTGATGCAACTTTTAAGCATTTACCCTGTTTAGTCCCAAAGGGCTTTCCCCCCCCCTTTCTCGTTTTTTTAAAAAACAATGTTCAGGGTGCTATATGATGACTTTTTGTTATATCTCCGTTTTTTCTATGCTGTACCATCCTCTTGTAACTAGAGTCTACTCCAGACTCTAGTTATTTTTTCCAAACCGAGCGCCCAAAGCGCATGTGTGCCCAAACCCCCCAAATGCAATGTGTATGTGCCCCCATGTGCATACGTGCATGCTCTCTGCATGTGTCTCACTGCCATGCATGCACCCCCAACCCCCCACGCATGCACAGCAGAGGTCCGAAGACAAGCTGGCCGGTGGGAGGTACGAGTGCATGTGTGGCAGAGCTAAACTCAGGCGATGGCTTGTGTGCCATTAAGGCACTGAAAGCCACCTCAGGCATGCATGCCATAGGTTTGCCATCACAGATCTAATCCATATTGCAATACTCCATTTTATTTGCATTGAGCAGAACTGACTTCAAGAAGGGTGGCCAAAACTGGACACTTTTCAATGAGTTGGATAAACTAAAACATGTTCAAAGAAGCACCCAGAAGATGACCAGAGACCTGCAAACTATGTTCTGTGAAGAAATTAAGGCAGCTTCGCCTTGAGAAGACTGAAAGGAGGTTCCTCAAGTGCTTATAAAGTATCTGAAAGTTTGTTACATAGAACAGGGGTCTCCAACCTTTGCAACTTTAAGTCTGAAGGACTTCAGCTCCCAGAATTCTGGGAGCTGAAGTCCTTCAGACGTAAACTTGCAAAGGTTGGAGACCCCTGACATAGAAAGTCAACATTTCTTGGAATCATTGGTTTAAATTACAGAAAGGGAGGCTCCACTTCAACTGGAACATTAACGGTAACCGAGTTCAACATTGGACTCAAATGTCCAGTGTGGTAGTCTGATTTAAGGTACTTTCTTTATATTACAATTTGAAATTTTAAGTATGAACGGAATTAGAAATTAGGCTTTGGCTGTAACTGTGATATCAGGATGAATTTCTATGAATAATTCTATTGTTTATTAATAATTCCATTTATGTATTAAGCATCCCCTTTTTGGATATATTCAAACATGCAACTGTTGTATATATTTTAGGTTGGAAGCAGGGGTGGGTTTCAAATTTTTTAGAACCTACTCTGTAGGTGTGGCCTATTTTGTGGGCGTGGCTTGGCAGTCATGTGACAGGTGGGAGTGGCCACCTTTTAAAATGTGGTGAAACTCATTTAACAACGCTCTTGCTTAGCAACCAAAATTTTGGACTCAATTGTGATGATAAATTCTTTCTTTCTTTCTTTCTTTCTTTCTTTCTTTCTTTCTTTCTTTCTTCTTTCTTTCTTTCTTTCTTTCTTTCTTTCTTTCTTTCTTTCTTTCTTTCTCTCTCTCTCTCTCTCTCTCTCTCTCTCTCTTTCTTTCTTTCTTTCTTTCTTTCTTTCTTCTTTCCTTCCTTCCTTCCTTTTTTCCTTCCTTTCCTTTCCTTCCCGTTGGGTCACTGGCAGCGGTGGGCCAGATTTACTTCCAAGTACGCCGGTGGAACCCCCTCTCTCTAAATTTAGAGAACCCCCGGTTCTCTAAATTTCACCAACCGGTTCTCGCGAGTAGGTGCGAACCTGCAGAAACCCACCCCTGGTTGGAAGGTGCACTGAGTAAGAACTTGGATATGATGGCCTAAATCCGTGATCCACAAGTGGCATGCAGAGTCGTCGTCTGTGGGCACACCAGCCATCACCCCAGCCCAGCTTCACTGCGCATGTATGCGCGCCTCCCTCCGGCCAGTTGGTCTTCGGGTCTCTGCTGTGCATGCATTGAGGGTGGGGTGCATGCGGAGGACATGCATGCGTGGGGAGCACACTCGCATTGCATTTGGGGGCTCGCCCAGCATCCCTATACCCCGATTTGACTTCCAGGTTGATGCAGGAGACTTTCCAGGCCCAAAGCGTCCCCCTCCACTGTGTATTGGACCTGGATGGCCTCCTGCGCCAATCTGGAAGCCAAAACGGAGCATGGGGGTGCTGCACGAGGAACCTCTATGCCCCTTTTTGGGCCTGGAAAGGTTCCTGCACCAACTGGAAGGCAAAATGGGTGAGGGGGGCACATGTGGAGGGGGCGGGGGAGAGTGGGGGGTTCATGTTCACATGAATGGGAGTTGCATGCACATGCCCCATACATCCCTTCGACCGTTCCGCTTCCACAGAGAGGGCCTTCTCAGGGTACCGTCGGCCGGGCAATGCCGGTTGGCGGTGCCCAGGGGAAGAGCCTTCTCTGTGGCGGGCCCTGCCCTCTGGAATGACCTTCCCCCCGATCTACGCACCATCGTGGACCTCTGCCTTTTCCGCCAACGTCTTAAAACCTACTTATTCCAACAAGCTGGCCTAGCATAACCCCATTTCTGATTTTATAGGGATAATTTTAAATTTTAGAACGTTAGTATTTTAGCACAGGGAATTATTTAATTAGTTTTTAAAATTTTGGATTTTTGTACTGTGTATGTTTTTAATGATGCCTGTGCGCCGCCTTGGGTCCTTTTTTAGGAGAAGGACGGGGTATAAATTTAATAAAATAAATAAATAAATAAATAAAATGTGTGTGTGTCACGCATGCATTGAATTACGGGTGCAGGCATTCACACGTGATGTCACAAAGGTTAGCCGTCACTGGCCTAATGCTCCCTCCGGATTTTTCCGATTCTATAAAAAGGCCTATCCACGGATTAATTAACTCAGAAAGAAATGTGCACTGAACTCTTCATTTTTTCCAGTTGAGGTTCTGTTCAAGGAAACCAGCATTCCTTCTGTTTTTAACCCAGATGCTGGTGGGTGTATCATATTCAGCAGAAAGAGAAGATATATGTCCCCCTTGAATATATTATTTCCTTTTCCTTCTCCCAGTGCTCTAAAAAATGTTCGCTAATGGCCCTTTTATAGCCAGAGAAATGCCGACTGAGAAAAAGTCATTTGGTGACCTTTGAAACCTCTCCTTTGTGTCATTTGTTTTAGGTCAGGCAAAGCATACGGTCTCCAAACAACCTCCCAGCTGCTCAGCCTACCTCTAAATATGCCTTTTAAAGCTCCAGCCTTACTATTTGACTGTTGTGGGTGGAAGAAATCAGATGCAGCACTTAGATGAATGAGCCAAACATAAAATTCTCTCCAGCTGAACAAATGCCTGAGCTTCGTGTAATATCACATGTTGTGCTAGTGATGTTAGCTGTGTACTTTAATTGCTTGTCCAGAAAACCACCGGTTCCATCTTCCAATTTGAACCCAGTTTAAAAGATACTTACAGGTGATCTGGTTTTGTTGTTTTAATTTGTGGCCACTGAATATGCTATGCAATTTTTATTTTATTTATTTTATTAAATTTATACCCCGCCCTTCTCCTTGTTAGGACCCAGGGCGGCGCACAGGCATCTTAAAAACACAAAATACAATAAATATCAATTAAAATGTAATTAAATTCATTAACCCGTGCTAAAAACCCAATATTAAAAACCCTACCAAATTACAAATTTCCTTAAAAAGTCAGAAACGGGGGGCTATCCTAGGCCGGCTTGTTGGAATAAGTACGTCTTAAGACGTTGGCAGAAGAGGCGGAGGTCCAAGATTGTGCGAAGGTCGGGGGGGTAGGTCGTTCCAGAGGGCCGGGCCCGCCACAGAGAAGGCCCTTCCTCTGGGTGTCGCCAACCGGCATTGCCCGGCCGACGGCACCCGAAGAAGACCCTCTCTGTGGGAGCGGATCGGGCGAAGGGATGTATGGGGCAGGAGGCGGTCTCGTATATAGCTAGGCCCCGAGCCATGGAGCGATTTAAAGATGGTCATCAGTACCTTGAAGCGCACTCGAAAGGCCACAGGCAGCCAGTGCAGCTCGCGCAGGAGAGGTGTTACGTGGGTTTGCCTTGAGGCACCCATAATCACCCGCGCGGCCGCATTCTGTACTAACTGTAGCTTTCGAGTGCACCTCAAAAGAAGCCCCACGTAGAGAGCGTTACAGTAATCCAGCCGGGACGTCACAAGTGCTTGAGTGACTGTGCGAAGGGCTCCCCGGTCCAGTAAGGGGCGCAACTGGCGTATCAGGCGTACCTGATAGAACGTCCCCCTGGCCACGGCTGCCACATGGTCCTCCATGGACAGCCGGGAATCCAGGAGGATGCCCAAGTTGCGTGCCCTCTCCACGGGGGCCAGTTGTTCGCCCCCAATGGCCAGAGTTGGACTTATCTGGCTGAACCGGGGTGCCGGAAACCACAGCCACTCGGTCTTGGACGGGTAGAGCTTGAGTTTGTTACTACCAGGGGTGGGTTTCTGGGGGATCGGCCAGGATCGGGCGAACCCTTTCGTAAAATTTCCGGATCCCGAGCGATCCCTTTGGATCGTGGACCCGGAAGTAAGTTGCCGCTGCTAACTGCTGCTCCCAGCTGGGGCGGGCAGGCAGGAAAGCAAGCAAGGCGACTGCGCTGTCTTCTTTTTCCCTCAACGAAGCGCCGCCTCCTCCTCGCCCATGCTTCGCTGAGGAAAAAAGAAGACAGCCAGGCCGGCTCTCCGAAGGGGTCCCCCTTTCCCCTTCTCCATGGGGGTGGGTGGTGGGGGTGGGCCGCTCACCTCGTCGCCCCACTTGAGCACGTCCTTGTGCCTCTCCCCGACGGCCTGGTAGATGTGCAGGAACTGCTGGATGCCGTGTTTGCGCACGTGCTCCGCGTGCCGCTGCGTCTTCTCCCAGCTGAGTGGTGAGCCTTGCGACAGAAGCCCCATGGCTGTGCCGGGGAGAAAGAAGAGGAGGCGCGCGGAAAAGGCAACCTGCGGCCGCTGCTGCCATGACAACTCCGAAGAGCAGCGCTCGGGCCAGGAGCTGCCGGCCAAAAAAAAAGAAAGCACACACACACACACAACCTACTTCAGGCGGCGGGAAACACGCAAGGAGAATCCACTCGCGGCTAGGCGTAGGGGGGAAGAGGTGGCTGAGCAAAAGGAAGGGGGGGAAAGGCGCTCCCGCCGCCTTCCCGAGCCTCCCGCTTTGCCAGCGGCCAGTACCTTTCGCAGAGGGAAAAAGAAGACAGCGCAGTCGCCTTGCTTGCTTTCCTGCCGGCCGGCCCAGCCCCTGCTGCTGCCGCCGCCGCCGCTAACTGCTGCTCCCAGCTGTCTTCTTTTTCCCTAGTTTTCACGGCAGCAGCGGCCGCAGGTTGCCTTTTCCGCGCGCCTCCTCTTCTTTCTCCCCGGCAGAGCCATGGGGCTTCTGTTGCAAGGCTCTCCACTCAGCTGGGAGAAGACGCAGCGGCACGCGGAGCACGTGCGCAAACACGGAATCCAGCAGTTCCTGCACATCTACCGGGCCGTCGGGGAGAGTCACAAGGACGTGCTCAAGTGGGGCGACGAGGTGAGCGGCCCACCCCCACCACCCACCCCCATGGAAAAGGGGAAAGGGGGACCCCTTCGGAGAGCCGGCCTGGCTGATGGAGGGATCCTTCGGCTGCGCTTGGGAAAGTCTCCCGATTGAGATAGGCCGCCACTCCCCCCCTCCCCCCCGTCTTCTCAGGTAGAAGGTCGGTGCTGGAAGAGCGGGGAGGCTTCTGGCTCTGCGCCTTGCCAAATGGAGGGGACGGGGGAGGCTGGATGCGGGGGAGAAGCGATCTGTTTATTTAAATCGGAATTTCCTTGAACGGAGTTTAGGTGTGAGGCTTAGAAAACAGATTAGCAGCCGTCAAGTCCCTTCCCTGTCGCTGACCTACCTGAGGCTGGTTTCACAAGCCAGCAACCCCCCCTCCCCTCTTTCTGTACCATTAACTGAAATATATATATATATACACATATATACAAATTGGCCACTCCCACCCGGTCACATGGCTGGCAAGCCACTCCCACCCGGTCACATGGCCGGCAAGCCACTCCCACCCAGTCACATGGCCGGCAAGCCACTCCCACCCGGTCACATGGCCAGCAAGCCACAGAACCTGTTCCAAAAATTTTGAAACCCACCCCTGGTTACTACCCATCCAGATCCGTACGGCCTCCAGACACCGGGACAGCACCTCGACGGCATCGTTGGGGTGGTTTGGGGTGGATATGTACAACTGAGTGTCATCAGCGTACAGATGGTATTCCACCCCAAAACCACGGATGATCTCGCCCAGCGGCTTCATGTAGGTGTTGAACAGGAGTGGCGAGAGGACCGACCCCTGAGGAACCCCACATGTGAGGGGCCTCGGGGACGACCTCTGCCCCCCTGCCAACATCCATTGCGACCGACCAGAGAGGTAGGATGAGAACCACCGTAGAACGGTGCCTCTCAGCCCCAACCCCCCCAATCGGTGCAATAAGATACCATGGTCGATGGTATCGAAAGCCGCTGAGAGATCTAATAGGACAAGGATAGAGGAACAACCTCTATCCCGTGCCCTCCAGAGATCATCCACCAACGCGACCAATGCCGTCTCAGTGCTGTGCCCGGGCCGGAAGCCGGACTGGCGCGGGTCTAGATAATCAACTTCCTCCAGGTGACGGGGAAACTGTTGAGCCACCACACTCTCGACAACCTTCACTAAAACGTGAAGGTTGGAGACGGGACGATAGTTCTCTAACAGAGCCGGGTCCAGGGATGGCTTCTTGAGGAGGGTCCTCACCACCGCCTCTTTCAAGACGGTGGGCAAATACCCCTCACTCAGAGATGAATTCACAATGCCCTGGAGCCAGCCTCGTGTCACCTTCCAGGATGCCAGTACAAGCCAGGAGGGGCACGGGTCCAATAAACATGTGGTGGCTCTAAGGTTCCTCCGCAACCTGTCCATATCCTCGGTAGTAACAAAGTCGAACTCCTCCCAAGGTGTAATCTCAAGACCAGCACCGGACGCCACGACCGGACCACTAGTGGAGGGCAACTCGTTCCGAATCTGAGTGATTTTGTCCTGCAGGAAAACTCCAAATTCCTCTGCTCGACCCTGCAGAGGGGCTTCCCGCGGCCTCAGGTGAAGGAGGGAGCGGGTCACCCCAAACAGGGCGGCAGGGCGGTTTTCCGCGGATGCGATAAGGGTGGCACAATACTCCCGTTTGGCCACTCTTAGCGCCACTAAATAAGTCCTAATATGGTCTCTCACTAGTGTTCGGTCAGATTCAGATCGAGAAGATCTCCACCTACTCTCTAGGCGTCTCTTGCGGCGTTTCATCTCCCGAAGCTCCTCGGTGAACCAAGGAACCTGGGTGACTCGACGCCGCATGAGAGGCCGCAAGGGCGCGACTCGGTCCAAGGCCCCCGTGGCCGCACTATACCATGCGGCCACTAGGTCCTCAGTCGAGCCGTGGGACAGGGACACAGGTACTGGCCCAAGCTCCCTCTGGAACCTTTCCGGGTCCATCAGGCGCTTGGGGCGGAACCAACTCGGTGTCTCCGGTTCCGCCTCCCGGCGGTGGGGTGTGACGGTTGGAAAGTCTATCCGAAGGAGAGAGTGATCTGTCCATGACAAGGGTAAGATGACTAAATCCCCTGTTCCAAGATCACTAATCCAGTGTCCAGAGACAAAAATCAGATCCAGCGCGTGTCCTCCCTCATGAGTGGGGCCCTGAACTACTTGGGTCAGGTCCATGGCCGTCATGGAAGCCATGAACTCCCGAGCCGCCTCGGATGTTTCGCCCGCCGATGGCAGGTTAAAGTCCCCCATGACCATAAGTCTGGGGGTCTCCACCGCCATCGCGGCGATCACCTCGAGTAGCTCGGGCAGGGCTGCTGTTACATAGCGGGGAGCCAGGTATACAACTAGCAAGCCCAACTGCCTCCCTAGGCCCCACTTCACAAAGAGGGACTCACAGCCGGTCGTCTGAGGCACAGTGGTCTCCTTTGGCTCCAGACTTTCCTTAACAATAACCGCCACCCCCCCACCCCTGCCTAGGGCCCTAGGTTGATGAAATGCACGGTAACCTGGTGGGCACATTTCCACGAGGGGTAGACCCCTCTCGGGGCCCAACCAGGTCTCCGTAATTCCCACCAGGACCGGGTCCCCCTCTGACACAAGGTCATTTATGAGGGGAGCTTTTTTCACCACGGACCTGGCGTTACAGAACATCAACCTAGGGCCCCGGCTCTGTAATCCCTGACCGCCTAGCCTACGAGTGGAGCACAGGGGGTTGGGGCACGCGATCGCTCGTAACCAGCGACCACGAGCTCCAGACCCACGATGGACATCCTGTCTCCCACCGCTCCTGCCCCTCCCTAAGACCAACCGAATGGGACGGCCCTCAACAGAGACGACCCCTGATCCCCCCTCCCTAATAGACTCCTCCTTTATCACACTTCCGCCAGCCGGCCCCATAACTTGACCCCCCTCTGACTGAGTAAACCCTCCCCCCATCCCAGAACCCCTTAAAAGCCTAATTAAAAATTTGCATAAAAGCCCCCTTAGTTTGCGCCTCGCCCACCTCTCTGGATCTATCAATCCATCCTCGAGGTGGGCCCGTGTTAGACCAGGGGGCCAGGCCTGCGAGAGTGGAAGCTCCCGCAGGCGGAGAAGGTCTAACCTAGAGTATGACGGCATCCTTGGGCCTCACAGGCATTTAAAAGGAGGAACTAAGATGTTAAAACTAAAATGTTAAAAACTAAGATGTTATCTTCCGTTGGGCTGGGTGGCCATACCACACTGCCACCACCATTTGCCGCCGCCACTCGCCCCTCGCCACTCGTCGCAGCCCTGCCATTCCAACTCGGGCCACCAGGCCGCGCCGGGGCCGCACCGGTCCGCACCAGGCCGCCACCGCCATTTGCCACCGCTAGCCGCTCGCCGCCCGCCGCCGCTCACCACTCCCTGTAGCCCGCTGCTCTTTTTCGGGCTATCCGGCCGCGCTGGAGCCGCTCGCCGCTCGCCGCCGCCCGCTGATTGTTCCGGGCTGCCCACGCTGAATCTGCCCACGCTGGGGGCAGCCCACTATTTCCAATCGGGCTGCCCACACTGAGGGCCGCGCAGGAGGCCGCGCTGAGGCCGCGCCAGGCTCGACCAGGCCGCTCCACCTCTCCGTCACTTGCCGCGGTCGCCCGAATCTCCCGCCTCCGCCGTCACCTACACTCACACCAAAACTCGCCTGGGGGGACGGCAGGGCATCAGGCTTGCTGGGCCGGCCCTCAAAGTTGGTCAAGGGGGCCGGCAATGTCCTCTGGAGCCATCAGAAACCTCCGGGGATGAACGCCCTCACAGTTCCGACGCCATTCTCCTCGCGCATGCGCAAACTTAATCTCTTTTGATATTAGTAACATAATAATGGTATTATCATGCAGTGCCTGCATGTGTTTAACATGAGAAACAATATTTTAACAAAAACAAACAAACAAACAAGCAAATCAACCAATCAATCAATCTAACAACTTCAGATTGTTTGTGTCAATCAATCCAAAGGTTAAGCCAAACCTAATTTTATAATTCCCAGAATTCCCCAATCAAATTGCATTAAAGGCCCTCTTTTTCCATGATTATTTAGAGCAGGGGTCTCCAACCTTTGCAACTTTTAAGTCTGAAGGACTTCAGCTCCCAGAATTCTCCAGCCAGCAAAGCTGGCTGGAGAATTCTGGGAGCTGAAGTCCTTCAGACTTAAAGTTGCAAAGGTTGGAGACCCCTGATTTAGAGGACTTTGATAAGGAACTTCACTGCAGAAGAGCCTGCAACCTCAGCATTAACGTTCCAAAGCTATGTGACGTTATAGGTAAAAATCAATATTTCAATAATTTCCCCTTTGTGTGCCTTTCTGGCTTCTTTTTCTTAAATTTGCATTAGATCAGATATATTTCTAGACTTAAGGTATATGGGTGGCCAGTTACTATAATCTACATTTATTGTTTTAATTTTGTATTTTGCTTTTTTAACCGTTTTTAATTCCCTGTGCCCCGCCTCGAGTCCCTTCAGGGAGAGAGAGCGGGTTATAAATAAAAAATTAATTAATTAATTAATTAATTCATTCATTCATTAATTCATTCATACTGTGATTCTGTTGTGCAATGTCTTCTACTACAATAAATTGTATATTTTCTTTGATATAATAGCATTTTAAATCTTGTTCTCTCTTTAAAGTCTGTGTCTAGTATTCATTATGTTCCACTATTTCAATTTTTCCCACCAAGCTTCTGTCATAGAAAGTATCTCTGTTCTCTTTCACAACTAAACTCAACTAAGATTCTCATCTTGACTTAAAAGACAGTTTGTAATGACTAAATTACTCACAACCAAAAGTTATCCATTTCCAGAAGAATATCCTTGATATGAGAGAATGGGTTCATCATCTAAAGTCCCTTTCTCTGAAACATTCCTACACTTGAAATGATGGCCTTCTTGCTTAAGCCCTTTCTTCTCAGCTGGTAACAGCTGATATCCTGGGAATTAGATGAAACAACCAGACCCAATAAGTTATAATTTGCACATTTCTTTGCTCTTGTTCACTTATCTTTCAGTGGAACAAACTGGTTTCTTCAGAGTTTACACCGCATTGCCCTAAGCACAAATCCATGCCTTAATCCACACTGCAATTAATTGAAAATCAGCCAGTTCTCTGGGTTCCCCCCCTCCCCCATACTATCGGTAATTAGTATTGGTAAAGTCATGCTAATTATTACTAGCAATTTGGATTCCTTTAAATACTCTATGCTCTAAAAGCCACATGTTATCATTCTGTAACATTGGGATCCCTACGTTCCTCACATGGTTATTAAATTCACTTTGGCACTACCTGTATATCTGTGGAGGTGGGAGACCAGCATGTTTCTCTCTTTTGCTGCTAAATGTCTGTGGTCCTATTTGCTCTTTAGTACAATTGCTCTGGTTGGAAGTTTCCACCTGCCTTTCTTTCTTTTTTAGAAAGAGTGCTGGCTAGGGCCAGACAAGACAACTACATAAACTGACTGTATTAACTTGTGACATTTCTTATCTACAGTATGTAATTGAAATACTTTTGGGAGCATATTTTCAATAGAATTTGGTTATGAATTTGTAAGCTAAATTGCACCCATTCCCCTGGAAGCCATGACCTGTATATCCACAAGGTGGCACAATTCTATTTCCCATAGCAAAGGTTCTCCATTCAAAGGAGCCAATACACAGAAACAGCTGCTTTCATTTGCCAGAACAAAAATACTACAAACCCCAGAGGGTAGGGAGAATTTGCAAAAAAGAGTTAACGGGGGCTTTTTAATCTGCTGTAAGCAGAATAAAGCCTGCATTTTATCCACCGGGAGGCTTTATTTCTTCTCTTAGAAACTTGAGTATTAGTCAATTATTATAATCAGAAAGATGTGCATCAATCATCCAGCAGGTGGTGCTGTTAACCTAAAATTGCTGAAACCAAAGCTAAGAGGCAAGGGGGAAAAAACAGCGGGGGAGACCTCAGCATGAACAGGATGTTCATTTCTTTAATTCAAAAGGCAAATTATTTGTGCGCTTTTCTTTATTTGAAAAAGGTTTTTTAAAAATAATCCAACTCCCCCCCAAACAATTGGATTATCTCCCCCCCCCCAATTAATTGCAAAAAATACTCTTCCAATCCATTCCTTCAGTGGAAATTCTACAAGCAGGCGAGAAGGACAGTATGAAACTTGCACCTTTTGTTCCCCAGTCATCCATTCCCTAATATTGGGATATTTAGCCATCCTGCTGCGTAGCCTTCTAGCCACTGATAACCTCACTGTTCAAGACAGGGGAGGGCAACCTGTGGACTTCAACTCCCAGAATTCCTGAGTCAACATAGCCCACCCTTCTTCGTCCAAGAGATGCCTCCTATCTTCCTAGCTGGTGTCCGTTATACCTTGTTGCAATGAATTATGTAAATGAATCGTGGTCCCCACAGAGAACTTCCTTTCCCTTGGATCTGGATCTTCATTTCTCTCTCCCAAAGACGAATTTGGGGAGCCCACCCTTTTGGAGAACAGGTGTAGCCCTTTCGGCTTTCCACTTTGGTTAAGATTGGCCCAGCCAAGCGGAGAGGGCCATAGGCCAAGTGTGCTTAAACGATGTCCTGCAATGTCTGAATGCGTGGCCTAGGGGCAAAGACAAAGGCTGATGAAAGCACGGGCTCGGGGCAAAGACAAAGGCCGAATAACGGGGCCTTTTGAGAAGGAGAAGGATCGCGTGCTCCGAAGGCCTCCAAATTCAATTGCACTTTGGAAATGTATGTGTGCGTGCGCCCAAGTGGAGACATTCATCAGCAGGAGCAGATTGGGCGACCCGAGAGAGTCATGCAATTGTCCCACTCCCTCTCCCTCCCTCCTCGCACCCCTCCCCTCCGCCCTTCAGCGCCAAAGCAAATCTTCAGCCAGTGGCAGGTGGACAGTGCAGCTATGAAGAGAAAGCCTCAATTGTCCGCCCTCCAAACTGCCACACGCCAGACCTCCGCTATTGTGTGAGGTCTCCATAGAAATGCAAACGAGCAGCGTGTGCCTTCTACAATCTGCTCACAGCAGCAGCTCATTAGACATGCCGGACTGGATCCACTCTCATTCTGGTGAACTTTGCAGGAACTTCCCCTGTCACAACCGCCCCCCCCCCACTCCCACTTCCCCCCTGGCCGCGTTCAGTCTCCGCTTGTAGCAAAAAAAAAATAATAAATCCCCTATGTCGGCTTCCTTCTGCAAAAAAAAAAAAGAAAAAGCCCCGCGGCGTTTCGAGACCCCACTAGCCGTTAGAAACCTGATCTCTGGGACAGATGCAGCAGTGGGGACCCCCACGCCTGAGTGCCCACGCCTGGTACATTTGGTTTGGGTTTGGCAACCGAACGAATTGCTTGGCTGGGGAACAGGATGGGGGCGAGACTTTGCAAAGGGCGCCGTTTCTTCACAAGAAAGAAACCCCCTCAAGGAAAACGGGTATCGCGTTGTAGCGGAACTTATGCCACAAGTTGCCCATCTAAGCGCCTTTCTTTGAGTCATCCGGCGCTCTTCCCTCCACCCGCTTCAAAGATGAAGCTACGTCTGCCTCCGTCTGCCTAGTAACATCATAACAAAAGCAGCCCGTGGCAGATTCGAGGCATTGAAAATCCCCCCCCTCCTCCTCCGGGGGGCCCTTCCACGCCATTTACCCGCTCTCTGCCCCCCCCCCCCCGCTCCACACACACACACTCCATAAGCCCCCCCTCCTCCACCCACGTGGCCTCCCGGCACGAGCCGGGTCTACCCGATTTCTCGGCTTAACATAACAATACACGCCGGGCTCAGCCAATCAGAGGAGACGAGATTCCGGCAGCTGCCGGCACGGTAGCTGCGCCGCCTATATATAAAGGGCGAGCGCGGCTCCTCGGCAGTCAGACGCGATCGGGACTTGAGAGGACGAGGATTACCTGAGAGAAACTTCGGCTTCGGGGGTGGTTTTTAAAAAAATAAAATAAATCTCCCTTGTTGTTTATCCTCTCTTTTGTCGATTCGCTTTCCGGAAGATTATTATTTTTATTATTAATTTTCCCTGCGAACTGCGGAGCCAGCCCTTGTGTGGATAACCCTGGTGTTTGGTTTACTTTTCCTTGCCTTTTGGACCATTATGACTCTGGAGGAAATCCACGGCCAGGAATCGATGCCTGAAACGAGCGACAGGTAAATGACCAACCCGTCGGAACGGCTGATTTTGGAGGCTTGAAGCCCCCCGGGGAAAGAAAAAAAGGGGAGAGAAAAGAGAGGACGAGGCGCTCTTGGACGCTCGGGAAGAGGGGAACCTCGCGCGAAGCCGTTCCTCGCCTTAGGCGGAGAGGCTGAGCCGGAGACCGGCTCGGTTAGACCGCGGCTCCCTCCACCTTCCCGGCACTGATCCCCGCTCTTCTCTTTTGCAGTAGCACCACTAGCAGCGCTAGCGCAAGCGGGACCAGGATGCAGAGTGCCGGCAAGGCTCTCCAGGAGCTGCTCGTTGCTTCCCAGCGCCGTGGCTGCCTTACCGCCGGCGTCTATGAGTCCGCCAAGCTGATGAATGTGTGAGTATCCTGCTCGGTCTGCGCGGAGTTGGCTGGCCAAAACAACGGGGCCCGCCTACCTTGGTCCTTTGGGAGCGAGGGCTTTAAGCTCTTTAAACCCCCCTTCCCCAATTCCCTGTGGTTGGAAAGTAACCCCGGATCCCTGCTAATCCGCTTCTCTCCCCCCTGTTTTTCCTGCAGCGATCCAGACACTGTAGCTTTCTGCGTCTTGGCGGCAGATGAGGAAGACGAGGGAGACATTGCCCTCCAGATCCACTTCACCCTCATCCAGGCGTTCTGCTGTGAAAACGACATCGACATTGTGCGAATAAACGACATCCAGAAACTGGCTGCCATCGTGGGTGCCGGAGAGGAATCTGGAGAGCCCCGAGATCTGCACTGCATTCTCATTACGGTAAGTGGTGCTTTTTTTTTCTCTCTTTCTTTTTGGTATCTGCTTAGAAGGGGGCTGGTCCCTTGAGCTTGCAAAATTTCCCGGTATGTTTGTGACTTTTTAATACTTGACCTTTATGCAGGGATTAGGTAGAGTGTGGGATTTCCCCTGCTTCTCGCTCGCTTCCTCCCACCACCCTGGGAGTTGCTTCTGTGGTGCTAATCATACTTCTCAGTATTCTAGCAGAATAGAGACTGCTAGAGCAACTTTTTGAGCCTCTTGGATATATATATATATATATATATATATCCAAAGGTATGACTAGAAACTCAAAAGCTATGAATTTCCAGGAATAGGTTATCCTCAAGGAAACCAATTTTGTGCATTAATTGACAGCCCTGAAGTAGTATGCAAATACTGAGGGATTTAAAAAGTGCATTGGTTTCTGTGCAAAAGCATTACAACTGATATTTGTGATATTGTAGTTACTTTTATTTTCACAAGTAAGGACAACATTTTTATATAAAAATATTAAATGGTTTCTTGTTTGACCGCTTTCACTAATAGCTTCTGTATTTTTATTTTTTACTGTAGAATCCCAACGAGGATGCTTGGAAAGATCCAGCCTTGGACAAGTTGAACTTGTTTTGTGAGGAGAGTCGAAATGTGAATGACTGGGTGCCCAATATTGCCCTTCCTGAGTGATGCAGAGGCTGACCATCCAATGCATAGAAGAGGTTCTCACACCTTTTGTTGCATTCCCTCATCCTGGAGTTACACATCTGGGCAACCCAACAAGTGGCTGATTCTGGGGATTAGCCCGGTCAACAGCTTGGATTAAGTCTCTCAGTCAGCGCACGGTGGGATCTTGTGGAGAAGAGAAGAGGGACGGGGATGGCTTATTATGCCAACAGGAAGTCCCCACTAAACTGCAGTGGTAAGGAAGCTGGCACGTCTGGAGCTGAAAAAAGTATCTCACGTTTTAAGGAGCAGAAGAAAAGAAAAAACTCTTGCTGGTTTCCAAGTGAGATGAAATGTTTGTGGTAGCAAAATAGGGGAGAAAGTTGGAAAACTGAATACAGGTGGCATGTGAACAATATGTGGACACTGTAATCAGGAATGATTGATGGGGTACTTAAAAAGTCGCCCAAAAGACTCTCAACATAGTACACATTTGTACCATTGTATTGATATAAAAAGTTCAATGAAGACATCTGTCAGAGGCCTTTGGACTATATATTCTGCATTGAAGATCAATTTTGCAATAATTTTTAATTTAAATTGAAGTTGCTGTCGAAGATCTTATATATTTTGTAATAAATTTTCAAGATTAACTTCTTTGTAGTGATGGTCTTGCTTATAAGGGGTGGTTGGGAAATGGGTTTGCAATCAAAGTTTTATACATTGTCTGTCTCTCTATATCTATTAGAGCAGGGGTCTCCAACCTTTGCAACTTTAAGTCTGAAGGACTTCAGCTCCCAGACTTCTCCAGCCAACCGTTGCAAAGGTTGGAGGCCCCTGTATTAGAGGAAATCTCCATGTAACAGGAGGTACTCCAGTACTAGGGGTTGAGGCACTATTGTCTGAAACAGTCTTGGGCTGTAAACTTGTTGCTTTTTAAAATAGGAGTGCATTTTCTACAGTGTGCAGCTCTACAAAAACACTGTGGTTCAAATGTACTGCTTAGCATATACTATGAAGATAACCAGAGCTCCCTGAAATAAATGTAAAGCTATAATAATTAAAAATGAATGGGACTTTCGTAAGTCAACACAATACCTGTATACAGATTAAAATTGTAAGGTTTGGAGCAGCAGAGTTTTGTATCATTGGCTGGGAAAGATTTAGGCAGTGAGTGGCTTGGACAAAGGAAATGCCTTCCATTGAAATGACTTGACCTTTCACCCACCACATTGCAACAGCTGCTTCTCACAACAGCTTGCAGGACTAAAGAGCTGCATGTTTAATGAGTCCTGCTAATGTAGGTCGCCTTTGTTGTGCACTGAGGGCACAGCACATGTTACTGGCCAGCTGAACATTCAAAACACTGAAGGAATAAAACATTACAAAAATGGTTTTGTAGTATCAGATGCCTGACATTGACATGAGCCCTGTTCATTCAAAGATAAAAGCATTGGAGCAATGTTTCATACCCATCTTTCTTTCTCTTCAAACACATTTTATCCTGCACAGTTGATTTTCAATAGATACAAGCAGACTTAGGCTGAAGCATTGGATAGAATTGCACTGGAAATATGCAGACGGAGTGCCAAAAACCTGCAACTGCTTCAAGCTGTCTGCTTTGTTTGTCCATCTGCCATTTGCTGCAACAAGAGAATCATTTCAGCTTCTCAGTTGCTGGAAGAACATTTTTAAAAGACAAAATTGATAAACGTGTGGGCATTTGGTTCTTCAAAGACTGGTTTATTTGCCTTGGCATTATGGTTTGAATTAGGTACTACTATAAACTTTAATGAAGCAATAAACACCCCCTTTCACTATTTTTTAATCTATAGAAGATCAGTCACATTTTTCATCTTAAAAACTGTGTAGTAGAACTTCCAAGAGAACAGGTGTAGTTAGGTGCCTTTGGGGAATGAACATTTCTTAATTTCAGTCCAGTGAATGAGCCCTGTGAAGCTATCTCACCAGTGTCTGATGTTATTTATCCTTACATTTTGACCTGAATAGCTGTTTGCATCTTGGGGAGAAAAATCATTTGCAGCCCTGGCATTTAAAACTATTCCTGGCATGATTGTATGTATCACATTCCCCATGGTGCCTTTTGGTATATGCTTTCACTATGAAAAACCTTTTAATTGGTGTTGCAGCTGACATAAGGAAAGCGCACTGCACCTTGTAAACAAGACACACTCCCAAGTTAATAGTGTACTGTTTCCCCCTTCACATGTAATTATGATTTTGTATGAGTGCATGCACACGTGTGCACCTGTGTGCCATCAAGTCACTTTTGACTACCAGTGATTACCTGCATGGGGTTTTTTTTTTGGCAAAATCTTTCAGAAGCAGTTTGCTGTTGCTTCTTTCCAAGGACTGAGAGAGAGTGACTGGCCCAAGGTCACCCAGCTGACTCCATGCTTAAGGTGGAACTAGAACTCATGGTCTCCCAGTTCCTAGCCTCAAGTCCCTTGCCAAACTGGTTCCCTATTATGAGTTAAACATTTGTATTCTGAATTCTACAATGTGCAAGGGCAACTGGATAATTTATGTCAGTAAAAGACTCAGTGAAATGAAATTCCATTAGTTCTTGATAGTCAAAATGAATCTGTACTACAATCAGTGGATCCTATTTCCTATATACAGTATGAACTAATACATTCAAACAGATATTCTGAATCATTTCAAGCTCTTTTATTACTAGATGTGGTGGAGCTCAAAACTATTCTAAAGCCTTATCACAAATGGCTATGACTAAATATTGGTGAACATCTGGATGAAGTTGGTAAAGTAACTCTTTGACCATGCCTTGCTTAGGCAGAAGATTGCATAGGAGACCTCAGTTACTTTTGGGTTGATAAATATATTTTTTCAAGGACTTTACAGGATTCCGCTAGGTTGTACATGTTTCCTGATGTGGTCTGTACCCAAGAACTAGGAAAAAACAAACACTATCCTGGAATAACTTAATGCAGAACATGAGTCAAAAGCAGTGGCCTGAAATAACTTAATAAACTGTTGAGCTGATAAGATGGAAAGAAGACCTTAGAACAAAGCAGGCATATTGTGTTATAACTGGAGAAATAATTTGTTGTGTACACTAGTCATACTTGTCAAGAGCAAAGTTATACTTCATTTGTCTATGCAGGAAAACAAAACAACATTCAATGAACTTGCTGCCCTGAGGTGACACTGTTTCAACCATGTGACAAGATGTACTATAGAATAGGTTGGTGAATGGAAGATCAAAGCTGTGGTTGTTTTTCTTGATAAGTCACTCCAAAATGTCCTAGCACACTAATCCTAGTACACATCTATTCAATAGAAAATCCAGGCAGGCAGTTCTATAAGCTTCATGGGACCTCACAGACATTTTGGATTGGAGCTGTCCCCAAACCCTTAAAGTAAGAGCAGTAAATATATAGGCTTTCTGGTTACTTGCATGTGAACTTGACAACCCATTTTCTCAATTATTGCCGAAGCCCCATCATCCTTAACCATTTTCTATACTGGCTGAAATTTATACAGACTTCAACAATGACTAAAATGGTTTGGTCCTTCATTCCTGCTTTTATTATAGATATAGCAGTAACAAAAAATGCAAAAGAAAAAAAAGTGGAAGTCCAGGGAAAGTGTATTGAGCAGAACAAATATTTTTACTATGTCTTCACTGACCCAACAAAAGCTTTTGACACTATAAACAGGGAGACTCTCTGGACCCTCCTAAGACACTAGGGATGCCCAAGAAAATTCATGAAGTTGGTTCAGCTACTCCATTATGGAATGACAGAAGAGGTCCTTTACCACGGTGATACGTCAGCTGCATTTGCCATTTCTACTGGAGTGAAGCCAGCTTGTGTGCTAGCCCCAGTCCTGTTAAATCTGTTCTTCCTTGCAGGTGGTCACATGCTGTCCAAGGTCTGAAGAAGGAAGTGTATATCAGGTTTATGTTAGGTGGCTGTTTCCTTAATCTCTGCTGCTTGAATGCATAATGTATCTTCATAGGGTAATTAAAAAAAACTTTGCTGGTGACTGTGCACTCCTGGTGCACAAGACAGTGTTCTACAATTGAAGTCGAACAAATTCTAAGATGCTGCTATGCTCTTCATCCCTACTATCAACCCGAACAAGACTGAAGTACTTTACCAGCACATGCCAAATACCAACCCAATAGAAGCAAAAATCATTGCTTGATGACATCCATCTGTCAAATGTAAATAACTTCAAATTCTTGAACAATGGGTATTTGTACAAAGAAATGGACTCCAAGATCAGCAAGTTCTGTGACAATTGCGTATTAGAGTACTCAATTAACACAATGTTTGCATCGCCACAAAGCTGAAAGTCTACAATGTTATGATGATCCCTTCTATGTAGATGTGAGTCCTGGACATATGTGACAGTTGTTCCCAACTTTAGGGTGAGGTGCTCATCTCCATTTCAAAGCCAAAGCACTGTCCAAAGATGTCTCCGTGGTCATGTGGCCGGCATGACTAAACACCGAAGGCGCACGGAACACTATTACCTTCCTACTGAAAGTGGTGGCTATTTTTCTACTTGTATTTTTACATGCTTTTGAACTGCTAGGTAGGCAGAAGCTGGGACAAGTAATGGGAGCTCACTCTGTTATATGGCACGAGGGATTTGAACTGCCAAACTGCCAACATTTATGGTTGACAAGCTCAGTGTCTTAGCCACTGAGCCACCATGTCCTTTGTGCTATAGTTATTGCTATTATATAGAAATAAAGTGTGTGTAATGGCAACCTAAGTAGAGTGTACAGGTGAAATTATATTTAACTTTGGGATGTAACATTTTCAGTCCTGCAAGTGATAATGCTGATTACATTGTAGGCTTCTAGATCGACACATGGTGGAATATGAAATCAGATCTCTGGTGGACACCTTGGCATATAGAATATCATGTTAGAAACTGTGTGGACATATTTACAATCTACATGCCTCTTTATGTAAGCAAATTGCACAAATAGAACATACAGTACATGCCTATAGATGTAATTTAACCAATGACATGTAGGCATGTGAGGTATGCATACATGGGATGCTACATGCTCATGACTTCCATGATTGATTCAAAAGTGTGGTGCTAGATCAACTGTGATTTGATTCTCAGGATAATGGTTGCTTCCCACATGAGCCTTTGCCTAAACAGGTAAAAGGTGTAGGAAAGGGTCATGAGGGTTCTCAATACCATCAGTATCAATGTCATCCTCAACAAATGTCAGCAGCAAAAGTGCTATCCAATTACATAGTGTCTTGATTCATACCACTGAATAGAAATGTGTCTTATGACATATCTGATCAGTAATGAGACGGGAAGGATAGCATCTACCTTCTCAGCTCATTACATGGACACATTGCAAGCATCCATTAATACAGAGATTTACATCATCTAGACCAGTGTTTCTGAACCTTGGTGACTTTAAGTCCTGTGAACTTTAACTCCCAGAATTCCCAGGAGGGAATTCCAAGGTTGAGAAACACTGATCTAGACCCACGGAATCCTGCATATTGTAGGGCATGTAACAACCAGTAAGAACTGATCTTTGATACGCTTCACAATATTTTATTTTATCCCTCAAAGGTGTAATCAGGTATGTCAGGTAATCTGATTTTACACACAGGGCATTAGCTCAAGGAAAACTGGGGTATGTGTGCTCTGTGTATGTTTACACATATGTGGATATGCAGTACATTATCATGAAATAAATAAAACCAATGTATGGACATGACATACTGTGCAAAACACAAAAGGATTGTGCAACAGCTACCTATCCCTACTTTCTAGATAAAGATTTCAGACTTAAAGTTGCAAAGTTTGCCCACCCCTGTTCTAGATATATGATTTTCAATTATTTATCTTCCCAAAGCTAAAGCTAAGGCAGAGAGTAATGTCAGAGGCAGCAGACCAATGCTTTCAATGTTGGCAACTTTAAGCTGCGTGGACTTCAACTTCCAGAATTCCCCAGTCAGTATGCAAAGTCCAAATCTAAATCCGCTGATCATAATGGCATGCAGACTTTGTCTCTTGGACAAAGGCTTTAGAGGCATTCCATACTAGTGAATTGGTTCATTTATTTAGCTCTGTGCATACCATTCCCCTTAAGAATCAAATGTGAAGCTTCTCTTGGTCAGTTGTATCACATCTGACTCAGTGGTGGGATTCAATTTTTTTTTACTACCGGTTCTGTGTGTGTGGCTTGGTGGGCATGGCAGGGGAGGATACTGTAACATCTCTCCATTTCCTCCCCACTTCAGGGGAAGGTTACTGCAACATCCCCATTCCCTCCCAATCAGCTGGGACTTGGGAAGCAGAGAATAGATGGGGGTGGGGCCAGTCAGCAGTGGTATTTACCAGTTCTCCAAACTACTCAAAATTTCCACTACCGGGTTTCCAGAACTGGTCAGAACCTGCTGAATACCACCTCTGGTCTGACTGTAGAAGAGATGAAGATTTTGCTTCCTGAAAAGAGATAGGGATGGGAAGTGGGTAGAGGGACACGTGGGAGCTCTACTGACTTTATATAATTCACCACCTTGCTATCTAATATCTTCTATGTGCCATGATTTTTTTATTTTTTAATAAGCCCAATGAAGCATTTGATTCCTCATTGCATCCCAAAAGGGAACAAACACATCATGCAAGAGAGCATTTTGTTATTTAACTTTAATTGGCTCCATCAGACTTATTAGGGCTATCTAATGTGGTAATTATCCAAAGTCAAGTTTCATCCTATCTCCAGATATTTTAATCAATTAATAAAGGTGATTTTTCACTGTATTTATTATTTATAAATCTTTAAATTACTTGTGTGCTGTTTTTCTTTGTTCCATCGCTTTAATCTTTTGTACTTCAATGACTTCAGTTTCTTATATATTTGAAGCATCTTACTTCATTTCCTTTGAGTCCTGCAGAAAAATCAGGTGGAACAATGGCTGATGACCTCTTTCTATCGGTCCACCATAGAAAGTGTCCTCACATATTGTATCACAGTGTGGTATGCTGGTTTTAACAGTTGCGGAGAGGAAGGCACTACAGAGAGTGATCAATTCGGCACAAGAAACCATCGGTTGCCCTCTGATAACATCGCCAAATCTCGCTGCTTTAGCAGAGTAAGGAAGATTCTCATAGATGATTCACACCCTGGTTGGTATCTCTTTGCACTTCTACCATCAGGCAGAAGATATCAAAGTATAGCCAGCCGAACAAACAGGTTTAAAGATAGCTTCTATTCTTGGGCTGTGCGACTTTTAAATTCAACCGCAATCACTCCATGCACATGCTAGTTTTTTTTCTTTTTTCTTTTCTCTCTTTTTTTGTTTCTGTTATAATTTTGCACCAGTGAAGTTAAAACCAATTTCATTGTAATTTTAGTACAATGACAATAAAGATTATTATTATTATAAATGTTACCAAATGAGTATGCCCTATGATATCTTAGCTTTGAAGTTCAGCACAGAGATTTTTTTAAAAATGAAGTAAATTCATAAGGAGCACACAAATGATTTGAGTTTGCTTTGTCTTCCAGCCACTCCCTATTTACCCCCTATGTAGGATAGCATAAGTCTGCACAATGAATATTATATTTTGTAACTAGTCTCTAAATCAGCCTTCCTTAAATCAGTTGGTGCCCTCCAGAAGTGTTGGACTAAAGCTCCCATCCTCCCTAGTAAATGACACTAAAATGTGGAGCTGTGGACTAGGACATCTGTGAAGCACTGACATGGAAGAGGCTGCCTTTAACTGATAAGGAATAAAACAGGAAACTCCAGATGAGAAGATTGCCTTGCTTTCTTTTCCTGGCTTTGACTTGCGTGAATGGACATGTTATTTCAGATAATTAATAGCAAGCTCAAATCCAGTATCTATATGTGCATGGTTTACATTAAGCTATTATATATACTACGGAAGCATGTTAGAAAGTAAAGTAAACATACCATGCTTGGGTTGCAAAAATCTGGAAGTCCACTAGAAGAAAACCATGATAGAAAACTAGTTGGCCAGATTTTTTTTGAGCCAAAATACAGATAATACATTTCAGAATTACTAATCACAACTCTTCATGCTAAAGTCAAAGGCAATGGTGTGTGTGTGTGTGTGTGTGTGTGTGTGTGTGTGTCTGTGTGTGAATCTGATCAGCAAAATATGGATCATATTGGAATATTGTTATTCTCTTAAGGCTAATTCATAAATACCGGTATATACATGCCATTGAGTGGCATACATTCTAAGGACTTATCTCTGCTTCCCCTCCCCCCACATATCATTGATTTCTCAAGACACCCAGGACAGTGGGCAGGATTCTTTCTCCATCCTCCTTTTATGTCTATTCAGTTGGATATGATGGAGGTGCAATGCAATCAGCCTAATTGAAATATGTGCCTCTACAAGGTTGGTACTTGTCTTCTTTGGTTTGGTGTACGATGGACATCATTCCTTTCCATTAATCCTTTTGGTGAGGATAATGTAGATCTACCACATCTGGGCTACAAAAATCTGGATAATCACTATACGGCAGAAAAGTGTTAGAAATTTCTAATTTTGGTCTCTGCTGTTCGGTGGCCATCCAGATTTTTGTAGTTCTGATATAGCAACTCTAACGTATCAGGACTGAAATTCAAAACATCTGCAGATATCACGTTACCTCTTCCATCATCTCTCACTCATTGATGATTCATTACCAAAAATATGTTATTATTAATTGTGTTACATAAATATTGCATCTCTGATTAACGTTTCACACCAGAAACCCAATACTGGATTTTGTACCTGCTGACTGCAAAGATCTCTTCACATTCCACCCTAAGGATGTTTTTCATTTATTACAGACCATATTCAGCCATTTAAATACCATAAATCCTTTCATAGCTTCATCTCTGCTGGATCTCTTTAAAACCATCAAAGCAAGATAGGAAATATAATTGCCAAATATTCTATGTATATTATTTAAATTCACATGATGCTGAAGCTTTGGACAATTATGATTTCTGTTCTTGTGTAGAAACCACTGTTTGCAAAGCAATGGATTTTCCCTTTGATTACAGCATTAGCCCAAGTAGCTTGCGATAGAAACAAATAACTTAGGGTTCCTAGATCTGACATATAAAGATCCAGATGGCATCCAAATGCAGCAAAGAATGTCTAGATGTGGTAGAGAAAATAAATCTAACAAAGTGGAGGTTATATTTTTTCTCCTCCATGTTTTTGTGGACATGACCATAACCAAACCCAGCTCTTCTCTGACTATTCCTACCAGACCTTAATTGAGCCTTCCTGCCCTCTGTAAACCCAACTACCGGTATATGGGGGAAAAATAAAATCCTTGCTCATTAGTTCCAACAGAGGCCAAGGGCAGCCCTAATAAGGGAATTGCATAGTAATCAGGTGAGAAATGCTAACATTCCATTCTCAGTCACCTGATCAGCTCAACATTCCATTCTCCTTAACAAGAGACTTTCCCAGCTCTGTTTCCCCTCCCAAAAGAGCTGTTATGCCTAACAATGCAGCAGTATTATACTCCAAATACACTACCTGGACAAGAATCTGTCTCCAAGCTGACCAGCAAATGGATGTCTAGAATTTCCCACCTTGTAGCTCTCTATAAGGCCTTTACTTTCCCATCCTTCAGGCTCTTCTTTCTTGTAAAATCAACAGGCACTCAACAATGGCAATAAACCTAGTTATTTCTCCACAGTATTGCACTCTACTTCTGAATTACTCATGACACAGATGGTTTTTGCTGCATCCAATGGTCATCGCAATTCCACCTCCTGTATACTCTTAATCCAGATGCCTAGAAACTAGATTTCTTTTCTAAAACTGAGTATTTTAATTTAGCTCAAGTGATATGTGTGCTTTCTTAGTGATGGATATATACTTTAGAAATCAGTTCTTTGAAATCTTCATCAGCCCAAGAGAAAATAATAGAGAAAGCAGGAAAAACCCTAGCCTCTTATTTTAGCTGAGAAAAAGTCCTTTGATTCACCTAAAGTTTTACCCACCATAGCCACCTTGTTTTCAGAGAAATAAACAGGCAGCAGCCACAAATTCAGATTACCAAACACACTTACATAAATGACTGAGAAAGCTTTCCCTGCCCTTCCCGGCAACTCCTGGAATCAAGTAATAGAGAAACTAAGAAACTTCTTAGTTTCTCTTTCTCTGAGCAATTATGTGGCCTATTTTGCCTGTCAGAAGCAACTTCCTTCCAAGCGAGAGCTGCCAACAGATCTATTTGTTCGGGAGCATTTGATTCCCGACTTTGATTTTTTTCCAAATTTAAAACTATATATCAAACCATGGAGAAAAAAATGCAAACGACTCCAAAAATAATTGATATCTGCCCACTCCTGCTACTATAATTATTTCAACTGGTTTCTGAAAGTCGTGAATTCAGCATTCACACTTACTGGGTTTACCCCTCCTCCTTCCAAAGACCAAAACCTCTTGCTGAGTCATACAGTTGCAACTTGCTTCTAATCGAAGTCCTGTGCCTTTAACAGTGGTTATCAGGCTAAAATTCTACAAGTAAACCTTTCCCTGCCCTGGAGAACAAAAAAACCCTCTGCACGATTAGATTTGGCTCACTGTGTTGTTATAGAAAGGCCAGGAATCCTCCTAGAGAGGATGCAGACAGCTCAAACCATGGGCAATTGCCTTACTGTAATTGCCTTAGGGAAAAAGATCAAGTCACTGATTCAAGTAGCAGAGTATTTTTTACACTGACCAGCCACAGTTCTTCAGGCTTTGGGGCAGGAGTTTCTATTACATTTGTATCTTATCTTTGCTATTAAAAACTCAAAGCAGCAGGCATTATTTTTCCTGCTATCCTACTGTATATTCCAATTATATATATATACATGGATAAGCAGGAAATAAGTCATCGGTCAAAATTGCCCAGTAGGTTTAAATATAGCTCTTCACATTCCTGCCTTACACTAGCTATGTTAGACTGGTCTTAAAAATCACAAAATTGCATCTCACTTATTTTGATCACGTTATGCAGGGAAATTCACTGGAGAAACAAATTATATTTGGAAAAGTTAGCGGTAGAACGAAACCAGGCCACCAAAGAACCAGGGTGATTGGACACCGTGAGGGCTGACACCAGCCAGAACACAGAAAAACACACAGAAGTCATGCAAGATTAGAAAATATGGAGAGACCTTGCCCATAGAATCGTCAAGAGTCGGACACAACTGAATCAATAACGTTATCATCATCAGACTTGTCTTATTGTGGATAAGGACAAGCACGTCATACAAAGGAAGAGAGATGCTAGATATAACTGAGTTTCTGTTGGCCATGAATAACTTTGGAGCATTGAGAAAAATCCCATTGGGTATCTTCTCATCTCTTCTAACCATTTTACTATACTACTCACTGACCTCTTTTCTCTTGTCTACAGAGGAACAAATAGTTTTTCAGGAATATCCAAAGGACATGTGTAATCTATGGCTACTTTCAGTCAGGTGGCTCCTATGCAAAGCTTCTCCCTGACTAGGTAATATGATGTTTGTGACAACTTCTCTCAACTATACCAGCATTGTGATAATCACCTGAACCCCATATCTTCAGCTATAAAGACACATTGATCACAATCACCTGATTTTTTACGGGGGATTGTTCCATAAGATCTTGAGCTGCAAAATTACAATGGAAAGATTCACATTTTACTATGTTTTTAAATCAAGGGATTATAATATGAGACTCCAGGGCCTCCAGTATGTCTCCCCCCTGCCCCGAATCTTTGCTAAGAGCCTCAAAAACCTCTGTAAATACTTCTGCCACCTGCGGACACATTGTGGACAGCCCACAACCTGTTACTGTATTTTTCGGAGTATAAGACACACCATTTTTACTCTAAAAAGAGGCTGAAAATCTGGGTGCGTCTTATACATCGAATACAGCATTTTTTGCCTCCTGAAAACTCACCCCTTCACCAAAATGGCCATGCGCATACCCTTATGGAGGCTTCCAGAGAGCTCCTGGGAGCTGGGGAGGGCAGAAATGAGCAAAAAACAGAGTGGTTTTGCCCCCCCCAGCCCCCAGCAGCACTCTATAAGCCTCCATAAGGCTATGCATGCCATTTTCTGACCAAAAAAGGGCCCGTTTTCACAAAAACAGGGTTGTTTTTCCGCATTTTGGGCTCCCCCACCCTCCTCAGGAGCACTCTGCATGCCCCCCATGGGCTATTCATGACTTTTATTTGAAAAAAACCGGGCCCATTTTCATGAAAAACGGGCTGTTTGGGGGAGGTTTGCACAGTGCAAAAAGGTTTTTTTTTCCCTTTTGGAAAGCTGTTTAGTTAGAGTGATTGATGAGAATTACATTGGTCAAGTACTGTGCCTGAAGAAACAAAGATTTGTGCCAAAGGTGGTCAGTGATTTCCTTCTCCAGCACATGGGTAAAATACACCTGGAAACATCTACCTACTCTCTCTCTCCCCCTACCTATCTACTGTATTTATCTCTCTCTCTCTATTTCTCTATTTTTCTCTCTCTATCCCTCTACCTACCTACCTATCTACACACACTCTCTCTCCCTCCCTCCCTACTGTATTTCTCTCTCTCTCCCCTCTATCTATCTACCTACTCTCTCTCTCCCCCTACCTATCTACTGTATTTTTCTCTCTCTATTTCTCTCTCTCTATCCCTCTATCTACTTATCTATCTACACACTCTCTCTCTCCCCACTTATCTACCTACTGTATTTCTCTCTCTCCCTATCCCTTTATCTACCTACCTACCTAACTACACACTTTGTCTCCCTACCTACCTACCTACTGTATTTCTCTCTCTCTCCCCCTCTACCTACCTACCTACCTACCTACCTACCTACCTACTCTCTCTCTCTCTCCCTACCTACCTTCTGTATTTCTCTCTCTTTCTCCCCCTCTCTATCCCTCTATCTACCTACCTCCTTTAAAAAAAATTTGCCTCTTCAAAACCTGGGTGCGTCTTATACTCCGGTGTGTCTTATACTCCGAAAAATACAGTAGATGTCAAGGTCCTCTTCGAACACAATGAATGAACATCATCATAAATCCTATTACATATCAGACAAAGATCAAGTATAGGTAGTCCTTGACTTAACGACCATTCATTTAGTGACCATTTGAAGTTACAATCGCCCTGAAAACAGTGATTTATTACCTACAACCATTGCAGCATCTTCACAGTCACATGAACAAAATTCAGTGCTTTTGGCAACCAACATGTATTGTATGTAATCCCCCATTTGTGACCTTCCCATCCAGCTTCCATTCAGCAAAATCAATGGGAGAAGCCAGAGTCACTTAATGACTGCCTGATTTGCTTAGCATCTGTAAGTGATTCACTTAACAATCATGGCAATAAAAATAAAATTGGACACAACTCAATTCACAACAGCCTTGCTTACAAATGGACATTTTGGCCCCAATGGTGATAGTAAGCCAATGACAACCTGTATCTTAAAAAAAAGGGTTATATGGAAGAGGAACATGAAGGGTATGCTGCGAACGTGATGAATCACATGAATTAGGAAGTAAAATGAATGTAAAACATATTGCATATTTGTGAAACTAAGAACAAGGAGTTTGAGTTTTATTTGATTTATATCCCGCCCTTCTCCAAAAGGACCCAGGGCGGCGCACAGGAATTTAAAATAACATATAAATAATACAAAATACAAAATTTAAAAAACCTATTAAATATCCAAACCTGCGCTAAAACCAATTAAAACCCCCCATTTTAAAACTATCTAATACTAGTCACAGCAGAGGCTATGTTAGGCCGGCTTGATGAAACAGGTGTGTTTTTAAACACTGGTGGAAGAGGCGGAGGTCGGTGATGGTACGGAGTTCAGGGGGTAGGTCGTTCCACAGGGCAGGGCCCGCCACAGAGAAGGCCCTTCTCCTGGGTGTCGCCAGTTGGCATTGTCTGGCCGACGGCACCCTGAGAAGGCCCTCTCTGTGGGAGCGTATCGGTCTAAGGCAGTGCTTCTCAAATAGTGGGGCGCGCCCCCCAGGGGGGGCGTGAGGCTCCATAAAGGGGGGCGCGTTTGACCTCGGCAAACACTGTCATAACAAGCCAAGCCCCGTGTTTATGTCTCTGTATCCAGTCAGATGCTGACAAGGACCTTCTCTTTTGAAACATAACGCTGCCCCAATTAATCAAACTTGCTAAAGAAATCGGGCTACCGCTGCTGACATTTGCATCGATAGTGAGCATTAAGCCAGTACATGTGACTGCACATGCTCCTCCCTTCCGAGGAGAACAGACCCGATTGGATAGACATGATGCTCTATCCTGATTAGCCAAACCCGCCCGTGTGACTTTTAGATCCGGATGATACTATTTACAGTCGCGCGGGGGGCGTGAAATGTTTTCTTCTTCCTAGGGGGGCATGACAGAAAATAATTGAGAAGCACTGGTCTAAGGGATATATGGGGCAGGAGACGGTCTTGCATATAACTAGGTCCCAAGCCATGGAGCGCTTTGAAGATGGTCGTCAAGACCTTGAAGCGCACTCGAAAGACCACAGGAAGCCAGTGCAGCTCGCGCAGGATCGGTGTTATATGGGAGCATCTAGGGGCTCCCGTAATCACCCGCGCGGCTGCATTCTGCACTAACTGTAGCTTTCGAGTGCACCTCAAGGGAAGCCCCATGTAGAGAGCATTGCAGTAGTCGAGTCGGGATGTCACGAGGGCCTGAGTGACTGTGCGAAGGGCAGCCCGGTCCAGTAAGGGGCGCAATTGGCGCATCAGGCGTACCTGATGAAACGCCCCCCTGGCCACGGCCGCCACATGGTCTTCCATGGACAGTCGGGAATCCAGGAGGACACCCAAATTGCGCGCACTCTCCACGGGGGCCGGTGTTTCGCCCCCGATTGGCCAGAGTTGGAGTAATCTGGCTGAACCGGGGTGCTGGAAACCACAGCCACTCAGTCTTGGACGGGTTGAGCTTGAGTTTGTTACTACCCATCCAGGAGAAGAATATAATTCATTTACGGTAAATGAAAATGGCCAATTCTCGATTTTATGAAAATATCCAGGAAAGTGATGATGTAGGTTTGATAATAAACAAAACCCCTAAACCTGATGTCCAAAAACATGAATGTACAGTGTTGTGGGGTAGGTATTAAAATAGGAATCCATAGTCAGGTGATAGCTGCATGATATTGTTGTGTGAATGCCGATAGTGGAGTAACTAGATTTAAGTTTGGGATAAATTGTGCAACATTCTGAAAGATGCAATGTGGGGGAATAACTGAGAATGAGACAAGACAGAAAAAGAAGTTGGGCTGTTTGGAGACCTAAGAATGAAAGTGAATGCTTACTTGTGAGCATTTAGAAAAAGAAGTTTTGTTTATTTCAAATAAGTGATTTGAAAAAAATAACCAAGACCTGCTATTGCAACATACTACGAGGACACCAGATTAGTATACTAAGGATAAACTGTTGGTAAAATAACATTCAGGGCTGCACATATGAGGAATAGTGTTTTGAGGAAGATGTTTTCAATTTCCTTTGCTAGAACTCTCCGTATAAAACGTTCAAAGCTTTCATTTAAGTTTAACAAAAACATAACCATTGTTACGTACATATGTTGTACAGTACTTTCATTGACATAGTTGTTTACAACTCATCATTCATTAATTTGCATCCAGCCTACTCCATTATAGCAATGTTCTTTGTATAAATGTAATAGGAAGCATGTTTTACAATGAATAGCACAACTGAAAGACAGAACAATAACATGAAATATAACTAATAATTGGAGGAATAGGTTAATAAATTACTTTTTTAGGATTCTCTTTGTAAGCCCAACTTGAGGATAGCTATCATCATGCAAATTATTCATTAATAGGCACATAGACATAAACAATATTTACATACTATGCAAAAGAGAGACTCAACAAGCCAAAATGGGAACAAAAAACCTCTCCATCAGCAATCAACATCCAGATGAGCATAGACTAACTCCAAGATTATCTTCAGACCTACTGCAAGTTTTCTTTTTTTTTTTTTATATTGAAAAAGTTTTATTGGTTTTACATTTTTTAACAGGGTAGGGTAATGGTTACAAAGAAATTTTGAGAGCATTCACGTCAGAGTCGTCGGACCTTCCGAGACCTCAAAATACACATTAAAAAAGTTAACATAGAAAACATTTTCCATACCACTACAAGATGAAAGCAAGTACATTTACCTAAATTCTCCCTTCCATGCTGTCAGACATTTACAAAAAGTCCGGATAGAAATATTATCCAAAATTGTTCAAGAAAAATCAAGGCAAAGTTATTTTTTTGATCTAAGTCTTTTGGCTATTGTATCTTCTTTCTCTCCTCCCTGGCCCCCCGTAGGCGGGGCCGTGGCCCCCTCCGTCCCCCCTGGATCTTCCCCCAGGACAGAGGAATGTTTTTTTAAAAAGGCTTCCGCCTCAGCAACTGTTTTAATCCTCACTCTTCCTCCTTCCCAGAACACCAGCATCCCTTCAGGTGTCATCCACTTGAACCAAATCCCGTGATCAAACAAGGTTTTAGACAAGAAGGAAAATTTCCTTCTTGAATCTCTAATTTTTCTAGGGATCTGCTTCAAGATAGTGACCGTTTTTCGTTGATAAGTTAAAGGTTTCTCTCTCTGCGCTTTCAGGATTTCCTCTCTGGTTGACCTTCTAACAAATTTCACATGTATCTCTCTAGGCACTTCATTCATCCTGGCATATGCAGAATTAATTCTATAGGCTAGGTCAATGTCCCCCCTGATCTCATCCTTAGGTTTTTGTAAATAGTCTGCTAAAATTGTACTCATAAGATCAGGCAGGCATTCACCAGATTCCTCAAGTACATTCTGAAATCTCAAAAAATATGTCATTCTTTCCATATCTATCCTAGACATATGCCCATTTATTTCCCCCACCTCATTAGAAACATTTTTAATCTCTCCCTTAGCCCCCTCCAACCCTCCTTCCAATTCTTCATTCTTCTGTGTGTTCTCCAACACTTGCTTCCGGGTATCCAATAGTTCCTTTTTGAAAGTACTATTTTCAGCCCTCTGGGCCTTTATTTCTGATATCAAAGTTTGCATAGAGGTTTCAAGAGAAGCCATCCTTTGTTCCAAATTTACAAGTGCTGCTTCTTGTGCCATGGTTAAAAGTTAGAGTCACTGCCACCAAGATGGGTTTTCCGGGTGGGGCTGGTGGGGCAGATCAGGAGCTCAGTTCAGTTCAGGGCTGTGAAGTTGCAAACAATTCAGAAACCAAAAGAGACACAATTTCCCAAATCAGCAAATAGTAATAACGAAGGTATTCCAAAGAAGAAATCACAAATCCATCAAGAGAAATTTTTTTTTTTCAAAAATCCAGAGAGAGTCCTGCTTTCAAAGAGACGCTGGAAATTTTCCTTAGTTGAAATAATCAGGCAGGGACAAAGAGAAGCCACTTCCACCGCCCATCTCAGAGCCAGAGGGAGAGAGTAGCAAAATAAGAATTTTTTTACTCAGCCAGACCTAGAAACAATGTTGCAGAAAGTCACATTCCACTTTCCCTTGTTAAAGACCGTCCGGAGTGAAAGTTTCCGCTTTCTCTTTGCAGAGAAGCCATTTTAACGTGCCGCTTAAATCCGAGGGGTTTTTTAAAAAAAATAAACACCCCCCTCCCAGTCCATTCAGCCTGGCTGGCAGCAGAAAAAAAAGTTTTTTTAAAAACTCACTCTCTCCTCGCAGCTGAAGCCTCGGGAGTCCTTCCGACTGAGCCGATCAGCCCTCTTCATTATTGTGAATGGCGCCGTCTTCCTTAGGCGAAGGGAGAACCCCCCGCTAGCATGTTCTCCCTCACCTAAGCCGCGCCGGGAGCCACTTCCTCCACCGCCGTGGGGGGGGGGCGCCCCCCGACGAGCCGGCTTTACGGGAGACCCTCAAACAAGAGGAGTCTCGCCCCCGTTGGGGGGCAGAAGAAGAAACAAAGCGGCGAGCGAGCGCTAGGCTCGCCCGTCGCCGCAGGAGCCGGAACCGGAAGCCCCTACTGCAAGTTTTCTTGATTGCAGTAGGTGTGGGGAAGGCCTGGAGGAACATTGTCCATGGACTTCACAACTAACAACAACAGCAATCAAGAAGTAAACAATACACTGATCAAGGAACTACCAAGGATATTAACAGTAAACAGTCCAATTGAAGAACTTCAAAATCACTCTCACCAACACTGATAGGGCAAGTCACTAGAAGATAATCTGAGAACACATCCCACTCATTCCAGCAGTGATAACGTTACCTAAATTGGGTGATGAAATGTCTGCAGGAACAAAACCAAGCTCAAAGAGCACCAAGGTTCACTCATTTCAACCTTGAGCTACAAATATTCTTTATTGGTACCATCATACTGTGATCAGACTTAGACATACTTAATCTATGTTGTGTTAAATAAGAGCTATGGTGGTGCAGTGGTTAGAATGCAGTAGTACCGCAGGCTAATTCTGCTGCATGCCAGCAGATAGATTCTCATTGGGTCAGGTTGACTCAGTCTTTCATCTTTCTGAGGTCGGTAAAATGAGGACCACGATTGTTGGGGCCAGTATGTTGACTCTATAAACCGCTTAGAGGAAGCTGTAAAGCACTGTGAAACGTTATATAAGTCTAAGTGCTACCGCTATTGTTCTAACCCAGTAACTTTAATCCATTGGAGATTTTGTAGTAGTTTGTAGTAGTTCTGTGCTTTGAAAATGAAACATGGAAGTGTCAAAGTGGTGACTGCTGAAATTGGCTATCACCAACATCTGAATCTTTTGTTTTGGAAATACTAGGAGGGAAAATGATCACCATCATTTCATTTTGCAGTGAAATGGAAATCGTACCAGGAAGAATTGTACTAGATACTCTTCAATTTAGTGTTTGTAAACAAATCTTTTGAAGAAGCCCTCTACTGGGTAATTCAATAGAGAGCAGCTGGTAGCCAATCACAATGTCAAGTTTCCTTCCTATGATAGCATTGAAGGTTATTCAAGGTCATATCACTTTACAGAGTAGTATGAACACTTGCAACATTTGTCATCATCACATGTTTCTTCTGGAATAACAAACAAAACTTCAGAGGATAGACTCTAGGGGCATTGTGACTGATGTCCTATAGGAGTGATGGTGAACCTATGGCACACGTGCAAAGCATTGCCCTGTCAGATGGCCAGGATGCATGCACGCGCTGGCCAGCTGAATTCAGTATTTTTTAAAGCCATTTTTCGCCGTCCCCAGGCTCCAGAGGCTTTAAAGGAGCCTGGGGAGGGCAAAAACAGTCTCCCCCTCCCCCCTCCTCTAGAGGCCCTCCAGAGGCTTCAGAAGCTTCCCTGAAGCTTATGGAGTGCAAAAAACCAGCCATACGGGCAAACCGAAAGTGACTTCCTGTTTGCTCATTGGGTCGTTTGAAGGTCTCCTGCACTTATGGCATGTGAGCCCAAAAAGGTTCGCCATCACTGTCCTATAGAGTAAGGTGTAGGTCTGGTAGGAGGATTTTTCATTCTTTCTGACACCAATTTTGCACATATTTTTACTGCATAAATCTTAGTTCTGGAAGCTGATAAGAATGTACAACATCTTCATTGCAAACATTATTTGATTTCTTTTTGGGTCATTTTGTGGTTCATCCACTTAGACAGACACAGTGTAAACTTTCCAATTTGCAGGAAATGAAGGAATGTTAAGGTCTTGCTTGGAAACATTACTCTGGCTTTATTTATACAGTGAGCTATTTAGGGCAAAGGGGAAGGTGTCTGAATGGAGGTTTTGCTCATTCTTGACTAAAGTGCAAGTTTGCTATTGAGAAATAAAAGAAATACACTGTGCTATACCTAGAAAGGTCACCAAGTTCACACCCAATTGGTTCTCGATACGTCTAGCACTGAACAAATTAATTTAATGACAAGGGAGCAGTTTGATCTATAAGTCTCCATTTCTCAATGTATGTTCCACCCTTATTTCTTAGAAACAAAGAACGTCTGATTGAATTACCTATTGTCATCTATACATATCCATGGCAGATCTATGGGACGGGGATTATTTTCAGTGCTTCATGTTATGGATGTCTGAATCCTTTCCCCTTTTTTTTCAGTTTTATGCAGCTTTAATCCATAAACCTGATCACAATCCCAACTTCCAGTAATTAAAATAAAAATATAAAAAATTAAATATGTCATCATAATACCAGGAGCAACATCCATCATAAAAAGAAACACTATCCATCATTGCATCTGGATTCCGCTTCTCAACTTTGGGAAGAGCTAAATAACATGCCCAATTCATTCCCAGAGCCCAACAGAAGGGGCAGAGATATACAGTAATAGGGATGAAGCTATTCTTTTTTCTGGGGATAATAGCTCTAGATGTGGGGGAGGTGACGGAAAAGGGTCCGCTCTAAACAACACACTGTAGGATCTAAATCCCTTAGGAAATCCTCACTTGGGCGGATTCCACATTGAACAAGAGCTGTCAAAGATTGTTTCAACTGTTTATCAAATTGTTATAAGTGGACATTCTAGATGAACACCTGTACCTTAGCCTGTAAAGATAGGATATGCTCTTAAGGCATCTGCTCATTTGGAAGAAGTGTTGCTATTGACCTTATGAATAATTGTTTGTTTATATGTAGCCTGCCAATCTAGCAGTTCAAAAGCATGCATATGTGAGTAGATAAATAGGTACCGTTTTGGTGGGAAAGTAACAGTGTTCCATGTGCCATGGCATATAGTCATGTGGCCAGATGACCACAGAAATGTCTTTGGACAATGCTGGCTCCCTCAGCTAAGAAATGGAAATGAGCACCATCCCCTAGAGTTGGACACGACTGGATAGGGCAGGGGTCTGCAAAGTTGGGTCTTTTAAGACGGGTGGACTTCAACTCCCAGAATCCCCCAGCCAGCTGGCTGGGGGATTCTGGGAGTTGAAGTCCACCCGTCTTAAAAGACCCAACTTTGCAGACCCCTGGGATAGGGCAAATCTTTACCTTTATATATCAGGAAGCTCATGCCTTCTATATAATAGATCCATTCTCCTGAATTTTTCTTTCTAAAGGTCAGTAAATGTGTGCGGCCAACAATCCAACTATCTCAATTCTAGAGCTGCCATATCTGGGTTGCAAAAAATCAGGATGGCCGCTAGATGGATGCAGAGATAGAATTGCCTGGATCTTTTTGCTGCTACATAGACTGTTGTAGTTGTCCATTCTATACTATATTTATGAAAGATTATTAACACATTAAATATGAAGAAGTTCGAACACGATAAGTTGCTTTGAAATGAAAGAGAACATACAGTTATCTAACTAATTCACTAAGGCATTGATTTCAAAAGTATTTTGCCAGGCAGTATTACAGCGAGGTCACAAACTGCAAAGGACAGAGACTAATCAATACGTGGAATGACTTGCTCATGTGTACTCCATGTGGTTCACTCCCTTTGAAACATATCATTGAGTCATAAGAGAGAGTTGGCCTTGCAGGTGTCTGGATATACTCTTTGGTCAGAGCTGTATTGGAGCATGAATGAATGAGTAGGAGGGTTGACTTCTTCACAGGATAGGATACTTTGATCCTGCTTCTCCTTAAGCAATACATAATGATGCACTTAACCTTGGATAGAAATAATCTTCACAGTAGTTCGCATGCTATATGAATTATGTGTAAATTAATTCCTAGAAGTGGCCTGTGCACACACAGGTGTAGAAGAGACAACTTTGAAAACAAATGAATTATTGGAATATTGTTTGCCACTCTCATTGAAATCTGGGCAGGCGTGTGCTATATGCAGCTAAATGCATGCATATATTCAAAATGTGATCAAAACTCTGAATCAGTTTTAAATGTGTTGTGTTGATCGCTGCGGAAAAAAAAGGGGAGGGAGAGGAGGGAAATGATGACATCCTCATGACCTCCTTCTTGCTTTTCTTTTTTTATACATTCACTCCCCCCTTGTGATAGTTACCACATCTGTTTGAATACTCTTTCTGTTTTTCTTCCATATTGAAGAGAGTGATTAGGCTGACTCAGAGTTTTGTGAAAGCTTCCTCATCAACACTGGGAAGTTACTTCAGCTGATCAGCATCTGGTTCATAAATTCAAATCATAATACATTCCAGTTATTTCTATTCCCAAAGCCTTTCATGGACACCTCTAATCAGTTGTCAGCATTTAGAAATCGAGGCCTGCAACTGGTATGCTGTGAATTATGAAGGCAAGCTGTATTCATTTCCATCTTCATAGTCCCAATGCCATTCTCATTCCAATGTGCAACAAGTGAGCGGAGGTTTTACCGTTAGGGCTCGGCATGTGGGGGAACTTCAGCAATGTGGAAGGACGAATCTGGATTCCCATGGAAAAGCTGACTATTCAGAATTGTTTTGAAAGGCTGGTTTAAAAATACTGCTGCTACCTTATCATAAATTGCCAGGGTATGCAGAGAAGCTGGCTGAAATGAGTTTTTATGAGAGGCTTTCTTTACTCCAGGAAATCAGGGGTTATCTGAAACTATTTCACAATACTTACACACACACACACACAAATATCATACACACTTTTGACCCCCGAAATAAGTGCTTGGCCTCATGATTGCTGCTGTGTTGAAATATTTTCAGGGAGGGCTTTTTTTGGGGGGAGGGCTTATTTTAGCACATGTGCTCAAAAGCCCGATTGGGCTTATTATCCAGGGAGGTCTTATTTTCAGGGAAACAGGGTATGTATTACACACACACACACTCACACACACACACATACACACATACACACACACACAGACTAGGTAACTGATGTGCCCAATTTTGGAATTTAATTTGAGTTTGAGAGTTGCTGAAAAATGGAGAAAAGTTATAAGGTTAATGTGAAGAATCAATAAATTCAGGTTCTACCTTTCACAGGACCATTTCATCTCATTTTAAAGAGTCTTGATTTTCCAGAAAAGAATGAAAATATTTCCATTTCATTTTAAACGAACCCCTGTGAGTTTCAAATTAGTTGCATCCAAAGAGGTCATTGAATATTCAACCACATATTTTGCTTTTGCATATTTCATTTTTAAAACTTCCCCTCTGCTCTTCATGTTCTGCAGTGAAATTCAGCCTCAAAGGATTTTAAATGTTTTTAATCCTATAGATAGGTAACTGCATCATATTGGGATTTCAAACAAGAATCCAAATTACATTACTGTACTTTCCTAATAACCCTGGAACAGTTATCAATTTGTTCCCTCCTCCCATCCATCATGATCAATCAAAATAATATCAAAATAAAAGAGCCTGAATTGACAGGTGAAATTTCTTACCATGGGGTCAATGCATGAATCATTTCCTAAAAGTTTAATTTCCAGAACACTGATGAGAAACCAGAGACAATAACTTCTCTTTGAGACTACTGAGTTGAGACTTCAGTTACAAGAATTTTGTTTCCAGAGCTGCATTTGCTGACAGAAAGTTCGAGTGGTTTTGATTTTAAATGTCTGAACATAATGTATCTTTTCTGTGCCTCAGAGGAGACTATACTGATAACATCACATGAAGCTCATCCAGAAAAGAAAAAAGAAAAGAAAAGCAGAAGAGGGGAAGAAATACCAAATATGGAGTTTAGGTTGACTTTCAGAAAATCTTGCATTATCCTTTGTGCATCCATGTTATCAATAATCTCTTTCTCTCATGACTGTCAAAAGGCATAAATAAAATTACTTTCCCTGCTTATTATCCTCTCTACCTATGGAATAAAAATATTGTATGATAGGTTGGTGATTTCGCACTTCCCTGTTTAAAGAATAACTTTCAAATGTTTTATCATTTCTTCTAAGTAGAATGAATAAGGTGACACAATTAGAGTCTGTTCTAAAAAAATGTTTACTCAGAAATCAGTCGAACTGCTTGCATAATACTACATAAATAGAGGTTGCATGGAGGAAGATAGAAGCCTACCTTTGAAAGTAAAAGATTCAATTCCTGAATGATTAGCGTGGACTTGGACTATTAAGTGCTCCTTTGCTTACAAGAAAGATTATTGGGAAGAGCATGGAGTTATTCGTGTTCTTTCAGAAGTTAAGGATTGTGACTGGGCATTTTCAATTTGCTTTCTTTTTATCCTATGGGGATGAATTGCAAAGTATCCAGTGCCCTTGGTACCAACTGAGTTGGTACTTTGGAAGTTCTAGCAGCAAGTTGGATGCAAGGCCCACCAGATCATATTGTCTTGTTTCTTAATACATTTGTCATTGTAGTTCCAAAGGTGCTTTTTCTGGCGGTAACTAGACTTCCTTGTTTTTTTCTTTGAAGACATTTTGCTTCTCATCCAAGAAGCTTCTTCAGCTCTGACAGGATAGTGGGGAATCCCTTGGATGAAGTAGCGAAACATCTTCAAAGAAAATACAAGAAAGTGAAAAAGCACCTTTGGGACAACCATGACCTGGATGACTGAGAATCTCTACAGACATTTGTCATTGTACTATTTAGCTTTATGAATGCATTATACCAGAGGTTCCCAAACTTGGCAACTTTAAGACTTGTGGACTTCAACTTCCAGAAATCTCCAGCCAGCAGCTGGCTGGAGATTTCTGGAAGTTGAAGTCCACAAGTCTTAAAGTTGCCAAGTTTGGGAACCTCTGCATTATACTGAGTGTTTTGCTGTAGGCATCATGGTTGGGAATGTAGAGAGACAGAATTGGGTGCCTCTCTTGAAGTGTTTTGTGCAGGGATAGCTACATCATTGAAGGAGGGGTTTTTAAAATAAGGAAAACTCATTGTAGAAGCTTGACACCTATTCCATTTTTGGTGTCTCTCCTACCTTTCAGGAGTAAAGCAACCTGCACAGGTCAGTATATCTTCTATTCTTGCGCTGCTATTTTTAAATACTAGGTCAGTCCATTATATGACAATTTCCATGTGTAATTTGAAGATGAGAAGACTAACAATGTTTATTACTGAATCTGAGTGGATGAGTTTATTGGAGTTCATATTATCCAAGTTTGCCTCCTGGCAATTTGGTCCAGCACCAAGTAGCGTGCTTTCTTTGTTGCCATTCCAACTTCAACAGTCATTTCATATAGTGATTAAAGGCACTGGGAAAGAAACCAGGAGTTCTAGTCCCGCCTTAATCATGAATCCAACTGGGTGAGTTTGGGCCAGTCACACACTCTTAACCCTAGAAAGAAGGCAATTGCAAACCACTTCTAAAAAATCTTGCTCAGAAAACAGCAGTGAACATTGATTATTCTGTTTGTTATTGTATTTATTTTATTTTATATTTTGCTTTATATGCATTGTAGCCGACCTTAACACCTTCTGGATAATGGGCATATAGATATATTAAACAAATCAATGGTAACATTTCTAAAACCTGTGACTTTAAAAAAACCTCTTTACTTAGAAAACTAAATAGTAATAAGTATAGTTAAAATACTTGTTCCGTATATTGTTTGACCTCAGTGATCTCCCAGCTGTAAAATTTCAGAGTGTTAGAGAATGCAAGTATAAGACAAGACCTTTACTGAATAGCAAAATGTATTATTCCCATTTAAAAAATAATAATTTGCACAATAAATTTGGAATAGATATGACTTCAGGGTTTAAGGGATATTAGACATGATCTAAAACTCGATTAGTTCAATAAAACATATTCTTAGGGTGTATCGCATAACTGATTCATTTTAAAAGGCTGGATTTTATTTTTTCTATGTTGGAGCTGCATTAAATTTAAAGGAATTTTGATATGTAGTGTACATTAATGATGTATCTAATACGACAGATACTACTACTACAATAGTGAACAAAGTTCTTTGAAAGCAATTAAGAGCTGAAAATATTAATGTATTTTAATTGTTGCAAAATGTGCTCACAGAAGAATGTTTCTGCATTCAGAAACAAATACTATTATCGGTATATTTTCATTGCTTTTCTTTTGAATATTTTTTTAGCAATATTCACTGAACTCACCCAGACTTGGTAAATATGTTCATGATTGTACCACAACACCTAGTCCTTTTCTTTTCCAAGTCCAATTTTGTCTGATTACCTAAATTCCCATTTACTGTAAGACATAGAATTGGAGAACACATTTTATTGTTAGATTGTGAAATATTGGGGGAAAGGATTAGATTTCAACTCTTTGGCTGTAAGTGACAGAAGCAAACAAGAGATACCCTTCTGATTTCTTGAGCACTTTCAAACAACAAGCAAATGAGTAATGAGAGCTCATGCCTTGCTTTTCTAGATCAACTATAGAGTACTTTCAATGGCATGCTGGGAAATAAAGCATGGCTCCCAGTTTACCAAGTCCTACTTATACATACTGATGCTCATCAGTATTGTTTGACTGTTGGTGAGTCTCTTCTTTATTTCCGTGCCTAAAGTCAACAATGGTAACATCCATTTCAAGGCTTATTCTTGAGCCCTGCACATATAAATGAATAATATTACAAAATATAATCTATATCACAGAACATAAATAAGTTTCAGAGGTGGTATTCAGCAGGTTCTGACCAGTTCTGGGGAACTGGTAGTGGAAATTTTGAGTAGTTTGAAGAACTGGTAAATATCACCTCTGACTGGCCCCGCCCCCATCTATTCTCTGCCTCCCGAGTCCCAGCTGATCGAGAGGAAATGGGGATTTTGCAGTAACCTTCCCCTGGAGTGGGGAGGGAATGGAGATTTTACAGCTACGCCCACCAAGCCACACCCACCAAGCCACGCCCACAGAACTGGTAGTAAAAATGTTTGAATCCCATCACTGATAAGTTTAATGTTAAAACTGCAGAGAGTCACATGCAATATAACTCCTCTGGAATATTGAAAACATGACCCCAACTTAAACTCTGAAACACTTCCCATTGCTCACACTTCAGATTCTACCACATCCTTGAAAAGATTTGTCAAACAAACCCTTATAACTGATACTTTTAAATTATTCTCAAGTGGAATTCTTTAGGAAAATGAAATCACTTAGTCAATGGTTTGGAATGGTAATTAGGGAAGGCGTCATTCTGTGGTCCTTCAGTGACATGAGCCACTCAGATTAAAACTGTGGGCCTAGTACTATCTCACTAGGGTTTATTTTCTGGGTTTAGTCCAAGCCACTGAAGCATAACTGCTGTATTATTTCTTTCTTCATTACTGAAGGACAACTTACATCACTAGAAAGATTCAATAACTGAATTGTAAAGAAGGCACTCAGTGAAAGAGGATATTGTTGAGCTACAATGTCTGGACCAGAAAGACCCAGAAAATCACATTTTGGCAACAAATAGATGCAAACTACTCCTGTTGTGGCCATCTGGTGTTACCTGAGTTTTCACAGCCTGGAGCTAATATGAATTTTAATTTCAAAGATTCCCATTTCTGTGTTTTCAGTTGCTACAAGAACGGACATGGTTCTGCCTTTTCTGGGACTAACATCTCCAAAATCATATCGCACAAGACGATTTTAAAATAACTGTATATTTATGCCCCATCTTACCAACATCATTTTGATAATACTCACAAGTGTGTATTCTGTGCTTAGGCTACTATGCGTGTGATAATTATTGAAATGGAGATGAATAGGGAACTGCTTTCGATTATAATGGCTCAGTTGGATTCCTTGGAACTTGAAATTAAACTGGCCTGATTTTAAATTTACATCACATTTTTTCCTCTCCAGTCTTTCACCAGCACTATAGTGGATGGGTTCATTCAATGGTTTGGACAATGATGTTCTCTGAAATTCAATACAGAAATGTTACATTCATGCAGAGAATCATAGCCTGTAATATCTGACTACAGTAGGACTCATCTCTTCAGGTGGCTTTTTTCCAAACTGGAATCCGCAGGTAGATTGAGACTGACCTGCTCTGAATGACTGGCTTCACTGACTAAGACTTTGAAGAGCTCCAGGCCTTAAACATCTGATGTCCTTCTCAGAAGTTGGGAAACCAGTCAATGTAATTGATTGTAGGGGACTTATTCCATTGCTACACACTTTGGATTCCCCGTGTAACAGCATTCTCTCACCACTCACAACCACCATTATCTGATGCTGAAATCAACCAGTTTTCCATGTAGTTGTAGATTATAGGTTGGGCCTATACATTCATCTGATATCTTGGTTTCTGCATGGTTTCATTGCCTCATTAGTCTAAATACTTCTAATAGAAGTCTTTTAGGTCCTCAATAGAAACTGCCAACATTTGAGTATATTCTTTCAATTCTTCTGTGGTAGAATTAATCATTCATCAAATGGAACTATCCTGTCCACTAGGGCTGTATCTACTTTGAAGAAGTTCTTGAAGTTCCAAAGTGATTTTTTCTCTCTCTTCAGGAGGCAACTGGACTTTCTTGTTTTTTATTTTGAAGGCGTTTTGCTTCTCATCCAAGAAGCTTCTTCAGCTGTGACTGGATGATGGGGAATGGAAGGGTTTGAAACATTCTCTGTGGCGGGCCCTACCCTCTGGAACGACCTACTCCCCAAACTTAGATCTACCACGGACCTCCGCTCCTTCTGCCAGCAACTAAAGACCTATCTTTTCCAACAGGCCGGCCTGGCCTAACCTACCGTACCTAGCCTTAGTTTTTAGTAGAGAAATTTTTACATTGGTTTTATGGGTTAGTTTTAATGGGGTAGATTTTAGCACAGGGTGTTAATTTAATATAGTTTTAAGTATTTATGTATTTATTTTGTGATATATTATGTTTTTTACATTTCCTGTGCACCGCCCCGAGTCCCTTCGGGGAGAGGGGGTGGTTAATAAGTTGAATAAATAATAATAATAATAATAATAATCATAATAATAATCATTATAATAATAATAATCATTATAATCTTCAAAACAATAACAGGAAAGTCCAGTTACCTCCTGAAGAATGGGGGGGGGGGGGGAAGCACATTTGCAGCAACCATGACCTGGATGACTGAGAATTTCCATAGACATTGAGAAGTTTGTAAAGTGTTAAACTATATGTCTTTGCTCTCCGCAAAACTTGCCCATGTTTTTTGCATCCTTCTCTGTACCTGAAAAGTGCCTGTGTTTAAGAACTTTACTCCTTAAAGCTAATGGAATACTTTAAAGCAGCTGCAACTTTTTTTCACATTCATGTGGATCCCTGACAAAAGTAGACTATATTAATAAATAGTAAAGGGATGCTGTGCACATGCAAGAATGAGATCTGAAACCCTTCTTCAAGAATATTTTCAAAATACGCACACCCTTACTGACCATCATCCTTGTCAAGACTTCAACTTCTTTAGCTGACTTCTTTCTGCAGGGGTTATACTGTTCTATAATAACAGTGGAGTTTTTGAACATAACATTTCTTAGTATTTGTATAAAATTATAGACTTTCTTGGGTTTCTTGTAGAGACACAAAGGTTGTTTAAATTGGCAGCATATGAAGTTCCTGCAAACAGAAACTCTCTAGTTGCTGCCTAATGGAACAAGATGACCTTAACATTGCTTTTGTTAAAGGCAAGGCGTTGGCAAAGAGTGCATGATATTTGAACCACTGTTCATTCCACATGCAGACTTGCACAGTAAAATTTATAAACAGTGGCCAAAACGAGGAGTGAGGGAAACAAATGGAATTTCAAATAATTTTGGGGTGGAAAATGATGCTACATTATTTTGAATTAAAGTAGTGTTTCTTAATGTGCAGCTTGCACATGACATGCTGATTGTATAACACCTATGTCCTTGAGGCAATTTCTAACCCTCCTGTCTACCAACCCTGAGCAACAAATATTATCTTCTATCGCCTCTTTGTTATATCTCTTCCATTCTCTTGAAGACATTACATTCAAGTGACAGGGTCCTCAAAGCATCTGCACTGAACTGATTACATCATCATGGCTTTATTGCAGCAGAGGAGAGAAGTGTATGTTACAAGTTGGTACTGAATCTCAGAAAATAATGTGAAGAGCCTAAATACATTTTTGATTTGATCTAGATGGGCCTTTGGTTGTTTGGTCAGCCAGTTGCTTTGGGAGAGTTCATGATCAGATAGACATCATTTTGCCAGGATTATCTGTCGCTACCTCCTTCTTTGACTACTTATCATCTCATGCTTCTTTCATTAATCATAACATCTAGCTATCTTATCGGCTGTTGGTTTGGTATAATGTTAAGGTATTAAAGTCATACTCTCTCAGTCCAACCCACCTCAGAGGGCTCTTATTGTGGAGAAAATAGGAGGCAGAAATTTTACACATACTGCCTTGAGCTGTACAAGTGGGATATAAATCAATTAAATAAAGTTCTCATTATATACGCAAAATAAATATGAAATAAATAAGATGATAGCATACAATCATGCCCTAGATTTGATGGAAACTATCCAGTGGCTTGTTTGACTGATTGCTGTTGCCAGGGGGGTGCGAGGTTATTATTTTTATCGTTCTATGTTGGGTTTTTGGCAGTCATATACATTTTCTAAATAAAGAAATACGCTCCCAATTTAGTGTAAGTTAATTGCTCCCTATTCTAGTCTGTTACTTTCCAGTCATCCTGCAAATATTTCAATAGGAAGATGAGGTAGTCTAGTTAGTATACCCATCTTTTTGGCTGGCTGTCCGTGATTTATTTAGTCACAAATAATTAATAAGTCAAAAAATGTATCTTTTAGAGTTCATTGCCTTCTCCATTATTCCTCAGATGCTAGCAGTTTGATCTCTGTTGCCCCTGCCACTTCTGAATCCAGTTTCTACATCTGGCAGTTCTCATTCCATGCATTGCTGGATTGCAAAATTTTGAGCGTTATCTTACTAGTATGTCAGATAAGAGTAAGTGTCCAGTATTTTAAGCATTCTTTAGCATCATCCTTTTTTGGTAGTGGAGTATAAACTGACCTTTTCCAGCTCCTTGGCCACTGCTGTATTTTCCATACCTGCTAACAATTTGAAGGTAGTGCTTTCCCTGCTCATCTGGCAAGGTTATAAACAGATCTGCTAGCAAATGCAGCATTTGCCTTCTGGAATGATGTTCCCCCAGAAATTTAGGTGACTCCTATCCTTATAACTTTTGGGAAACTATTAAAAACTTGTGTTAAATGTGCTTTTTCCAGAAGCACCACTGGACTTTGCCCCCTCCCCTTTTTCCCCCCTTTGAAAATGTTTTGCTTCTTATCTAAGAAGCTTTTTCAGTTTTGTTCAGTTAAGTTCTGAGAACTGAAAAAGTATAAAATGTTTACAAAGAAAAACCCTCCAAGAAAGTCTAATTCTCTTTTGGAAAAAGCACCTTTGGGACAACCAAAGGATTTGAAACATCTTCAAAACAACAACAACAGGAAAGTCCAGTTACCTCCTGAAGAGGAAAAAAAAAAGCATCTTTGCAACAACTATGACCTGGATGATTGAGAATCTCCATAGACATTTAGCCATGCACCTTTTAAACTCTGTTCTTCTACCAGGCCTAGGACAGGGTGATTGTGAAACTTCCTTTAGTTACAGTGATGGCTAACCTTTTTATTGCTGGGTGCCAAAAATACAAGCACGTGCCGGCACTCATAATAATAATAATAATAATAATAATAATAATAATAATAATAATAATAATAATAATAATAATAATAATAATAATAATAACAACAACAACAACAACAACAACAATAATAATAATTATTATTTAATTTGTAAACCGTTCTCTCCCCCCGAAGGGACTCGAGGCGGTGCACAGGGAATTGAAAATACATATATAAAACCAACAGACATTGTAATACAAATTTAAAATGAATAAAATGAATTAAATTAATGCAAAGCACCTCCCCACATGCGCATATGTGCACAACCCCCCCATGCTCCAACCCCACGCATGCTGCACTGCTCGCCTCCAAGCTGAGGTTGGTATTTCCTCGGGGGGGCAGAGCGGGTGAGGCTGTTTTTGCCCTCTGCAGATTCTAGGAAAGCCTCTGAAGCCTGGGGAGGGCGAAAAATGGGCCCAACAAGCCTACTGTAAGTTTGGAAATGATCCATTTCTGGCTTCCGGAGGGCCTGGGGGGGGGGGCTGAGGTAGGCCATTTTCACCCTCCCCAGGCTCCGGAGGCTTTCCTGAATTTGGCGAGGGCAAAAACGGCCTCCCCCCGGCCCTCTGGAAGGCCGAAAATCAGTTGGCCAGCATCCACATGCGCGCTGGAGCTGACGGCTCATGTGCCGGCAGATATGGCTTCGCCTGCCATCACAGGTATACACGTTATGCCACGTGTGCCATAAGTTTGCCATCACAGGTATAGTTGTTATAGAGCCCACAGCCTGTTAGATGACAAGGTCCTCTTTGAACATGATGGACGAACATCATCATCATCAGTTAGTTTAAGAGTTGATATGTTTCCCCAGTCATTTGTGACTTTTTATATTTATTATTTTCTCTTTAATTAAACTACTCAGAATAGTCAGGAGTTAGGCTGCCTCAGAATTTCATACATTTGATAAAAAATAATGGTTAATGGTTAGCAGTATTTTTTAGGGCTCATTTAACTTCACTTTTCAGGCTATCTGGCTCTAATTCAGTGATCAAATTGTATACATTGGGGAACTTATTTTGCATGGGTCTTCAGCATACTTATACCATATTTTCTCTAAATCTTCCGACTCCTGTAAATTTTTGCCTTTTCTCATGCTCATCTTTATCTAAAAGATCAATTTAGGTACTTTTCTTAAATAAATTGATTTGTTTACTTATTATTTATCTTCACTTGGAATTCTCTCCTTTTTTTGCATTGTTGATCGTTATATAACATCTTGCCTTTTCCTTTTTTTTTTTTTTTTAATTTATAACCCGCTCTCTCTTCCCGAAGGGACTCGAGGCGGGGCACAGGGAATTTAAAATACATATAAAATCACAGACATAGTACAATATTAAAATGAAATTAAACTAACCCTGCGCTAAAATCCCATATCAAAACTAAAAATAAGTCGCTAAAAAACCCTAACAGTTGATTACCCCAGGCCGGCCAAGCAGAAAAAGTGTGTTTTTAATTTTTGACGGAAGGAGCGGAGGTCCATAGTTGTTCTAATTTCGGGGGGAAGGTCGTTCCAGAGGGTCAGGCCTGCCACAGAGAAGGCCCTTCCCCTGGGCGTCGCCCGCTGGCACAGCCTAGTGGACGGCACCCGGAGAAGTCCCTCTCTGTGGGAGCGAATCGGCCGCAGGGATGTATGGGGCAGGATGCGATCCCTTCTTCTCCCTAAGCACAATATTTTACAGGGACAAGCCTTCCTCTCTCTTTTTCTGTTGTCTTTTGCTTCCTCTCTTCTTTCAACGTATCTATTTGGTCATTTCACCTTCTTTTGCTCTTTTACATTTCTGAATATTTTTGTTCTTCCTCCTAATGATGTCATGAATTTCAGTCCAGAGTTCTTCAGGCACTCTATGTATCACATCTGATCCATTAAAGTTATTCTTTACTTTCACTGCACAAACTTTTGGAATGTTGAGGTCAGATCATGGTGACCTAGTGATTTTATTTATATATTTTTTAGTTTAGTTTGGTTTGCAGCTCTGCAAAAAAAAAACCCCAAAAAACCCACAACCCAGTCTAAAGCACCCTCAGCACTAGTTATTGTTTTTATTGATTGAATACATCTTATTCATCTTTTGCTTGCAGAAATGTTGGTGTTGTCCATAGTTGTTCTTTCGGCTGTTGGAAGAAAATATTTGCTGTAAACACTAAATCATCTTGACCGAACTTGATTAGTCTGACTCCTGTTCCATTTTACGCACCATGGCTATTAGGTATCATGCCCAGCTATTCCAGCTATTATTTGATTTCCAACTTTAAAATTCCTATAATTAGCATGATGTCCGATTCTGAAGTTCTGATGACAAAATATTGCTAGTTGTCCTGGAAATGTCCAACCTCTTCATCTGTTATGGAGAATACACTGGTAGAACTATCATTTTGATTGGCTCATTTTGGATTCAAATGAAGAGGTTTTGTGTTATTCTGGAACATAGACGTTAACATACATTTGTTAATAATGATTTTCTACTTCTTCTATGTTTTTTTTAATCTGGCCCCATGCTCTTCTGATATAAAATAAGCTATTCCAATTCATTTCAGTTTACTGATTCCCAGAATATCAATATTCAGTTTTGACATTTTTATTCTGACACAACTTCATATTTTCCTTGCTTCATAAGTCTGGCATTCTGTGCATCGGTTGTATACCTATCTTTGCAGTACTGAATTCTATTTTTGTTTCTTGGCATACCAGCATCTGGATGTCTGTCTTTCTATGATCTAGCCATATCACAGGGGATTGGCTTCAAACTTTTTAGCAAGGGGTTCTCTGCCTGGTTGCTGGGTGGGCATGGCCATGGTGGGCATGGCCTAGTTGGCCTCCTGCACAACAGCTCTGGAGGCTTTCCTCGAGCCTCTGGAGGGTGAAAATGGCCTCCCCAGGCTCTGGAGGCCCTCTAAAGACCAGAAACAGCCCCCTGACCTTCTGCCAGGCCCATTTTTCACCGTCCACAAGCCTCCATGTGCGCCCTGCACTTATCTGCATCCCAAATGGGCCACTTGGGGACTTCTGAGATGGGTGGGTGGTCGGGGCCAGCCAGGAGTGGGATTTGGGAGTTCTCCGAACTGCAAGGAATCTTAGCTAGAGATTCTCCTGAACCCCTGCAAACCCCCAGCAGCCCACCCCTGCATATCACATGCACTAGTGTTATATATACTGCTTCTCTGCTCTTCTCCAATAACGTGTTGGAAACCTTTTGACCTGGGAAGATCACCTTTTAATATAACGTTGCTCCTCTCTTAGTTATGTCATTTAGAATTTTTGGCAAAGACTTGGAGGATTATCATTTCCTTTTTCAGTGATTGTATCCAGTCTAATCTCTTATCTACAACCTGACCATTTTGGATGTTCTGAGAGTATATATTTTATACATATTGCCGGGGAATTTAAACTAACGTCAGGATATAACAGTGCCATTAAGATGTACAAGCATCTTCATCATGTAAGGTAATGAAGAGGACTGAGCTTTTACCTTGTTTATTTCTGTTTCAGAGAAGGCGAACACGAACCTGTGGCTCTTAAGGAAAATTTCATTGCGTTTTCTGGGACTTACTCTTACATTAGCTAAATATGTATTATCCTATTGAGGTCCTTCAGTGAAATCAGTGCTGCAATGTAGTAAAACTCTAGAGCAGGGGTCCCCAACCTTTGCAACTTTAAGTCTGAAGGACTTCAGCTCCCAGAATTCTCCAGCCAGCAAAGCTGGCTGGAGAAGTCTGGGAGCTGAAGTCCTTCAGACTTAAAGTTGCAAAGGTTGGGGACCCCTGCTCTAGACAGTATTTAGATGCTTGTTGTGTTGCCCTAAAAATATTTTTAAAGCCATCACCCCCCCCCTCTTACTTTTGTGGGCTCTTTAATGACCATCTGGTCGTTCACACCTGATACACTGTCATTATTTTTGGCATTTATTTTCAATTCCCTTGTTTAAAAGCTAATAGCCAATGGAAAAGCTAAAATGACTGACAGAGCTTATGGCCTGTGTCAACAATTACAGCAGAAAATAACAAGCAGCTGGAGTGAATACATCCCAGCCCCATCTTTAAGCTCATGTTTTGATCATTCATGAGTCTATTGAACAAAATAATGCTTTGCTACAAAGGTAAACCTCTTTGTAGACAGCAAGTTCAATTCATGACCAAGATAAAGAGCTAAATTTGCAACATATGTTATTTACAACAAACCAATTGGCTTCCTTTAATCAGAAGACAGAACAGCTTCATGGGAGCAATCATTGTTTTCCTCTCCATAAGGCTTGGTGCTTATTTGACTCTTTTTAATTTATGTTTTCATAACATCATTTAATGACAGCACGAACCCTATGACTAAAGAGTAAAGCCTTACCATTTTCTCTTATGAACCTCCCCAGCTGTTGCTAGATCCCTGGGAACGGCTTCCTTTAGACACATTCTTGCTGACTTTTTCCATCACCTGTCAATGTAATTAATTCAAAGGCAAAAAGGTAAGAAGGTAAAGTGGCCATGAGACATTGGTTATAGGGCGGAAAGTTCCTGGACCAATAAAGGTCACAGATAGACATAGAGATATAATATTTTCTTTAGGCATGCATACTTGAGGTCTTGGATTAGAAAGTCCTGACTTTTCTAGGATGAAACCAACATGGCTGGACCTAGTTTTACTTGACTCCTTATACCATATAGAAGAGGAATGAATTTAAAGATAGCCCTGATTCAACTCTCCATCATGTCAAATATGACTTTAGATATTTAATCTGGCCTTCTTTCGAAGCTTGTTAATTTTATTTGGACAATATGAGTGCAGATACTAAATATAATTTCCTTAGTATGCATATAGCATATTATAAAGTATAAAAGGATATGACCTTGCCCTAAAATTAGACATGAGGAGAGTCAGAGAAGGGAAGTAAAAACAGGAAAAAATGAACGAAATTGTACATACTTAAAGAATGACATAATATTTAACAAGAACAGAGATCGTTCAAAAGAAAGTGTTACACTATGGAAGCTGGCACGGAGTTTGGGAAACAGCAGCAATTCGGCCAGACAAACTCTTTGGAAAAACTTTTATCTTGCTAGATTTCTGCAGAATTCATGAAATGGCAGGTCAATAAAGAGGAAGATGAATATTTGGATTGTCAACTTTTTATTATGCATACCATAGAAGTCTGGCATGTACAAATAAAGCATGACAAAATATTGGGGAAGGCTTTACTGCTTCATTTCATTACACAAAACATAGAAAAGTAGTATTGGTTTTAAAGGAGATTTAATTTACAATACAATAATACAATAATACAATAGCAGAGTTGGAAGGGACCGTGTAGGTCTTCTAGTCCAACCCCCTGCGTGGGCAGGAACCTTATACCATTTCAGACAAATGGCTATCTAACATCTTCTTAAAGACTTCCAGGGTTGGGGCATTCACAACTTCTGGAGGCAAGCTGTTCCAGAGGTTAATTGTTCTAACTGTCAGGAAATTTCTCCTTACTTCTAAGTTGCTTCTCTCCTTGATTAGTTTCCACCCATTACTTCTTGTCCTGCCCCCAGGTGCCTTGGGGAATAGTTTGACTCCCTCTTCTTTGTGGCACCCTCTGAGATATCGGAACACTGCTATCATGTCTCCCCAAGTCCTTCTTTTCATTAAACTAGACATACCCAGCTCCTGCAGCCGTTCTTCATATGTTTTAGCCTCCAGTCCCTTAATCATCTTGGTTGCTCTTCTCTGCACTCTTTCCAGAGTCTCCACGTCTTTTCTACATCGTGGCGACCAAAACTGTATGCAGTATTCCAAGTATGGTCTTACCAAGGCACTATACAGTGGCATTAACACTTCACGTGATCTAGAATCTATCCCTCTGTTTATGCAGCCTAGAACTGTGTTGGCTTTCTTGGCAGCTGCTGCACACTGCTGGCTCATATTTAAATGGTTGTCCACTAGGATTCCAAGATCCCTCTCACAGTTGCTACTATTGAGCAAGGTACCACCTATACTGTACCTGTGCATTTTGTTTTCCTTGCCTAAATGTAAGGTAGTTGCCTTAAAAATGAGCACTCATTCTTATATTGTAGTCTATAAGAACAGCACCGACAATGAGTCAGAGAACTGAATAAGTAAACAAGCTTGAGATGGGAACTTTACTACTTCCTTACTGTTTCACAACCATTATTCCATAGATAGCTATCTATTATAATAAAACCCATAACCTAGAGATGCTGCAGTCTGTAATATACGTAATACAGCTACATATCTTTTTGTCCTATTTCCCAGTCCACCTGATCTCTGTGGCACAGAGAATTTGCTTCATAAATTTTATGTACAAAATTGGTCCTTTTCACACACTTCTCTGTACTTGATGTTATCCTTGGAGAACTCTCACTATTCTAAATGAGATCTCCAGAGGAACGTGATTTCAGATGTGCATTTATTCCTCAAGGTCAGGGGTGGGCAAACTTTGCAACTTTAAGTTCTAAATGAGATCTCCAGAGGAACGTGATTTCAGATGTGCACTTATTCCTCAAGGTCAGGGGTGGGCAAACTTTGCAACTTTAAGTCTGAAGGACTTCAGCTCCCAGACTTCTCCAGCCAGCAAAGCTGGCTGGAGAAGTCTGGGAGCTGAAGTCTTTCAGACTTAAAGTTGCAAAGTTTGCCCACCCCTGCTCAAGGTCATATCATTTTTCAGCAGAAAAACTCACAAATATCATCTTTTTCCTGATAATAAAATACTGTGATTACACCTAAAATACTTTTTATTGCACCTAAAAACAGCTACCTGCAATAAATGCCTAATAGTAGAGCTGGCCTATAAAATCCCTACAGAAACTGCCTTTGGAGTATTTTATGGCTTTCTATAACTACTCTTTCTTTCATTAGTAAGTATGTTACTGTATTTTTCCTTATACTTTTTGTATCCCTGCATTTTCCATATTGAAACAACTTTACATACAAGCTACCAAATAAACACACCCATCAGTTTAAGAGATGGAAAGTTTGTGGTGGCTGAGGAATTATATTTTTAAAAGAAGGATGCCGGAATATGATCATGAAGCCAAATAAGATTTGTACATTGTGCTTTAAAACTATTTAATGTATGTAAAAGGAACAGGAAGTCATGGCTTTGGGATATGATGGTTTAGTGCTGAGTTCCTGTGGCCTGCTCTCGGGAATATTTAATCATTACATACAATAGGTTTGTGTGTCAGATGTAGCTGGTTGATTACCTACTCTTGCACTGATGGAAAAACTTGACTGATCAAAACACCGTTAAGTCTGGTCTACGCAAGAATGTGCTTGAAGCTGAGAGAGAACAGATTCTTCTCATATGCACATTCCCTAGGGCTGTGCTTACTGTAACAAAAATAAGCCAAGTTTTCTTTTGTTTTTGTTTAAGAGTGCAGCAGCAGTGACTTATTTAATAGAAAGACACCATCATCTTATAATGGCAGCAAAGGCAAGGATGGAAATGTGCTGTTCCTGAGGAAAGAATAGTTCTTTCTCTCTTGGTTTTCCTCCCATCTCTCTATTATAAGTGACTGGGCTGTTGTGTACAGGATGCAAAGCACCTTCTCTTGTGTTTTGCTCTTCTCATCGTCAGCCAGCCGTCAGGCAGAGTTCTTGGAACAAGAGGCGAAGTAAAACTGGTCTTGTGGACATTGGCCAATCTCTTCTCCTCATACTTGTTATTTTAGCTCTGGCTGCCCTCCCTTAGCAGGAAACATCCCTCAGAGGGAAGCCGGTAGTCGCGTCAGCCCATATTTACTCCTTTGTATGCTTACCCAATACAATGACTGCTGTCCCATAGTTATTAGTGTGCACTTTGGGATATAGCTATGGGTCAATATTTGTCGTAGTTACTTTGAGACTTTATTAAAAACGTAGGCACGGGATTTCTTTCCTCTTCCCCCTCTTTTATGAGATTCAGATTCACCATTGTGGAGGAGCAGCAGCTCCACACTATCTCTGTCTTGTTTTTCCAATTACCTAGGAACCAGCAGCAAAAACATTCTGTGGTTTCATATGAATAGGTAGTAGTACTGTACTTCCAAACCATAAAGGAGTATCCAATGCAACCTGATTTTAGACTGAGAAGAAAAACGATTCTGAAGATGGGTAAAAGAAGTGTGTTATCTGTTTCTTTGCAACTTTTCTTTGGGGTGATTTCAAATAAAGCCAGGATTGTCTGTAATGCTGCTTGCATGCAGCATTACAACCCTGCAGCATCATTTATTTATTTATTATTTATTTATTTATTTATTTTCAAATTTATATCCCGCACCCATCTCCCACAAAGGGACCCGGGGCGGCGCACAGGAAGATTAAAAATACAAAAATACAAATATACAAAATACAAAGACTCATTAAAACTATATTAAACCCAACCCTGCGCTAAAACATAATTAAAAACCCCAAATTAAAACTTTGCTCAACTAAAAGCCAGTTCGGTGTCGGGTAGTTCATGCCAGGCCGGCTAGATGAAAAAAGTGCGTTCAGGTGTTGTCTATCATGTTGCAGAAGAAAATAAGTTTACTTGGTATCAAGACAGAACGGGATGCATTTGATGTAATTGCCACTGTACCTTTCTACAACTTTTTTTTATATAAATAAAGAACAGATTATCTCTACTGTAGCTTCACAGCAATTGCATGAATCACATTGCTCCAGTTACATGGTCTATTGTGCACAAATATATCATTAGGACTGGGATATTTGGTAAGCATAAGTCCTCCCATAGCAAATACTCAGAGGTATTGTGTGCACGCAAGCAGCTTTCTGTAGTCAAAACATACTGCTGGTGCACAGGCAAGCGGAATTAAGGATCATGCAAGAGAAATATAGCAAACAGAAGGAAAAACCTTAAGAAAACTCTGCAAATAACACAATTCAATCTAGATTTGTTTAGTGCTATAGAATGCAGAATGACTCTTAAGAAAGAAAGAAAAAAGGGAGGAGGGAGATAGAATGGCACATCCTGAAAGAGGACACGGATGACTGAACAGAAGGATTCTACGCTGTAATATTTTGTGGCAGCTCCTACTCCTACATGCCCAAGCTTTCAAATGATCTAGTTTAGATCTACTGTCAAAATCATGGATGTCCAACATTTTGGCTTGCCTGGGCCAAATTGAGTGAAGAGGAATTTTCTTGGGTCGCTTATAAAATATATGCAGTAATTAATGTATATAAAACCACATAATAGTTAAAGGTTTTCAATCTTGAGAGGCCTCATTACTAGCTGTCCAGGGTAACACGGGTTCGACATGCATGGTCTACAATGCTGTTGAACACTGTGTACCAGATATGAATGACAACCTTCCCTAACATTAAGTAAAATTAGGGGCAGACAAATGTGTCAAATGCTGGCTGGATCAGAGCTCTGGGAGCTACACATTCTGCCTTGTACTGTTGAGATGCTCTGTGGTGAACCTTTCCTCCTCCTTCTACTGCAGCATTTAATTATCTGATTCAATTACCAGTCCAGGGTCTAGTCTACTTAGGTGGCACGGACAGCAAATATCTTGAGCCAATGCAGTTGGCTTGGTGAGCATGCAAATCTACCCAGATCCATTTGATCAGGCCACCTTGGTAGTGGTAAGCAAACTAAAATCATGAATTGCATGAAGCATTTAGATTGATCAGAAGCTTCCTTGCCTATGAACTCTTCAAATATTTAATGAATAGTTGAGAAATTATTGGAATCACATGAACAGTTTTGCAAATAGGACAACTAGCACACGTGTAGAGCATCAAGGGATGCTCAGAGTTTCATGGAAAGGGTATTGCAAACCCTCTTGGAAATGTAAGTTATGATCCATTTCTCAAATTATTACAGAGGCACAGCAATTGGGGATTAGCTTGTAGATGTTAATGTCAATAATGTTACCCAACCCTCTGGGTCAAGGGAGTTTAACATAGTGAAATTAATTGCCTTATACTTTTCATGATCTCCTTCGCACTTGGAGGCTAAGTATGTGGGTTGATCTATAGATGCGATTTTACCTTCTCATAGCCATTAAACAATAGGATATATTTGATGTCAAATATAAACTGCTCCTTTTGTAGATTGTGTAAAAACATAGAGCTTAGCAGTTTGATTCTGAGACATTGGGGTTTGGAATTTTAATAAACTCCATTATTTTGTTTGAAAACATAAACAAGTGACTCATGTAATTTTCAAATAGTGTGGGAAAATTACTTCAGGAAGTACTCAGCACTTTATAAGTTATGCAGTCACTAGCATTCTCTGGTGTATTCTGCTGGATTTTAATATCCTACATAGCAAATATTAGTGCTAAATCAAGAGTGTACAACAGATCCAGATGTATATAAAGGTGGTTGTTATAGAATTTTGATTAGCTATGCCCGTGATGGCGAACCTCTGGCACATGTGCCTGAAGTAGCAAGCAGATTGCAGAGCCAAGTCACCTGACACGCAAGCTACCGCCTCAGGTCAGCTCCACTGCACGTGCATGCATGCTTCCCATTGGCCAGGTGATTTTTGGGTCTCTGCCGTGCATGCAGGGGGTCGGGGCACATGCGAGAAATGCGCATGTATGTGTGGGGACAAGAGAAGCATGGTGCGCTCCCCTGCAGCCCGCTTTTGGTCCCAGAAGGCTGCAGGGAGGCCTACTAGGCCCAAAACGGGGCACGAGGTTTTGTGTGTGCATATGCAGGAGTGGAGGGGGGGGGGGGGAGGAGAGCATACCAAACATTGCATTATGGATGTGGGTGCAGGTGGTGGTGGTCGCGGGTATGCACACACGCTTTTGGCACGCGACCACAAAAAGGTTAGCCATCACTGAGCTATGCTATAGTATGGAAAGGGATAGGCAGCTGAATAGGAAACTCACTGCAAGTAATATCAAGATTTGTACGTGCCCAGAATTAACCTATTCCAACACTAGAAATCTGCCTCCCTGTGTAAATTTACCTCAAACCAGTTCTCAATTTTATAGTCTAATTATCCACAAATTACATAAAAAGGAAGACCCATGTCGAAGCTTGGAACTATTTGAGGAAAGGTTGTATACTTTGTGTGTGTGTGCACATAACCAATACGATTATTGGTATGGTAAAAATTGGTGACAATTTTAAGAGTGCTGTGAAAGCAAGGGCTATGTCAATGCAATTATTTGCTTCACTGAGTTTAAATCACGGCCAATTAGAATGCTGAGTCCCATTCAGCTATTCTTCCCATTATTTTTTCCCCCTAAATACTTTTTTAAAAAACTTCTGCTAACTCTATTTCTCCCACTGCTTGCGTAGATCAGTGCTGGGATGGTGCCAGTTGGCTTTCTTAAAGACCCACAATTGGAAAATGAGTTCTCTGTCAGTATATCAGCAGCAGCTGTGATCACGGCAAAGGCAGCTAACTCTCCCCCCTGCACAAAGTATTTGCCTGCCCCGTCCACTCATTTGGGGAAATATCATTATGGGAAACAACGTATTGTGTTAGAACAGCATCATGAATGCTTTTATCGCTTAATCCCGCAGATTCTGTTTGCCAGGGACCTTGGGACAAGAGACCCCATGACTGATAGCACCATGGAATTGTGGCTAGCCAAAGTACAGGCAGTTCTTTAGTGAATTTTGTTGACTTTCAACTGAATTGTGCAACTTACTCCAAGATATGCTCTTTGCTCCTGAGTTAGTGCCTCCAATTCACATGCAGCTTTTTTTTTACTAACGTAATATTTGATAGCAAGTCTGCTGAACAGGAGTGGCATGCTGATGAAGCAAAGGAAGACATACATTCTGTACTGGACTTGCTGACTTCATAAGAGAATCTGATAAGTAACAGGAAGAGTCAACAGCTAATTCTTCCAAGGCAAAGAAAGCAAATTGGAGCTCAGGGCTTACATGCTACAAAACTCTCCCTGCACCCCCAATCAAATAGTTTAAGTAATACAATACAATACAATACAATACAATAGCAGAGTTGGAAGGGACCTTGTAGGTCTTCTAGTCCAACCCCCTGCATGGGCAGGAACCTTATACCATTTCAGACAAATGGCTATCTAACATCTTTTTAAAGACTTCCAGGGTTGGGGCATTCACAACTGCTGGAGGCAAGCTGTTCCAGAGGTTAATTGTTCTTACTGTCAGGAAATTTCTCCTTGGTTCTAAGTTGCTTCTCTCCTTGATTAGTTTCCACCCATTGCTTCTTGTCCTTCCCCCAGGTGCCTTGGAGAATAGTTTGATTCCCTCTTCTTTGTGGCACCCTCTGAGATATCGGAACACTGCTATCATGTCTCCCCTGGTCCTTCTCTTCATCAAGCTAGACATACCCAGCTCCTGCAGCCGTTCTTCATATGTTTTAGTCTCCAGTCCCCTAATCATCTTGGTTGCTCTTCTCTGCACTCTTTCCAGAGTCTCCATGTCTTTTCTACATCGTGGCGACCAAAACTGTATGCAGTATTCCAAGGCACCATAGGTATATCGTTACTACCTTCTTCAGGAGGAAAAAAAAAGGAGGGGGCTGTTTTTCTCTAAAGAAGACTTACCAGTTGTGGCCATTTTTAACATTGAGTTTACATTTGGGGGAAGCACATAATGCTTTGTTTTTTACACAAACCTACATCATGATCACGGGACGCGGTGGCTCAGTGGCTAAGACGCTGAGCTTGTCAATCAGAAAGGACGGCAGTTCGGTGGTTTGAATCCCTAGCATCATGTAACTGAGTGAGCTCCCGTTACTTGTCCCATCTTTTGCCAACCTAGCAGTTCGAAAGCATGTAAAACTGCAGGTAGAAAAATAGGAACCACTTTTGGTGGGAAGATAACAGTGTTCTGTGTGCCTTCGGCGTTTAGTCATGCCGGCCACATGACCACGGAGACATCTTTGGACAGCGCTGGCTCTTCGGCTTTGAAACGGAAATGAGCACCGCCCCATAGAGTCGGGAACAACTAGTACATATGTGCTAGGGGAGCCTTTACTTTTACATCATGATCAACATAATGTGACATCGCATTGGTACTAGAATATCTCTCCTGAATAATAGTCTTGATGAGCATGGAACTGTTTTGATTCCATATTTATTAATTATTTTTGGGGAAATATTTTTCCCAAGCCCAAAGTATGCAAGCAGTATAGATGAAAATTTACAAAAGTGAATAGTAAGATGATGTATAATATTCTGTTATGATGCTTGCTTTCACTTTGGGGCAATTGGACGATGAAAAAGGACTCTCTTCATTTGGTTTTGAAATGCAAGGAGGGTTAGAGCTACTTATAGCTTTGTGAGGAGAGAATTCTGCAAAGTGGGAGCTACTGGCAAGAAAGCCTGGTGTGATTTTCAGACCCAATCTACTTTGCAGGGCCTTCCCTTAATGTTCAGAATAGATATTCGGATCCAAAGTGCTACTTTAGGTATCTTGGCACTATTCCATGCAAATCTTGAAAGATGTAATGCCTGGCATTTTGAGTTGGTCTCAGAAATCTACAGGTTATTAGTGCAGTGACTTTGAAAAAGATATTCTGCACACAAGGGCTTGCCAGCAGCCTCACAACTGCATGTACTTGGATTTGATCCAGAGGATCAGTTTGAAGCAGAATAGGTGCTTCATCTAGGTCAGAATTTCCCCCCCATAAAATCCATTGAAACATTCCTTTTTATTTTGATAAAACTGCTGGAGGAGTCATCCATCGGAAAGAACACTATAATTAATTCAATGGGGAGAAGATTATTATTTATTATTAAAAAAAGAAAATTTCAAGGCCTGAAAAGAAAAGAGCTAAGTGCTTTTAAAATAGGTGACAACTTCTGGGATTGCACTTCAGGCTGCCAGATACATCTATCAGACTGTGGATGGTGGAATTTGATATCATGGTTAACCGTGATACTAGCTTTGCCGAATAAACGGCCATGGATACCTAGCAGAACGCCAGCTGGATGTATTACTGGAAACAGAATGAAAACATTACTGACAAAATGTTAATTATATCCAAGGATCGTAATATGTCCCACTGAGTAAATAAACATGCCCCTGCAGAGGGCATCTGCTCTGCCAATAGCGGCTGCATGTGGAAGAGTATAGCCTGGAACAGTTGTAGTGGCACATCTAACAATGGGGGTGAAACACATTCATTCATACTGCAGTGTAAGAACAGCATTGAAGGCAACATGCAATCATCACCTATATTTGCCCGATAAAATAATGAATGACTGAAACAGTATTGCTGGTTGCAAAATGCTAATAGGAAATGGAATTAAAGAAAAGGTAGAAGATGGGGAGCTGAGATTTGGTGTTTGGAATTCTTAATACATACAATACAATACTTAATACAATAGCAGAGTTGGAAGGGACCTTGTAGGTCTTCTAGTCCAACCCCCTGCGTGGGCAGGAACTTTATACCATTTCAGACAAATGGCTATCCAACATCTTCTTAAAGACTTCCAGGGTTGGGGCATTCACAACTTCTGGAGGCAAGCTGTTCCAGAGGTTAATTGTTCTAACTGTCAGGAAATTTCTCCTTAGTTCTAAGTTGCTTCTCTCCTTGATTAGTTTCCACCCATTGCTTCTTGTCCTGCCCCCAGGTGCCTTGGAGAATAGTTTGACTCCCTCTTCTTTGTGGCACCCTCTGAATTAACATTCAACACTGAATTAAAGATTAATTCAACACTGAATTAAAGATATTATCACACAAACCTTTAACTATTGGTCAGAAATATGTGTTTTGCAGAGGTGGATTGCTCCCGGTTCGGCCTGGATCGTCCGAACCAGTAATGGTGGCGGCAGGAGGTTCCGCCCACTCGCCCGGACGCTTCTGCACATGCGCAGAAGCATTGGTGCACCAGCGTGCACACGAGCAAACAGGTAGTAAAAAAATATAGAAACCCACCAGTGGTGTTTTGTAATAGAATTTAGAGAAAAACCAATGAGAATTGGAACACTGCATTTTTAAGATGAATAGATTATGCAGTGAGGGAGAAACACAAATGAACATAAGAATAGCTCTTATCATTAAGTCCAAAGGGTTATCTAGGGCAGCATTTTATTTGCACGAGTGGTGAACAAGAGGCTGTTAGAGTTATCCCAGCAGTTGCTACCCCAAAGCCAACCATCATGTCTAGAATTACAAATTCCCTTCATTTATCCAATGATGTCATAATGCAAGATAATTTGCTCTGTATTATCTCTCTCGTGGAGGGCCACAGTTCCATGTTTGAACAACTATTGTCAAAAAGCATTTGAACATTTGGAAACTCAATACTTTTCATTCTTAAAATAGTTTTTTTTTATTAGAAATATTTTACATATAGAAGTACATTAGAAGAAACAGGGTATAGTATCGTGATGGCGAACCTATGGCATGCGGAGCCATTTCTGAGGGAACGCGAGGTGTTGCCCTGTCAGCTCCAGCACGCATGCACATGGCGGCCAGCTGATTTCTGGCCTTGATTTTCAGCAGTTTTTTGTCCTCTGGAGGCTTCAGGAAAGCCTCCTGAAGCCTCCAGAGAGCGAAAAACGGACTTACCGGGCCCATCGGAAGTTGGAAAATGAGCTGATTCCGGCCGCCGGAGGGCCTCTGGGAGGGGGGCGTTTTCGCCCTCCCCAGGCTTCAGGAAAGCCTCCGGAGCTTGGGGAGGGGTTGTGCATACATGCATGGGGGTGGGTGGGTAGGATTGAATTGGTGTGGGCACACGTGCGCGCATGATAGCACACACACACACAATTTTGGCACACTATAAGAAAAAGGTTCGCCAACACTGGTATAGTAAATAAAGAAAAAAACAAAAGATACAAACAATGTTAAAGAAAAAAGGAGATAGAAAAAAGAAAGAAAATTAAAAAACCAAAAAAACATGAAGAGAAATACTGTATAAAAAAAATGGCTTCTGATCCTGCTCTTGGCAGCTATACATTCAATTCTAATCAAAGCTCTCTTTATAAGATTGCATCATAATTCCCTTCTTTTTATAACCTATTCTTTCTCATCATAAAAGCCATTAAGTCATAAAATCATTTTCTTTTCATCATTTTCCATAAAACCTGATTTCATTTCACATTATCTGTGGTACATTACACATGCGAAGCTCCTATTGCTGAGTAGTTTTGAATAATAACAAGTCTTCTGGGGCTCTTTCATTCTCTTTATCCGTCTGCTTCCTTATTCCCCACCTCTTCTTCTTGAGAAACTTCTTCCTTTGAAATCAAATGCAATTCTAGGTGTTTCCAGACAAGATTCTTATTCTCGAATTGATCTGCATGATTTAACAAATGTTATGGGCAGTCAGGATTCCAAATATATGGTCTATGTGGAACCCTCTGGAACGACCTTCCCCCCGATATCAGGATGACCACTGACCTCCGCTCCTTCCGTCTCAAGCTAAAAACACACTTCTTCTGTCTGGCCGGCCTAGGATAGTCTCTCTGTCTTTGGGTTTTTTTAATGGGGTAGCACATTTTTAGCGAATTTTTAGCACAGGGTTGGTTTAATTGTTTTTTATGAAATGTATGTATTTTTTGACTGTTTTTATTCTGCCTGTGCACCGCCCCGGGTCCCTGTGGGGAGAGGGTGCGGTTTAAAAATAAAATTATTATTATTATTATTATTATTATTATTATTATTATATACCTGTTGCTTTGACTGAAACTAGTATTTCACAGTAAATCTCTCTTCTTGGTTTGAAGCAAGTAGCAATGTAAGTGCACACATGTGCAGGATCTTCCGTGCATGCGTAGAGCGTCAAAATAATGTCGGGGGAGGGGCGTAGCCTTCTACCGTGTGTGCCTGGCAAGCGAGTAAGCGAACAGTGGGGGTGGGGGGAATCTGCTGTGCCACGTGATTTAGATTGGCTAGAAAGTAGGAAATCCTGCTTTCTAGCTAATATAAATCACGCGGCATACTGATCGATGGAAAAAACGGTTTGCTTGAACTGGTAGCATTTTTTTTACTACCGGTTTGGGTGAACAGCTGGCATTTTTGCTACTGGTTTGAGTGAACCGATCCGAACTAGTAGCATTTCACCCCTGGTTTGAAGGCATATTATGGTTTAAGTTAGGGTTGAGGAACTTTTTCCTATGAAGGACATTCAGCACCAGGAAAAATCAAATGAATGCAACATAGAACAATAACTGATAAAATCTGAAGAGCTAGATACTTAATTTTCAATGAGGAAATCTACCCATTGTTTTTTTTTAAATGTAAATACATATACAGGGATCACAGGCAAGAGAGGAAGCACTTCCTACAAGGGCAATCTGGCAAGTAAGGATTATTGAAATAGGCAGGAGATGTAAAGCAGCTGGCATGAGAAAATTTCTGCTGCTGGTTCCTCATTCTTATCTTGGTGCAATCTGTTATTTTTGTAGATGGAAAAATAGTAGCACATTAGGATTTGTTCAAAAAGGCAGAAAGGAAAATATTTAGGATATGCAAAGGGAGAAGCGATGATGTGGCTGAAAGAATTTATGAGCCAGTGGCATGTTCCTTTAGCAATAGTATTTAGATTTATATACTGCTCCATAGTGTTTTACAACACTCTTTAAGCAGTTTACAGAGTCAGCATAGTGCCCCAAACAATCTGGGCCCTCCTTTTACCCACCTCATATGGAAGGCTGAGTCAACCTTGAACCAGTCAGGATCGAACTCCTGGTGTATGGGCAGAGTTAGCCTGCATTACTCCATTCTAACCACTTCACCATCAGGACTCCCCCACACCACTATAGTATTTTCATTTATTAGTTATGAACTGGTCCTCATTGTTCAGTAATAGTACTCTAGCCCATTAAGATTAAATATGCAACATGTGGCATCTGGTGGAAGTTGATTATTCCTGTTTTCCACATGAAATATAAGTATCTAACATATTTGCTTGCTTATGGCCATGAGATAAAACAAATAAAAGCATCCAGATTTATGATCAAGAAAAATATTTGCCTATTCTCTATAGCCCTTAAAATTCAAACACTCTCCCAAAATAACTTGGATATACAGCTTTGTAATAATGTCTTCTGCCTTTAAATAAACCTAGGCTAGTTTGCAATGTAAGCAAAAGCTAGCAATAATCATTTCAGCTGAATCACGTAGTAAAAGTATGACTGTGTAGATTTAAATGCAAATTCTTTCCTGGCTGTAGTATTAGCAGAGCAGCTGCTCCATTGTAAACTTATAAAACATTAACTTTGGGGAAGAACGCTTGATTTCTTGCAGAGCTCCCAATTTATGTCAAGATTAGTCAATTCTATCAGTGCAGAACACTCCCCATGGCGTTTTTTTAAGAGTTGGACTCAAATAAAAGGAGAGGGGGAATTCTCAAACAGAGCCAGTGCAAAAATCTCATCGTGGCTTTTTAAAGATTATCCCAAAGTAAGACCTCCAAAATTATGTAATATTGTTGGGTGATAAGAGCCCACATCTTATTCAGTATTTGCAAGAAATCAAAGACATTGAAAGACTAGTCACTAGACCAGGGATGTCCAAACTTGGGAACTTTAAGACTTGTGGACTTCAACTCCCAGAATTCCCCAGCCAGCTATGCTGGCTGGGGAATTCTGGGAGTTGAAGTCCACAAGTCTTAAAGTTCCCAAGTTTGGACATCCCTGCACTAGACCCTTGATGGCAAACCTCTGGCACGGGTGCCAGAGGTGGCACGCAGCACTCTCTCTGATGGCACACGAGACGTCACCCCAGTTCAGTTCTGCTGCGTATGTGCACGTACCTCCTGGCAGCCAGCTGGTCTGCAAATCTCTGCCCGTGTGGGTGGGGCACATGTGTGTGTGTGGGGGGGTTGCACACACATGCACAGGGGAGCCAAGGCATTCAGGGGGTCATGTGCATGCATGGAGGTGGGGCACGTGTAGGGTGCCACATGCCCATGTGGGGTGTGTGTGCCATACACACATTGCATTTTGGGCACATGCTTTGGACACTCGGTCCGGAAAAAGTTAGCCATCACTGCACTAGATTAAAAAATATATATAAGGTTGTGAATCCAAGCAGAATGGATTGGCAAAGTCTCAGACTCAAACTGTGTTTTATTCACTGAATTTCAGAATATGATTTGTGCATGTTGACTTGTAGGAGACGTCCTTCAGTTTCCAGCAGTTTGCTTTCCGTCTTGGATCTAAAAATATTTAACAATCTGCAATATCTTTCATGCTTCTCACCTTCTCCTTTTATTTAACCTTATAAAGCTGGTGTGATGTACTATTTATCTTCTTTCCTTACCAACTTTTTCCCCTGTGAGAACACACATGACAGTTGCTACTGCCTTTTGGCAGAACATCGTGTTATGACATTTGATCAAATGCAAGGCTTTGGCCACTGTCACTACAATGATTTGATCACATGGCATTCGCTGTTTTTTCCCCAGGGATAGGTTCTGGAAATCATTTCTACCCTTATTAAAGATTCCAACTAATTTGGGAAGGGCTTCCAAGCAAAGCTCTTGCATTTCAGCAAGAAATGCTAATACTTTTTTTTTTTTGGCGCAAATCTTCAAGGTGCAAATCTTCTCTTTGCACCTTTGCCAAGGCGCCTCCCCCCTCCCCCAACAAATTTGCAATCCAATTTTTGCAAAATGTGGTAGGCGGCATCATCGAGAAATCTAAGTCAGGGAACTCTCCAGAGAAATGTCATGACACCAAAGGTTGCTTCAGCTGGTGTCGTCCCCCCCCCCCCCCCCGTCGATGCAAACCGAGAAGTAAACAAAAACGTATCTTAGGAGAAAGAGAAAGGGGATCTCTCTTGTTTATTTTTTGCTCCTCCGAAACTCTCCTCTCTTCTCTCAACAGGCCCCGCGGAGAGAATGAAGTGAAAAACACCCAGAGTAAAAATAAGCTGCAGCCGGAACATTTGGAAACTTCCACCATGCCCATCCTTGCTATGTGAATTCCTGTGAAAACAGCCCTGGGTTTCGAGAGAACTGCGAGAGCGAAAGGTTTGCGACGCTCTTGAGCTTCCATCGGCGCCTTTGAAGCCAAGGCTTGTTTTGCAACAACCTGGCTTTCGAACGGCCTCGCGTAATTGCTAACAGGACTCTTGCTTGCGTGCAACTCCCATAGTTTGGACGGCAGCGGCGATTGTTACACTGAATGCCGCTCGATAGTCGTATACACGCCGTTCAAACAACAGGCCCAGGGGCCCGCAAGGATCGGAGGTGGGCTGGGGGCTTGAAGGAGCTGAAATCGTGTTTTTCTTTCGGTAACGATTTGCCGGGCTATTGCTCCGGGGTTGTTTACCTGATGGTGATGACGTTATGTAAGGGGTATGATTACCTCGTGCCTGAGAGTTATTTGTAAATAGGAACTTTGCAGCTAATCCCCCAAATGCTTGCTACACTTCGCTGCTTCACAACAGTTATCAGGCTCTGGCACGTGGAGAAACTTCTGTGTTGTTTAGCTCTCAATTTCTAGAGTAAATTCTATTGCAAGATAAAGACCCATGGCTTGCAGAGAAGGCTTCCCTCTCAACTGTTTAGCCAAGTACAGAGTATTTTCTTTGATCTTGGAGAACATCGAGCCAAATATCACTTTGTTTTCCTGAGACCTTTTTTTTTTTAAGGCTGAACTCTCTGAATTTTCCATAGGTGGTTGTGTTGAAATGGGACTTTCAGCAATATGCACTCTCATAGGTGTTTTCTTAAGTGAACATTTTCCTAATGAGTGGGGCTTACTGTCAGGTGGATAAAGAACAGCAGCAATTACTCTAGAGCAAGCTTTCCCAACTTTTGGGCCCTCTGGGGTTGCAGTCTAATATAGAGGTTGGCTCAGTGGCTAAGACGCTGAGCTTGTTGATCAGAAAGGTCTGCAGCTCTGCAGTTCGAATCCCTAGTGCTGTACTTGTCCCAGTTTCTGCCAACCTAGCAGTTCAAAAGCATGTAAAAATGCACCTAGAAAAATAGGAACCACCTTTGGTGGGAAGGTAACAGCGCTCCTTGCGCCTTTGGCATTTAGTCATGCCCGGAGACTGTCTCTTTGGCTTTGAAACAGAGATGAGCACCGCCCCCTAGAGTCGGGAACATATGTGCAAGGGGAACCTTGACCTTTACCTTATAGAGATAGTTCCTCAGAATGCCGCCAATGATCACCTTCCAGAGATCACCTTGGCCAAGCAATACATTGTACATATTACATACCTAAGAATTAGTGTATGATGCTTATTTCCTCTTTCATGTGTTCAGGTCAGCGTCAGTTAAATTCCCCAGATTGTAGATAGAATGGTGTTTGTTTTGTATGCATTTTTAAAATTGTAATTATTTTGCTTTGCTTCATATCCGCAGTCTTGGCATTGCATTTTAAATATGTTTTCCCTGCTAGATATTAGAAAAACATGTGTCTTATTAAAAGAAAGCAAAGAAAGCATGAATGCTCATGTGATCTTGTTTGGGAACATACCAGGTGGGTGTCTTCTTGAAACTGTATCAGATTCGGACAGGCTTTCTGACTGCACATGGTAGGTCTCTCTAGGAAATTAGTTGCTAACTTCTAAGAAATGAATTCAGTGTTTATGGACTTCCAAATACTAATCTCCTCCTAGTCTGGCCTCAATACAAAAACAGTGAGCATGATTGTTTAACTTCCATGTATTTATACTGTCTGCAAAACCCACCTCACCATTGCTCTTTTTTTCAAGATTAAATACCCTCCTTCCTTTCTGCTCCTTAAAAACTGACAGCTCTTCAGCAGAGGGAAGAGATACAGTACTAAAATTCAGATCTAAACTACACCAATATAAATCAGAAATAAGGGTGGGGAGAACCAAATCTCCACAGTGATTCCTATACAAATCAGATCTAGCCCACAGCAATTTTAATATTTAAAAAGCCAAACAAAATCCACAGATCTCAAATCCATTTACTTTAATCCAAAGTTCCAAACTACATGAGATATGATAACTTATTTTTTACATCATTGAAGCTGTTGGAAGAAATGTCCTCCTGGATTCAAGTGGGAAAAAGACACTGGAAACATGAAGGCTGCTTGGAAAGATGGTTTAATGGTGGACAGGCTTGAGCCTCAAGACAGCTTGAGCTCCTAGGGGAAAAGATGATCATATGCTTCAAGATGCTGGGTGAAGAAGAAGAGCAGAAAAAGGGGCTTGCTGAGAGTTCCTGAGTTTTTTACACTCTGTTCGGTTCCACCTCTTTGTTTGCTAATCCTGTGTACGAAATGTATTCTGATTGGTTGTCAGACTCCCGTGTGTATGTGTGTGGGGTGGGGTGGGGGGTGTCTTAGTTAATTTTGTAGGTTGTGTGCCTTTTGAGTCCCAAGCTTGGTTGAGTTCCCAGATGCCATGCCGTAGGTTTCTGTGGTGGGTTAACCCTACATTTGTTATGTAGAGTAGACTAGCTCAGGCATTTTAATGGCTCATTGACAAGGGTGGGGACTATTAAGAGTGAGTCTGTTTCCTGCCTAAAAACATGTTTCTCAATTTCTTATCTAGGGAAATATAATATTCTGCTTTTTCAATATTTCCCAGGATATTTCATTTTTCTAGGAGAGGGGTGGGTTTTAACTTCCTACAAAGCATTTTGGAATTTGTTTGGGTGGTGTTTATGAAAGTATGCTCTTGTTGTCAGGTAGCAAAGAAACTTCACGGATGTTTTCTATTGTATATGAATCCCTTGCTTTGTTATTTCCCTGGAAGCCCAAATGCTATGAACTAAAGAAATGTCATTGGCCATGATATTTAACTGTCATCTGATTTCTTTACTTAGAACTTCATTGCTGCGTAGGAAGCTAGGGAAGCTGCAATCTGGCAGAGAGATAATATTATAATGAAAGGCAGGTTATTTACTCCTCTCCCTTTAGCCTGTTATTTCACATCTAAAGTTAAGCGTAAGGAATCCCATCCCAGCCACCAGGATTTTACTGAACATGACCTCTCATTTGGAAAAACAAATAAAGCAATTTCTTTCCATTAGCGTAAGGGAAGGTGCTTTTATTCCGATGGAGAATAAAATTCTGGCTCCGAATCAAATGGAAAAAAAAAAGTTGAACTTTGGGAGGAGTCAAAACTATGTAAGATGAAAGTTGCCTGTGAAGTTCTGCAGCTGTCACATCAGTTGCAGGACTCTCTTTTTATAGAACAACATGTGCTCATTTAGTATATTCAGACTGAAATCCAACTGGTTTGATTCAGAGCATAAAATTGAGCTCTTTGGCTGCAAAGCAAACTGGGCTTTCCCAGTGGCTCAGGTGCCAAGTCCACCCACTCCCTGCGTTGTGACAATTGAGGATGCACAAAGCAGGGGCATATGGCCTGTTCCTCCTTGCTGCCGCCGCTCTATTAAGCCAGAGCCCCAGGAAAGGCTCAGAAAGAGAGCTGCCAGCTTCTCTGAATGCTCCGTTGCCAACATTCAGTCCAGGACCTCCTTGGCCCCTTTCCAGGAAGTCTGTGGCAGAAGCACCAAGAGTCTAGGCCAGTGGTAGTCAACCTGGTCCCTACCGCCCACTAGTGAGTGTTCCAGCTTTCATGGTGGGCGGTAGGGGTTTTGTCCGATACTGAAGCACTTTCCTTTTTTTAAATTTAATTGACTTCCCTACTTTATAAATCACCATTACTGTGGAACTGGTGGGCGGTTAGAAAATTTTACTACTAACAGAGATACAAAAGTGGGCGGTATGTATAAAAGGTTGACTACTCCTGGTCTAGATCCATAATTGTGAACCTAGGGCACGCGTGCCACAGGTGGCACACAGAGCCCTCTCTGTGGGCATTGAACCGTCGCCCCAGCTTAGCACTAACTGTGCATGTGTGCCAGTGGTGGGTTGCGGATCCTGTTCCAACCGGTATGGTTGGAATGGGCCCAGTGGTGTCCACATGGACGTGTGCAGTGTGTGTATGCGTCTTAGGTGCCTCCAAAAGCCTCTGTGACGCTGCAGCTGCTCAGCGGAGTGTCGTGCAGGGGCTGTACGCACTGTGTGCGTGCGTGGAAGCACTGAAGACTTAAAAGACCCGTTAGGAGCTCGGGCGGGCAGGTGGGCCCTCCGGAGCATCGTACCGGAATGGTATCTGGTGCTCCGGGCAGGCTCCAGTGACGCCCATACTGGGGCTTACCGCCTGCAACCACCACTGATGTGCGCACACCTCCCGCCAGCCAGGTGCTGTGCATGCGGGTGTGTGTGTGTGTGTCACATGTGCATGCGCAGGGTCTTGTGTGTATGTGCAGGGTGCATGTGTGGGGTTGTGCACAAATGTGTGAGGGCAGAGGGAGCACCAGACATTGCATGTTGGCAGCTTGGGAGTCATGCACAAATGCGTGGGGGGGCAGGACACGGGGGATCACACACACATGCAAGGGAAGGCAGGGCATGCGGTGGGGGGGCATCACACACGTATTGCATTATGGGTGCATGGATGCACATTTTCGGCATGTGATGAAAAGGTTAGCCATCGCTGGTCTAGGAAGACCAATGTCTAACCAATTTCATTGTAATTTTATTACAATCTTATTACAATGACAATAAAGACTATTATTATTATTATTAATGTGTCGGGAATTCTGGGAGTTGAAATTGACATATCTTAAAATTTCCAAGTGTGTGATAAACACTGGTGTAGAGAGAAACCTGGAATTTGTGCACACTGGGAGGTAGAGAGGCATCATCGGTGTCCCCGGAGCAGCCTTTCCACTGGCTTTTGCATCCCCATTCTGGGCTAATCGGATTTCTTTTATAAATGTATATTGACTGGATTGTTGCCATCAGGATGGGTGGGAGAGGGTGGGTGGGTACTGCGTTTTGTTTGTAAGCCGCCTAGTGTTGCTCTGAGCAAATAGGTGGTGATATAAATTTTCTAAATAAATACAGAAAATAGAAAAGTGTGTATCCTGAACTCTTCTAAAAAGAGATAAAAACTCAGACTTCATTTCTCTACAGCCAGCTAGGAAAACACTGTTCTCACTTTTACTGTAGTTACATCAGAGGAAGCAATAGGACTGATTGGCCTCACTTCTCACTGGCTCAGGGTTGATTAGCCTTCCATCAGAGGTGGGTTGCTCCCGGTTTGGCCTGGATTGGGCGAACTGGTAGTAGCGGCGGTGGGAGGCTCCACCCACCTGTCTGGACGCTCCTGTGCATGCGCAGAAACGTTGCATGTGTGCAGGAGCGTGCCCAAACCTGTAGTGAAAAAAATTGGCGACCCACCGCTGCCTTCCATTCTTCCGAGAACCCAGATTGTTGGGGGCAATATGCTGACTCGGTAAACTGCTCTGAGAATGCTGGGAACTGGCATGAAGAGATATGTAAGTCTAAGTGCTATTGCTGTTGATCCATATCAGTGTTAGAGAAACCATCCCACCATTCAACCCCTCCAACAGTGTCCATATTTGGAATGCAGTTGCAAAGCACCATTATATAGTCTCTGTAACAACCCCAGAAACAGAAGTAAAAGCCAGAAATATCGCAAAATGCTTAACAAAGGGGCAAATGGCTTCCCAGTCAACTGGTTCAATTTGACCCCACTGAAGGTTCTCGGCCTCCTTTCTCAAATCTGCTTTGAAACGGGGATTCAGTGGAAAACCCAGCAAACACTTCAAAACTTTCCGCAGTGCTCGTGCCAGAAAACTGCTCTGCTGGCATCACGTTGTAGGAGTAAGGTTACTAGACATCTGAACAGGCAGAGGAGGACTTGTGCAATTGGGAAGGGGGAAAAGAGGACACACTGGCCGTTTACCTTTCTTGGCATCTATGGCAAAAATGACAGAGAAAAACTGCAAAACAAAACAAGAACCCTGTACTTAAGCCTACATATATGTCTGGCATTACTTTTTCCAGCCTCAGAAAGACTGGTTTTTCAATGTCAGGAATGTGCTAGAACCTGTTAAAGAGACAAATCAGGATGTAACTGATTAAAGTCTGGTCAATTTCAGGCAGCAGGCAAGCTGGCTGAAGGGTACTAATCAACTAATTAAGTTCACAGAGTTGAGCTTGTTAACTTGCGATTAGCACTTATTAGGGAAGTGGCTGGGCCATAGGGAAAAGCTGCTGAAGAAGAGAGACTCAAAAAGCTGCAAATTTGCTTTTAAACCTATGCCTGCTAGGAGGAGGAAATGGGGACAAAAAGGAAGATGTGTCTTCCTTTTGCTGGATCTTTGTTGGCATGGATTCCTGCACTAGGGAGGGCCTTGGGCTACCTTATATCCAAGATATTTCCAATCCTTATATTCTGTGACTGTGCATAGGGATTGGAGACGGAATGATCCTATGGCATTTCCAATGGAATATTTGATATAACTCTAGCTGCAAAGAAATACCACAAAAGTGCTTGTCCAGTGGATTAAAAATATGAACTCAGACAAGCACATCTCTCTGTTTCTCCAACCTCTTTTCCAAAGCCTTCCAAATAACGTGTGGCAAAGAAAACAACCACCCATAGGCTTGCAACTTGACATCTTCATTCCATTATTGGCATACGTCTTTGAAATGCAGTTGCAATGTTCTATACCAAATTTCCTAAATTAGGTTTCAGAGCAACACTTCCATGTCACTGATTCAGGAACTCAAAGGGCAGGAAGTTTCAAAAAAACCCAGTTGGAGAGTTTATTTATCCCCTGGCTGTTGCTAATTCATTGGCAAGTCAAGCCTTTCCTGGAAATCTGAATTTACTTGATAGGAGGAGGGGTGGGGTGGGAGGGAGGATGGTAGTTTTAACAGGTGGCCTGTTTTTTTAGTTTTTTTAATTTTGAATAGGCTTCTCTTGCTGAGTGTAGTTGGGGATTATCATAACTGGGAGCACACTTCCTGGATTCTCGAAAAGAGCCTGGATTGAATGGCACTGGATGCCTGCCAATCCAACTGGCTAGCTATTACTGCTAATTTGCCAAAGAAAAGAGTGTAAGGTGCTGTTCAAACGACAACAACTTCAGCTCCCTAAATTACTCCTTCAACTTTCTTCTTTGCAAACTGACTGCACTGCTAGAGGTGTTCATCCTTTGGGATAAGTCTTGTTCATTTAAAATATATATATGTTTACGTAGGAAAGGATATAAATAGTTCATAAATGATAAACGCATGAAAAACACCTTGATAAAGCTGTCTGTCAACAACTTTGGCTTAATCTATCTAAATCATCTTGCCTCAAAAGGTTGTTGTGAAGATATAGATAAGTAGGATTTCCAAGTAAGCTCGTTTTAGAGGAAAGATGGAGCCTAAATCTAAACATTAAAAAAAAATCAGCAAACTTTTTGAGCAAAGGAACTCCTGCAATTCTTCTTGTTTAAATTTATATCCCGCCCTTCTCCACAGAGGACCCAGGGCGGCGCACAGGAAATTTAAAAACATACAAAATACAATACATATAATTTAAAAACTATTAAATAAACCTATCCTGCGATAAAACCAAATTTTAAAAACCCAATTTAAAACTATCTAAAAGTCCCCATGGGAGGTTAGGCTAGGCCGACTTGTTGAAACAAATATGTCGTAAGACATTGGCGGAAGAGGCGGAGGTCGGTGATGGTACGTAATTCAGGGGGTAGGTCATTCCAGAGGGCTGGCCCCGCCACAGAGAAGGCTCTCCCCCTGGGTGTCGCCAGTCGGCATTGTCTGGCCGACGGCACCCTGAGGAGGCCCTCTCTGTGGGAGCGTATCGGTCTAAGGGATGTATGGGGCAGGAGGCGGTCTCGTATATAACTAGGCCCCGAGCCATTCTCCTTGTTGATACTGTACTTACTCTTCTATTCCTCATCCTGCAATAGTCCTCTCCACTTTGCTGCTCTGCAAAATATGTTCCCACTCCCTGCTAGTTCTAAAACTTTGATCTAATAGAGTTGTATGCTTTTCATATCTAGATTTCCTAAGGGACTACATATGTAACTGAAGGCCCCTGCCTTCGTACAGGGGCCTACAACAGGGGCCTACAACATTTTTCAAACTGAAGTTTGACTTCTTGATGCTCCTCTGTCTTTATGTCTTGGGCCTGAACCAGTACTTCTTGGAATGCCTGGAAACTGGCAAACTGCAAGAGTGCTGCTTACCATGAGACTAGACTGATAGAAAACGCTTTGCTATTGTTGTTTGGTGTAATGTTGGTGGAAGGTTCTAATGGGAATACGTTCCTATCGTGGTGAGTTCATTGTTTCCTTTCATTGTGGGTGGCGTGATTTTGTTTCTGACATATGTTGGATTGTTCGATGGATGTAGAACAGGGGTGTCCAACTTGATTTCATTGAGGGCCGCATCAGGGTTGTGTTTGAGCTTGGAGGGAGGGGCAGGGTAGGAATGGCCAGCATGATGTCATTTGTGTCGGGGTGCACCTGTGGTGGCCTGAGTACTCTGCCAGTACTTACTCTGCCAGTACGAACAGCTGCGACGACCTCCTGCAACCGTCTACCAGCAAAAATGGAGCTCGGAGAATGGCTGTGTGGCTGTTGCGAGCTCCATTTTCATTTGTAGAGGCACCGTGGACTGCTCCTTCGCTATTTCCTGGAGCCTGGCAGGCCAGATCTTAGCACTCCGCAGGCCGGATCTGCCCCTGGGCCTTGAGTTTGACTGCCCTGATGTAGAATGATGTTTCAAGGCATGCTGCGGTCATCTGGTCTTTAAATGATTTGGGGGGGATATCCTGGTTGTGGATTTTTTTCTTAGGCTGAGAAATATGGGACATAGCAGTCCATTCAGCTTCATTCCTCTCTCTCTTAATTCATCACTCCTGATGTAATGTGAGCATATTGGTTTGCTGTGTTTGCTATTCTGGCTAAGTCTATATAATGAGTCTTGAAAAAAATTAATTGAAAGCCCTTTAGAGTTTAGCTTTACCCTTATGGACTATGGCATAGCACTGGATAAAGACAGCAAATGTCCGATGTACATTGAAAATTCTTTGCTACATTTTTCTTTAAAGAACTTATCTGAATAGACATTTAAATGAGAATTTCTGCAACCAAGGTTATTTCAGAATACCGGGACTGTACCATTGTTTTCCTTTTGTCTTTCAAGAAACATGTTAAGATGTATTTTGTGCACGCACACACACTGCATTATAGTGCAAACAGTAGGCTAAAATGAAACAACCCTCTGTTTTTGCTTGAATGAATAACACTCTAGGACAAAAACACAAAATAAGCAATACAATCCATATTTTGTTTTGTCTTATAGAAACGCGAATTGCATCAATAAACATGGTGTTTTTATTGCAGCTCTCACTGAGTTAAAAGCGTACAAGACTTGGGTCATTTATTATTAGAGTACTTTTTCAGAATATTAGACATGAATGCTCTGCGACTCTAGAATTCTGCTTGGCAACCAGACCACACTCCCATCTGCTGCAGCCCATAATGTGATAAGACAGGATCTCTGGCACAAGCCAACTTTCATTCTTCTATTCACTCAGATTTACCCTTTCAGTTTCCCATTGTTCTTTGCTAATGGCCTTACAGTGGGTCTCCCAGTTGCCTTTGGAGTTATCTGGAGGCCACTGTTGGTTGGGGGTGGGGAGGAAAAGAGCCTAATCCCTCTTTGAATTTAAAGGGGCTTCTCTAAATGAATGATGCAAATGGGAAGAGGCTGCCAGAAATGTCTGCTGCCTGCAGCAAGAGGATGTTCAGCCACACAGCAGCATTCTCCAGCCATCAGCTGCTGCAAATGAGTTGGGCCTTCAAGTCCCAGGCTGGGCCTCCTCCTGTCCCAACATTCCATCCAAAGCTCCTCTCCCCACCCACTCACCCCCTGCCATCTGTAGGCCCTGTAGTGCCACAAGGCCTATCTGGCATCATCTCCCCCCCCCCCCCGCCTTGTGCAAAGATGGACCAGATAGGTTGACAGATGGGGCTAGGTTACAGCAGTTTAAGGCTAGACTGAAGCCTGAGAGTGTGTGCTGATAGCTCAATTCCAGGCCAATGAACAAGAGAGAAAGGGTGGGTGACAGGGGGAAGTAAGAAGATACTCTAACGGGAGCTCTGTTTCAACCTGACTAGTTGCGCAGCAGAGAAACCACCTGTGTTTGTAGTTCCTTTCTTCTGCCTCCAGAGTCACTCACGCCGATGCAGGGGGTTGGACTAGAAGACCTACAAGGTCCCTTCCAACTCTGCTATTGTATTGTATTATTGTAAAATACACAAAAAGAGAAATGCTCTTTCACCATAAGTTGTAGGTAAACCCCAAGCTGGTATGTATGTACAGTTAATTTGGAGGAAGTGGGAGAAGCAAAGTTACAAGAACAAGAAAATATGCTTACTTTGCTTTAGTGGTTAGAGTCAATAGAAATCATTTTATTGTCCAAAACAAGGCGGGCAGAAGACAGCTGGTCTGCTAATTAAATCGTACTTGGACCTATGGGTGAGAGGCAGCAAAAGTAGGTGAGAGGGCATGAGATAGGATACTACATGTAGACATCCAGTAGACAGCAACCAATCCATCTGCTCCCATTTAGTGGTCATTAGGATTTTTGCACCCCAAAGGTAGTAACCCAAATGCAAGATAGGTGCCTCGGATCAACAGCAACCTCCATTTTACCCATCACCTGATGGGTAAGGTAAATCTCTCCGTTTGCCTAATGGTAAAGCTATAGAAGAAGAAACACTGGTGAATGTTTCCCCCTGGGGTTAATACTAATACAAAAATTCAAACAAAGAGTTAGGGTAAAGAGCCTTCTGAAAATTTCTGTGCAGTATCTAGAATGGGTATCAAACTCAAGGTACAGGGACTGGATCTGGCCTGGAGGCTGCTTAGATCTGACCTGCGGGGCCGCCCTGAAAACAGCAAAGGACTGGCCTGCATTGCCTCTGCCAGTGGAGTTTAGGAGGGCCACCTCCATTTTTGCTGGCAGAGGGTTGCAGGATGCCATCACAGCTAAAAACAGAGCTTGGGAGTCTGTTTTCACTGGCAGAGCCCTCAGGCCACCACAGGTGCCCCCGACACAAGTGATATTGAGCCGGCCATGCACACTCTGGCTCCCCAAGGTCAAACACAACCCTGATGCGCCCCTTAATGAAATAGAGTTTGACATCCCTGATCTAGAACATACATATAAATGGGGATGGATATTGCTGGCAGTGCTACAACTGGTGGGCCACTGGTGCTCTGTGAGAAGATTTTGGTGGTCTGCAGAAAAAATATTTGCATTTTTTATATTGCACTAAATACTATTTATCTTTTAAAAAATCATATTAGTGGTCCACGGGATTTAAAATTATGAATTTAGTGGTCCCTGAGGTCCGAAAGGTTGGTGACCCCTGCTATAGTATTATGATGTAAGCCTCATTCCTTTTCTCTCTCTGTGTTGTGTTGTTGCACATGTTACCTGTTAGGAATAAAACTTGAGGAACTTGGCTGAAATGTTCCATTTGTCAATCTGAAAAGGCAACAAAAGCCTATGGATGCTGCTGCTCTGTGGGTGCATTCATTACTTGTTACATTAACTTCTATTGCAAGTATATTTTCCTTACTAGCTTCCCCTTGCAACAAGTTTTTGAGTCTTCCAAACGCTTGTTGCTCATCTAGTCATGTGATCTCAGTTTCATCATACATATGTGTTCTGGTACTTGCAGAAGTGTCAAGCCCATTATCTCTCTTTATGCCTTATTCCCATACAATGTTTGGATGTACTGATTTTTTGTTTGTTTGAAAAAGGAAAAATATCATTTAGACCGGTGCTTTTCATACTCGGCAATTTAAGATGTTTGGATTTCAGCTCCCAGAATTCTCCAACCAGGCATACTTAAAGTTGCCAAGTTTGAAAAATGCTGACTTAGATCATGTATCGTAGGGCGTATTTATGTTGTATATTAAAAAAGCAAGAGGAGATGGTTATTTCAATTCTGCATCCAATTATCTTCATCTGTGTGCTGCCACTGGATCAAGTGTGCATAGAAGTAAATACAATTTTTTAGTGTAAATCTACACTAGATGGATTAAAAGCAATGCATAGATTTCAATTACCATGCATACAATGACTATTGCTTAATTTTTAAATTTATTAAATGTAAATTTTAAGATGAGAAATATACATATTTTATTACCATTTGTAAGTAGTTTATTGTTTTAGTTTTGAGCTTGTTTTTATTCAGAGGCAAATGTGGCCTTTGTATCAAGTTTATCCAAAAATAAAGCCTATTGATTTCATTGGGATTTACTTCCAGGTATATATGAATAAATGGACATAGTAGTGACGGAATATAAGCACAATTAATCAGAGCCAGTGGTCTCTTCTTTGGGTGGAAGTATTATTTTATCCTCCAACATGTCTATTTTAATGAAATTAAATGATTTAGAATTCTTTGCTAATGAATATTCAGATTTTATAGCCAAGATATGAAATCCTATTTCAATATCCCATTGAATATATGGACTCCTTAAGACTCCTTAGATATTTGTTTTGTTGCTTGTGTGTAGAGTTTGTGTTACCAAGTGAAGGGAAAGAAAAGGCAGGCTTTGTCATACAATAATAACTGAACATTTCAGAGTTTTTCATTAACTTTATTTAGGGCTTCTTTGAATGGAAAAGGTTGTTTTTTTAATTTCAAGAATTGACTTATCTAACCTATTTAATTAAGTTGGACTTATTTTTAAAGATGGTTAGAATTACTATTTTAATCAGGTTTTAAACAGTGATAACAAACTCCATGAAAGTTCTACTTGAATTAATTGCATTTATCTTGACCATAACTTGCTATGGCTGTGAAGAAGATCTTTTTATCCTCTGATTTCTGCATTGTCGAATCTCACGACTATGTCGGCTTTCCTGGTATGATCAGCTGTATGGCTGATACACAAATGCTCTTAATGAGATAGCAATGCCCATACAAACTAATTTAAATGGCATTTTTGGTTCCTGACTTTCATTTCAATAGAACCGCTACGTACTGTATGTTTTTGAACTCTGTATAATTGTCTGTATGCGGATGGTTTTTACAGAGAAGGCTGTCACTCTCTTCAGATTTGCTAATAATGCTAAAAGCCCTGCTCACTGCTGAGTTAGCCGCCTCCAAAGTCCAGGCACGTGGCCTCAGTCCAGCATGCAAATGAGCTGGAATGCTTTTGCCCCTTGGCCCTCAAAGCTCCAGGCAGAAGCCCGACTCCCGCAGAGCTATTCAGCAGGTGCTAAGTAGCGGGCAGGTGTACCATTGGCCATATGTTGCACTTAGTATAGTATTTCCTTAAAGTTCTGTAAATTGCAAGCCAGGTGAGAGGAACCGAGCAAAAACAGGTGTGTGCTTAAAAGAGCAGAGCTAGACGCATGTTCAATATGCTAATAAAGGTCGATCATTGTAGGCAGTGATTTAATACTGGTTCTTCGGTGCTTATCTTGAAATAAACATGATTCCCCAGAAGTATTCATGAAAAGGATTCTTCTTTGGACGCTTAGTTTATCCAGGGGACATGTTATCAGATGGCATTGTTATTCTCAATTTCTTCAGCCCTGTATTCTTCAAGATTTGGCTTAATCAGTAGTAGATGTTTTCTCCATAGATTTTTCGGCACACATTTCAACTCTGCTGAAAAACACCAAAGCAAATGCTGTTGGTTTTTACATGCTTTCTCCACCCCAAAAACTGAATTGTCTCAAATGCTCAGGGGAGCCTCCTTTGATCTTTGTGCAGCTGCTGTCTTGTTGCTGCCAACCCAGAGCTCAGGCGAGACAGGCTTCAGGAGGAAAAAAAAAAAAGGCAGCATGCAAAAAATAGGGCAAAACTGCACATTTAAGTTGAACTGCTCTATTTTCTCCAAGGCTGCCGCTGCTGGGTATTGTTCTACATCTAAGCAAAGTACAGTCAAAACCTAATTTGAATCTTTAGTGTTTTTATTCTTGTTGTTTGCAATTTTCAGTTACTTAAATTGTTTAGAAGGTTTCACTTGCATGCATATCGTTTACTGCTGTAAAACAGAGCAGGAACTCCTGCAGCCTGCCGTTTTGCAAAAGCAGAAATTTTATATGCAGTGTCATAACATATGTGAACACTTTTTTAAACATACAGAGGGTGATTCTCATATTGTACTCTTCTAGGCGCCTGATAATCCTGTGAATGAGAAGTTCTCAAACAAGAGAGTCCCTGAATTTGCTTTATCGCTTTTAGCGTTTTCTACCTACATTTGTTATAGTAGTTCTGCTGTGGAAAAGGTGTGGAAATTGTAAGAGTAGAAAGTCACATGGAATACTTGCAGAGTTTGTTTTTTTAATCTATGTGGTTTTCAGGTTTGACAACTTAATACATGAGCACTGACCTTTTTTTCAGCTGCAGAAATGCTTTCTGCGCAGGAAATGAATCATGCTCAAGGATCCCGACGTCTGCCAAATAAGAAAGACAAACTACTTAATATTCAGAACTGAGCCCTTATTTTTGTTAGTCATACAAGCAAAGAGTGCAGATCATTGATATTGCTCTTCCCCTCTTTACATATCGACTGCATGCTCTGCTACTCCAGCTTTTATCAGAGCAGCCAAGCATTATCTGAAGAGTGTGTAGTAGGCCTAAGGGAGCATACCTTAGCTTCTTCTTTCCCCTCTTACCCTGTAATTTCACAGTTGATCATTTCGGTGTGGCAAAGTTATAATACAACCAGACAGGGTGCCCTGCCCTTTCGAGATGAACTTTTTGTTCCCCACCAAACAAAGCTGAAGTTCAAACGTGTTTGAAAATGTTGACTGTGGCTGGCCAAAAAGTGGCCTTTGGAAGCTCGTGCTGCCAACTGTTGAAAATTTACAGCCATATATATCTTTCTATTTGCCCACTCCCCCTCCCCTTTCCCCTTTGTGCGCCGCTTAAGGAGGCCACAAGCCTGCAGCTGACAGCTGTGCCCTAGGCGGCTCAGGAACAGCTGCTTTTTTTTTCTTGGGGTGAAATTAAAAGATTAGGGGGCTAGGGGCACGTGCTGGCTTCTGGGGGCCAAGACAAGGCTTGATTTAGGATGGAACTTGTCTGCAGCGGCTGACAAAGGGGCTGGATTTTGCACTCGCCGTGGGGTCAAAGGGGGGGGGAGCACGCTTTACCAGAGACAAAAGACGGGAAGGGGGAGGAGGGAAAGTCTCTGAAAAGAGCGCTTCGGCTCCCGCAACAGCTGCTCCTGCACCAGAAATTTGAGAGTCTCCTTTCACGAACACAAGAGGCCCGCCGGAGCAAAGAGGCAGAGAGGCCACGCTTTGCAATGGTGCCATTGTTGGCAGCTGAAGCGAAGGGAGCTTCCAGCAGTCCTTCCAGATTGCACCTTCTAGCCAGGGACAAGGGGGTGGGTGGGTGGAGGAGGAGGAATGGCTAAGTGCAAGGCCCAAGGAAGCAGAAAAGTGTGCCACAGCAGACCACACAAGGGGGAGTGAGTCTCTTTCCTAGTTGAAATGTGTTCGTGGACATCAAAGGAGATAGCATACACATGGCTATAACATTTATTATTGGTAGATTTCTGAAACTTGAAAGCTTACACATAAACATCAATCAATACTGGAATCAGAAAAGATATATCTGGACCTACCTTGCTTATTTCTTTATTTTTGGAGTCCTTGTGGATGAAGCATTTATGAAACCTATTTTCATGGATTTTGGTGGGGGAGGGCAACACAATTTCCACTTGTTATTGGCTCCATCCCTCCTCTATCCAGCCACTTCTTTCACAATGAATCCAACTTTAATTTTTCTTTTTTAAAAAAAAATCAAAACTGCCAATCCATTTTATTTGTATGCCCTAGACAGATAATAATTTAAAACTGTGTTTTTCAACCTTAGCAACTTTTAAATGTTGATGATAGTGTGAGTTCCAAATACTTTCAACCCATTGACTGGGGAATTCTGGGAGTTGAAGTCTCCACATCTTAAAGTTGCTGAGGTAGGGGCACAGTTGCTCTTATTATTATTGCATGAGGTAGAAAAGTTCAGTTAAAATCCATTCAGGGCATGTTAAATTATATGAGAGTTCTGGTTGCAATAATAAATGAATGGCAAAGAAATAATCCAGCACTGCAGCTGGGATAATGTGTTTGTTTTGACTCGTGATAAGATACAACACTACAGTATAAACATGTTTTCAAGATCTTTCAAAACACACTGCTTCTGACTTCTAGAAGGCAGGATGACAATGTCAGCTTATTTTAACCGTGGCATAACTTTTGCCTATGGTCAGAGCCATTTGAAGAAATGGAGATACTGAGTGCAGAAGAAGACAGTATGTAATATACATGAGCTCGTCCCAAATCTGCCGCTGTTCTAATATGTTGAACTACAGCTATTATCCCTCTCAGGAAGCATGGCTGTGCTGCCTAGGGAAAAATGGGAATTGTAAGACCATATGAAACAGACCAGTTCAAGAAATGTTGATTTAGGTAGCATCTGGTGTGCTAGACTAATTCCTGTATATTCCTGCCTGACTTCTAGCTGCAAAATCATAAATGATTAAGTACAGAACAACCCCGAGATAATTTGTTCAGCAGATCAAATGGTTTTGAAAACTATAGCCAAATATGAGAAGGTTCATTGGAAAAGCTCAAAGGATGGCAAGCATTTGAAATGTTTGTTCCAAATGAACAAAAACACAATTGTGTAGGGTCCTTAATGTGAATATGAAAAAGTTAATAAAGCAACTTCCTTTCCTTCTGTTTGTAGAACATAAATTTTATGGCCCCAAGCTGTTCTACTATTAAATGGTTTCTGCACTTCACATTTGCCACCAGCATAGTTCAAACTTCAGCTGCGAGAGAAACAAAATGTGGAAAAAGAAAAGTCCAAGAAGGAGCTATTATTTCTTGGGCCATTATTTGCGGGGATAGAGAGATATAGTCCAGAAGTCCAATCTTTTTTTAAAAAATTAAAATGGTATGGAGTACAATTCTTTAGCATATGCCTGAAACTTGATTTGAGATTCATCAACAAACAAGCAACCCTACATGATCTCTGTAGTTGCCTTGAAAGATTAAGCAAAGTACAGGTAGCCCTCAATTTACAGTCATGTTGAGCCCACAATTTCTGTTGCTAAGCAAGACAGTTGTTAAGTGAATTTTACTTCATTTTACGATCTTTCTTGCTTTCTTGTTAAGCGAGTCACTGCAGTTGTTCATAGTTGATAAACAAATCTGGCTTCACTATTGACTGGGACACTGCAACTATCAGAAATATGAGTCAGTTGCCAAGTGTCTGAATTTTGATCACATGATCATGGGAATGTTGCAATGGTTTTAAGTGTCAGGCCTGCAGCCGGTTCCTTTTGGGATCTTTGGCCTGCCACATTTCTATTCTGCTATGCTGTTTCATTAGTGGGGAATTGGGAGGGGGAATAGTAAGGAGTAGAATGTGATGTTGCCAAAATAAAATTCCTTTCTAGAATCCAAGGTCATCCTTTGTCTCTGCACCTGACCCGAACTGGAAGGGTAGAACTGCCAGCATGGCAGTGGAAGATTGGACCATGTGATGGGCTTGTGGGTGTGGGGACAAGATCTTGAACTTTCAACTGGGTGTGAAAAACAATCATGTCATTTTTATAAGTGTAGTAACTTGGAACAGTCGCTAGACAAACTCTTGTAAGTCGAGGACTACCTATGTATGCTAGGGGAGCAATGCTGAACATTTCTCTCATCAACCTCTCATCTATCACACTAAAATCCATGTGCTAGAACAGGGGTGTCAAACTTGATTTGATTGAGGGCTGCATCAGCGTTGCGTTTGACCTCGGGAAGCTGGGGTCCGCTTGGCTGGGTTGGGCATGGCCAGCTTGATGTTACTCTTGTGTCCAGGCCTGTGGTGGCCTGAGCGCTCTGCCAGAGAAAACGGGCTCCTGAGCTGTTTTCAGCTGTGATGGGCTCCTGCAACCCTCTGCCAGTGAAAACAGAGCTCGAGAGGGCGCCCGCAGCCATCCTGAGCTCCGTTTTTGCTGGCAGAGGCATCGTGGGCCGGTTCTTCACTATTTACAGGGCGGGTCTTTGGACCAGATCTAAGCACCCTGCAAGCCTTGAGTTTGACACCCATGTGCTAGAACACAAATGGTTTGCACCAGGGTAGAGCATTATTATATCAAGTACAAATAAATTGTCTATGGAGATTCTCGGTCATCCAGGTCATGGTTGTCCTAAAGGTAACTTTTTTCAGAGCTGAAGAAACTTCTTGAATGAGAAGTGAAATGTCTTCAAAGAAAAACCAGAAAGCCCGGTTGTCTCTTTAAAAAAAGCACCTTTGGGACAAGGCAAATTGTTCAGAGACAGAAGAGCTCTTCACTTGAAATCTATCAGTTTGCCTTGCTCAGCTTCAGTAATTTGCAGCCATTAAGTCTGCACAGACTTTTCTGCAGTTTGCTTAGAGCACAGATAGTACAGATAGAGTCGATGTGTACTGAGCTCAAGAACAATTTGGACACCCTAAAAGGCAGGCCGAGATGGGCTTTGCTTTCCCTCCCAGATGTGATTCTGTGATGCAGCAGGTAACCTAGTGTAATGTCACATGAAATCCCTGGCCAATGCTCTAAAACAGTGTTTCCCAATCTTAGCAACTTTAAAACGAGCAGACTTCAATTCCCAGAATTCCCCAGCCATGATGGCTGGCTAGGGAATTCTGGGAATTGAAGTCTACTCATTTTAAAATTGCTAAGATTGATAAACACTGCTCAAATAACTGTCTCCGTTTTCACCCAGGACTGAACCAAAGCTGGCATTTATATTTCATATGTGCAGTAAAGAGAGGGCTAGAATGTGAGTTTGGAAATAAGGCGAAGTTGTGTTATTGGTTCTACCATTGCCAGTAATAATAGACGAGAAGTTAACAAGCGGACCATTGCTGTCCACAAGTACTCTGTAATTGTGGATTCATTATACTTTCATATAAATATTTGGCAGTAGCTACTATTTCTGTACTACTGCTTTAAATACACCAAAATCTACACCGGTAATTAAGGGCAGAGAGACCCTGACAACAATGGGGGAGGAAGGCACAAGTATCCCATCCGAAACATATGCAAATTGTGGTATTCTCTTGTAGTCCAAAGGCAGCTGCCTACTGATAGCATCAGCTCATGCGTGTGGAGATCTCATTGTTTCAGTCTGCCTCTTGGTTCTCTTGCTGAGAGAGCAGGTGATTGTCAGCAAACTGGTTCTGCCTGACCTAAATGGCTTCGTCCCTTGGGCATCGTGATGCCAAAAAAGAGCCCACGATTGACCTGGTTGCAACCAAACATAGATGAATTACAACTAGAAGCATCCTTTTCCTGCTAAGATTTGCCCACCCAATAGAGAGAATGCATGCTAAGCATCCCCAGCTACATGTGGTACATCAGGAGACCATGTGGGAATGAGCACTTTCTTGGGGATGGTTTCCCCTTCCCTCTTAGGGGCATTATGGATTTTGTTGATATATTACTGATTATGGACTTTTATTCTTTATCGTTGCTCTGTGGATATTTAGCTGTGTTAGAACAGGGGTCTCCAACCTTTGCAACTTTAAGTCTGAAGGACTTCAGCTCCCAGAATTCTCCAGCCAGCAAAGCTGGCTGGAGAATTCTGGGAGCTGAAGTCCTTCAGACTTAAAGTTGCAAAGGTTGGAGACCCCTGTGTTAGAAGATTCAGTCAGCCAGTCATTTTGACTGAAGCAGCATAAAAGGTATAGAAGCAAATAAATACAGCATATGATGTAGTGGTTAAACTGATGAAACAAAGAGTAGGGAGACCCAAATTCTAATCTAGACCACCCTCAGTCACTGCCACTCATCAGGTAACTTTCAGCCAGCCCCTCTCAGTTGAATTTACCTCATAAGATTGCTGTTGTTGGGAAAAAAAGAAGGAGCATTTGTACGCCATCTTGGGCTCCTGAACCAAAAAAGGTTGAGTTAAACGAAATAGATAATTTACAAAGGTAGGAGCTATAGAGAGAGCACTGAACATTATTGCTTTAGTCATCACATGCCTACAGGTAATCTTCAACTTGTGATCATAATTTGGACTGCACATGGAGATCATGTGACCCTGAAGTGCCACAACTGTCATAAATACAAGCAGTCAAATTTTGATCATGTGACCCTGGGAAAGCTGCAACCATTCTAAGTGTGAAGACTGGTTTTAAATCCCTTTGTTCAATGCTGTCATAACCTCAAACTGCTTCTAAACAAAATAGTTGTAAGTTGAGAACTACCTGCACACAAAAATATTTACTAAACTCTTAAGCTGAAACAGCTGTCTGTGTGGGTCTACCTGGGTGAATGACCATGAGCACTTGCGTAATTTTCCCCATATTTTTAAAGAAAAAAGGCTACAACTAGGCTTCTGACTTTTATTAAGGTCTGTAGTATATATTTCAATGCAATGTTCAACCATTTATAAACGAGGATTAAAGTCAGCAGCGCATCATTGGTATTAAGGGTCTAGTCCAGTATTTCTCAACTTTAGCAGGTTTAAGATGTGTGGACTTCAATTCTCAGAATTCTCCATCTACCTTAAATCTGCTGAGGTTAAAAATGCTGCTCTAGTCTTAAAACTGCATAAGATCACTTTGGAAGCCTCTGGGCATCTAGATCACTTTGAAGAAAGGCTATGATGTTCCTGAAATGCCTGCTGAGAAAATATATATTGTTAAATGGATGATGGATTTCTTTTGGCTAATACATGAAAGTGGCGCTCTAATCAACTAATTCACACTTGCAACATTGGTTGCACAGACGTTTTCTTCACAAGGGCCTATGTTCTAAGCACATTCGTGCCAAGAGTGATGAAACGTGCATTGTGACATCACAGTGCAAGTTTTGCCCTTTTCTACTTGCGTGACAATGCACACAAATATATAAGGGGTGGAATTTGTGGTACAATGCCATTGTGCCTCCTTCGCCCCCCCCCCCCCCCCAAATGCCTATGAGTCTGTATTATGCATAGTCCCAGAACAAGCCATTGCATAAATCTTGGACAGTTTATCTTGAGCTGTTCTCCATGTTTGTCAATCTTTTTTACACAGGTTACTAAACCAAACAAAGAAAGAAAATGCATATTGTTTGTAATTCTAATTTGCTGTGTCATAGCTTATCCTTCAGCTAAAACATTCATTGCCAAATAAGGATAATAAACTACGCAATTCGAGAAACGGAATTCTCAGTCGCCCACATGTTCTAGAACGGATTCGTGTCCCTAAATCCGAAGGAGTGAACTGAATCAGCTCCCCACCCCCCCATTTCTCCCACTTCATTATGCAGAGATCTTCTGTCGTCTCCACTCCCCCACAGAAAAACACACTCTCTGTAACCGAACATAGAAGAAAATCACAGCCTGTGTAATGTAGGTGAGAGCCCATGTTTTAATGACTACCTGGGCATTTGTGCAAAAAAACCAAAAAACCAACCCAGAAGTTAAGCAGCCTGATTGTTGCTTGGCTAGGAGATTGGGAGAGGGAGGAGGGGAGGGAGGATAGCAGGGAATCTTAGACTGGAAAGTTGAAAGAACACCCCCAAAGACAATGGCTAACCACATCCTTATTGCTGCCAAGAAAATTGAACATACACTTCTTTGAAGTTAGCAGAAATGAAGCTTGACTTAAAGGAGCTTTACCTTTACCCTGCCAACTGTCTTCTATCAAGGGACTGAGCAGTTTCGACAGAAGCCTAGGGAGGGCTGGTTGCAACCATAACTGATTGACAGTTGGTTAAAAAGCTGTGATGTTATCTCTGCCGTGCACAAAAGTCACAGCTGCCTGATGCTAACATCAGAGTGGGGGCAGGGGGGGGGGGGAAAGAGTCCCTGGTCTCCCCACCTTCCTTGCTGGGGGAGCAGGTGACTGCCAGCTGTCTGAATCCACTTGACCCTCTGTGCCTGGTCCCTTGAGAGGCCCAACCCAGAGAACCAAACAATGCAGGCCTTGCCACCCCAAAGAAGCCAAATGCTTCAATGGAGCTTTGGGGTTCCACAGAATGTCTCTGTATTTTCGGAGAGGGATTCAGCAGGTGCTTCCTCAAAGAATTGCAGCTGTTAACAAAAGCTACACAAATCCTTGCCGGGACACAGAAGAGGACTTCCATGGACTTGGATTCCATGCCCCAGCATAAAGAGGGCTGGGGGTTCACCAGGCATTGCTCTGCCTGAGTCCAGAATCCTTTTCCTGATGTTCATCTTGGATGGTATTGAAAAAGTAAATCCCTCTCTGACCATGTGTAAAGTGCCTTCACAAACAAGTCTATAAGCACCCTCAGTTCTCCTCTATTTGGGAATAAGACTTGCTGAATATAATTCTCTCCCTCCCTTCAGTGGCTGTTATCCACAACATTATTTTGATTCATTTCTTTGTAGCCTGCTTTCTTCCAGACAGATGGCTTTTAGAGCTTCCAATTATAAGATATTAGGCAGGTTATCTGTCATCCTCTCCAAACTGAAAAAAGCATACAGAAATAAAAAGAAGGAAACTTACAGACAGATTTCATCATTGTCTGGAACTCCCCCCCCCCCCCCCAATAAAATGGTGAATTCATGGACAGGAAATTGTATAGTAAATGTATAGTCTATCATCTTTGGTATGACAAGCAATTGCATGAACATAACCTTTTGTTGACTCAACAGGTTGAGCCTAAAGGTTCAGTTTTGGTAATCAATGTTTATTCTAAAATGTATTCGTGTCAATTAGAAGCTTGCCTGGTTAGGTGGAGACTGTTATGTTGTTTTATACAGTGGTTGTCCTTCCAGGCAATATCAATCTGTAAAAAGAATGGCACAGCAGTGGACTGAAAGCACTACCAATTAGAGACGAGAAACATAACACTTAAGTTCGGGAAGTCATAGTTGTTTGGATCTTATTATAAGAAAAGGAGACCAATTCTGGAAGAGGGTCTGACAACATGGCTCTACAGTGTGCCATTAGATTTCTTGGAGGGCCCGATCAGCATTGTAGTTGTCCTCTGTGGGCTGGCCAGGGGGGAGGAGATGGAACAGATGCCCTCCTGAAGCACCCTGCTGACCAAAATAGGGGTGGGGCGGAGGGGTGAGGGCATGCCCCATTTTTGACTTGGACAGCCTCCTGCACCCTGCCGGCCAAATCGAGGCATGGGTGGCCCCCACATTTTAGCTGGCAGGGTGACGCAGGAAGGCATCCCGAGTGAAACTGGGCCATGGGGGCCCCTGTGTGTCTGCAGTTTTATATTTCACTCACCACTTCTGGTCTGCAGCATCAATGGGGAATACACTTATGGGTCATATGTCTTCATGTAAGCAGTCCATTAATCGCTTCTTTGGTCATCTTTGGGGATGCCGGCTGTCAGGGTTAAGTGCAAGTGCCCATGTCACATTTGTTTCCATATCAACTCTGACCACATGTCCATACCATCACAGCTTTGCGTCTCTCATTTTGCCTGGAATTCGGGTGACTTTGAAAGCCTCTGGATGTCCTTGTTCATAATACAATCCAACTGTGTGATCTCCAAAGACCTTCTCATCATTCACATTTTCACTGTATGCAGTGTCTGTTTGTGTCTCTTCATCATTGGCCAGCCTTCTGCCCCACAGAGTGCAACTGGAAGGACAATGTTGTGGTAGATCTTTGATTTAAGGCACAGGTGTGTTCTTTTGGTCAGAGTGGATGGCAGTGACCTGATGCCACTTTAACTAGGCGATGTTGACTCATGCCTGGGCAACCAGAAATATGTCACCATCAGTTGTTATACAGGATTGAAGGTAAAGAAAACCAGAGACCTTTACAAGTGGAGTACCATCGATTATGATTGTGCTACCCCAGCAGTATATAGCTAGTGTAGAAATTAAGAACTATCTCCTTTAAGAAACTACCTCCTGGGAAATGTAGGCAGAGACTGCCTTATGGGAAAAGTAGTTCCATGACATGTGATCACATCTGTGTTTCTGATTGGTCACTGGGGCATTCTGCCTGCATGCAGAGATTACAGCCGGTCATTTTAAAATGCCTTTGTGAACCAGAGAAGTAATGTTTGTCTCTCCGCTCAGCATGGGAGTGAAATCATCATCTTTTTACGCCATGTGATGGAACAGATTGTGGAAAGTCAGAAGTATCTTAGCCAGGCATTTCGGATAAATAGAGTGGGGCACAGAATCGAGCAGGTGTCTTGACCCCCAGCTTCACCCATGTCTTATATTCATTCCTCCTAATGCCTACGTATTTGAGAAGAGGCTTTCTATGATGTGCTGTCCACAGGGAGAGTAGAGTTATGTGGCTTAGCCTCAAAACCCTGCCTAGCACTAGGCGGATAGAACAAATGAGTCCCACTGGCCACTTGCCAATGACTGCCAGAACAAACGTGTCACTGCTATTTTCTTTTAAGAAATTACTTGAGGTACTAATGCAGGGGTGTCCAAACTTGGGAACTTTAAGACTTGTGGACTTCAACTCCCAGAATTCCCCAGCCAGCGATGCTGGCTGGGGAATTCTGGGAGTTGCAGTCCACAAGTCTTAAAGATCCCAAGTTTGGACACCCCTGTACTAATGTAATCAGGTGGATCACATGACAGAATATTCTACAGTACTTGAAGGGCTAAGCAGAGACTGCAAGTGTAAGCAAGATTTGAGTTTTGATCATAACAGATTGTGAAGGGCTGCAGGAAGAAGAGAGAAGCTGAAACTGCATTCTTCTCAGGCAACACATGGCTATTAACAGCTACCTGTTGTGCAGCAGCTTAAATATCTGCACAGCGCACATAAAGCGTGTGTGGCGCACCCACAAGCGAACCAGCAGTAGTGACTGCCAGAACCCACCCCTGATCATGGGGCATTGATCATGGGTGGGTTCCGGCAGTCACTACTGCTGGTTCGCTTATGGGTGCGCTACACACGCTTGATGTGCGCTGTGCATGCATGCACAGTAGAATAAAAATTGTTCTGTGCATGTGCAGAAGCAAAAAAACAAGAAACCAGACTCTGGGGCATGGCAGGCCTGGGTCGCTACAGATTTAACTGAACCGGTCTGAACCAGTAGGAACCCACTACTGGCATTGATTTGGAGAATAGGACCTAAGTACTCTTTTCCCCTTCCTTACAATACGTCCTTACGGTTCCGTGAAGAACCAACTTCCGTGAAGAACCAGCCAGCAGCCCATCATCTCTGGTGGTGCATGGGGAAACCGTTCACATGTTAAATACAGGGAGACTGTACCTAAGTGTATGATTTGTTGTATGTCAGATATTTAAGCTGTTGCACAACAGGTAGCTGTTAATAGCCATGTGTTGCCTGAGAAGAATGCAGTTTCAGCTTCTCTCTTCTTCCTGCAGCCCTTCACAATCTGTTATGATCAAAACTCAAATCCTGCTTACACTTGCAGTCTCTGCTTAGCCCTTCAAGTACTGTAGAATATTCTGTCATGTGATCCACCTGATTACATTAGTACCTCAAGTAATTTCTTAAAAGAATATAGTGAAGTGATTCTTTGAAGTTCCAAATTAGATTTATAAAGTCATGCATAATTTCTGTGGCATGCTTTGTTGCTGAATAAATGTTAAATACAGGTACTATTGTTCATAGGATAGAATATTTATTACAAACCCTTACATATGTTTCAGTGGTGATACAGGTAAGTACAAACCAGGTTTTTAAAAGCAATTGTACAACAAACCCACAACAATCCTTAAAATTCAATGCATCCTTTGGTGAAATAATGTTAGCTGCAGAATGTATTTAACAATATTCTAAAATTAACAATGTGCAAATTGGAATTTCCTTCTGAAACTGCTTCTTTCTAAAACTTATGTTATCATGCTAAACTAATTAATAAAAGAAAATACAATACATAAGACATTATTAATGAAATAACATCACTCAAAACTAATAACAACAAAGAAAATGGGCCTGAAAAATTATGTCATAAATAATCCCAAATTGTCATGCACTGCTTCCCTTGCACTTTTGTCGTTAAGGGAAAAAAATCCCACAAATTAGTTGACCAACAACATATGTAATAAATTTGATTGCTGCAAATCAGATATAGCTTCCTGTGTTAATGGTTTTTTTTTAGCCAGCTCCCATGCCTGGATCACACAGGCAAAGAGATGGATTTGCTTAGTTTAAACACTAAGCAACCACTGAAAAATCTGCTTTGTACTTGTCCATATCACCATTCTCACTGGTTGACCAAAGAGTAAGGTTTCAAATGCAAATGTTAAAATCAAGCTTTCAGTCCAGGGTCTAACTAAAGGCCATATTGGCGAAGCACTTTGAGAATTGTAGTACTGAAACCTATCTTGGGAAAGTCTGCTCAAAATAGTAATACTGGCATTACTTGTTATATAGCAAGGGATATACTGTAATGAAGAATGCTTTCAACATCAAGTCTAAACAAGATCTACCGGTTCTTCAGATGAGCTGTGCTACTAATTTTCACAGCAACAATTTAAAAAACAAAACAAAAAACAAAACCCAAAACCTTGTGCCAAAAGGCTCTCTATAATTTTCTTATCTCTCTCACCTTTTTAAAGCAGAGAAATAAAGATCATGGTTTTCCTATTGCATAATGTTGCTAGTACAGGTAGCTCTTTACTTACAACAGTTTGTTTAGTGACCTTTCGAAGTTACAGCACTGAAAAAAGTGACTAATGACCGTTTTCCCCCACACTTACAACTGATATGGCATCCGCATCATCACGGGACCAAAATTCAGGCAGTTGGCAATTTACTTCCATTTATGATGGTTGCACTATCCTGAGGTCATGTGATCATCTTTTATGACCTTCTGACAAGCAAATTCAATGGGGACATCAGATTCACTTAGCAACGGTGCTACTAAACAGCTGCAGTGATTCACTTAACAACTGTGGCAAGAAAGTCATAAAATGGGGCAAAATTCACTTAACAGCTGTGTTGCTTGGCAATAGAAAATTTGGGCTCAATTTTGTTGTAAGTCAATGACTTCTTGTAATAGGCATAACATCACTTTCAAATCTTTTTAGAATTTTCTTTTGACCCCCGATATAAGCGCTTGGCCTTATTTTCGGGGAGGTCTTATTATTTTTGAGGTGCAGGAGGTGGTGAGCGTGGTTAACTCATGGCTGCTGCTGTGTTGCAATATTTCTGGGAAGACTTATTTTCGGTGGAGGGCTTATTTTAGTGCATGCACTCAAAAGCTCGATTGGGCTTATTATCCAGGGAGGTCTTATTTTCAGGGAAACAGGGTAACTAGACATAAAAGCAAAGCCTTCATGCAGTCACCATGTCAACTTAAACCCACTGATTTCACACTTTATATTAACGTGAGGAATGTGAAATTAAACCTGCCCTCTTAGCCACATTATTGACAATGATCTGAGCTTACCAAATGGAAGTGACCTTTTGTCCTCGGTAATAAAAGTTTCCAACTCCTTGCTGCAACTGTTTTTTGAGATGGATGAAATTTATCTAGGAGCAGTTTTGATAAAAAGTCCATGTTCATAACAAATATTTTTTTAAGGAAGAGTTATCTATCTTCATTGATTGGGGTGATGTGAAGAGACAAATACTTTCAGAGTCCACCACATAATGAAAAGTTGGCAAAGGCTATTTTAAATGAATGAGGCCATAAGAAATGTGTAGTATTGTATCGTTCCTGCTTATGTAATTACAGGTTCTTCTCTTTTATACCTGTACATCTGTAGGCTAAACTAGATCCTGGCTTGCACGAACACAGTGTCCTTTGTGCACAATCACACACATACTCTGCTCTTGCTATAACATACCAGTGATAAAGAAGTAGTTGTACATGCTACTAGAATTAGAATTGTGTGTTGTGTGTTGCAGTAAATAAAACTGAATAATGGGCCAAACGCAATTAACTTCTGTGAAATAGCTAGAAAAGACTGCTGATGAAACTCCAAGAAATTCTACAGTTCTTTCAAAGTATATGATTCAACAGATAATAATATCTCTCTTTGTCTCCCCCCTCCCCCACTCTCTCATAACACATCATTTTACAATACAATACAATACAATAGCAGAGTTGGAAGGAACCTTGGAGGTCTTCTAGTCCAACCCCCTGCCTAGGAGGGAAACCCTATACCTTTTCAGACAAATACCTATCCAACATCTTAATAAAGGCTTCCAGTGTTGGGGCATTAACAACTTCTAGAGGCAAGCTGTTCCACTGGTTAATTGTTCTAACTGTCAGGAAATTTCTCCTCAGTTCTAAGTTGCTTTTCTCCTTGATTAGTTTCCACCCATTGCTTCTTGTTCTGCCCTCAGGTGCTTTGGAGCAGGGCCCCCCAACTGGCTGGAGAAGTCTGGGAGCTGAAGTCCTTCAGACTTAAAGTTGCAAAGGTTGGGGACCCCTGCTTTGGAGAATAGTTTGACTCCCTCTTCTTTGTGGCAACCCCTGAGATACTGGAACACTGCTATTATTTCTCCCCTAGTCCTTCTTTTCATTAAACTAGACATACCCAGTTCCTGCATCCGTTCCTCATAGGTTTTAGCCTCCAGTCCCCTAATCATCTTTGTTGCTCTTCTCTGCACTCTTTCTAGCATCTCCATATCTTTTTTACACCGTGGTGACCAAAACTAAATGCAGTATTTCAAATGTGGCCTTACCAAGGCATTATAAAGTGGTATTAACACTTCACGTGATCTAGAATCTATCCCTCTGTTTATGCAGCCTACAACTGTGTTGGCTTTTTTGGCAGCTGCTGCTGCACACTGCTGGCTCATATTTAAATGGTTGTCCACTAGGATTCCAAGATCCCTCTCACAGTTGCTACTATTGAGCAAGGTACTACCTATACTGTACCTGTGCGTTTTGTTTTTCTTGTCTAAATGTAGAAACATACTTTTTTTCACCATTGAATTTCATTTTATTAGGTAGTGCCCAGTGTTTGTCAAGATCCTTCTGAATCTTAAGCCTATCTTCTGGAGTGTTGGCTATTCCTACCAGCTTGGTGTCGTCTGCAAATTTGATGAGTTCCCCATTTATTTCCTCGTCCAAATCATTGATGAAGATGTTGAAGAGTACTGGGCCTAAAACAGAGCCTTGCGGTACTCCACTGCATACTTCCCTCCATGTAGATGCAGTTCCATTGAGGACTACATGTTGAGTGCGGTTGGTCAGCCAGTTACAAATCCATCTGGTGGTGATGCTGTCTAACCCACATTTTTCTATTTTAACTAGGAGTAGGTTATGGTCTACTTTATCAAATGCCTTGCTGAAGTCCAAGTACATTATATCGATAGCATTCCTCTGGTCCACTAATTTTGTCACTTTGTTGAAGAATGCAATAAAATTAGTCTGGCATGATCTGTTTTTGACAAACCCATGTTGGCTTTTGGCTATTACTTTGTTTACTTCTAGGTGTTTGCTAATTCGTTGCTTGATTATCTTTTCCAGAATCTTCCCTGGTATTGAGGTCAGGCTGATAGTTCTGTAGTTTCCTGGATCTATTTTTTCCCTTTTTTGAAGATGGGAGCCACATCACTCTTTTCCAGTCTTCTGGCAGTTTCCTGGTGCTCCAGGATCTCTGAAAGATATAGTTCAGTGGTTATGAGATTTCACCTGCCAGTTCCTTCAGAACCATGGGGTGTAATCCATCCGGTCCTGGTGATTTGAACTCATCTAGGGTAGACAGATGCTCGCTTACCATTTTCTTCCCTATTTCAACTTGTGTTCCTAATCTGATTTTTGTGGTGCTGTTTTTGGTTGGTTGGACTGTTTTTTCCCTTTGTGTAAAGACAGATACAAAAAATGAGTTAAATTCTTCTGCTTTCTCCCTGTTGCTTGTTATCTTCTTGCCATTTTCTCTCAGCAATGGACCAATTGTTTCCTTAACCTTTTTCTTGTTTTTAACACGTTGAAAGAAGCTTTTTTTGGTTATTTTTTACTTTTGTGGCAAGCCTTTCTTCATTGCGAGCCTTAGCTTTCCTCACTTCATCTTTACAGGCTTGGGCTATTTACTGATATTTTGCCTTAGTTATGTCCCCCTCTTTCCACTTATATTTATCCTCTTTCAATTTGTCAGAGAGTTCTTTTTGCAGCCATTCTGGTTTCTTTTGGGAGCTGTTATTTTTCTTCTTCATTGGTATTGTGCTAGACTGGGCTGAGGCCTTCAATACACACTCATTGATCACTATTGGCCAGAGTGGTGATCCAGTTTTATAAATCTATTTTGCTTTGCTGATCCATATTGGATTCCTCCCCCCCCCCCGCCCTACTAAGTCTTACTGAGTTGTATCTAAAATCCAGTGTATCTTGAAACAGTGTGTCTGATCCTGAATCCTAGTTTGTTTTCCAATCCTGGTTTGTTCTTAGATCCTGGTTTTTTTTAAAAGTTCTTGCTCATACTTACTTAGTCCTGATTTTCCAGGCTGCTGCCATTGCCAGGTCAAAGGGAACAGTTTCATTCTTTGTAATTCTAAACAAGACCAGGTCATTAACTATTTTATAATTGTGCATGATCCCTCATGGCATTTTTGGAATCAAACGTATTCTTACTAAATAACAGTTCTGCCAAATTAGCAGGTGATTTATGTGCCCCCCCCCCCCATCAGCAAATATTTATAGAAAAGATAATGGCAATATCTAATTAAAATCGTAACAGGCTAGCAGTAATGTACATACTGACAGAATGAAATGCAAAGTTATGATCCACTTTTATGTCAGTTTTGAAAAGCTTAAAAAATAAGGTTAAAAAAGATATGTCATCCTGCTAATCAGTTGAGCCAAGAACTTTCTGTACGTACTCCAAGTCAAAAAAGTATTGTACATCTAAGTCATAACGTTCTTTAGCAGCCGCAAACTAACAAAATCAATATGTAAAGAGGGAAACAAACATACAAAGAATAGCACCAGCTTTCCAAATAGCAAAGAAACAAGCAGAAACTGTTACGCAACATCCCATCAGCATGCAGAATTTGAGTACTAGAAAAACTGGCTGTCAAACTCTTCAAAGACTACATATTTGCTGAATGAAATGAATATCGCAATATGATTTCAACCTGGCTAATCTGAAATGAGGAGGTGAATATTTTATTAAATAAAATCATAGGAACAATATCCATGATCAACAGACTACTGTATTAAAAATATGGCGTATGATGATCAACAGCCAACTGTCTAAGGTCTGAACAATTATTCCAACTGAATTTAAGCATTGATTTCAGCTTTGCAACACAAATTAATCACCATCTCTCCACTCCAATCCAGGCCTCTCCCAGTTTGTCCTCTCCCAGATTCTTGTGGTTACTTTGCTCATCTTTAAGATAGGCAGGGTTTGATGTTGGCTTGTACAATAAACCCAGATTAAAACACTATGACTTAGTGTGATGTGGGTGTGTGTATACGGGAGTGAGAGGGGTAGGTAAAAAATAACTAGTTACTTAGAAAACAGGGCAAAAATAGTTTATCTACATTAACTGTTCTGTATCTCTATATATTTGGTTTCTACTGTAACTAGATGTTTACTTTTTTCAGTTTGAAAACGAAGTGCTGCATTGGTACAATGAGTCCCTGGGGAAGCCTCTCCTGGCTGTTGCATTGGACTGTCTACTGCAGGGGTCTCCAACCTTTGCAACTTTAAGTGTGAAGGACTTCAGCTCCCAGACTTCTCCAGCCAGCAAAGCTGGCTGGAGAATTCTGGGAGCTGAAGTCCTTCAGACTTAAAGTTGCAAAGGTTGGAGACCCCTGGTCTACTGAACCCTACTCTCTGAATGGGGCGGGGAAGCAACATATCTGCTCCACTTTGTGCTTCTTTCTGCTTCCCAAGCCAGATGAATGCGGCAACTTCAGTGCTGTCATTACACAAACGGAAGAATGGAGTGATCTAGCCAGAACAGAGGGAAAAAATTCAGACAGCCATCAAGAAGAAACCTCAGTCAGACAGCCACCAAGAAGAAGCTGTTATTTATTGTCTGCTGCTGCACATAACTGCAGCTTTCATATTCAGTAGCAACCTTTGAGGGCATTCTGGGGGTTGCATCCAAGGCTGGGGAGGGGCGGGGACACACAGTCTGGACTCCATGGGTTATAAACTTCTCTTTAGCCAATGCTTTACTTAGGACTGGCACCTCAGCTAATTGCATTTAAAGGCTCCAGTGGCTGGCCAGACACTCTAACAAACATAGTGCTAAGCAAATTAATGCCAAAGGCTTCATCACATTTTCCACAAATAGTACATTGCCACAATTTATTGAAGCATTCTGAACTAAATAAAGCTTTGGCATAGGATTGATAAATCTTGGGATTTATAGCAAATGCTTCCTCTGTGTCTTAGGAAAAACAAACAGCTCCACATTTGCCATTCTGGATTCAAACGCAGGAGACGAATCTATTGCAGAGCTTAGTCAGAGCTCTTTCTTTATGAAAGTATTATTTCAGTCAATGTGTAAATAGAAGTTCGAATGAATAGTTGGGCACATAATTTAATCTTATCATAAACGTCCTAGGAATAAATGTGTTGCTCTTAGAATGCTTTGTCTAAAGAAAACACATGGGCACAGGGTGGAAGCCAAACTTTTTCCCATGAATAATAGAAAGAATAAATCACAGATTACCCTTCTCTTGTATACCAAGCGATGAAGCATGTGGCCCTTGAAAAGCTTGAGTGTGGGTATCAGAGATAGAAGGAGTAGGCTTTGCTCTTATTTTTATATACTAATAGCTTAGCTTGTCAATGTTATGGGAATATTCTTGGTGGCTCCCCTACTGAATCACCAAGAACACTCCTACCAACACTGATAGGGCAAGCCATTAATATACAAAAATCAGAGCAAACGCTATTCCCTTGCAGCGCTGATGCTTTTACCTAGTTTGGTAATGAAATGTCTGCAAGAAAACCACAAAGTTCAGAAAGCACCAAGGATCCGAAGTTCAATCCTGAGCTACAAATATTGTCTTACATTTAAATATGAAATTGCCTTATTCAATTTTTTTATGCAACTCTGCACTGGGTTTCTGTCATGTCATCTAATTATAGCAATGCAAGTGACTGGAATGTGCAGATACTATATTTCTTGGTTTTAAAGTCCAACAACTGTACTTTGGATTTCCTTCAACTTCTTGGCATTTATTTAAGTACAAGGAGAAATTAAAGCTGTATGAGTAGGCAAATACTAGAAATCATGCTCAAGCATTTGGGAACCAAGCCAAGATGAGATTATTTGAGCTCAGGCTTTTTCATTAGAGACATGAGCTTTGTCATTCAGATTCATGCAGCAAAAAAAAAAAAAGCCATTGTGGGAAAAAATCAATTAAGTTTTAAAGGAAATTTACATTTTGAGAGGATCAATAAAAATCAATTCAAAGATAGGTTTTTTTTTTTAGAGAGCTTGCTATTGAAAACATTTCTGTGGTGGCTATAGCCATGCTTTTCATCAAATCATGGATTGAGCAACATGGTTTAGTGCAGGGGTCTCCAACCTTTGCAACTTTAAGTCTGAAGGACTTCAGCTCCCAGACTTCTCCAGCCAGCAGAGCAAAGCTGGTTGGAGAACTCTGGGAGCTGAAGTCCTTCAGACTTAAAGTTGCAAAGGTTGGAGACCCCTGGTTTAGTGAATGAGCCAGAAAAAACCAGTTGAGACTTACAGATGAGCAAAATTTGCATATCCACTTGCAGCTTCCTGGTCAGTTATAGATTTTCCCTCCTTTCTTTTCCTCAAATAATCATGATCTAAAACCTGATTTTCAAATAATATTAGGCCAACCTCATAAAGAATGTTGATTCAAAGGAAACCTTCAAGTGAAAGAAATGCATCATCCTTTCACCTGAAGAAAAGGGACAGATTGTCATGGTGAAATTCTATCTATGTGGATGCTAAGTGTTGACAGCAAGTAGTTGGCACAAAATCAATCAATTCATCAATCAATCAAAAATTGTTCTTTCATTGAGGAGCATTTGAAAGACGCTTAAATTTAATGCCATATGGCTTTGCAAACCGCAGTGTGTTGTTCATTTTTTATTCCAGCGTTGGCCTGGGTTCTTCAGCAGGTGGTTTGAAATTCATACACAATAGCTACAGGAAGTCCTTTACAGGAAAAAACACGGCAACAGTAACTCCAGGGTGGAGTTTCCACATGGAGCAACCAACAACTTAATATTCTCCTTGGTCTGTATTAAGTAAAAGAAGGTATTTGCCCTCCAGCATATTCTCTTGTGCCTCTCTTCAATGGCTCGAAGGCAGAATATTTCCAAGAACTATTAGATGAGATCAGATTATATTTATAATATCTTTTCGCCACTTTTATGAGCACTGAGGAATCTAGACGCAGCTTTACCTTGATACTATTCAGTTTCCTGGGAGATTATATATTGTTTCTTTGTAAAACAATTATATGTCTGTCTATTAAATATTTTGAAAGTAGAATTCTAAAGCAGTATCCTGAAACTGATTTCCCCCAAAGCATGTTTAATGTCGTAAGTGTTTCATTTCAGTCAATTCTAACTAAAACACTCCCCCGGGTTCTTTTTGTTGCAATGTAAACGCTGTATTCCTTGGTGACTTTTGATGTCCAAATCTGTGTTTATTTTCTGTCATCTCATCTTTTAATGATGCCACTATCACAAACTGGAGAGTCAATTCGTACAGAAAAAGTCGCTCTACTGAACAGCTTGTTAGATACAGGAATAGCAATAACGTTTACACTTATATACCACTTCATAGTGGTTTACAGCCCTCTCTAAGCTGTTTACAGAGCCAGCATATTGCCCCCAACAATGTGGGTCCTCATTTTACCAACCTCAGAAGGATGGAAGGCTGAATCAACCTTGAGCCGGGATGGAACTGGCAGTAACCCGTGAGTTAGCCTGCAATACTGCATTCTAACCACTGTGCCATCATGGGCTCCATGCCCACAACATCAGGTTGTAGTCTTCTTAAAATCTTAATCAACACTACAGAGATGTAAGCATGGATAATTTAGCCTGAGTATTTATCAATTACAGCATGTGAGAACTGTGAATTATATCAGATTGTGGACAATAGATTGGCCTTTCTATGTACTGTATATAATGGTTTTTGATGGGAGAAAAATAACCATAAATTAACAGCTTCAGGTTCATTATGTGAAGTTGAGGACATGACCGAGGTTTAGGGTGTTGTCTAACTTCCAAACATTCCAGCAGAAGTGGAACAATGATTCATTGCTACTGGAAATAAGAGTTCGCCTGGATGGGGCCTTTGGATTATCATCACACCCAACAGTCCCTGTTTTCATAAATTGTGAGTCACTATCAGATTTCCTTTCATGTCCCTTGTTTGTTGCTTGGAGTATTTGCCTGGTCTTACATACTGCTTCATCTTCTCAACTCTAAGCAGTTCCCAAGATTTCCCATACTGTAATTAAATGAAAAACACCACAAACAAAGCTCCAATTATAATAACACTCAACTGGTGTCCTACATTCCATACCTGGGGTAAACCTTCATCGGCCAGCACTCTCTCTAACTGTTCAGCCCCTGCAGAAGATGCAGTTTTTAACCATTTTCCAGAAGTAGGATAGGGACAGGCTATTCTTGCTTTCAATGGTAATCTGTTCCAAAGGCAGGAGGGTGCAGGAGAATTTTTTCCCCCAGCCTCCCACACACATCAAATCTGTCACGAGTGGGAGCAAAGAATGCCCCCTGGCTGGTTTATTTTGGTTCAGAGGATTCCAGCTTGGAGCAGAAGATTTAATTCCTGGTTATAGGAGAAAGGGACAATCAATGCTTTTGCTAACATATTTGTAACATGGATTATGTCCGTGATGGTGAACCTATGGTACGTGTGCCACAGGTGGCACGCAGAGCCCTCTGTGGGCGTCGCCCAGCTCAGCTCCATATGTGTGCGCTTTCCGCCAGCCAGCTGATTTTCAAGTCTCTGTCATCCATGCAGGAGACGTGCGCATGGGTGTTGTATGTGCATGCACGGGGAGGAGGGATGGGGGGTGCAGCACTCCCCCCACGCACCATTTTTGGTGCCAGGATGCTTTGCTAGGACCAAAACAGGCCATGGGGGTGTGTGTTACGTATGCATGCTCAGGAGGAGGGCCCTGAGGGGGAGTGTCGCACATGCAAGGCATTTTGGGTGTATATATGGCAGTGGTGGGTTTCTGCAGGCTCGCACCTACTCGCGAGAGCCGGTTGGTGAAATTTAGAGAACCGGTGAGAGGGGGTTCCACCGGCGTACCTGGAAGTAAATCTGGCCCGCCGCTGCCAGTGACCCAACGGGAAGGAAAGAAAGGAAAGAAAGAAAGAAAGAAAGAAAGAAAGAAAGAAAGAAAGAAAGAAAGAAAGAAAGAAAGAAAAAAAGAATTTATCATCACAATTGAGTCCAAAATTTTGGTTGCTAAGCAAGAGCATTGTTAAATGAGTGTCACCACATTTTAAAAGGTGGCCACTCCCACCCTGTCACATGACTACCAAGCCACGCCCACAAAATAGGCCACGCCTACAGAGTAGGTTCTAAAAAAATTTGAAACCCACCACTGATATATGGGGTGGGTGGGTTGCGCACTTTCGGCACATGAGGACAAAAAGGTTAGCTGTCACTGGCTTATGTCATCTCTTTTGGGGAGCAATGGCAGTCCCAGAGCCAAGATCATGAAAGAGTAATTTTTATAAAGGCTTCAGAAAAAAACAGGAAATGCAGAATTACAACATGTAGGAAAAAGGGATGTACAGATGTTCTTCAGGTCCCATTTTGAATGTGTTTTTCTTACCTGAGTGTGTCTGTGTGTGCACCTCCTCTGTGTGATCTCTCTCCTCATTAACTGGCAATTAGGGAAATTAAATTTCTCTGCACATTTGGAAAGCTATCATGTGCGGGAGCGATTAGCAACTCTGGGTTTTCTTGCCCTGTCAGTGCCTATTTCATATTCACTCATTGTCACGGTAACCTGCTATGTGACAGAAGGCATATGACGTTGCACAGGAAGCTGTTAGATACAGAGAGATGCTTTGCTGACCAGCTACCCAGGCATGCAGTCCCTACATGGTACAGTTTTCAAGAATGGAATGTTCCAGCCAAGGCCTTTTTTCCAGCAGGATTTCTTCAGTACTGAAAAGAAGCACAATATTTTCTACTTTGGTATGTTCTGAAAACATTTCTGGGCCATTCCTCTCCCCCAAATGTTCAGCTGATGCTGAATCAGTGAGCTGTGAAAACAAAAGCACAATCCTATCACCACAAAGGCTCAAGAAGATGCCAGATTCATCAAGAAGCTTCAGCTGTGGATTGGGACAATCGTCCATTCCCATACCCATGTGCTTTGTACCCTTTAGGCTTATGGGTGCAAGAAGAGTGTTCTGTTATTATCCTTTCTGTGGCCTGCAGAGGTTGCCGAGAGCAGGGGTCTCCAACCGTGGCAACTTTTAAGACTTGTGGTCTTCAACTCCCAGAATTCCTCAGCCAGCTGGCTGAGGAATTCTGGGAGTTGAAGACCACAAGTCTTAAAAGTTGCCACGGTTGGAGACCCCTTGCCTAGAGTAAATGAGGTCATATATTTGAGCCTTCTTTTGCATTTTGGGATGGTGGTTAAGGAGCAAAATGTGTACCTTAAGTCTTCAAAGAGTATCAGGCATCTGTTTTACTCCCTTAAAAATTCTGAAATGTGTTCTCCTAACCCAAAAGCTCAGTTCCTTTGGGTATGAGGCCCATGTCATGCATTCTGTATTTGGTGCAACACCAAGTCAAGGGCACTTAAGCAGCTTTGCAGAAAGTGAACATAGCAGAATATCTTACATAGAAAGCAAACCACTCAAGATCTCCGAAGGGGCTGTCTGGGAATATTACTGCGTTTCCTGGACTCTTCTCATCAAACTCTTCATTTTGCATTAAGAAACAATTTCTTTTAAAAGCAGAGAAATTAGTTTGTTATAGAGCTAATTTCCAGCCTCTCCTACATTTTCAAGATTGATCCTGGATTCCAAAAGCTTTCTCAAAGATAAAGATGATGAATGGCTATAGACTAGTGCTGTGATGTGCTGTAACACCTAACCCTAACCCTAACCTATGGCACGCCTGCCCAAAATGGTATGCAGAGCCTTGTTACCTGGCATGCATGCATTGCCTGTTCCTCTTCTGGGTTTCTAGCACGCATGTGCACATGACAATCAGCTGGCATTTGCGCATGCAGCAGTGCCGGAAACCGGATTAGCTGGTCTTCCATTTTCCAGGCACACCAGCCAGCTGATTGGCATGTGCACATGTGCGCCAGTAACCGGAAGACTTGCTGGCGTGCTGGAAACTGGAAATATATTTTCTGGCGCATGCATGGCACCTGGGCAGCTCCTCTTCCTCTTTGTGGCCCAGATGAACGTGCATACGTGTACAAAGTGCTCCCTTTTCAGCAGTTGGTGTTGAAAAGCTTCACCATCACTGGACTAGTGCCTCATTTGGGAATATGCTCACCTGCCAAGAAGAAAGATAAATGATGATAATAGGAAGCATTTGTATAGCTTTCAATATTTTGTACTCAGATAGATCTCCCATGGCTTTATGAGCTAGCCCTCCCTTTTACAGCAGGCATTTTGAATTGCTGTCAACATATTCTCAGGTTTCTAGCTGAGCATGGCTGGGGGATTCTGGGAGATGAAATCCACAGGTCTTAAAGTTGCCAAGGCTGGACACTCTTATTTTAATCTTAAACGATGCTGTGTTTGGTTGCAACCTAGGAAGACATCAGAATGGGATCCAGTTTTCTACACTAGTGGATACCTTGGTAGGGTGAAAAATGGGGGAAGAAATTGCTTGTTTGAATTGTATCTTCTGCCTTGAGGAGGAACAGTAATGACCTTGTAAAGGTTGTCCCAAAAGAAATGTGGACAAGTTTTTTACTAGTAAAAAAAAAGGAAAACCTGTTTACAGCTTTTCCATTTAGCCCTCTACAGTTCCTATGTATTGAAATTGCATGAAGGGTAGCAGTTACCTCTTCTATAAAGCCATGCCTGGGTAGGGAATTGCATTCTGGGTGTCTGAATTTCAGCAGACAGCAAGAAGGAGCCACTTCTGTTTATTCATCAGTTGTTACCTTGAGGACATCATTCTTTCACAGAGCTACCCTTTTACTTTTGACTAGTGTAATGCATGGACATTGAAGGTAAAGTGGAGCGCCTTCAACTTGATGAAACTAACTTGGTCATAAATCACCAGAAAACCCTAACCCTTCCTAGAAACCTGCAGCTATGCTCTTGTTTGCGTCTTAGCACAGGATTGCAGCATAATTACAGGCTCCCAAGGCCTTGTCAATCTGGTTTCAGGAAAGAAAAAAAAAATCCCCACAGCTTTCCTGGAATGCAGCTATGATGACATTGCTTGCAATGCAGCTGATTCAAGAGCAACTGTGGGGTTTGAAAAAATGGTCTGGTGGTTTTCCTCTTAATCAGAAAACACCAATGCTCCCCAAGAAAGCATTAAAGGCATCCAGGCTTGCTGCTGCTGGAAAATGCCACCCTCTTTCTGAAGACTTCCAAACATTTGGAACATGCTCGCGCTATCTCTCACTAGCTAAATATTTAAGCAGCTGTGTACTGCCGTTGTATTTCAACATGTTATTTTTAACATGCGGCCCCATTTCCCTACTTAAAACTGCATCTGTCAGTGAGTATCCAGTAAGAAGAACAACCGATAAAATCCTTGCCCATTAAAGTGGAGGACAACTTACTTTTTCCCGCCCGGTGACCTACATTTCCAGGTGCACTTCCGATGTCCAGCCTCTGTGCTACTTTCCGTGCAGAATGTGCTTTTCGGGTGGAGTGCCTGAAATGAACAACAGCAAAGGGAGACAGAAAATGTCCTTTACGAAGCAGAATTTTGGAAAGCAGGCCAAGGAGATGAAAGGAAATAGTTTAAGTGGGTTGCAAAAAAAAAAAATGGGAAGAAAATAAAACATTTCAAAAGTAACTTCAGGATACGCAGTAACTTCCAGTAATAACAAACTGCTGTGCATGCAACCCACTTAAAATATATATATTATAGATGCCAAAAGTCTTTGAAGAACATGCCTTGCCCCCTCCCCACAAATAAGCTGCCTGCTTTCTTGTCTGCATCCCCCCCCACCTTAAGTAGAAACCACATCCTCTCTCCCTTTTTCTCTTCAGTAGCTTCTCTTCTTTTAAGTAGCCATGTGGTTCCTGTGGCTTTTTCCAAGATTCAGCATGGCAATTGGCCATTTCTTAATTAAGAGGAAGCATTTCCTGATGACCTTACCATTGGTTAATATTGAATCCTTTATGTTTTTATTTTTAGCAGTTGCTCCATTTCAGCACATACCTTCTGTTTCAGCATAAATCAGTTGAATAAAGAAAGGGATAAAGAGAAATACATTTATTCCATCAGTTTCGAAGTCCATTTTCTATTAAAAGTAATTGCAGACCAAACAAAACCATTCAAAATTAAGGGAGATAAATAATTGCAGACAAAACAAAAGCATTCAAAGTTAAGGGAGATAACTGCAGCGGGTTTAAAGAATACAGAGCTTTAAAATTTAAATCATAGCGTACAGGAGGGCAGGCAACAGTAAGAATGATAGAAATTCCCTAAAGGAATCAGAAGCATGTATTCAGCCTAAAATGGTGTTTTTCAGATTTGACAACTTCAAGATGCATGCTGGCTGGGGAATTCTGAGAGGTGAAGTCCACACGTCTTAAAATTACCAAGTTTGAAAAAAAAATGCTAACCTAAAGCATCAGAAGAGAGGTAGAAAAGTACAAAAATGATACAACGAAGTACAAAAGAAATGCAAAACATAAATCTGGTCTATTAGCCTAAAGCTTTAAGTCTACATATTGTTTTTTTAAAGCATTTGCTCCTCATGTCAAATTGCAAAATGGTTTATCAAAAGCCACAATTAAACAGTAAATTACAACAATTGATAAAAAAATATGTATTAAAACTTAGGGGGAAATGGAAAAGAAACAATGCAAACAATAAAACAGGCAAAACAATAATAGAGTAAAAAGACATGAACATCATAAAAGCATCCCAGTAAGACATTCTTCAATAATGACTGCTTTGTTTAGTGACCATTCATAGTTCAGATGATGATAAAAAAGTAATTTTATGACCTTCACAGGTCTGTAAAGCAAAGGAAAGCTGAAGTTTCACTTAGTGACTGATTTTTTTTGCTTGTATCTTTCAATTTATATTGTTTTATTTGTTTACAAGTACAATTTCATAGCTTATTAGTAACCTTGACAATCCCTAAGTGTTGTATCATTTTATTCTTGATGAATGTATTTTATTCTCCTGATGTACTGAGAGCGTATGCACCAAAGACAAAACACTTGTCCAATTATTCTATTCTATTCTATTCTATTCTATTCTATTCTATTCTATTCTATTCCCATTCCCATTCCAGTCCCAATTGAGGTTGCTGTACAATGACTGTTGTAATTTAGAAGTCTAGAAGACTAAAGATGTGGAAAAGGATAATAAAGAGGGGATTTGTCATTCACCTGCTCCTGGATTGCTATTCACCTCATTTTAGTATGGGAAGGCATCTAGGGCAGGTCCTGCAGGTGTGAACTTAAGATAGGAATGCATGGGAAGAACCTTTCACATAGATATTAAGGTTCCAAACCAAGAAGGGTTTTATGAATTAAAACCACTCCCTTGAATGGGAAATAGAAATGATCTGGAGCCAATGTAGCAGAGGTGGTATTCAGCAAGTTCTGACCAGTTCTGGAGAACCGGTAGCCAAAATTTTGAATAGTTCGGAGAAGTAGTAAATACCACCTCTGACTGGCCACACCCCCATCTATTCACTGCCTCCTGAGTCCCAGCTAATCGGGAGGGAATGGGGATTTTGCAATATCCTTCTCTGTTACGCTCACCAAGCCACGCCCACAGAACTGGTAGTAAAACATTTTGAATCCCATCACTGCAACGTAGGCATGATCACATTTGGAAAGTCCTGTCTGTAACCTTAATTTCTTGTTTTTCCAGTGCAGAATTTATTTTGTCTAAATGACCTGATTTGTTAGGAAATTATCTGTTGTACGTTTTGTAAAGTTGGTGCTAAAATTTAAATGAATTTTCATGCACTTTTCATAATGTCTGCATTGTGTTTTGAGTTTTGCCTAGCGTCCACATCCTTTCAAATTATTTCCCTAGATGTAGTGCATTTTGGTACTATTTTAATGAATACCAAATTAATATATTGCATTTCAGGAACCTAATAACCACATAAAATGTACATTTTATGTACATTTGTAATACAAAAAAATAATGTGTGTAACTAAAAGTATCAGCATTTTGCCTGAGAGTATGAAGTAGTTGAATTAAATAGGATTACATGAAAGTGCAAATTCTTTTTCAACAAGCCGGGCTGGCGTAAATACAAGTTTTATTAATTTTAATTGGGTTTGTTTGGTTTTTAATTTTATTATGGGCCAAATTATTTAGTATGTTTTTTAATCGTTTAAACTTTTGTATATCTGTGTTTTATTTTGGCTGTACACCACCTTGAGTCCTTCGGGAGTAGGGCGGTATAAAAATATAACTAAACTAAACTAAACTAAACTAAACTAAACTAAACTAAACTAAACTAAACTAATTTCTTTTTTATGTACTAAAGGGGTGGAATAATATTGTCACGTGTATGCAAGCACATGTATATAGATAAAAATGTATGGACACTTAATTTAGTTTTAGACTTCAGAGTGAGATTCCTGGGATGGCTTAGAAGTGACATTGCAAAACATGCCTCCTCTATTCATTAATTTGACAGACTTGAACATTGGGCCATATCTAACAAAATTAAATTCAATGTGGAGAAAAGTAAAATCCTACACTTGGGCAAGAAAAATCAAAAGTACACATATAGACTGGGTGAAACCAGGCTTAATAGCAGTAACTGTTAGAGGGATCTTGGAGTCTTAGTGGACAACCAGCTAAATGTGAGCCAGTAGTATGCAGCGGCAGCCAAAACCCCAATGCAATCTTAAATTGCATTAACAGATGGATTACAATCAAGAGCAAATGATGTACTAATGCCACTCTATAAAGCTTTAGAGTGAGTACTGCATCCAGTTTTGATCACCACACTACAGGAAAGATGTTGAGACTCTAGAAAAAGTGCAGAGAAGAGCAACCAGGATGATTAGGGGACTGGAAACTGAAACATATGAAGAATAGTTGCTGGAACTGAGCATGGCTAGTCTAATGACAAGAAGAACCAGGGAAGACATAAAAGCCGTGTTCTAATATTTGAGCAGCTCTCCCAGAGAGGAAGAGGTTAAGCTATTTTCCAAAGCAACTGAAGGCCAGACAAGGAATAATGGATGGAAACAGAACAAGGAGAGATTCAAACTAGAAATAAGGAGAAATTTTCTGACAGTGAGAATAATCAACCAGTAGAACAGCTTGCCTTTGGAAGTTGTGGGAGCTTCATCACTTGAGGCTTACAAGAACCATTTGTCAGTAATGGTGTAGGGTTTCCTCCTTGGGTGGTGGATTGAACTAGATGATCTCCCTTCCAACTCTTAATCTGCTAATCTGTTAATTTCTTATCAGGAGCAGTGGTGGCCTTCTTCCTCTTCTTTTTGAATGCCATTTAGCAGCAATAGCTAAAATTTTCAGCATACGTATTAATGCATCTTCCAGTTATATGTAGAAGACTGACTCCATCACCTTCTTTAGATGCTCTGGCAGTTGAAGTCCACAGGTCTTAAAGATGCCAAGATTGGGAAATATTGGTGTAGAAACAAAGGGAATTGGCACTAGATATTTTAATATTTTAAATCTCATCACATGCCATATTATATCAAATCCTTGAAATGTCTGTCCATATTGACTCTCAGGATCTACTACCAAGGTATACAAGAATGAGTACCAATGTACAAGACAAACTGTAGCCTGCAGATATCCAGCAGAAATAAGTGATACATGAACCAGTGGTGGGTTTCAAATTTTTTAGAACCTACTCTGTAGGTACAGCCTGTTTTGTGGGCGTGGCTTGGCAGTCATGTGACAGGGTGGGAGTGGCCACCTTTTAAAATGTGGTGAAACTCATTTAACAACGCTCTTGCTTAGCAACCAAAATTTTGGACTCAATTGTGATGATAAATTCTTTCTTTCTTTCTTTCTTTCTTTCTTTCTTTCTTTCTTTCTTTCTTTCTTTCTTTCTTTCTTTCTTTCTTTCTTTCTTTCTTTCTTTCTTTCTTTCTTTCTTTCTTTCTTTCTTTCTTTCTTTCCTTCCTTCCTTCCTTCCTTCCTTCCTTCCTTCCTTCCTTCCTTCCTTCCTTCCTTCCTTTCCTTTCCTTTCCTTTCCTTCCCATTGGGTCACTGGCAGCGGCGGGCAAGATTTACTTCCAGGTACGCCGGTGGAACCCTCTCTCACCGGTTCTCTAAATTTCACCAACCGGTTCTCGCGATTAGGTGCGAGCCTGCAGAAACCCACCACTGACATGAACAAATGCTATGTAAACTGAAAATTGGAATTTTAGATTTTTAACACATTGCTATGCAGTTTTGTTTAAGCACTAGCATTTTATTTTAAGGACTGATTATGCACAGACTTTAAAGTTTATGTGGTTTCCATCCCAAGGCATTCTGTGGTTTTCATCATTTTTTTTCTCCAGAGAAACAAATCATTTTAGTCCTTATGCTTGCTGATATATTAAGAAATGTGATGGAAGAAACTATATGCAAAGTACAAAGAAGTGCCACAATTTAAAATCAACTTCATTTAAAAGGATTCTGTAGGGTAGATTCTTTTTAAATCTTAACTCTGGTAAATTAGCATATTTCAGATTGTAAACTATATAATTTTCTTACTGCAAATGTATCATTCTGTAGAAAGTAGACTATTTAAAAATATTTCATTACATCAGGCGTATCAAACAGATAATCCATGGGCTGCCTGCAATGATAATTATTATTCAAAAATAACAAGTCATAACATAAACATTTTCAATACTGTATATAGTTTAAAATCCTCTCTCCACTTTCTGATTTAATGGTGGGTTTCATTTGGTGGGTGTTACTAGCTGGTTATAGCCAGTTGTTTTGATCTGAAATGTTATGTGCCATCCAATTATTATCATAAGCTTATATGGGGCAAATTCAATAAGCATAGTCTGTAATGAGTGTATTGTGGGATAGCTGTGTGGTTGCACAATGGAAGATGAGAAGGGCAGAGAAAAAAGGCTGCTCATCTTGAAAACACCCAAGTAGCTAAGTCAGCTGACTGTAGAACTACTTAATGCAGGGATGTCCAAACTAGCTGGCTGGGGAATTCTGGGAGTTGAAGTCCACAAGTCTTAAAGTTCCCAAGTTTGGACATCCCTGACTTAATGGGTCAACCTGAAAAGTGGAGCTTGATAGGTTTGAGTTCCGGATCCTCTGGGATGTGAAACCATGGCAGGAGGTTTTTATTTTCCTCCCTCGTTCTTCATTTGATTTTGATATTTTGTGCAGATTTTTCCGAGCAAGCAAAATGGGAGGGAAAAGCAACCTGTCACAGCAGTCCCAGAGCAGAGGACGGTTTTGTGAGTTCCCACAGCAGACAGTAACACAAAGTAACAACCATGGCTCTTTGTAGATGAATAGTCAGCCATACCTTGGAGATCCGTCTGGGATTGATTTCAGTGTCTGGTTTGCTGGAGGTAAATGCTTGTGCAGCATCTTGCTGATAAACATTGCTCCAATTTGTTTAAATCTGGATGAGTGGAAAAACATCTTGCAACATTACCTGGGTTTATTTTTGGCTTGTTGATTCTGAGGGTGTGAATCAAGTAATCTCTAGGATGAGCACTGCTGTCTGTAAAGTAGATCAATAACCAATCCGATGGCTGGCTGTATGAAGCCAGTGGTGAGAGAGGTTGTCAGTTCCTAATTGAGAGAGAAAGCGATGTTAGCTTCCTTGAAAGACACAATTTTGCATCCCCTCTTAAAGAAGGCCTCTTTGGATCCTGCCAGTTTAAATTACAGGTAGTCCTCGAGTTACAACCACCATGGAGCCCAATATTTTTGTTGCTAAGTGAAACATTTGTTAAGTGAGTTTACCATATTTTACCACTTTTCTTGCCACAATTGTTAAGTGAGTCGTTGCATTTTTTAAGTTAGTAACATGATTGTGAAGTGAATACGGATTCCCCATTGACTTTGCTTGTCAGAAGGTTGCAAAAGCTGATCACATAATCCTGGGACGTTGCAACTGTCATAAATATAAACCATTTGCCAAGTGTCTGAATTTTGATCATGTGACCATGGGGATGCTGCAACGGTCATGTGAAAAAAAGCCAAAAATCATTTTTTTTCAGTGCCGTTGTCCAGCATCCAATCTTTCTTTTTTTAAGAAAGATGCTTGGGAAGTGATGGGACTTCAGCTGCAGAGGGCTGTAGATGAACTGGATTATCTGAATTCCTTCTAGTGAGTGTTCATGGACACGGAACAGCACTAGTTACATTGGTTGAAGGCCTTTACCTAGATGAGAGTAATGTGACTTTCCTAATCCTATTAGATCTCTCAGCTAAGCTCAGTACCATCTGAATCATCTGTGATATCCTTCCGAACTATTGTAAGGGCTGGAAATTGGAGGCATTGTGCCTGGGTCATTCTATTCCTTCCTAAGTGGATAGTTCCAGTTGAAAGGTAGAGGAGAAGGGGTGTTTTACATTTTTGTATCATTCTACATGGCTCATTTCTCCCATTCCTGCTTTTTAATATTGATCTAAAAAATCCCGAAGAAACCTGGTTTGGGTTAGGTATCGACAGGTTAATGATTCTTAGCTATACAAAGCCACCCTGGGTTGGGCTGGAGTTACTACGGAAGTCCTGACATTGGGCTTGGTTGCTGTGAAGAATTGGATTGGAAAGAAAAAGCTGAAAAATAGGAAGTATCATTTGGGGAGAGGCTCTCATTTAGCTCCAGTTTTTATTCTGAATGAGTAAGACTTCCCATAAAGGAACAAGTCTGTGATGTAGGTCATTCTATGCTCATGGCTACAGCTAGAAAGGCAGTGGAGGCTGGGACTTGGTAGCCCTTACCAGTTTTGGCTGGTGTGCCAGTTTACAATTCTACCCGGAGCAGGAGGACCTAGGAACAATGACCAATGTCTTATCTTTTTTAGGTTGGACTACCGTAATGTGCGCTACACAGAGTTTTGAAGATGACCCACCAATTGCAATGGGTTCAAAATCAAACAGTCCCACTTCCATCTGGAAACTGCAAGATTTTGGTTTAAAATGCTTACATTGCACCAAAAGAAAACCTCAGGTCAGCAGGCGCGTAGAGAGCAGCTTTCAACTTTTAAATGGAACAATTAATGTCCCTAAATCATAGACTTGCGTTTACCAAATAAATGAAAATGAAATGTGTGATGATAAAAGAGTGAGATTGGCTCTTTCTGCAGCCCTTCAGCTTTGAATATGTTTAGAGGTTAAGACATAGCAAAATACCCACCCTTGCCCTACCACAAAATTGGAATAGATCCAAATACAGACCTTTAAGTTGGCCAAGCATTAGATGCAGAAGTAAGCTTTATAAATAAATAAAAAACCAACATCCTGCAATTTTACCTTTTTGTCATGTTGAACTTTTTCCTCCTGAAAGCAAACACCCTCTTTGAATTTTTTTTTTTTAAATCATCAAACTTTGTGAAGATTTATTTGCATAGCTGCCAATTCTGTTGAGTAATCTCCCCGACACTGAAGGGAAATTATTCTTGTGGTGATTCAGGAAACAGCCTGACTCTTTTGGTTAAGTACCACTGTGTGTGTTTCTTTAAAGTCTGAGGGGTTTTTTGGTGAGCTCACAGGTGGTTTCAAAAATGTAGCGCTTCACTTTTAACTTTCCCCCCCCTCCCCACCGTCTATGATAAAAAGAAAAATAAGGATCTTTTTCAATAAGCTGTATTTAGAAAAAAAAAAAAACTGCCAGAAAAGGAAACCTGATTTGTTTGGAAAAACATAATTAAAGGCTGCTTTCATATCTGGTCATTTGTCTTCTCTTTGGAAATTCCAAGTGGTGCTTGCTTTCTTCTGAAAATAATATTTCTCTTGGGTCATATTTACATGCTACATTTGACAGTGACCTAGAAGAGGGGTCTCCAAACTTTGTAACTTTAAAACTTGTGGACTTCAACTCCCAGAATTCCTCAGCCAGCAAAGCTGGCTGAGGAATTCTGGGAGTTACAGTCCACAAGTTTTAAAGTTGTCAAGGTTGGAGACCCCTGACCTGGAGGTCAGGGTAAAGCAGTGTCATGAGATAACACCTGTTCTCCACAGGTTTCTGTCTCTTTTTCCCCACTGGAGATGTCAGCGACTGGTTAGAGTTTCCCCTGAAGGGCACAGTAAAGAGATTCTCCCATAATGGAAAGCTTGTAAATAGTGGGAATATCTTACATACACACGCCCATAATTGTTATGTGGCCTGACTCAGGCAGCATAAGTTGAATCATGACAGTGCTTACAAACAAGTAGGGTTAATCTCTTCTTGGTTTCGGTGAGGGCAAATGGTATTTCTTTTCAGGAGTTGCCCTTTCTCTCTCTCTCTCTGCCCTTTGAAAAGGCACAGAAATTCCTATGCATTCTGAACTATACATATTGTGTGCCTTTTTTCTTAAGAGAGATTTGTTCACAGTTGTTCAACCGGAAAATTGACAATACAAACTTTTGAGAATGTCACCTACTGAGCCACGAGGGCGTTCTGATCCACATATTAATCCAAGTACAAATTATTTAGAGATTTGGGTTGCAGAGAATAATAAACATTTTCATAAACCTTTCTTTTTCTCCCATTTCATTCCTTGACTAACCAGACTAAAAAGACTGGTCCCAAAGGAAACATTTTCCACTGATATCTTTCTGTCCTTGATGGAATCAAGACACAAAGATTCTCCCACTAACCTATTTTCCCATTTGTAATCAACTCAAGGCAGAATTCCTTCTCTGTCTTTGAATTGATTTGATGCAAGGCTTTGTAACATATTTTTTCCAGTGCTATTAGCTAAAAACCTCACTGACAATTAAAGTATCTGCTGTAATCTCTTTGAAGTTAATTGCTTAATTGGGAATCCACTTTTTACCATTCTGCATGGCCAACTCCTAGAAAAGATGGGGATTTTTAGGAAGTGACAAGCCATTCAACATATAGCCCATCCAATTAACAAGTAATTGTCCTGTTTATATTGGGAATCCAATTTTCTGCATCAGTGTGTCTCAATTTTGGCAACTCTAAGATGAGTGGACTTCAACTCCCAGAATTCCCCAGCCAGCCATATTTCCAGAAATTCACTCATCTTAAAGTTGCAAAGTTGAGTAGCATTGATCTACATTACAAGTGTCAAAGTCACAGCGTCATGTTGCCATCATGTGACGTGTCATGACATTTTTCTCTTTGCCGAGCTGGGGTGGGCATGGCCTGTGCATGATGCATCTGGCCCACAGGCCACCAGTTTGATACCCCTGAATTCTAGATAAATCTTTTACTGTAACAATGTTGCACTTTCCCCTGTAATTTAGAATCCAATGATAATTGGCATAATAAAATTATTATTTTTCCTTTTCTGTTGTGCTCATTCTTCTGGAGCTGGTTCCAATTGGTTTTGATGCAGGAGAGAGGTTCAACCTGCAGCCCTGCTTTGCGGGTTTTTGCAGAACTCAGTATATTCCCACATTCTGTTTAACATCTATTCTAAATGAAGCTTCTGGTTGGGGTCATCCGAGGATTCAGGAGGAGGCATTATTAGTATGTAGATAACCTTCACTCTGGGTTGTCCAGGTGATGCTGTGGAGGTTCTGCTTTAGTATTTGGAGACTGTGGGTGGTCTAAGTGGGTATCAGCCTTGTGAAGTTGTCCAGAAAAGAAGCACAGCCCAAAATACTAGCTCTACCTTTATTGAAAGATGACATTAAACAAAATCTTGCAAATTTTAAAGTACAGTGGTACCTCGGTTCACGAACGCCTCTCTTCACGACCAATTCGGATTACGACCAAAAATTTCCCAAAAAATGTGCCCCGGTTCACGAACACCGTTTCGGTTCACGAACGGAAAAGTTTGTAAAAATACGCTCCGCTTCACGAACTCCGCCTCGCATCACGAACTCCGCCCTCGCATCACGAACAGAAAAGTTCGTAAAAAAGCTCGGATTCACGAACCCCGCCTCGCTGCACGACCCGGAGCCGCGGACATTTTAAAAACAAGGTCAGAACGGATTAACCGGATTTACATTGAACCCTATGGGAAACTGTGCCTCTCTTCACGACCAATTCTGTTCGCGAACAGAGTCAGTTCAAGAATCACGACCAAAAAACAAGGTCGGAACGGATTAATCGGATTTACATTGAACCCTATGGGAAATTGTGCCTCGCATCACGACCAATTCGGATCGCGAACAGAGTCAGTTCACGAATTAAGTTCGTGAACCGAGGTACCACTGTATATCTCTTCCCCATCTTTACAGTCCTAGAAACTAGAGAGGGGCCCCTCTGAGAAGTTTGCCATACCCACATTCCTCTTGCAGATTCAGCTGCCATTTGTCTCTTATCTACCCCCTTTCACTGGGGTTTGAAGACCTCATTTTGATACCAAATCTGGGGCTTGCTCCCGGGGAGGAAAGCTATGGCAAATCTAGACAGCATACTAAAAAGCAGAAACATGCCAATAAAAGTGCATATAGTCAAGGCTATGGTTTTCCAAGTTGCAATGTATGGCTGTGAAAGTCGGACCATAAGAAAGGCTAAGCACCAAAGAATTGAGGCCTTTGAACTATGGTGCTGGAGAAGACTCCTGCAAGTCCCTTGGACTGCAAGGTGATCAAACCGCTCAATCCTAGAGGAGACCAACCCTGACTGCTCTTTAGAAGGTCAGATCCTGAAGATGAAACTCAAATACTTTGGCCACCTAAAGAGAAGGAAAGACTCACTGGAGAAGAGCCTAATGCTGGGAAATATTGAGGGCAAAAGAAGAAGGGAACGACAGAGAATGAGGTGGTTGGATGGAGTCACTGAAGCAGTCGGCATGAGCTTAAATGGACTCCAGAGGATGGTAGAGGACAGGAAGGCCTGGAGGAATGTTGTCCATGAGGTCATGATGCAACTAATAACAAAGTGATTGTATTAATTGGACTTTTGTTTCAGCTGCTGTTTATGTTATTTATCAGTTTGTTTAGAATGTTTTTATCTTGTATCTAATTATTGTTAACCAGTCAGGGTTATGTATTTATATAGGTGGCCATATAAACTGAATAAATAAATAAAATTTAAAAGATATATTAACTTTGGACTAGCTCCCTAAACAGTCACACGTTTTTCCAGGTTTGTGTGATGGGAGGAGAAAAGAAGGGCTGTTTTAATGGGTGGAAGAAAGATGTTATGTTCTAGTATAAATTATACTAATTTCTAAACTTTCATTTGTACTTTGAAACCAACAGGAACATTTCACTTTTGCACTTTTTGATAAAGTTGTAGGGATATATTGTAGGGGGATATAATATCTCCATGATGGTAAACCTATGGCACGCGTGCCAGAGGTGGCACACAGAGCCCTCACTGTGGGCACATGTGCCCTCGCCAGCTGGTATTCTGGTTTCTGGCACACATGGTCTTTGTGGATGCTGCAGCGCCAGAAAATGGCATGAAAACAGACCAAAAACTGCCCAAAACTCAGCCTAAAAATGGCCTGAAAACGGGCATGTGTGCACTGGCCAGCTGATCTTCGGGTTTCCAGTGCTCAGGCACATGCGAAGATCAGCTGGCTGGTGCACATACACGTGCTGGAAAACCGAAGACCAGTGTGCACACTGGCCAGCTGGTCTTTGGATTTCTGATGCTATGGTGCGCGCACATGCACACACATTTCAGTTTGGGTGCTCAGTGCCGATAAGGTTCACCATCACTGTGGTATCTATTCTATTCCTTTCCTATTTATTACCACCCTGTTAATTGTTGCATTAACCTATTTTAGCTGGAGAATTACAGCTAATGCTCGACCTACAACAGTTCATTTAGTGATTGTTCAAAGTTACAACAACACTGAAAAAAGTAACATGACCGTTTTCCACACTTATGACCCTTATAGCATCCCCATGGTCATGCTTGGCAACTGGCTCATACTTATGTCCCAGGATCATGACCTTTTGGGATCTTCTGACAAGCAAAGTCAACGGAGAAGCTAGAGTGGCTTAACAACTGTGTTATTAACAACGGCAGTGATTCACTTAACAACTGTGGCAAGAAAAGTTGTAAAATGGGGCAAAACATACTTAACAAATGTCTCATTTAGCAACATAAATGTTGGGCTCAATTGCATTTTTATTGCTTTCAGTTTGTCTTTAAAAAAACATACTAAATGAATTAACACAAGGGAAGTGTGTGTATGTGTGTGATAAGAAAATCATTTTAAAAGGGACCAAATTGGTTATATCTGTCTTGTATGCTAATTATTTCAGTCACATTCAGGTTTGCTTCTGTAGGATAGAGCAGGGGTCCCCTACCTTTTTTGCACCAGGGACCGGTTTCATTTTAAAGAAAATTCCGTGGACCAGCCAGCGTAGAGGGGGAGGGGGGGAGGGGGAACAGGCGGCGCATGCGCACGCGGGGTGGTGGTGGTGGTGAGTCGGCTCACTTGCCCCTCTAGGGCCCCCAATGGCGTGAGCGACCACACCTACACTCTCCTGCCCCCGGTGCGCACTCTGCCCAGGGGGCTGCCCCATCCTCCCTCCTCCTCCTCTCCGGCCCTGCGGCCCAGTTCCTATCAAGCCACGGACCGGCACCAATCCGCGGACCGGGGGTTGGGGACCCCTGGGATAGAGGACCATAATTTATTCTTTTTTTAAAAAATTGACAAAAGTAGATTCTCAGCATTTGGGGGAAGCTGCCTAATTTTAGGTTAGAGCCATAATTTTGTGATCCAGAAATGTTTGCATAGATTCCTGGCTATTTGGCTAAGAATGTTTCCCAGGGCTTTTCAAGTTTTCTGATACCATGATCCACTAAAGTGATAAAATAATGTCTGTGGCCTCTCCTACATGCGTAAAGCTAATGCTCAATTGATCAACAATAACACTGTTGTAGTTTGCTGATAGTTTTGACAGATGGCTAGGCATATAGTATATTTAGACACCTGTCAAAACTTGCCAGGGCTTTGCTCTCCACTTTTTTCACACAAAGGTTGTGTGTGTGGGTGCTATCAAAAGTTTCTTTGAATTTTGTTTCCCTTTTTCTGCTGTCAACAGTCAGCCTAAGATTTGTTCCCTACTTTGCTACAGCAAAGATTTAAGGTTTAAAACAAGTCCGGGCAAAAGAGGAAGCAAAGTGAGACTGAGCTTGGACACTTTCCCAACTTTGCGTGTGGAGCCTTGTTTCAGTTTCTCTGATTCCCTCTTAAGGTAAGAAGGCAGAACTTGAAGGGAGATTAACTGTTTTTCGAAAGATCGGTCACTGGAAGTAGTGCCAGATGTGGGGATGTCCCTGGGAGGCCCTGAAAGCCTTTGTGCACTTGAAGGAAGCATCTGCTTTCCTTTCTCTTTGGCCCTCTGACCTCTCTCTATGCTGTGACATTGCTGCTGTCATCAGGCAGTAAAAATTTCATTTGATAAAATGGCCCACAGAAGTAATGTGCTTGTTAATTATGGTAGGTCCTTTAATCCTTGCCTGGGGTGGGATGGAGAGAGAGCACGAGAGAGCTGTTGAATGTAGTTTGAAAGAACTGTAGAGTTGCTTGGAGTTTCATCAGCAGTTTTTTCTAGCTATTTCGTAGAAGTTAATTGTGTTTGGCCTATTCAGTTTTATCTACTGCAACACACAACAGTAGCATGTCCAACTAACGGTACTTCTTTATCAATGGTATGTTATAGCAAGAATAGAGTATGTGTGTGATTCACTACAGACAAGTGCATTTACAGAAAGGAGATGTCTGGCTTAATGGTCCCTTTGCATTGGTGGAAAGGGAAGGCTGATCTGATCTCGGGGTGCAGTCTACCCCATCTCCCTACGTAGCATTCTGGCAGCTTTTCAGAGCTTGCTTGTCTGGGGATTCCTCTGTTAGCCAGTCAATTCTACTCTGGAGCTCCTTGAAGTGCTTGGTTTTTGCCTGCTCACATGTTATGTCAAACCAAACAAGAGTGGTCCTTGGCATCCAGGCAACTCTGAGAATAGGAATCTCTCCTCCTCCCCCCTAGAAATGGAGGACACGAACCATGGACATTGTTGATTCTCTCCCATGAACTGTAGGCACTGAAATGGGAAAGTGGATGCCAAGTTTCCCCCCCCCCTCCTCCAAGCTTTGTAAAGAACCAGCTAAATGCAGGATAGTTTTGCCACTTACTTCAGATCTCAATGCATGATACCTGTTGCTGCAGTGCCTCAGTCCTGGGAGGGGACAGGAACTAAGTTAGACTATGCACTCCAGCCCTGATAAGCCCCCCCCCCCCATGGCAAAAACGCCTTCCTATGTTTTGAATCCACTTTGTTGGTTAGTCTTCCTCCTTTGCGTTTGGTGTTGGCTGTTGCGAGGACTTTTCTTCCTAGTAATGTCAAGAGCTAATTGGGCAACTGATTTTTGCCTGCCAAAAACATGGGTCATGCAAGGCAGCAGCAGCAGCAGCAGCAAAATAACAATAGCAATAGCACTTAGATTTAAATACCTTTTCACAGTGCTTTACAGCCCTCTCTAAGTGGTTTACAGAATCATCATATTGGCCCCAATAATCTGAGTCTTCATTTTACCCACTTCGGAAGGATGGACAGTTGAGTCCGGCCTGGTGAGATTCGATCTGCTAAACCGGGGGTCCCCAACCTTTGCAACTTTAAGTCTGAAGGACTTCAGCTCCCAGAATTCTCCAGCCAGCTTTGCTGGCTGGAGAAGTCTAGAAGCTGAAGTCCTTCAGACTTACTTACTTACTTACTTACTTACTTACTTACTTACTTACTTACTTACTTACTTACTTACTTATTTATTTATTTATTTATTTATTTATTTATTTATTTTTGAATTTAAAAGTTGCAAAGGTTGGGGACCCCTGTGCTAAACTGCTGGCAGCTGGTGATCAGCAGAAGTAGCCTGCAGTACTGCACTCTAACCACTGTGCCACCGCAGTTCTGAAGAAATTCTGAGGTTGGCCCAGAAATCTTAACAGCAGGGCAGCTGTTGAGGAGGGAGCATGAGGCTTTGGCGCCAATTTTGACTCACCTCTCCCACTTCAATGCTGGCAGGGGGCCTCCATATTCATCAGCAGACCACATGCCTTCCTCAGATCCACTCTCAAAGTTGCCCCTAGCCTCTGGAGGGTTTTAATCTGTCATTTGAACATCTTTGGAATAAGGTAGTCCTTGATTTATGACCAGAATTGAGCCCAAGATTTTGGTTATTAAGTGAGATATTTGTTAAGTGAGTTTTGCTCCATTTTGCAATCTTTCTTGCCACACTTTTTAAGAATAATAGAAGGGACCTTGTAAACCTTCTAGCCCAACCCCCTGCTCAAGCAGGAATCTCTATACCATTTCAGACAAAATGTTGTCCAATCTCTTCTTAAAATTTTTTAGTGCTGAAGCACACACAACTTCTCGAGGTAAGTCGTCCCACTGATTGTAGTAATTGTCAGGAAATTTCTCCTTAATTCTAGATTGGTTCTGTTCTTGATTAGTTTCCATCCACTGCTTTTTGTCCTATGGAAGAATAGACTATATTAGCAACCCCTAACATTTTGGGCACCAGGGACTGGTTCCATGGAGAAAGGTTTTTCCATGGCTCGGAGGGGGGCTGGTTTTGCATGCTACCTGCATCCTGTGAATGGGACTTGGCTTATTTGTGCTGCCCAAGGGGTGGGGACCATTGGATTATATTGTATCCTGCAGAGACAAAGTTAAAATTAAAACAGGCTCAGTGGCTAAGACGCTAAACTTGTTGATCAGAAAGGTCAGCAGTTTGGCGGTTCGAATCCCTAGTGCCACATAACGGAGTTACTTGTCCTAACTTCTGCCAACCTAGGAATTCGAAAGCATGTTTAAAATGCAAGTAGAAAAATAGGAACCACCTTTGGTGGGAAGGTAACAGCGTTCCGTGCCCCTTTGGCATTTAGTTATGCTAGCCGCATGACCACAGAGACATCTTCGGACAGTGGTGGCTCTTTGGCTTTGAAACAGAGATGAGCACCGCCCCCTAGAGTCAGGAACGACTAGCACATATGTGCGAAGGGAACCTTTGCCTTTTTAATATCTCAAAGGAACAGATGAAGTAGTAATATTGATTTGCATTCATCATTCACAGAAAGCTGCTGTGGGGGTATGCTTGCCGAACAGAATTGTACACCGCAGGGCTATACAATAGGGTTATTTAAAGCCCGGAATGTTACTTACATGAAGTTTCATCATGAGGATTGCATCATTGCCTGCTGACACAGCTTTGGCTCTGCTTTATACACTTTTGAGTTGCTATATTTAGCAACTGTGCTTTTTTCCCCTCCTTCCTCCCCTAAGCAGTTTTATTACAGGCGTTTGAATTGCAAAAAGAGGTGTGTCTCCTTCACATTCAGAGTGATACTATTCTGTGATGTCTAAATGCAGATCTTAAACAGGAAGCTCTACTTTTTAAGGGAAAAACAGGCCAGCAGGGGGGATGGCTTTCCTGGAAGTTGAGTTTGATCAGGGAACTGCCGGAGACACCCGAAGGATGCCTAGAGTGGAAAACAGCTGCTGGAAAGTGTTCAAATATTAGAAGAATGTCATTTTCCAACCAATTTGTGGAAAAGGCATTTTTCAACATTCCTGTCCAGCAGCCTTTGGCTCCATAATCTGGCAGCCTTAAATGGCATTCTGGCACCCCTCCAGAGAGAACCAATTCAACTAGGCTACTTGGATTCGCTCTTCAAGGGGGAAATATAGTGGAATTTGGGGCTTTTACACACCACTTAAAAATGGCTTGGTCTGTAACCAGTTTAAAAAAAACAAACAGTTTCACTGCACTGAAAAAAGAAATGAAGCATGACTGAAATGCAGCTGCCTAAGGGCAATATGTGCTTGCAGATGCAACCCTAAACTCAGTTCAGATGGCCTGGGTTAACATTCTGTCTCTTTAGTCGTTTATGAATACCTGGTATGAAATCTATGCTGCTGAATCCTATGTTAGAATGTTTACAAAAACAGAGCTGGTTCCTTATCATCAAAATGTAAGGAAGAAGACTGAAATGCATAGGCTAAATGTTTATTGCCCTTACAGAATGGTCTGATTGTATCGCTCTTACTCACAGTGAATCACACTTTACTTCAAGCACAACAGTGGGTGAAACCTGATTCAAACGTATGTTTGGTCTGGTAACAATAACATGATGAAACATGTTGATGTCCTTGGTTGAAAAGCCTGTGGGCAAATTTAATCTAGCCTTGTTTATGTTTAAAAACATCTTCTACACATTTATTGGTTTTCGGAGATGTTTTGCTTCTTTTGTTTTCCTCATATTATCCATTGTAAATAAAGCACACACTCGCAGCTTTATTCCTTCAAAATAAGTGGGAGAGACACTTCTGATGTAGGCACATAGGATGAACATATGACAACTAGGGGGCTCCTTTTGAAAATAGAATATAGAATAACAGAGTTGGAAGGGACCTTGGAGGTCTTCTAGTCCAATCACCTATACCCTATACCATGTCAGACAAATGGTTGTCCAATCTCTTCTTAAAAACTTCCAGTGTTGGAGCATTCACAACTTCTGGACACAAATTATTCCATTGATTAATTGTTTCAACTGTCAGGAAATTTTTCCTTAGTTCTAGGTAGCTTTTCGCCTTGATTAGTTTCCACCCATTGCTTCTTGTCGTGCCTTCAGGTGGTTTGGGGAATAGTTTACGGATTAACAGAGTTGGAAGGGACCCTGCAGGTCATCTAGTCCAATCCACAGCCCAAGCAGGAGACCCTACATCTGCCTCTATCTAGGATCGAACTCACAACCTCCTGATTGGGAGGTGAGAGCTCCAACTCTATAGCTTGACTCCCTCTTCTTTGTGACAGCCCCAGAGATACACTGTTATCATGTCTCCCCTAGTTCTTCTTGTCATTAAACTACACATACCCAGTTCCTGAAACCGTTCTTTATATGTTTTAGCCTCTAGTCCCCTAATCATCTTTGTTGCTCTTATCTGCACTCTTTCTATAGTCTTGACATCTTTTTACATCGTGGCGACCAAAGCTGGATGCAGTATTCCAAGTGTGACCTTACCAAGGCATTATAAAGTGATATCAACACTTCACGTGATGTTGATTCTATCCCTCTGTTCATGCAGCCTGTTTATGCAACCTTGACATATATTTTCAAGAGAAATAAAAACTGTATGTGGAAGCAATTTGTATAAATTACATGCAAATCAGAATGCTCTAACATATGGTACGTGTGTGTATGAAACAAAATACTTGAATGCTTGGAAAAACAAACGGTACACTGCTGGACATTTTAAAAATACACCACTGCTGTACTGTACTGCATACAGTGCAGCAATGGTAGTTACAAAAGAGCTGGATATTGAAAGTAGAAAGCCAAATGCAAAATCATTTAAAATCCCAAAGAGGAAGATCAGACTGGAGGTCAAGATAAAGAAATTAAAACCACATGTAAGTAATTCAAGAACATGAAACAGCAAAATGTGAAGGATCAAGACAAGCCTAATAAAAAAAAAAATTGGCTTAGCACTGGAAAAACTGAAGAAGCTTTGGCCATCATAAAGCAACAAATAACAGCAATTCCAGGAAAAACTGAATACTATGAGACACACATCAACCAATTTAAGCAAAATCAACAATTTAATCAGGCCAGAGACTGATTCTATCAAAGTATAAATGGCAATAGAAATTCTAAAAATGAAAAAAACCAAACAAGATAAAACAAAATTGAATGGTGGAAATAGCATCAAAGCCATCAATACCCGGGCTGTATCTGTGATAAAATACATTGTTAGAATGATTAACTGGACACAAGCTGAACTGAACAGTTTGGATCAAAAATAAAAAAGCTCATGATTATTTACTATACATTACATTTCTATAGCACTACTGATATGTGCAAAATAGCCAAGAACAAGTATTATGCAAGTTAAACATTATAAATTAGTGTACAGGAAACAAAATAATTTGATGACTATCAAGATAATGTAATAAAAAACAAAAATAGAATGCTGGCAAGGATAATCATGGTAAATTTCTACAAAAGATTGAAGAAAGGGGATGAACGTAAAACCTGGCAATGGCTTACAAGTGGAACATTTAAAAAAGAAACTGAAGGCTTGATTTTGGTTGCTCAAGAGAAGTTATTTGAACTAATGCAATCAAGACTACTGTAGAATTAAAAAAATTGTCAAGTGATTCAAAGTGCACATTGTGCAAAGAGGCAGAAGAAGCAATAAATCATATATTCATCTTGTGCAAGAAGAGTGCACAAACTAATTATAAACAACATAACATAATCACCAAAATGATTCACCGGACCTTCCTTAAAAATTTTTCATGTGCCAGTATTTAAAAAATGGTAGGAACATATAGCTGAAAAAGTAGTTGAAAATGGGCGTGTTAAGTTATTGTGGGGTTCTGAATACAAACTGATAAATGTTTTGGGTCATTACACATCATATTTAGGTCTGGTTGAAAAGATGAAACCCTGGATAAATGATGTGATAATACCAGGAGATTATCAAACAGAAAACAAACAGTTGGAGAAGTTCATAAAGTATGAAGATAAAAAAATATCAATGCATCTTGACATCTTAGTTTCTTGGGAAGAACGTGTGCGTGAAGGCCAATATCCGCTAAAGCAGGGGTCTCCAACCTTTGCAACTTTAAGTCGGAAGGACTTCAGCTCCCAGACTTCTCCAGCCAGCAAAGCTGAAGTCCTTCAGACTTAAAGTTGCAAAGGTTGGAGACCCCTGTGCTAAAGAACTGGCAGCTATGATTCCACGTTGTTTTTAAATAATAAAAGTATAATTAAAAAAAAACATTTTCACTCAGATATTTTTAGGGAGAAAGGGAGGATAACGTGAGATCCAAACATTTGCAAATCAGTTTCCTAACCTGCAGCTTTAATGCTCAATATTTAAATAGGTTTCATGTGATAGTGGTAGTGGACATATGATAAATTAAATAATGTGTTGACATTTTCAGTCTCCAAATCCAGAGCTATTAGATGGTATCACAAACCCAAATTGTAGGAGGAAAAATATTTGCCTTTATTCTGAATATGTTTCCTTGTGATGCCATGCGTCTGATCAATACTGGCTTTGTGTTAATATTAAATATATCTGTATAGTAGTTCAGAGTTGAAGAAGAAATAATGATTTGTTACTTGTGGGCAACTGAAGCTGCATCTGAGCTCCCACAGCTGCTGCATGATCCCTAGGAAATTCTTGATTTAAGAAGATGCTCACAGTAGGAAATGCTCCAAATTATTGTTTTTCCTTCAAAATGATATCTGATACTAGCAAGATAAATTAGACTGAGAATAATACAGTCCCACATACTCTAAAAGGAGGTTTTGTATTTCATTTTTCAGGGCCTTTGAAAATTACAAATGTGTGTATATGTGGCATAGCTTGAAGATGGGGAGGGGCATTCTGTAAGCACAGGCAGAACATGTAACTGATGAGTTGCTTTTGCAGAAATATGAGAAACTTGATAACAGTCCTAATATATATATTTCTACATTATGTGTATGTGTGTGTTCAGCAGAAGATCTCTCTAGGAATTTTGAAACATTATGGAATGTCCATGCACCTAAATGATGTTAAGAACATGGCAGATTCCTGAAGAAGACTTGAACTTTCAGTGGCATGGAAAGATGCTAGGTATTACAGCTACTCAGGTGATTAGTATGGTTACTGAAAACTACAATTCCCTGCACCCTTGCTCACAAGAGTGGGCCTTTAAAAGTCATTTGGGCAATACTGAAACAATAAGGTAAGCAGACGACCATATTTGATAGACAATTCTGAGCTATTTAGGTTATTCTGGACATTTTATAAATGAAAATGACAGTGACAATGTCCTTCTTATAGAGGTGACAATTGGTGTAGCTCTTGGAAATTAGCGTGGACACCCTCTGGACAATGAGCATGTTCTTTTTATTCTGATAATCATAGAAACTGTCCTTGTAATATCATCATGAGTGAAAAGGGGCACAAATTATCTTAGTAATGGAAAGGTGTATCCTGTGTATCCATTTGGGTTTTGAATTTTGATTAATGTGACAATGACAGATAATCTCAATATAGTGATTCATGTGTATCAGGATTAAAATCTATAAACTTCAGGTAGAGCTGTATGAATCACTACAGTTGTTTGTTGCAAAGCTGTTAACATTTATTGTTAAGACTTTTGATGAAGCTTTTTAGGTATTAGATAGAACATCTCTAGATCATACGGCGGAAAACTGAAAGTGAGGGGGACAGTGAAAGAGGCCTTCCAACCTGAAGATCCTGCTTTTTAATGCCAGGTTTGTTGCTGATAAAATATCTGCATTACTCAAAACTGTTTCCTGGATGAAAAGGCTAACTATATGATTATCTGACTGTTACAATCCGCAACTGGTACTTGCCTCTAAAGCCCTAAAGGGCTTAAGGATTGACTGTTTGAGGAACCAAATCTTTCAGTATGATTTTGCAGAGTGATTTAGATCAGGGGTCCCCAACCTTTTTTGCACCAGGGACCGGTTTAATTTTAAAGAAAATTCCGTGGACCGGCCGGTGTAGAGGGGGAGCGGGGGGGAGGGGGAACAGGCGGCACATGCGCACACGAGGGGGAGGGAGTCAGCTCACTTGCCCCTCTAGGGCCCCCAATGGCGTGAGCGGCTGCACCTGCGCTCTCCCGCCCACGGTGCGCGCTCTGCCCAGGGGGCTGCCCCGTCCTCCCACCTCCTCCTCTCCAGTCCTGCGGCCCGGTTCCTATCAAGCCATGGACCGGCACCGGTCCGCGGACCGGGGGTTGGGGACCCCTGATTTAGATAATTAGAAGAAGCTGTTTTGAATATCCCCCTGCTGTCAGACAGTTATCTGCCACCCAAGATAAACCTTTTCTTCTGTGATTTTCAGTTTCTAGAATGCTTTTCCCATTACCCTTCACCCCTTCTTTTCTCCCAGTACTTAGGAAAACATTTAACTCACCAAACTGCAAATGTTAATTGAATTTAATTATCATGATTCTAATGATGATTAAAATACGATGTTGCTGTCTTGGTATTGCATTTTTTTTATTGCTATAAGCCACCTTGACTGCTTTTGGAAACTGATACGTGGAATAGATAATAAATAAATAAATTTGTTTATACAGCATGTTCAACAACAAAACCATTCATATTCTTAAGAGCTATTTTTGCCAGGTTTTGTTGTTGATGATACTTTGACACACTCCTGCCTTTTAAACCTGTTTTGTAATTTCATGTAAAATCATTCCATAATTTCAGAGGTGGTATTCAGCAGGTTCTGACCAGTTCTGGAGAACCAGTAGCGGAAATTTTCAGTAGTTTGGAGAACCAGTAAATACCCCCTCTGGCTGGTCCCACCCCATCTATTCTCTGCCTCCCGAGTCCCAGCTGATCAGGAGGAAATGAGGATTTTGCAGTATCCTTCCCCTGGAGTCGGGAGGAAATGGAGATTTTACACTATCCTTTCCCTGTCACACCCACCAAGCCACACCCACCAAGCCACACCCACAGACCCACAGTAGTAAATTTTTTTGAATCCCACCACTGTTTTAGACCTGGCATCTCTATGACATCACTGTGACACTATAGCCCTGAGTTTTTCCTTTTTAAAAAAAAAATCCCACCATAAGGAAAGTATTGTCTTCTCTTTTCTAAGTGAAGAAAAGTTTAGCTTGCAGACAATTAAAAATCATGTAATATTCCTAGCAGTTAGCAGTAGCAATGGCACTTATATACCACTTCAGAGTGCTCTTACAGCCCTCTCTAAGCGGTTTACAGTTAATTCATTTGTGGTTCTCTTCCTAAACTTAGTAGAGGCATTCATAAAATCTTTGATCTTCTTAATACTTCTTATCTGGTGTTTATTATAACAAACAGAAATACTACTATTTTTAAATATGTGTCATCCAGAATAAAGGTTTTATTTATTTACTTATTTGCAGGCACTGGTCTCATCTATCATGTGACTTTGTTTTACTATCCTGATAATTTAAGCAATTGTTTGGCTCATAATATATTCAAGTCTAAATACTTTACTTTTTGTGAAAAGTCTCAAAAGGAAATGCAGCCATTTGCATCAGTACATCCAGTTGCATTTTTGATTTTTTAAAGGATAATTTAAACTTAAATTTCTTTAAGTTTAGACTTAAGATTTAATTCTGTAAACTTTGATTCTACCCTGTGATAAGCATTCTATGACCTATTCAACAAATCAAACACAGGTTTTAAAAAGTAGCTTTAAAAATGTATCTTAATAATTATGTTGTTCCTCTTAAACAATCTTTTATTTGATTTGGAAAATTCTAAGGATAGAGGCAGCCTTTCGGACTCCTGTTAATAAAAGGAAGAAATGGTGCATCGGCAAACTTCAGTAAACATAAAATTTTGAACCTCCTCTTAAACTGTAGTAAGGGATGACTTGCTTCAGCTCCAGTGCCAATTTATTCCGTAATATGGATCCTGCCATGGAGAAAGCTGAATTGGTCATTAATGTAATCAATGTGTCTGACACAACCAGCAAATAATGCCTTGTCAATCACCCAGGAGTACAGGGTGAACTATACAAGAGTAAGCAGTTCTGTAAGTAGTTTGCTAAGCTGCATGATATTTTCCATACCCACATTGGAAAGCAATCTGATAGGTAAATAACCATGTGAATAGAACCAAGAACTTTATCCACTGCTCAGGGACAAGGAATAAAACTGATTCAGATATTAATAGCTAGTGCAGTAGACACCCTTGGTATAGCTATTTAAAACTTATTTACAAGTAAACATGACCCACTATATATATTTCTTTACTATATATTACATTTCCTCATGTTATTAAGCTTGCTTTATAAATAATAACTTTGAATGCTTCCTGATCCTTTTCCCGTCCTTCAACACACCTTCACAATAGATCTTAATAAGTAGGTTATCACAAGAAATTCAAATGACTCAGTTGGAGACATTTTGTAAAAAAAAAAAAAAAAAAATCACCCCACAAACAAACAGAATTTAATTAGAGCTTTAGTGACAGATTTCTGGAGCTCGTCAGTGCAAGAGACACAAAAGGAAAAAAATTGCATTTCAGAGTCAACAAACACTATTAGAAAATAAAAATGCATTGTTGTTAAGAAGACCAAAAGGTACATGAGATGAGTGTTACAACCACCTCACAGAGGTAGATTAGCACTGAATTTTTAATCAATTTCTCCTCAGTGTTTGACTATAAAAGACAGAGGGAGAAATGCACACAAAATATTCTAACAGATTGAAGGAAACACTCCGCTTGGAGATAGTGACTTTGACATGTGACAGACAGGCTTAAGAATGTTACATAAAACTGAGTCCAGTGTCCTGTGCTGTGTTGGATAGAATGATGTAGCCTTGTTATTATACAAGCTTATCAGAAGCATTTTCAGTTCTCTTCACTAATTAGCAACATTGCCAGCATCCTTAGCTCTACTGTAATGAAGCCATTGTCTAGGACTTATTCAAAATCTGCCATACAGGGACTTGTCTTTTCTCTTCTTCTTTTCATTAAAAAAAATATTGTTGGCCAACTTGAAATGATGAGTCGTAGAAGGGTTTTTACTACCGTAGAGCATCTTATATATTGCCTTTCATAAGAGACTGTAGTTGGCTGCTGATCAATTTGAATAATCCTATCAACATTTGGAGAGGTGTCAGTGTGTTTCAATGTGTATCTCTGAGCACATCACCCATGTCCTTTGCTCTGCACGATAGGAGGAACATCGGGTAATTTGCACCAAAATAAAAGGATAGATAGACACACAATCCTTTCTGCTTCAGTGTAAAAAGAAGATAGTGCCACAGGCTGTGGAGGAGACATGCCAGGTAGACAGCAATTCAACATTTCTTGTCCTGTCACATGTTTGAGGTGAAAAATGTGCATGCCACATGCAACCTATCAAAACCTCTTATATGTCCCCTTAGACATGGATAAGTAGGCTCAAAGGTTCATACCCTGATTTTTTTGTATGAAGGAGGTGGTTGGAGAGATTTTAAAGGCTTTGATCTCTGTATGAGATCAAAGCCTTTGAAACAGGATTGGATCTGAAATTGGATCTCTAATCTTACTTCAATATACTAACCACTATGACACACTGCATTGATTTTCTTTTTTTAATTTATTTTTATTTTTAATCCCTGTTCAATTAAATCCAAGTTATAGTACTTGCATGTACTATAAGGAAGTCATTGAGTTTAACGTTGGAGTAAAATTCGGCTGACAATAGGGTGAATGTTTTATTTCCATCATTATAACAAGTAGTAACCAAGTGGAAGGTCTAATGTTTCAGAAGAAGCTTTTTATTGTGTAATTACCCTTTTGTCTAATTTTATAAATGTTCCATTTGATATTGCCCTCTGTGTGAACCTCCCGGTTTCTTTCTTCTATTTCCTCCATCTATTTTTATTACAGGAAAAAAATCAGAAAGAGGAAAAGCCAAAATAGTGGCACATCTTTTTGATTACTGTCACTAGGAGACTATCAACTGGAAGTGCGTGTTGTTGTGGAAGTCTAGATGATGGAGTAACAATGCTGCAGAAAATGGCACTGTTTTGCCTATGCTAATTATACAGCATATAAGCAATTGGTGACAGTGTCCTTTTAACCTCCAATATACATTCATCAACTAGGCATTTCAGAGAAAACTGTTTCTTTGTATTACACTTAATGAGGTAGCTTAGAATTCTGTGAAACCCAGTGAGGGCAGGCAAATAGCATATTACTGAAAATTGCTCCCAATTAAAACTATCTAAGACGCAGGGCTGAAGTTCTGATAGTTTCCAAGTACCATCCATCCTTTGTGGAAAATAAATGCAAATAATTTTAAATCACTCGGAATAAGGAAGGAATGTTTAAGTGGGGCAAACTGGTTTGCCTTTTTTCAGTTATAGGATGAATGAAAAACAACAAAACATTTTTTTAATACAGAAATAAGTGGAGAGGCTTTTTTTTTTTTTAAAGGAGATAGAATGTGAAATTGTTGTGGCCCGCCAGTGGCTAGCAGAGCTGATGGCAGACTCAGGCAGTGAGGAGGCTGGGGAGAAACATGGACCAGTCCTGGAGTCTGGCAAAGGCTCTGATGAGGGCTCTGCGTCGGAGGCAGAGATGGGGCCAGGGCCGTCCGATAGTTATCAGCTGCCTTAGAAGTTGGAGATCAGTGGGACAGAAGAACATCTGGAGCCTGTTCCCAATGTGCGCATGCGCAGAGCTATCAGGAGAAGGGAACAGTTAAGGAACAAGGGCTGACTTGGGAGTAAAGGCACAGGCGGATGGTAAATGGCCCCTCCCATAGGGAATAAAGAGGAATGAAAGGGGAGTGGAGTTTGCAGGAGTTAGTTTAATTAGTGTGAAGATTTGTTTGTGACTATCAGAGTCTCCTTGCCAAGTATTTTTTGGTATCCTGTTGCATTTGGAAGATATTGGCTGGCAACTCTCCAAGGCTGATAAGTTCTGTGGTTGTAAATTCACCCTTTTGATAGACTGTTTCTGGGACTTTGCTGGATGTGAATGAGAGGAATTCACATTAACTTAATAAAAAGGGGTTTTGTTGGGATGAGGAGTCTGCTTCGTGATTTTGCAAAGCCTAGGTCAGAACAGAAATATGACTTTGGAAAAACCGCATAAATAGGCTGCAGAGGACAAAATATAGAAATGATTTGGCAGCACTAACATTTTAGGGGATACTGTAAAAAAACAACAACCCCACACAGATTCATTGGTATTCTTGCTACTTTTCAGGCACTCCCAAATCTATTTGCATGATTTTAGATGGGCAAACAAAAGTCTTTTGCAGAAATTATGCAGCAATAGAAGCACAAGATCAAGGTAACACCTGAAGATTAAAAAATATCTGGAAGCGACTTTATTGTTGCCAAATAAGCTATATGATTGTGAGGAGGAACTCAGATTGATATGGAGAGCTTGAAAGTAGCTGATCATTTTGCATTATAAAAAATGACTTGGCACCTCAGTCTTACGTTACTGTAAGTGTTAACAGAAGAAGACCTGACTGGATATTCCATAACAAGCAAACTAAAAAATAAACATGAACAATCTATCATCATTTTTGGGGGTTAAGGAAGAGGTCATTCTTTATTATGATCAAGAAATAAATGGCCACCTATAGCTTTGTATTAGAATATTTGTATCCATGTAAGATGCTGTCATGAATCACTGCAAAAATCTCATCTGCCTATTCAGTTATTTTAACGGTGTCCTTGCTCTCTGTCAAACATAGCGATCAAAGTAATGAACAATAGGATGTATAGATAAAAATAGACCTATAACTGAAACATAAAAGCATTGGCCAACCACTTCTTTACCGCTGCCAGGGAAACCATACTCATGTATCAATGAAACCAGGAGGCTATGCGCTCAACTTTGCTTTTTAAAAAAAAATCAGGTATGTTTTAAAAAATGCAATTCCAAGTGAATCAGTACTAAATAATAATTGCATTTCCATTGCCTACTTTAATATATTTAGGGTGGTGTTTTTTTTTCATTTGGAGTTCTCTTTTTTTGTCTGTAGGTATCATGCTTCTGAGTCAGTTTGTTTGGATGTGACAAAACACATCACTGATTCAATTTATCAAATCCAGAAAACAGATTTCACAGTCTTGGTATGAATTTTGTTTATAAGTATTTTCACTGAGAAAGTGTTTGCTTTGAAAGGAGAAAATGGCAATCATTTTGTGTTGGGAGGATAGGTTATTACTGATCAATCAATAACTTTAAAGATTTAATTTCATGTATTTTCTACTAAAAGCTATAAATATTTTCATTCGTATTGAATGGAATTGAAGATTAATTTCTGACAAAAGTACATCTGTTAGGATTTAGCATAGATCCTGTATCAGAAATCAAGATGGCAGAAGCCAAATTCAGAAATGTAATAAAACAGAAAAGTGATTATTGGGAAAAAAAAAAAGGGAAATGTACAAAGATTGGTGAAATACTTTGCCATTAGATTGGCAGAGCTGAGGTACACACCTACCAAAGAGAACAAGTTGCCAGAATTGCATCTTAAAGGCACCTTGATAAACTATAAACTTTGCTTTATCTTTTAAAGTTTCAGTCTCTTTACCAAGAGTACCTTTTCTTCCTCCTCCTCTTCTTTCTCCTAAAAAGGGATTGTGTCAGCCCTTCCATGTAGGAAATTAAAATCATGAATGCCAATATTACTTTTGTTATAGAGATATAGTAACAGAATCTTGCAAGCTGCATCTGCTCCACACAGTTTTAGCTTGCTAGACTCAGTTTAGACAGAGAAAGTCACCCAAGGAGCTTCCATAGATGAGGATCTGTTTTTAAAAAGTAGAACCAAAAGACAATTTCTGCAATAGCTTTTCTTAAGCGGTTATACAAATAATGATACTATATTATGTTAATTATCATTAACTAAATGAAGACAGTTAGAGAATATCTGTCTTGACTTTGATTGCCATTTTTGAACCTTATTTCACTAAAGAAATGGGTACCGTAAAGGTAAAGGTTTCCTTCGCACATATGTGCCAGTCGTTCCTGACTCTAGGGGGCTGTGATAATCTCCATTTCAAAGCCGAAGAGCTAGTGCCGTCTAAAGACATCTCTGTGGTCATGTGGCTGGCATGACTAAATGCCGAAGGTGCACGGAATGCTGTTACTTTCCCACCAAAGGTGAGCCCTATTTTTTTACTTCCATTTTTACATGCTTTCGAACTAGGTTGGCAGAAGCTGTGGCAAGTAACGGGAACTCACTCTGTTACACGGGGCTAGGGATTCAAACGGCCGAACTGCTAACCTTTTTGATCAACAAGCTCAGCATTCAAAGAAATGGATACAACTAATTAAATGGTATCACATGTCTTTCTCCACCTCCCTACCTTTACCCAGTTTTGCAATAGGCTGAAAATTATTTGGCCTTGTTTTAATAATCAATTGGCAGCTTCCCAGGTGCCATCGACTTCATTATATCTGAATAGGCAGTAAACTGTCAGACAGCACTTAGTGTTTTTCCTTTTGCTACAGCTCACCCCACTTCATTCACAGAAACTCTGAATCAGGAAATAGCTCTTTGGCATCCCCTGCTTCCCCACCTCCTTCCCTTTTGGCTGATGCCACTGTTCTTACCTTGCTGAGGTAGAAATTAAGGCTTTAAGACCTTAGCAATAGGGGATTGCACTTAAGCTTTTAAGCACAATTTGGGGACTTCTACTGAACCAATTGTTTTGCCCTTGGCATCCACATTTGAAAAAAATCACACTGAGGAATGTGTTGTAGTTGTTCTGTTTAAAGCAGGGGTCTCCAACCTTTGCAACTTTAAGTCTGAAGGACTTCAGCTCCCAGACTTCTCCAGCCAGCTTTGCAAAGGTTGGAGAATTCTGGGAGCTGAAGTCCTTCAGACTTAAAGTTGCAAAGGTTGGAGACCCCTGGTTTAAAGGACTTGTGGATAAAATCCATGAGAATTGGAAAATATTTTAGATTCCTCTCCCCGATTGCATGTCTTTTTCCAGGCATCTAAATTCCCACCTTATAGAACAACCTTTGGTATTATAACCAACAAAACCGGAATATTAAACTTCTTAGCTGAGGAGAGATCAAATACTGAACTGAAAATCAGTGACAAGAACTCAAGGCATTGTTAAGGCATGCTGAGGGACATACTTTAAAATAAGTGGGATCAGGGTGACATTTGTCTAAGGAGCGAATTGTAAGCCGTATTAAAAAACAACAACGAAGCCAGTAAGGAATAAAGGGTCCTTGGTGCTCTCTGGGCTTGGCTGTTTTCTTGCAAGAAAGCAATTTTGGAGAACACCAAAGACTTCACATGTCAACCTTGAGCTACAAATCTTTTCCTTCATTGACTGGTAAGGCAGGCTGGCATAACAGCTGTATCATCACTGAGCAGGTGCCTTCAAACCTCAAGACCATGATGAGAATGGCTAGACATCTATTGACTTAGGAGTCAACCTTAGGAGATAAAGGCTTAGTATTACTGTAAGTGCTGGAGGATAGCTCCATAGGGTTTGACTGCTGTGAATTACAGTGGCAGATCTTCTGAGAGTCCATAGCTTCATTCTTGACTACAGGAAAGAAGCTAAAGTAGCCATGCAATGTACCTGTGATGTTCTGCTATATACAGGAGGTCCTTGACTTGTGACCACAACGGAGCCCAAAATTTCTGTTGCTCAGTGAATTTCCCCCCATTTCACAACCTTTCTTAATTGAATCACTGCAGTTGTCAAGTTAGTGACACTGTTAGATTCTAAGATAGAGGGAGTCCAGACACAGGCTAGTCAAAAGGAACAGCCGTTTATTGGCAAAACTGACAGCAAAAGGCAGAACGTATTCACAAACAGGCTAAGTGCGGTAGACAGGGGCTTCCCCGCTTGACAGCTATTTATATATGAGCTGTCAAGCGGGGAACCAATCAGGGCGCTCGTTGACCCAATTCCCGCCAGTCACGTCTGAGCCAATCAGGCGCGACTGGCTGTTGCAGACTGTTACAGGCTGTTACCATGGCTATAGGGGGAAGAGATGGAAGACTTGTGGCCGGTCGTAAGTCGAGGACCGGTCGCAAGTCGAGGACCTCAACAGACACGGTGGTTAAGTGAATGGCTTCCCCATTGACTTTGCTTGTCAGAAGGTCACAAAAGGTGATGACACGACCTGGGGACATTGCAACCATTACAAATATGATTTAGTTGCCAAGCGTCTGAATTTTGATCATGTGACCATGAGGATGCTGCAACGGTTGTGTGAAAAATGGTCGTAGCTCACTTTTTTCCATGCCATTGTAACTTCAAATGGTCACTAAACAAACTGTTGTAAGTTGAGGACTACTTGTACACAGTCATGTATATGGCAGGGGTTGATTTCTGCTGGCATTACTACTGGTTCGGTGCGTGTGCGATTTGCAGTTTGCAGTATGCACAGTTGCCTGTAAATAGGTCTGTGCATGCACAGAAAATTAAAAATGTCAAAAAAAAACCCATGCCGCAGCGACTGGGGAACCAGTTTGGGGGCATGTTGAGCCTGGTGTCCCTACCAGTTTGGAAACAGTCACAATTTCCACTACCGGTTTGCCTGAACCGGTACGAACCTGTAGCAACCCACCTCTGGTATATGGGGTTAAATACAATACAATACAATAGCAGAGTAGGAAGGGACCTTGGAGGTCATCTAGTCCAACTCCCTGTCTAGGCAGGAAGCCCTATACCATTTCAGATAAATGGCTATCCAACATCTTCTTGATGACTTGCAGTGTTGGGGCATTCACAACTTCTGGAGGCAACTTCTGTTCCACTGGTTAATTGTTCTAACTGTCAGGAAATTTCTCCTCAGTTCTAAGTTGCTTCTCTCCTTGATTAGTTTCCACCCATTGCTTCTTGTTCTACCCTCAGGTGCCTTGGAGAATAGTTTGACTCCCTCTTCTTTGTGGCAACCCCTGATGCATGGAGGCGTGACAGTTTATGGCCTGTCTGATATGGAGCCTAACAGCCTACTTTTACTTTATACTAAAAATGCATTCAGTTTTTCATTCTGCTTCTTGAATATCATTCCAATTTCTTATGCATATCTGATACCTCCCCCCCACCTCCTGCATTTTTGTCTTATTCACCTGCTAAAACATACCATTCTTACCTCATTAGGACTGGTTTCAAGTGTGGTTGTGGTGGTTCATCTTATGTATGTCTCCAGTCCATCTGAAGCAGTGGTGGGTTTCTGCAGGCTCGCACCTACTCGCAAGAGCTGGATGGTGAAATTTAGAGAACCGGTGAGAGGGGGTTCCACTGTTGGACCCAGAAGTAAGTCTGGTCTGCCGCTGCCAGTAACCCAATGGGAAGGAAAGGAAGGCAGAAAGTAAGTAAGTAAGTAAGTAAGTAAGAAAGAAAGAAAGAAAGAAAGAAAGAAAGAAAGAAAGAAAGAAAGAAAGAAAGAAAGAAAGAAAGAAAGAAAGAATTTATCATCACAATTGAGGCCAAAATTTTGGTTGCTAAGCAAGAGCGTTGTTAAATGAATTTCACCACATTTTACAAGTTGGCCACTCCCACCATGTCACATGACTACCAAGCCACGCCCACAAAATAGGCCACACCTAGAGAGTAGGTTCTAAAAAAATTTGAAACCCACCACTGATCTGAAGGCAAGCAAATTCCAGACTTCAAAAATATGTTTTGCCATTTTCATAATCAGGCATCCATGGGTGGGAGCGGAATAGATGTCAAAATAGTTAAGATAGTGCCTTGATTGTGCAACTGAAGCTCCTGTAACATCGAGAGAAGCCTTTGATTATGCAGTCTTGGTGTACAGTCTTGGTCCTTTTTAACCTCCCTGTGGATATTTCTCCTCACAGAAGGAAAGCACTGTCCTTGCATTGCCATCTCAATATGTCACTACTGAATACTGTCTTACAGCTTACATTAATGGCTAGATAAGGCCACAAACCTCTAGTGTGCAAACAGACTCTTTAGTTATATATTGCTGTTACTGAAATTATGCCCCTTTCTCCTTTTTCTTCCCAAACCATGATATGGCAGCAGGAACATAAAAGCTTTTTGTTATAATTATTTGCAAGACTAAAGGTAACTCTCCATGTTATGATCCCATAAAATAAACCTCTTTCTGCCTATAATATCCAGTTGCCCATCAACCCCCATCAGAGCTGACACTGCTATAGAACCCAGCATACAGTAGTATCACTGACTAATATTCAAACTGGATAATTTTTGCTAGGTCATTCAGTACAAATCAGTATTTTTAAAGATATTATAATGCTATCCATCTCTCCTTAATACCTGAAAAGAAAGTTGAAAGGTTCAAGAATGTATCCAATTTAAATTTATCTTAAATATGATTAATTTGTTTTTAAGTTTAGGAATATACACTTTTCTATAACTGGCCAATCATCTGTGAGTCTCTTTGTCTTTCTTCCTTTGTGGGGTCCAAATTGGATTAGGTGCTATTTTTCTAGAATGAAATGAGAATGAATGTATGTTAAAACAGGGGTCTCCAACCTTTGCAACTTTAAGTCTGAAGGACTTCAGCTCCCAGACTTCTCCAGTCAGCTTTGCTGGAGTTGGAGTAGCAACTGCTACTCAGACAGATATTTTAGAGTGAAAGAATATTTTGTTCTAGCAGGTTGTAACCTACAATAAGGGTCCTTGGGAGTACTAAAGATACAAAAATTGTACAAGTAAAATACATAAAACAGATGCTTTGAAAGATGACTACATGGTGGTCATGGCTCACTGACAGAACCTCTGCTCTGCCTGTGGAAGGGCCATCAATTTCTTTTTGAAGCTCTGATCAGTCCTTTTTGGAAGAGTCAATAATACTGGGCAAGATAGATAAATGGACTCACTTATTATTTGGCAGCATCCTGTAATCTTGGGTGGTGTAAAAAATTATTTTTGGGTAAGCTGAATAATTCTGTTGTGTAAGCATGGGCAACCCCTGATGGTACTGAAAAATATAGAAATAGAAAGACAAATAATTCTGCATCTGAAAAGCAGTATTTTTGGCTTTTGGATTAATGAGAAGAACAGATGGAACTCTTGATGGAGGAGTCATACAAGAAATTAGAATGACTGTTGACATTCTAAATTTGTGGTCTTGATTGTACTGTCAACAGATATTTAATGAACCTATGAAGTTGAAGCCAGAAGCACAGACTATTGCCCATATTATCTTCTATACAAAGAAGGTTAGTTTGTTTCTGCTTGCCCCAAAATTGGAAAACAAAAGATTTACCATTTACGGTAGTTTGTATCTAAATGAAATGTACAGAATGGGCTTTGCTCAGAGGATGAATGATGCATTTTTCCACAGTGTGAACAGTGGCTTCCTTCTGATATTGATTCCACTGAGGAAGAAGGTCATGTTAGATAGGAGGCAAATTAAAACCTTCCCTGCTTCCCTGCTATAAAAGTCTCAGCACGAGTCCAGGAACTCCTGTTGCTGTCTTGATGTGACCAGTCATTAGCCAATACAGTATGTGGCATCAGGTTGCTGTTTTAAAGGGTACAGTGTGTTTAGTAAGACAGAAAGTGAAAAGGCTTAACTAGGAAACTCGCTCTTCAGGGTGTCGTGGGAAAGAGGAAAGGAAGAGAGCAAGTCATCGATTGAGAGGAGACCCGAGAAACGAAAATATGATGAAGGGAAATCTTCAGGGAAATTCACCTGCTCTGTCAAAGTGAAGTTGTGAAACATAAAATAGGCCCCTTTGAGGTCTGAGAAAAGAGGAAGTGAGAGGGAGGGCTTGAAACAGCAGGCAAGATGATACCTGCAATATATTCAGGTATAGGCCTCAAGAAATGCTTCTTAGCATTTCAGTTTCCCATCACGTACCATCACGGACCTACGACTCTTCCGTCGGATGGTAAAAGCTCATTTCTTTCGTCTTGCCGGCCTGACATAGGTTAGGGATTATTTTAATTAGGTATTTATGGTTTTAACTATTTATTCAATTTTAGCACAGTCATATTATTTAATTGTTTTTTAAATTTTGTATATTGTGGGGTTTTATCTTTCTGTGCACCGCCCTGAGTCCCTTTTGGTGAAAAGGGCGGTATATAAATTGAAAAATATAATATAATATCTGGTGCCAAAGTGCTAAAAAGCTCAACATGAGAGGGAGACGTGAAACAAACAAACACACACACATACACACTGCAAATAGTATTTCTAATTCATAACTGTGGAGTGCTGGAAACAGTGGGAGATCAATTAATCCTTTCCGAATTAATGTGTATGTGAAATTGATGGATACCATCCCTTAAATTACTTAATAAACAAACAAACAAAGAGTGGGTCACAGTGACATGATTCAGGGTTATCGACACCTAGTTGGCTGCAAAGCAGAGGAAACGCCTTGGCAAAAACAAACACCCTATAATGGCCAAAGACGCAACAGCAGGTACTGGAAAGCAGAAGCCTTTTTTAAAGCTGGGCAGAAGCCTTTTTGCTATTAATAATATCCTCCAAATCTGTGAGCTCTTGCAACAATGGAATGCCAGCTAGGGGAATTCTGAGGATTGTTGCCCACCTATTTTGAGAGTACCCAGATTAGGTGTACAATATTAACATGGTTTCCGAGATTTAATTTTTGGCTGTAGCTTGTCTAAAACAAGAAGCAAGCAGTGGCATACAACCTTTTGGGCACCAGGGACCAGTTCCGTGGAGAGAGATTTTTCCGTGGATCGGAGGAAGCACGGTTTCATGTGCTGCCTGCATTTCATGGATGGGGCTTTGCTTGTTTGCTTGGTCCAGTTTCTGGCATGCTGCGGACCTGTACCGGTCTACAGACCAGGGGTTGGGGACCCCTGATCTACAGCATATCTTTGACATTTTTGACATCTTGTTGCAGGATAGAATCTGGGAAGGCAAATGGATACATTAAACTGTTTAAATTTGAAAAGGTGATGGACATTTCTATTCAGGTACTAACTGTTTGTCTGATAGCTTCTGTGGCAATTTTATTTTGTCACATGAATGGCCTCATTGATGCTTCTGGGGCTAAGGAGGATGAAGAAGACGTCACATGGAAAGACCAGCTAGCTGACTGGAGGATGCATTTCCACCAAGGCCCTGCCTCCCTTCCCATTATTTTCTTGCTTGGTTTACTTTCTCAGTGCGATGACTGAATGAAGTGGCAAGGGGGACCTGGGAGAGGAAACTGTCATACTTTGACTGCAGGGAGGACATTCAGCCTGGTAACACAGAGTATGGATTGGATGGATGAGGTTCTAATCCCATGTTGGCAAACCTATGGCATATGTGCCAGAAGTGGCACATAGAGCTAGCTCTTCAGGTTTTGGCACGCTGGCCAGGTGGTTTTCATCTGCGCGGAAGCACTGGGAACCAAAAGAGCAGCTGCCTGGTGCACATACGTGCACTGGAAAGATGATCTTCTGGTTTTCAGCATGTGCATGTGAACTGGGTGGCTGCTCTTTCAGTTTCTGGCACGCGTGCACATGTGTGTTTGTGTGCTTGCGTGCACCTGCACACAAGCATTCTTGTTTTGTCACTCAGTGCTGAAAAGTTTCGCCAACACTTTTCTAATCAATCAGAAATTGCCTTCTTCATAATTCCAGAGGAGATACCACAAAAATAGTTATGGAGTCTGCAGTATCAGCTAAACCAGCTAAAAAGACCAAGATCATGATGGGAACATAGAAGTACAGTGCCAATTCTGGGATCTGTTCGTTCTCTCTCTCTCTCTCTCTCTCTCTCTCTCTCTCTCTCTCTCTCTCTCTCTCTCTCTCTCTCTCTCTCTCTCTCTCTCTCTCTCTCTCTCTCTCTCTCTCTCTCTCCGTGTGTGTTACATCAATAAAAGATGGACATGAAATAAATAAATGAAAAAGGAATTAAAAAAAAGAGAAAGAGAAAAGAAAGAAAAGAAAAAAGCTGAAAGTGAGCGATATTTAAAGCAGTCACTTCCGATCTTCTTTACTGCAGCTACAAATAAACTAATCGTGTCTCTTACCATTTCCTCTTTTAGGATTATACTACACAATTTCTTTCTTTTTGTATTCTACTCTGTTTAATCAGCAAATTCAAAAACCAACAACTCATTTTTTTTAATTTCAACAAAAAGTCTGTAAGGGATTAGTCTTTTATTAAAGTACTTATTGTTTTATATCTATCCAAATTGGCCAATTTTGCCATTTCTGCACATTCCATCATTTTTACCTTTACCATTGTATTTTTTCCATATAATGAACTCATTCCAGTTAATGTGTGCAAAGCCAATCTGAGACTTTTCTAATTGGCTATCCAAAGTTCTGGTTTCATCCAAATATTTATCTTTAAAATTCTTATCACCTGAAGCTTTGGATAACTAACAAGATATTTCCAAGCTATTAAACCACTGTTCACTAAATATATCAAAGTGGTGTACAGTACAATTGTGATAAAAACAGTAAAATGGTGGAACCCACAATTAAAAAAATTTTTTGTGTCTTCTAGTCAGTGTTGATTCCTGATGACTACTTGAACTAATTCCTGCAAATTACTTGGTTTTGTTTTTTGTAACTCTTTTATCTTTGCCTGTTTCCTTGGGCCAAGGGAGAATGATTGGATCAAGGTCACCCAGCTGGCCTTGGGCCCAAGGCGGGACTAGAATTCTAAGCCTCCAGGTTTCCAGCCTGATAAATTAGCCATTATGTTAAAGTGGTTCTCCAAAAATTGTAACAAATACAATAAAATGGTAAAAACAAAATCCACCATCTCAATAACACAGGTAATCCTTGATTTACAACAATTCATTTAGTGACCATGCAAAGTTACAATGGCACTGAAAAATTGTTTTTCACGTTTCTGAGCGTTGCAGCATCCCTATGGTCAGGTGAACAAAATTCAGATGCTTGAGACCTGAATCATGACATTTGCTATATCCCAGGCTCATGTGATCACCTTTTGTGACCTTTTGCAACTGGCAAAATCAATGGGTAAACACAGATTCTCTTAACAATCATGTTGCTAACGTAACAACTGCAGGGGTTCACAACCACTGTGACAAGAAAGATAATAAAACAGGGCAAAATTCAGTTAACAACTGTCTTGCTTAGCAACAGAAAATATGGGCTCAATTGTGGACATAAGTCAAGGACTACTGTACATGAATAATATTTAGGACAGCTGGTAAAGTGAGGGTAAGACTGTTTTAAGCACTCCCCTGGAAGCTTATTCTACAAAGTGGGTGTCAGTAGAGAGAATACCTGTTTTCTCCACATCACAGCTGAGTAAATCTCAGCCAGATTTTATATATTCAGCAGGACTTCCCTCATGGAAGTAAAGATAAGATAGAAGGAAGTGTGTAAAAGGAACTGGTTCCTTAAATTATCTGATCTTAAACTGCTTGGGGCCTCGTAGAATATTTGCTGAAAATTTTGTATTTTTAGTAATCAGAGAGAAAAGGCCACCTTCTTTCGAAAATACCACCTTTCCAAGTGATAATATCCCTTAATTATATCTCTGAAACCGGATTACCTCATATATGAAGATGCTGGACTAAAAGATCAGACCAGAATGGAGTGATCTGATCTGAATGTCCTAAAACACTGTGGGTTAATGCCATTGTTCAATCAGAACTTTCCACCTCAGGGAAATCTACTAAATCTACTAAACTGACTGAGTAGTGAGGTTAGCAAGATGATTATGCTTCTAGAATAACTTTAAGGCAACTTCCTTTCCTTTCCTGCCATTTCAACAGATTGGTGAGAAGAAGACTCCAGTGGATGCTGAAAACCTTTGGGGAAGAATTTGAAATTGACAACAATTGAGTTGCTTTGTAGCGGTTCATTTCTGGATCAGCATTTTGCATCATGGAAAATGAAAGCCATCTTTAAATGTCCTCATGCACATTTAGGCCTGTACTATAAGCAATGCTATTGACATCATCTAATTCACAAGCAGTATGGCATTACAAAGCTTTAGTAAATTAGGCACTGGAACCTACTATTCCAGTTGTCATTTATGAGTGGATGAATGAAGCTTGTTATTTTGGTAGGCAGGTACTTAATGGAAAACAGGATATGACTTAATTCCTTTGTAATGTATCATTGCTGTTCTCTTATTTTTCCCCTCTCTTTCTCTGACATTTTTGCTGGTGATATTTGTATCTTGAATTATATGTTTACTGGGAATGAAAAGGAGATAGGTGAGTGAACGCAGTAGTTTATATTGGTAAACACATGAAAAATGGATTGGAAAGGTCAAAATGACACATGACATGATAGAGCACACCAGAAGCCATAAACAGGTGTGGGGAGTGATTTTCATCAAGATTGTTAAACATTGGGAGGGAAGTGTTGAGCCTTTGTAGCCTTGAGTTGCTGAAAAGTTATTTTCCCTATACATTTTTAAAAAGTACTGGTTATCAGAGGAAATCTTTCCTCTTAAAAGTCAACTATGACTACATGCATTCAGATGTCAGACCTGCCAGCACTTAAATCTCTATATAGAAATTATCCTTGGCTCCATTTATTGAGAAAGGTATAATTTTATTAGAAGTCAAGTGTATTGCAGTAATGCATAGCAGAACTGAGAATTGCATGCCAAAATCCCTAAGTTCAACTTTTCCCTCCCTTAACTGACTCCCATCACCGATTCCTCCATGACCAATCAGGTTCAGGCAAGATGTTTTCAGAATGGTCACTTCAAGCGTAGGTTGCTATACAGCTGTATTTTTCTTCTAGGCAGGTGACCTTGAAATAGCATCTCAGGGAGATACAGCTGTTTCACTTTCCCCCAAGCATCCCCCTCCTATGCACCCTCCCCAGAGTTCATAGCAGACTGTCCCCTTATAGTAGCGAAGCACAAGGAAGCATTAAGGTGACAGCTGGCATTGGATTTTATTGAAGTGCAGCAGGTAAGGGAAACTTAGTACATTATCTCCCAATATGCTACTGTCCCAATAGCAATCCTAAGTACCCAGAGTTTGCTATGTCAAAATTAAGAAATGACATGAGCCATAAATAAACAATTGCACTGGAAAGAAGTTTCCAGCTGTGACCTTATTTATTTATTAGATTTATGTATTTTTATGTAACTTACAGTATATTGGATATAGGCACTGAACTAAATCTCAGTCTTTTTGAGCTGTTAGTACACCCTCTCTCTAGATGAGCTCTGAGGTTAAGAGTACAGTCAGATGTTAGTCTCATGATACTGATATAATTCTAGTTACATCATATGTGACATCATAGAATTCCCCACTGTCACCTGACACCTTGTTATATCAGCACTGTCTTTATAGGAGAGCATATTATATTCTTCCTCAGTTTGTTATGTTCAAAATGTTGTATTATAACTTGAACATGTAATTCAATTAGTGGCTGTTATGTAATTGTATAGACTTTGGTGTTTGACTCGGACAGCAGTGCAAATATTTAGTTTGAAAAGATACAGAGATATAATTGCTTATTTGAGAAGATTTTGTGAGCATATTTCTTCATGTTAATCAGGTGTGTGACCATGTGTATTTGTATTTTTCTTGTGCTAATCACATGAGCAAGGCAAATTGATTTTGGATCACCTGCTGGTACATTGAGGAATATTTGTTTACCTAGGAAGGCTCTGATAAAAATTCTCTAAAAAGGAAGATTTCTGCAATGTAAACCTGGCAAGGGATGAAATATGGTACATTTTCAGCACAAAGATGCATTGAATGGATATAAAGAAAGACTCAGTATTATTCCTTTGTGTGTCTTGCCACCTTCTTTGCTAGTGGTTTAGACCATGACAAGCCATGATAATGCCTTCCTCAGCTTCATCTATCTGATGCTTATTATCTCTGAGGTTTATTATTCCTCTGTCATTGTTCTAATTAAATCTGTGGCAGATTGAGAAAGAATTAATTAACGCAGTGAGAGATTTCCTCTGGGAAACTATCAAAGTTTAACCTTCTCCAAGAACTCAGTTGAACCCCAGGTGATCACGCAAGTAGGAGGAATTGTGCTCATCCCTGATCTTCTCTATTTGGGACAAAGGTCAAGACAGCTATACCTGTATGTAATTTTTCAGTAATAAATGCTTTGGGCAGTTGAAGGAGACCTAGCACTGTGAGTTCTCCTTTTTTTGAGTAAAGTCCTCTATTGGAAGGGCCAGAGGAGAGAGTGCCCTCTGGTACAACATGTAAACCATCTGAAGAGCAGTCATAATTAATTCCCATTTAATAATTTACTCACCATCAAGACTTCCCATCTGGACATGGGCATGAACAAATTTTCTCAATTTTCTCTACTGTGTTGAGATATATTGTATACATTATTGATCTTGGTGGATGCTAAAAATTAAACAAACAAACAAACAAACAAAAAACAACAGCCATAAGACAGTCCAATTGTTTCAGTGTTGGGTAGGAAACCCTTGCAAGGTACCAAGGTTTAGAGCAGAGGTTTCCAAACTTGGAAACTTTAAGACTTTAAGCATAGCTGGCTGGAGAATTTTGGGAGTTGAAGTCCACAAGTCTTAAAGTTGCCAAGTTTGGGAACCTCTGGTTTAGAGTCTGGACCACATTAAGAAAAGCATTCCTGAAGAAGGCAACAGCAAGCTATTTCCATATTATTGACAAGGAAATTACATATCTAAATAATCATTATAAATTGAGCTTGAGGTGAGAAAGTCTTTACTGTTACTTATAATTGTTGATGTAGTAATTATATCTAAATTAATAATCATATTCAAATTTTGTACAAAGCTTTCTCCTTTTATGAGTGTATTTCATTGTGTGTGGGTATATGTACATAGATAAGATGCACATACATATAATATACATACTGTAGCTTGTATTGTCTAATTATTTTGATTCAAACGATTAGCAATTTATTGGATTTTTGTGGGAATTCAGGGGTGACAGTTGTACAACCAATAGGAATGAAAATAGGAATAGGAAATTTTTTCATAACTTTATCCAATATTATTTTTGCAAAAACTATATATAATGTATATAAATTGGATTGTAGTTATAGAAGAGACATGTGGGAAGTGAACAAAGTTCAAGCCAAATAAATCTCAATTGCAATGAAAAAGACTGTAACAAATAGGTAATGTTTCACTATTATTCAGATCCTACATTTCTATTTTAATTTATGAAAGAAGTCAAGTAATACCAAACTGACTGTTAACAGCACAAATAGTGTGTCTTTCACTCCCTTAAGAGGATCGAAAGACATATTCACTTACTGTTATACTTGATGTCCTGTAGCTGGAAAATACTGTGCAAGTTAATTGAAATAAGTAATATGATTATAGCAATAGCAATAACAGTTAGATCTATACACCACTCCATAGTGCTTTATGGCACTTCCTGAGCAGTTTACAAATAATAATAATAATAATAATAATAATAATAATAATAATAATAATAATAATAATAATAATAATAATAATAATAATAATAATAATAAAAATTTTTATTTATATCCCGCTCTCTCTCCCCGAAGGGACTCGAGGTGGGGCACAGGGAAATTAAAAACAAATTACAACAAACAAAGTACAAGGTTAAAATCAAATTAAACTTACCCTGCGCTAAAAACTTCTATAAAAATAAAACTATCCCTAAAAAAACCCTTAATAATTTAAAATTAAAATTAAAATTATCCTAGGCCAGCCAAACGGAAGAAGTGAGTTTTTAATAGCTGTCGGAAGGAGCGAAGGTCCGTGGTTGTTCTGATTTCAGGGGGAAGGTCGTTCCAGAGGGTCGGGCCTGCCACAGAGAAGGCCCTTCCCCTGGGCGTCGCCCGCTGGCACAGCCTAGTGGACGGCACCCGGAGAAGTCCCTCTCTGTGGGAGCGAATCGGCCACAGGGATGTATGAGGCAGAATGCGATCCCGCAGATCAGCATATTGTCCCCAACAATCTGGGTCCACAGAAGAATGGAAGGCTGAGTCAACTTTGAGCTACTCAGGATTGAACTCCTGGCTGTGGACAGAGCCAGCCTGCAATACTGCATTTCAGCCACCACACCACCATGACTCAGTTATGTTCACAACTTTAGTTCGTATCTCTTTGATGGGGTGGGTAGGAAATAAAGGAAGAAACCTTAATTAAACAGATTTAAAAAACAAACAAACTTTGGCACTTAATACTGGTTAAAATGGCTATATGTCAGTAATTTATTATACTCAATATTATTTCTACATCATATGTAATCCATTTCCCATGCTTTCATTGAAGGAGAAAATTAAAAGTTAAAATGAAGTCTTTAATAAATTAGGGCATGATTTTTATTTTGTCTTGAGGTCTTTTTAACAGAAAATGGACAACCTTGGTTTTTTAAAAAAACATAGAGTGAATGAAAGAGAAAATTCACTTGAAATGCTTACTTAAAGCCTTTTAAAAAAGATTTTTAGAATGCGATAGAGATTTCACTTAATCAATGTTCTGTAACACTGTATAATCCAAATACGTTTACTAACTTGATCCCATCGTCATGCTGTGAACATGGACTTTATATTTTTGGCAATGTAAATCTGACATTAATGCCCTGTTTCCCTGAAAATAAAACCTCCCCGGATAATAAACCCAACCGGGCTTTAGAGCGCATGCGCTAAAATAAGCCCTTCCCACAAAATAAGCCCTCCCCAAAAATATTGCAACAAAATAGCAGCAATGAGGTGACCACACTTGCCACCCCCTGCACCTCAACAATAGCAAAACCTCCCCGAAAATAAGGCCAAGTGTTTATTTGGGGGGGGGGTGTCAAAAGAAAATAAGACCCTGTCTTATTTTTGGGGAAGCATGGTAATTTAAATAACTAAAATCATACAGTACTTGTAAAGGTAATCATTTTTTCCTCTGGGAACTTCATTCTTTTTTGGGAGGGTGGTGGTGGTTCACTTGCTCCTTTAATTTCTTCATTTTTTTAGCATGTTTGGAAAGGAACATTATAGATCAGGGGTCCCCAACCTTTGCAACTTTAAGTCTGAAGGACTTCAGCTCCCAGACTTCTCCAGCCAGCAAAGCAAAGCTGGCTGGAGAAGTCTGGGAGCTGAAGTCCTTCAGACTTAAAGTTGCAAAGGTTGGTGACCCCTGTTATAGATCATCAGTTATGTCCACTTCTGTATTTCTTAAAGAAAAAGTTAGCCCTATAGAACTACTCCAGATTGTCCTATCACTCAGGAAGGTTGATAATCTGAAGCAACAGCAAAGGAGAAACATCATCAAGGAGTCTTGGGTAAAGATTGGAGAAGAGTCTGAAGAGAAGCATCCATAGTATTTGTATATTTTATTGAACATAAAGGAGAAATCTGCAGAGAGATTCATGATATTAGGAAATACATTTCTTTATAACCTTAGTAGGTCAAAAGAAAAACAGGTACTCCTTGACTTACAACAATCTGTTTCAAAGTTATGAAAGTGGTAAACATGGTTTATGACCGGTCCTTGAATTTATGACCATTGCACAATCTCGTGATCATGTGATCAGGATTTGGGTGCTTGGCAAATGGCATATATAACAGTAGTGGGTTGCTCATACTGTCACTAGCGGTATGTTGATCACATGTTTGTGCATTCTGTTCGTGCATGTGCCTGACTTGTGCTGTCCACCGCCCCTGTAACAACCAGCTGATTGTTGAGGCTCGTACAGGCAGCGCACGCTGTGCGCACTTTGCTGTTTGCCATAAAAACAGGTATAAAGCGCTCTACCGGTATGCTCTCAGCTGCCCTGGGCCATTACCGGCCGTATCCACAGCAACCCACCTCTGATATATATGCATAATGGTTGCAGCATTCCAGGGTCACATGATCGCCCTTTGCAACCTTCCCAGCTGACATCTGACAAGCAAAGTCAATGGAGGAAGCTGGATTCTCTGAATGATTCATGCAAGTGCAGTGATTCACTTAACAACCAGCGTAAACTAGGTCATAAAAGTGGGCCCACCTCATTTAACAACCCCCTTGCTTAGCAATGGAAATTGTGGTTCCCAATTGGGGTTGTAAGTCAAGAATCCTTTCTCTTTTAATTTAAACACTAGCGATCCAACAACAAAATGCTTTTCATGGTGTTCATAGCATTGAAGCAGGTGGAGAAATTCAGGCTGAATGGGCCATTGCTAAGTGTGTGTTCTTTCGGTTAAGAGCTCTATTCCCTCAGACATAATTGATTTGTTTTAAATACAAAGCATGATTTATGGCACACAGATCATCTCTGGAAGGAGAGCAGTTTTGCTGCTACTTGAAAGAAAAACACGGGAAACGGCTCATATTTCAAATATCACCTTTGTTGCTAATAAACCTCTGGGCTCAGAGGAGCATCAGGCGAAGTGTGATCTTTCTTTAAGGCTGCTGGGAAACCTGAGTCCCTTTCTAAGACATCCGATATCCCCACTTGGCCTGACATCTTTTATAATATTTTGTGACATCTTTCAAGACTTTGCCTTCATATATTCTGATGCTCTGAAGTGTAAAGCTTTTGAAGGAGATTAAACCTTTTTCTAGCAGCTGCAGTAAATTGATGTCTGGCATATGGGCAATGGATAAAGTTGCATATTTGCAAGAGAATTGGAATGTTAGCAAATACTGGGATGATTCCAGAGGTGGGTTGCTACCGGTTTGCACCAGTTCGGGCAACCCCGTAGTGGAAATGGTGACTGCGTCCTCGAACCGGTAGGGACGGCAGGCTCACCACGGCCCCAAAGGGGTTCCCCAGTCACCATGGCAGGGTTTTTTTTCCACATTTTTAAAGTTCTGCGCATGTGCAGACCTATTTACATGTAGCTGTGCACCTGCATGGAGCGTGCACAAATTGCAGGTGCACTGAACCGGCAGTAATGCCCGCATAAATGTACCCCTGGATGATTCAATAGTTAGAATAAAAAGATGTTAGTCCAAATGTTTTTGATTCAGGATGCATTCCATACATTCCATATATTAAATAATGTCCCTCCGCCTCTGTGGCTCTGTTCTCAGATTTTACTTAATCAAGTCCACAGGAGTCAAACTCGATCATGTCACATGATGTATTGTGATGTATCGTGACTTTTTTTTTGCAGAACTGGATTGGGCATGGCCTACATGTGATGCATCTGGCCCACGGTCCTTCAGTTTAACAGGCCTGATCTAGTCAGACACTAACATAGCCCAATCTCCCTACTGGTAGACCCAAGCAGCACAGGGAGTACTCTACTTAAAAGTCCCCATTTTAGGACTACAGAATCCCTACTCATATTTTCCAAAAATGATTTACACTTTGCACCCGGGAAGCATTGGCAAAGTTTGCATCAACCTCTTCTGTACTAGTCATGCAGGAAGGAAAAGAATAAGTGCAATAGAAAATTGGCAGTGTTCCAACCGAGGGAATTCACAGGGATGTGGTGGAAAAAAATCAATATGATGTCACAATCATGTGATTGAAGATTGAAGGCCCATCCTTTTTTGCATGTGATCACATGATTATGGCTGCCAGCTTGATTTTTGAAACCGCCATGACACACTTTTGGCCCCAAGCTCAATTCACCCAGAAAATATCACTTTGGCTTCTCTCTGCTGTCATTCTCTTTTCCAGCAACTTGGCAACAAAGGAAATAATCATTTCCTTCCAGCCCTGAAAACAGACTTCAAACTGCAGATTCATGACCTAAATCTTGGACTTTCTTACTTTTTTCTCTAGCGCCTATTTTCTGTAACAATCTGCTTGATAAAGTATTCTGAAAAACCTAGAAACTTATAAATTTTTGCATTTTTTTTATTGGCACTAGTATAGATATCACTCACTTTAAATTCTGGACTTTTGTTTAATGGTTAATAAACATATAACTGCTTTTCATAATGAACTGATTCTAAACTACAGGGTGTCCTTGCTTAATGACCCTAATTGGGATCAGCAATCTTGTTGCTAAGTGAGATGGTTGTTAAACAAAATATTATATACCGTATTTGGGCCTGTTTTTGCCAGAAATGGGCCTGTTTTTTTTTCTTGTTTTTGCCCTCCTCACCCACCAGGAGCACTCTGCAGATCTCCCAAACCCTCTGCATTTTTGCAAAAAACGGACCCATTTTTGTGAAAAAGGGATCCATTTTTGCAAAAAATAGGGCAGTTTTTTGCCACCCAACCCCCTGCCCCCCGTGTTGCGTTTTTGCCCTCCCTGACCCCCAGGAACCCTTTGCAGGCCTCTCAAACTCTCTGTATGCTCCATTTTTCACAAAAATGGCGCATGCAGAGTGTTTGGGAGACCTGCAGAGTGCTTCTGGGGGCTAGGGAGGGCAAAAACGTTTTTTTAAAAAAACCAATTACCACTTCAACACCTTGGTGTGTCTTATACTCTGATGCATCTTAGAGTGCGAAAAATACAGTACTTGGGTCAATTTCCAACACCAATTCCAGTGATCTTGATTGCGATCATGATGTGAAACATCATGTGACTTACAACATCCTGCCATTTTTTCTGTTGACTTTGTCAGAAACCAGCTGGAAAGGTTGCAAATAGTGATCACATGACTGCAGGAAGATGCAACTGTCATAAATGCGCAGACGAGCCAGGAGGGTGTCCCATGGCACCTCGAAGACGGCCGCAGGGGCAGCAGTGTTCCTGGCCGTGGCGAACAGTTCCGGACCACCATGCCAAGGAAGTAACTGAGCTTCCTAGCAGGGGACAGCTCACCAAAGTCATTTGCAATCAAGAAGCACTCGAAACGTGCTAGGAAAGAAGCACATTGCTCCCAGGAAGCGTCGAAGGGCGCAAAGGGAGGCAATGTTGTCATGGCCGTACCGCAAAAAAATATGGTAATAACGAAGAAAAATTGTCTTCGCAGAAGGAAGAATCACATGAAAAGAAGCCAGACAAGGTCCCCAGCCCTCGTCGCCAGTGTTATATATTGAAGACAGAGGGAGTCCGAGACAGGTAGGCACTAAAAAACCAGCCGTTTATTGACAATAAGAACAGTACAGTAAAACAACTCAAAAGTGCGGTAGACAGGGTCCTCCCTGTTTGACAGCTATTTATATGAGAGCTGTCAAACAGGGAGCCAATCAGACAGCCTAGTAACCCAGAATTAGCCAGTTGCGTCGTAGCCAATCAGACGTGACTGGCTGTTGCTGGCTGTCAAAAGCTAAGGTCGAAGACTTACGACCGGTCGCAAGTCGAGGACCTCAACATTCTATGCATTTCTCTGGCCATACACAAAATCAGTTGTCACCAACCAGTGGTCCATGGACCACTGTTGGTCCATGAAAATGTTTTGTTGGTCCACAGAAAAATTATTTGCATTTTTAATATTGCACTAAATACTATTTATCTTTAAAAAAAATCTTATTAGTGGTCCACGGGATTTAAAATCATGATTTTAGTGGTCCCTGTGGTCTGAAAGGTTGGTGACCCCTGAACCAAATAAACAAACAAACTGGCTGTTTGCTCACATGGAGATATACAAAACTTCAAACCACTGTTCCTCGATTAGGTTTATCAGCCATGGTGAGCTGTGATGGAGAAAGGAGATCACAAGTTGGCATCTTTGCACCAGACATTTTTCTTAACAAGGCTACATGATTGCATGTTGCTGAAGAAAGCAAGGAGGAGGGTGAGTCCCCTTCTAAACGACAGAATGCTAAATCTCTGTATGGTGGGGATAGGTTGCCTTTCCTGCAGGAGTTGGGATGGAAAAAAATAACTATCCAAAAGTTAGTCAGAAAGTCAGCATTATAAGCACTAGCTTTGTTCCAATTTTGGATAATATACACCTGGAATGGACTTCAAGCCATCTCAGGAACTTTGTTTAGAGATATCTCCCATGTCCATAGGGATGGGGGTGAAGTGAAGTGGAAAACATTTTGATATCATCGTGATTAGCTATGTCACCCATAGCACTTAGCAATAGCACTTAACTTTACAGACAGCTTTACTATGCTTTACAACCCTCTCTAAGTGGTTTACAGAGTCAGCCTATTGCCCCCAACAATCTGGGTCCTTATTTTACCCACCTCGGAAGGATGGAAAACTGAGTCAACCTTGATCCTGGTGAGATTTGAACTGCTGAATTGCAGGCAACCGGCACTGCATCGCTGTGGCTCATTTGTATATGGTACTTTCAATCCCACCCCCACTGGTGGTGTTATTATTAAAAGATGAAAGAGGAGATTGTTTTCTATAACCTAGCTTTTTCATTATCTTTTATCTTGCTAGCTATCTATACTTCCCCACCTTAAAAACTTGCTGGAGAGAGATTTCTTCTGACGACTTGAAGAGCGGTATAGAAAGATTGCATTCACACATGCATAGATGTATCCATTGGAACAGTTCCTAGAAATATTTTAACTGTCTTAGAAGCTCATTGTGTTACTGTTTGCTTGCTTTGCTATGTCCTATTTTTTTTTTAGATATCTGGAGTATTATTTATATTGATAGTAAAATTATTTATGGAATAATAGCTTACATTCAGAGATTTGTTTTAAAATGTACACAATGTAGGCTGAATATAGAGCATTTGCTTCAGTGGTGGGATTCAATTTTTTTTACTACTAATTCTATGGGCGTGGCTTGGGGGTGGTGGTGTGGCTGGGCAGGAGTGGTGTGGTGGGCATGGCAGGGGAAGGATACTGTAAAATCTCTATTCCCTCCCCACTACAGGGGAAGGTTACTGCAAAATCCCCATTCCCTCCTGATCAGCTGGGACTCAGGAAGCAGAGAACAGATGGGGGCGGGGCCAGTCAGAGGTGGTATTTACCGATTTTCCAAACTACTCAAATTTTCCACTACCGGTTCTCCAGAACTGGTCAGAACCTGCTGAACACCACCTCTGATTTGCTTCATGTAAAATGGAAGAAGATATTGGAAAGTGTTACTTTAAAAAAATGTATAATTTAAAATGGAACCACAATTAACAAAGTACTTCAATTGTTTTTATTTTATTTTCAGAGCTAAAACAAACCAAGCTGTTCAGTGTTACGATTTTGCTTTTATATAGCTAGCTTGTGAAACCATCCTATTAATAACAAGATAAAAGCCAATGAAAAAAATGAAAGTACAGGATTGGTTCAGGCCTGTTCCTTTTCCTGTTCCATATCAGTACAAGAAGAAAGCTTAAATAAAGATGTGATGTCAGGAAGTGACTGTTAGAGATGGCTGAATAAATAAATACCAATTGTTTTAAAATCTGAAGAGACCTCACCTTGCAAAATGGTTAGTTTACCTGGCATTGTCTCTGTCCATATTCTCTCTTTAGGTCTCCTTAAAGCAGGTTCATTCCATGCACCCATACATATTTATGAGCATATATTCTCAGATTGTGCATTTCATGCTGGAGCAACATGTTATACATCTGATTTAGTGGGAGAAGACCAAGGTTAAGTGTCACATTGCTGTGCAAGTGCTGGCCAGGTGAGAGTTCCATGTCTCTCAATTTGGCTTTTCCTTTGGCCGGTCACTTGATTTAATTTTCTGAATTTAAATCATAATAGGCTAAACGTAGTTAGTTTTACATGATTCTGATGTCCCTTAAACTCTTACTGGGATAATTGGTTATGTCTAGTACTGGAAGACCTGTTACACCCCCTCACAAACCCTATTCAAAATTCAAAATTCAAATTCAAATTTAATTTGTAGAACCGCTCCCTCTCCCCACAGGGACTTGGGGCGGTGCACAGGGAAAGTAAAAACAATAAATATACAAATATAAATACATAATATAAAAACAGATTAAATCTATTCCTGTGCTAAAACCCGTTAAACTAAAATACCCAACAGCTATAAATAAGTTTAAAACCCCATAGAAAGAGAGACTAGCCTAGGCCGGCCAAGCGGAAAAAGTGTGTTTTTAATTTCAGACGGAAGGAGCGGAGGTCCGTAGTCGTTCTAATATCGGGGGGAAGGTCGTTCCAGAGGGCCGGGCTCGCCACAGAGAGAGCCCTTCCCCTGGGCGTCGCCCGCTGACACAGTCTAGTGGACGGCACCCGGAGAAGTCCCTCTCTGTGGGAGCAAATCGGCCGTGAGGATGTATGAGGCAGGATCCGATCCCGCAGGTAGCTAGGTCCCGAGCCATGGAGCGCTTTAAAGATGATGACTAACACCTTGAAGCGCACCCGGAAGACGACAGGCAGCCAGTGCAGCTCGCGCAAGAGCGGTGTAACGTGGGCAACTTCTGTTGCTCTTCACTAGACGCTTCTTCTGATGTTTCAAAATTTTAATGCCTTTTGTTATTGCTGCTATTGTCTTCACTTGTGGAATCAGGTTTTCTGATTCTCCACTTCTCATCTAACTCTTTCTCTTCCCACACCATCCTGTCTCCCTCCCTCCCTCCCTCTCTCTTCCTCTACGGACTAGGATTCTTTGATCTGGCACTTTGAATCACAATATTTCAAATCCTTGGGTTATGACCACAACTGGGGCCAGAATTTCTACTACTAAGCAAGACAGTTGTTAAAATGAGTCACACCTGATTTTACAACCATATTTTTTGGCCACGGTTGTTAAGCCTAACATTGTAGTTGTTAAGTGAATCAAAGTCATTACGTGAATCCAAATTCCCCATTGACTTTGCTTGTCAGAAGCCAACTGGGAGGGTTGCAAAAGGTGATCCCATGAGTCCAGGGGACTCTAATCATTGTAAAAACATGCCAGACTAAGCTGACTTTTGATCACATGACTGTGGAGATGCTGTGAGGGCTGTACACAAGAGGACTGGTTATAAATCATTTTATTCAGTGATGGTGTAATTTGAAACAGTTGTTAAATGAATTGTTGTAAGTGAAGGGGTTACAGTCCAACAGGAATATACCGTAGGTAGTCCTCCATTTACAAGCACAATTGAACCCAAAATTTCCATTACTAAGCAAGACAGCCGTTTTGCTGCATTTAAGTGAATCAGAGCAGTTGCTAAGTTAGTACTACCGTTGTTAAGTGAATCTGGCTTCCCCATTGACTTTGATTGTCAGAAGTTTGCAAAACATGATCACATGACCCTGGGACATTGCAACCGTCATAAATGCATGCCTGTTCCCAATCATCCAAATTTTAATCATGGGACCATGAGAATGTGATTTAAGACCAGTGACACAGTTGGGCTTTGATCATATGATTGCTGCTGCCATCTTGAATTTTTGACATGCGTACACCCACAAAGGGCCCTGCCCCCCTCTTATGATAAATCATGACAGCAGCTTTCATACTTCCAGGAATGCAGAAAGAAGATTAGCTATGAATGCCCTCATAGCATCTTTATGAGCTTCTGTCAGACATCTCTTTGGTCACAGTAGCTACCTTAGATAAGCGTTGGTCTGAGCCATTTTCTTGTTACATAAAAAGTGTATCACATAGTGTTCAGAGAGTGTGGGCAGAAGAGGGAAGAAATAAGAACCTGTTGGACAATATGACACAATGCTATGCATTGTAGATATTGAATTCTCTAATGAGATTCCTGTTGACAGATGGTGTAGGAGGTGGGGTTCCAGGGCACGCTGAAATGACAAAACTGCATTACACTTATTCTCTGAGCAGCCCAATACCTCACCAGTTGCATCTAATGAGATTAAAACACTCATTGTCACAATAAGTCATCTTCATCATCCATTCGCTCATGCTTTGCTGGGTGGGGGGATTGTTATTCCCCTTTCATGAGCCATAGTTTAACTGGGAGTTTCTAATCAAGTTCAGATCCATTCGCATTTTTAAAAAAAATCTGCACAAGTGCTGGTTGAAGCGATTATGGGTATTTTTCTGAGCATAGGGGTCATTCACCCTTCTTTGAAAAAGAAGGTGGAAGGAATTGCACTTGATTTCTTGTTTAGATTTATGAGATGGCCACATGGAAAATTTCTAGAAATCATAGGAGAGGCAAAGACTGGCATTATCTAGTTATTTATTCTTTCTGTATTGCAAACATTTTGGGCATTAGTCATATATTCCTGATTTAGACATAATGAGAAGCAATTATTTATTACATGCTGAAATGTAAGCACCAATCATAGCAAACGAAGGAACAAAGGGGCTATATGTGTAGCCAGACTTTTACCTATTTATTCTTTGTAAGTCAGCTTATTATCTAAAACAGATAATTAACCAATTAAATAATTAAGGGGAAATACTGAATTTTCAATGTTTTGAATTTCTGGAAACTAATTTATCATTCCAATACGAGACTTAATCAAGAATAATATTCAGGCACAACATATATTCAGGGAATGGGATGCTATGGCTAGTAAAACTTAGCATAAGAAAAGCAACATCCTATGCAAAGCTTATTATTACTACTTGTATATGTGCTTCTCATAAAATGCACATCACCTTTTTATTTGCATCATCTATTTGCCTTGCATTTCATTATTTTGAATACAGAAGAAAACTTTTCAGGGTCTTGTCACAAATGTTATTGGCTTCTCCATTGTGCAAAGCATAGAAAAAGAGTAAGAAATGGAAAACCAAAGACATTAAAGATATGGATAGAGAAACAAAGAGCAAAAACTAATTTACCTATTATTTACTAATTACTAAGGCTATTTACTCTGCCTCTGGATATCTTTATCTCTTGCACCTACTCTATGACTGGAAGACATGGAAGGAGGATAAATGAGTCTGATATGGAGCTTTCCAAGTGGGAAAATTACAGCAAAGTTTGTTTGTTTTTATGATTGTTTATTTATTATTTCTTTGGTTGTTGTAAGCCACCTAGAGTTGCTTAAGATAGGAGATCAGATAGATCTTTAAAATAAACAAATAAATGCTGCAGTCATATAATGCTTTAGGCATTGCCTTTTAATAATAATAATAATAATAATAATTTAATTTTATAACCCGCTCTCTCTCCCCAAGGGGACTCGAGGCGGGGCACAGGCAATTAAAAATACAAAGAACAAAATACAGAATACAAACTACAAAATTAAAAGTGAATTAAATTATCCCTGCGCTAAAACCCATATGCTAAACTAAAAATTACCCCTAAAAACCCCTAACCTAAAAAGAGACTACCCAAGGCCGGCCAGGCGAAAAAAGTGTGTCTTTAATTTTAAGCGGAAGGAGCGGAGGTCCGTGGTTGTCCTAATATCGGGGGGAAGGTCGTTCCAGAGGGCTGGGCCCGCCACAGAGAAGGCCCTTCCCCTGGGCGTCGCCCGCTGACAAAGTCTAGTGGACGGCACCCGGAGCAGTCCCTCTCTGTGGGAGCGTATCGGCCGTGAGGATGTATGAGGCAGGATCCGATCCCGCAGATAACTAGGTCCCGAGCCATGGAGCGCTTTGAAGATGATAATTAACACCTTGAAGCGCACCCGGAAGACGACAGGTAGCCAGTGCAGCTCGCGCAAGAGCGGTGTTACGTGGGCAAACCTAGAGGTGCCCATAATTGCTCGCGCGGCTGCGTTCTGGACCAACTGAAGCCTCCGGGTGCACCTCAAGGGGAGCCCCATGTAGAGAGAGTTGCAATAATCCAGTCGGGATGTCACGAGAGCATGAGTGACTGTGCGAAGGGCGTCCCGATCCAATAGGGGGCGCAACTGGCGTACCAGGCGGACCTGGTAAAACGCCCTCCTGGCCACGGCTGTCACTTGATCTTCCATGGACAGCCGGGTATCCAGGAGGACACCCAAGTTGCGCGCCCCATCCACAGGGGCAAGATGTTCGCCCCCTATGGCCAGAGATGGAATCATCTGGTTGAATCGGGCAGCCGGAAACCACAGCCACTCGGTCTTGGTCGGGTTGAGCCTGAGTCCATTACTTCCCATCCAGGTCCGCACGGCTTCCAGGCACTGGCACATCACCGCTACGGCATCGTTGGGGTGGTTTGGGGTAGATATGTACAGCTGGGTGTCATCAGCGTACAGATGGTACTCTACCCCAAAACCACGGATGATCTCACCCAGCGGCTTCATATATGCATTAAACAGGAGAGGCGAGAGGACCGACCCCTGAGGCACCCCACATGTGAGGGGTCTCGAGGTCGACCTCTGCCCTCCTGCCAACACAAATTGCGATCGGCCAGAGAGGTAGGAGGAGAACCACCGTAACACGGTGCCTCCCACCCCCAACCCCCCCAGCCGATGCAATAGGATACCATGGTCGATGGTATCGAAAGCCGCCGAGAGGTCTAATAGGACCAGGATGGAGGAACAACCCCCATCTCTGGCCCTCCAGAGATCATCGACCAACGCGACCAATGCCGTCTCGGTGCTATGCCCGGGCCGAAAGCCGGACTGGCGCGGGTCTAGATAATCAACTTCCTCCAGGTGACGGGGAAACTGTTGTGCCACCACACTCTCAACAACCTTCGCCAAAAAGGGAAGGTTGGAGACTGGACGGTAGTTGTTTAAAAGAGCTGGATCCAAAGAGGGCTTCTTGAGGAGGGGCCTCACCATAGCCATAATCTTTGTATTTCTCACATCTGTCTTTGAGTATCTCATCAAATTCATTCAATCAGGAGCTTCCTCTACCCCCTTTGCCCATAGAGCAGGGATCCCCAACCTTTGCAACTTTAAGTCTGAAGGACTTCAGCTCCCAGAATTCTCCAGCCAGCTTTGCTGGCTGGAGAAGTCTGGGAGCTGAAGTCCTTCAGACTTAAAGTTGCAAAGGTTGGAGACCCCTATATGTTTATCTATTTTGTTTTGTAATTCATTGTCATTCATTCTTTCTCTATAACCAAATCACCTCCAAGTGTTTTGTTTGTATTTTTACATTTGAATTTGGTATTCAGTCAGTTCAAAGCTCATTCATTTGTCCTGGATTTCTTCTTTTTTATCTTTGCTCTCTTTAAAAATCAATTCTCCTTGTAATCGGTTTTTAGACTGTGTCTCATTCCATATATCCATGAACGCATAGATTTCCACAGCCATATTTATGTGCAAATATGCATTCCCCCTCTAGACCACACATTACCCACTACCTTGCCACTAGGATTTGCACATCTCAGCCCTCTTCTCCATCTTTAGTGTAGATTTTACAAAGATAAACAAATTCATCTACTTGCTGTAGTTTTTAAAACCATTCCCTCACTTGTTTTTTTGCCAGGCACTGACTATGTAACAGATCAAAGTGCTGATGTGGAAACTCCCAGTGAAGTTAAAGAAGAAAAAGAAAGCCAGTCAGTTTTCACAATATGATTTTTAAGCTATATCCATTATTTTCAGGGTGTATGGAAATTCTTTAAAGTTCTGAACCTCATTGATAGAGAATCAAAGGGATGATAGGATGAACATAAAGAAGTCATTAATGATGAAGGTGAAAAGAGAAGAATGCCAACTGGATGTTGGAAAAATAGCGGAAAAGTGCCAAAAAGAGAAGAGAAACTAAAGCCAAAAAAGAGCGAGGCAAAAATCTCAGAAAAGAAATTACCAAAGAATATTAGAGAGCTGTTGGAGGAGACAAAAAGAGGTATTATGTGACATCTGTAAAGACACTGAAGATGGGAAAAGACATGAGAAAAATGAGAAACCAGAAGCAGGTTCCAACCTCAGAATGCTATACTACAAAACATCAATGAAAAAATAGTAATCGGTTCAAGGAGATCAAAGAAAGATGGTAGGACTTTTTCTCTCTGCCTTGAAGTGGAAGTAAATGTGGTTTGCCTCCTTTTTGGAATGGTTCATATTAGAACTACCTCTCAGAAACAAAGCAGGAACTGAAATGATGAACGATCCTCAGCTAAATTTCTGATGGCATTGGTGAGAAACCTAGAATTAAAACAGATAGCACACCTCACGGGCAGTTTATCAATGAAAAATAAGGAGGTATCTCAGTTTGTGTAGATCTGTATCCTAGAGTGGAGGCATTTTTCCTTAGAAGATAGAGATGGGAGGCCCTATTTCATACAGAACAGGTTGGACAACAAAACTGTGGTTGAAGAAAAGAAAATTAAGTATTTGAATGACAGTGACTATACCTGGTGAAAAACAAAATGCCTTCATATGTACATCTTGTCTCATTTTGGTATGCCAAGTCCTAACTGGACATCTTTGTCACTTTGACATCAGCGATATAATCGTCCAGCTGGCACTTTCCTGAAAGAATACTGTGTACCTCGGTTTTGTTGATTGTAGATGGAAGTCAGTGATATTTAGAAGCCATAATTAAGCACACTTAGTTAATGCAAATAGAAATGCCCCTGTTAGTATGTCATCTAAAAATATTAGTTCTGGCTTTCAAGAAAGGCAGGTTTGGTTCTTTTCAATGGCTATATATCAGAATTATATGGAGCAGTATTTCTCAGGCTTTCTGCATGGACCACTTTTGGAAAATGTGAGGAGTGATTAAATGCTACCCCCTTAAGAGTGAAAATATTTTAATAGGGTAATGTTATAGATGCATTTGTATACATCTCTGCATTCCTTCCATTTTTAACAGCCCTTTTAAAATTTTCTTTTGTAGTTAATAATGATAAAATTAAGCTCTTTAAACCACTTGGCTTTTCTTAGTAATCCATGTCATAATCACAATTACTTGTAGTACAATCACAGAAGACAAATTGTTCAACAGATACCCAGAATACTAAGGGTGTGTGTGTGTGTGTGTGATTTTTGAGCCTAAATAAAAAAAAAATGCAATGCTTAGATATATATTGCTGACATTTGTTTTTGCACTTTAATTTTGACATGGCTTGTGCAAAATCAGAGGTCTATTTAGCACAGCCTTTTTGGAATGCAGTCAGTAACTGCATTCAAGACATGCTGACTATAGTCAGTTTTCTGAATTTTATTACTCCTGTTGCTCTTCATATTATCACTTGTGCTGCTCAATGAACTATTTTCCCCACCCCAACAACCAGGCTGGGCTTGAAACAATGGACACCTAAGAAGCCAGGAACTTCTGAACAATACATTTTTGTAGTAGAACTAAGGAGTTACGACAAAGGAATTCCTGCAATTGCTGCGTATCAAGAATGAATGCTATTTAGATGAAAAGATTAGAGGTTGAAAGATAGTATTACTATGTACACTCAATAATATCATTGGCATTAAAATGGAACATTGAAATATTGAATAACTACTCTAAAACAAACATGTATATCAATACTAGGATAGGCTTGAATAATGTAACAGGTATTATTATTGTTGTTGTGATTGTTGTTATTTATACTTTATTCATTAAACATGAAACTAAGTCAACTGAACATTCAAAAATGCATCACGAATACCATTGACTGCTTATAATGGTTCGTATGGGTTGCTGCCAGTGTCCTAAGTATCAACCAAGTACCAAGTATCAAGTTGATATCAAGTATCAACCAAATTATTATTATTATTATTATTATTATTATTATTATTATTATTATTATTATTATTATTATTATTATTATTATTATTATTATTATCTTTATTCATAAAACATGAAACTCAGCCAACCGAACATTCAAAAATGCATATTACAAATACTATTGATTGGTGCTAATTGTTGATACAGTTTGCTGCCAGCATCCTAGGTATCAACCAACTTGTATTATGATTATTGTTGTTGTTATTGTTATTGTTATTGTTGTTGTTATTATTATTATTATTATTATTATTATTATTATTATTATTATTATTATTATTATTATTATTATTATTATATTGTGTTTAATCTTTGGTGAGATTCACAGCCTTTGGGGCTGGTTGGTAACTCAACAGCTCGAGTCCTAACCAAGGACCTAGGAACTGTCAAGGTAACGTCGGAGGATATAAGCTGTTCCAAGCAGCGTGGCCCTTTGTAGAGTCAGAATGCTCAAGTCTGGCAAACCTAGAACCTCCATATAGCGAGGCAGCTCCCTAGGTATTGCTCCCAGGGCTCTTCTTCTCCTTCTCCTTCTCCTTCTCCTTCTCCTTCTCCTTCTCCTTCTCCTTCTTCTCATCATCATCATCATCATCATCATTATTTAATTTATTCATTAAACATGAAAGTTAGCCAACTGAAACATTTAAAAATGCATTGCAAGTACCATTGACTGGTGCGAATGGTTGATACGGTTTGCTTATTATTATTATTCATCAAAATGAATTATACACAGAGACCTCACTGTTCATGTATTGATATCAATGTATATTTAAAATTAAAAATCCAATAAAACCTAAAAAATAAAAGAATGAATGCTATTTAGAGTAAAATCAAAGTTCATATGTTTATTATCTCTCCCCCCCCACCCCCCAAACTATACCAACAGTTCTTCCTTTAGAATTGAAGGCTTAGCTTCCATCCCTCTCTTGTTATGACAACAGACAAATTTGATTTCAAGTTGTTTTCCTCTGCATGATACTTTTTTTATGCCCAATTCCATCTACTGATTGATCTTGGCAGAACAGCTACTGCCAGAGAATGGAGGGAGGGAGGAGCTGAGACAGTGAGCAGCCTTTGCCCAGCTTCCTGGCAGGGAATGTGGGAAGGTATGAGCTGAGCTGCCAAAGTGTCTGATCTAACCAGCTTTGGGGCAATGAAAGTAGGCAGAAACTCTAGCAGCAGAAGCCTCTGATTGCTGACTAAGCATGAATGTAGGGAAGTGATGTGAGGAGTGGCCTAGGTCTTGTCATCTAACTGGCAACGGATTCAAGGATATAGCAAGCTAAAGTGAGAAGGAGGCTTTGACTGGTGAAAGTGAGGAGGCTGCACACCCCATCTGGTGGTTTGAGGAACACTGACCTAAAGCATTGGCAACGAAACACATTTTAGCAACAACGCTTTGCCTACAAGCATGTCTTAACAATCATGTAGAAAGCAAATTAAGCAAAGCATACCAGAACACTTAATTTACCTGGACTTCAGTAAGGCATTTGATAAAGTAGACCATAACCTACTATTAGATAAAGTAGAAAATTGTGGGTTAGACAGCACCACCAGCAAATGGATTCGCAACTGGCTGACCAACCGCACTCAACGTGTAGTCCTCAATGGAACTGCATCTACATGGAAGGAAGTATGCAGTGGAGTCCCCCAAGGCTCTGTTTTAGGCCCAGTAATCTTTAACATCTTCATCAACGATTTGGATGAGGGGATAAATGGGGAACTCATCAAATTTGCAGACGACACCAAGCTGGCAGGAATAGCCAACACTCCAGAAGATAGGCTTAAGATACAGAAGGATCTAGACAAACTTGAACATTGGGCACTATGTAATAAAATGAAATTCAATTGTGAAAAAAGTAAAGTCCTACATATAGGCAAGAAAAACAAAATGCACAAGTACAGTATAGGTGGTACCTTGCTCAATAGTAGCAACTGTGAGAGGGATCTAGGAATCCTAGTGGACAACCATTTGAATATGAGCCAGCAGTGTGCAGCAGCTGCCAAAAAAGCCAACACAGTTCTAGGCTGCATAAACAGAGGGATAGAATCTAGATCACGTGAAGTGTTAATGCCACTGTATAGTGCCTTGGTAAAGCCACACTTGGAATACTGCATACAGTTTTGGTCGCCACGATGTAGAAAAGACATGGAGACTCTGGAAAGAGTGCAGAGAAGAGCAACCAAGATGATTAGGGAACTGGAGACTAAAACATATGAAGAACGGCTGCAGGAGCTGGGTATGTCTAGTTTGATGAAGAGAAGGACCAGGGGAGACATGATAGCAGTGTTCCGATATCTCAGAGGGTGCCACAAAGAAGAGGGAGCCAAACTATTCTCCAAGGCACCTGGGGGTAGGACAAGAAGCAATGGGTGGAAACTAATCAAGGAGAGAAGCAACTTAGAACTAAGGAGAAATTTCCTGACAGTTAGAACAATTAACCTCTGGAACAGCTTGCCTCCAGAAGTTGTGAATGCCCCAACCCTGGAAGCCTTTAAAAAGATGTTAGATAGCCATTTGTCTGAAATGGTATAAGGTCCCTGCCCACGAAGGGGGTTGGACTAGAAGACCTACAAGGTCCCTTCCAACTCTGCTATTGTATTGTATTGTATTGTATTGTAACTTACCTTTGGTTCCTAACAATGCACTGCCAATCCTTTATGAATCTTTTTTTTTAGACTTTATGACTCTGTTCAAGAGAATTTGTAATGGGGCTCAAGCCTGCATAAAATCAGGCTTACTAAAAGAAGTTTGGGATGTTGGAATTGAGTTTTTGAATTCTGCAGCACTGGAATTAGGAGAAAATAATTATGCACATTAAAGACATAAGGACAAGGCTATGTTAGTTATTTATTTATGATCACACCTTTATTATTTTTTATTAAAGAACTCAAGGCAGTGAAGCTCTCACCTCCCAATCAGGAGGTTGTGAGTTCAATCCTAGGTAGAGGCAGATGTAGGGTCTCCTACTTGGGCAGGGGATTGGACTAGATGACCTGCAAGGTCCCTTCCAACTCTGTTAATCTGTGGTCTAGCATATCTCCTCCTTCCTATTTTCCTGTGAGTGGGTTTGGCTAAGAGAGAGTGACTGATGTAGTCACCCAACCAGGTTTCATGCTGAAGGCGGGACTAGAACTCATACACTTCCAGTTTCTAGCTAAGCGTCAGTTCTGTTATTGCTGTTAGTTGCTTATCCTGTTTTCTTTGCTTCCAGGGATGGTTCATTGTTTGTATTGTCCTAAAATTTTTACAAGTTTGAATTTACAAAAAATGAGCCTGACCTTCCTTCATGTAACTTTATGGGTGATATACTGTTGGAAAAGTATGTGCAAAACTGAAAGTATGGGAAAGAGGACTAACCAAAACTAAAGTATTTGTACTTGAATTATATAAGTTACAGAGAGTAGCTTCATCTCAATTGGAGGGTCCATTTATACATCACCAAAACAACAACAACACTTAAACAACCCACCAAAGAATGTAAAAATGGATACATGTTTGCGCATCACATCATATAAATACAATTTGCAAACAGTTACTATTATTTAGATTTTAAATGGAAATATATTACATTTCCCATAATGGGAAAGATTAGTCTGCAAGTCTGCATCAGTGCTACCAGTTTATGGATGCTATCTAGCCATCCTTCTAATGCAGGGGTGTCAAACTTGATTTCATTGAGGACCGCATCGTTGGGCTTGACCTGGGGGAGGCGGGGTGAGTGTGGCCAGATCAATGTCACTCGTGTCAGGGACACCTGGAGTGGCCTGAGTGCTCTGCCAAAAAAACAACAACCCCAGGCTCCTGCATTCCATTTCAACTGCAACAGCCTCCTGCAACACTCTGCCAGGGAAAACAAAGCTCAGAAGGCTGCACACAGCCCTGCTGAGCTCCGTTTTTATTGGCAGAGGCACTGCAGGATAGTCCTTTGCTGTTTCCAGGGTGGCCCCATGGGCCAGATCTAAGCACCCCGTGGGCCGAATCTGGCCCCTGGCCTTTGAGTTTGACACCCCTGTTCTAATGTAGTCTTTTGGTAGCTGAGATTACATTCACATTTTGTATGGGGGGGGCGCAATTAGGGGTCTTAGAGTAGATGGAACTGCAATGTACATATAGGAAGGGACGAGTTTCTAGTGGAAATATAGGGGCTTTTTTTGTTATTAAACTTTATATGCCCTAAAAGGGCACCGTTTTGAGGGCGTCCTATTTCAAAATTATGGAAGGTTTTTGACACTTGTGGTTAGGAAGATCCCCAAGGCCCTTAAAAATGATTTAGGGGATGCAACTTGCCCATTGTTTTCCTAGCCGAATTCCTCAGGCAGAGGCCTACCCTTTGTAAAAAAGACTAAATGCGTAATTACTGGCTTGCATATCATATTTAAAAGAGCATTCTTTAATATGTTTATGCTGAGACTAATCCTTGAATGGGAAATGTGGCTTCTACATTATCATGAAGTTTAAATAGCCAAGTTATTTATGTGAGTTAACTTCAAGGGCTCTGTGAATCTTTGAAGTTTTGAAGCATTAAATTGGATCCCTCCAAATCAATTCAGACCCAATTCAGAGTCAATGCTGATTTGTATAATTTTATTCATTAATTTTATGGCTGAGAGACATGGTGGCTCAAGGGCTTAGTGATGCTGAAGATGGTCTCTGCTTCAGCGGTTTGAGTCCTAGCACTGCTTGGCAGGGTGAGCTCCCGTCAATTGCCTCAGCTTCTGTCCACTTAGCAGTTCAAAGGCATGTCTATGTGACTAGATAAATAGGTGGGGAGACAAGTTGGTGCTCCGTACAGTCAGATTCCTGCTGTCTCTGTTGCTGTGGCCTAGAGGTGGAGATCTCGCCTCCCAATCAGGAGGTTGTGAGTTCAATCCTAGGTAGAGGCAGATGTAGGGTCTCTTGCTTGGGCAGGGGGTTGGACTAGATGACCTGTAATGTCCCTTCCAACACTGTTAATCTTTAGAACTTTCCTGATTGAAATGCCCGTTTGCAAGGTGGCTTTGGTGGAGGGAGGGGGCCTTGGATGACACTACAGGAAGAGTGCTTATCTTTCTTTCTGGTGCAAAACTAGCTACCCCCTCCTGTGGCGCAAGCGTGCAAGCGTGTACTATGACAGAGCTAGTAGCTTGGCAGTCAAACTACTGCTCTGCAATAGCATTGTAGTTTCCAGGCTAATATAACAATGCCATATGCTAATTATAATAATTCTTGTTATTGCTGAAAATATTTTGATATTATTAATAGACATGACATGACATTTGCCATTCATTAAAAAAAAGAAAAGAAAATGCAAAATGCCATATTTGGATTCATCCTTCTCTTCATCTCACAATATAATTTCAACTTGTAGACAGTTTTCTGAGGAAGGAACAAATATCTGAGCTTCAAGGTGCGTTCGGTTTACAATATGCTGTTTTTGTAACTGTTCACGTGCCATACAAATGTAATTGCTTGTGCTCCTCTTGCATTCAGTGCCTGACTTATTTTATATCCCCTTGTGGTACAGCTTAGGAGCTCATGCCCTGTAAATATATATCTTTTAAATATTCTATATTTGATTTGAGTTACACATTAATTTCTTAATGCAGAAACATAATGGAAGGAGCAGGAAGTCAACAGAGGGGAGAATGAGTATGATTATTCCATTGAATGGCCTAGTTTATTTTCGTTCTGTTTATTAAAACAACAACCTATGATGTAAAAGAAATCAAGATAATTTTGTGAGTCTAAATGTTCTTAGTGAATGGTGACCCTCTTTAATTGATATAACAAGCACTTTCTGCAGTTTGAAACTGAGAAACTAAGGGAAGAAGAAGGGATGGAGTTTTCACGTGCCTGGAATTAAAAAAAAACAGCATATTATTGGTATTGAAGAATAACCCTACTGTATTTTGTCTTCATGATTAGAAATCATTTCATAGATGCATTACTTGGGAATGGGCCAGAGGTGGTATTCTGCTGGTTTGCCCTGGTTTGGGCGAACTGGTAGCGGTGGCGGCAGGCTCCACCCACCCCCACAGATGTCATCACGGATGCTCTATGCATGTGTGCTCCCGGTTCCGAACCGGTAGTGAAGGTAAGAGGATTTCATGCCTGGAATGGGCCTTGTGAAATTGTGTGGAATCTGGTTGACTCTTATGTTGTAATTTTCATGATGGGAAATCTGTGGCCCTCCAGATAATAGTGAACTATCAAGGACCCACGTCAATATGGCCAGCAGTGAAAGATCCAGGGATTTGATATTAAGAAATATTATGAACCAGAGATGAGCTGCTGCCGGTTTGGACCAGTTCAAGCAAATCGGTAGTTCCGACCAGCGGTTGGGCCCACCCTCCCTCCCTGGCACTATTCCTATATAATTACTGGTTTTTTGATGCCGTGCACGCTCACATTTTCGGTTCTGGGTGAACCGGTTGTTACAGTATGTGATGCCCACCTCTGTTATAAACCATGGTTACATGCACACTAGAAATTTTTAAAATGATACATTGACTATATGCATGCTGGCTTCTTTTATTTACAGTATACAAGGGAACAAAGGAAACAGCAATTTGTAGAAGAGGCAATAGGAAAAAATATCACCCAAACAAGAACACTATAAAAAAAACCAACCCACCAGAAACAAATATATATTCAAAGAAAATCGAGTGCCTCAAGATTTAAGTTTGGCTGAAAGTACATGGGTGTTAATGAAAACTACAGGTAAACATATCTAAAGAAGAAAAACATGCCAGCTCAGAGATAAAAATTAGTATGAGAACTATTACTATTTAATATGTAAGCTAAATAGTAAACGAGACAAGCAATTGTCTGCTATGATTTTATTTTATTACTTTATTTGAGTCCAGGAAAAGTGAATTATATTTAAGAATATAGTTCAAAATTAAATAGTTTTTTCCCCAAGCAGGAGCCACATTTGTTTTTCAGTTGCTGAGAACCAAAGACTTAACAGAGATTAAAAGAGTCTCAACACATTTTTAAATATAAAGGAAGACTCCAGAAGTCTTTCCCAAAACCTGGAGGAAAAAAAAGAGATGAAACTTTGGACACAGCTATGTTGACATAGCTCGCTTTGAGTCATCTGTCTGTCCCTTGGGGCTTCGGCTGCTAGAAGTTTAATATATTCCTGGTTAATTGATATTATTTCTGTTGCAACATTTGGAAAGCCAACCAAGAACACACAATACTACTAGAGACTCCATCATTCTATACAAAGAGCTGAGTTTTGCTAGTACACAATATTAAGAATCTCCTTGCCCTTAGGTAGACCTAGCAGTAATGACATTGTTGCTTAAAAACAGTGGAAAGTAAAGTGAGATTTACCAGCTGTATTTTCTGGGGGGTGGCACAAAAGGGTGAAGATTCTCATTTTCAGAGGTAAGAAGTTATGCATGGATATACTTCTCTATATTCTAAGCAATTTGGTGTGTGTGTGTTTGTTTGTTTAAGTATGGTTTATATCTGTTCAGAAGATATAGATCAGTGGTGTCAAACTCAAGACCCCGGGCCCAGATCCAGCCTATGATTTACTTAGATTTGGCCTGCGGGGCTGCCCTGGAAGTAGCGAAGGACTGACCCGTGGAACTTTGTTTTCTCTGCAGAGGGCTGCAGGAGGCCATTGTGGCTGAAAACTGGGCTGGGGTGGGGGAATGTGTGGCCTATTTAAGTTCTGTTTTTGCTGGCAGAGGGCTGCAGGAGGCCATCACGGCTGAAAACAGAGCTCGGGAACCTGTTTTTGCTGACAGTGCACTTGGGGCACCAAAGGGGCCCCTGACAAGAGTGATGTCAAGTTGGCCACACCCACCCTGGCCACACCCACCTCGGCCCCTGAGGTCAAAGACAACCCTGATGCGGCCCTCAATGAAATCGAGTTTGACACTCCTGATATAGATTGAAAGAAATAGAGTGTTTTACCAACTATGAGAAGCCACTTTCCATGAGGCAGTGAGTAAACTTACTCAGACATTGAATGTGGAGAACCAGAAACTAATTTTACCCTCAAGGGCAGTGATGTATGTTCCATATGATCTGTGTGGTCACCTAAGCACATATCAACTCAAACCAGGAAGCCTTGCGATTACTTTTTGGGTAGGTTAGAAATAAAATTTCTTGGCTTTAACAAAATCACAGAAGGGCAGAGAGGAGACAGTGGCATCTGGTGTACCACTACGTTACCTAGTGAAGCTTGTACGAAAAACAAGATTTGAAATGGATGTTATAAGTGGTACTCACTGCCGGTAAAGTATAATTTGATTTCTATTTTCTGTTCTGCACATCTACAATAACAGCCATTAATAAACAAATATGCAGCCATGAGATTCATTTAAACAAACCTTTATACTTATGATTCAAGATGGATTTTCTACTTTTGAAAGAAAAGAGAATAGTTTTAATTAATTCAGTGAAATAAGATACTTGGTAAAAATTAGAAGTCTGATAGCATTTTTTCAGTCTATCTTTTTGTAAACCAGTGGTCATTTTATCAGATATACAGAATAACTAAGCAGATATAGGAGTTAAATTGGGGTCAGGCAGAGGGGGAAAAAGGTGGGGAGAAGACAGGATGACAGTTCTTGAGATACTGGAACTTCTGAATGGATGTAAGTTCAGCAATCTCATTTTGTGATGTTGTTAGAGTGTCTTTGTTCCAAACAACTGCTTTGAGGTCTTATTGAAGTGTCTTGAAAAGTTAAAATGCTCTCATATTACTTTGTCCTTCTTCACAGTCCTGATGTTGAACTTGTCCATCCATTGACTATTTTATTCAAGGTCTGTTTCTCTTAGAATCCAGAGGGACAATTGCTAGCACTGTAATTAATAACATATATCACAATACAGAAAGAACATGTGAAGGTTCTTCTAAGCTTGTGTGAGATGTTTGTGTGAAATTTGTTGGAATTTTTGCTATTGCTATGAGGGCAAAGTAGACATTTGGGTTTGTTAAAAGGTCTGGTTCTTATACCAGCGTAAGCATTCTATTATTATTCGTGAGAATCTGCTTCAGGTTGGGTAACTGTCTATATGTAAGTATGGGCTTGCCAGCCAGTGCCTGAGAAAATGCAGTGTCATTGTCCAAGGTGAATTTTAGCTTATTAATGGATTTGAATGCTTTGATGTTTTGTGCTGTAGGTGATAGACAGCTGGGTTCCATTGTTCTGTTTGTGGATCAGTTTTTAATAGGTGCCCTGTGAAAACGAATTTGTCTACTGAGAAATCCTTTTGTACAGGAAGGAGGCAGCACTTAGATCACAACATTGTGACCCCTCTTTGCCTGTTTTGTCACATTCCCCAGAAATGATGCATAAAGGGCTGTGGCAATCATCTGCTGCTGATATGCAAGGCTATTTCTTATTTGCATTAGAGTCACTCCAAACAGCTGAAATACTTAATCTATGTCTGGCTATAATGAACTAGATGTTCATTATAGATGAACTAGATTAACTGAACATCAATCCAGAGAAGTTACAAGTATTATTCATGGGTGGTTCTGATTAGCTGTTCTGTATTCAATAATGTCCTCCCTCTGCATTAAGCTGTTCTCTCCCTGAAGGATCAAATAGTAGGTTGGAAGTAATCTTTGATTTCCTCTATCCCTAGAATCACAAGGGTTCTCTTATCATCCTTCTCTGGTGTTTCTGTGCAGCACAGACTTCTTTTTACCAGCTTACCAGCTGTAGTTGGATGAGCCAACTACATCTCTAAATGAATAGAAAGAAAGCAATTTTGGCGATCTATCATGACCTTCTCCCCTCTGCATCACTGTAGTGCACTTGACCTGAAGCAGCCCTTGAAGCAGCAGCTGGATTAGTGATTGGAATGCGTTATACTCATTTCAATCCAATTTACTGGCTCCTGGATGTTTTGGGGGTCAGATGGTAACCTATAAAACCTCAACAGTTTGAAGTGACATTATCTGATGGACCATTCCTTTCCATATGTTTTTAATCAAGCCCTGAGATTGGCATCAGATATTCTGTTCTGAGTGTCCTTCAGAGCCTAAGACTTAATCAGATGAAATTCAAGAGCAGGTGTGTTTTTCAGAAGTAGTCATATTGGTTGCAGAATTCTTTCTGCTGAAATGACTGCTGGGTTCCTACTTTCCTGATTACTTTCCTGATTACAACATTTGGCAAATAATATTTATTCTTTTGCCTTTTAAATTTAAAATTCATATTTTAATGGGTTTTTAAAACCTCCCTCCTTCCCTTTGTAGCTGGATTTTGTATTTGTACCACTTTTTATTTTATCTATATTGAACTCAGCTTTATACATTCTTATATTCTGCTGCTTTGTAAGTGTGTGTGTGTGTGTGTGTGTGTGTGTGTGTGTGTGTGTGCTGATTTTGTTGTCTTCAGGTCTTTTCCTGTGTAAGAATGAGATTGTCTTGGCAACCTTTCGGCGAGGTCTCACTCGCCATCGTCAGGCTTTCTAAGCCTGATGATGGCGAGTGAGACCTCGCCGAAAGGTTGCCAAGACAATCTCATTCTTACACAGGAAAAGACCCAAATACAACAAAACCAGCACCCATGAAAATCTACAAAAACAAATATACCAGGGTGTTGTGACACAGTATATACTTGTTCCCCTGGCTCAGCTGATAAGGAGGAGAACCTGTGGCCTAGTGGCAATTACAATTGCCTCACATGGAATACTTCCCAGGTTCAAATCCCAGTAAGGGTATGGCTAGCTGATGAGAGCTAAATAGCTTGAAATAGATCTATACTAGTTTCCCTTTATTTATTTATCAGCACAAACATAACACAAACATATGTGTGTGTGTGTGAAAGGAAATAGCTACAGGTAACTCATAATTTCAATAATGTAATCATAATATTTTCTTTCTTTTTTAAAATATAGATTTGCTTTTTCTTGGAAAAAGTGGAAGATGCCCTGTCTTATCCAGCTTCTTTGGTGTTATTCATATGAAAACTTCTAGAGCCTAAAAGAAAACAAAGGGGTATAAGGAGAAAAACAGTTTGGAAAGAAGTATTGAGTGGGGCAGCACCGAGCACGATCCTGGCCTGTTTGATCAATTACTTGAATGACATAGTTGAAGAGATACTTTTAGATTTCATAAATGACAAAAAAGTGCACGTCTACATGAAAGAGGGAAGATTCAAACAGATCTAGAAGGGTTGAATAGTGGGATGAAATACATAGATTGGAATTTAAGAGGGAGAAATCGAAAGTTCTGCTTCTGAGCAGGAAGAATATGACACAATTAAATGATGGGACTTATCTGGTATGGAAGCAGCATCTATGAAAGAGACTTGGGTACCATTGTTGACCATAACATGAGCCAACAGTCTGCTAAACAGGCAAAGGCTATGTTATATTAATAGGAGCATATAATCCAGGTCAGAAGAGGTCAGGCCTCGTTTTGGTCCAGGCATCACAGTTCAAAAAGAACAGTAACATATTGGAAAGATTCAGAAGAAGGCTGCCAAAATGGCGAATAAACCAGGTGATGAATGTTCCTTCACTAGAGGATTTCAAGCAAAGTTTGCATGGCTATCTGTCAGAGATGTTATAATGGGTTCTGCATCTAGCAGGGATTTGAACTGAATGACTTTTATGGTGTCTTCCAACTGCATGATTCTAAGACTTTTATTTACTAAAGGTATTTACTGATACCTTCTGTCGTTCATCTATTTAGTATTTGGCACAAATATCAGAGACCCACTAATCTGCCCATATTTAATACATTCATAAATATTTGATTGAGGTTTTAACATTCTATATCACAGGTGCCAGGTGACACAACTGCATCTCTTGGTAGTGTCCCAAAGGATGAGCGATACATTGGAGAAGATTTCTGATCTGGAATTCTTTAAGAACAAGATAACTTTCCTCCAGCTTCTTTCACGAAACCAGAGGTGACCAATGTATGACTGCAATACTGTGCAATCCCCAACTCACCTTTCTTTGCCGATTGGAACTGCACCTAAGGATGAATGCTAAAAATCATTGTCCTGATTTCCCACCATTTTGAGACACAATATAGAAAGAAACAACAGCCTAAGCTCTTAATGGCCTTAAATCACTCAACCCCATTTCCAAAACAAGAGAAATGTACATTCCCAAACCTGCACATGTGAAGTGAATGGTTATATCCCCTTCATCTTATTGCTCCACCCACTGCAAAATGGTGACTTTTTGTAGGTTTGGTGGCTTTAATTCCAAGAGTAAGTCTTTTGTATTAAGTCCCATCTGGTTGCTGTTGAAGATAGTAGTGTGTTGTGGCCCAGCCGGCTTCGGATGAGCTGCTGATGGATTCCTCTAGTGAGGAGTCCTATGATTCGGCTCTAGAGTAGGAAACCCAGTTTGTCCCAGATGTCAGGCTAAGGATTGAGAGGAGGCAATTAGCAGAACGACACCATCGGAGATAATCAGTATCAGCTGCCTAATTGCTTGGCCCTTCCCAAGAGGCTTTAAAAGAAATCCTCTGTGAAGAGTAGGTTTGCAGGAAACAACAGAGAAGCTACAGAGTCGGAGAATTGTGTCGTGTAATCTTTCAGTCTAGTTCAGGTTAGTTCAGGCAAGCTGCCAAGTATCAGTCAGTTTAGTCATTTGTCTTGTGAAGGAGGGAGTCAGAACAGTAGTGTAAATGTAAAAAGGGATGGGGGCCAACAGGCCCAGCAGAAGATTCCAGTCAGACGTTAATTCCTAAACCGCAAACATTGCAAAGGGAAAATCAATGCATTTGTCTTCAGATAAGGTCAGAGTGGCAAGCAAAAATGCAGCAGACACCATAGCAGTTGGCAGCCCACAGGCCAACTGGCAGTCCACAGGCCGGATGCGTCATGTGCAGGCCACACCCATTCCAGCTCCACAAAGAGGAAAAACATCATGAAACGTCACATGATGGCAACATGACACCATGAGTTTGACACCCGTGTCTTAATGCGTGCTCTGGTGCACAACTACTAGATAGTTGCAAATAGATGCCAAATGTTTTAATCATTTGCTCCCATCTATTACCTATTTACATATTTACATTTCAGATCTGGCATCACTAGTATTGATACTATACAATGCTGCCCACCTTCGGGAGAACATCCCAAATTACCATTGCTTCAGTTTGGCCCCTTGAGTGGCTTCTGTGTACCGGCTCTGGGTACCACAACATATCTACATCTCTATACAGTATATAATCACTAGTGCTTAAACCAATGACTTGGTGTTCAGAGAGAGAATTCCATGTATGCCCTTAGCCAAGGAAGTTGTAAGTAAGTAGGTAAGTAAGTAAGTAATTATATACGTTAAAGTTTACCCATCTCTGTTTGGTATCATGCATGAAGGAAATACAGGCCACGAATTTCAGAATCTTCTCAGTAGCAGTTCAATTAAAGACAGATTATTTTTATCAGTGCCAATTAATGTCTTTCTAATTGCAGCCATCATCTTATCTTTAATTTTTTGAGGTTTCTGCTTCTACTTTGAAACAGAGGAAGGATTGCCTAAATTTTTGCATCTCTATAGCACTATCACTTGCTATCCTCTGAAGAAGCATTAGTCATCTAGAGAGATATTTAAAAGGATTTCCCCACTCATTCTAGGAATATTCATTTAGGATCTGTCTGTTTGTGTGCACTTTCCAGAAAATATTGAAATGGACAGATTATTCTCGTTATTTGCTAGGGGAGAATTTCCCCCAACTGTTTTATATTCTCTTTTAGCTATCAACAGAATTAATATGAATTAATGCTGTTCTGGTTGACATTTATTAATCAGATTTTCTCTGGCCCCAAATGAGAGTAATTTGGATTTCATGGATTTGCTTATACTTTTTCCCCCACTCTATCCACCATGATCTGGCTGATATGAAATGTATGTTTATATTCTCTATATGACATTCTTATCTTTAACTTATATTAAATAGGCCATGATGTCAATGTGTTTTTAAATATCCTACCCAGGAATGAATAAAGGATAAAGCTAATATTTTCTTACTAGGAAACAAAAATCAGGCATTTTACAAAACTTGACCAAAGTAGCCTATTGCAATCATTTCTATCCACACTGAGATGTGCAACTTGTACAGAACTAATGCAATGAATCTTACAACTTGTCATATATTCAGTAGGGTGTAATACTGAAATCTTATAGAATGACTTCAGCCCAACATCCTCTACTTAATCTTAATCTTTATTGTATTTCTATACCACCCTCTCTCCCAGACAGGACTCAGGGCGGTGCACAGGAACAATAAAAATATAAAAATATATAGACAATCAAGTAGTTAAAACTGAATTAAATAAAATTTGGACCCGTGCTAAAAAACATAATTAAAACCCAACTAAAATCAGCCATAAAACAGCTATGCCAGGCCGGCCGCATGAAAGAAGTATGTTTTTAATGCCCGACGAAAGAGGCGAAGGTCCGTGATGGTGCAGAGGTCGGGGGGCAGGTCGTTCCAGAGGGCGGGGCCTGCAGCAGAGAAGGCTCTTCCCCTTGGAGTCGCCAGCCGGCATTGTCCGGCGGACGGCACCCTAAGGAGGCCCTCCCTGTGGAAGCGGACGGGTCGAATGGAAGTATGTGGTAGGACGCGGTCCTGCAAGTAACCAGGTCCCATGCCATGGAGCGCTTTGAAGATGGTCACTAAGACCTTGAAACGCACCTGGAAGGCCACAGGCAGCAAGTGCAGCTCGCGCAGGAGGGGTGTTACATGGGAGTGTCTTGAGACTCCCAAAATCCCCTGCGCGGCCGCATTCTGCACTAACTGGAGCCTCCGGGTGCACTTCAAGGGGAGCCCCATGTAGAGAGCGTTACAGTAGTCCAGGCGGGAAAGGATTACACATACTTACACATGACTACACATAATTATTCTGAGAAAAATGGGAGGAGGAAGAATCTTGGGTACCTGGAGGAAAAGCAGGATATAGCGCTAAGCATTAAAATAAATAACATAACAATATTTTCCCTATTTCTCAAATTAAAATGTGTAACCTCAGGCAGCTTTCAGATGTATTTGGAAAGCTCCACCCCTAATTTATTTTTTCGGGGGTGGGGGAGGGAGATTGACATGAACAATTGAGATGGGGTTGTACACCCCACTTTATATTTTCCTAGCTTCATTTGGGGACTTCATGGACTGAATCTGGGGCCCTTTTGCAGGCAAAGCACGGATGCCACAATTATGAAGGGTTACCCTAATGCTGTCTCAAGTGGTTTTGGATTTAATTTTGTGCAGTTTGCTCCAGAGGTATCTGTGAGGGTCAGAAAAGTATAACTATTCAACCAATTCTAAACTGAATCTTGTAAATTCATCCAGATTGGCTAGTTGTAGCTGATGTAACAAAATAACACTCTAAGCTGGTTGGCTCTGATTAGAATTCATATTGAATCAGAAATGGCAAAGTATTGACTGAACTGGGAATTCAAGAAAACATTCCTGAAGAAAGCCCTGGCAAACCAGGTCTATATTATTGTCAAAAAAACCAAAACCCTACATGAACATGTTTATAGAATCATGAACGGTTAAGTGAATCCTGGGGGTGTATTTATCTTGCTAAAAGGTTCTTACCTGCACTTTTAGAAACATTGTGTCTCAATAACAACTGTCCCCAGAGATGGAATAGAAAAAAAAAACTCCGCTAAAAATATATTTCTAGGAAGAGTTTGCTAGCGTATCTGCTAGCATATCTGTTAATGATTGAATTGATGATATTGAAGTTTGATAGCTTGAACGAATGCAATCAGGAGACAGATTGGTACCCTCGATATGATTTCCAGTGTTAAAATCTCTTTCTTTCTCTCCTTTAGGTCTGTAATTTGATTGTTTTTAGGAGCATAAACAGTATGGGATTCTTCAGAATATAGAAAACCTACATGAAGGAGTTCTTCAAATAGTTTGAGTGAAACTTTGGTGACAATATCACCTCCAAAGCTACATTTGGGAATGCCTAACTGCTCCCCTGTATTGTTTTTGGATTGGATCTACCATTATTAGTAGAGCTACTTATCAGTTTTCAAATCCATTGGTGTACAGCAGGGATGTCCAAACTTGGGAACTTTAAGAGTTGTGGACTTCAACTCCCAGAATTCCCCAGCCAGCATGGCTGGCTGGGGAATTCTGGGAGTTGAAGTCCACAACTCTTAAAGTTCCCAAGTTTGGACACCCCTGGTGTACAGGTATCTAAATAGCTTCCTAAAATTGCTCCTATACTAATATTGTTTAACATGCTAGAAAAGGAAAGCATTACTTATACTAGGGGATAATAATTTTAATTGTACTTCAGTAATTTAAAATAAAAAAAGTTTCTGGCCCAGATCTGCCTACATCTTTCGCCTAGCTCAACCTTCTTTTTTCAAATATGGCCCCAGATGCCATTGAGAGACCCAACGTGGGCCTTGGCTCCTGATCCTTATCAGAAGGTCAGTGACTGATGGATGCTAGGAATGTGCGATGTAAAAAAAAATCCACAGCAGGCTTCTCCAGCTTGGTTTCTCCAGATTGATAGTATTCCAACACCCAGAATTCTCTGCCCCATTCTAGGAATTCCATCTTAATATATTCTTGAACTCAAAATGGGCCAAAATGGGGAAAGCTGACCAACTACATCTATATGCATGGTTCTGTAGTTGCCATGGAAGTAGAAAGCACCATGGGGATATTGACAGTCAACTGATATCTTATTAAAATCCAGATGCCTCATTATCGTCTGATGCTGGAATAACATTTTCCCATTATTATAATTCTAGAATGGGGAAAAGAAGGGAAAGGAGAGGCCTACCCATTGGTGAGATTCAGCCGGTTCACACCGGTTCAGTAGAACTGGTAGTTACTATTTTGTGGAGTTCAGCGAACCGGCTGAATAGCATGCCTTGCCATGCCCAGCCTGGCCCCACCTTGCCCCTCCCTTCCCTGCCAGTGAGTGGCCAGGAGACTAGGCGATAGCCATATAATCTGTTGGGTGAGGCTGGGAGGCCAGGCGAAGCGAGGCACCCCTTGACGTGAATGATATTGAGTTGGCAATGTCCACCCAGTCACATAACCACCCAGCCATGCCTACTCAGCTGGTCATTAGGATAGAGAACCAGTTGTTAAATTATTTGAATCCCACCACTGGGCCTATCTAGATGTAGTCTGACCGTAGGAAATGCCTCACAGAGTGGCGACCCCTGCTCTAGAATTTACAAAGAAAAAAGTTCTGGGGAACAATAGAAACACTAAACACTGAAGGATATGTTAGCTACAGATAGTTTCACACTCCGTTTGCCACTCTTGTATTTCTATGGCATCATTTTCCAGAGTTTACAACAGACATTACATGGCATCTGAAAATAATCTTTAAAAAAAAAGGCAATCAGCTAGAAGAGTTAGCAAAAACCTTCAAGGAAATGTTACGTTTGAATGAAATAATGTGGAGAGAGAATTAAACTGCACAAGGACAAGGAAAAGTGTTGCCAAAGAAACAGCTTATGAAGATAACAGATAAATTAAGCATACTTGACAAGCCATTTCACACAGAGAAGAGAATTATTGCATCACAAAATCTAAATAAAGAAATACTGAACAACAGGTGCATGATCAACTGTGAATTAAACTATGTAAGAGGAGGCTGTTAGAAGCTATTTTCTTGGCTAAGCATCTGCATTCAAATGGAAGACTTTATGTCAAAATATATACGAAAGCATTTCTTAAGAAATAAAATCTAAGAAGAAATGGTTATCATCAGGTTAGTCTTTGGGGATGCATAAAGCTGATTAACATAGGACTCCAATACCATATTCAATTGGATTAATTATGCAATTCCCTAGGGTGGGAAAAGAAAAATCTGCAGTATACAGAAGAACGTTTGATCAATGTCACATGGAAAATGAATGTAGATGCCTATGTACCATGAGATTCAGAGCAATTATTCTATATGACATTAAAATTCCATAAAGAACAAATACAACTCTTACTGTACCAAAAGCCAAATGGATTTTAGAGACCCATTCAAATGATCACTTCAGGAGGCAGGATGAAAAGAAAATCAATTAGTGGATATATCAAAGTCATAGGATGGATGGAGCATATTGGAGATGTGGCATTTTTAACCAAGTGATTAGACTACAAGAAACACCCCATTACTTCTACAATTCTCTATTCTGTGGATAACTGTGCAGACAATTCAGCAGATTCCACAAAATTATATGATAGTAGTCAGATGCTTAAAGGAGAAGCAGCACTTAATATAGGACAATTTCATTTTGGGAGGGAATATTAGTAGAAATAACTATCATTAGAGGAGTAAAGGATTCTGTTATGCACAACAAGAAACAATAAGAGTATATGTGGACAGTTCTAATCAAATTCAGTGTGCCTGTCATGAGGCACAAAAATTTGCTCTAAAGCTGTTTTCAAATTAAGAAATTTTGATGAAATCTTTTTCAGTAATAAGGATATTAAAGCTTTATGTGATTTATGTTTATATAGCTATCCATCTCACAAAAAAGTGACTCTAGCCATCTAAGGCTTGGGAATATCCTTTTGTAAATAATACCATGTAGGAATACCTGTACCAGTTCATGGAATTTTACAGTTATCTGTAAAAAAATAAAATAAAATAGTAGAAACATGAACCGATGAAAGTTAGGGTGTTGTGGATACATATGAAAGTGGAATCAATAGGTTGGTAATACTTGCATACATATTAGTGAATAGGGATACAGGAAGTCCCCAACTTACAACAGTTCTTTTAGTGACTGTTCAAAGTTACAGTGGAACTGAAAAAAGTGACTTATGACTGTTTTTCAGACATATGACTAATGCAGCATCCCCATGGTCACGTGATCAAAATTCCCGCTCAATATAAATATAAGTCAGCAGAACTGGCCATCAGAACTGGCAGCAGGGTCAGACCGTGAGGAGGTTGGAGAGGAACATGGGCCAGTCCTGGGGGCTGAGGAAAGCGCAGGCCAGGGCTCTGCATTGGAGGCAGAGATGGAGCTAGACAACAGTGAAGCAGAGGAACAGTTGAAACTAGTTCCCAGTGTGCGCATGCGCAGAACTGCTAGAAGACAAGAACAACTAAGAAAGCAGGGTGACTTAGGAGTAAAGCCACACCTTGGAGGTGATTGTCCCCTCCTATAGGAAACAAAAGAGGAGTGGGGAGTGGGCTTTTGCAGGAAACAATTCGCTCATTTGGTTGTTTCAAGAGTGGAAAGTTCAGTTTGTGACTATAAGAGACTCTGTGCCAAGTTTTGCCTAGCCCTGCTTTTGGAACTGGGTCCTTTGCGGAGAAGGGCGGGATATAAATGTAATAAAATAAAATAAATAAATAAATCTGGCAACTTTCCAAACAAGATAAGGTTCATGTTGATAAATATTCCTCTGAAAGACTGTTTGCTAAGCCTTGCTGACTGCAAATGAAAGGAATTCACAGTCATGTAAATACAATACAATACAATAGCAAAGTTGGAAGGGACCTTGTAGGTCTTCTAGTCCAACCCCCTGCGTGGGCAGGAACCTTATACCATTTCAGACAAATGGCTATCTAACATCTTCTTAAAGACTTCCAGGGTTGGGGCATTCACAACTTCTGGAGGCAAGCTGTTCCAGAGGTTAATTGTTCTAACTGTCAGGATAAATAAATAAAAGGGGTTTTGCCGGGACCAAGACTCTGCTTCTTGTTTTTTAAGGAAACCTGGGTCAGAACAATTTATGATGCTTGCAGTGTCTTGGGGTCACATCATCATTTCTTTGTGACCTTCTGACAAGCAAAGTCAATGGAGAAGCCAAATTCACATAACAGCCATGTTACTAACATAACAACTGCAGCAACTCACTTAATAACTGGGGCAAGAAAGGTCATAAAATGGAGCAAAATTCACTTCACAATGGTCTCACTTAGCAACAGAAATCTTGGGCTCAACTGTAGGTGTAAGTTGAGGACTACCTGTAACCCAATGAAATAAATTTCAGAAAGAATTGCCTAATGGATGAAATTCAGGAGGGACATGATTGAATTGGGTAATACAAGTAAATTGGTGGGAACAAAAAAATGCTTATTGTTTCATCAGTATCTTAGGGAACAGTCTTGAATATGTGGTTTAAGCATCAAGGTACTCCTATGTGTAAGCAGAGAAAGAATGACTCAAAAGGCAAAATTGTTTCACTTGCATTGTTTAATATGAAATATTGAGACTTTTAGTGAGAAATGCACAAGTTCTGAATATGGGTCAGGCCATTATCGAAAGCAGATATTGTGCTATTTTTTTTTCTTACCATATACCATAATTTCTTTGCTTTATATTTTATTTTCTGCACTTTGCATAAGAGTGGTTGCCCCAAAAGGAAATGGTGGTATGAATCTGTATATATGTGTTTTCTTTCGATTTCCATACAAACTTTCTTTTCTCCAGATCATCGTCAAGTGTCTTTTCTTATAAAAAGAAAGAAAATTCTCACTCAGTGTTTAACATAATTGACACTGACAAAATAGATATATTTTCAGGAAATCTTTAAAATTCTCCAGTTTCATTTTGAAACAGTATTCCTTGACCATATCTTTAACTAAGGAACATTGTTTTGCACCAGTAGTTCTCTTACAACACTTTTAGGAAACTGGTTAGGTTTAAGGTTGTTACACCCTGAATTGGCCTTTCAGTTGATGAACTCTAGATGTGTTAGACCAGGGGTCTCCAACCTTTGCAACTTTAAGTCTGAAGGACTTCAGCTCCCAGAATTCTCCAGCCAGGCTTTGCTGGCTGGAGAATTCTGGGAGCTGAAGTCCTTCAGACGTAAAGTTGCAAAGGTTGGAGGCCCCTGTGTTAGACAACAATGGCCACCCTGGTTGAAAATTATGGAATTGTTGTTCTGAACAGCAGCTTGAGAGAGGCTGGCAGAAATGGTTTCACTCCAATTTAATCCACTCAAGATCCCAAAATCTAGGTCCTAGCAGAAATGGTCCTGCTTTGAATCATTTTTGATTGACTGGAACCAATACAATACAATACAATAGCAGAGTTGGAAGGGACCTTGTAGGTCTTCTAGTCCAACCCCCTGCGTGGGCAGGAACCTTATACCATTTCAGACAAATGGCTATCTAACATCTTTTTAAAGACTTCCAGGGTTGGGGCATTCACAACTTCTGGAGGCAAGCTGTTCCAAAGGTTAATTGTTCTAACTGTCAGGAAATTTCTCCTTACTTCTAAGTTGCTTCTCTCCTTGATTAGTTTCCACCCATTGCTTCTTGTCCTGCCCCCAGGTGCCTTGGAGAATAGTTTGACTCCCTCTTCTTTGTGGCACCCTCTGAGATATCGGAACACTGCTATCATGTCTCCCCTGGTCCTTCTCTTCATCAAACTAGACATACCCAGCTCCTGCAACCGTTCTTCATATGTTTTAGTCTCCAGTTCCCTAATCATCTTGGTTGCTCTTCTCTGCACTCTTTCTAGAGTCTCCACGTCTTTTCTACATCGTGGCGACCAAAACTGTATGCAGTATTCCAGGTATGGCCTTACCAAGGCACTATAAAGTGGCATTAACACTTCACGTGATCTAGATTCTATCCCTCTGTTTATGCAGCCTAGAACTGTGTTGGCTTTTTTGGCAGCTGCTGCACACTGCTGGCTCATATTTAAATAGTTGTCCACTAGGATTCCTAGATCCCTCTCACAGTTGCTACTATTGGGATCCACTTCCACCGTTGCTACTACTGGGATCCACTTCCTGGAGTACCAGAGAGCAGAAGCAACTTGAAGGGTAATATCCTGTCAGATTTTGCTCCTTTCCAATAGAAAAACTAAGGCTTCAAAAATGGATCTTCTTGGGTTTGCTAAAGGCATTTTGGAGAAGCACTTTTGGAAGGAAGGGACACTTAGCTTTGGTACAAATGGCGACTACTATTGAATTTGTTTTTCTCTGAAGAATTTGGTCCACACAAAAATTCTGCTAAAGTCAATCAATGCTTGTTTCTAGAATCAGGTGGGATTAGTGTCATGCCTCAGATCGCTACAGGTAATCCTCAGTTTATGACCACAATTGAGCCCAACATTTCTGTTGTTAAGGGATACATTTATTAAGTGAGTTTTGTTCCATTTTGTGACCTTTCTTGCCACAGTTGTGAAGTGAATCTCTGCAGTTGATAAGTTAGTAACCTGGTTGTTAAGTGAATCTGGCTTCCTCATTGACTTTGCTTGTGAGCAAGTCACAAAAGGTGATCACTTGCCCTTGGGACACAACAACGGTCATAAATATGAATCAGTTGCTAAGCATTTGAATTTTGATCACATGGTTATGGAAATGCTGTAAAGGTTGTAACTGTGAAAAATGGTCATAAGTCACATTATTCAGTGCCATTGCATCTTGGAATGGTCACTAAATGAACTGTTGTAAGTTGAGTACTATCTGTAGATTGTTAACTGAAGGAACAAATCAAATCTGCCCTGCATTCATGTATAGCTAGCACATCTTTATTTTTACTCTGTTTGCATGGCACAATGACCCTCAAACTAATCAGACGTATTTTAGCCTGCTTTGGTTTACAGATCTAACTCATCTGAGTAATTTGTAGTTTATTGTGTCACAAAACCACAAAAATTGTTTAGTTCCACAAATCATTGTTATGTTAGTATAGATAGATGTGCCACATGAACCCAGCCATTCTTGCAGAAACTTATGAAACAAAACCATTCAGTCAGGCAGAGTCTGTGTTTGACATATTGTTTCTTCATTCTTACTTGTCAGTTATTAAAACAAGCATTTACTGGATGTTGATATTCCTGAAATCTTAGATTTGCAAATGCCAACTGAATTTGTGGATTGAGTAACTACATACGTCCATACAAAACATCACAGCATGGTGCAATCTGGGAGTAATCTGGCTATGGATGAACTTTGTACAGGGTTTGCAGAGAAGCAAAATGTGAATGTGACCATAGACAGAAACATGCCATATGTTTATTCTCTTTTGATACTGGAAATGGTTGTTTGTGTTTTTCTGTTTCTTGAATTGAATTCTTTGGAGAGTGTCAGATGGCTTTCCATTTTAATTCTACAGTCATGGTACTGGAAAGTCTGAGGGATAAATAATGAGGTAAAGATTGCAGCAATAAGGATCTATTTGTGTTCAGATCACAATACACCAGAAGTAGAGAGCAGAAACTGGGAGAAATGGTTTTCCTTCAGTCCAGATGATGTATGATAGTTGCATGATCTTAAAATATCATTTATTTTAAGCAATTTTCTCCCAGTGTGAAGCTGGAAGTGAGCCAGAAAGGAAGAAAATTGATAAATGTTGTAAAGTAAAGTGGGGAAAGGTGGGTGGATTTTACCTGATACTTTTGGCGTGAGAGTGGATCTTACATCACTTTACACAATATCTCACTGCCTGTAATCAAGGCAAATTTTGTTCCACCAGCACTGCATTGTCATAATAATAATAATAATAATAATAATAATAATAATAATAATAATAACAACAACAACAACAACAACAACAATAATAATAACAATAACAATAACAATAATAACAATAATAACAATAATAACAATAATAACAATAATAACAATAATAACAATAATAACAATAATAACAATAATAACAATAATAATAACAATAATAATAATAATAATAATCGGGATCAAAGACAGGAGTATTAAACCCTACATTTTCTCAACTTATCCATACAAGGAATTGAATATACATTAAATCAGGTTGAAATTTCCCCCCCATATGGAGTTCCAGTAGAATGGTTTGTAGTGATTTGGCTGCAGTAAAGAATTTCCATAATCCAGGCGTGACAACTTGACATTTCTGGGAATTAGAAACTGTTCCAAAGATCATGTCAGGCATGAAAGATCAGATCCATACACGAAGGTTCAATTAAGCTTCCATCCTTCTGAGGGCGGTAAAATGAGGGCCCAGATTGTTGGGGACAATATACTAATTCTGTAAACTGCTTAGAGAGGGCTGCAAAGCACCGTGAAGCAGTATATAAAACTAAGTGCTATTGCTATGCTGATTTATTGCTAAAAGCCTATGCCCAGGAATCTTCTCAGCTAACAATTGGCAGCATAAAAAAGAGACTTAAATAAAGGTCAAGAGCAGTCGGGATGAGGGTTAGATTTCATTTTCTCATGGCTATATAGGGGCTCCAGGCTGGTCCCCCTTTTCACTCTGTCCCCTGGTTTTGCCATCTCTTCTCTTACAGATCTCAAGTATACTTATTTACCATGGACATATTCTATATTTTAATAGCTGCTTCTGTGAATTAGAGTCTTTATTTTGCATTTGGGGCCTTTTGGTGACTATCTTTCAAAATGTATTGGCTTGAGTTTCTATTCTTGTTCATTTTTATTCTCAGTCGTTACTGGTTTCAATGCCCATCTTTTTATAAACAAAAAATAATAATAAAAGACCACACGTAAAAAAAAAAGTACTTTCATCTAAGATGGAGCACAAGATGCCATATGCTTTTTTTGTTATTATTTTAAGATTTTACAGGGTAGAGACAAGACATTTTTTTGTGCGGCTATTGATAATATTATAGGAGAAATAGCTTTTCCTGAAAGAAAATCAAATTGTTTGATGGAACTTAAAAAACGAAGTTTTGTTTGCATATTTGCTTGTCAGAAAACATTCATAAGCAACAGTCTTTTCCATCATTTACTGAGATGAAACAAAGTGAAGCAAGTGAGAGAATCATCAGAAGTTGATGAAAGGCAAAATCTTTTTTAAATGCATTAAAAAAAAACTGAATTCCATTTAATTCCAGATTAAAGCTGTAAGTATGGACGGAAAGTTTCCTTCCCTTTGTCAGAGGTTCAGTAGAGTCTTAACAAAAACCTATTGATTCAGAAGTTGGGTACCTGTTGAAGACAATGTCAGGGACTGAGGTACAAGTGAGGAAAAGCCCTACAGGTTATAAACCATCAATATAATGCTGCTTTTGCTAATGGGAAACAGCATTACATTTCTTCTTATTATAAACAATGGACTGCACATTCTTTCTGTTGAAGAAAGGGTCTTTGGCCATCCGGCCCCTTGCAATATTTTCAAACAGAAGGTAGCAGTGTGAGTTTAATATTCATGCATATCCAAGGTGGTATTCAGCAGGTTCTGAACAGTTCTGGAGAACCGATAGCGGAAATTTTGAGTAGTTTGAAGAATCGGTAAATGCCACCTCTGACTGGCCTTGCCCCCATCTATTCTCTGCCTCCCGAGTCCCAGATGATTGGAAGGGAATGGGGATTTTACAATGTCCTTCTCCTGCCACACCCATCAAGCCACATCACGCCCACCAAGCCATGCTCACAGAACCGGTAGTAAAAAAAATTGAATCCCACCACTATGCCTATACTGAATGCTATAGCTATAGTACAGAAACTCTCTCCTCACCAACGATGGGAAGATCTTGAGATTAGATGGATCCAGAGATTTGGAGAGGGAGTGAGAAGAGTAATCACAACGATAATCTCCTCTTATATGTCTATCAAGTTGTAAAAAAAATGCAAGAAGAACCTTTCAGTCAACTGCACAATGTGGTGACATCTTCAGATGTATGGCACCAATCTTGGCCTATATGAGCACTAAGTTAAGGAAAATTAGTCTGGATTGCCTTTTTAGATTTCTTCCATGTCATCCCCTAGTCCCTGCAATGAAGTTCAGGCATGCTCTTAAAATATATTAGACAGATGTTTCACCTTCATTATGGGAGGATTATGAACTTGTTAATTGAAAATCTTCCAGTTTTTCAATGTGTTTGATTTCTTTCCTGGCAGTGTGTACATGTGTGAAATGGCTATTTTTCAATTGTAGCAGAAACCAAGACGCTCTGATGGAGCAGGAGATAATATGAAAGGAGAAGGAATAGTTTTATCCACGATATGAATAATTTATCACATGACTTCTTTAAAAAAAATTAAAATCCCAAAAACAAGACACCAAATGCATTTACATTTCAATCCAGGGAGAAGCAGAGGGTTTATCCTACATTTTCAAGTTATTACATCCAATGTTATCAGAGCTGTTGCCTTATGCAACTTCATGTAAAGTAATTGAACTCATACTGGCTGATGCAACAAGCATGAGCATTCCAGAAACATAGAAGAAAGGAAATACATACTTGATGATTTCACTTCTATTTTCCCAGCCTGCTTTTTTATATATAGTTTTCATTAAAAGTTTAACAACAAACTAAATAAAAACAGAAAAAAGTGAAAAAGAAAGATCAGAAAAAGCTAAAGATGCAATAAAGAAAAAGAAAATATGAAAGTAGGAAGTAGGACTTAATCTGTTTCCATTTAAAAATCCCACAATATTTTTACCCTGCTAATTTTTTATTATATTTTCAACTATATGCTCCCACCATTTTTTCATTACTGGCAAATTACAATTATAAAATGCAATACAGGTAGTCCTCAATTTACAACCTTTTGTTTAGTGGCAGTCCAAAGTTACATTGGCACTGAAAAAGGGACTTATGACCATTTTTCATACTTAGGATTGTTGTAGCATTCCCATGGTCAAGTGATTAAAATTCAGATACTTGGTAATTGACTGCGTTACTAACTTAACAGCCAGCAGTTCAGCAGTTTGATTCTCACCAGCTCAAGGTTGACTCAGCCTTCCATCCTCCCGAAGTCGGTAAAATGACAACCCAGATTGTTGGGGGTTGTATGCTGACTCTGTAACAGAGAGGGTTATGAAACATTATAAAGTGATATATAAGTCTAATTGCTATTGCTATTAACTGCAGGGATTCATTTAACAACTGTGGAAGAAAGATCAAAACTCACTGGACACCTGTTTCATTTAGCAACAGACATTTTGGGCTCAATTGTGGTCGTACGTTGAGGACTACCTATACAAATTACATTTAATTATTTTGACAACTGTGTTATGTCATTGTTTATAATAAATTTGTGTGGTCTTCTTGCAAGAGCTGAATGTATCATCTAATGTGTCTTTGGCTTCTTTGCACAATGCGTGCTTTGAATCGCTTGATGACTTTTCAGTTCTGGCCTTGATTGCATTAGTGTGTTTGTTTTTATTGCATTATTTTGATATTCATGTTTTGCTTCCTGTACATTTAATAAATTCCAATTTTTAATTAGCATCAATGCTTGTTCTTGGCTGTCTTTTACATAATCAGTCAAAAGATATTTTCCTTCTTTGACAGTTTGTTTACCTTGAAGTAAATCTCTGCCTCTATTTCCCAAGCCTTTGGAGGCCATTGTGTAGGATTCCACAGGCATTTGTAAAACCATTTATTATTATACAGTCTAACATTCTAACTTTATAACACAAGGACAGACTTTTGTATGACCTGCGTGAGACAGAAACAATATGCACATGTAAAACCTTAGGTAGGCAGTTACTTACATGGGAGAATTCCTGGTCCTGCAGATATCACAGAAATTTAAAGTACTAATAGCACCAACCATTTTGACAAAGGCCAAACATATAAATACAACAAAGTTATATTAATATAACAAAGTTATATTATTTAGTTCAGCAACATTTTAAGAAAGATAGAAACGGTCCCTTCCTCCTTTGTGAATGCAAGTGTAAAATGTTGGTGTAAAGTTTAGCAAATACTATAGAGCAGAGATGTCAAACTGGATTTCTTCGAAGTCCAGATCAGCATTTTAGTTTTCTGCGGACCGGCGAGGGGGGGGGGAGTGGGAGGAGGCAGGACATATGCCTCCTGCAATATCCTGCCAGTCAAAATTGGGTGCGGGGGTGCGCAGCCTCCTCTACCCTATTTTTGGCCTGAACAGTCTCCTGAGCACTGTACCGGCCAAAACCTAGCATGGGGTGGCCACATGCGGCTCTTCTGTGCTTCGTTTTTGGCCTCACCAGTCTCTGGCAGAACTCTGCCAGCCAAAAACAGGTTGCACAGAGGCCTCCGCATGGCCCATTTTTTGCTGGCAGAGTGCTGCAGGAGGCCAAAAACGGTCTGCCGAGGGGGGGGGGCATGTTGCCTGCTTTGGCTGGCAGAGGCACTGTGGACCAGTCATTTGATATTTCCAGGCCAGCACCATGGCTTGGATTTAAGCACCTTGACTTTGACACCGCTGCCATAGATGAGTATTTCTCAACCTGAGCAATGTTAGGCTATGTGGACTTCTAATTCTCAGAATCTGGGAATTGAAGTCCACACATCTTAACCTCAAACTTGCTGAGGTTGAGAAACACTGCCATAGACCTTTCACATTAAATATTTTATGTGCGTTTGGCCAATTCCACTATAATTGTTACTGTATTTTTTTTAAAAAGTTGACCTACCATTTCATTACAGGGGTTGACAACTGCTAACAGCTATAGCACATAAATACAAATAAACAGATGTAATAAGTAAGATAAAATCCAGCACTGCATAAAGCAATAAAAGAACAGAAAATTAAAACAAAAGGTTTATGTTAGGAAATCTCAGATCAGTGTGACCACAGAAGTACTTCAGAAGGATCTGTCAGATTGATAGCTGGTTAAAAAGACTCCTCTGGCACTTCATATGCTTAAAAGAGCTCACATAATCTCATACCTACCCTTAATTATTTCGTTTACTAAATCCTTTCATTGCTAAATCTACATATCTTAACAAGTTCTGAGATTGAGAATCCCTGGTTTGTACTGATTGCAATAAGAGCCAGCAGTTATTTTGTGATCCAAAAGGGCGTAACATGTTTTCCTACCTTAAGGTAAGACTTACAATTAATACTAAATGACCCATGATCCATTTTCATCCTTTTCAGGGGAATTTCCTTACCTAAACAGAGAAACATAATGACCAAGAACACGCAAAAAAAGCAATGGGAGTGGGACGGACTTCTGATTTCCTGCTGGCTTCCCCATTGACTTTGATTGTGGGAAGCTGGCAGGAAGTGTTCAAAATCACAGTCATGTAGCATAATTAGGCTATGTATATAGATTAGTCTAATGCTGGTTAGTCCCGTCATCACCTTAGAAGAGTATCTATATGACATGGCTGCAGGGATGCTGCAATGGCCAGAACTTTGGAATAAAACTCATCCAAAGTTCCTTAACATTTCAATTCTACGGGAGTCTTGGGTCCTAGATTTATTCTTTAAGGCAATACATTTAAGATACCTGGCTTCAAAAATTGTTAGCCTATGATGCATCATTTTAGCTAATTGAAGGTTATAAACAGATAAGAGTATTTAAATGTTTTAGCTAATTTTAAAAAAAGAAAGTGCATAGTGATACAAGGGTATCTCACTAGCAGTGGTGGGTTTCAAATTTTTTAGAACCTACTCTATAGGTGTGGCCTATTTTGTGGGCGTGGCTTGGCAGTCATGTGACAGGGTGGGAGTGGTCACCTTTTAAAATGTGGTGAAACTCATTTAACAACGCTCTTGCTTAGCAACCAAAATTTTGGACTCAATTGTGCTGATAAATTCTTTCTTTCTTTCTTTCTTTCTTTCTTTCTTTCTTTCTTTCTTTCTTTCTTTCTTTCTTTCTTTCTTTCTTTCTTTCTTTCTTTCTTTCCTTTCCTTTCCTTTCCTTTCCTTTCCTTCCCGTTGGGTCACTGGCAGCGGCGGGCCATATTTACTTCCAGGTACGCCGGTGGAACCCCCTCTCACCGGTTCTCTAAATTTCACCAACCGGCTCTCGCGAGTAGGTGCGAGCCTGCAGAAACCCACCACTGCTCACTAGGCTACCAAATGAAATACATGATTAAAGGAAGATAATCAAATGAATCTAAAGCTGAGGTTTCTCATCTTCCTACTCAATTGTACTACTTTCCTTTTGTGTTGGGCTATGTATTTCTTCAACGCCAGTTTTAATTTCCAGCCCAAAGATAGTGCCAGTGGTGATTTTAAAGCATGACTTTGCTTACTATTGCCAGAACTTTAGGCTGGCCAAAGTTCAGGGTCTATATTTAGTCTCCTTATTTGGAGACTGGTGCCGTTTCCAAACTTCCATAAACTATTTTTTTTTAAAAAGCATATTGCAATTCTGCATAGTCTATTAATAACTGCATTGCACTACATATGGCTGCCCCCCCCCCCCAAATACGCTGACTCAATAACTGTGATAAAACATTCTGCAACATGTTTTTCATCTTCTGAAGATCAGGATAAAATGTAGGCCTCCCTCCCAGTTGCAAATCAAACCCCAGTTTGATTTGCAACAGAGAATTTTTATTATTCGTCTATATAAAATGTTGTCTTTTCTTATTTTAGTTCACAGACCTGCTTCTTTATTTTAAGGCAGAGGAAACTTAAGATTGTCGGGTAGGTTGAAATATGGGAAAATGGCATGAGTACCAGCCCCAAATTGTTGGCACAAGGCAAGACACGGTATTTATGAAATAGTTTCAGAACAGATGCAGTTGATTGTGGTAAAGATGCTATCAATTTGAACTCCACTCCTCCTGCCTACTTAGAGGCATTCAGTAATCTTTTCAGGCTTATGCTGATTTCATCAGCAGGCACTGCCTTTCTTGGGTGCTTATGTGACATCCTGATCCGCGTGCAAAAAATGTGGGCTTTGCATCCCAAAATTGTGACATGGGATATACATCTAACAGATCCCAGAAAGCAGAGAGGGCCATTTCAAAAGAGACATCTCAATAGAGGGAAGAGGAAAAAGTGAGGGTTAAACTCAAAGCAGCTCCATATTAATTACATTAGGTATACATTGAATACGAAATTCTATTACTAAAGTCTATTAATACTGAAGATCTTTCTACAAATCCAAATGGTTTCTTGTTTTTTATTTAGTCCATCAAATCCCAATTTCCCCTTTGGGGCTGTCCCTAGATACTTTCATATCTCAGCAACAATAAGGAAGTGGTTTGCAGTTAACATTTTCTAGTTGCTTTTCAATCTTTCAGGCTCCCACCACTGGGTTAGACTATAGTGTTAGAATTCTGTAGAAGTTTCTATCCAAGAACTAACCAGGCCTAATCCTGCTTAGTTTCTAACTTTGGACAAGATCAGCAAAGTGCTGCTTTCTTGCAGCCACCCTCAAAATACTCATTTCACACGAGTAAGTGCTGAAAGCCAAGCACAGGTTACTTGTCTGCATACAAGGCAGTAGAGAGAGATCTGAATCTACCTTAAAAAAATATTTTTTGCATGCTGTTCTCTCATTCCCAAAATAAGGGAGTTCCTTGCCCACTCATTTAGTTTTCTCTGTTTTGCAGGATCTCCCAGTTTCGTTGTTGTAAGGATGTAGGACCCCTTGTAGCAAGAGAGGTGGCAAACAAATTTAATAAATAAATCAATAAAATAAAAATATGCCACCTACATGGCATATTCTGGATGTTCTGTTGTAATTCAGGCCACCAACAGTTTCTAATGGAAAGGAATGAATGTCATTGGGCCTCTCCAACTATATATTATTGTTCAGTGGTGAGAAATATGAGGTTCTAAAACCAGACACACAGGTACAAGATAGAGGTTAACTGGTTCGCTGTAGTACTTGCAACAAGGATCTGGCAGTCTTGATAGGCTATCATGTGAGTCAACCTACATATTAGAACCAAAGTGGTGGTTTTAGGGGTGTTGAGTGTCCAGTGCCTGCTGTTCCAACTTGTCCATGAAGTTGACTATGGCCAGATTCAGGAGGCTTCCCTTAGTGACTCCAATTTGTTCATAAAATGCCTTATTTTTTTGGAAGTGGGAGACTTGTGCTGGCTGAAGTATTTTGTTTTCTGTGCTTTATTGTGTTCTAACCCACCCTCACCTCTTGCAGTTTGACTAATTATTAAAAGGGACAGAAATGTACTCTCCGAGTGTTTTCAAGAAAATGTGATGCAGATTTTTTTAAATGATAATTTTCTTTCCACAAACTACTTCCTTTTCCTCTCAATCACTGGTGGGGTTTTAAACAAAGCTGTTCTGCATATCAAACAACCACTAAGTGTGCACGCACGCATATACACACACACACAGACGTGTCCAGTAAAACTCACTGATAGAAAGCAATTGGGAATTGCAATTCAGGAGTGAAAAGGTGAGGCAGCAAGCAGGGAATTTTTTTTTCTGATGGGTGCCATACTGTGGTGGGATTCAAAATTTTTTACTACCGATTCTGTGAGCATGGCTTGGTGGCATGGCAGGGGAAGGTTACTGCAAAATCCCCATTTCCTCCCGATCAGCTGAGACTCAGGAGGCAGAGAATAGATGGGGGCAGGGCCAGTCAGAGGTGATATTTACTGATTCTCTGAACTACTCAAAATTTCCACTACCGGTTCTCCAGAACTGGTCAGAACCTGCTGAACACCACCTCTGGTGTCATAGTGTCTACAATATGCTTTGAATCCTTTAGAACAGGGGTCTCCAACCTTTGCAACTTTAAGTCTGAAGGACTTCAGCTCCCAGACTCTGGGAGCTGAAGTCCTTCAGACTTAAAGTTGCAAAGGTTGGAGATCCCTGCTTTAGAAGGCAACACCAACACATCTCAGGAGGAGTTTTACTTACAATGGCTTAGTGTTAAGCCAGAATCAACACAGAATAGGAACAACTGTGCAGATATGCTCTCACTGATTCAGTATAGGTAGTCCTTAACTTACAACAGTTCATTTAGTGAGCATTCAAAGTTACAATGGCATTGAAAAAAAGTGACTTATGACTGATTTTCACACTTACGAGCATCCCCATGATCACATGATCAAAATTCAGACGCTGGGCAAATGGTTCCTATTTATGATGGTTGCAATGTCCTTGGGTCATGCGATCACCTTTTGTGACTTTCTGATAAGGAAAGTCGATGGGGAAGCCAGATTCACTTAACAACAGTGTTACTAACTTAACAGATGCAGTGATTCCTTTAACAACTGTGGCAGAATTGTCATAAAATGGTGCAAAACTCACTTAACAAATGTTTCACTTAGCAACATAATTGTAGTTGTAACTCGAGGGCTACCTGTATCTGGCATTCTCTGGCAATCTCTCCCTAATTTCTCTTATCACATTTTTTTTAATCGCTTCTCTCATTATCCTCTGAAGTCCTCCATGCCCTAATCTCAGTTTGCCTGTTTCTCTACTGTCAATTATAAATAAATAAATTTTCCCAGAACCTCTTGGAGACACTTGCACCAACATTAATTTAAATAAAGAAACAAAGGCATTCATTCATATAAAATGTCCAATTCTCCAGCCAATAGGCAACCTGGCATGCATAATAGTTCAATCAATCTGCAAAATAAGAAACATTGTTATGTGAGAGATTTGTAATCAATGAGCTAGTTCATAATAATTCAGTTACGATTTATATAAATTTAAAATAAATATAATCTGGTTGTAAATTGTATCTAGAGAGTGATGCAAGATGCAGCAAATACTAGAATGCAAAAATGAATGCATCATGCTTCATGTATTTACATGAAGAAGGACAGCATTACCTTTCTTTGGTGAGCAGAGAAGTTTACAGAAGTTTGTGCAAATGGCCCTGGGCATAACTGAAACGAAGTAATGTGGTCAGCTGTTTGCCAGACAATAAAAACAAAGAACCAGTTTTCTGGACAGGTAGAAGAATCTTATTGCAAATGCCATCTGATTGTCAGCTTCTGTCCATTCTTATTTATTTTTGTTTATTAAATTTACAGTATTTGCCATTCATGTTGTTTCAAAGCAACTCTGGGAGGCTTTTGGTTTTAATTGTGATGCATCTCCCTTGCTTTGACATGGCAAAGGTTTCATTTTAATTTTTTTGCAATTCAGATTTATAGTGTTGGAAGAAATGTCCTTCTGGGATCAGTTCCAAGTGGGGAAAAAGACACTGCTTGGAAAGATAATAATAATAATAATAATAATTTAATTTCTATCCCGCTCTCTCTCCCCAAGGGGACTCGAGGCGGGGCACAGGCAATTAAAAATACAAATAGACCACAAACAAATACAAAATACAAAGTTAAAAATAAATTAAATAAATCCTGCGCTAAAACCCATAACTAAACTAAAAATTACCCCTAAAAAACCCTGACCTAAAAAGAGACTACCCAAGGCCGGCCAGACGAAAAAAGTGCGTCTTTAATTTTAAGCGGAAGGAGCGGAGGTCCGTGGTTGTCCTGATATCGGGGGGAAGGTCATTCCAGAGGGCTGGGCCCGCCACAGAGAAGGCCCTTCCCCTGGGCGTCGCCCGCTGACAAAGTCTAGTGGACGGCACCCGGAGAAGTCCCTCTCTGTGGGAGCGAATCGGCCGTGAGGATGTATGGGGCAGGATCCGATCCCGCAGGTAGCTAGGTCCCGAGCCATGGAGCGCTTTGAAGATGGTAACTAACACCTTGAAGCGCACCCGGAAGACGACAGGTAGCCAGTGCAGCTCGCGCAACAGCGGTGTTACATGGGCAAACCTAGAGGTGCCCATAATTGCTCGCGCGGCTGCATTCTGGACCAACTGAAGCCTCCGGGTACACCTCAAGGGGAGCCCCATGTAGAGAGAGTTGCAATAATCCAGTCGGGATGTCACGAGAGCATGAGTGACTGTGCGAAGGGCGTCCCGATCCAATAGGGGGCGCAACTGGCGTACCAGGCGAACCTGGTAAAACGCCCTCCTGGCCACGGCTGTCACTTGATCTTCCATGGACAGCCGGGTATCCAGGAGGACACCCAAGTTGCGCGCCCCATCCACAGGGGCAAGATGTTCGCCCCCTATGGCCAGCGTTGGAGAGAGCTGGTTGAATCGGGCAGCCGGAAACCACAGCCACTCGGTCTTGGTCGGGTTGAGCCTAAGTCCGTTACTTCCCATCCAGATCCGCACGGCTTCCAGGCACTGGCACATCACCGCTACGGCATCGTTGGGGTGGTTTGGGGTAGATATGTACAGCTGGGTGTCATCAGCGTACAGGTGGTACTCTACCCCAAAACCACGCATGATCTCGCCCAGCGGCTTCATGTATGCGTTAAACAGGAGAGGCGAGAGGACCGACCCCTGAGGCACCCCGCATGTGAGGGGTCTCGGGGTCGACCTCTGCTCTCCTGCCCGCACAAATTGCGATCGGCCAGAGAGGTAGGAGGAGAACCACCGTAAAACGGTGCCTCCCACCCCCAGCCCCCCCAGCCGATGCAATAGGATACCATGGTCGATGGTATCGAAAGCCGCCGAGAGGTCTAATAGGACCAGGATGGAGGAACATCCCCCATCTCTGGCCCTCCAGAGATCATCTACCAACGCGACCAATGCCGTCTCGGTGCTATGCCCGGGCCGAAAGCCGGACTGGAGCGGATCTAGATAGTCAACTTCCTCCAGGTGACGGGGAAACTGTTGTGCCACCACACTCTCAACAACCTTCGCCAAGAAGGGAAGGTTGGAGACTGGACGGTAGTTGTTCAAAAGAGCTGGGTCCAAAGAGGGCTTCTTGAGGAGGGGCCTCACCATGGCCTCTTTTAGGGAGGCAGGCAAGGAACCCTCACTCAAGGATGCGTTGACAACCTCTTGGAGCCAGCCTCGTGTCACCTCCCAGGATGCCAGTACAAGCCAGGAGGGGCACGGATCCAATAAACATGTGGTGGCTCGCAGTCGCCCACGTAGCCTGTCCATATCCTCGGAAGTAGCGGAGTCAAACTCCTCCCAAACAAGATCTCCCCCGTGGCATCCCACTGGGCCATGAATGGGGGTTAGCTCACTCTGTATCTGGGCGGTTTTCTCCTGCAGAAAAATCACAAATTCCTCTGCTCTACCCTGTAGCGGGGCTTCCCGCTCCCTCTGTTGAAGGAGGGAGCGGGTCACCCTAAACAGGGCGGCAGGGCGGTTTTCTGCGGATGCTATGAGAGTGGCACAATGATGACGTTTGGCCACCCTCAGCGCCACAATGTAAGTCCGTAAATGGGCTCTTACCTGTGTCCGGTCAGATTCAGAGCGGCTAGCCCTCCATCTTCTCTCTAGGCATCTCTTGCGGCGTTTCATCACCCGCAGCTCCTCAGTGAACCAAGGAGCCAGGGTGGTTCGCCGCCGCAAGAGAGGCCGCAAGGGCGCGACCCGATCTAAGGCTCCCACGGCCGCACTATTTCATGCGGCCGTGAGGTCCTCCATCGGGGCGCGGGTCAGGGATACAGGAAATGGCCCAAGCGCTGTCTGGAACCCATCCGGGTCCATCAAGCGCCTGGGGCGGTACCAGATTGGTGACTCTGGTTCCGCCTCCCCGCGGAGGGGAGCAGCGGTCGGAAAGTCGAGCCGGAGAAGTGAGTGGTCTGACCATGACAAGGGTGTGATGACTATATCCCCTGTACCCAGATCACTTTTCCATTGGCCCGAGACGAAGATGAGGTCCGGCGTATGTCCACCCTCGTGGGTGGGGCCCTGAATTACTTGGGTCAGGTCCATGGCCGTCATGGAAGCCATGAACTCCCGAGCTACCACGGATGATTCGCCCAACGATGGCAGGTTAAAGTCCCCCATGACTATAAGTCTGGGGGTCTCCACTGCCACCGTAGCGATCACCTCCAGGAGCTCGGGCAGGGCTGCTGCTACATAGCGGGGAGCCAGGTATACAACCAGCAAGCCCAACTGCCTCCCTAGGCCCCATTTCACGCAGAGGGACTCACAGCCGGAAGTCTGAGGCACAATGGTCTCTCTCGGCTCAAGGCCTTCCTTAATAATGACCGCTACCCCACCACCCCTGCCTAGGGCCCGCGGCTGATGAAATGCGCGGTAGCCTGGTGGGCACATTTCAACGAGGGGATGTCCTCCCTCGTGGCCCAACCAGGTCTCCGCAATTCCTACCAGGTCCGGCTCCCCCTCTGACACAAGGTCACTAATGAGGGGGGCTTTGTTGACAACGGACCTGGCGTTGCAAAACATCAGCCGCAGACCCTGGCTCTGTATTCCCTGGCCACCTAGCCTGCGGGGGTTGTGGCACCCAACCGTTTGTAACCAACGGCTACGTGCCTCCAACCGGGAGGAAGGAACTTGTCTCCCCTCGGTCCTGCCCCTCCCCACGACCCTCTGGATGGAGAAGCCCTCCACCGGAATGACTTGTGTTTCCCCCCTCTTAACGGAACCATCCGCCTCCCTCCGTCGTCTGCTGGCTTGGCCCGTTCCCTTCTGGCTAGTCTCAACCTGTCTAAACCCTCCCTCCTCCCTGGTACCCCCTAAAACAGACAACAGCTTTTTTACTAAAAAACCCCTACACCTGCGCTTTCGCCACTTCTCCTGACTTACTAGTCCCTCATCAAAGTGTGCCCTTGATAACACAGCGGGCCATACCTGCGAGAGGGGGGACTCTCGCAGTAACAGTAGGTCTGCTTTAGAGTACATCTAATAAAATGGGTCAAGCTGTTAATCTAGGGCTACAATTGGCTACGATGATGTTAAAAACTGTGAAAACAGATGTTATAAATACATAATAAAGATGTTAAAATGAATAATAGAATAGATGTTAAATAGATATTAAAAATAGATATTAAATAGATGTTAAATAGTATTTAAATAGCTGTTAAATACATTAAATACAATAAATACACTAAAATTCATTGTTCACAGTATGCAAGGGAGAAATATATAGTCCGGCTCAGCACTTGTTCACAAAATCGAGGGTGGTAGGAATAGTTCATCTAAGTGGGTAAGTCTGAGGCCTAGGCCTGATCTTCCACTCCAACTCCAACCATGGCCTGGCCACCTCACCCAATCCGTCCAGTTCTCCAACAAGCCAGGTTTCAGCCTAGTTGTTCCTCGGCCTCCCAGTCCAAACTCTCTTCGGCCTTCTGGTCGTCTGGTCGCCAGGCCTGGTCGCCAGGCCCAACTCCTCAGCCTCCCGACCCAGCCCGGCCCGGCTCCAGAACGGCACTCCCGGCCCAAACTCCTCACCTCCTGGCCCGGCGCGGAACGGTGATTTTCGGCCCTCCGAGGCCCCATCTATCTGGGGCGGCGATTTTCGCCCCCCCCCCCAAGGCCCCACCTATCAACAGTGGGCGACCTGGAACCTCCGACGGCGTCCTGTGTTCTTCAGAGCCGTCTCCGCTGCCGCCTCCGCTGCCTCCATCTCCGCTGCTGCCAGCCTGGCCGTCCCAGCTCCAGCCCATCGTGCCCTCGGCCTCCGGCCTCCTCCAAACTCCGTCCCGGCGTTTCCCGGCGTTTCCGGCCTCTGCTCTACTCCCTCCGGCCTCCTCCCACTCCGTCCGGCGTTTGTGGGCATTTCTGGGGCCTCCGCCCGGCGTCGTCCCTCCGGAGCCGCCTATCCACCCCGAGAGACCCTCCTGGTCTCAAAAGATAGCCGGGGTGGTCCACTCCCTAAGCCCGGCCCTTACAGCTGTCCAACAGGCCGGGCAGCATTCTTCCAGCCAATTTTTGAGCCCTGCGACCCTCAGAGCTCTCGATGGCAGACCGCCATCTTCGCACATGCGCAGTAGTGTTGGTTTAATGGTGGACAGGATCACATGGCTTGAGCTTCTGAACAAAAAAGGGAGACCACATACTTCCAGATGTTGGGTGAAGAAGAAAAAAAACGAGATGCTGAAAATTCCTGGGCTTATGTCCTCTCTGGCCTTTGATCTTGATCTTGTATTCTGATTGGTTGTCAGACTCCCATGGGGCCATGCAGGAGCAACTCTATAGGCTGTCTTTAGTCCAAGTTTGCTTCTCCCCAAGTGCCCCTTGGTTAAGGTGACCAGATTTCAAGTTTATTATAGCGGGATACCATCAATGGGGGGGGGGAGTGGCCTTTCCTGGCTCCACAGCCGCTGCAGAGGCTGCCTCGTCTGGCGGGGGGGGGCTCTCAGGCCGACCCCCTCCCTCCCCCCCCTGAGCGGGGCACCTGCAGGTGTAGCCGTCTGGTGGGGCGGTGGAGTGGGGCCAGGCAGCCGTGGGCACTCTGCACGCGCTCAGAGGCATGGGGCATGGCCAGGAAGCGGTGGCCGGAGCGGGCTGGCAGAAGGGGAGAGCTGGTGAAGGTGGAGCCAGGCAGGCGGCAGGCGGCGGAAGAGGAGGAGACCTGTGTGTGCCAGAGTTGCAGCCGGAGCTGAGAGTGCATCGCAGTGGCGGCGCAAAGTTCAGGGCTGCGCGGGCTCCGGCTGCAGCTCTGGCGTGCACAGGTCTCCTCCTCTTCCGCTGCCTCCCTGGCTCCACCCTCGCTGGCCCTCCCCTTCCGCCAGCCCGCCAGCCTGCCAGCCCGCCAGCCCGCTCCAGCCGCTGCTTCCTGCCCACGCCTTTGAGCGTGTGCAGAGCGCCCTCTGCCCGCCCACCCCCCACCGCTGCCCCAGGCAAAAATCAGGACTTTTTAAGAGGACGCGGGACAAATTTTTGAAATGCGTGACTGTCCCGCCAAAAGCGGGACATCTGGTCACCTTGCCCTTGGTGAGATGACTAAAGGACTAACACTATCATGCCTTAAGCCCATCAGCCTGGACCTGAAGGGGCAGATCTTTGTTATGTAGATCAATAGACTTGTCCAGGCTTTTTAAATGGCCCATTAACAAACGTGGGGGCTATTCAGAGTGAGTCTGCTTCCTGCCTAAAAACATGTTTCTCCATTTCTTATCCAGGGAAATATAATATTCTGCCTTTTCAATATTTCCCAGGATATTTCATTTTTCTAGGAGAGGGGGTTTAATTTCCTACAATAGAAGAAATGAAGAGCCAATCCAGCATGAAATCTTATAAGTGCCCAAGGAAGAAAACCATGATAGACTCCTAGCAATGAAAAAAAAGAGAAAATTCTAATAAATAGAAAATGAGTCATTCTTCACAAATTAATCTCTTCCATTAGTTATATCAACTTCTTTAATCTTTTGTTTCCAGGACCAGCTGTCCTTCTTCTTAAAAAGTACGGAAGGAGATCTACAATCTCTTAATGTTTGAGATACCCACTCTGATCAGCCTCAACAAATCAGGCAAATAGGCTGGGACGATGGGATAGTTGAACATATTTGCAGGATGACTTGTTACCTTCAATTTATACAAATCTAAATCTGCTTAGCAGACTTGTGTGCAGGAAAAAAGAAAGGAGTCTGCAATGCCTCTGTTAGCCAATATAGGCAAGCGTCCTATCTTCGTATCTTTCAAGAATCTTTGTATGCACAAATGACAACTCCCATCTTGCTATGCTGGCCACATTATCATGTCATCTCTATATTTGGCAAGTTGTACAAGAAATCTCATGGCTTGATAAATAGTCCAAAGTTTAGCTGAGTGCAAGTACTGAAGCAAGCAGGATCAAAAGGGGAGGAGGGAACACACTCTGCGTGGTGTATATATATATATATAGCAGAGAAATGGAGCTGTAGTTTTAAGCTGTTGCCACAACAAAGTTCAGTTGATCAACAGCAGGCCTTGGCCTGATGCTGTGCCAAAGCTGCACTTGGGCACTTGCTTGGATTAAGAATTGCTTCATTATCCAGATATGATTCCTAAATGGACTCTCAAGTAAAATATTTCGGTGCACGTAGCAAAGGATTGCTTGAGGGGGCTCTCACTGATTGAAAGCCATTATTCATCACAGCTGGTGGATGGCTGTCCTCATGCAACCCTCCCATCCCGCCAACCCAATTCTTTGCTGGACTCCATGGTCAGATTTCATTCAGATGTTATGCTAGAAGTTCATTTACAGGTGCCCTTATTGCAATAAACTTCAAACACACTGAGGCAGAGTTGAAAGGCATGCATGCATGCGTGTGTGTGTGTGTGTGTGTGTGTGTGTGTGTGTGAGAGAGAGAGAGAGAGAGAGAGGGACGGAGAGGGAGTTCTGCTGATTGCCTGCAGTTTTCTTAGAAAGATTTCAGAAATGTTTTGCTCCTGTTTTCTTTCTAGGGCTGAGAGAAGTTACTGTCCTGAAGTGACCCAGCTGGCTCTGTGTCCAGGACTAGAACCCAATTTCAGGCTTGATGCCTTAACCACTATACTAAACTGGCCATCATGCATTGATCAGTCCCAACCTAATGACAAACATATTCTTAGTGGGGATGTGCTTTCTTTGCATTGAGGTGGCAGCATGGCATGGCTTCCAGTCATATCATTTTTGACAATGCAGAGGCTTTTGCAGTTTTTACATGTAGTCTGTTTAGGCTTTATATTGGAAGGCAGAAAGGTGCTTTAGAATGCAAAGGGACATACGTGTAGCACCATCTGCAACTTCTTAAACAAAATCTATCTTTTCCTGCTATTGCATTACGATCATGGAAGGCGTGATCCTAGGAAAAGAATCTTCTTGGTGATGTGCCAGGGAAAGCTTAAAATAATTCTCATGAAACTGTCCTTAAAGTGTCCATAGTAAGGGAAATGAAGTAGCATTTCTGCATTGTGGCAGTTGTGAAAATCACTGTTCTGCAAGTAGCCAAACATGAAGTCATGTTTGCAATGTAGGGCTTAAGGGAAACCGGGATGGGACTTTTATTGTACCATCTTCCTAGTTGCACATTAGTTTCCCTCCCGAAGCTACTCAGTCTCATTGCTGGGTGCTTAAGGATTCATATTCTTAATTCTGGGTTATTGTAAACCCACTTTTCTGGGCCAAGGAGGCTCATGTATTCATGGCAACCATGATAACCATTGGCTATAATAGGGGTGGGTTCCAGCTGCTGCTACTGCTGGTTTGCTCCGGGACATGTTGCACGTGAGCACTTGATGCATGCCCTGCATGCATGCACAGTACTAAAAATGCTTCTGCACATGCACAGAATTAAAAAAAAAAGATGGTGCCTATGGCGCCACTGAGAGAGCCAGTTTGGGGGTGTGGCAGGCCAAATTACTACCTACTCGGTCGAACCAGTCCAAACCTGTAGGAAACCCACCTTTGGCTTGTCCCTTATATGCATAGTGCATAGAGCAGGCTACACTCAGGCCCTTGTTTTATGTTTTATGTTTTATTAAATTTATACCCCGCCCTTCTCCAAACGGACCCAGGGCGGCGCACAGGAATATTAAAATACATACAAAATCACGTAAAAATTTTAAAAACTTATTTGATGAACATCCTGCGCTAAAACCAAATTAAAATCCCCAAAATTTAAAAAACTATCTAAAAGTCATTATGGAGGTTACGCTAGGCCGGCTAGATGGAACAAATGTGTCTTTAGGCACTTGCGGAAGAGGCGGAGTTCGGAGATGGTGCGAAGTTCAGGGGGTAAGTCGTTCCAAAGGGCTGGGCCTGCCACAGAGAAGGCTTTTCCCCTGGGTGTCGCCAGTCGGCATTGTCCGGCCGACGGCACCCTGAGAAGGCCCTCTCTGTGGGAGCGTATCGGTCTAAGGCAGGGGTCTGCAAAGTCGGCTCTTTTAAGACTGGTGGACTTCAACTCCCAGAATTCCCCAGCCAGCTATGCTGGCTGGGGAACTCTGGGAGTTGAAGTCCACCAGTCTTAAAAGAGAGCCGACTTTGCAGGCCTTTTAAGCCACCAGTCTTAAAAGAGCCGACTTTGCAGGCCCTGGTCTAAGGGATGTATGGGGCAGGAGACGGTCTCGCATGTAACTAGGTCCCTTCAGCAGAAGGGGAATAATCTAGTGTTAGGGAAATTTCCATCAGTCCTTTTTCATGGGAAGATTTCTACCTCATGAAAGTAGATCGGAGTGATTAGATTCTGCAACACAGATACCTTGTTTTCAGATGCCTGAGACATTCAGAGATTTCCCAGATGACATTCAAAGGACAGTTCTGTTGAATGGCACATCAGCCATCTTTAAAATCTGGAAGTAACTTCAGTCCTACACAGTATTCCTCTTGAGCAGCCTCTTATTACTTGCCGGTCATGGATCTTTTTTGAGCTTTGGTTTTCTAGGGACCTTCAGGACATGAAACAAGTGAAGAGATTCACCGAATGGCCCAGGAGAAAAGTGGGAAGAGAGTAGGACCAGATGCAGATAGGAGTTCAAATGATTTCTATGGGGTTATTGTACCTGCAGAATGTAGGCTAGCTGCATTATTTAGAATTCATAATCCTACTTAGGGAAGGACAGGCCAGAAAATCCAATTAGTGTAAATAATGATCATCTGGCTGAGCATTTACTTGATAAAATTACTTGTATTTCCCTGGATGATCAGGGAGTGTCTGCGGAAGGGTGTTGTTGTATTATAAAATGCAATGGGGGGTGGGGTGGTTGTACTTGCAGCAAATATACTCTATGGGAGCTTACTTACTCCCCAAACTGGATGGTTTTCACTCAAATGGTGTCCTGAAGGCTAGTGAAAACTTGAGTCTTTTGGACAGGCTTCAAAAGTGATTATAAAACCTAACAATGACTGTTTTTACTATTTATATCATTCTGTATTATTTTGTTTAAATGTGCTTTATGTTTTGTACACCAGCTAATCTCTTTGGTGTTGTGGCAATAAATACTTAAAACATTTTGGGTAAAACTATCGTTAAGGCTTCCATGGAGATTTAAAAAGTATTCCTGGAATCCTGATAGAAACAAATTTGCATGTTTTTCCTCCAACAGATCTTGTGTAAAACAGAGGCTAACAATTCTTCAAGAAACACAAGAGAGAGGCACATTTGCAGGTTGCAATTATTGTCTAAGCTTTATATGTCAATTTAGGGTTAACATGTGTTCTGGGATGATTTTCTCTCTCCATACCCCATATATTAGGGGTGTCAAACTCATGTTGCCATGTGACTTTTATCGTGACTCCTCCCCTTCGCTAAACCAGGCGTGGGCATCTCCAGCTGTGACACATACGATCCGTGAGTTTGACAGCAGTGCCATATATGATATGTCCCTACTCTACTTGCTTTTAAGAAGCTGTTAAGAACTGGATTGTTACCCATGTGTTTGGATCCAGTTTGGTTCCATTATGTTGTTTGGTTGCCATTATGTATTTTAGATATTGGGTATGTTTTTCAAAGTTATGTGGATATTTTTGATTTATTATTTGCTTTTTGGAATCACAGTGTTTGAATTGGGTGGCCCTATAAATACATTAAATAAATAAATAAATACTGCCAGTTTTGAATATTTCTTGGGGAGGGGAACAGATTTTGGAGTTCCTGCAGCTACTTATCAAGGCATTTCAAATGGATGATTCATCGTTGCAATAAGTCAACCATGTGGAAACCAGATCTTGGATCTTTTTGAGGTGGTGCCATTTCCCACAGAAATTCACCAAGTCTTTCTCATTCTCATGTACTCTATGGATCTAATGTAAAAATCAGGACAGATGAATTGAACAAGGTTGGTGGTTCCTTTTTTTAAAGTTTTCTTTAGGAAAAAAAACACTTCAAAAGTCTCTATTTTTCACAGTTGGAGCTCCTGACGCATTGTTGCATCTCTTTGCAGGGGTGGACCACGGTTCAGTTTAATTACAGCTTTCTGGGGGCTGAAATTTGTCTGATGCTTTAAATTACTTACATGGCTCTAAAAAATAATAATAATGGGTTTCAGCAACAGATTTTAGTGTGGGTGTTCTTCCCATCGTTTGTTTTGGAAATTGGGTGTATTTGGATCCCTACTATCTAAGTGCCTACTCAATACAGCTGCTAGATTCTTCTTGATCTCAAAATCTCTACCACATAGTGCTTATTTGCACCACCATGTTCCATATATTTTTTGAGTTCCAACTAATCAGGGATGATTCTCCCTGATTTTCAGATAATTTTGACAGTAGTTTTTAAAGATCCAGAAATGAAGAGAAGACAATGTCCTTATTCCACAGCAACAGTAAGGCACAAATACTCTGTAAGTATTATCAATATAAATCTGATTGTGCAGAGGAAGTTGAAATTCTGTAATAATTTGCAAAAAGAGCTGCATGTCTACAGGGATTTTAAATCCATCCCTTCATGCAGTTTGAATTCTCAGAAGACAAATACTCCTTTTCTTAAGTACTGCTGGGTTGAACAGCTTCTGAAATAATGAGTCCACAAGTTATCCCATGTGCCAAGGTCTGGTGGTTGGGGTTTTTTTTGCATGGCGTAGCAGGTGCTCTGAATTTCGAGGTCAAATGAAATGAGATTAGAAAAGAGGCACACAGCAAACACACAGCTTAAAGCAGATCTCCTTTGCTTCATTATGACTGCCAATTGCTTTTGTAAAAGCAATAAACTACCCACTGAGATAACTGCAGGGGCTGGATAGGGAGGCTCTCACTGATTTTCATGGAGTTGATTCCTACACTTGAGCACCTTTATTGGAAATTGCAAGGTTGGTAAAGCCCCAATTCAAATTCACAATATATTGGAAACACACGGCATACATGGAAAGCAGATGTTTGTTCTGGTTAAGAACCAGGAGTGCAATGATTTCGTAAGCCAATTTTCAATGGATTCTGCCCAGCGCATATTAATGAGGTGCTCCAATCTATTGGCTGCTCTTACTTTTGCTTGATGTTACCTGGAAAGATGATTTCAGAATTCCTGTCTAGATGCTCATAATAAGACACCTTTGCTGGAAAAGCTGAAAGGACTACCAGGAACAAAGCTGTCTGATATGTTAAGCTTCTTCCCTGAATACCTGAAGGGCTCCTGCATGCTCAGCTAATTAGGTTTGGGGGAGCTTTCATAAATACTGCTGTAAATTTCATATGGCTTATCTACTCAGTAACCTTGGCCTTGCCAGTAAACTCACAAGTCTGCAATTTAGCAAATTGACACCTTGATGGTAAACAATGCAGTTATGGCCCCCCAATGTTGGGGTAACACAAAGTTCACAACAGTAGTAGAGTTATAAGAATATTCTTAATCCTATCTGAAGAGATGAGCCTAGCTTCTCTAATAAATGAACAAGGTGTGCCTGTTATTCTCTTAGTCCTGAATCTACAAAAATAAGCTAATCTTTATCTAGGCAACCAAAGATCAATTTCTTTACTTGATCAACCAACTAACTATGCCCTAAGATCAATAATTCACTGTATTATCATTTTGTTTGCTATTGTTTAATATTTTCTATGATTCCCATTACTCTTTTTAAATATGGTGCCATGTTAAGCTGGACTTTGCAAGATGCTCATTTTTTTAAAGCGTATGAAAAATATTTCAGACGATCCATCGTACTTTCAGAAAAGCAACCCCCCTCTTCCTCTTCCTAAATGGATCCAATTCCCTGGGCCTGGACAAAAAAAAAATCCAGATGTTTTCAAAATATTACTGAAGAAGAACAGATGGACATTTCTGTGCTATCAAATAAGTCTTTAGTATCTTAATTAAATCAAGACTCAGAAATGTGATCAAAGGTAACAGGAAAGCTTCCGCTTTATTGTATTCATTGATAAATGAAGCTCAAGGTACACAGTTTCAAAATTATGTAACCCAATGCCTTTTTTTATTGCAACAAGCAGTGTACCCAGACTGCAAGCGTTTTTTCTTTCTTGATTGCGAGTTGTTGAAAGGGACTTGAGAGTATTCTTTGCAGTCTGTACAGTCTTCTCCTGTCCTAGCCTTGATCAAGAGACAAAGGTAAGTGTCAGTCACATGAGACAGACCAGAGGTTACTTACCCAAGAAACCCATAATCAGGCGAGCAATCCCTGAACACCGTCAGCAAAATATAGACTTAGAGTAGAAGAGATCGTCAAGATCAGGCACTGGGAACACAAGACTGTCAGAGATAATATTTCAGAAGAGGACTTGCTCCCCTTGAAGAATATAAATCCGCCTTTGGTGCCTCTATCTTGTTCCAAATGCTGTTCATAAAGGGCTAAACATTTTGCAGCCCCAAAAGATTCGTCACTCCCAAGGGGCCTTCTCTTGTAACTGAGTATGCCTACATTTCTCAGTCTTCTGGCTCCAGACTCTAAGCTATTTATATTCCTAGGAATTCAGTAAGGGTTCACCAGGGGCAATATACTGTTTATCTTTGTGGAACTATTCTTCGCACAGCCATAGGAAAGAAGTTTAAAGGTCTTAACTTGTCCTTTCTCTTTCTCTATGTGCCATTTGCATACAGAAAATTTGGAGAGATTAGTCCTAGGTTTTGGGAAGCTCTTGAGACCACCTAATGTAAGTCCTGCTCACTATCTGTTATGTTTAAAGGCATGCAAATATGCAAGGTGAAAAAAAGTCATCCATTTTTGTCTTTTGCCTGTGCAAATTGCTCAATCTCAGGGAAAGTAGAAAATGTACTTCAAAACAACAACAACAACAACAACAACAACCACCCAGAAACAGACCCCAAACAACTCCACCTTGATCTCTTTGTCCTTAAAAGGGGACAAGTGGAGGTTATGGAGATGCTTTCAAGATATCCCACAACAACAAAGTAGCATTCCTGGAACTTCTTTGGTGTCCGATTCTTGACCTGGTTTACCTCAAAGGTCTGCTATATGATATGTGCAGTTTGTTAGAAGAGAAAGAGGAGGGGAGGGAGGGAGAGGAGGGGCTTTGATAGACCTATCATAATCAGCATTTTGATGTTATTGACCCCACCTCTTCCAATTATTAAAAATCACCAGAATTTTTTCAACCATTGTCATGGAAACGGAATACATTTATAGTGTGTGGGTTTTAGAGCAATTGGCAATAAAATCTGAAATGACATGCGAGCACAGGATAAAAACTGAAATTCTGTTAGGATTGATTTCTGATTTTTTTTAAAAAAACAACAACCCAAAACTAGATTTGCTCAAATGCAGAAGTTAAAGCTTTCTCACCTACATAAATCCAAAAATGCTTAATCTTACAACTGAGATTCAACCTTTGCCCCAGGCTTGCTAATTACATGTCAAAATCAGAATTCATTTCAGAACTCAATGTGCAAGATATAAATTAAATGGAAACTTTAATGTTCCTGCAGGATGATTCAGTGCAATCTTGATTCCTACTGGCATTAATGAGCCCGTGCACTGGGTTTGTCTTCTGCAGGGAAGAAGAAGAAGAAGAAAAAAAAGACCAGAGCAACAACTCACATTCTTGCCCTCCAGAGTAGCAGGAATTTATTTGCATTGTCCGGCTTACTCAAGTATGGAACATATTCTTCTCTGGATGCAGTCACTGGAACAATCATGGAGTAAACAAGGATATGGATTGATTGACTGTGCCGAGGTTATTCAGTGAAAGAAGTGACTTCTAGGTGTCAGCGGGGATAACAACAAGAAGATAGGTTTTTGATGAATCACTCCTATTGTCCCTTAGGCAGTGCAAAAAGTGTTTCTTGATCTTTCAGGGATTGATCTATAAAATCTGCATGTCAATTCTTTGAAATTATCCACTGCAGAGTTCTGGCACATCAAAGACTCCAGACTACAGCAACTTGGCCCCAATGCAAAAGCATGGGCAATATTTAAGGGGAGGCACTAAAGCAATGCAATTCCCTACTCCCCCCCAAAGCATTTTCTCAAAAGCCAGGTTTTTGAGGATTGTTATTTTTCAAGCCGTCAAGTGCTCCACAAAACATATTATTTCTGAAGACTAAACTGTAAAATTATCAAATTATCATTATTTCTTTGGATATTTTTAATTTATTTGATGTGCAAGCCATCTGATCATGATTCAGCTCAAGGTGGCTTATAAAGTGTACAGAAAAGAAACCAGGGATTGAAAAACAAAAGAACAACTCACCACATCAGGAAAACACAGAAAGAGGTAAAATATTGGTTTCTACTGCATGTTCACATATTGCCTTGGCTTAGGGCCTGCTTGAAGCACCAGGTTTAGCAAACTTTCCTGAAAGACAGTAAGGGATGGTGTTGTCAACTTCATTTTCCTTGACAGCTTCAGCTGTTTTACTGGCAGAACCAGTGACTAAGAAGACATGTGTCCCATAAGATGACCTTATTTTATTGAAGAAACCTGGAGCCAATCAACCCTGCTAGATCTTATAGGATGGGCAGAATTAATGAGAGATATATTAAATCACTCTTAAATGTTAAATAATATTAAATATCTTGGCCCTAAGCCAGGAAGGACCTTATGTATATTATATACACAATGTATATAATAAATGTATAAATAAACATATTTTTTTATTTGTATTTTGACTTGCACTTAGAAACCAACTGGCTATCAGTGCAGCTCATGAAGCTGAGATCTTACATCCCTTGCTGCCATGTTTTGCACCAGCAGCAACTTCTGAGTGGTCTTCAAGGACAATCCCATGTAGATCATATTGCCCTAGTACAGGGGTCTGCAAAGTCGGCTCTTTTAAGACTGGTGGACTTCAACTCCCAGAATTCCCCAGCCAGCATGGCTGGCTGGGGAATTCTGGGAGTTGAAGTCCACCAGTCTTAAAAGAGCCGACTTTGCAGACCCCTGCCCTAGTACAAACAAGCAATAACGAAGATGTAAGCTATGAGGCAAGGGTCTCTAAATCTGGAATGGGCTTACTTGATATATAATACTAGGCCTTGCAAAAACTCTCCTAGACATAGCTGCCCACTAGTTCTATCTGGGGAAAGGCAACCCTCCCCAAACTAAAGCTGGAAAATCACTGAATCCAGAGAATACTAACATCCAGAGCTACTTAATCAGTTGAACCTAAGCCTGCTCCTTCCCCTTCAGACTATAACAACCTTCAAACAATAACCTCAATTGCATCACTTGGTTGGGCAGAGTTTGTGGTATAAACTGAGTACCATATTGATCAGTGGTGAAATTCAATTTTTTTACTACCGGTTCTATGAGTTTGGCTAGGTGGGCATGGTGTGGCTTAGTGGGTGCGGCTTGGTGGGCATGGCAGAGGAAGGATACTGTAAAATCTTCATTCCCTCTCCACTCTGGGGCCAGCTACAGGTGGCATTTGCCGGTTCTCCCAACTACTCAAAATTTTCACTACCGGTTCTCCAGATCCTGTCAGAACCTGCTGGATTTCATCCCTGATATTGATGATGTCTGATCTTTTGCTGTTGGATAACCTTACCAGGTGGTTATGTAAAGGTGGCAAAATAGGAGTACAGAATGTGTTGAGCCCTAAGAAACCATCCAAAGCAAGAGTCTCAAGCTTGATCTTTGCTCCTTTACCAATGTCAGATGGAACCATCCACAGAGAAAAAGGGGATAATCAATGCCCTCCACTCCTAACCCTCAAAACCCTCAAAGTTATCATAATCAATGGCATCAAAATCTGCAAAGAGTTCAAGAATGACAAGTTGAACTTCACCATCCCTATCCTGGCACCAATATAGATTCATGCACATATCCCTATCCTGGCACCAATATAGATTCATGCACATATTCAGTTGGACTGATATGAATCAATTGCTTTGACTGCTGAAACCTATTTTATTTTAGTGGTAGACTACTAATGAATGCTAATGTCCTCATAGTTTTAATGAAGAATGAGTTAAGAAAGCACTTTATGGATTCCCAGGTTTCATTTTCCCTCCCGCAATAGCCCTTGCTGATAGAAGAAACCATAACCATTGTGTTTCATGTGAGCTTAACCACATTTCAAGTTATCTGAGCAACAGAATGGAGGCATGGAGGTACTTTGCATCTGTGATCTGTCACTTGAGTTATTTCTGAAAACAGGTTTAGCACTCTTCTGGGAGACTATTAGACTCAGGTCCAAAAATAACACAATCAGAAGAATTGTGTAGAGGTTGTAAGGATCATCTGGGGCACTCCCTGTCATATCAGCCAGTGTCCCTTCATTATGAATATGTTGTCAAGGTATTTTTGGACAGAGGTCTAGTAGTCTACTAGAAACATTCTGAGGATCATTGAGTGCATTCTCTCTCTTGGCCCAATGCCCCAACTTTTGTGCCTGCAACCTGTCACTCAGACTAAAAGGGAAACTGATGGAACCCTTGATAAGCTCACCTAAGCACAGTTCACCTTGGCTTCTGTGCATGCTGGAAAAATTACAAAGTCCTGGAAATAATTAGAAATGGGTAGAAGTTTCATATACTTATCAGGAATGGAATCGTCTGGAGGCAAGCTGTTGAACTGATTAATCACTATGTCTGTCCATCTGTCCATCTTGATTTTTGCCATCTTGATTTCTGCCATCTTGATTTTCAGTTCTGCATATGTGCAGAAGAATTTTCATTACACAAATATTATCTTTTCTTCTTTTTTAAATGTTTTGCACATGCACAGACCTATTTTTGTGCAGATGCGCACTTACATGGAGCGCGTGTCTGTTGTGTGCATGAGCGAAGCGAGTGTGTACATGCAAACTTTTACGTGCACTGAACCGGCAGTAATGCTGGGAGCAACCCACCCCTGGTGTGCATGCACAGCCCCACTTATTTGATCATTGCCACAAATATTGTAAGTGCTTGCAGCCCCACTCATACCAGCACTTGTGGCCCCACTTGCACGAGCAATGAGTGTTCGTGCACATGCTGGCCCTTCCCACGAAATCATCCCCTCTTTCCCCCTCTTCTCTCCACTCTGGACTGCCAACCCAGAAAGGTTGGGGAACTCTATATTATGAATTTTCCTGCCACAGTTTCTAACTGAATCATTGAAGTTGTTAAGTTAGTATCACAGTTGTTAAGAGAGTGTGGCTTCCCCTTGAACTTTGCTTGTCAGAAGTTCAGAAAATGGGATAATAATAATAATAATAATAATAATAATAATAATAATAATAATAATAATAATAATAATAATAATATTTTTATTTTATATACCGCGTCCTCTCCCCAGAGGGACTCGGAGCGGTGCACAGGGAAAACTAAAAACGCATAAAATAAGTACATCAATAATACAGTAGAATAAAAATAAATTAAACTAATTGTCCCTGCACTAAAATCCTCATTAAAACTAAAAAACCCTAAGGGAGAGACTACCCTAGGCCGGCCAAGCAGAAAAAGTGTGTTTTTAATTTTTGACGGAAGGAGCGGAGGTTCGTAGTTGTTCTAATGTCGGGGGGAAGGTCGTTCCAGAGGGCTGGGTCCTCCACAGAGAAGGCCCTTCACCTGGGCGTCGCCCGCTGACAAAGTCTAGTGGACGGCACCCGGAGAAGTCCCTCTCTGTGGGAGCAAATCGGCCGTGAGGATATATGGGGCAGGATCCGATCCCGCAGATAGCTAGGTCCCGAGCCATGGAGCACTTTAAAGATGACAACTAGCACCTTGAAGCGCACCCGAAAGATGACAGGCAGCCAGTGCAGCTCGCGCAAGAGAGGTGTTATGTGGGTATACCTTGCGGTCCCCATTATAGCTCGCGCGGCTGCATTCTGGACCAGCTGAAGTCTCCGGGTGCACCTCAGGGGGAGCCCCATGTAGAGAGAGTTACAATAGTCCAGTCGGGATGTCACGAGAGCGTGAGTGACTGTGCAAAGGGCATCCCGATCCAATAGGGGGCGCAACTGGCGTACCAGGCGGACCTGGTAAAACGCCCTCCTGGCCACGGCTGTCACTTGATCTTCCATGGACAGCCGGGTATCCAGGAAGACACCCAAGTTGCGCGCCCCATCCACAGGGGCAAGATGTTCGCCCCCTATGGCCAGCGATGGAGTCAGCTGGTTGAATCGGGCGGCCGGAAACCACAGCCACTCGGTCTTGGTCGGGTTGAGCCTGAGTCTGTTACTTCCCATCCAGATCCGCACGGCTTCCAGGCACTGGCACATCATCGCTACGGCATCGTTGGGGTGGTTTGGGGTAGATATATACAGCTGAGTATCATCAGCGTAGAGGTGATACTCTACCCCAAAACCACGGATGATCTCACCCAGCGGCTTCATATATGTGTTGAACAGGAGAGGCGAGAGGACCGACCCCTGAGGCACCCCACATGTGAGGGGTCACATGACCCCGGGACCCTGCAACCGTCATAAATATGAACCAGTTGCCAAGCATCTGAATTTTGATCATGTGACCATGGAGAGGCTGCGACAATTGTAAGTGTAAAAAATGACCATAAGTCACTTTTTCAGCACTGTTATAACTTTGAACAGTCACTAAATGAACTGTTTTAAGTCAAGGACTACCTGTATCCACATTGCTGTAGGTCAGGCCTTGTTATGAGGTTGACTCAGAAAGCCCCTTTAGGTCCACATATGCTACAACAAAGGATGTGAGCTACAGTATTTATTTATTCGTTGTGTTTTTATATGCCAAAGGGAGGAGAAGCACCTGTGGATCATACACCAAAATGATCTTACTGGCCTCGAATGTGATGCACATTGACTTGGAAGAAAGAAAAATATGTTTTCTACTCTGCCTTAGGCAGCAAAATATCTTGGGCTGGGCATGTTCTGGGCTCCTACAGGCGAGTCACACTTTCTCAGCCTTACCTGGCAGTTACTGGATTGTAATGAGGGTAAAATGTGAACTATGCGGTAATTCACACTCTGGGATAAAGCATGAAAGAAATCTATATGGATAATAACAATAGTAATAGGGAAAACATTCTGTACATATTTTGGTATCATTTTGACTCCGCTGCTTAGTTCTTTGTCTTGAGTACCTGGAGTAATGTTCCCTCGCAGTGTTCTGTTCTACGGAAGTCAGGTTTCCCATGTCCCTTGAACATGACTTGGGTGTGGGAGAGAAACTCCTCTGAATCACAATGAAACCTCTTAATACTGTCCTTCTCTTGGGAGTGTTTCCTCAAGGCACCTTTCTTGGGAACGTTTCTCCAATAATGAGAGTCTAATTGAACGGAATGTCCGGGTGGACAAGTTTCTCTGATAGAACCTGGCAACGATTCATAGCCGTTTCAGATATTAAGTGGTTATAATGATAATGTAGACTTCAAAGGTAATACCTGCCCAGAACAAATGGAACAAGTTCAAACTCCCCCCACCCCCCCTGATGGTAATAAGCATATGTACAAAATAATACATATTTGTGTGAAATTACCAAACATTTTTTTGCACATTGTTCATGTTCTGGAGGAAGACGGTGCGGATCAGAATATATCTTGTTTGCCTACATGATCATCTTAGAAGAGCACATTCCAGCCCATTAGGATTGTAATGGTTTAAAAAAAAAAAAGAATTAATTAAAAAAAGCCCTACAGCCATTGTATTCCAACTTTCCCAAATATGCAAGCCTCTCTATACAACCTTCCCCAATATGTGTTATAAAAAGTATAAAAAGTATTTTTAAAGCAAGTTCTACTTTTAAAGATGGTCTTTTTCTTGCATACATTTTCCTATGCCTATTTTTCGCTAATACTAGCTGCTCTTCTAATGTTAGCTATCGTTTTATATGGAATTTTCAGAAATGTATATTATTTTTTATACAATTCTCACCCCCCAAAATTTTTTTTTGCAGAACTAGACAAGCCTGGGCATATAAAGGTCCAGTGGTGTGAATGCCAAAATCTTCAGAGTAATCCTTTGAATTTCTCCAGAAGTTATTTTTAATCTGATAAAATAGGATAGAGCAGCCAAATTGCTTCCAGTGGAATTTAGGATAAGAATGATAATTTGGCCTTTCCGGAAAGCAAACTAGAAACTTCAGAAGTCATTTTATTTTAAATCTTGGTTGGGCTACTCTAATTGTATTTTTCATGATATCGTGAAATGCAATGATTAGCACAGCATTTATCAAACTTGGCACCCCCAGGTAGGTGGCCTTCAGCTCCCAAGATTTTTCGTAGTTAGGAAAATTTGGAAGTTAGCCTGCAAAGTCCAAATGGGGCCATTATGAGAAGGTTACATTCATAGGTGCATAAGAAGGCATAAAGAACCAGGCCAGAGCCTACCCTAGTCCACTCTCCGGGTTCTCATGGTGATAAATTAATAAAGCAAATTGGTAATGAAAATCTCATCTTGCCAGTTGTGTGTAATTGCCATTCGTTTATAATGGGCCTTTTAGTAAATGTCTTCAATAAAAGGTGCGGTAGATGAGAACTTCGAGCACCAAATTTTCCCACTCATCATATGTCTGGGTGATATGTCTTTGTTCCAAATGAGGAACTAATGTGTACATCTTTGAAATTGCTTCAAAGAATTACTTCACAGAAGAATGGGAGGGGGGAGAGAGCTGGGAAAGAGACAGGTGGGGCTGCCAAGACCCCACCTTAGTTTTGGCTCCCTTCCATACCAGTGTTTTTATTCTGATATAATATATGGTGTATGTTTGCTCCCCGAGGCGCATGTTGTACACTGAAAATAAATTTCTGCCTGCTCTTGAATAATTGCATCTTTCTCCTCTGCACGCCTCATTTTACCTCTAAAATGTGAAAACATGGCTTAAAAACCCGCATGCCTGCTTTTTGACCTATTACTAGCTGTATATGCATATCCTTCACAAAATTACTGCAATAGTGCATCTGCACCAGTAATATGCAGCATCACACCCAAAGCTGTCTTGCAGGAAGCAAAGTTACTTTCTAAAGTTTGCATCTACACAACATTAACACTACCATTTGGCATAGAGCAGTGTTTGTCAAGGTTCACAACTGAAGATGTATAGACTTCAACTCCCAGTATTTCCCAACGAGTATGCTAGTATATGGCTGAATGAACAGTGGAACTATGTGAAGTATTCACACAGCCATATACTGTATAATCATTACAATTTCTGAAATGAGACCATCTTTCAAAAAGAATAATATCAATGGAAGAAGCATGGACGATTTTTCATAGGCTTCTAAATTGTTCCCATTATTGCAACATTTAAGTTTATTCCAGGTCCTGGAATTGTGTAAGTCTCTATGGCTGCTTCTTGACCAGAGTAGCTGCATTCATGCAACACATTATTAACTTTGCAATGATTTAATATATCATTTTTTTTTATTTCATAGAGCATATTGAAGCACAAACTGACCAAGCAACATGCGTTGTTGATACATTAGATTAATTTGCTAGTTTGCAGTTTGTTTGTTTATTTGTTTGTTTATTATCCTGTCTTTATTATTTTTATAAATAAATCAAGTTGGCAAACATACCAAATGTTCCTTCTTCTTATTTTCCCCACAAGAAGTCCCTGTGAGGTGAAACGGACTGAGAGCGAGTGATTGACCCAAAGTCACCCAGCTAGTTTTCATGCCTGAGGCAGGACTAGAACTCGCTGACTTTGGGCTTGGTGCCTTAACCACCAGACCAAAATAGTGCCATTGTGGCATATGAATACAACCAGTATTTTCAGTTGGTGGAAGCTGTACATCTGATCAGAAGAATTACATTACATCTAGAAAGCACCTGCAACAGACATTGTTGGTGAGGCATGGGAGCTTCAACTGTGTCCCTACACAATGTCCTATACAGATGTATAGTACAGATCATGCAGGTGAATCACTTCAGTGAGTAGTAAAGAACGGAGTGGAAAAGGAGAGGGCACCTGCTGCTGTCTCACACATGACTCTTCTAAGAAATCATCACTGCTGTGAATGGTTCATTCTCTAGTGTCCTTTGTACAGTTAAGCACATGGCTAAAGCCTGACTCATTGATGGTACAGTATGATGGTTCAGTTATTCTAAAGGACCAACATGCTGATTATGCCACACAGGCATAAAGTCAAGATCCACCGTAATAACATGTATTCCATTGTCCATGATCTTTACCCAATCTTCATGATGCAAAGAAATCCTTAGGCTTCATTATGCAATCATAAAAGACCAAAAGCTTTTCCACCCACCCAACCCCACAAATGATTCAAAGAAAGATTTCTGAATTGCTCTCTCCTTTTCAAGCTTAAATAAAAGACTGGAACAACATAAAGTTAAAAAAAGAAGATCTTCCCCTTCTCCAGTCATAGAGAGCAGTGCCCATCTCTGTTTCTTAGCTTAGGAAGCTAGCATAGTCCAAAAACACTTGTGTGGTCATGTGGTCAGCATGACTATATACAACAACTTGCATGGAACACTTTTATCTTCCCACCAAAATGGTGCCTATTTATCTACTCCCATTTGCATGCTTTCGAACTGCTAGGTGGGCAGGAACTAGGGCAGGAACAGGAGTTTAGCCCATTGCTCAGAAGGTTGGCTGTTGAGACCCAGGTACTGCATGACAGTGTGAGCTTCTGTTATTATTCCAGCATAAACTCATATTCCCTCTGCCCCACCCATGTTGTACCTGAATAAGATGACTGTCTGGAACATCTTGAGACTTGATTCCCACAGGGTTGTAGTCAGTGGTGGGATTCAAATAATTTAACAACTGGTTCTCTGCCCTAATGCTTTCTTCCTACAACCAGTTCACCAAACTGCTCAGAAAGTTAACAACCGGTTTTCCTGAAGTGGTGCGAAGTGGCTGAATCCCACCACTGGTTGTAGTTCTGATTCCTACCAGACGCATTGTAAACTTTCTTGTTTTGCAGAAAAACTAACCACCAATTCTCATAAACCAGATCAAACCTTCTATATAATAGGTATATACTGTTATAATGTTTCAGCCATTATAAAAATGCCCAAGTAGAGTAACTACATGTTTTGATACTCCAATAATACTACTTTGCCCTAATATTATATTTTATTAATCAAAATAATAGATCTAGATTGGTTATAATCTGTTTAGTACACATTGGAATCTTGATTAGTCACTCATTTTTGAGGATCTGGGAAGAAAATTTTAAGGCACTTCAGTTTGGCCTAAGAATTTTTTTTTTAAATACAAAGTAAATAAGTAAAATAGACACTTTTTCTAAACACATTCACTTAATAACACGAATCAGGTCCACTATTACTTCTGTAAGCATGGAGCACTTAATATCAAGGGTGCAAACAATGATTTGAGGCTCCAATTTTACTTTGAGGATCCAGGGTTGCACCTGTTGGGGTTTGTTTGTACCATAGTAACTATTCTCTTTGATTTGTGGAGCAGAGCGTACAATATAAAGGAAAAGAAAAAAGGATACAAATAAATGGCAGCTTTTAATACAGAAAAATGGAACAGGCAATTGATGTCTGTAGACATACCTCTTCTACTGACATCTGTGTTTTATTTTAACCCAGATTGTCAAGTAACTGAACTATGCATTCATCTTTATATGTCCCTATAAAGATGTTTTTCAAGGCAATCTGAATACAAAAAAGCCATCTATTAAATAGCCTCTTTTCAGAACAACAAAGCTATAAACTCCTCAAAGTAACCAAGCATCTCTTCATTGTCAGCTTCTAACAAGCTTCCCTGCTTCATCTCCACATAGCTTTTTCCCCCTTTTGTTTTATATTGCTCAAATGTGAGGAGGGGGAGGGTTTTTTTGTCTTCTCTCTCTGTCTGGGAGGTGAGGGAGGGCTCCTGCGAGTTAATCACACTGGGAGATTTTAATTCCTGTCTCAAACAGAAGTGAGGACTGGCAAAATGTTCCACTTCTAAGACCAGGGATCCAGCAATTCTGAAATGCTGGGAGAGAGGATAGGGAGGGGGCAACAGGCAGAGAATGAGTATAGCAAAGCAGGAAAAACTGAGGTAGCTTTTGTCAAATTTGGTTATTGAATAATTTTTCCAGTAAAAGACAAGGATTGCTCAATTTTGAAATTGAGAACATTTGGGAGCTTATTTATTTTATTTTATTTTATTTTATTTTATTAAATTTATATCCCGCCCTTCTCCACAGAGACCCAGGGCGGCGCACAGGAAATTTAAAAAGCATACAAAATACAATAAATATAATTTAAAAAACTATTAAATAATCCTATCCTGCGCTAAAACCACATTTTAAAACCCAATTTAAAACTACCTAAAAGTCCCCATGGGAGGTTAGGCTAGGCGGGCTTGTTGAAACAAATATGTCTTAAGACATTGGCGGAAGAGGCGGAGGTTGGTGATGGTACGTAGTTCAGGGGGTAGGTCATTCCAGAGGGCTGGACCCACCACAGAGAAGGCCCTTCCCCTGGGTGTCGCCAGTCAGCATTGTCCGGCCAACGGCACCCTGAGAAGGCCCTCTCTGTGGGAGCGTATCGGTCTAAGGGATGTATGGGGCAGGAGGCGGTCTCGCATATAACTAGGCCCCGAGCCATGAAGCGCTTTAAAGATGGTCGTCAAAACCTTGAAGCGCACCCGAAAGGCCACAGGAAGCCAATGCAGCTCGCGCAGGATCGGTGTTATGTGGGAGCATCTAGTGACTCCCGTAATCACCCGCGCGGCTGCATTTTGGACTAGCTGTAGCTTTCGAGTGCACCTCAAGGCAAGCCCCATGTAGAGAGCATTACAGTAGTCGAGTCGGGACGTCACGAGAGCTTGAGTGACTATGCGAAGTGCAGCCCGGTCCAGTAAGGGCCGCAATTGGCGCATCAGGCGTACCTGATGAAACGCCCCCTGGCCACGGCCGCCACATGGTCCTCCATGGACAGCCGGGAATCCAGGAGGACACCCAAATTGCGCGCCCTCTCCACAGGGGCCGGTGTTTCGCCCCCAATGGCCAGAGTTGGAGTAATCTGGCTGAACCGGGGTGCCGGAAACCACAGCCACTCAGTCTTGGCAGGGTTGAGCTTGAGTTTGTTACCACCCATCCAGATCCGTATGGCTTCCAAACACCGAGACAGCACTTCGGCGGCATCGTTGGGGTGGTTTGGGGTGGATATGTACAACTGAGTATCATCAGCGTACAGATGGTGCTCCACCCCAAAACCACAGATGATCTTACCCAGCGGCTTCATATATGTGTTGAAAAGGAGGGGCGAGAGGACTGACCCCTGAGGAACCCCACATAAGAGAGGCCTCGAGGTCGACCTCTGTCCTCCCGTCAACACATATTGCGACCAGAGAGGTAGGACGAGAACCACCGCAGAACGGTGCCTCCCAGCCCCAACCCCCCCAGTCGGTGCAATAGGATACCATGGTCGATGGTATCAAAAGCTGCCGAGAGGTCTAATAGGACTAGGATAGAGGAATAACCTCTATCCCGCGCCCTCCAGAGATCATCAACCAACTCAGCTCCAGGATATAGTTATAGAGAATTGAAAACTAAGAGAGTAAATAAATATATTATCTTTTATCTGGCTAAAATTAATGATTAGAACAAGATCCTGTGGAAACAAGGACAAAATTAATGCTTTGGGTCTTACAAAACTTCAAGGAATGGATGTATACCTCAAAACCTGCTACAACAGCAAAATCAACCTGAAAGATTTTGGGAACTATTGGGATGCTTCTAAGGACATCATTTTCTCCATTTAACCCCCCCACCAAAAGTACTGAAACATTTTGGGGAAGGGGTATGGATAAAGTCTGAGAGCGACAGAATTAACTCTGGGAGTTTCATGTGACAATTTGATAACATTGATCTACTGAGACATGAACTTTAACATGTACTATATCTGCACTGCCTGATTGCTCCATCAGTGGGGAATTGTTGCTGGAAGCAGAAATGGACACATTATTCCCTGTTCATCTCTCACTCACCTTCCAGGTGAATGGAGCGTTTTGTTCTGTTCCATTTCTGAAGTACAGGTTTCCCTACTGTGGATGATCGAGCCTTTGAGTCAGTCTTGATTCCTAATGACTGTCTGGATGAGGCCCTGCTGTTTTCTTGCCAAGTCTATTACCTCCTTCCAATGGCTGAGAGATAGTGATTGGTCCAAGGGCCTCTCACTTATTTATGCCTCAGGCAGGACTACAATCACATCTCCTGGCTTCCAGCTTGACGTGTCAACCACTGTAACTAAATTGTTTCTCCTACACCAAATTAAGGGACATGGTGGCTCAGGGGCTAAGATGCTGAGCTTGTCAATCAGAAAGGTCAGTAGTTTGGCAGTTAGAATCTCTAGTGCCTTGTAACAGAGTGAGCTCCCGTTACTTGTCCCAGCTTCTGCCAACCTAGCAGTTCGAAAGCATGTAAAATGCAAGTAGAAAAATAGGAACCACCTTTGGTGGGAGGAAGGTAACAGTGCTGGCCACATGACCACAGAGATATCTTCGGACAGCGCTGGCTTTTTGGCTTAGAAACTGAGATGAGCACTGGCCCTAAAGTCAGGAATGACTAGCACATATGTACGAGGGGAACCTTTACCTTAACCTCATGTCACTACAAATATTCCTCCCTTCCTGGACTACAGCACTTCAGTTTGTTGCAAGCTGATCTTAGCAGTTCATTGGATATTTTGCAGAGGAAAGACTACACCTTCAACTGAAACAAAGCTTACAATTAACGCTAATACCTTTTAGATTGCACATTTACCCTGACTGTTGCAATAGCATAGAGACTTTTGCTCATAAGACAAATATTGGTTGGTTGAAACTTTACAAACAACTTTATTTTTTTTCCTTCCAGGCTTGCTTCTTCTGTCCATACTTTGTTCCACTGTTCTTTCACCTTTCCAAGACTAACATTCACCCATCACGGCTGGCCAAATTACTACCTACTCAGCCGAACCAGTCCAAACTGATAGGAACCCACCTCTGATACCCATAGCTGCTAAATAATGAAGTTAAGGATAAAAACGTTTCTATCAGTAGAAAATCAGTGGAATTATGGGGCAGCATTTACCAAGAAGATAAAGCAAAGGGAGAAGTAGGTCCATGCTTGGACCAAAACTCTTGCAATCTGTTAGCAAAGTATCTTAGCATAGATGGGGTTTTAAAAAGCTTGTTTAGAATCAGTGTGACCTGAGTGCAGGACAGGAGCAGTTTAAAGAGTAAGTGTGGATATGCAGTAGGTATAAAGTGGATGGCCCTGAATCAGAAGGCAGGTGACGAATCTGAAGCTACTTCTCTTCAAGGATAGTGTTTCTCAATCTTGGCAGCCTTATATTGTGTGGATTTCAACTTTCAGAATTCCCCATCTACCCTGTTCAAACATGAAACACTTGCAGGAGCTTCATAATGGCAGCTGATTCTTATTCATTCTATTAAAAACCACAATAAGAATATTTGGGAAACTTCAAAGCAAAAAAAAAGGAGTTAGCTCCATTGAATTTGAGAATTCAAGGAACATTTAGTCCAGATTAGCTAACCTAAATTTTGTTAAAGGCCAGAGATGTACTAAACACATTACTTACTGTACTTTAGCAGATGTAATTTTTTAATGAGTGCAGGAATTGCTTGTAAATAACTTGAATAAAATTGTTGCAGAATTTCCCCCCAAAATAAACATGATAGGGTTGTTTCCCAGACTTCGATTGAAATTCTGTTTTCTAAGAATAAAGCTGTTAGTCATTTAAAAGTCTTTTTAAAAGGACAAGGAACAAGAGACACTATTGCTGATGCACCCTGGATAATTAAGAAAGCCAAAGAATATCAAAAAGAATGAAGGCCCTGAGTTGTTTCTTGCATTGTATATTTTAATTGTTTTATAATATTGCTTTTATGTGGAGAGTTTGCCATCTAGAATTATGTATATAAGTTTCATTAATTTTAAAAAGACCTATTCTCTTTTTAAAATATTTTATCTATTCTCTCTCTCTCTCTCTCTCTCTCTCTCTCTCTCTCTCTCTCTCTCTCTCTCTCTCTCTCTCTCTCTCTCTCTATCTATCTATCCACACACACACACACACACACACAAGAGCTGCGGTGGCACAGTGGTTAGAGTGCAGTACTGCAGGCTACTTCTGCTGATCACTGGCTGCCTACAGTTTGGCAGTTCAAATCTCACCAGGCTCAACCTTGATCCTGGTGAGATTTGAACTGCCAAACTTCCATCCTTCCTAGGTTGGTAAAATGAGGACTCAGGTTGTTGGGGGCAATATGCTGACTCTGTAAACAGCTTAGAGAGGGCTGCTTCATATATTGAAATACTGTGGATGTGAGATTAGAATGGTTTAAAATTGGAAAAAGAAATATCAATAACCTGCACTATTGGTACTTTGATAGCTGAAAATGCAGATGAACTGCAAATTCTAGTAATGAAACTCGAAAACCTCAGTAGAAATTGTGAGTAAGGGTAAATATAAAGAAGACCAAACTTATAACAATGGGTACAAGCAACCAGCCATTGGATTGGCAAGGAATACAGTATGTTAAGCTACTAGGCATAGCTAAGAAAACAAATAGACCATTCAACAAATTAATCCAGGAGTCTCACCCATGGCATAAATAACAAGCTCAAGGTATAAGATTTTGAATATATTATGGAAAGAGCCATTTTCTTTGAGAAGCCCATATTCCTGGAAGTGATAGGGGAAAAAGGGAAAATGATCAGCCTCAATAATTCCATCCCTAAAATTGTGCCATCTAGTGAGAATTCAGAACATTCCACCCATTGGCAATTTGATAGGCCCCCACCCTTATAGACTTTCGGAAGGACATTAAGACCTGGCTTTTTACTCAGATGCTGGGATTGTATAAGCAGAAAGTGTGGAAAGAAGGCAGATCAACCTGCTGTGGGTATCCCAGAATGATTAAAATGCAAGGTTCTTGTTTTACTGAGCCACAGTGGCACAGTGGTTAGACTCAGCGGTGGGATGCAACCAGTTTAACAAGCGGATTGGTGAGTGTGCGCTTTGTGTGCGTGGTTTGCACATGCATGGAGCATTCAAACAACGACCTTTTAAAGCTTCAAAACATACTTCTATGTCAGCACCTGTGAGTAAAACAGCTGACATGCGGCAATCTGCTGTGGTACGTGAAGCAGCTGAGCTAGGACAGGAAAGCGCAAAGGTGGGTGGGCAGGGCCAAATGCTCACTGGAACTACCGGTTCGCCTGAACTGTTCCAAAACAGCTGAATCCCACCCCTGGTTAGACTGCAGTATTGCAGGCTAATTCTGCTTAATGCTGAGTGCCAGCAATTTGCAGTTCGAGTCCCACTGGCTCAAGGTTGACTCAACCTTCCATCTGTCCAAGGTTGGTATAATGAGGACCCAGATTGTTGGGGGTAATATGGCCACACTGTAAAACTACTTAGACAGGGATTAAAGCACTGTGAAGCGGTATATAAGTCTAAGGTTGTTTCACTGTGTTTGTTTCTATGATTGTTTTAATTATTGGTTTCAATGTTACTGTGAGCTGTCCAGAGTTGCTAAGGATGGATTTCATTACAGAAGCAAGAAGGGGCACCATGGGAAAGGCTAAATGGGCTAATTTGGGAACAGACCATCCTGGAGAAGAATGTACGTACATCCACTAAGTGAGGGCACTAATTTAATCATCTATAATAAAAACAAAACAAAATAAAATTTCTATTATGGCTTCAGTGAAGTTAAGTGCTATTGTCCTGGTCTCAATGTCCAGGACATAGAGCTTCTTTCCAAATTCCAGTTAAATTGCTAAGTATATGTATTTGTACTAAAATTTGTACTTTTCTTATAAATCAGTTAAAAAATTGACATTTCTGTGAATATTTTCAACCAAATCATCCCTGGTAATTAATGGTTTATCAGACTTCTTACCTATGATTAAGTGAGGTAGCATTTCTTTGTTAATTAAACATGGCTTAACAATGACACCGATGTGGTAGATAGAAAATTATGTGTTAGTTTAAAAAAAAACAAAAAAAAAACCACTTGGCTTTTGTGGCCAATTACATATCTCATAAAATGATGGAAAAACACACTTAGTGTAGATGGAAAGGAAGGAAGTGCTTGGAATTGGTAACTTCTATAGTGTCCTAGAAATAGACCTTCCCTGCAGATATTTGTCCTATTTCACAGTAATCCTTTCTTTAAGATACAAAGGTAACAATGTCAAGAGGAAGTGGAGAGCGTTGTTCAACAGATGAGTTTGCTTGTCTCTTTCCGGCTGATATCTTCTTTAGCAAATATTTAGTAGTCCCACTTTGGTAGGGTGATACCACAAGGGTATACAAACGGTGAGTCTGAGACTTTCTCAATTATTTGCAAATAAGGAAGCCTATGTGCCAGAGGTTTGCACCTTCTGACTTGTGCGATTACAGACTTGATTATATATATCACAATACTTGCATAGTCTGTTTTCCTGTTGAGAGCCCTTGGTGCTCCCCAATCTTGCCTTTCTTCCTGTTAATATACTAGAAATGAGAAATACCGTATTTTTCGGAGTATAAGACGCATCGAAGTATAAGACGCACCAAGGTTTTGAAGAGGCAAATCGCAAAAAAAGTAGGTAGGTAGGTAGGTAGATAGAGGGAGAAAAAAAAGAGAAAAAAAGAGAAATACGAAAGGTAGGTAGATAAAGGGATAGAGAGAGAGAGAGAAATAGAAAGAAATACAGTAGGTAGGTAGGGGAAGAGAGAGTAGGTAGGTAGGTAAGTAGGTAAAGGGATATATAGAGAGAGAAATAGAGAGGGAGAGAGAAATACAGTAGGTAGGTAGGTAGCTAGAGTGAGTGTCTGTGTAGGTAGGTAGGTAGATAAAAGGGGAGAGAAATACAGTAGGTATGTAGGGGAGAGGGAGAATGTGTGTGTGTGTGTGTAGGTAGGTAGGTAGAAAGATAGAGAGAGAAATAGAAAGATAGAGAAATACAGTAGGTAGGTAGGGAGAGAGAGTGTGTGTGTAGGTAGGTAGGTAGGATAGAGAGAGAAATAGAAAGAGAGAGAGAAATACAAAAGGTATGTAGAGGAAGAGGGAGAATGTGTGTGTACTGTAGGTAGGTAGAATGATGAGGGAAATAGAGAGAGAAGTACAGTAGGTAGGATGGAAGAGAGAGAGAGTGTGTGTAGGTAGAAGTATATATATAGAGAAATATATATATATATATATATATATATATATATATATATGTATGTATGTATGTATGTATGTATGTATGTATGTATGTATGTATGTATGTATGTATGTATGTATGTATATATATATATATATATATATATATATATATATATATATATATATATATATATATATATATATATATTTGTTTTCGTAGGTTTTCACGGGTATAGGTATGTAGATTTTGGTTTATTCGGGTCTTTTCCCGTGTAAAATTAAAGGTGTTTTTGCAACGTTTCGATGGGATCACCCCCATCATCATCAGGCTTTGGCTTCTGCCTTTTGCAAATGAACTGCATTTGAAATGGCAGTTTTTCTGTAAGTGGAGGTGGGAGGGGTTGGAATGTTGGCTCTGCTACTTTTAAACCGATTGGTTGGCTGATTTGCCACATCCTGATTGGTAGCTGGAGTTTGTTGAGAGTGATTGATGATGGTGTCAGTGTTTGTGGCCGGGACTTGTTTAGTGGCTGGGACTCGTTTAGTGGCCAGGGTTTGTTTAGTGGCCGGGACTCGTTTAGTGGCCAGAGCTGGTTTCAGATGTCTGGCAGGCGGGAGACATCATATTTTGGGGATGTTTTTCTATTTCAATAGCTTCCATAATCATTCTCCTGTTGGAGTGTTCAGTCCTGGAGAGCAATTTGGTTTTTTCAAAGTCAATTTGATGACCTGTTGCTGTTTTTTTTTTTAAATAAAAAGCATAAGTAGCCTTGGGGGGGGGCTTGCAGAGTGCTCCTGGGGGGTGGGTGAAAAATGAGCAAAAACCCCGTCCCGTTTACCCAGGAAGCCTCCATAAGGCTCGGCACAGACAGTTTGGTGAAGGGGGCGGGGTTCCAGGAGGCAAAAAGGCTGGGGGAGGGGGAAACGGGCCCGTTTGAGACTAATTTCTGCCCTCCCCAGCCCCCAGGGGTTCTCTGGAAGCCTTCACAGGACTAGGCACAGCCAGTTTGGTGAAGGGGGTGGGGTTCCAGGAGGCAAAAAAATGCTGTATTCGATGTATAAGACACACCCAGATTTTCAGCCTCTTTTTAGAGGAAAAAAGGTGCGTCTTATACTCCGAAAAATACGGTAGGTGGTGGCTGCAATTCACTGTCCCAACCTTTTGGAGAGTCACAGAGTCTATCCAATGATGAAGTGATGACATCAGAATGAATGGAGCCAACACCTTTAAAGTTGTGTTCTTTTGGGGGGAGGGGGAGAGGTTTAAAACTAGCAATTAAAATCATGGTTTTAGGAAATCCTTTTTGTAGGGACTGGAGATTTTAAGGATAAAAGTGGGATTGATTTATAGCCATTTTGCAATGAAATTGTAATAATAATAATAATAATAATAATAATAATAATAATAATAATAATAATAATAATAATAATAATAATTTTAATTTTAATTTATAAACCGCTCTCTCTCCCTGAAGGGACTCGAGGCGGTGCACAGGGAATTAAAAAATAGATGTATTTATTTTATTTTTATTTATTTTATTCAATTTATATCCCGCCCTTCTCCAAAAGGACCCAGGGCGGCGCACAGGAATATTAAAACAGTATACAAAAATAATACAAAATACATAAATTTAAAAAGCTATTAAATAACACAAAACCTGCACTAAAACCAAATTAAATCCCTCATTTAAAACTGTCTAGTATTAGTCCCAGCGGAGGCTATGTATAAAACCACAAGCATAAATACAATATTAAAATGAATTAAACTTAAACCCTGCGCTAAAATCCCAAACCAACTAAAACTAAACCCCTAAAAAACCCCAATAAAATAGTTCGATTACCCCAGGCCGGCCAGGCAGAAGAAGTGAGTTTTTAGTTTTTGACGGAAGGAGCGGAGGTCCATAGTTGTTTTAATTTCAGGGGGAAGGTCGTTCCAGAGGGTCAGGCCCGCCACAGAGAAGGCCCTTCCCCTGGGCGTCACCTGCTGGCATAGTAAAGCTGGATCTTAAGAGAATTGAAAGTTGCAAATGCCCCAATATGCTGCGCTTTCATCTTAGAAACCTTTAATATATAGCAAATCAATTTTGGATTTTTAACATAGCTAGGGGTGGCAGAGGCGTAGCGTGGGGGATGCAGGGGGGGCCGGCCGCACCGGGTGCAACATCTGGGGGGGCGCGCTCGCATCGCGCACCCCGCCTGCCTCAGGCCGGCCTCCCGCCTCAGCCCCGTCCCGCCGCAGACGCCGCCCCGACAAAGTTTTGACACTCGCGGGAAGGGAGGCGGAGGCGCCACGGAGCTTCCCCTCCTGCGGCGTCGAGGGAGCGCAGAGAGGCGGGGAAAGGCCAGGCGGCGCCGAACGGGGAAGCCTGGGCGGAGGCGGCGGAGAGAGCCCGGGTGGAAGTCGCTAGCTCCGGCGGCCGGAGGGGTCCCCTGCTCAGCCCACCCGGGGAGGGTCGAGAATGCGAGCGAGGGGCCGGGAAGGAGGAGGAGGCGGAGGAGGAGCTCCCGCTGCAAATTGACACCCCGGGCGAGCAGGAGGAGGGGGGAGGAGGAACGCCCCCCCGCCAGACACCCCCTTCCGCTCCTCATCCCCCTCCGCCCCCACCCTTTTCCTCCGGGACCCCCCAGCGCCACGCCCCCTCCCCGTGCAGGGCGTCCCCTCCCGCTCCCCCCCGCCCCCGATGCGCGCACTTTTCCGTCTCTTCCCACTTTTATTGTGGTTTGAAAGCGGAGCGAGGGACTATCTGGGGGAGGGTTAGGGGGCGCAAATTACTTGCCTTGCCCCGGGTGCTGACAACCCACGCTACGCCACTGAGGGGTGGAGCACAGAAAGATACACACTCAGCATTATAGGACAAGATAGAAAGACATGCACATGGATTAGAGAACAAACGAAAGTATATGATATCATCAAGAGAGTAAAAGAATTAATGGAAATGGGCTGGTCACATAGCAAGAAGACCTGATGGCAGGTGGACCAAGGGAGTCGTACAATAGATCCCACTTGAGAAAAAGCATCCACAAAAGAGTCCTAAAACAAGATGGATTGATGACATCAGCAAGTATTGTGGGCCCAACTAGCAAAAGAAAGCTCAGGAGTGTATTGGTAGGAAACATGCGGAAGAGGTCTTCATCCTGCAGTGGATAGACAATGACTATAAAATGATGATGATGATTGAAACCATTGAAACAGCATAGAATTTCTCTGTTTGATGAATGTAGACCTGAAATATTACTATACTATACTGTATACCTATTACTATATAATTTCAGAACAATTAGAAATATTCAAACATACAGTCTTCTGTTAGAACGAAGCTAAAAGTTCATATTCTCAAATTTTTAATTTTGGCTTTAAGTATGATTGATGGGAATTTGAAACCAGCTGCTGCAGTTTCTTGGCAGGTTCTGCTCTCTGAAGCACTTTAATTCCAGGCACCCTTACTTCCAGTATGCTCTCTTTTTTATAATGGCAAAATATCAATAATATACATCTTTTTCCAGGTAGAAAGCTGGACATGGCATTTTAATGGCATGCATTCCAAAAAGTAAGTTGAGCCAGGATCCAAACAACATTAGTTGAAATTAATTACCACCCAAATTGGATTCAAATTAAATGTGATTAATTAACTACAGCTAATTACATCTGGTGTATTTTGCCACAGTTACATTCAACTACATTAAACAATTATTGTTTTGGTAACAATTTTTGGAAGGGCCCTGAAGATCACATCCACGGCTTCTGGAAGCCTCCAGTATTGTAATACATTCTCATAATAGCATGTACCCTTGAAAGAACAATAACTCTGAATCTAAGAGAACCTTTCCAAGAATCAATACTATTGCACTGGTTTCTGCTCCTTACCCCATTCTCAGCTAGTGTGATTTCTTCCTATCCTTCAGTCAGAAAGAAAATATATTGACATAAATTGCACTTGTACTACCTTCACTGCGGTGGCTCAGGGGCTAAAATGCTGAGCTTGTCAATCAGAAGGTCGGCAGTTTAGTGGTTCAAATCCCTAGCACCGTGTAACGGAGTGAGCTCCCGTTACTTGTCCCAGATTTTGCCAACCTAGCAGTTCGAAAGCATGTAAAAATGCAAGTAGAAAAATAGGAACCACCTTTGGTGGGAAGGTAACAGTATTCCATGTGCCTTCAGCATTTAGTCATGCTGGCCACATGATCACGGAGACGTCTTCGGACAGCTCTGGCTCTTCAGCTTTGAAATGGAGATGAGCACCACCCCCTAGAGTCAGGAACGACTAGCACATATGTGTGAGAGGAAACATTTACCTTTACCGCAGTACTTTCACCATGCCTCAGCAACAAGGTCTGTGAGGGAAACTTAGTACAGCAACCTTCCTGTCCTTCTTTCTCCTTACATAAAGTCTCACTTGTTTGGAGAAAAAAAACCAGTCACAAATGATCCTCCTAAATCTGTGGTGCATATTGTGTGCGTGTGTGTGTGTTTGTGTGTACGAGAGAGAAGGTGTCTTCAAAAGTGTGTATGAATGTGTTATCATGATAGCTGCCATCAAGAGTCCGTTTGGAGTTACTGCAAGCTGGACGCAGTTGGCAAAGTCTTTTCATGCCACAGATATGGGAACTCTTCCACCTTAAAACCAAATTGATTGTGTTGCTGGGAGTACACTTTATAGGTAAACACAGTCTGAGGAGGCAACTTTCAAGAACTTACTTGTTATGCTGCCTGGCTTTTAAAGCAGGTTTCAGAAGAAAAAGGAGAGGCTATAATAAGATTCCTAGGAAAGGCTTGCATGCTTCCTTAAATACTCCGACGAATAAACAAATATACCACACACATTGCTTGACATTCAAGGCACTGAAACGAGGAAGTGAAATCAGGCAAAGGATTTGAGACCATGGCTCCCTCTTATACAACTTTTTAGTAATATAGTGCTGCATTTATTTTAGCACTGATAGATTTGCTTTGTGGAAACTCTTTCCAACACATCAGAAAATGTATCCGTGCGAGAGGCTCACCCGCTCTGTTAAATCTATTTTTGTGCTTATTGTAGCTATTTTGGAAAGGGTTGAACACCAAAAGGGATGGCAAGACAGTTCCACAAATGTGTTGTCATTTCAGAACGGAGGAAGGAATTGTGCCAAATGTTGGAATAGTTTAGTACTGCCAGTTTTAAATGTGTGAATGTGTCATGAATGACATAAGAGAGCTGGGTTTGTCGACAGAAGAGTCTCCTTTTGGAATCAGCCTCCTGTTCTGAAATTCATATTGTTGTCGTTTTATGAGCATCTTTGAAATTCAGCCTGAATAGATACTCCTCAACTTACAACAGTTCATTTAGTGAATGTTCAAAGCTACAGAAGCATTGAAAAAAGTGACATAAGCATTTTTCAAACTTATACTGCTGCAGCATCACCATGGCCAGGTGCTTAAAATCCAGGTGTTTGGTAACTGGTTCACGTTTATGATGGTTGCAATCAATGGTGGGATTCAAAAATTTTTACTACCAGTTCTGTGGACATGGCTTGGCGGGCGTGGCAGGGGAAGGTTACTGCAAAATCCCCATTCCCTCCTGATCAGCTGGGATTCGGAAGGCAGAAAATAGATGGGGACAGGGACAGTCAGAGGAGGTACCATATTTTTTGAAGATGCACCAAGATTTTGAAGAGGACAATTAAAAAAAAAGTTTTTGTACTCTGCAGACCTCCCAAAAGTGGCCTGTTTTTCACAAAAACGGGCCTATTTCTTGTCAAATAGGCGTAGCCTATAGGAGGCTTACAGAGTGCTCCTGGGGGTTGCCCCCCCAAATGAGCAAAAAATGATCCATTTTTTGCAAAAATGGGGCTATTTTTTGTCAAAAAAGGGTGTGCATATCCTTATAGAGTGCTCCTGAGGGCTGGGGGGGGGGCAAAAATGAGCAAAAAACAGTCCCAAGGAGCACCCTGGAAGCCTCCTAAAGGCTATGCACGGCCATTTTTGCAAAGGGGGTGGAGTTTCGGGAGGTCAAAAGTGCTGTATTCAGTGTATAAGACGCACCCAGATTTTCACCTCTGTTTTGAGGGGAAAATGTGCGTCTTATACTCCAAAAATACGGTATTTACTGGTTCTCCAAACTACTCAAAATTTCCACTACCGGTTCTCCAGAACTGGTCAGAACCTGCTGAATACCACCTCTGGTTTCAGTGTCCCAGAGTCATGTGATCCCCTTTTGTGACCTTCTTACAAGCAAAGTCAAGGGGGAAACCAGATTCATTAACCCTAACTTTACAACTGCAGTGATTCACGTAAGAACAGCGGGAAGAAAGATAATAAAATGGGGCAAAATTCTCTTAACAAATGTTTCGCTCAGCAAGAGAAATTTTGGGCTCAATGGTAGTCGTAAGTCAAAAACGACCAGTGTTTTCAGGAGACAGAGATCAAGTTCGTTTGTTTGTTTTTAAATGGCTTTAATCTTTGCTGAAGAGTGAGCAGACTGGGTGCACTGCCAGTTCTTTACTTGACCATGTGGGCCCATTAGATTTCCTCCCCCACCCTTTCCTGCTAGGGAGGCGCTGCAGAGCTGTTCTTCTGGCCTACATGCATCTCATGATTAATTGGATGAAATATCTCAGTGCTTATTAGTGGGCTGGTGGTGGGAAGACTGATGATCAGCCCTCGCTGTCGTTTTGGCACTGAACCTTTCATTCGGAACCCAAAGATAAGTTGTGGTCGTGGCTTGGGAACAGAAGGAGATGTGCTGGGGTGGCAGTGCAGGCTCATGGACTCAGGAAGGGAAAGGCAGCCTGGCTGGCGAGATGAGTAAATCGTATTCTCTGAACGCCCAGTTGCTTATTCATGCTGTGGATGAGAAAGCTTGGCAAAGGCGAGTGCAGCCTTCGCACGGTTGCCTAGAGATAGCTGTCTATAAAACCGTGCAGCGGCTTTATTGGGATTTTTTCTCCCCTAATCCTCTTCTCACGGCCAGTAGGAACATCAGTCATCTTTGTCAGTTGAAGATCTGTACAGAATGGCAATTTAATTAGCATCCTTATCTAGAATACTGAGCTTTGGGTTGTTGTTGAGCTGTTTATTGAAATAAAACACAATTCTAACAAAACATTTGCTGCCTGACTCCCTCCCAAACATACCAGTGATTCTGAAATGATTCTCAATTATTGTACCGAGAAAAACTAGATGCTGCTGCCTGTATCAGTTTTGCAAATGTGGATTCCTTCCCTCCCTCCCTCCCTCCCTCCCTCCCTCCCTCCCTCCCTCCCTCCCTCCCTCCCTCCCTCCCTTTCTTCCTTCCCATGGATGAAAGTCTATAAAGTTGTAACCATCTTCATATTTTTCCTAGACTCAAAAGCAGACAAAGCTTTGAGATTCAGTGTCCTTATTTTTCATGTTTCTGATCTTAAACTAACTTCCTCTTGTTTTTCTATCACTTTTAGCATTTTAATTTGGACTAATGCAAAAGTTCATTTTTGCACATTTATCTTATTGAGCCATGTCTCCTGCAAGCAATATTCCACAATAGAAACCAATTTGACAGAGGATACTTTTCCATTATAGCATCAGTATATGTACTTTTAGATTAGATAATTGCCTATTACACATGTTACATACTGGTAAATTGAAGAAATGGAATTAAAATGGATAACTGTTTAGGTAAATTTGCAATCCAAATTATTTTCTCTCCATGCTGATCATAAAACTCAGCTATTTCCTCTTCTTACGTATGGTGGTTTGAACATAAACCTGGATGATTGCCATATTAAAGGCAGGTCCACAAAGTTTAAATGATATTATTGGGTCATTGATTGCTTTGTAGCCAAGAATCGTTCCTGCTAAATCCCATTTAACTATAAAAGCATTAGGCTGAAGTCAGACTAGGATTATAGAATATAAAAAGGAGCAGTTCCAAGAGGGGCACTAAGTCAATATTTGCTTTGATTAAAAAACAGTATGATGGAAAGAGCTACAGTCAGCACAACATTTCTGAGTGTTTAGTGGCAACCTTCATGGAAAACTCTTCTCACACTGAAAGCTTGTAGCACAATTTATCATCAATGCAAATGGCACTGGAAGCTAGACAAACAAACACTCTGGAACTGGTTGCTGAGCAAAGGGAAGCATACAGTTCGAAAAAAATGTCCCAGGGTCACCTTGGGGATGCTCTTCCCAGGCTCTTCTCTGTGCCAGAATGGAAGTAAATCAACCTATAGCTGACCTCTCAGCACATTGTGCTGCTGTCCATGTTGGAATGGAGCCAACCCATAGGCTGCAAAGGGAGTAAACCTGGTGAAATTTGTTTCTATTTTTAATATCTAAGGCAATATGGAAGTTGTCAAATTAATGAACACACCCTAAGACAGTGATGGCTAACCCTTTTATCGCCCCATGCCAAAAGCACATGCCTATGGGTGTGACGGCATGCATGTGCACACACACCCATAATGCAATGTGTGTGCGAACGCATGTGCGCTCCACCCCCTGCACATGGGTGCACACACACACGCCCATATTTGGTTTCCAGGTTGGTGCAGGAGGCTTTCCAGACCCAAAACAGGTGCAAGGGGGGCCCTCACGCATCGCCATTTTCAGGCTGGAAGGTCTCCTGCACCAACCTGGAGGCCAAAATGGGGTGTGAGGGTGCTGCATGAGGCTCTAAAATGCAATGTGAGCACCCGCCCATGCATGCATGCATGTGTGTGTCCCCTGCATGCGCCCCATGCATGCACGGCAAAGACCAGAAGACTATCTGGCTGGTGGGAGGTGCATGTGTATGCGTGATGCAGCTGGGCTGGGGCGACAGCTGGCATGCCCGCAGAGAGGGCACTATGTGACACCTATGGCACGCGCGTCATAGGTTTGCCATCATGGCCTAAAAGTTCTACATGGAACCTGCGTTCATAAAAGGTTTTAGTAAGGTGATACTTTTCACCTAAACCTCAGATTGCATGTTTTATCTCCTAAAGAGATCAATAACCTCATAAAACAATTGACAAATATCTATTCCATGGTGAATATTTCCAATAGGGCTATATTCTGATTTCCTGATCTTCTGCCTCAGAGTGAATGGGTGTTTGAACACAGTATCCTTATGGAACCATAAAGTAGTTGTGCCTTTTCCAAGATCATAAAAGTATCTGCAGACCCTGGAAAAGAGGAAGATCTTTTAAAATTCCATTTAGATTTGTGCTCTTATAGCACTTATTAAAGATGAAATCTGAAGCCCTGAACATTCTTTGGAATAAACCTTTGCATCTCTATTATTGGAAAGGGAACACAGAGAGACCGGGCAAATTAGACTTCAGAAGAATATCTCCAAAGTTTAGAGAAAAACCACTTTTTATAGAAAAAGTTTCAAATGAATGTTTTTATGGATTTGATGTTCTTCTCATCTGTTTAGCTGGAAACTTTGCTACAAATTAGGATTAGAAATTAAGGAAATGATTTCCTTGAAGAAGGAAGCCTTGAGAAATTAAGAAAAACTATAAACACATCCAAATTTGTGTAGAAAAAAATGCAAGCAAACAGTCAGATGCCAGAAACCCAAAACTTAAAGGAACATAATACTAGAACCTGTGCTCACATCTTCATATTGTCTTCAACCACATAGAAATTGGTTTCACAAGAGGCAATGATGGCTGCTGGAACCTTAATATATTTTATATATTTTAACTATATATTTTAAAAGAATGATTTGTGGAAGGTAAGACTTTCATAGAGATAGAGGGAATAAGATAGAAACCTTTAAAAGGTAAAGGTTCCCCTCGCACATATGTGTTAGTTGTTCCCATCTCTAGGCGGCAATGCTCATCTCTGTTTCAAAGCCGAAGAGCCAGCGCTGTCCGAAGACATCTCTGTGGTCATGTGGTCAGCATGACTAAATGCCAAAGGCACACAGAATTGTTACCTTCCCACCAAAGGTGGTTCCTATTTTTCTACTTGCCTTTTTACATGCTTTTGAACTGCTAAATTGGCAGAAGCTGGGACAAGCAACGGGAGCTCACTCCGTTACATGGTGCTAGATATTCGAACTGCCGAACTGCTGACCTTTCTGATCGACAAGCTGAGCATCTTAGCCACTGAGCCACCTCTCAGAAACCTTTAAAATAAGAGAAAATAAAAGATTACTTTTGCCCAAGGAAGAGGTGGAATGGAGAAAGCACGAGGTCCAAATGGGGTTCCTCTCTCTGCAGCTAACAAGGAAAGAAGAGCAGCCTGTGGGGTGCAAAGGATTCGAGAGTATCTGCTGGCAGCTTGGCCAACGCTGAGAAACAAAGAGTAGCTGGGATTTTCATCAGGAAATAAATTAGGGCAACATCAGAATTGTTTTGAGGGAGGCCTGAAGTTGAAGGCTGAGAGTGAAAAAACAGACTGGATACAGATGGGCCAGACAGGAGAAGGCAGAAGGAGAATCTATCATGTGAGACCTGCAGAGACAATCGTTGCTGTGGGCTTTTTTGCAAGAGAAGTGAAAGAATTGGATTGTTAAACTATATACTGTGCTTTAGAAGCTGCACACTTTTCAGATGACTGCATAGCCTGCTGCACTAGTTCTGGACAAACCTGTCTGCCGGGCACAAGAAGATTTATTCCACTGAGTTCAACACCTTATTGATTTCCTTTATTTCTGGAGATTCTAAACAGCTTGTGAACCACGTGTCTCCTCTCCGTATACCTGTTTTTTTTAATACAAATAATGAAGTTGTTCTTTTCTGATCATAACTAATAGTGATTTTTTAAAATTAAATGTCTCAGGGAAGAGGGAACATTATCTTTCAAGTCTTATTGCTGATTGGACACTTTGGGTGGTTTACAATACATGTTCACATCAGGGCTGAGTTCCTGCCAGTTCTAACCTCTTCTATAGAAGAGGTTCCACAGATCTACAGTGCCGTTTAGAACCGGTTCCAGTTCCCTCCCCCCGCCCGTCCGCACATCATCAAGATGAAGAGCGAGAGGAGGAATTCTGGGAGTTGAAGTCCACAAGTCTTAAAGCTGTCAAGTTTGAACACCCCTGGTGGTTTTTTCCCAAAGGGTTAGGGGTGCAAGGGTCTTGTAACTTGACAGCTTTAAGACTTGCATTTTTCAAATGCAAGAGTTTCTGAGCCAATATTTTGATTGCTAAGCAAGAGTGTTGTTAAGTGCATTTCACCACATTTTACAAGTTGGCCACACTCACCCAGTTACATGACTGCCAAGCCACTCCCACCCAGTCACATGGCCGGCAAGCCACTCCCACCCAGTCACGTGGCCGGCAAGCCACTCCTACAAAGCACGCCACACCTACAGAAGAGGTTCTAAAAATTTTTGAAACCCGCCACTGGTTCACATGCATGCAATTAAAATCTAATTAAAAACAGTTAAAACAGCCTCTAATGGTACACATATTATTGAACAAGACAGTCTATGCTTCTAACTGAAAAATGAACAGAGTGGGAACTGAGGACAGATTTAAAGTTCTTAGTTGCATCATATCAGAAGGACTCAGGAAACTGCAATGGGACCTTCAAGCTCCCCACTTGGCTGCACTTCCTTTGCCTTCCGCTTCCCGTCTCAGCCCATTTACAGCTAGCTTTCCCCCTCTGTTTGCCCTCCCCCAGCCATTCACCCTGACCAATGGGCTTCCACCCCTCTGCCCCACACTCTTGGGCCCAGCTCATTCATATGAGACACTGTTTGTCCCAGGCCTTTGGCTGCATGGGATAATTAGCTGGTGTTGTGTCCTCGACCTGCGACCGGTCTCGACTTACGACCGGCCGCAGGTCTTCCAGGCTGCCTCTTGGAGCCTTGGTAACAGGCTGTAGCAAGGCAGCCAACTGACAGACGCGCCTGATTGGCTGAGGCGCGCCTGGCCCTTGCTGCAGCCTGATTGGCTCCCCCTTTGACAGCTCCAAATATAAAGAGCTGTCAAAGCGCGGGAGCCCCTGTCTACCGCCTATTTCTTTTACTGAACCTATCTTTTTCTGTAAGCTGTGCCTAGCTAAATAAAGCTATGTTTCTGAGCAAACCTGACTCCGGACCCTGTCTTTACTTGAAGATACAACACTGGCGACGAAGGTGGGATCAGGCAGAGCTCATTTTCGCGGTACGATCAACCGGATCGTTTCCCCCGCTCGACCCATCGAAGCGGCCACGGAAACCTGGGTCTCCTACGGCCCGCCTCGAGCGCTTCCCTGCCGGCTAGTACGACCGGGCCAGGACGCTCGAAGACTCCTCGAGCTGCGGCGGCCGAGACCTCGAAACCGCGCAAGCCGTGGCTACCCCGGCAGCGGTCGACGACCTGCCGCGGGACACCGCTTCGCCCTCGGACAAAGCCAACAGAAACAGCCAGGAACTAAGAAACGCACCGCTTCTTCCTCGGATCGAGCCGACAGAAGCAGCCAAGGCCTACGGGACTCCTGAGTCGCCGTGCAAGGCCCACCTACCGCCGCTACGACAAGCCTCCGCACCAAAAGAAACCGACAAGCCTCGCACCCAAAGAAACCGACAAGCCTTCGCACCCAAAAGAAACCGACAAGCCTCGCACCCAAAGAAACCGACAAGCCTTCGCACCCAAAAGAAACCGACAAGCCTGCGCACCCAAAAGAAACCGACAAGCCTTCAAACGCAAGGCGAGGCACCAGACCACCGCAGCACCAGCAGCAGAGCAGTGGCAGCCGTCCAGCAGCAACAGCGGCAACCATCCGGCTGCCTCGCTGGGGCCCAACAACCCCGCCCGGCCGGGCCTGGGTTTCCCCGGCTTCCGGCGACCATCTTCGGCCTGGCCCGGCTGAAGCCGACCAGGCCCTCCCATCGAAGACCACGCCTTCTCTTCTTCGCCTGACAACCACCAAGGCCTGGCTCAAGTCGACCAGGCCCTCCCATTGAAGACCGCGCCCCCTCGCCCGACTCACCGCTTCAGACGTCCCCGCCTCTTCGGGTAGGCCCCTCCGATGACGCCGCCGGATCCACACCCCGGCAGGGAGGAGCTTCCTCAGACACATCCTCCTCGTCCGGCGTCCGAGAGACTCTGAGGCTGACTAAGCGGACTGCGCATGCTCCGCTCTCCTGATGGACAGCTTTTCGCGCATGCGCAGACCGAGGGGGGAAAGGGGTGTTGTGTCCTCGACCTGCGACCGGTCTCGACTTACGACCGGCCGCAGGTCTTCCAGGCTGCCTCTTGGAGCCTTGGTAACAGGCTGTAGCAAGGCAGCCAACTGACAGACGCGCCTGATTGGCTGAGGCGCGCCTGGCCCTTGCTGCAGCCTGATTGGCTCCCCCTTTGACAGCTCCAAATATAAAGAGCTGTCAAAGCGCGGGAGCCCCTGTCTACCGCCTATTTCTTTTACTGAACCTATCTTTTTCTGTAAGCTGTGCCTAGCTAAATAAAGCTATGTTTCTGAGCAAACCTGACTCCGGACCCTGTCTTTACTTGAAGATACAACAGCTGCCAGCCAATCAAGTGGCAGGCAGAAGCCATGGTTCAAGTGGCGATAGGCTGTGGGGCTATGGCCTGTATGTGTAGGCCCGAAATACCTTGGAAAATGAGAATGATTTCTTTTTGCTCATCCTGATAAATTCATAGAGCTATGTGGTTCCCCAGAAAGTTTGATGCTATGCTATTTAGGACTTTAAAATCAAAATCAACACCCTCAATTGTGGAAATAACCAGTGCAGCTCTTCCAAGATTTATGATTGCTTTGGGCTTCCAGTGAGATTTATGGCAGAATAAATCTAGGGATGGCATTGCAGTGGAGATCAATGCTCAGACGGTGAATTCTGGCCAGCAGAGTCTTACCAGAAGGAGGTCAGATCGTGAGATTGCCCACTTGCACTCCGGATAGCTGCTCCTCATGATAAATTGCAGAAACTGAGGTTTTTGTGGTTGGCTTGTGAGTTGAGCAGTGGGAATTGATAAATTTCAAGGAATCCCACAGTTGTCATGCAGCCTATAAATAACACAAAGTTTGCACAATCCCAATTTCTTTTTTTTTATATTGAAAAAGTTTTATTGAGTTTACATTTTTTGTGGGGTAGGGTAAGGGATACATAGAAATTTTGAGAGTGGTCACGTCAAAGTCGTCGGCTCCTCCGGTACCTCAAGTTACATTATAAAAAAGAAAAGAAACATTTCACATAACACTACAAGCTGGGAGCAAGTACATATTCCTAAATTTTTCAGTTATATACTGTCAGTCAATTACAAAAATCCAGATTACAAATATCATACAATATTACTCATAAAAAAAAACCAGGGCAAAGTTATTTTTTGGATCTAAGTCTCTTGGCAATTGTATCTTCCACCTTCTCCCCCGGGCCCCCAGCGGGCGGGGCCATGGCTCCCCCTGCCCCCCCTGGATCTTCTCCCAGGACAGAGGAATGTTTTTTAAGAAAGGCTTCCGCCTCAGCAACTGTTTTAATCTTCACTCTACCTCCTTCCCAGAACACCAGCATCCCTTCGGGTATCACCCACTTGAACCAGATCCCACGATCAAACAATGCCACAGTTGTCATGCAGCCTATAAATAACACAAAGTTTGCACAATCCCAATTTCTTAAAACACTTTTGGATGTGATTAAGTTGTAATAAATTATGTATTATATATGTGTCTGTATGTACACACACACACACTGTATATATGTATATTGCATGCATGTATTGAACACCTTTGATAAATCAGCCTTTCTCTTAGTGGGAACTTACTTTTTTGCACTCTAATTGGGACCCTTATAAAGTGGTATTAGAAGCTAAGATGGCTGCTGATAACAATTTTTTTCCTAATTGCTTTGAACTTCTACATCAATTAGAATCAATCAGAATAGAGCTGGAAGGAATCTTGGAAGTCATCTAATCCAGCCCTCTGCTTTAGCAGACCATTTTATACCATTTTAGACAAGTGACTGTCCAGTCTCATCACATAGGAACCTTCAACATTAAATTGCTTACTTGCTATTTTGACCCATGCCTGTACCATAATAATGCTTCTAACTCAGAGGATTTTTTTTTACAAGTAGTACTATGTCTCTTGATAATTCTTGATTTACGGATAATCTTTTGAAGCCAATGGGAATGAACTCACCCATTATCTTACCCCTATTGTTTCTCTGGCAACCCTATGCTTTTGCTTGACACAGAGTAGTACTCACTGTTTGATTTTGTTTAACCTCCACAAACTATGACTATGAAATTCTTGAAAAAGTATGGCTTTGGTGAATTTCCTTTGATCTGCCTGTTGACGTAAATCAGGGGTCTCCAAAAGTGGCAGCTTTGTGGACTTCAACTCCCAGAATTCTCCAGCCAGCCATGGGAATTGAAGTCCACAAATCTTAAGACTGCCAAATCTGGAGAATCCTGATCTAAATGATAAAAAAACTAAACCAATATATTTGCCTTTGCCACAATAAAATCAGAACTCTTACAACTTAAAATGGAATAGGAGTGACATGATAGCAATGTTCCAATATTTGAAGGGCTGGCACAAAGAAAACGAGGTCAACCTATTCTCCAAAGCAGGGGTCTCCAACCTTTGCAACTTTAAGTCTGAAGGACTTCAGCTCCCAGATGTCCAAGGTCCCTTCCAACTCTGATATTCTGTTATAAAAATAATGCTATAAACGAATGGAATCAATTTGCCTTTTTGTTTGGCCTATATAGAAGACTCTAGCTCATTCTCTAGCTCAGTCATACTATTCTGACCTAACTGGGAAAATCTATTTGTTACTAAGTTGAATGAAAGCACTGACTCTTTGTTTTAACTGTATGACATACGTTGTACCTACCCCAAATTTGTTCTCTTTGTAATCATTTTCCAGGAAACCGTAATGTGTTTCTGTTCTACATGGAACTCTTCATTTACTAATCATTCAGCCTGAATATTGTTCCTTCTGAAAAAAAAACAAACCCAAGTGGAGCATTTTATAATGAGAGTGGGAGACAGCTTTTCAAAGTCAGAAGTTAGCAATTCAAGGAAAATACCAATTACAAAAGAGTACAGAGAATGACTGACATGACCATCAGTTTATATCACTTAAAATGTTTTGTTAGTCAGTGGACTATTGAATCAACATTGTGCAGCTTGTCAGCCATAAGGCTGACAACTGCTCTGCTTAGAATGCAATCAGTAGATCTAAATTGTGAAATCATCTGGGGAAAAGTTAGGTGGGCTAAGGAACACAAATAAAAGGGCAGCAACAACATATCAGAAATAAGAAAAAAAACTTAAAGAAATAGGAACTTTGTCTTGGGGCCTGATAACCATAATCCGAAGCTGCGTTTCTGAAATAATTGCATAATATGATCTATGAATGATTAAGACCAGTTAATATTATATATGGCTTCAGTCCCTTTATTGAATAAGTGCATTTTGTGATGCTTGAGAACCTTGATGTGCTATCTACAGAATCAAACAAGCAAGTGAAAAAGTAAGAGTTTAATTTTTAAAGATTTTTTTTAAAAATTGTATTTTTAAATTGGGGTGGGATACTTTCTGCATGGGTTCACCGCAGCTTCAGATCTTTGCTAAACAATTTGAAGATTGTCAGGCATCCTGTCCTTATCCTTGCTTTCTCCATCTTGAAAGAGGTTGCCAGAGGACTAGTTAAAAAAATTATTACTGTAAATATTTGCAGTTTTAAAATGAGTGGACTTTAAGTCCCAGAATTTCTTTATCAGCATGCTGGCTGGGAAATTCTGGAAGTTGAAGTCTAAACATCTTACAGTTGCAGCCATTGAGAAGCACTGGTCTAAATACTGTAGTTGACTCTTCCTGGAATCTCCCATCACAAACTAAACCCTGATTGATTCAAAACAAGAATACAAACTATGAGTTGGGTAATTTAAACAGGCTTATACCAATGTATGCTGTATTCCATTCAGCTCTCCCAAAGATGTTAATATTTTTGGACTTCCCAATGCATTCTAATGGCTCTCTTTCCTGCTCTTGTTTTATATGTCTAAATGTATAGAGGGATTCCAAATAATAATGAATTTATAATCTGGAAACAAGATATAAATCTGCACATATATTGAAATGACTTGATTGCTAAAAAAATATAATATTATAATTATATTTGAGAACCCAGTGATATAACAGTCATATAACTGAATCCCAGGTCAAGCATTATTAGGTTGGGTGTAGATTTATTCCAGATCCTGAAGATGAAACTTAAATACTCTGGCCATCTAGTGAGTAGGAAGGACTAGAGAAGAGCCTTATGCTGGGAAAAATTGAAGACAAAAGAAGAAGAGGAAGACAAAGAATGAGATGGCTGGATGGAGTCATTGAACCAGTAGGTGTGAGCTTAAATGGACTCCAGAGTATGGTAGAGGACAGGAAGGTCTGGAGGAACGTTGTCCATGGATCAGACAACTTCGCAACTAACAATAAGATTCACTCTATTGACTTCACTGGATTGATTTGGAACCAAACCATTTGGATTTGTTGGGTAGAAAGGGAGAAATCCAACATTTAATTATTTATTGAGTATATTGTAGCCAGATTTCAGGGCAGAACATCCCCAGAGTATAGTCTTTCATTTTCTATAGCTTTGAACTAACCAATTAACCTTTATTTAACATTTGGCAAAGGTCTCTTGCTTCCTCCTAGAAGAAGAATAAAATTCCCAAAGAGAAAATCTTAACAAATTTAAGTTAAAGCCTTAAAGGAATGGTAGGTTGGGTATTAGGAGCCTCTAAAACATTTTGGAATGAATTGCAGTCTCTTCACAATCTGCTAACTTGCTGGTTTTAGAAAGATATCATTTTATCCTTGGAAGAGAAATTGGCATCTCACATAACTCTTTTTGGAATTGCCAGGTTAGACAGGAACACATTTTAGACCCATTTCTTGTTATATTGAATAGTTTGGGAGACAAAATCTCCCCCCATTCCTAAAGCACTCATCTAAACTGCCCCAAACACAGAAATACTATTCTGAAAGTCTATGGATATTTTCTGTCATCCAGGTCATGGTTGTCCCAAAGGTGCTTTTTCAAAAGACAACTAGACTTGCTTGTTTTTCTTTGAAGACATTTCGCTTCTCATCCAAGAAGAGCTGAAGAAACTTCTTGGATGAGAAGTGAAACGTTTTCAAAGAAAAAACAGAACATCCAGTTGCCTCTTGAAAAAGCACCTTTGGGAAAATACAATTCAGAAACTTTCAGCTTTGGTCTTACTGGAGATACTTGGACCTCATTGGCCATAAGTTCCAAAGTCTTGGGGCAGAACCCCCCGCCCCCCCAAATACAGGTATACCCTTCCAGCCAACAAGTGGGACTAACCCCTGCCTTAAAATGTTAACCTAAACTTTCAATCCACAAAACAGAACCAAAGAAGAAATAAAGTTAACTGTAGAAAAAAGGTATGTCTCTGGCTAGCAAGATTTGCCTATCTTTTTACATAGGAAATTCCCTTGTGACAATTTCTTGCATATATGGTTGAATATGTTTTTCAAAAAATGTAAACGTACTTAGTCAGATGCGTGTGTAAGGTAAACTGGGCTTAATTTTGAGAGATGACAAATTTCATGTTAAACAAATCAGGAACAGGCGCCAATAAAGTTAAATAACAGGACAGTCAACTAGGAGACATGATATTCTCTCTGGCCAAGCTATGAATTTGTTAGTATCATACCTAGAACAAGTTCCTAGAAAATCGGACAGTGTGTCAGCCTGCAGCTAAAGAAAAGCTGGAGCTGCCCTATTGTATTCTTTTTTATTTTATTTCCTTATTCTGCTTCCTCTCAGCATATTTCAGAAGTGGGATGAATTTTCAGCATTGCAAACAGCTGTCTTGCCTCGCTAATATAGCAGAGCTAAGCAAAATGCCAGAAGGCATCAGGTAATTTAATAAGACAAGGCATGCAAGGCCCTGACTAACCCTGTGCCCAGAGAAATGAATGGTGCTATTGTATTCTGCTGCAGCAGCAGTCCTGACAGCCAGCCACTCTTTGCAAAAAAGAAAAAAAAAGTGGACTGCTTCTGATAATGAATTTTCAAAGTAAAAAAAAAATAATAATTTGATTGCTTTTCAAGGAAATTCTAAGTAAGTTAATAATGGAGAAAATCCATCTTGTCGTTCAGAAGCCTCCTCTTTTTTTTCTTCCCCTCCTCCTCTTTCGCTCTTTTAAAACCCTTACAATTTTAGACTATGGAACAGAAAATTTGTTACTATAGAATAGTAGGAATTGAAGGAACAAGGACCAATGGCTGCCCTGTTTTGATAGAAGTTGTTCAATTTTGCACTGTCAGGGTAACTTTGCATCAGTGAGTTTGTAGACCATTTTAATGCGACTGTTACAGTTTTACGGAGAAAGAGTGAATTATAAAATGGAGAATGAAAATGTAATATCTTCAGACAGTATCTTCAGAATCACGTTGTGCATGCAATGAAATAATCATGGAATTCCACATGTTGCTCCATTACAATTCCCAGAATTCTTTAATACTGTCCATTTTAGTTAGGAATATGCCAGTTTTCATTCCGCACCATGTAAAAGCTCAGCCTCCTCACCTCTAACATATCCCATTCTACTGAGTGAATTTTGCTCTTAAAATGTGGTGTTCCATCCAACATTATTTCTGTGCATGGACTTGGTTGCTTTTAGTTGGCTATTTTCTGTGACAAGGTATTACAGGATTTAAATTATTTTATCTATTTAAAATCAAGCATATTTATCAACCAAAAGATCTGATTTTCCACAGTTCCATTGTTCAAAAGTGATTTGGCAATCTTCACAAATGAAATGATTCCTGCTGAATGTGACCAAGGAGATAATGTGGGAGGCAACGTAATCCTGTTCTTCTTCATATGCACTTCCAAAATGTCTCGGAAATTACATAAAGCATTTTAGATCTTGTGGTACTTTCTTCTTAGTCTTTTTGATATGAACTATCTTTTTTTGGGATGGGCTGTCTTCACAACATTGTACATTCAATAAGCACGCAGAAGACTATGCTAGGATCATAATCCTAAAGGCAGATCCTAATGAAGTCAATAATAAGAATTGAGAAGATAGTAAACTGATTGAATATATGATAGCAGTAGGAGATTATAGCTGGGCTAGTCACATTAGTACATTGGGCCAGCAAACAAGTAGCATACCACCTTTTCCCGTTTGTAAGAGACATGGCAGAAGATGGCAAAGCAGGATGAATGTGCTCCATCTATTACTGTACAAGTTGCTGTAGTACATTAATATGGAAGCTTCATATGCATATTACAAAGGCTATTCTCTCTTTCTACAATTCCCTTTTGGGTTAAAAAGCAGAACAAAACCTCTGCAAAGTATTTTGACTGCATAAAGGTGAGGTCTATGCTGTGTTTTCCATTAGACTAACATGGTGTTGCTCAAACTTGACAACTTTAATAGGTGTCAACTTCTACTCCTAGGATTCTGAAGCCATGCTTGGAAATTCTCGGAGTTGATGTTCACATATCTTAAAGTTGCCAAGTTTGAGAAACAGTGGGCTAACAGAGCTAGTAATATCTTCTCCCTTTCCTTTCTGAACTTCTGTTTTGTTGTAGGATGCCTTCCAAAAACTTTGCATATGAATTTATATTATTTTACACAACTAGTTTAGTTCTACATTTTCTCCCACAAAAATTTATCAGATTTACTATGACAGGAACAAGATTCTTTCAGTTAAGAGGGCGGGTAGTAACTGACTTGAGCTGCCTAACAAGTTGAACTGCTAAGCAAAAAGCTGAAGAGATTAGAATGTCTTCCTGAAGTAGATATGTAGGATGGGCACTTGCAAGCAACTGAAAAAGGTGATACCATTACGTTAGTATCGTGTTGGAACTCAATGTTCCTTGGTGTAAATTTATGTTTTTAACTAGTAGCAGCAAACAACCTCATAATCTTTTTTTAAAAAAATGTTTAGGTCCTGATTCATTATGAAGATATGTATAACTAAATCAATGAAGTCCAGATAAAAAGCACTGCATTTGAATGCTCCTCCAATTCATAAATATAAAATAAATGCAATATATATCTTTATATTTCACCCTAGAGCACAGGCATCAAACTCACCGCATCACGTTGCCCTCATGTGATGTTTCATGACGCTTTCCCCCTTTGCAGACCTAGGGTGGGTGTGACTTGCATGTGATGCATCCAGCCCACGGGGCACCTGTTTGACACCCCTTCCCTAGAGTAATATTATCACATAGTAGTGTATCTGGATTTGCACTTGCATGCATCATTCACCCCATATTGTAGCTTGCTCCACACACAACTGTGCATGGCTAAGGAATTTTAGGGATGATTTTTAGTAAATCTAGATACCTAATGGTCCAGAAATGAGTTTTGCTGTATATTTAGAAAGAAAAATGTGTAAAATCACAATTCTAGTAGGTTAAGTGAGCATGAATCTGTAACCTTCCATTAGGACAGGAGAAATGGCTTTCTGGATTAGATCAGATTACACTTCATCTAGCATTGTTTTCAAGAAAGAATTAAGTTATATGGCAATATATGGGTAGTAATTCACAGGTGAATTTACTGTTGAACTTGTTTTAGTTATTGAAAGATGTACTTATAATCTGCATGAGGAAAATAGCTGTAAGATACAATTGAGCCAGATGAAGAACCACATTGGTCATGCCTTCACAAAAATAATTTTAAAAAATGATTTTCATTGACAAGAAACATTTACTATTAACAAAACTATCTGAAATGAAGTTTGCTTTGTAGTAAATATTGTTTAAAGACAAGATCAAGGAATATCTCCTTAAGGACAATCAAGGAATGTCTCCTTAAGCATCACAGAACAAGCACCAACAAGAATTGATATCAGGCATATGCAATATTGAACTTGTGTTTAATTATCTACTGAGCATGGCTCATTATGTAGCAAGCATTATGAGGGTAACAAATTCATAGTAGCTAATTATCATGATACCACTATTAAATATGAATGACACCATTAAATAACATCCGCTTCACACTGCAGTGTTTGCTCAAGTTCACTGTTTTTCTTAGAGGCTGTTTGGATGCCATGCATAAGCTGAAAGTTCAAAAATTAATCAATTCACATCTTGGTTGGGTGTTGTGCCTGTTGTGATAACACCCAGAGTATTAAAGTGAGACAATCTTTCTCACCATCCTGTCTAGAATTTGCATCCTGGGTTTTATATCAGCCTATAAGTTTTCTTCCTGGTCTTCCTGCTATCTTTTTTCCCCACAGCCCTTTTGGCTGTTGATTCAGGAAGAGATTAGGGGTTGGCCTACTATAAAAACAAGGACTCCTTCTCTTAGTAGAAGGGATCTGGATTCAGCAAAACTTTCTTACTCAGGAAGTAATCAGAGTGGAATATTTTCCCAATGCCTATTCATCACTCAAAGACCTGGCATCCAATTCTGGTATGTTATCCACTCTCCTGAGATTTTCTAGGGTTTCCTGTGGATAGTTAAGTTGTTAGGCTACACATTTTAAATTCAATTTATTGTAGAATTTGTAACAGGGTTCCATATTGCCCAATAGCATAGGGTTAACTGAGGTACCTTGAAAGCTACTTACTGAAGTTGAAATTAATCTAGATCAACCAGAATGACACCCACATATAGCTTGACTTAATTTACATTTGATTTAAAATCTTATGCTTACGTACCATCCGAAAGAGCTTTTTTGGTTGACCCAGGGTAACCTCGAGTAAAAATTTTGTTTTTGGTCTTTTCCTTGAAACATGAACATAATACAATATCCAACAGAACAAAATAGTATGCTGCTAAGTGTGGGACGTGTATGCTACCTGTTTCTACAAGGATATATGAAGATTATTTATTATTTAATTGTATGGCCTGAGTTGCTTACGTCATTCAAGAGAATGCAGAGGGAAAGATGCACGCTCACATTTGCAAACCAGTAGGGCAGGTAAGTGAATCCCACCTCTGGTTTTGCCCCATTTTACCTTTCTTGCCATAGTCGTTAAGTGAATAACTGCAGTTGATAAGTTAGTAACCCGGTTATTAAGTGAATCTGACTTCTCCATTGACTTTGCTTGTCGGAAGGTTGCAAAAGGTGATCAAGTGACTTTGGGACACAACGATGGTCATAAATATGAACCAGTTGCCAAGCAGCTGAATTTTGATCACATGATCATGGAGATGCTGGAAAGGTTGTAACTCTGAAACATGGTCATACGACGCTTTTTTCAGTGCCATTGTAACTTTGAATGGTCACTAAATGAACTGTTGTAAGTCGAGGAATAGCTGTACTTTGAAGACAGAATATTTAAATATTCACACATCACTCATAAGCTGCATGCATTATGGTTTATAGTTAAAATTCCCACACTCAAGATATGGTGGTTTAATCAAATTATAGTTAAACAAAAACAATCTACTCCTCTTTCCCCCCCCCCCCCCCATGATCCTGGCCTGAAGGATGATTACTCACTGATTATATTGAACAGATTTAATACACGCATTAGCCAGGGTGGAATGTTATAAAAAGAAATAGTACAATTTCATTGCTATTTTTAATTTGACTGAAATATGGCAGTGAAAATGATTACAAAAGAAAGATGCAACCTATTTAAAAATCCGACTTTATGGAACTTCAGTTTGCTTTTCTGTGGTTTTTTTCAAGTGGCAGATTTGTTTAACACTTAGCTTTTTAGGCATGCAAATGTCTAATTAGGTCCAATAAAATCTTACCAGACTCTCAGAAACACTTAGATGTCACAGTGACATTCATGTTAGGTCTCACTAACAAAAGTGACTCTGCCCTTCTCTTTTCTTGGATTTGTATCTTAAACCAACTTTAAAATGACACTAAAGTATTTTTTTGCAAAGGTTAAAACTAAGTAAGGTAAGTCATATTCTTCGGATCGTAAAGCAAAAATTGCATTTCTAATTTGAGGAGTTGTGTTTTCCTGAAATGTTAATAGAATAACTCAAACTACAGGTTCGTAAAATGAGAATGTTTTCATTCTACTATTTCTATGAAAGGAATATAATTTGTGACAAAGAATTCTCCAAGATTTCCTAGAACTACTAGGACCATGATAGATATATTCCAAACAAGCCAATTTGAAGTGGGTTTTAAAAAGCATATGTTAACTCTCTATGATGGAGGGTTGAATCCATGTATAAAGAGAAACTGTTTAAGAGGTTGGTGGACAGGAGAAATGTTGTGGAGATAATTTTGGAGGGGCTATCCCAGAATCTTTAATTGTAGCTCCTTGATGTTATCTGGTGGCCATTCAGAGTTTTGTAATCTGCAGATAATAGCTCTGTAAAATATCATGAGATATATTTAGTACACAGGCTAATCACAATTTTAAAAAGTGTATCTGTTTGTGGGTGTCAGATATGTCAAGTGAAAAAAATCCTACTTATAAGTAAAGCATATTTTTGTTCTCATCTTTTCCTGCCATAATGTTTATGCAGATGTACACTCTCTGAAGATTAATGCTTAACCATCCACACTGAGAAAAGTGCACATCGTTTCTTGGAAATATTATACAACAGATACAATTCTGAAATCTCCTATTTGGAATCTCCCTAGAGGGCGGTAGTCAAAATCTAAGAGCAAGAAATACACCCACTCCAGCTTAAGCTGCACAATAGGAGCTGCAAGGACTCCACCTCCAAGAGGTAGCTGCTGACAGATTAGTCAGTGGAGAATTTCAGGTTGTCTCCTTGACGAAAATGCATCCGGATGCAATATTAACACTGGACTAGTTAAAAATGAGTTAAAACTGCCTCAGGCCTGGGCTTGGAATGAGGTGAAAACAATGTGAAGAAAGATAAAAGTAATGGTTTCACCTGCCTGGTCATGCTAGGAAGTGGTACTCATCTCCGTTTCCTAGCCAAGGGAGCCAGTGTTGTCCTGCTGCCCATAAGACCATGGAAGCATCTTCCATGGTCTTATGGGCAGCAGGACTATACTCCAAGGTGCATGGAATGATGTGATTTTCCCACAGAAATGGTACCTGTTTAACTATCTGCATTTGCATGCTTTCTAACTGCTAGGTCGGGAGGAACTGAGGCAGGAATGGGAGCTCACTGGTCACATGGTACTAGAGTTTTGAACTGCCAATCTCTCGGAGTCTTAACCACTAGGCCACCATGCTCCCTGTCAATGTCAAGAAAGGCAAGGTTAAAGGTAAAGGAGTCCTTGTGGATTTTAGTCCACTAGTATTTGCCAACTACGTATAGAAGGCAGTGCTCATCTCCGTTTCAAAGCCATTGAACCAACACTGTCTGAAGACATTTTTGAAGTCATGGGGTCAGTGTCACAGTACACTGTTACCGTTCCACCGAAGTGGTACCTATTTATCTATTTGTGTCTGCGTGTTTTCAAATTGCCAGGTTGGCAGGAGCTAGGGCAAAGATGACAACTCACTAATCGCATAGAGCCATGATGGCGAACCTATGGCACATGAGCCCTCTCTGTGGGCACGTATGCCATTGCCAGCTTCTTTTCTAGTTTCCAACACTCTGGCCAGCTGGTATTCGCAGGCGCAGGAAAATGGCTCGAAAAACTGTTGAAAACTGCCTGAAAAATAGTCTGAAAATGCCCTGAAAAACTGCCTGAAAATGCCCCCAAAATGTCCCCAAAGCAGGCCATTTTCCAGGCCAAAACCAGCCTGAAAACCAGCCAAAAAACAGACATGCGCATGCCGGTCATCTGGTCTTTGGGTCTCCGGCACATGCACATACACGCACATGCACGCATGTTCTGGTTTGGGCACTAGGTGCCGAAAAGGTTCGCCATCACTGGAATAGAGCTTGGTTCTCAAACCTTTCCAGGTGACAAGCCGAGCGTCTTAATCAATGAGGCACCGTGCCACCGCAATGTCAAGAAAGCTAGCTAAGTAAAAAGGGGTTGCCAGATGTGTCTACACCATGGTGGTTTGCAATAGAGAGAAAGGACCTGTGTTTACTTGAGTACCAGTTGGGAAGATAGAAACATTGTGAATATAGAAGGAAGTCTTACTTGCTCCTCTACTCCCATGGACCAAGTGGCCCCAATAGAATAAATATGATAAAAAAAGGCAAAGAGTTTAATCTTTTGAACTTTCAACTTCAACAAATATAACAAAATAACTCACCACAGGTATTCGAAGTTCCTTCTGCCAGCTTTTCATATATATTGTTTTTATTAAAACCTAATTGAAAAATAGTATCAAAGCAGTGCATTTGAAGAAATATTGTAAGCTTGTTTATTGTCAATAAGCAACTTTGGCTCTGAAAATTTAAGATGCATTTAAATCAACAATAATAACAACAGCAGTCATTTTGAAGAATGAAAATGACAGAATGTACTAACTTTTCTACCAAGAAAAACTAATTCTCAGAATCAACTATTGTATGCATCAATTAAAATGGCAAGACTAAATGTGCTTCTAACACGCAGAAGAAAATATGTCACATATTTCTTTTCAGGTGATCCGTCAAAATGAAATATAGTGGATACCAAAAAGTGTTCTGTGAGCAAAATTGCATATTAAAAACTGTACATATGACAAGTAACAAATAAATAAAAGCGCAAAGTTTTGTAAAATAAAAGTTACTTTTGGAACTTGCAAGCAAATTAAATACTATAAGATATATTCATTTACAAACATGCTTTTGCATTGATAGATTAATCAGGTGCTATCAAGTCAAGGTTTACAATACAATAGCAGAGTTGGAAGGGACCTTGGAGGTCATCTATTCCAACTCCCTGCCTAGGCAGGAAACCCTATACCATTTCAGACAAATGGCTATCTAACATCTTCTTGAAGACTTGCAGTGTTGGGGCATTCACAACTTCTGGAGACAAGTTGTTCCACTGATTAATTGTCCTGTCAGGAAATTTCTCCTCAGTTCTAAGGTTGATTCTTGGTAACTGCAGAAAAAGTTCTGGCTGCATCACTGCTTAATTGAGTTCATCCATGGTCATCCTTTTGTCTTCACCTTTTAGGCATTATAGACATCTATAGGAAGCTAAGTCTTCACATAATTGACCAAAGTATGATAATCTATACTTGGTTATTTGTGTCTCAAGTATGAATGCTGAACTGAATTGTTTGGTGATCCATTTGTTTGCTCCCTTGATTATTAATGGTATTGTCTGGACTTTTCTGGAATACCAAGATTCAAAAGAATTAATACACTTTCTGTTCTGCTTCTTCAAAATCCAACTTTGGCATCCATAGAGCATCACAGAGAAAATGATTCTCTGTATGTTTCTGATCTTTGTAGGTACAGATGCATCTGAGTATCTTTTCCAAGGCTTTCATATCTGTTCTACTATTCACTAGGCTACATTGTATTTCCCAATTATTGGTTCCATTAATGTCAATAGCCAATCCTAAAAGTCAGAAAGTAGTCATCACTTCAATATATTCATTGTGAATTGTTGTACTTATTGCTATTAGGTTGGCCTTCTTCATATTTAATTTTAATCCCATTTTTCACCATGCTTGTTGACTTTTACAAGTACTCCTTGATTTACAGCAGTTCATTTAGTGATGGTTCAAAATTATAATGGCACTGAAAAAAAGTGACTTATGACCAATTTTTGACATTTATGACCATTGCAGCATCCCCATGTCACATGATCAAGGACTACCTGTGTTACTATAGCTTGTAGACAGTTACTGTAGTATTCTCAGCTAAGTAATGTCATCAGCACAATTAGAGGACACTGGTATTTCTTCTTCCAATTTTTAAACCATGCTTATTTCATAACCAGCTTATCTGATATCAGACATGTCAAACTCAAGGCCACCGGCTGAATCTGGCCCACAGGATGCTTAGAACTCCCCCTTTTTTGGCTTTCTTGGTGATTCTACATGTTGTCTTCCTTACTTTTTATGAAGCCATGTGGGGCTCTATTCAGGATTGACTGGTCCTAAGTATTTTTTTGCAATCACATGAAATTAAGGATATGGTATTATATTTTGCACACTCATTTGAAAAAATTGGGTGCGGGGGTATTGAAATGTAGTTTGATCTCTTCCATTCAGTTGGCCATTGTATCATTCTTCAGATTTGCTAGCATGATTTGGTTAGAACAGGGGTCTGCAAAGTTGACTCTCTTAAGTTGGCTGGCTGGGGAATTCTGGGAGTTGAAGTCCACCAGTCTTAAAAGAGCCAACTTTGCAGACCCCTGGGTTAGAACCTTGACTGATTCTTGCTTGAAGAAAGAGGAAAGAATGAAAGTATTCACTGACCCAATGTATTTACTCAGTTTCAGATAGTGGTAAGTAAGATCTCTCAATTATCATAAACAGTAAGTTGATATCACCAACAGGGTAATATAATTGAACTTTGGAATGACAGATAATTCTAGTGTCTAAAGAGTTAGATTTTTGTTGAATTTTTCAAATTCAACATCAGAAAAATAAAGTTGTTAATTTACTGCTTTATATTATCTTCTGGTTTAAATAGGAAAGTTAAAATCATTGCAATTCCTTGGCTATTATTTTTTTTGGCTCTTGCCCAGTGTTAACCGAAAGAAGTGGAGGGATTCCAAGAAGAATCCAGTAGTGGTGCTTAGAGAAACTCATGGACATCCGTTTTTCCAGTAAATCATTGTTTTGTGTAAGATACAATAATGAAAGAGTTCCCCCATTTCTAAGCCCTATCTTTATTTTCTACTGCAGTGTGGTTTTCTCAGTATCTGAGAAAACATCATATATAACAATAATTCTAGGCATGCTTTTAATGAACAATTTGCAAAAATAAAAATTGGTTAAATAAAGCAATTCCTAAATGCATGCCATATTGACATATGGATTGGTTTGTCTAATCATCACACTTCTTTCCTAGGATCTTTTAATTATTTGCAGGGAAAGCAAACATATAAACTGAACATTTACAGTACATCTATGAAAATGTACCTGTGGCTTTTGAATTAAACCAATGCACGGTAGAGCTTATTTCCCTGGAAACAGAAACTGTGGTTTCCAGGGCTAGGAAAGGCTGTTCCAGATGAGAACCTACTTTCTTGTGAATATGAGCTGACTGTTTAAATAAGAATGCAGCATAATACAGCTATTGAAGCTTTCACTGACAACAATTGCACTTAAACAAAATATTGATACCTTGATAAACAACCAAGGTCATACATGTCTGTGTTGTTTTTGCTTTGAGAGGACGCTTCTATTGTGCAATAGCCATATAAATATTCTGTAAACTCAATTATGTAATCATAACATGATTGAGAGTTGTATATAAATGCATACCAGCATTCAAGAAATTTGAATAACCAAGATACCAGAGTGTTAAAAACTGAGAGGAAAACCTATATTCGTTCTCTTTGGAACAATAACAATTAAATCAAATCAAAGGCATGCTGGTAGAACTGTACATAGTAAAATGTTCATAGTGTTCTCTGTAAAGTTGTTCATTGGATGCATTGACACAAACCCCACTCAGACTCAAAACATCCTGAAAGCAAAAATACTGTTCAGTTGGGAACAATTTGTTATTTATCATTCAGAGGAATTCCAGTTTTAAATCCTTGACGTACACACCTATGCAGTATATTTTCCAATGGTCCTTGATCTCTGTAAATACCACCTATCTCACTTATGTCATTTTTGGCACACTGCCATAGATACGCTTGGAAGAAAAAAGCAGCAACCTCCATATCTTTACACACACACACACACACACACACACTATCACCTAGTTCAGGGGTCTGCAAAGTTGGCTCTTTGAAGACTGGTGGACTTCAACTCCCAGAATTCCCCAGCCAGCATGGCTGGCTGGGGAATTCTGGGAGTTGAAGTCCACCAGTCTTCAAAGAGCCAACTTTGCAGACCCCTGAGTCCTAGTTGAATTTAGTGTTTTATGTGATGTTTTACAACATAATGTTACACTAATCAAATATCCTTTTGAACATCTAAACAAACCTTTAAATCTTTTAATTCAAATAATCAGATTGTGCACAAACTTTGCAGGCAACCAAGCATGTTGCTTGGTTTCTTGATTGGAGATTCAGGAAACTTTTAAAATTTCATGCTGGCCAATAACACTCTACGAGAGCTCTACAACTGTAAGGGAGAAAAAAAAATCCTACTTACAAAGTCATATGTGTCCTAACCATCTTGAACCTAGATTACTACAATGCATCCCTTAGACCGATCCGCTCCCACAGAGAGGGCCTTCTCAGGGTGCCGTCGGCCGGATAATGCCGACTGGCGACACCCAGGGGAAGGGCCTTCTCTGTGGCGGGCCCTGCCCTGTGGAACGACCTGCCCCCTGAACTCCGTACCATCACCGACCTCCGCCTCTTCCACCAGTGTTTAAAAACACACTTGTTTCATCAAGCCGGCCTAACATAGCCTCCGCTGTGACTAGTATTAAATAGTTTTAAAATGGGGATTTTAATTGGTTTTAGCGCAGGTTTGAATATTGAATAGCTTTTTAAATTTTGTATTTTGTATTATTTATATGTTATTTTAAATTCCTGTGCGCCGCCCTGGGTCCTTTTGGAGAAGGGCGGGATATAAATCAAATAAAACTCAAAAACTCAAACACTCCGCCTAATTGTCATTGAAAAATATGTGAAAGTTACAGCTGGTTCAGAATACAGCATTGCATGCAGTTATTGGTGCAGCTTGCTGCAGCTACTAAAATGGCTATTCAACAAACTGCACTAGTTACTTGTATGCTTCCAGGTGTGGATTATTTTCTTTTCAGAGGCCACTGAAGATCTTATCTCAGGGGTATCAAACTTTCAGCCTGTGGGCCAGATGCATCACGTGATGGCCACACCACTGCCTGGTTTAGAGAAGGGGAAATATGTCCAGAGATGTCACGTGATGTCACGCCAATTTGACACCCCTGATCTAGCTTTTCCTCTGGACACTGGATGTCAGCTGCTCTTGATTATTCTGATTGGGTTTGGATGAAGTTGCCTTATGTGTGAAAAGCTTTTTAAAAAATTTGTTAAAGATTTTTATGTATTTTACCTTGTCTCCGATCCTGAGGCACATCTCAACTGGAAGTTTTATAAACCAATGTAAATGAATGAATAAATACATCTTATGATGAGTGGAATTGTCTGTAAACCATGGATAGACTCCCCCACTGTTAAATCCCAATTCCCATCAGCCTATCAGCCTGGTTTGTGATAAGGTTCCATGGGAGCTCCAGCTCAGCAACCTCTCTTAGCAATCCAAAATTTGTCCTGGCCCAAGTACATTTTGCAAACTGACAAATTTTACATGAATTATAAAAAGCGTCTTTATTTTTTTCAGTCATGAATCAATGAACTGGAAAGAGAGTAGTGTAGAAGACCTCTTGTGGAGTATTTGAAATCTTTGCCTTAACTTATTTATTCTCATTTTGACTAGCAAGACGCACTGGTAACATACCAATCAATCAATCAATCAATCATTTAATACTTATAAACCGCTCCCTCTCCCCATGGGGACTCGGGGCGGTGCACAGGTAGAATAAAAACAATAAAAAACATACAAACATCAATAAATATACAAACAATTTAAAAGCCAAATTAAACTCAGCCTGTGCTAAAATCCCATTTAACTAACTAAACTAAAATTTACCCAGTAAAACCCCTAGACAGGGGGACTATCCCAAGCTGGCCAGACGGAAAAAGTAAGTTTTTAATTTAAGGCGGAAGGAGCGGAGGTCCGTGGTCGTCCTAATATCGGGGGGAAGGTCGTTCCAGAGGGCCGGGCCCGCCACAGAGAGAGCCCTTCCCCTGGGTGTCGCCCGCTGACACAGTCTAGTGGACGGCACCCGGAGAAGTCCCTCTCTGTGGGAGCGAATCGGCCGTGAGGATGTATGAGGCAGGATCCGATCCCGCAGATAGCTAGGTCCCGAGCCATGGAGCGCTTTAAAGATGATAATTAACACCTTGAAGCGCACCCGGAAGACGACAGGTAGCCAGTGCAGCTCGCGCAGGAGCGGTGTTACATGGGTAGACCTTGCGGTCCCCATAATTGCTCGCGCGGCTGCATTCTGGACTAGCTGAAGTCTCCGGGTGCACCTCAAGGGAAGCCCCATGTAGAGAGAGTTGCAATAGTCCAGTCGGGATGTCACGAGCGCATGAGTGACTGTGCGAAGGGCGTCCCGATCCAATAGGGGGCGCAATTGGCGAACCAGGCGAACCTGGTAAAACGCCCTCCTGGCCACGGCCGTCACTTGATCTTCCATGGACAGCCGGGCATCCAGGAGGACACCCAAATTGCGCGCCCCATCCACAGGGGCAAGATGTTCGCCCCCTATGGCCAGCGATGGAGTGAGCTGGTTGAATCGGGCGGCCGGAAACCACAGCCACTAGGTCTTGGTCGGGTTGAGCCTGAGTCCGTTACTTCCCATCCAGATCCGCACGGCTTCCAGGCACTGGCACATCACCGCTACGGCATCGTTGGGGTGGTTTGGGGTAGATATGTACAGCTGGGTGTCATCAGCGTACAGGTGGTACTCTACCCCAAAACCACGGATGATCTCACCCAGCGGCTTCATGTATGTGTTGAACAGGAGGGGCGAGAGGACCGACCCCTGAGGCACCCCACATACGAGGGGTCTCGCGGTCGACCTCTGCCCCCCTGCCAACACAAATTGCGATCGGCCAGAGAGGTAGGAGGAGAACCACCGTAAAACGGTGCCTCCCACCCCCAACCCCCCCAGCCGATGCAATAGGATACCATGGTCGATGGTATCGAAAGCCGCCGAGAGGTCTAATAGGACCAGGATGGAGGAACATCCCCCATCTCTGGCCCTCCAGAGATCATCAACCAACGCGACCAATGCCGTCTCGGTGCTATGCCCGGGCCGAAAGCCGGACTGGCGCGGATCTAGATAATCAACTTCCTCCAGGTGACGGGGAAACTGTTGTGCCACCACACTCTCAACAACCTTCGCCAAAAAGGGAAGGTTGGAGACTGGACGGTAGTTGTTCAAAACAGCTGGATCCAAAGAGGGCTTCTTAAGGAGAGGCCTCACCATCGCTTCTTTTAGGGAAGCAGGCAAGGAACCCTCACTTAAGGATGCGTTGACAACCTCTTGGAGCCAGCCTCGTGTCACCTCCCAGGATGCCAGTACAAGCCAGGAGGGACACGGGTCCAATAAACATGTGGTGGCTCGCAGTCGCCCACGTAACCTGTCCATATCCTCGGAAGTAACGGAGTCAAACTCCTCCCAAACAAGATCTGTCTCGTGGCATCCCACTGGGCTATGAATGGGGGCTAGCTCGTTCTGTATCTGAGCGATTTTCTCCTGCAGAAAAGTCACAAATTCCTCTGCTCTACCCTGTAACAGGGCTTCCCGCACCCTCTGTTGAAGGAGGGAGCGGGTCACCCTAAACAGGGCGGCAGGGCGGTTTTCTGCGGATGCTATGAGAGTAGCACAATGATGGCGTTTGGCTACTCTCAGCGCCACAATGTAAGTCCGTAAATGGGCTCTTACCTGTGTCCGGTCAGATTCAGAACGGGTAGACCTCCATCTTCCCTCTAGGCATCTCTTGCGGCGTTTCATCACCCGCAGCTCCTCGGTAAACCAAGGAGCCAGGGTGTTTCGCCGCCGCAAGAGAGGCCGCAAGGGCGCGACCCGATCCAAGGCTCCCGTGGTCGCAATATTCCATGCGGCCACGAGGTACTCCATCGGGGCGCGGGTCAGGGGTACAGGAACTGGCCCAAGCGCCGTTTGGAACCCATCCGGGTCCATCAGGCGCCTGGGGCGGAACCAGATTGGTGACTCAGGTTCCGCCTCCCCGCGGAGGGGAGCAGCGGTCGGAAAGTCGAGCCGGAGAAGTGAGTGGTCTGTCCATGACAAGGGTGTGATGACTATATCCCCTATACCCAGATCACTCTTCCATTGGCCTGAGACAAAGATGAGATCCGGTGTGTGTCCACCCTCGTGAGTGGGGCCTTGAATTAGTTGGGTCAGGTCCATGGCCGTCATGGAAGCCATGAACTCCCGAGCCACCTCGGATGATTCGCCCACCGATGGCAGATTAAAGTCCCCCATGACTAAAAGTCTGGGGGTCTCAACTGCCACCGTAGCGATCACCTCGAGGAGCTCGGGCAGGGCTGCTGCTACATAGCGGGGAGCCAGGTATACAACCAGCAAGCCCAACTGCCTCCCTAGGCCCCACTTCACACAGAGGGACTCACAACCGGTAGTCTGTGGCACAATGGTCTCTCTCGGTTCAAGACCTTCCTTTACAATGACCGCTACCCCACCGCCCCTACCTAGGGCCCGGGGCTGATGAAACGCGCGGTAACCTGGTGGGCACATTTCAACGAGGGGGAGTCCACCCTCGTGGCCCAACCAGGTCTCCGCAATTCCCACCAGGTCCGGCTCCCCCTCTGACACAAGGTCATGAACGAGGGGGGCTTTGTTGGCAACGGACCTGGCGTTGCAGAACATCAGCCGCAGGCCCTGGCTCTGTACTCCCTGGCCACCTAGCCTGCGGGGGTTGAGGCACTTGACCGTTTGAAGCCAACGGCTTCGCGCCCCCAACCGGGAGGATAACCTTTGTCTCCCCTCGGATCTGCCTCTCCCCGCGACCTTTTGGATGGGAATGCCCTCTGTCGGAACGACTTGAGTCTCCCCCCTCCTAACCGAACCTTCCGCTACCCTCCGTCGCCCGCTGGCCTGGCCCTCTCTTCCCTCACCCGCCTCAACCTGTCTATCCCCTCCCCCCTCCCTGGTACCCCCTAAAATAGACATTAATTTAAAAATTAAAAAACCCCTAAGACCACGCTTCTTCCACTTCTCCAGATTAATAAATCCTTCATCAAGGTGGGCCCTCGTTAGAGCGGAGGGCCAAACCTGCGAGAGCGGGGACTCTCGCAGTCGTAACAGGTCTAGCTTGGAATACATAATATAGATAAATAATTAAATAAATAAATAAATAATTATATATAGATACAATGTAGAGCAGTTAAATACATAAAAGCATGGGTCAAAGATACCAAACAGCCTTTGACCGATGAAAGAAAAATAGGTGCACAATACAGATGAACCTAAGGAACATAGGAGAAAATGGTATCTTTCCATTTAAGCAGAAATTCTGGGAAAATATTTGAACATATTTTCTCCTTGTCTCCCTCTCATTGTTCCACATGACCTTTTATAAACCCGTGTGCCTTAATAAAGCAGAACCTGGCCAAAACTAACATTTGTACAATGCTTGCTTCCTTTACCACCTTACAGGATTACTTTCCTTGCAGCATGAGTAACTCTAAAAAAAGTGTCTATTTTTATGGAAGGATAGGCAAAGAAAGAGCTCTGCCATGAAGTTGTAGGCCACAGCAAACCGTGATTTTCCACTGCTTTGTTTGCTGATGAGGAAATGTTCAGTGCTCACATACAATATTCCACACGAGGGAAAATAGTGCGTCAGAAAGACGGCTGCTCTGACAGTCTTTCTGCGTAGAGAAAGGTTCTGTCACCTGCAGAATAATAGTGCAGAACCAAATTATCACTATGAGAGAACTTGAACAATGTTGACAGCTGTCACTTTTTTATAAAAGGTAAATAGAATAAGGTCCTTGACCAAATAATTGAAGGGTTGTTCTTGTAGAGATAGGAAACCTGGCTGAGGCACTTCTGATTTTCTTGAACTGTAATTCCCTCCATCTTTTCCTGTTTAGCCACACAGGCCTTTGATAGAAATCGTAGGAGCTCCAATTTTAGAGAACGAAGGCTGGAGAGTTAATCTTTCTTGCAAAGAAGCCCTGCCCCCCAGTATATCACACTTTTACTTGGAATACCTTGGCACTTTATGCTTTGTAAAAGTGTTGTAATCGACAAATAACTCTTATACCTCTCATGTTTGTCTTTTTTTTTTGGCTCTAATTCAATCTTGGCAATTTTCTTAGGCTGCTTATTGTCTGCTATACTACACACAATGTATTATGTTACAGAAAGGAATTCTCTAAACTTGTGTTTTTCAAACAGGGTAATTTTAAATTATGTGGACTTCATCTCCCAGAATTCCCTAGCAATAGTTGTCCACACAGTAGTAGTAGTAGTAGTGAAATCCACACATTTTAACATTGCCACGTTTTAAAAACACTGCTCTAGACAATAGAGCACTCAATTGGCAAAAGGTGAGAATTGCAAGATCGTTCTGAACAGATCTCTGACTCTCTGCTGCATGCCTATCAGAATGGAAAGATTAGAAAGCTTTGCGTGCACAATAGGATCCCTCCTTCCCATAGTGAGAGATTTCAACATTACAGTTACTCTTCAATGAGAGAAAAGGATGTACTTTTATTCTATCAATCAGCAAGGGAGGATCCAATGTTTCCTTGCAATGGGAGCTACCTCACTATGCATCCTCACATTGAAGCAGAATTTTATAACTGGAGCCACGCTTCTTGTTTAGATTAGTATTTGCAAGGCATAATTACCCAACGATCACGCACAATTTCTGTGATAGCCTCCCATTGTATATACAGTGGATATAAATAGTTTGCTCAGTTTGTTCACACAATAATCAGCCGTTTCCCATGTGCCTTGTTGAGAATTAGATAGACTTTTAGGTGAATTTTTAGATGATATAAACATGATCACTAGCTAATTTTCACGTGACAATTTCTTTAGGGCAATTCCCTACACTGCACCTGCTTTTGTCACAGTACATGGCAGAGTTTAAGAACCAGTGTTGATTTTTTTAATAAATACTCACCAAGGTCAGACCTAGTTAATACTTTTAAGGGAAACTGTCTAGAACTCCTAGGATTTTAGACTGTATTGAGGCACAAAAAGCAAAACAGAACAACACAAAACAAAACATGGCTCTTCCGTCGAGCATTAAAGACCTACTTTTTTCATGTGGCCGGCCTGGCATAGTTTGTTTTTATCATTGTTTTAATTAGGGTCTTAAATTATTTTAGCACGGGTTAAACTTATTTAATTTAATCTTAAATCTATTTAATTGATTGCATCTATATGTATTTTATCTTTTTATTATCCCTGTGCACCGCCCTGAGTCCCAAATCGGGAGAGAGGGCGGTATATAAATAAAATAAAATAAATAAAAACAAATAAATAAATAAAAGGTACTGGCACACTACTTCAATATCGTAGTCAAGAAACTAGGAATTATAAAGTTTAAAGAAGTTCACTTGACATTTCTGCAGTTCTAAAATAAGTATTATTTCTTTCTACAACCAGAGGATGTTTATCCGAAGTAGAATACCTATTGATCTAAAGAGGGGTCAATTGATCTAAAGACCTGTAAATCTTTTTAGTCTATCTTTCATTGTAAAAGCATTGGCTATCTATTTAGAATTAGACAATAACTAAAACAGAAACAGTAATGAATTCTCTACTCTTACAGTATCAGTTTTAACTAAGGCTCTTCAAAGACAACTCCAAAACCCTCAAGTTTGGAAGTTCAATCCGGTGCATTGAAAATGGGACACTGAATTAATAATTTAATCTTGTCTGAGGACCTAGTCTCGCAGCCAAGTTGCCTGTTGCCAGTTGGGGCCAGCAAGCATTACTAGAGTTCAGAAATAGATGTTTTCACTCTGTATTTACTCCCACCATTGCTAATATTTTTGGACCAGAACTTGTTGCTGAAATTGGGTATGTCTAGTTTTATGAAAAGAAGGATTAGGAGTGATATGATAGTATTGTTCCAATATCTCAGGGGTTGTCACAAAGAAGAGAATGTCAAACTATTCTTCAAAACACCTGAGGGCAGGACAAGAAGCAATGGATGCAAACTAATCAAGGAGAGAAGCAACTTAGAACCAAGGAGAAATTTCCTGACAGTTAGAACAATTAATCAGTGGAATAACTTTCCTCCAGAAGTTGTGAATGCTCCACCACTGGAAGTTTTTAAGAAGAGATTTGACAACTATTTGTCTGAAATAGTGTAGGGTTTCCTGCCTGAGCAGGGAATTGGACTAGAAGACCTCCAAAGTCCCTTCTGTTCTGTTCTGTTGAAAGCAAATGTTATACACATTACACTAGTAAGGAAGACCTAGTAAACTGTAACAGAATCTACTCCTTTGTCTGCTTATATGAGCCTGCCTATCTGTGTTTGCCTATATATGTCTTTTAATTTTCTCTCTCTCCTACATGTCTCTGTCTGTTTCTCTGTCTTCTTTACCCATTAGAAAGAAAGCAGAAAGAGAAAAGGGAGAGGGCAGAGGCCAGAGTAGCAGAGAAATTGTCCAATGAAGGAGAAGCTCATGGCAGCCTGCAGTCTGAACTGAATTCTTTGAAAGCTGCTGGCATAATCCAGGCAGAACTTTCTTTAATTGGCTTTAAGTCAGCCTCTGATGAACAGGATCAGCTTAAGGCTGCAGTGTGGATGTGGTCTAAGATTAATCAGAATGGAGCTCTCTTTTCTGATAATCTGGCATGCAGAGGTGGGTTCCTACTGGTTCAGACCAGTTCAGCTGAGTACGTAGTAACTTGGCCGGCCACACCCCCAAACCGGTTCTATCATTCCATTTTCTTTTTTACTTCTGTGCATGCAGAAAAAACAATTTTTAACAACTGTGCATGCACGCATAGCGCGCATTAAGCACATGCATGTGTGAAGCATGCATGCATGCAGTGCGTCCCTAAGCAAACCAACAGTAACAGTAGCCGTAACCCACCCCTGCTGGCATGGTACAAATAAAGTTCTTTTGGTTATAACCAAATAGGTTGAACATTTGAGGAAAACTAATGGGATGGGGGTGGTAGATTTCATAAAAAATAATGTAAGCATTTGCAAACTATGCTCTTTTATTTATAATGACCTCTGTAAGTGGGCCAACAACCTGAACCCTGGTTTTGTTTTGTTTAAATGAAAAGGGAAGGATATTTTGAAACCCTGATTGTGTCACTTTCTTGAATAGACTTATAAGGATGAACCAACTAACAGCAATAGTAGTTAGACTTATGTACTGCTCCATACTACTTTATAGCACTCTCTCTGAGTGGTTTACACTATCAGCATATTGCCCCCAACAACCTGGGCCCTCGTTTTATCTATATCTCACACCTGTGCCAGGTACACGCCACGGAAATGTAAATACGGAGTGCGGCCCTTCTACATGTTTCCCTCACTCGCTCACTCGCCCCCTCCCTTTCACGGCCCCTTCCACCTGGCCGCTTCTTCTCCCGTGTCACATGCACGTGGAGCGGTGTGCGCCACTGACCCTCCCCCGTGCTTCTCCGTCATCGGCGCAACGGTTGCCTCTTCAGCAACTGCCGCCGGCAAGAGAGGTTGCTGAGGAGGCGTGGATGTGGGGCAGCGTTATTGTTGGTGGCATCGGCAACCCCACAAATGATAATGACGGTCCATGCCCACAGAAGGAACTGAGGCCGCCGCTGCCGCCCTCCTCCTCCAGGACTCTTGCCCCTACCTGTAGGGGCCAAGAGGAGTTTCTGCTGGTAAAGTAGAGGGATACACACAGAGAGGGAGAAATACACTAGATACACTAGGTAGGGAGGTAGGGAGGTAGAGGGATAGAGAGGGAGAAATACAGTAGGTAGGTAGGTAGGTAGGTAGGTAGGTAGGTAGGTAGGTAGGTAGGTGGATATTTTTATTTTTTCATTTTATTACATTTATATCCCGCCCTTCTCCACAGAGGACCCAGGGCGGCGCACAGGAAATTTAAAAAACATACACAATAGAAGATAGACAAATAATTTAAAATATATATTAAATAATCCCCAATCCTGTGCTAAAAACCAATTATTAAAAACCCAATTTAAAACTTTTCTAAAAGTCCCCATGGGAGGTTAGGCTAGGCCGGCTTGATGGAAAAAATATGTCTTTAAACATTTGCGGAAGAGGCGGAGGTCGGTGATGGTCCGGAGTTCAGGGGGTAGGTCGTTCCAAAGGGCAGGGCCCGCCACAGAGAAGGCTCTTCCCCTGGGTGTCGCCAGTCGGCATTGTCCGGCCGACGGCACCCTGAGAAGGCCCTCTCTGTGGGAGCAGATCGGTCTAAGGGATGTATGGGGCAGGAGACGGTCTCGCATATAACTAGGCCCCGAGCCATGGAGCGCTTTAAAGATGGTCGTCAGAACCTTGAAGCGCACCCGAAAGACCACAGGAAGCCAATGCAGCTCGCGCAGGATTGGTGTTATATGGGAGCTTCTGGTGGCTCCCGTAATTACCCGCGCGGCTGCGTTTTGGACTAGCTGTAGCTTTCGAGTGCACCTCAAGGGAAGCCCCATGTAGAGAGCATTACAGTAGTCGAGACGGGACGTCACGAGAGCTTGAGTGACTGTGCAAAGGGCAGCCCGGTCCAGTAAGGGGCGCAATTGGCGCATCAGGCGTACCTGATGAAACGCCCCCCTGGCCACGGCCGTCACATGGTCCTCCAAGGACAGCCGGGAATCCAGGAGGACACCCAAATTGCGCACCCTCTCCACGGGGGCCAGTGTTTCGCCCCCAATGGCCAGAGTTGGAGTAATCTGGCTGAACCGGGGTGCCGGAAACCACAGCCACTCAGTCTTGGCAGGGTTGAGCTTGAGTTTGTTACCACCCATCCAGATCCGTACGGCTTCCAAACACCGGGACAGCACTTCGGCGGCATCGTTGGGGTGGTCTGGGGTGGATATGTACAGCTGGGTGTCGTCAGCGTACAGATGGTACTCCACCCCAAAACCACGGATGATCTCACCCAGCGGCTTCATATATGTGTTAAACAGGAGGGGCGAGAGGACCGACCCCTGAGGAACCCCACATAAGAGGGGTCTCGAGGTCGACCCCTGCCCTCCCGTCAACACATATTGCGACCAACCAGAGAGGTAGGATGAGAACCACCGCAAAACGGTGCCTCCCAGCCCCAACCCCCCCAGTCGGTGCAATAGGATACCATGGTCGATGGTATCAAAAGCCGCCGAGAGGTCTAATAGGACTAGGATAGAGGAATACCCTCTATCCCGCGCCCTCCAGAGATCATCAACCAACGCGACCAATGCCGTCTCGGTACTGTGACCGGGTCGGAAGCCGGACTGGCGCGGGTCTAGATAATCAACTTCCTCCAGGTGTTGTGGAAACTGTTGGGCTACCACACTCTCAACAACCTTCACCAGAAAGTGATATAAGAGATGGATAGAGAGAGAAGGAGAAATACAGTAGGTAGGTAGGTAGAGGGATAGAGATATAGAGGGAGAAATACAGTAGGTATGTATGTATGTATGTAGGTAGGTAGGTAGGTAGGTAGAGGGAGAGAGGGAGAAATACAGTAGATAGGTAGAGGGAGAGAGGGAGAAATACAGTAGGTATGTTGGTAGGGCTTATATGGTGGTTGTGTGTACAGGTGTAGATCTATACACAGATTGGTTGGCCATTTAACCAGACTGGGCCATAGCAATGCATGGCTGGGTACAACTAGTCTTTTCATAAAATAAAAAGACCAGGTTGGTTGGCTTGTGCTGCTTGGAAAAAAAATATCATACCACAATGAAGATGAGGGATTGGTGACAATCACCCAGAACTCTTCCTAAAATGACTGTCTCTGACACCTTCTTCTGGGTTGTTGCAAAATTGTAAATAAGATAAGCAATGATAATCTGGTTAAAAGAATCAATCTAATTTGAAGGCCAATCTGTTGGCCGTGAATCTAACTCAGCCTTTTTCTCCTCTTCCTTTTCACAGCAGGTACCTAAAGGGTAGTTTATTCTTCTCTGCTTCTTTTATTTCTCTTCAGTTTTGTTTTCTCTTATTCTCTTTCTCTCATTTCCCCCTTCCCTCTCTTTCTACTTCCCCTCCTTATCTTCCTCTTCCTTCTTTTCTTATTCTACCTGTAATGAAACATTACTCCTGAGTATTCTTAATATTTCTTTAAGACTGTTTGCTCAGGTGATTTCGATTTTCATTGGAAATTTTGGTTGCATTTTTCATTGTATTTTAATCAGTTCTGCATCTATAGGTCCTGGGGAATTTATTTTATGAAGCTCTAAATAGACATCAGCTTTAAAAGTATAGCAAGTGATAAAAGTAAGTATCTTGCCTTCACAAACACACACTCACACCATTTCTCCAAAGAGCTGTTGATAATATCATGTTGATTTTTTTCTTGTTTGAATTTCGGGGCAAAACAAATTAGTCAACATTCTGCCAGGCAGGGTAGCTCTTTCTTGCTGATGGCACTTAAGAGTTTATTATCGCATCTAGTCATTTCCTGCTGCCTGTCAGACTATACATTTCCAAGCCCTGGACATTATTTTCCTTTTTTAATTGCAGGCTGGTAAGCCCCACTGCTGTTGGCAGAAAACAGAAGCTGTGTTCCTAGAATGTGCCCAGGAGAAAGCTTCAAATCTTTCGATTGGTCATTTCAAGACAGATTGCTCAAGGAGGGCTTCATGGAAAAACCATTTGCTTTGCAAAGAAACCACCAGCCACTGGAGTGCTTTAGCTCCACCTGCCTGTGTTTCCCCACTACAGAGAAGCTTTCCAGGAAAGGCAGAAGCTGGTAAGTGTTTAGAGGAAACCTCACTTCTTCCTCCCCTCCTGCCCATGCCACACCAAGTTTCTCGTAAGCAGGCTGCTTGCATTCCTCTTCTCATTCGCGTCAAGCCTCAGTAGGAGCAGTATTTCAGAAGTGAATTGCTGTGACCTCTGGCATTCTGTCAGTGTTTGGAAAATAAAACCATTTTTTAAAAAAAGTGCATGCCCAGTTTGAATTAGGACAAGGAAACGTTTAAGCTGTGGAGTTTGACACTGTTATAGCATTTTCACAACTGGTCTGCAAAGCCTGCCCTTTTCTCATTCACACCCAAGGATTGTCTTGCACAAAGTTGCAATGAAAGCAAAGCAGGCTGCAGGGCAAAATGGCATGGCGTGCACATGGGAAAAGTAATCTATGGTAATTAGATCTTTCTTGTGGTTTTGCAATAGTGGAAATATTGCTTCTGAAGAGTACGAGGCTCTCAGGAACTGAGTGGGCTACAGAAGACATTTGCAGAAGAAGGGTAAAAGGTGAAAACCTTTTATCTTCTGCTCTGGAAGCACTTTTTGTGCTGGCAGGAGAAGTGCAGATTGGTGCACACTATTTTTAGCTGGATTTGGCATTTTTATTCATGAATTTCGTCCTTTCCAAAGACCTCAGATCGACAGTTGTTTGATGATCTTAAAGATATTATTGCAGGAGCTGTTCCAAGTAATGTTGCCTTTTGCGATTGACTGATAATCATTCTGTCAATGCCAAAGGTGATGTTGTGGTAGTAGGGATTCTTACTGTTATATAAAAATCCCAAGTAAAAACAGCTACGTCTCTTTCATAGAGAATCCCATGAAATCAGGAGTCTACTCTTATTGTACCTACCCTGTTTCCCTGAAAATAAGACCTCTCCAGATAATAAGCCCAATTGGGCGTTTCAGCATATGCACTAAAATAAGCCCTCCCCCAAAAATAAGCCCTCCCCAAAAATAGTGCAACACAGCAGCAGCCATGAGGTGATCACGTTCGCCGCCTCCTGCACCTCAAAAATAATAAGAACTCCCCGAAAATAAGGCCAAGAGCCTATTTGTGGGTGGGGTCAAAAGAAAATAAGACCCTCTTATTTTGGGGGAAACACGGTAGAAGTGTATCCTCTGACTTCCCCAGAGCCATCTCTATGAGATGGGCAGCCTAGACATTTACTAAAAGAAAAATAATAATAAACCTTTCTTCATGTCCTTAAGGAAATTCTTTGAGGATCAAACCTAATATCTATCTATTCCAGAATTTTGTTTCTGCAAAACAGAAGATGAATTCAATAGCATTTTTTTTCCATTTACATTCCCAAGCAATTTTATACTGACTTGAATATTGAGGCAATGTGTGACAATCGTGACTAATGTTATTCTTCATAAGTATATCTAATTATCTTTTATAACTGTCCAAATTGGCATCCAGTTTATGGCAGTGTTAACTAAGTACATGGGGCTCCCCTTGAGGTGCACCTGAAGACTCCAGCTAGTCCAGAATGCGGCCGCATGGGGGATTCTGGGAGTTTCTCGATACTCCCACGTAACACCTCTTCTGCGCGAGCTGCACTGGCTGCCGGTGGCCTTCCGGGTGCGCTTCAAGGTGCTAGTGACCATCTTTAAAGCGCTCCATGGCACGGGATCTGGCTACTTGCGGGACTGCCTCCCACCACATACCTCCCTTAGACCTGTCCGCTCCCACAGAGTGGGCCGCCTCAGGGTGACATCCGCCGGACAATGCCGATGGGTGGCCCCCAGGGGGAGAGCCTTCTCTGTGGTGGGGCCTGCCCTCTGGAATGACCGGCCTCCCGATCTTCACACCATCACGGACCTACACCTCTTCCACCGGGCATTAAAGACATATCTATTTCAAAAAGCCGGCCTGGCTTAATTTTAATGGGTAAAGTTTTTAATTGATTTTAACCTTTTCTAATTTAAATTCTCAGTACAGACCCTAATTTAATTCCATTTTAAACTGTTATATATTGTATTGTTTTGTATATGTTTTTATATTTCTGTGCACTGCCCTGAGTCCCCTCGGGGAGATAGGGCGGTATACAAATTCAAATAAATAAATAAATAAATAAATAAACAAACAAATAAATAAATAAAAAATAAATAAAAAAATAAAAAAAAATAAAAAAATAAAAAAATAAAAAAATAAAAAAATGTGAAACAATTATATGCCAATGAGGAAACTCTCCACTTTGACAAGTTATATGCACAGGCATTTACTACAATGTGATATTAAAACACCCTACATTGACATTAATGGAAAAATATTTTAACCTTGCATTACTATACTGGGGAAAAATATAAGGAGTGGGTTATTACTGATCTTTCTCCTTTAAAAAAATAAAGTGTCTGTCCGCACCTGTGCACACTTAAATAAGCAGAAGAAAGGGGCTTAAAATAATTTCGATTTACAGAAACGGAGATCAGTAGTACAAATACACAATCAGTAGTATTTCCTTTTCTAAAGAAACATGAATCGGAGTGATTCAGAAAGGAAGATAAAAGCTAGATTAAGAGTCACATGGTATCTCTGCTGAAACTGAACTTCTAACAAAACATTACAAAACAAAACATTATACCGATACACACACACACACACACACACATACACAATCTTTTTATGGGGAATCCACTCCATTCCAATCTGTCAGGAGACACCAATTATTATATGGAACATCCAATAATTTATTCTTATGTTCTTTATAAAATTCTGTTTTATCTTTATTTGGGGCATAAATTCCCATTTTAAAGGTTTTAGTCCCCTATAGATTAATTTCCACACCAAAATATCTGTCATGATCATCAGTCAATGTAAACCTTGGATATAATTGAAGATTTATATACAAAAGAACCCCATTATCTGATTATGGTTAAATAATGAGTGCTTATTTCTGGAGATGTTGAATCATTGTCTGGTTTGGATGGTTTTAGAAATGTCTAATGTGGTAATGGATTAGTTTGTGATATATAAATAAGAGGTGGTTATTTTTGTAATGTTTAATCATTTTTAATTTCTTTTTCTTTTTGCAATGTTTAATTGTTAAGAGAGGATGAGGAGAATGTAGACTTAATGGAAGAAGGAGCCACAGTGTATATACAATGCATTTATTTTAATATTTTTGCAAATTGCTACCGTGTCTTTACTGAATAATAAGGAGAGTCGAACCAGTTAGAGCCGAATTTGTCAGCCAGAATCTATATTTTGATTTCACTGAGGCACCATCCTCCCACTCACAGAACCATTTACAAAGATGTCTAAAACTGCTGTAGTAACTAACCAAGAAGCCACCACTTGTAATGCCTCCTAATGTGATGTGAGGCACAGTTTAGGCAAAAGGAACATTAACGTTAACTTAAAAAAATACACTGGAAAAATGTAAGCATGTGTTAAAGGTTTTCTGCTTGAAACTTTGCATGGAGGTTTCTTTGCAAGCTTTCTAAACAGGCTCCTTAGAGAAAAGCTCGATTCCTGTAATTCCTGATTCCCAAAGCAGGTCTTAAACTAACAGAGTAAAACAAAGTAACCTTCCATTTAGCAATTTGACATAACTAACTGTAAACTGAACTGGTTTGTTTGGGTGTTTTTGGCAACTTTCAATAGATTGATTTCTGCTGCCCAGAGTTACCTTATAGGGGAGATGGCCAGCATAATAAACTAAAAACAAAATAAATATATTGCAATCCAACTAATCTTTTTGGGGGGGCTGAATTTATAACCTGGATGTAGATGAATCAAATTCTCTGAATCTTATGAGGTGGCTGAGACCATACAGAAGATCTCATGCGAAAATGCTAAAATGCCATGCAATTTGGGGCATTTTATTTTCTTAAAATGTACTTCATTCATGGCAGTGCCCCCTGAATATGATAGAGGCAGAGCTGCCAGTGTGCGCTTTAACCACTAACATCACAACAAACCTCAATGAATGTGCACGTTAGGCAGGCGTGTAGAATTACAGCCTTGTTAATGTCTAGAAATCGTTTTGTGTACTGCAAATAATCCTTCAGTATAACCCATTACTCTGTTCAGCCTATTGCTTTGAACTATTCCTTCTGTCAATATTTAAAGAACCATTAACCTGCCCATTAAAAACAAAAGCTGGGTTGTGAATGAAGCTTAGACCAAACTTATACCGTGATTGGCCAGAAAATAGATTTCAAGCAAACAATGCCGATGAGAGTCAGAAACGTCAGCAAAAGCTGATGCTTGTTTGTGCAGTGTGTATCTCTGACCTTGAAGCCAACAACAGAAAATGCTCACTTACCTTTCCTGCTTCGTATTGGTTGAAGGGCATTGCTGAATGCAGGGTCAGTTCTCTGACTCAACAAACCAGAGAAGCTGCCTGGGGCAACACTTTTGCTGCAGCAAGAAATGGAAAGTGCTTGGGTTTTTTTTCTAGCCCAGCCTCTGTCCATCTTCTTCAGTTTGTTGGGGCAAGCTAGGACACCGAATGGCCTCTTGGATTCATATCAATATGCTCCAGGGAACCAGTCAGATGTCTGTTTTGGAGGCCTAGTATTTCTCTCTGATGGCTCTACTGGCCCTGTTGACTCCTGGATGTTGTGCTGTAAAGCAGGGGTCTCCAACCTTTGCAACTTTAAGTCTGAAGGACTTCAGCTCCCAGAATTCTCCAGCCAGAAAAGCTGGCTGGAGAAGTCTGGGAGCTGAAGTCCTTCAGACTTAAAGTTGCAAAGGTTGGAGACCCCTGCTGTAAAGCTTCTCTCAGGCTGTAAATGTATTTCTTTCCCTGGATAGAACTGAATATTAAGAAGTAGGACCGGTGGTTAGCACAAAGCTCTCCAGCACATGTCCAGAAGCATCTGAATCAACTGCTATTACGTTGTATCTTCTTGCATGCATCTTGGAGCAAGGCTATAAACAAGGAAGCCTCTTTATTGGCTATTGTTCTGAGACAACCAGCCCTCCCACAAAATATAGGAAGAGCACCAGGGATGTCACGTCACCTTAAAATGTCAACATCCTCTCTCAGGTGCAAAAGAAATAGGTGCTTCCTTTTCCCAAAATGCAGGAAAGAAGGGTCCAAATTGCTCCCAAATTCTCAGATGAAAATCAAGGCTTAATCCAAGCCTCAGGATCAGAGGTGGTATTCTACTGGTTCAGATTGATTCATCCAAACTGGTAGTGGAAATCACCAGTGGCCCCGCCCACCCACCCCGGTTCTATGGCATCCTATTTAGGCCCTTTTTTGGCCAACAGTGCATGCGCAGAAGGCTGAACAGGCACGCACTCACATTTGCGAACCAGTACGAAAGGTAAGTGAATGCTACCCTTGCTGAGGATCCAGGAAACTTAGTTTTTGCTAATATTATTAATCTCATACATAACATTCTGATGCAGGAGTTTTCTTGCCCTTCCCTCTCTTTTTGAGGGAATCACTTTACATCAGGGGTCTCCAACCTTTGCAACTTTAAGTCTGAAGGACTTCAGCTCCCAGAGTTCTCCAGCCGGCTTTGCTGGCTGGAGAACTCTGGGAGCTGAAGTCCTTCAGACTTAAAGTTGCAAAGGTTGGAGACCCCTGCTTTACATGATTTATAACTGTCATTGCATTTTCTTCAGTCTTGCTATGCCACATCAGGTTCGTTCCAAAAATATATCTGTTTACTCAGCTAGGAAAAATTAACTTGAGTGCCTTTTTTCAAGCTACATATGAAAAAGCAGTATGATATCAGGTAACATCATTCACAGAACAATGTGAAATTTTATCAGCTCTTCAGAGAAAATATTACAAGTTTTTGCAACTGATTGTTTATTTGGAGAAACCTTTAAAAGTGACAAAAATGTAATGAGGCCAAACTCATAATTCTTGCACTTTCTGCTGTTTCTTAAATAATTCGGACAATACCAGTTTGGGACAAATTATTCTGAATCCAAGACTTCAGAGGGGCTTCAATTAAGCAGAAGAAATAATTTTCTTATAGATAGGGACATCTCTAATCACTATTACATTTTTTTCTACAATCTTGGCCTTACCCACAATAAACTCTAATTATATAGACTAGTGTTTCTCAACCTTGGCAACTTTAAGATGGGTAGACTTCAACTCCCAGAATTCCCCCAGCTAGCATTCGCATTTGCTGGCTGGGGAATTCTGGGAGTTAAAGTCCACTCATTTTAAAATCATCAAGGTTGGAAAACATGCTGCTATAGTCCATTTGCTCTTACTTTCAATTGGAATGTGCACCAGGCCACTGTGTAGGCTGAGCATAAACAATTCTAAAGTAATATTCACTTGGAACTTTACCCAGTCATGCCATTCCAGAAGTGGAGAATTTCCACAAATAAAGTCCACAAATAAAGTCCCTGCTTCTGAGTCATCTTGCCTAAAAGGAATCTGGCCTTAAAGAGATATGTGGTACTGTCACACAACACCACAGAATTCCAGATCATTGGCTAAAGGCCAAGCAAGTTGCCAAATCAAGGTCACTTATACCAGAACTATAAAAATCATGGGCCTTTGGAATCCCAAATGCAGACTTTACTAGGTCCTGTTTTGTCTACAGTGGATATGAAAATAACATACCTCCTCTGCAGATTGTGATGCATTCTTAATATATATATGCAGCATTGCTGAGTCCATTGAAACTGTATTTTGTCATAAACTGGCCAACAATTGCAGAATACAACAAGTCAAATCTGACTTTTACCCCAGGTAAATAAGTTACCCAGGGATATGACAACAGGTGAACTAGGGAAACAAAGGCTGTCCTACCTTCATTGGGAAAAGCCATCTTGGGTAGTATCTTAGTTGCTTTGATAGTGGCTACAAAATGTTATCTCCTTTTTCTTTTTTATTGATAAAATGCCCAAGGAGTCATAGTGGCACAATAGTCAGTATGCAGAACTGCAGGTTATTTCTGCTGACTTCTGGCTGTCTGCAGTTCAGCAGTTCGATTCTCATTTGCTCAAGTTTGATTCAACCTTCCACCCTTCTGAGATCAGTAAAATATTGTTGGGGGCAATAGGCTGACTCTATAAACAGCTTAGCGAGGGCTGTAACGCACTGTGAAGTGGTATATAAGTCTAAATAGTATTGCTAGTGCTACCGAATGGGGATTCAACACATCAAAAATGGCATAGGGAAGGCTTTGCTTTTCCACAACTTTTTTACTTACTTACTTACTTTATTAGATTTCTATCCTGCCCTATCTCCCAAAATGGGGCTCAGGGCGGCGCACAGGAATTAAAAAATCTAAAAATACAAACAATACAAAATTCTACAAAAGTTAAAACTAAAATTAAATAATTTAGCCCGTGCTAAAAAGGAAAACAATTAATTTAAAACCCAACTCTAATAATAACATAGCTGTAGCAGCTATGCCAGGCCGGCCATATGGAAGAGATATGTTTTTAGTGTCCGGCGGAAGAGGCAAAGGTCGGTGATAGTACGAATGTCTGGGGGGAGGTCATTCCAGAGGGTGGGGCCTGCCACAGAGAAGGCTCTTCCCCTGGGCCAGCCGGCATTGTCCGGCGGACGGCACCCTAAGGAGGCCCTCCCTGTGGGAGCGGACAGGTCGAATGGAGGTATGTGGTAGTAGGCGGTCCTGCAAATAACCAGGCCCGCTGCCATGGAGCGTTTTAAAGATGGTCACTAAAACCTTGAAACGCACCCGGAAGGCTACTGGTAGCCAGTGCAGCTCGCGCAGGAGAGGTGTTACATGGGAGTATTTTGAAACTCCCAAGAGTTAACATATTTCACCACCCTGTTTATATATTATAATCATTCAATTCTTCTGTCCAGGTCCAGATTAATCCTTGCTTCTACAATGTGGAAAATCAAAGAAGATCAGGATTATGTAAACTGTCTGTGGTTGATTCTGGGACTCTGGAGTTAGAGCATGGTGCTGGTCCAGAAATCATCAGACAGTAGAATTCACATTACATGTTCCATTTTTTATTGCATGCAGACACTGCCATTCTTTATACATCATCACCTAATGCTTGGTATTGGCTTCCTTTCCACTTAGCAAGGTGATAAATTTGACCTGGCCACCACAGTATGAATCTGACATGAACCACATTTTTCTTTTACATTGATATGCTCTTTCTCTCATCTGCAATTTGTTTCAACTATTGCAGATGAGAGAGTTTCAACTATCTTACTGAATCAAGTTGGCACGAAAGTGATTTTGATTCCCATCACTCTCTAGGAAATGAAAGAGTTGGAAAAGTTTTCATAGAGTGGATTCCACAAACTACCAGATGAGGCTCTTCTGGGACACTTCTAAATTATAGATCTGGCAATGTTTTGATGTGTACAGTATAGTTTGAATAGATTTATGCTATATTATTTTAATTGTGGATTGGGATCTGGGCAAAGTTCAACATAAGTTTGGTGTAGTGTTTAAGGCACCAGGCTAGAAACCAGGAGCTGTGAGTACTAGCCTTATTTTAGGTGTGAAAGCCAGTTGGGTGACTTTGGGCCAGTCAATCTCTATCTCAGGCTAACTCATCCCACACATTTATTTTTTTAGAAAAATAGGAGGAGGAAGGAATATTGTGCATGTTCACCACCTTGAGTTATTTATAAAAATAATAATAAAGGTGGGATATAAATAAATAAGATGGGCAGCTGTATAAATGTGTTCAATTAAATAAATAAAACAGACTTCTTTTTAAAGAAATAGAAAGATTCAAAAGAATTGACTGTCCTTCAACTGACAATGACCTATGGAAAAATATAATTGGGCCAGTAGAAGTAATGGGAACATTGTGTGACAATAAATGTGAAGTGCTGGAGTTTTTGAATCTAAGAGAAGCCTAAAGCCATTGCTACTGAAAACGTATCTTGAACTTAGAAAAAGTAGAATTTAATACAATCGAAATAATGATTGGTAGGATTCCGTGGGAAGAAAAGCTAATAAAGAAAGAGATTCAAGATGTCTGGAGAGTTTCTAAACATAGAGGTACCAAAAGCCCAGTTTCAGTGAAAAAATGCAGGATTATAGCAGCAGATTTCAGAAATGAAGTTCTGAAAACAAAAATAAGGGTGGAAGAAGTGGAAAGAGAAGTGGTAAGTGAGGAAGAGGACATATAGGTAGTTTACAATTGTGACGTTCAGGAAAGCGAAAGCCCAGAATAAACTGAGGTTTGGGAATGAATGTACGAAGAAGGCAAAGTGTTTCTTCCCATATGTTCATAATGAAGGGGAGAAAAATCAGTATACCCACTGCTCAATACAGATGGCAAAATACTAACAGTGAAAAAGTCAGCTGAATGTGAGTGGGCAACAGCTAAGTGGTTCAGTACTATATTGGGCTGCATCAACAAAAACTGCATTCAGATTCTAGACTCTGTGGCCAGGGGCCGGGGGGGGGGGGCAGTATTAGTTCCACTGTGCTACAGTATGTGCTGGAATTGGTTAGATTTGAGGGAAATCCCCAGTAAGACCTCATATTATAGGCATGGATTATGGACAATAGCAAATCACTTTAGTATTCTGTAAACATCTCAATAGCAGAACCCACTAAGAGATGTCAAAGTGGGCATTTTAAAGGATAGGGCTAGGAAGCTTTGGAGTAACATTGAAAGTCCTACTGTCTAAGTGGGAGGAAAAAGATTAAATTAGGAAACCTCAGAAGAGAAGGTAGTCAAGAATTATCCCACTTAGCAATAGCACCCAGACTTATATACCACTTCACAGTGCTTTTACAGCCCTTTCTAAGTGGTTTACAGAGTCAGCAAATTGCCCCCAACAATCTGTGTCGTCATTTTACCAACCTCGGAAGGATGGAAGGCTGAGTCAACTTTGAGCCGGTGAGAATCGAATTGCTGACTGTCAGCAGAATTTGCCTGCAGTACTGCATTCTAACCACTGCGCCACTACAGATCACTTGCCACTTTGTCTGTGCTCCACATGATGGCCTGGCTTCACCATAAGTCTGCCTATCAGGCCATTTGCCCTGTTCTACTTTTAACAATATGATGCACTAAGTTAGAGATATTCCACTTTTAATAGTTCCACAGCTCTGGCTGAAAGAGAAATTACTAATGTCCCAGGAGCCTTGAATTGTTCATGCATTTATTTCTTATCCTCTTCCTCATATTAATAAGGACATCCCAAGGGGAAAGCATGGTATAATAAATACATTTCCAAAGATAAGCTCAAGATTCCTGTTCTCAGTTGCACTTTGCAAGCCTCAGTCCACCCCTAAAATGGCTTGAATGGTTTCGAGGTTACCCTGTGCAGAAGATGATATTGTCAGTTCTTCCCACCTTCTGGAATGTGAGAAGATAAATGACATCCTCAGTGCAGAATGCTGAAAGGCCCTGGAGTACAGCTGTGTCATCACAGGGCTGGAATGTACAGTATTGCTGGGCCTGTGAAGAGAGCTTTGGACCTAGACATGTACCAGATCAACAGCACCTGCCTCCAGGAGGACAGCTCAGCTGTTGTGAGAGCTGATGTTCTAAATTTAAGGCATGCATATGCTTGATTCTATTTAGTCATCTGCAGATACAATTCAGAAGGGGAAAGTGTTGTTTGTTTTTTTAATGGCCGTACTTCTGAAATGGGAAAAGTAATCCCAAGCTCTTTTGATAGCTATATCTAGAATGGCACATTAAAAAAAAGGAAAGAATGCTGATTTAACTATGGCTTGTGGTACACACAAACTTGTAAGGGGATCTAGGAACTGAATAATGCCAGAGAATTCACTTTTGTAAATATTAGATGACTGCATATTCCATAGAACCTCATAACTTTCCCACCTTCTGTCCTATGTTTCTTGTAACATCTGAATTTGATACATAAATTCTTTCCATAGAATTCCAACACGGCTATGTACAGAGGGCATAACAATATTATGTTTGTTCTTTTGGACATATTCAAGTATGAAAGACATATGCTAAATGTGGTGTATTAATCATGACGGGAATTAAGATACTGCAGCATACTTTCAGGATGAATGCACGCCAAAAGCCTTCTTCAAATTCCTTCCCTAAGCTGCCAAGGAAGATTGAACTAGCTATGACAGATACTTATGTACATTCATGTTAGCAGTAACAAAAATGTTCAAGATGTTTTAAAGGACCAGGGCATGATATTTTTAACATACATAGAAAAATCCTACAATTCTCCTTTTCAACCATACACCACTTTTTCTCACTTGGCGTTCTCCAGAAACCTTAGATTAGAACAACTGTCACGACTAACTATTCTGGTTGAAGATTATGGGTACTGTAATCTAGTAGGCCTGGGAACCAAAGTGGTTTGGAAAAGGCTGTTCGAATGAGGCCAGACAAGTGGGCAGAAAGCATTTTTAAACTGCCTAGCTCACAGAGCTGGGCATAATGTTTTTTCCCCCCAGAATTATTCATCACATTTGTAGCCAGATGAGATGTGACCTGACAAATGCACAGTTTTCCTGAAGAATTCTTCAAGGACAGGATTTTTCCTTAGCAAAGATAATAGCACTGTGATTGAAAAAGCCCAGTGGGCTTTCATGATGATTTCCTTTGGGATTTAATTAAAATGTGAGAAGTCAGGAAAGAGGAAGACAGCAAAAATATTGATTAGATAAAGAAAGAGAGGCTATCTCATATCTGTGGGAATGTAAGAAGAGCACACAGCATTCATGATTTCTCCAAAAATGTCTCCTTCAGAAGGCATGTCTAAGGTAAAAGTTCTGGTAAGTTATTTTTTTCTGTGTGTACTACTTGCTAAGAAATATTAAGCTAATAGATCTTTCCAACTTCCAATCCAATATTTCCCTCAAAAGTACTTTCCCCAACAATGAACTTTCCCTAACTTATTTGAGACAGTAGCTGCATTTAACCATACCACTGTGTTTCCGTTAAGGAGGTTGAGCACTGCAACACACGATTTAAGCAAGTTTAGGGAACTACCTCTTCAAAAGTCATACTCCTTGCTTTGTGAACAATAGTGGCAACAGGTGGGCGTGGGAGACATTTAATATTGTTTGCTATATTGTTATTGTGGCTTCATATTGTGACTTTTGCTGTTTCATTCTTGAATTGTGTCTCATCCAATTAAGCTGCCATCGGGCATACCGGAGGGAGGTCAAAAAACTTGAGATGTTGGCTGGGACTGCATGATTGAAGCTTTGCTCCTTTTTTATATACACTATATAAAGTCTTTAATTGCCATCTTGACATTTTTGATCAGCCTGGCAAATGTCACTGCTGTCAGAAAGCTCTCTTGTGTAGACTTCCTGTTTTCCAGGAGGTAGAAGCATGTTTCCTAAATCTTTATTCTAGGCATGTTAACATTTTCATGACTAAAGTTTAAGGAAAAATAAGCAAGGAAAGGTGTGGAACTAGCAGCACTATAAGATCTGACACCCATTTCATCATTTTGTCAAAAGTGTTGATGTGTCAGGCTAAGGTGCTTTTCCAGATACAGGCTTGATTATAGCAATAGCACTTAGACTTAGGGTATATACTGCTTTACAGTGCTTTACAGTCCCTCTAAATGGTTTTACAGAGTCAGCATATTGCCCCCCAACAATTTGGGTCCTCATTTTACCCACCTTGGAAGGATGGAAGGATGAGTCGACCTTGAGCCTAATGAGATTTGAATTGCCAAATTGTAGATAGGTGGCAGTAAACAGAAGTAGCCTGCAGTACTGCACTCTAACCACTGCACCACTGTGGCTCATTATACTTATTGATTGTAGCATTGATTGCAACATTGATTACAGGTAGTCCACAAGTTACAGCTATAATGGAGCCTGTCCATCATGGTTGTAACTTGTGGTACAACCATATCAGTGGTGGGTTACAGATCCCGTTGCAACTTCTATGCTGCAACTGGGCCGGGCGTCCACCATGTGCATGTGTGTAGTACGTGCACAGCGTGCGCATGCATACTTACCGCCCACGAATCTCTGTGATGCTCCAGCTGCTCAGCAGAGCATCGCACAGGTGCTGTATGCTCCGTGCCTGTGCATGAAAGCCCCGATTGGCTCAAATACAGCTAAGTAGGACGAGCGGGCAGGCCCTCTGGAGCATTGTACCGGAATGGTACCTGGTGCTCCTAGCAGGCACCGGTACGCCCGTACTGGGGTGTACCTGTTGTATTCCACCACTGAACCATATAAAGTGGTTGGTTATGTGGTGCTTGTTAAGCAAATGCTGCAGTGGTTCACAGTAGGTGCGGTTTTGCTGAAAACCGGAAGGAAGTGCTGGTTTTCAGAAAAACCATCATAAAATCCCATCACGTGACCATGAGATACTGCAAGTGGCTATAAATACAGAGCATCCAAAATGTGGTCAATGACCTTGGGGGGAAGTGTTGGAACTTTGAATGCAGGTTGTAATTATCCCATCCCAAGTAGGTCCTTCGGAACTTTGAATGGTCATTAAGGGATCAGTTGTAAACCAAGAATTACTTATAAATGCCAAAAATGTTTTAAGTGCCCATCAGTGGTTTCGAAGGAAGGTGTGCAAAATGCAGAAGTGGTGTCACAGTGGAAGAAGCTCTCCCACTTTTGAATGTGCTATGACACTGCATGCCCATAAAAAGAGGGTACAAGGCTTTCATTGCATTGTTGCTTCCCTCTCTCTATCCCGATCCCCAGAGGTCACTGCTCATTTGAATCATTTTAAACATGGAATGTTTTGCATATCCCTGCTGACGCCGAATTGGGATAGTGGAGGTGGCAGTTATGCAAAGCTATTAAATCCACATCACTCAACATAAAGCTTAGCAGTTACTGGATTTGGAAAGGAGAATTTGTAGATCTGATGCATCTGGTAGTTTCTTCCATTATGTACTTTGGCTACGCAGCCATGGAACTCAATCTGATGTCCCATAGTCTACATTATTATGCTCTGCAACATGAGAGCAAATCAGAGGTGGGTTGCTCCCAGTTCGGCCCGGTTCAGACGAACTGGTAATAGCAGCAGCAGGAGGCTCCACCCATACACCCAGACACTTCTGTGCATGCACAAAAGCATCAAGTGCTCATGGGATCATGCACAGGAGTGCACCCAACTGGTAGTAAAAAGATTGGCAACCCACCACTAGAGCACTAGAGCATTTGCTTATTTGTGGCCAAACCCCGAGCATACTTATGGGGGTAACCCCATGCTGGAAATGGCAGCACAGGGTCTTTCAGGAGGATAATTATGCTGAGATCAGGAAAGTGAGAAATACATTAGGTCAGCGTTTTTCAACCACTGTGCCGTGGCACACTAGTGTGCCGTGAGATATTGTCTGGTGTGCCGTGGGAAAAATTCCAATTCCAATATCAGCTTTGTGTTCAGCCAAAAAGGCCCAGGTTTCGCACTAAGTAAACAGAAATATGAACAATTATAAAATACTTTATTATTTCATAATAAAGTAATTATAAAATAATTTCTTTGTGTTTATTTGATTCCTATTCAAGAGAATTACTTTATATATAGTCAATATAGGCACAGAGTTAAAATTTTTTAACATTTTCTAATGGTGGTGGTGTGCCTCGTGATTTTTTTCATGAAAAAAGTGTGCCTTTGCACAAAAAAGGTTGAAAAACACTGCATTAGGTATCTCTTTGCAGCATACATAAACTGTGAATCTGCTTACTCAGTTTGCTCTTAATTGGATTCCATTGCCCTATGAAGGGACTTCTCATATATGTTTGTTAAAAAGAAAAGTTAACTTGGCAATCAGAACATTGCAGGAGCCAATGTATTCAGAAAGAAAATGCAGAGTCAGTCTTAGATGGTTATCCAATCATAAAAGAACTCCTGGCAGAGTTTCTCCAGATAATTACTTTTTTGAGAGAAGAAAATTCTCCACATAATATATATTGCAACAGGCTTAATCTTGCCATTTCTCACTGCTTCAGGATTTCAAATAAACATACTGTAAGCTTTGGCGCCAGGTTGCCTAGCTGAACTACCAGAAAAGGTATCGCTTGTGTGTCAACAATGTTGTAATGCCAGAGCCAGATTATAGTCTAGGTAAAATAAAAATGCTTATGAGGCTGCAAAAACCACTTTGGAAGTTAAATCCATCTGTGCATTCCTTAGGAGCAAGTGCCAGTTTGCGATTCTGTTAAGACTTTATCTAACAAGTGTGTCAGTCTGTTATGCCTTTATCTACAGTATGTGCATTTAGACAGGAAACATTCATAATATATGGCTGATGTTGGTATTGTGATTTGAACAGAAATTTAGAAATAGCCTCATGTATTGGGTCTTTGCAAGCACAATCTACCAAGCCCATAACTTTTTTTTTACTCTTGTATTTTACTATGTATAGCAATTGCAGTTCGAAAGCATGTATAAATGCAAGTAGAAACAATAGGAACCACCTTTGGTGGGAAGGTAACAGCATTCCATGTGCCTTTGGTGTTTAGTCATGCTGGCCACATGACCATGGAGATGTCCTCGGACAGCGCTGGCTCTATGGCTTTGAAACAGAGATGAGCACCACTCCCTAGAGTCAGGAACGACTAGCATATATGTGTGAGGGGAACATTTACCTTTACCTAATCCGATTACCGTACTTATTTGATCTTCCATTTTAATGCTCACTTTATTAACTTTTTTTCCAGAACGAAGGGCTTTTAAAATCTCCTCTGCCTTCTAATTACTTTTATATCACTGTTATCAAATGATTAGGGGTTCCCCAGTCAAGATAAATCTTTTGGTTTTTATAAGGAAGAGGGTTTCAGGTTCTACCCTCGTTATGGCAAACCTATGGCACACATGCCACAGATGACATGTGGAACCCTCTCTGTGGGCACGTGAGCCATCGCCCCAGCTCAGCTCCACCGCACATGCATGCATGCTTCCTGACAGCCAGCTCTGCTGCACATGGGGGGGAGTGGGGCACATGTAGGAGATGCATGTGCATGGGGTTGCACATGCATGTGCGGGGCACAGGGACACAGTGTGCATCGCTCCATGCCCTGTTTTTGGTACCAGGAGGCTGCAGGAGGCCTGCTAGGCCCAAAACAGGCCGCAGGGGAGCACAGTGCATTATGGGTGTGGGCACGCACATGTGTTCTATCACACGTGCATGCGCACTTTCGGCACGCAACAACAAAAAGGTTAGCCATCACTGTTCTACCCTATTTAAGTCCACAAAGACTTGTGTTCCATTCTGAATATTCAACCCTGACAGTTCAGTCAATATTAATGAGCAGGTGTAATAGTCACTTACTACATGTTGAGGGCAGGTGAACAGAATACTTGTCAATCTTCTTCCACAATATTAAAAGCTGATATAATTGGGCTGGCACTTCAAAGAAACCGAGGAGGCCTCATGAACAAATTGTCCAATAGTAAAACTTTTAAAGTTACCAAGTCAGACGAAGGGAAGACTGTTAATTAATGAAAACTTGCAATACCAGCCATTATGCCTCATGAGGTTACTAAATATAATACCTGCTGATGTGGCATCTCCTCCTGTTGTTCACTTTGATAAAAAAGTTGGAGAAATGTATTAGAAATGGCTGGTATATTAAAATGCATAATGCAAGGTATTTTTATGAAAGGAAAAGTTGATAACGTACAATAAAAATAGGACGTTTAAATTTGAGGTTGTTCTAGAACAGGGTTCTGATTTACCCAAGATCTTTTTAGAATTCGGCTTCAGAATGAATGATTAGGTTTCATGTTTATTTCTATGCTAGAACTTGACCTGAGATTGTCGGGTACTCTATTTTTATTTTTGTCACAAATTAAGGCTATCATTGGTGGTTGCCCCAGCCAAGCAAAGTTAGGGTTAAAATGACATTTTCATAAACATATGGAAGGTGATTGGTAAGTAACCAGCTGAAAATGCTTTAGATGGGTTTCCCCTTTAACAGAGAGTATGCTGTAAAAATAATAATAATAATCTACTTATTTTTGGAATTTTCCTTCTCAATCCTGTGACTAAATCCATTTCTTTTTCAGGATCCTCTGAACAATGTATGCATCTTTTTCACCTGGGACAAAATCCTTCTCGACTTTATAAGCTATCAAGAGATTATTGGTTGATTGATTATGTGCCATCAAGTCATAATTCATCCAAGATGGCGGCGCGCTTAGGCGCAGCGGCTTTGAGCTCCTGGTGTCACAGCAGACTTTTCCATCAAAACTCGCTCTGAACCTACTGTAAAAGAAAAAAGAAAAAGAGACGTGCTCCTCTTCCACCAACTCCTGGGATGCCAAACAGATTTGAAGAAATGGATAACAGAAGACAGGGTGCAGTTGATCCTTTTCAACTGTCATTTGTCGGCCATTTTGTTTCAACAGTCATTTGTCGGCCTTTCCGTTTGCCTGGAGAGATTCCTGTTGTGACTGTCACTGCTGTCTGTATCCCGCCTGGTGCAAGTGTTGGCATGGCGCTCAAACCAATTTCATTGTAATTTTATTACAATATTATTACAATGACAGTAAAGATTATTATTATTATTATTATTATTATTATTATTATTATTATTATTATTATTATTATTATTATTATTATTATTATTATTATTATTATTATTATTATTATTATTATTATTATTATTATTATTATTATTATTTTCCATTCCTAGCTGATTTTTTTCCACAATGATCTGTCCCTAACTTGGCTTTTCAGGTCTGACAATGGTGTATCCATTGCCACTGTAACTATTCCACCCACCTTGTTGCTGCCCATCCTCTTCTTTTCTGCCCTTCCACCTTTCTAGGAATTGGAGCTAGATTGTCACATAACATGTACAAACGAAGGTATCATTACAAGTTATGAAATATTAAGCTGAAATATGCGTGTCAGTTAATGCAAAATGATATTAAGGTTAGGTGGATTCAGTTAAGGTATTAATTGTCTTCACTAGGGATTTATAACACAACTTCCTTGGTCTATTCAGGACACATTGCTTAATTTTAATTATATTGTACATAATCTCATGCGCTCTGCTTAGCTTACCCGTGGAGTAATGTCATTCTATTGTCGCCAGTATGCTGTAATCCTACCACCACTTACTTACTTAACTTTTTGGGTCCCATAATATTGCTATATAGCCACAGCAGAGGTGATATTCAGCAGGTTCTGACCAGTTCTGAAGAACTGGTAGTGGAAATTTTGAGTAGTTTGGAAAACTGGTAAATGCCACCTCTGACTGGCCCCACCACCATCTATTCTCTGCCTCCCGAGTCACAGCTGATTGGGAGGAAATGGGAACTTTGCAGTAACCTTCCCCTGAAGTGGGGTGGGAATGGAGATTTTACAGTATCCTTCCCCTGTCATGCTCACCAAGTCATGCCCACAGAACTACTAGTAAAAAAAGTTTTAATCCCCATGGGTCACCATGGACACAATTCTGAATTCATATGAATCCAAACCAGTGGTGGATTCCGGGTGGTACGGCCTTGTATGGGCGAACCGGTGGCCGCTGGGAGCAATGGCCACCGTACTGGAATGGTGTTTCAGTGGGCCCACCTGCCCGCCTGCATTCCTTATCTCTTTTTGAGGAAAACGGGCCAATTACACATGTGTGCACAGCGTATGGCGACTGCGCAACCGTGCCGAGCAGCTGGGGCATCGCAGGGTGGTGGTGTGACCGAGGTGGGCATTTGGCCCTGTCACAGTGTACCAGTTGTGATGGGATCCAGAACCCACCACTGATCCAAACATATGCTCAAAGGTACGTATCGGAACAAAATCAGATTTCAGCTTATGCCAATTTGATGTTTATATGTGAGGTATGCTTACTTGCTAGAGTCATCCAGGAGATCTAGGCAGTCTGCCAAACTAGCATCATAGCATTCTACTTACTTACTCATATTATATTTGCAGAAAGTAAGTTCTGAATTTCATATTGACTCCTGGCAAATGTTTGAAGTGAAACCCTGCAGCTTTCTTGGCAAGATGCTTTTGGTGCACTGTGGTTCTGGGCTGCTTTCCCTCCATCCTCACAGCGCAAAGGTCAGCTCTTGCCTGCCCCAAAAGCATGGCGCAAAAGGGGATTTTTGGCTCACTGTGGTTTCTAGGGCTATTTTTTGCTTTTTCTCCCGTAGCATGAAGCACAACCTTGACCCAGCAACCAGATCAGACATACCTTGTTGTCCATGGAGATGCTGCAATGTGTAACATCAGGCATGGATTGTAAATCAGTTCTTTCAGTGCCATTATAACTTCAAAGAGTAAGCACCGCTCCGTTACTGCTTCAACTTTGCCAAATGTTCTTTGCAACTGTCAGTTAATGTAACACTAGCAACACTTCGAAGATAATTTTGAATTTTTTCAAGTAACAGAGTATGTCTAAGCTGCCAGGCCATTGTTCTTTTCTTTTAGAAATGCAAAACAAACTACAGCAACTAATCCTGCTACATAAACACGCATCATAAAGTTCCCCACTGAAACACCACACATGAATTATGGCTGAATGCATGCTGATGCAGTGTTACTTGTTTCCTTTACATCTTAGGAGAATATAAATGAAATAAACCACCGACCTGTTTCTTCCTCCAGATATGTAGGAAGTCATGGTTCCAGTTTCAAGGAGCGGATCTGAATGCTTTGTTGTTTTTCAACAAAGGAACTCCTTCCAAAGGAAGAAGCAGAATAAAGTTGATGAATTAGAACAGGGGTGTAAAGCTGGACTTCTTTGAGGGCTGGGCCAGCATTTCAGTTGTCCTCCACAGGCCAGCCAGGGTGGGGGGTGGGGAGAACGGGATGGATGCCTCCTGCAGCATCCTGCCAGCCACAATAGGGCATGGGAGAGGGGGGGACACATACTGCCACTGCACCCCATCTTGGCTGACAGGGTGCTGCAGGAGGCATCCATCTCATTTCCCCGCCCCCAGCCAGTGCACGGAGGGCAACTACAATGCTAATCGGCCCTCAAAAAAATCCAGTTTCAACCCTGCACCCCATTTTGGCTGGCAGAATCCTGCAGGAGGTCATCCAGGCTGAAAACAGGGTGCGGGGGACTGTGTGCGCCCCCCCTGTTTTGGCCAGCAGAGGCACCGGGGGCCGGTCCTTTGTTATTTTTAGGCTGGCCCTGTGAACAAGATCTAAGCACCCCACGGGCAGGATTCAGCCCACAGGCCTTGAGTTTGACACCCCTGAATTAGAATGTATCAGAATCTGTGATTCAGTTCATCTGGGAGGAAATGGAGACAATAGTTTTGCTGTCCTACTATCACCATTAATTAATACAGCAACAAAGAACTTTAGACCAGTCTTTGTGAATTCCAGCAGGCCTTCCCACAAGAGCCTTCTGTAGTTTCATATTTTTGCTTCGTAACAAGTGCAGCGACATCAGAAAACAGGCAGACAGGTGCACTTGTGATCCATGCAATGCAGGTGAGGCAGTCAGATTAGAAGTTTCAATAACAGATGCCATGCACTGTGGTTCTACTCCCAAATTCTAATTCTACTTTAAAAGAAATGGTAGAATGAACAAATACAGAGAAAGTAAAAGAACCAGCAAGTGTATAATTTAAATTAAATAACTGGCTTAAAAAGAGGTGGATGAAGAGAAGTTAAAATTTATTCCTCCAGCTGAAAGCTGGTTATATAATTTTGAAGCAATGTTGGGCAACTCTATTGGTTGCTTGCAGCTATTTTGATTCCAATTTCTCACTTTTTGCTAAGGCTACCTTCACTTTAAGGAATGATTATTGATATTTTCCTCTCCTTTTCATGCCCTATATGATACCTGCTCCTCTCTTTTGCAAAGTTCATGGGAGGTTTTAAACTCAACTTTCCTCAGTTGTTGTTCTCCTGATGCATTAATCTACACCTTCTAACATCCATGGCCAATAGACATTATTATTCAGGCAGATAGAAGTTGCATCTGGGAACTTCTACTGCTACTTTTTCCTGTTTAGGAAAATAAAATTACAGCACCACTCACTCCTGGGGAGATATACGGTAATTAAAGATGAAAACATTAATTGAATCCTCCTTACCTTCTTGCACTTTGTAAGTGAATGGCACATAGTTCATTACAAAACCAAGAGCTCACCCACTTCCTTGTCATTCTGTTCCATAGAGTTCAGATAAATCTGTTACTTATTGGTTACATACATGTTCTTTTTCAAGAACAGAATGGAACAACCTGCCACGGTCAACTCACCATGGGACAACTCACCTCGAGACAATTTGCCATGGGATAACTCACTGCGGGGCAAGTCAATAATCCAATTTAATTATTCAAAATAATTTAAAAAACATTTTAATTTTTGCCATTCATATTTCATTTTGTCTCTTCTTTGGCATCCTTTCTTTAATTATTCTATTCCACTATTTTTTGATGTTAATATAATTCTTGTTCCGTGACGAGTTTTCCCATGATGAGCTGGCCACAGCGAGTTGGCTGCAGCAAGTTGGCTACCATGAGTTGGCCATGGCGAGATGGCCGTAGTGAGCTGTCATAGACCCTTCAAGATATGTTGACATTCCAAATCAATGTTTACTAGTCATCTTCCCTCTCTCTCTGTTCAGACACGTTCAGAGACAATAATACATATTCTAACATTCTTGAACCAGATCAAGACCATAGTTCTTGATCTTTTCCTGGCCGTAGTTCTGTAAAAGGAAAAATGTAGCTATTTAATTAGCTGAAAGAATACTGTACATGGAATCATGCCACTTTCTTTAGCAGCTGTCTTTCAGACATTAGGATTCTCTCTGTCTCTTTCAAGTGTCCAATGGAAACAATAAGACGGTTTCAATCTCCTGGGCATCTTTAACACCTGTACTAAGTATAGAAACATAGACAGTAATTAGACACAATTATGGTTATCATAGCTTACAAAAAAGGAAACCAGAAAGTGGTATGGCAAAGGAACTTCGGGGAGAGGGGGCGGTTTATAAATATAATAAATTATTATTATTATTATAACTTCATAAATGAAATTCAAGGTGTTTTTTAAACCAGGCAGGAAAAACAGCTGGAATTTATTTCAAACCTTTTGCCAAGAGGGCCTGTTGGCCGTATCCATCCTTTGTTCTGTGTAATAGAGTAAAGGTGAGTAATGTTGTATGTGTACATGCTTATGTGTGCATGTATGCATTGGGAAGCTTGGGGTCTGGTTGCATGTGCTCTCCTGTGGGTCAAGGAGATAATGGGACTTAGAACAGAGCAGTCAATGACCTTCTGAGCTGCTGTCTAATTTCTTCTTTCAGAGGGATGTACTAGGAGAGGTTTCTGTACTTCATTTTCCTCTCCAGCCCTTGGCTTGACCTGCCCATTTTTAATCTTTCTTTGGCAGCCTTTTTCTTCATACCAAATTTGACCCAGCTCTGTTCTGTTTTGGGGATGTTATACCACCTGAGGGCAAAAAGCCAGAGTCTTGATCCCTTTTGTATAATTTACTAGCCATTCCCGGTCACGCATTGCTGTGGCCCAATCTGGTTAAATGGCCAACAAATCTGTGTGTAGATCTATACCTGCACACACAAACACGTACACACAATCACTATGTAATCCCCAACCTATCTACCGTATTTCTCCCTCTCTCCCTCTACCTACCTACCTACCTACCTACCTACCTACCTACCTACCTACCTACCTACTGTATTTCTCCTTGAATCTTATGGACAGAGTATTTTATGTCATAAAGGATGACATAATACCTGTGGCCCACTGCTCTCTCTGTATCCATCTACCTACCATTTTTACCATTTTTTACATTTCCGTTGCGTGTACCTGGCACAGGTGTGACATCTACACAATCGGTAGTACCACACATTGGTACCGTATTGAAAGGAACATTGTGTGAAAATTTGAAAACGATCGGTGCAGTACTTTCGGAGATTAGCGGTTTTGAACAAATTCTTGTTACATTTTTATTTATATAGATGTCCAACATTTCTTTGGTTTGGAAAGAGGAACAATGGATCGAAAAGATCAATAAAGCTGTATCATGTCTGTATGATTCATGGCCCTGTATAGGTGCAGCTTCATCACTTTAAGCTCCTTTCTTTCTCTCTTACCATAGGACACCCTTCATGATATATTGCATTATGCTTACCTATTAAAAGTGGAAGTGGAGCTTACCTAATCAGGCCTATTTAGGATAGTGTCTTGTGACTCACAGGAGCCAAAAAATACAACTGGGAGACTGCCTATAAGTATAGGCTATTATTGGTAACTAAAGTGATCACAGGTGTATATCAAAGAATAACTATATAATTGAAGATACAAGATGACTAAAATTAGTAAAAAAAATTATTAATGAAGCTTACCACATTAATTAATGCTTACCACATTGGAGTCCCCTCCCATTCAGCTGTGGTGAGCATATATAACATAGAGCTAAGAGCCATCCTTGGCACACATCTTGGGTAAGCTTTATAGACTTTCAATCATTCTCCTCTATTTCACATCCCCCACAACCCTGGAATTGCTCAGTTTAGGCATTGGCAAAGGAAGGTTATTATTAGTGAGGATTATCTGTTAGTGAGGATTATTATTAATGAGGATTAGCTATGTTGAGAAGTGTCTAGCTGTTATTAGGCACCTAGGTAAGGCAAATGTGGAAAATAATTATCTAATTGAAGTCAGAGCTGAGCGCTTGTTATCTTGCAGCTCACACAAAGAACAGCTTCCCAATTGGCTCACTTGTCTACGCAGCCTCTCCTCCCCATGTTAATTAAATTGTGGTAGTGGGGTAATTTCAATGTCAAACATTTTGTATACTCACCACTAAAAAGTTCCAAACACTCGAATCTTTCATAATCTCAGAGCTCTAACTCCCTTGCCAACTTTTTTGGGGGGGGGGGGGAGGAGGGAATGGGGTTGCTATATTGGCAAAACTGTACAACATACAGTGTTCCAAATCAGTGGTGGTTCCTAACCGGTTTACTACTGGTTCGCTGAGAGACCGTGTTTTGTGCATGCGCAAAAACCCAACAGTGGGTCATTCATGAACAATTGGCAAAGCTCCAGGTCCAAAAACAGACCCCATACATTTGGAATTCTTTGTATCAGCTCAGAATGGCCAATTCTGAATCTTGAATAATACCCTGTTTCCCCGAAAATAAGACCTCCCTGGATAATAAGCCCAATTGGGCTTTTGAGCGCATGCGCTAAAATAAACCCTTCCCTGAAAATAAGCCCTCCCAAAAAAAATTGCAACACAGCAGCAGCCATGAGGTGACCACACTCGCTGCTTCCTGGACCTCAAAAATAATAAGACCTCCCTGAAAATAAGGCCAAGTGCTTATTTTGGGGGTCAAAAGAAAATAAGACCCTGTCTTATTTTCAAGGAAACACGGTATATACATACCATGGCATGTATATATATTGAGTTTTATTTAGTTGTTTTGTGGATATTTGCCTTTTATGAAAGAAATAGCAATTACGGTAAATGTTTTTTTTTTCCTTATCTTCTTTTTAACATCTCCCTCATCCAGTTTTTCTTTCTTGATGAAAGTTTTTTTTTCACCATATAAGAATAAAAGGTTAAGTGCCCTTTTAAATGTGAATCATAAAATTATAGGTAGTTTTCAACTTATACTATAATGGACCATTATGTCAAAAGTCATAGCGGTTATTAAATGGGTCATCATGTGACCCCAATTTTATAGTCTCTTTTTTACCTCCATCAGTCATAAATACACTCCAGTTTTAAGTGAACCTATTGTTCACTATGGGGCATTTTTGCTAGAAAACTGTAAATAAATGCTGGTTTTCAGCAAAACATTGTAAATTGTGATCGCAATTGGCAGGACACCACAAACAGCAGTAAATGCAGACGGGCCAAGTACTCAAAATGTGGCTATAGGTCTGTGGGATGGGTGGCCCAAAGGTCAAAACTTTGGAACCAAGTTTTTAGTATCTTTTGGGGTGGGGTCCATCACAACTCTGAATGGCCACAAAGTGATCAGCTGAAAGTCAAGAGCTACCTATATAAATAAAATTAAATACTAATACTACAACATAATAACTGCAACATTTGTAAAATGTAATCTGTTTGAGAATATGTCTTTTCTTTGAGTGTCTATGGAAATCTTCAGTCATACAGGTCATAGCTATCAAAAAGGTATTTTTTGAAAAGACAGCTGGACTTTTGTGTTTTCCTGTGAAGACATCTTGCTTCTCATCCAAGAAGCTTCTTCAACTCTGAGTGGATGGTGGGGAAGGGAAGGGTTTACACTCCTCGCAATCAAGTGGTCATTTGCATTCTTTTAGAGAGTCATTGAGGCCACCAGGAGATGTATCTGTTTCCTCAGGGTCATCTGAGTAGTGCAAGGCTGTGGAACCTTCTTGGAACTGTTGAAAAGATTGCTGTGGACTGGAGATAGATGATGTCATCCCCCCCCTCCCCCCTCTGTTGAGAGAGGGCTGCTCAATGTTGACACAGGAAGCCTCTTTGACCCTTCTTTCAAACCAGAGGTTCCTCTCTGTCCAAAATGTGGACTTTGCTGTCTTCAAAAGAGTGGCCTATCTTTTAAATGCAGATGGACAGCTGAATCTTGCCTGGCTGGGCTTTCTCTCCTCTGAGTTTATGAAGTGGTTGTTTGTGAGAAAATAACCCCAAAGCAGAGGTGGGTTCCTCCCGGTCCTGTCCGGTACACCAGAAGAGGTAGTGAAAATCTGGCGTACTGGACCGGATCAGTAGTAATGGTGGCTTGGCCACATCCCCAAACCTCCGTCAGAAGCTTTTTTTAAAGCCCCTTTTCCCTGCCAGTTCAGGCATGTGAAAAGAGGTTTTAAAAACTAAAAGAGTGGGGGGGGGGGAGAGGGAGGAAAGAAGGGAAGGGAGAAAGAAAAAACGTTAAAAGAAAGAAGGAATCTCACTTTTTAACCCGGATTCAGCAAAGTGGAAAGTGTTTTTGCTTTAAATCAGAACTGAGCATGCCTGGCTGTGGAATTCTGGGAGTTGAAGTCCACAAGTCTTAATGCTGCAAACTATAAATTGAAACCTGCTTTAAATTGAAAAGCTGCTCAAAAGGAAGTTTGCAAAGTGAAATTTAGCAGTTTGTTTCTGAGTTGGAACAACAAATTGGATAAAAGATAGAATTCTTATATGGTTCTATGTTTTTAAAGTTTTGGGGTTTGTGCAATATGGGCTTTGTGTTTCTAAAAAGGTTTGGATCATTCCCTGCTTGTGAATGGAGCCAAACTTTCTATAGGCTCATTATCTCATTATCTATCTGGCAGGCATGTGGAATGAGCCTTTCTTGGAGTAGTATTTTATTTGGGAGGGAGGTTGGTTGCTTCCCACAGAGGGAAGGGAGAGAGAAAGGAAGAAAGAAAGGAAGGAAGGAAGGAAGGAAGAAAGAAAGAAAGAAAGAAAGAAAGAAAGAAAGAAAGAAAGAAAAACAGCACAACAATTTAGAACTAAAAGGCTACTCAGAGGTCATCTAGTCCAACCCCCTTCTGCAGCAGGAAACCTTACATTGTCTGGATTATCTTGGTGCCTTTAACAGAGAGGAAAATTGCAAGAAAGAAGGAATTTACTAGGACAAGGCTGCCATGCAGAGGAAAGCAGAGATAGTCCTTGACTTATGACTACAATTGAGCCCAAATTTTTGGTTGCTAAGCAAGAGCATTGTTAAGTGAGCTTCACCACATTTTACCCAATCCATGACATCTCCTTGTGAGTGACATCAAGTTGGCCATGCCCACCCAGTCATATGACCACTAAGACACACCCACAAAATAGGCCATGCCCACAGAATAGGCAGTGAAAAAATTTGAAACCCACCCCTGCCCCAAAGGATGTGATTCTGAAACCTTTCACCCCAGTGCCACTCATGCCCATGAGGCAGAGCAAGGCAACTTTCTCAGGTAACCAGAAATGGCCAGTCAGGGAGATGAAGGGAAAGGCAGGAGAAGAAATCGAACTGAGTGTAGTATGTGAACTGCCCTGTTCCTACAATTACTCTGCTACCCTCCAAGCAAAGTAGACAATGTGCTCTTTGAACAACCCTGAAGCTCTTGACAATTTTGAATTATTGACTTTGAAATGGTCTTGTCTTGCTCCTCTGGCAGGATTATGTTTTGCCCAATTCTCGTGTCTAGGAAAGAATGAGCACTGCAACGCCCACAGGCCGAAAGTCACCCCTCTCCCCCTAAGCATAAAAGAAGCAGGCCTGTTTCCAAACTCAGTCTAAGATAAAAGAGAGGGTTAATAACAACCATGTGAATGTGGTGCAATCTGTTTGTGCTTGAAAACAGAAGAGCCTCTGTTAAAACAAAGAGTCAGGTTAGACAGCCCCAGCCAGTGGTGACCTACAGCAAACAGATTTAGTCTGAGTGGCTGTTTGCAGCTTAAGCAGAGTTTAAGCAGAAACAGTAAAAATTCTTAACGGTCCCTGTCTCAGGCTGAGCAAGTTTATAAAGTAAGCCATTTATTTTTCCAAGTCAAATTTGGGTGCGTGTAATGCTTGTGTATGTGTGTGGGTTTGTGGCATGTGTGGTGTGCATGTGTACTTCCCACTGCTTGCCTAGCATCCATTGTTCAAGGGTAATGACTTTTTTCCCCTTGTTTGTCTCCTGCCAAAATGTCCACGCTTAATCTCTCAATATTATTGTGGCTGTCAGAACGAATAGTTCTTCCCCCCCAACCCCCCTAGCTGCTGCTTTACAATTTCATTAGGAACACAAGGCAACATTGTCATATTGATTTGCGTATAGTAATAACAGTTTCTCTTTGGTAGTCGTTCTTCATCACGGGCTGTTCTGTATATTCCCAAGGTCATTGCACAGAGTATTCTCTACAGTTAAATTGTAACTGCCAACACAACAGCAACAAATGCCAGGATTCAGATGGGGTGTTCTCAAATCATTGTTGATGTTTGCACTCCAGTTTAAATGATTTATGTTTTGTAGCAGATATTTGCATAAGCCAGCCCCTTTTGAAGATATATTTGCATAAGCCAGCCTCTTTTGAACAGCAAGAGTTCTGATTATTACAAGATTTTTTTTCTCTCTCGCTGCCTAATGGAAAGCATCCAAAGTTAATGTAGAAACCAGTTCTGATGGGGGTGAAAAAAAGAGAAAAAAACTGGTTTTTATTTGATTTATTCTAAACATGTATATCCCTTATCCCCTCACGCCTAACGAAGATTTATAATCTCAGGGCATGCATTTTTCATCTCTCTCTTTCTCTGGATGTCGTTCATGCTGGAGTCTTGGTTCCCAGAGACTGGCTTTTATTACAATTTTTTTAAAAAAAGCTTTAGGTGTCATGATTGGTCCCGCAAATATTGTGACGTCCTTGTGTTCCAGAAGACAAGCTGAGTTGGACTGCTTTAGCAATACCAACAAGGAACATTGGCTTAATTAGATCTGGTGAGAACAGTCCAGGCTTCAGAGAGCATAGGTAAAACAGGACTGCCATTATGTCTTCATTTCCTCCGGCTTCCTACAACCCTGTTACAAAATGAAATAAAAGAAACAGAAAAATTAGTTTATGGAAAGGGCACTACACACTGGCTTTGGGACATGTTGGATAGCTCCCATTGGGCACATGGCAGCCACAGGTAGTTGCTCACCATGCATTCTGCAGGGAATCTTATGATTCATCTCTGCACTACCAACATATTCTGTTTATTATTTTATGTACTTATTTTTCACATTTCTGACCCTGCAATCTCCCTGAAAGAGGGACACTGGGTGGTGTACAATAAAATATAAAAAACAATATTTTATAAAAGTTTTTTAAAAATAAAAAATAAGAGGGGCAAGAGATTAATATTGGTTAAGAGGTGAAGGGAAAGTTTTCAGAGGACTAACCAGCCCTATGGCTGTGTGCTTCTTTCAACCCGCCAGTTGGAGCTCTTCAATTGACGGGGGCAACATTCTTTTCTTTGTGGACTGGCGGTGGCAGGGAAGGGAGGGAGTGGTTCTGCAGAAGCAGCAGGTGAGCGCACTCCTGTGTGCAACTCCATTAGTGCCAGTGGTGGACGCATGCAGGCTTTGTGGACTGGTGGAGGCAGAGGCGAAGGGATGGTTCTGCACAAGCACTGGATGAGCGCCTTCATGGGTGCAGCTCCATTTGTACCAGTGTGGACACGCATGCTCACCACTTGGACAAATGGAATTTTGCATTTGTATGCCTGTCGCTTGCACAAATGGAATGTTCTGACCCAGCTCCCAAACACGACAAACCCTCTGTAGTTAAATCAATGATTCCTTTATTAGGAACACCAGCTGCCCTCTCTCTCTCTCTCTCTCTCTCTCTCTCTCTCTCTCTCTCTCTCTCTCTCTCTCTCTCTCTCTCTCTCTCTCTCTCTCTCTCTCTCTCTCTCTCTCTTTCTGACACACAGCAGGCTAACAAGCCTGTCCGGCAGGGAGATCTGCCACACCTATTCATCTTCGCCCCCTGCCTTTTATCCCCAGAGCTAGGGTGAGGCTTCGCTAGCAGTGGTGACTCCTCTGTCCCAAGGATCGGTCCATACTTTTCCCTTGCTCTCCTCTCCTTTGCCTTCTGTGCATCCGGGCATCAAACACTGGACCCAGCTGTTCCTCCTCTTCCTCATCAGCCATCGCCAGACCTGGGGGCTGTTGATTCTCTATCTGAGGGCTGATGGATGGCCCAGGCTCCACCTCTGGTTCGATCTCTGACAGCTCCATTCCATCTTCCCCCTCAGAGCCTGTGACACGCCACAACATGGAGCTTCATGCATGAGCATGTTCATCCACTGCTCATGCAAGTGGCGCTACACATGTGAACATGCTTGCCCCATGGCTCCAGGGTTGGGGCCCCTGATGTAAAATATCTGGAAGGTGACGAGGGCTATGAGTCAAGAGTCGTATAGTGACATACAAGTTATTCCATAACCATGATGTGAACCAAATAGCTAAAGAAGAGGGGATTAATTTTATTAATAATGCTGTGTCCTGAAGGGATGCCAGTTCCTCATGCTGTAGAAAGTAGGGCAACGATGGCGAACCTTTTTTGGCTCGCATGCCATAAATGGGGGGAATGCAGAGGGGTCATGCATGGGCGTGCCGCACCCATAATGCAATGCACAACCCCTCCAGTGTGCATGCGTGCACTACAGGAGCTCCCCCCCCCCCATTTTTTGCATGCTTTTTTTGCCCTCCTCAGGCTCCAGAGGCTTTATAGGAGCCTGGGGAGGGCGAAAACAGCCTCCCCCGCCCTCCCGGAGAACCTCCGGAGGCTTCAGGAACCTTCAGGAGGCTTCTCTGAAGGCTCTGGAGGACTAAAAAGGACGATACTAGCAAACTGGAAGTGACTTCCGGTTTGCTCAGAGGGCCTTTTTTAGTCCTCCGAAGGCTTCAGTAACATTCAGGAGACTTCCCTGATGCATCCCAAGCACTTAAAAGGACCCTCCGAGCAAATTGGAAGTCACTCCCACTTGAACTTCATTATTGGGGTTGATCAATATAATGAAATAGTGATAGCTGCTTATCTACCTGCTCTGGATTTTCTGCATCTTGTAGATTTCAAAACTTAATCAGCGTGACTAGGACAGTATCTATTCTAACTCCTGGGTGATTAATTCCATCAACAAAGGGCTGGCACGATGAGTAATGGCATTTAAGTAAATATTATTCACTTCAAATATGAAGAATGAATAAATAATGCACATAACTTCAACTTTTTATTCTTCTCAAGGCCCAAGGAAGAGAAAGAAGTCATGGCATATGGAAACAACAGAGAAAATAAATGCTAATCAAACTGATCAATGGAAGCCTAGACTTCATTTTTTTAACCAGACAGAAGGAAAGTAATTGTTTGGGGAACGTAATGTACAGTATTTGCCTACCATACACAGACATGACTAACTTGGTCATGACTGTGTACTGTAGCTCATGTAAGAATTGCAAATGATGCTGCTGTCATAACCATGCATTAGAGCTCCACATAAGACAGGGAGAAATGTGACTTACTCAGGAAGTCTTCAGTTTTGTCTTCTGAGGGGTGGGGATGTACCAATTATCAGAGTCAACATAGATGCATCATTTCTGAACTCTTAAAACAGTAATACAAATGTACCCTTACAAACAGAACTCATAAATGAATAAAAATGGATTTGTTCTTGTTGACTTTGAAAAAAAGAAGAGGGAATTCAGAATATCCCAAAATAATTTCAAATAAGCATTTATGTGCAAGGATGCTGTTTCCCAAGTCATCCCCCTTGGTATGTTGGGCAAAGTCGGCGGTCAGGCTCACATTTGTTTCTGGATGAGAGAGCAAAATTCAGTGTATTTAGTGTATTCGGAGAGGTATGTGTCCTTGGGATGCTCAGGGTATTTCTATGTGCATTTAAAGGAGAATCCAATGCACTTAATGACTATTTACCTCACATTTATTTTTTTAAAGTCATGGATTTAAATTGTGAAGACCATCTTGGCTTTCATGAAGGCAACTGTCTTCACCTGCATCACAGGGAACAAAGCTGGAGTTTGTTTGTTTTTCTCCAACACATATATCTCACAATGCAACTACTGGGAAATGGTGTACATTATGGATAAAAGGGAAAACTCCTGTGCTTAAACAAAATTATGTAGTTTGCTCGACAGCACAGCCAAGATTTGATTTGAATTTGTGATTCAATTTACATTTGCAATTCAGTTTAAAAGGTCAAGTCAGTTTGATTAGAAATTTGAGTTCAGATTGTCAAATTGAATCAATGCCAGGATTTGATTTGGTATAAATGCATTTTTGCATGTGCAAGAGTCTATTTCATTTTCAGATCAGCATTAAGGCACCTGGCTAGATTCAGAACCTCAATTTAATTTGGTGTCTCAATTTTATTTCAATATTCAAAGTGGTGAGTCAATCAAATCAACTTATGAAAGCTCCACACAGCTCTAGTTTGAAGATTGATCATGTGTCATGAAGTCATTGTCAACTCTTGGTGACCACATAGATTGCTTTTCTCCGTAATGATTTGTCCCTAATCTGATGTTTCAGGTCATTCTCATCTTTTCTGCTCCACCTTTCCCAGCATTAGAGCTATCTCTATGGAGTTGGGTCATTGCACAATGTGCACAAAGTAGGATAATTTGAGCCCTGTCATTTGTCCTTCAAGTAATAACTCTGGATTGGTTTGATGATTGGTTAGTTTGTTTTCTTGACTGTCCATGGCATTTTCACATATTGCTTAAAAAGTATCAAGCCATAATGCTTCTGTAAAGTAAGAGTCAACAAGAAGTTGACCTACCCTTACTTTTAGTGTATTCTTCAGAAGCATATATTTCATATTGCTTAAATATGCAATACGTATTTCATATTGCTTAAACAAGCAGTGGTACTTATGTAGGAGGTGGTTACAGTTAATCTATGTAAGTGACATTAGTCATCTAAATCAGCATCTGTGAGACTGAGTGCTTACAATTATGAGGTAAAAGTGTCTGCAGGCCTGCTCTGCAAAAGGTGGGAGTTCACAGCTTGGGCAACACAGCTGGACAATATTACACCATACATGCCAATGTCTCCCAAACTGCAGCCTCAATGAAGAAGATAACAATCTACCTCTTGCATTTTTTCTACTTTGTTTGATGGAATGAAGGTATCTATTCAGTGTTCAGTGAGTCAGAGAAATGACATGTCCCTTTGACTAGACTGCTCATTTTGCTAAAAACAACCAATTTCACAGTGATTTCTTAAAACAGGCATCCCAACCCTTCAGACAGAAGGCCAGACATGACAGTGGAATGGCAGGCTGTGTTCTCAAATAAAAACAGTAGGAGGAACCAGGATTAAATTTAGTTATGTTTAATTGAATCATAGTAGACAATTACTTCTCATCTATCTAACTGTTCTATCCATGCTGTTGCATTAAAATTATTTTTAAAAAATCAGCAACATTTGGAGGAAATGTTTGTAAGATACAGCACAAGCAATCATGGAATCACACAACTTCCAGATGCCAGAATTTGTGTACCCGAACTTACATGAACAAGCTCTTATATCATCAGGAGGCCACCACTTCATGTATCTCCTCTTAGATAAGTAGCTAAGGTTGCACTAATTTACTACATTCCTAGATAGAATAATAAACTGAACCGAGATAGCTTCGAAGAAGATTTATATAACATTTTATAAGTTTAAAACTAGCCACAGTCAGTAACTCATTAGATGGATTTCTGAATCAGTTTCTGTTCTAGAAGAAATATTACAACAGTGACCCTGTGTTTCATTTAAGGTGCCAGGCTAGAAACCAGGAGAGTGTGCATTCTAGTCCTGCCTTAGGCATGAAGGTTCATCCACTTCAAAGGGTTGTTGTGGTGATTATAGGAAGAGGAAGGAGTATTAGGTATTCACTAACTAGTTATAAAAAAAATAATGAAAGTGGGATTATAGTAGCTACTTAGCTAGCTAGATGATTGATAGATACTGTCAGCTGGCAGCAGAGTCAGACAGCAAGGAGGTTGTGGAGGAACATGGGCTAGTCCTGGAGTCTGGGGAAGGCTCGGACGAAGGCTCTGCATCGGAGGCAAAGCGGGGGCCAGGGCCATCTGGGAGTTATGTGCTGCTTCCGGAGCCTCCAGAGTCAGACAGCAGTGAAGCAGAGGAACAGGCTTCCCCTGTTCCCAGTGCGTGCATGCGCAGAGCTGCCAGAAGGCAAGAACAGTTAAAACAGAAGGGACGACTCTAGAGTAAGGTTTGGAGGTGATTGGCCCCTCCCATACGACATAAATGAGGAGCAAAGGCACATGAGCCTTTGCAGGTAGAAACTTGGTTCATGCTGGTCAGTTTATCTTCTGAAACTCCATTTGGACTCTGTTCCATGTGGCCTTGCCAAGCTAATTGCTAATTAAGTCTTTGGCAGTGTTTTCAAAGAAGGTAAAGGTGGCTGACATAATGTGTCAGGAGAAATTGGTATAAATGCTACCATCTCCACCCAATGAAATTATTTCAAACTCTGCTACACACGATCGACCCTACAGTTAATCAATGTACATAATCGGGTTTGCAATTTCAAGTATATCTTTGTATGCAAACATTTTCTGAGTGTGTGTCTTCTCTACTGCACTCTAGGTGGCATTATGATGCTGAAACCAGTGATATGCTACAATTATAATTTTTCTAGGAGATTGTAAGGCATAACCAGTAAAAGAAAATGAAGAAACTGGAAGCTCTATTTTACTATGAAGCGTTACTCTTCCTTCAATATTTCTAGTCCAATTGGGAACACAGCAAAATAGATAATAAAACACCTTGCATCCAAGATATTCCATCTCATCTAATGTTCAAAAACCTAAAATACACATTCTAAATATAAAATTTCAGTTGTCATTGAAATTATAGTGCTATTTAACATTTGGGTGTGTCTCAGTATGTGGCATACACTGGTTGGTCTGGGGAAGTCATTTTTTGATTTTACTTTCAGTGGAATTTAGGCAAACAGGAAAACACATTTGACTTGCATAAACTGAAACTTAAGCTAGGGAACCTTGACTAGCAAGATCATTTTCTGGCCTATTTACCAGAGTTTATACTTAGACCAGGAACATTTCGGTTTCTGCTGTGATTTCATTGTTTTATACCACTTTGTTCAGTGGGTAAAAAGTGTTCTAAATTTTCTGTCTTCCCCTCAGGGCAAGATTGCTCTTAAGCAGCCTGGTAGTGACAAGAGAAGGGTGGAGATATCTCTGCTGGATCTACTAGTTGAAACCATCAAGATGAGTTGCTTTTCTTTCTTCCCTCCCTATACTTTAGGAGGAGATGACTCTTAAAGGGAACAATGATGGGCAAGGCTGGAAGCATAGGTATTTGGTGAGTGTCCTGGCATTGTTGCCTATCTGGATATACAAAAACAAGGATATTGCCAAGAGTCTGTTGTAGCCCTGAAGGTGTTTCTATTTTCAGGTTCTTTCTTTATAAAATATGACTGCCACTTGAACCTTCTGCATAATACTATTTTTTTTTGTCGGTTCTGCACTTGAGAAAAAAAGCTTGAAATAAGAACATCTTGAGAAGATAGCTGATGGATAAATCAGAGGTGGGCTGCTCCCGGTTCGCTGGTTTGGGTAGTGGTGATTTGGCCTGGGTTGCAAAACCTGAAGTGACCCAGGCTGGCCACGCCCCTGACTGAGTTCCCTGGTCTCTTCTGGTTTGGGCACTCATGTGCAGCAAACCAGTACCAACCAGTACAGGAACCCACCCCTGGGATAAATGGGCTACTAATACACAGTGGTAAAGCAGATGAGCTTCTATCTTTCCTTGCCTTTCTTTAATGTTAAAAAACATATCCTTGGTGACACTTGTAATAATTAGGGAAATGGCAGAAAGGACTTTCACTGCCTCCAAGAATTACAGAACCCATGTTATACATAATGACAAGTAAAGACTACATTTCCCAACTAAGAAATTCAATTGTGTATGCCTTTGAAACCCGTTGGACTAGTCCTGGCAGTTTTCTGGCAACATTTCAGAAATGGTTTATCATTGCCTGCTTCTTAGGGGTAAAGGAGAGTGACTGGCCCAGGGTTTCTTAGCTGGATTTGTGCCTAAGGTAGGAGTAGAATGCACAGTCTTGTAGTTTCTGGTCTGGTCTTAAGGGTCTAGAACAGGGATGTCAAACTCAAGGTCTGCAGGTCGCATCCAGCCCGTGATGTAGTTGCATCTGTCCATGGGGCCGTCCTGGAAAAATGTAAGGGGCCAGTCCACACTGCTTCAGCCTGGTCTACATCACTTTGACCCAGTCTACCCAATGCGAAGAGGAAACATGCCAGCAGTTTGGCGAGTGACATCAAGCTGGCCATGCCCATCCAGTCATCCCATGAGTGGTGTCAAGCTGGCCATACCCACCCAGTTGGCCATGCCCACCTGGCCCCTTGAGGTCAACCACAGCCCCTCCATGAAATTGAGTTTGACATCCCTGGTCTAGAACAACCCGCCACAGCCAACTCTCCAAGTCACCATGGCCAATTTATCATGGCCCACTTACAATGGGACTATGCTGCAGGACAAAAATTACATAATATTGAAGAAATTATGAAATAGAATAATTAAAGAAAGGATGCAAAGGGAGGGCCAAAATGAAATGTGAATGACAAAACTGGAGCATGCATCTGCACACACATGCTTGAGTGCCAGAACCCAGAAGAGAGCAGCTGGCCGGTGCGCATGCCTGCAATGGGCAGCTTCACTTCTGGGTTCCGTCGCATGCATGCTGTGGGCAGAGTTTGCCTGCAATACTGCAATACCACCACATTATCTGTAATGTTTCTGAGAAAAAGAATAGTTAGTGGCTAGAACACTGAAATAGAAGTACTTTGTAATATTTTATTGCAAGGCACTTGTTATTATAAAATGTAGTTATATGCCATACAATAAATATTACTAAAATATGTGATGTATTAAAAAGAAGACTGCTATAGGGGGATCTGTTGGAATGCCAATACGTAAATCAGATGAGCAATGTGAAGCCAGGTCTAGCACCAGACAAATTCAGAAACCGCAGAAGCAGAGGAGGTCTCAATCTCGGCGAGTTAAGAAAGACAAAAGGATTAAAGGATGAAGCAATTAATCAATCTAGATAAAAATATACAGATCTCTGCAATGCTGGTTCTCTTGGATGTGGAAACTTTTTCAGGGTTGAAAACTGGAACCGGAGCATTTGCAGTGGATCTGGTTGTTACCCTATCACGATCTTGGAATTTTATAATCCTGATGAAAAGTCACTCGGGGGTTACCTATGTAAAGGTTTTTTTTTTTTTTTGTTATTTATGGGGGCAGCTGCTTAAACTGGTATTACAAACAGCTATGGATGGAATGGAAGGAGACCTGAAGAGTTGGACTTATGAACATTGACGTGGAAAGGACTAATATTATGTTAGTGTTCTGGGAAAAAACTTGGGTCGAACTTTGAAATTTTCTTGCAATTTACTGTATCCTTCATGTGATAGGATCTGAAATTTTCCTATACTATTTCTGTTTCCTTGGTGAAGAGAGAAGTAACTTTGCTTTTTTCAAATATTAGAGTAATCTTTACATTTTTTTGTGTTGTTAAATGGGCAATTAAGCAAATGGAGAGGGGAAAAATAGTAAACCTTTTGAATCAGGAAGGATGTAAACTTAAGCTAGGATATATGGTTTAAGTTTTATAAGTGTTAGGTTATATGACATGGTATTTAGATTTTAAGAATTATTTTCTATGTATTTTAATGTTCAACTAAAAGGGGATGTTTATGTTGAGTTTGTTATAAGGTTTCTAATGGATTGATTATATATAGAATAAATATCAGATTAGGAAGTATTATGTAGCTTTTAGGTAAGAATGCTTTGATTGATAGGTGAATAGAGTAAATAATATTTGGGATGCTTGGAATTATTAGAGTGGTTTATAGCGGAAGTCAGGGGGGTGGGTTTATGGGGAAAAAATATGGGTTCAGAATGTTAAATTTACGCAGGCACAGAATTTAAGGGAGAATTTTTATAAAATGTTTTATAGATGGTATTTAGATCCTAAGAAGTTATTATGTATGTACCCAAATGCCCAACCTAAATGCTGGAGATGCGGGTGTTTAGATGCTACTTTTTTTCATGTATGGTGGACTTGCAATAAGGTTAAAGCTTTTTGGATAAAAGTATGGTGGGTTATGCAAAATGTGTTTAAGAAAAGAATACAATTTACCCCGCAAATGTTTTTACTGGGTATAATCAAGGATTATACTAAAGGGGAAACAAAATTGATTTTGTATATGGTTACAGCAGCGAGGTTGTTGATTGTTCAACATTGGAAAAAAGATTTCTTACCGACAATTGATCAATGGATTTAAAAAGTGGCGGGGTTTGCCGAAATGGCAAAAATTTCAGCTTTTTTTAAAAGATCAGAAACAGGAGAATTATACACAGGAATGGGCAAAATGGATTAATTATATACAGAATAAATATCAGACAGGGAAATACCATGTAGCCTTTAGGTAAGAATGTTTGGATTGATAGGTGAATAGATTAAATAATATTTGGGATGTTTGGAATTTTTAAAGTGGTATAGCGGAAGTCAGGGGGATGGGATTGATTGGGAGGTAGGGGTGGGTTAGGGTGGAGGGTGGGGTAATAAGTAATATAGAGATGGGAATAAGGGGACACGGTTATGTTATGATGTGTACATGTTGAATTAATTTAGAAGAGGGTGTTAGGGAGAGATTGATGTATTATACACTAAATTTATATCATGTCTGTCGTGTGGCGAGGGGGTATAATATTGAATATCTGAATGAGAACTTTGTTTTAAGATGGGGGAGGTGAGGGGTATAATTTTTTGTATGTGATTTTATATTATATGTTGGGGGGGTAAAAAGGGGGGAAAACTTGTCTGAATAAAACTTTTGCAATAAAATAAAAAAAAACAGCAGATGACCATGAATGCTGAACACGGATTATAAATTTTAACCAATCTGCTGATATCAAAAACACCAAAGAAGGAATGTAAAAATGTATAGAAAATCTGTTCTAGTTCTTGAATCAGCTCTCTGAGGAGCAGTCATTCAGACAGATAGATGGCTCTGAAAAGATCTAAACTCAGTCCTGGAGAAAAATTACTGGTTGAAAGAATACAGCAGAAAAATGCCTTCATTTATTCAACAATCAGGAGACATGTCATGCAATAATACCACTGTATTTGACAACAGACTCTGTCATGGCCTCTTAATATTACATTGTCTTATTAAAAATCAGACTTGATGAAAATTCTACTGTATGCACAATATTAAAAATATTCTTGACATATCTCAGCAGTGTCTTTTTTAAATAAATTAAGGTTGCTTATTAAAGTCAAAATCTCAACAGCTTGCTAGGAAACATTAACTTTTCCTTTTTTTAAATTTTTTTTATGTTTTACAATATTCCACCCAGTGCTATACAAAACGAAAGGAAGAGTTGGTTCTTCGGATATCTTCAATTATCTCTAGGATCTCCAAAATCCACGTTCTCTGGGTACAGGTGTCGAGGCATCCAAAGTTCCAAGTGCATAGTCCACAAATGGCTTCCAAGTCTTCCAGAAAATGTCTTTTTTATAGACCCCCTCTCTAAATTTAATATCACATGCCATCTTATCATTTAAAGCTAATTTCCACATTTCACAATACCACTCTTCTATTTTAATATTTACCTCTATTTTCCAGTATCTTGCTATTATAATTCTACCCATTATAATCATAATTCTAATCAATTCTTTCTCATATTTTGTTAATTCTAATTCCTTAATTATCAATAATAATATAGTTTCTGATCTCAATGTTATTCTTTTCTTCATCATTTCAAACATCGTTTTCTCCAATTGTTGCCAAAACTTTTTAATTTTTCCACATTTATACCACATATATTCATAAGTTCCCAATTCCATGTTACATCTCCAACATTTATTACTAATTTTTTAATCCATCAATGATAACCTTAATGGAGTCCAATACCATTTCCAAACAACCTTAAAGTTGTGCTCTTTAATCCTTATAGACAAAATCCTCATAATTCGACTCTTCCAATTCACATTCCAGTCTGAATCTAATATTTTGATCTTGAGTTCTTCCTCCCAATTCGTCTTCATTACCATTTGTGGATTTCCATCAAAGTTTATAATCTTATATATCTTACTAACGAGTCCCTTTAACCCAATTTCATCCTTGATAATTTGAGATACTAAGCTTTCAAATTCAGTTTTACTTCTACTTATTTTGCATGTTCCCCTTACTTTCATAGTCCATTTTTCTACCTGTATTTTTTCAAACCAGTTCAGCTCCAATTTTTCAATTATTTCTTTTTTTCTACTCTCGGTTTCTAAAGCTCTTAACCAATTTACTATGCTTCCTATATTTTCATCCTCAATTACTTTATCTCGACTTATGTTGGTTTTAATCGGCCAACTTCCAAGTGTCTTCCCCAAGAAGGATATGTCCGGAATCAATATTTTAACAAATTTATTCCAAATTTTACTCAATCCCTTTAACCAATAACTGTTGATTGCCTTTTTTGTTTTTACTTTATCTAAAAACCATGTAGGACCAAATCTCTTAATGTCCTTTAACTCTAGATCTCCCCAATGACCGTCTCCTCCTTTAAGTATTTTTATCACAGTTCGAATATTATAGGCCCGATAATAATTAAGTAGATTGGGAATTCCCAATCCACCTTCCTTTTGATTTTGATACCACATTTTCTTCATTAATCTAGGTCTTTTCCCACCATTGCAAAATTTATCTAATTTCTTCTGATATCCTTCCATATCTTTATCTGTCAAATTTAATGGTAGCATCTCAAATAAAAAATTAAACTTTGGTAACAACATCATCTTACACATTGCAATTCTGCCAAACCAAGACAACTTTATCTCTTTATATTTATCTATCTTCTTCTCTACTTCATTCAACATCACATCATAATTAATTTTTTTCAATTCTCTAACTTTAAGTGAAAGTGTTATTCCCAAATATTTCAATGTATTTTTAATTCTTATCCCAAATTGTTCTTGCGTACTCTCCCACTCCTTACCATTTTTGTTCATTAATAATTCGGATTTTGACCAATTTACCTTTAAACCTGTCATTTCAACAAAACATTAACTTTTCCAATGCTCTCTCAGACTAAGAGGGCGGGGGGAATTAACAAATTAAAAAGCAACTTTAATTTCACTCTATTGAGAAGGCTTTACATCTGATGATACAGCTTTTTGGAAATGGACTATTTCAGAATAGCCTTTGTGACTATTTCACAAAGGCCCTTCTAGAGCAGATAATGTTGTGTCCTCGACCTGCGACCGGTCTCGAGTTACGACCGGCCGCAGGTCTTCCAGGCTGCCTCTGGGAAGCCATGGAGACAGGCTGTAGCAAGGCGGCTAACCGACAGACGCGCCTGATTGGCTGAGGCGCGCCTGGCGGGAAGCCGGCTCTTGCCGCAGCCTGATTGGCTCCCCGTTTGACAGCTCCCTATATAAAGAGCTGTCAAACGTGGGAGCCCCTGTCTACCGCACCTTTTCTTTTACTGAACTAGTTTTCTCTTATGTACCTTGCCTAGCTAATAAAGCTATGTTATTGAGCAAACCTGATGTGGACCCTCTCTTTGACAGAAGATATAACACTGGCACGAAGGTGGGATCAGGCAGAGCTTATTTCGCGGTACGATCACAACGGGATCGTTTCCTCCGCTCGACCCCATCGACGCGGCCACGGAAACCTGGGCCTCCCCACGGGCCACCTCGAGCGCCTTCTTGCCGGTCAACGACGCCCAGGCCAGGAAGCTCGATCATCTCTTGGGCTGCGGCGGCCGAGACCTCTTCGAGACCGCGCGCGCTGCAGCTACCCCGGCAGCGGTCGACGACCTGCCGCGGGACACCCGGTGCAACGACTACGAGCACGCTACGCTCCTGCACCATCTACACGGGTACACCGCTCCTCCGCAGACAAGCCTGCAGAAACAACCAGGACCGACGAGACGGCCGAGTCCTCGGCACTCCGCTGTGACCGGGAACTGCAGCCGCCTGTTCAAGGCCCCATCTGCCGCCGCTGCGGCCAAAGGGCCACCGGCATCAGCGCCAGCCACCCCATGGGCTTCGCGGCGGGATTCCGGACGACCGGCAATCCCAGCCGCTACACCAACGAAAAACCCGAGAAGCCAGGCCGCTGCCTGCACCAGCAACAACAGCCGTCCGGCTGCCACGCCGGGCCCAACAACCCCGCCCAACCGGGCCGGCCTACCCATCTGACTCCGAGAGCCTGCAAAATCTACAAAAGGCCTTCACCGTTCAGGCCTCCCTGCTCCTCACGCCGCCTACCGGCAACCATCATCGGCCTAGCTCAAGCCGACCAGACGACCAGGCCTCAACATCAATCGCCACGCCCCTCGCCCGACTCACCAGCCCTGCTGACTCCGCCTTCCGGGTAGGCCCTCTGATGACGCCGCCCGGAGCTACACCCCAGCAAGGAGGAGCTTCCAGGGGCACGTCCTCTTCCTCCAGCTCCTGACGAGACTCTGGGACAATCCGGCGGACTGCGCATGCTCCACTCACCTGATGGACAGTTCTTCGCGCATGCGCAGACCGAGGGGGGAAAGGGGTGTTGTGTCCTCGACCTGCGACCGGTCTCGAGTTACGACCGGCCGCAGGTCTTCCAGGCTGCCTCTGGGAAGCCATGGAGACAGGCTGTAGCAAGCCGGCTAACCGACAGACACGCTTGATTGGCTGAGGCGCGCCTGGCGGGAAGCCGGCTCTTGCCGCAGCCTGATTGGCTCCCCGTTTGACAGCTCCCTATATAAAGAGCTGTCAAACGCGGGAGCCCCTGTCTACCGCACCTTTTCTTTTACTGAACTAATTTTCTCTTATGTACCTTGCCTAGCTAATAAAGCTATGTTATTGAGCAAACCTGATGTGGACCCTCTCTTTGACAGAAGATATAACAGATAATATACCAGTAGTCATTAGTATTGTTAACAAACATTGTTCTTTACATTTTTGGTTGAGTAACTTCCTTGGTAATTGGAGGAATGCTTTAGATCAGTGGTGGGTTTCTGCAGGCTCGCACCTACTCGCGAGAGCCGGTTGGTGAAATTTAGAGAACCGGTGAGAGGGTGTACCTGGAAGTAAATCTGGCCCGCCGCTGCCAGTGACCCAACGGGAAGGAAAGGAAAGGAAGGAAGGAAGGAAGGAAAGGAAAGAAAAGGAAAGAAAGAAAGAAAGAAAGAAAGAAAGAAAGAAACAAATAAATAATTTATCATCACAATTGAGTCCAAAATTTTGGTTGCTAAGCAAGAGCGTTGTTAAATGAGTTTCACCACATTTTAAAAGGTGGCCACTCCCACCCTGTCCCATGACTGCCAATCCACGCCCACAAAATAGGCCACACCTACAGAGTAGGTTCTAAAAAATTTGAAACCCACCACTGCCTTAGATGTTAAATAATTCTCCCATTTGACAAAATATCCCATGACATTCTGATTAGCAACTTAGTTAAGTATGGTCTAGATCAGGGATGTCAAACTCACATTGTCACAGCGGAGTCATGTGACGTATTGGGGCATCTCCCTGCTTTGCTAAACCAGGTGGGGGCGTGGCCAGCGAGCCGGGAGTTTGTCAGCCCTGGTCTAGATGGCCTAACTATTTGCTGATTTTTACAGCTGGTTTGAGAACTGTTTTCAGCGGTGTCTCATTAACTTGGAGTAAGTTGTGAAATGAGGGGTTACAATGTCTGGCCATGAGCGCTGTTTATTTTAACATTTTCATTAAGCACTTGGAGGGGGGGATGCTTAAAAGCATTAATTGATTTTTTCATTGTTTAATTTCATTAAATACTTGGTAGAGGAAATGCTTATAAGTTTGCAGATGGCATAGCATTGAGTGATAGAGCTGATACCGTAGAAGTCCAAAACAAAACATCAAAGTGAACTTGAGAGATTAGAGAAAGAGGCAGAGAAAAAATATTTATTTATAAAAACAGAAAATAAAATGCCTAGACACAGGATGGAGAAACTTGAAAAGTTTGGACGTAACTGGTTATAATCTGAATAAGAATTAGCATGGTAACATGGCCATTAAAAAGGCAAATACAATTTTATGCTGCATCAGTTATAGTACTGGATAGAGCAATTCTACATTGCAGCTAAGCTGCTTATCTCCCATGCTGCTCATGCTGTTTCTTAAGCCTATTTCAGAAATTCTACTCTGGATTGCAGTGGGTTGGAAGTAGACCAGGACTACTACTACTACTACTACTACTACTACTACTACTACTACTACTACTACTACTACTAATAATAATAATAATAATAATAATAATAATAATAATAATAATAATAATAAAAATTTTTATTTATATCCCGCTCTCTCTCCCCGAAGGGACTCGAGGCGGGGCACAGGGAAATTAAAAACAAATCACAACAAACAAAATACAAAGCTAAATTCAAATTAAACTTACCCTGCGCTAAAACTACTATAAAAATATAATTATCCCTAAAAAACCCTTAACAATTAAAATTTAAATTTAAATTACCCTAGGCCAGCCAAACGGAAAAAGTGAGTTTTTAATAGCTGTCGGAAGGAGCGAAGGTCCGTAGTTGTTCTGATTTCGGGGGGAAGGTCGTTCCAGAGGGTCGGGCCCGCCACAGAGAAGGCCCTTCCCCTGGGCATCGCCCGCTGGCACAGCCTAGTGGACGGCATCCGGAGAAGTCCCTTTCTATGGGAGCGATTTGGCCGCAGGGATGTATGAGGCAGAATGAGATCCCACAGAGAGCTAGGTCCCGTGCCATGGAGCGCTTTAAAGATGGTAACTAACACCTTGAAGCGCACCCGAAAGACGACAGGCAGCCAGTGCAGCTCGCGCAGGAGCGGTGTTACATGGGAGAACCTAGAGGCTCCCATAACTGCCTGCGTGGCTGCATTCTGGACTATACCAGTGCTTGTCTTCGGTGGTGGGATTCTACCCACTTGACAACCGGTTTGCCAAAAATGTGAGTGTGCACGCATAAAGAAGCGGCTGCAAGATCTCCACTGCAGCACATTCCAGATGTGACTTCTTACAGGTAAGAAGAACCATCCAGTCTGTTCCCAACCACTTTGGCCCTCCTGTGCCCCCTCCCCCTCAGCCCTTTGCTTAGCACAGCAGGCAGTAGACCAAATATATTGCTTCGGCCCCAGGGGGTGGTAGTTTGAGGCCAGAGGGGAGTGGCGGCATATGGACGGAGGACTGGGGCAAGGCTGGAGCCAGGGAATGGTGCATTCCCTGACCCAGCTGAGGCAGGCAGCAAGTGGGTGGTGGCTCTAGGGCAATGCTGGAGCCGGGGAATGGCATGTCCCTGGGCCCCGAACCGAGGCAAAGGGCTAGTGGGCAGTATGCTTACCTTTGGTAAGTAGAGTGCATGAGGCACAGAGATTAGCTGGAGGGCGGGACCATGTGGTAAAGGGAAGATAATGCTCTCTACATGGGGCTCCCCTTGAGGTGCACCCGAAGGCTTCAGCTTGTCCAGAATGCAGCCGCGCGGACAGTTATGGGAACTTCTAGGTTTTCCCATGTAACACCGCTCCTGCACGAGCTGCAATGGCTGCCTGTCGTCTTTCGGGTGCGCTTCAAGGTGTTGGTTATCATCTTTAAAGCGCTCCATGGCATGGGACTATCTGCGGGATCGCATCCTGCCCCATACATCCCTGCGGCCGATTCGCTCCCACAGAGAGGGACTTCTCCGGGTGCCGTCCACTAGGCTGTGCCATCGGGCAACGCCCAGGGAAAGGGTCTTCTCTGTGGCGGGCCCGACCCTCTGGAACGACCTTCCCCCCGATATTAGAACAACTAAGGACCTCCGCTCCTTCCATCAAAAATTAAAAACACACATTTTCTGCTTGGCCGGCCTAGGATAATTAACTGTTTTTAGGGTTTTTAATGATTAATTTTTAGTTTTAATATGGGATTTTAGTGCAGGGTTAGTTTAATTTTATTTTATATTGTACCATGTTTGTGATTTTATATGTATTTTAAATTCCCTGTGCTCCGCCTCTAGTCCCTTCGGGGAGAGAGAGAGGGTTATAAATTAACATTTATTTATTTATTTATTTATTTATTTATTTATTTATTTATTTATTTATTTATTTATTTATTTATATAATATATAGGGCAGGGTGGGGTGGGGTAGGGCTAGCCAGTGGTCAATTTTAACAGTTCTCTGAACTGCGCACAATCATAACAACCAGTTTCCCCGAACTGGTTCAAACTGGCTTAATCCCACTCCTACTTCTCACTCTTCCATCCCAAATAAACAGGTACCGGTAGCAGCTGTGGGCAGGAGGGTCTTTGCAAAGGTTCATCTTGTGCACCATAGGTCTTTTTCCCAACAGAGAGGCCCTTCACTTATGCTCTATTCAATTGCAACTGGACTATTGCAATGTGCTCTACATGGCATTGCCCTTGAAGACAATCCAGAAACCACTGCTGGTCCAAAAATAGGATCCATCTTCTCTAAAGTGCTTAAGTCAGCTTGTGTTAGAAAACATTACTTTTGAAATCAAGATGAAATTAATTCAGTTCAAAACAGTAGTAGCTTAATTTAACTACTAGTTAAATTAAACTGTGCGTTCCACTAGTTCAACGTGGAATGCACAGGTGCAAGGTATATTTTCATTAAGCTGGGAGTGTGTGCGTATAGTGGAATATTCTGCATTCCAGTATTGAGAAAGCATTGATTGACTCATGCTGGCAATGGGCCAAATAGAAAATTCAGATCTGCCAGTTTTCAAATAATTGATAGTTTTTAAAGAAAGGCTCAGAGAAATTGAAACAGGGTTAAAAAAAATAGCAATGGAGAAGATAAGAAAATATATATATAAAGTTATAAAGCATATTTAATGTGGAAAACCTGATTGAGCAAACCACTATGTGCACATATCACTATTTTCTCAGTTACTAACCCTAACCCCAACTTTTTACTTGTTTACATAACAATGCCATAAGATGGACATCATACATCACTTATTTCTGCACATTAATTTTATACGAATGATATCTTGTATTCTGAGCCATAGGTTCTGAACTTTCATTATGCAGATCCTTAATAACTTAATAAATGATTTATATATATAGTTATGCAAGTATAAAAAACTGGAAAGGTGGTGTGGCAGCTTTTTAAATAGGTTACCCCTATTGGCAACGGGGGAAAAAAACATAGCATCCCCCCTCCTCCCCCTGGTAGTTTTTCTGCTACTCCCAGCAAATTAATTATCTTTCTACAGCAACTCTACTTGTGATGCTGTGTGCTAATGCCTGCTTTGTGTCTACCCTCAGGTATACAATTTCATGGAAGCCAGAACCTCAATTAAGCATTATTCAAACAGCTTGAGACTAGCTGTGCATTCCAAGCCATGCCCTGTGTGTTTAACATCTGCTAGAGTCCATCTGAATGATCATTGCCCATATGTTATAGGCACGAAAGAATGACATCTTGGTAATGGAAAAAACCCTAATTGCCACCTTTGCTTGCAAAGCCCATCAGTGCTAAATGCTTAAGATGAGTGATTATTCAGAATCATGTTAGCAATCTTTTCAGTGAGCACAGTCCTAATTAATTTTCAAACATATTAATCATGCATTATATATGAAGCTCCATCATAATATTGCACATAAAGGCCTACAACCTCACCAAGCATTGAAAATTCAACTGGTTTAAAAAGTCAGAGGGAGAATCAGCAGCTGACAATCCAAGGTGGGCTTTACAAACAGATGCTCCCAAAACCTAGGATGGGTCTTCAGACGCAGTTAGAATAGGGGAAAGATTCTTAAATAAATATGGTGTGACTAAATTGGTGTAAATGCAAATTAAACTGTTTTCAAGATGTCACTCTTAAGACACCACATTGCTAACTACATTATTATTTAAAGTAATGATGTGCAATCCAACTGAAGTGAAATGACAGAAAGGGGAAAGAAAGGGAAGCAATTGATGCAGGAGATAATTCTTAAATTATAATATAATCATTCTTCTACTGACCTGATGAAAACATAATTGGGAGACAAGTATTGAAACAATAGTTCACCCAATGAAGTGAACTCAATTTTATCCTGGCTATTGAGGGAAGCAGCCTGGGGAGGGAGGAGCTGGGATGGCAGCTGGTCTCACCATGTGGAAAGAACCTCTGGGGACTGTATCACTTCAGAAGATTGATGTGTGTGTGTGTGGAATTGTAACTTTGAATACTTTCCAAGAGTATTTTTCTTAAATGCCTGAATTTGCTCTCTGCACTTTCCCCCTAGAAGACCACACATCAAGGAGAAAACTAGTTTCAAAACTATTTTTGTTTGTGCTCTAGTTTTCCAGTATTTGGGAAGGAAGTTTGATTTTGATTTGATTTTATTAGATTTCTAGACTGCCCCCTCTCCCCGAAGGGACTCGGGGCGGTGTACAGGTAAAAAATTAAAAAGTGACATCAATATTACATATAAACTAAAATCGAATTAAATAATCCCCTGTACAAATTTATAAAAATTAAAAACTTAACCTTAAAACCTAATCCCATAATTTAAAATTACAAACTGAGGCGGGAAGCATGGAATTAGCCCAGGCCGGCTAGTTGAAACAGGTGGGTTTTGAGTTTCTGGCGGAAGGAGCGGAGGTCCGTGGTCATTCTAATGTCAGGGGGAAGGTCATTCCAGAGGGTCGGGCCCGCCACAGAGAAGGCCCTTCCCCTGGGCGTCGCCTGCTGGCATTGTCTAGTGGACGGCACCCGGAGAAGTCCCTCTCTGTGAGAGCGAATCAGCCGAAGGGATGTATGGGGCATCCGAAAGGCCACAGGCAGCCAGTGAAGCCCGCGCAGGAGTGGTGTTACGTGGGAGTATCTAGTGACTCCCAGAACTGCCTGCGCGGCCGCATTCTGGACCAGCTGCAGCCTTCGGGTGCATCTCAAGGGGAGCCCCATGTAGAGAGCGTTACAGTAGTCTAGACGGGACGTCACGTTGTGCTTTAGGGTTTCATATTAAATACTCCACTTACTAAATATATAGAGTCACATCAGAGGTGGGTTCCTACCAGTTCTGACTGGTTTGGCCAAACCAGTAGTGGTTTTCTGACCTAGGTTGCAGTGACCCAGGCCTGCCCCACTTCTGAACCAGTTCCCCATTTGGCATGTGTTAGCAACCCTGGGTTCAGAACCAGTGTCACAACTCTGGTCCCATAACCAGTGTTAGCTAATGAATGCGGAATAGTGTAATTCACCGGACAGTAAAGAGATACGTTGCTGTAGCCACAAACAAACTCTAAAATAGTGAGAGTAAGAAAATAAATAGTCTTTACTTTGTAGCAACTAAAATGCTTCTTCCGACTAACTCTCAAACAAATAACAGTCCTACATCAAACAGAGTTTATCTTACAGTGATGCAAACAATACTCCTCCTTCACAGTTCAGCTTCGCAAACGACAATCAGGTAACACAGGATCACAAGGAATCAAACAGGGAATGAGCTGCATTCCTGACCTTGATAATATAGTATAGCTGATACTCACAGCCAATCAGATTCAAACACAGTTCTTAAAGTTACATAACTTCTGAAGAACATAGGCTCATAAATATTCTCAACCCAATATAAGGCTGAATATCCTAACAGCATGGCATGTTTTTTTTCATTTGTTAATGTCTGCGCATGCGCAGATCTATTTATGGGCGCAAGCATGAGTGAAGGGAGTGTGTGCACACAAAATTGCATGCACACCAAACTGGCAGATCTGCACTCTCTGCTTGGCCCATCGTCAGTACGGGCCGCTCACCACTATCTGAGCACAAGAATGGATGATGTCATCCATTCCCATCACGTTGCAATTGTGCCCCATACCCAAGTTTCCCAGCTGCCTTCAAACCAGAGCCATTCTTAAGCCCTTTACTGCTGAAATATTATTCGTTAATACTTTCTTTCATTCTAGCAGAGACCAATAGCTTCCTTTCCCTTTCAAAACTTTTTAAAACATATTTAAATTTCAACATGAGAATAGCAATAGCAAAAGGGGCAGGATCTGGCCCGAGAAGTGCTGATGTAGATCGGGGCCACCCTGGAAACAGTGAAGGATCAGCCTGTGGTGCCTCTGCCAGCAAAAAATGGAGCTCACAAGGGCTGCCCCTGCCCCCCCCCCCACTGGCAGAGGGTTGCAGGAGGCCGTCGCAGTCGAAAACAGAGCTCAGGAGACCGTTTTTGCTGGCAGAGTGCTCGAGACATTACAGCTGTTCCCCACCACATGAGTGACATCGACCTGCCCATTCCCACTCTGGCCCCCTGAGTTGCGGCCCTCAATGGAATTGAGTTTGACACCTCTGCAATAGCACTTAGACTTATAGACCTCTTCACAGTGCTTTACAGCCCTCTCTAAGCAATTTCCAGTGTCAACATATTGCTCCCAATAATCTGGCTCCTCTTTTTACCAACCTCAGAAGGATGGAAGGCTGAGTCAACCTTCAGCCGGTGAGACTCAACCAACCGAACTCCTGGCAGTTGGCAATCAGCAGAAGTAGCTTGCAATACTGCATTCTAACCACTGTGCCACTATGGCTCAAATAATGTTGCTGCTTTGATAAATGTATCCTGAACTTCCTCCCCTTCCCCCATCCAGCTTTAGACTGTGCAGTCTTTCAATTTTGTCCCCAAGCAATTTAATTGTATATTTGGATAGCAATGACAGTGCTTCATCAACACAAGTATCTGAAGTAACACCACTGAAACGTTTAGGTCAGGGGTCTGCAAAGTCGGCTTTTTTAAGACTGGTGGACTTCAACTACCAGAATTCCCCAGCCAGCTATGTTGGCTGGGGAACTCTGGGAGTTGAAGTCCACCAGTCTTAAAAGAGCCGACTTTGCAGACCCCTGGTTTAGGTCAAACTCCTCTTTATGAAGGAATTCCTGGACCTGTGGATATGTTTCTCCATCATTAACTGCACAAATGATAAGCACTTGATTTCATTGTAGCAAATGCAGTGGAAACTATTGAAAGTGGGGTTTATTTGCCTTAAACCCTAATATCCATACATTCCAGTTCTTGATCATCCTGGACTATGACTTTGAATGTAATGGAAAACTCTAAATAAAAATGCAGATATAATTTTTGTTGAGCACATGATCATGAACATTGCAGTTGTATTTAAGAAGGTTGGATGGCAACCACTTCCACTCACATGTCGATGCATTATTCTCTTCTCCAGAAATAATAATTTGAAAAACCCTCAGTGCTGCAAGAAAAACAATGCAGGAATTAAAAGCAGGTCTACCAAAGAATATATCATTATATCAACCTCCCTGCTTACAGTTTCAAAAACCTACATCTTGTGAAACTGCACAGTTTGGGCCAGTTAGCTGCCCAGAACATGATGTCCTGCAAAATATGATATACATCTAATTCCTGAACCATCTCTTGAATTCTCCGCCTCTTTTTTGGAACACACTGTTCTTCTGGAAGACATCCTGCTGTTATCAACAACAAACTTATATTTGACAGAGGAACGTGGAACCTCAAACTACTTTGCCATTTTGCAGTGGAATTAATTTAATGATAAGGCATTTAATAATAGCATGTTCTCCCAGAATGGAATCCTAGTAGCCTTGTTTACAACCATTCAGTGACAGAGAACCAGAATAATAAATGAGACTAGAGCGAAAAAGGCATTTCTGGTCTGTGCACCTTTGAAAATTATAGAGATGCAGAATACCTAAGACACAGGCAGCTGGTTAATCAGTCAGTCATATCTAATTTGTGCAACCCTGCACTGCAGCCTAACCTGCTTGTCCCCCATGCTACTCACAACTATTTCTTATGCCAAGTTCAGAAATTCCAGTGTTGATTGCAATGGATTGTAAATAAGACCTTCTTGATGCTCAATTTGGACTACAGGCACGATAGTCATCGACTTATGATTGTTGAATGACACTTCAAAATTATGATGGCCTCAGAAATAGTGACTTGAAGTCCCACAATTTAGTTGCTTGGCAACCAGTTTGCATTAATGATGGATGTGATGTCTCGCAGTTATACAATCACAATTTGTGACCTTTTCACCCAGCTTTTGACAAAGTCAGTTGAGGAAGCTGGATTCACTTAATAACTGTTTGATTCACTTAATGAACACATGATTTGCTTAACAGCCATGGTAAAAATGGTCAGAAAATTGGATCCAGTGACATAATGACTTGCTTAATAATTCATTGCTTAGAAATTGAAATTCAGGGGAGGGGGGCTGGGCTGGTGTGAATACTGCTTACCTGTGTGTAGGCAGAAGGAGGCAGTTGTGTGGATGCATGTGGCAAAGGGGAGGCAGGGTGAGTGTCCGAGTGCACTGGTTCAGGGGCGTGGCCAGCCAGCCGTCACTATCGGTTCAGCAACCCATGCCCAATTACTACTACTGGTTCACCTGAACCAATCCAAACCAGCAGCAATCCACCTCTGTGGATGATAGATGATGGGTGGGTGGGCAGGCAGGCAGGCAGGCAGGTAGGCTGGCAGACAGTGTTTCTTTGACACTCACTGCAAGTGTCCTCTGTTCCTCCTAATTATGATTGTCTTGATGACAATGTGTCTGACACTATTCTTGTACAGTTATTGGTTCTGATGGTTTCTTCTGGACATCTAATTCCATTCCCACTAAGGGTCTAGGATTCAATTCTGGGAAAAGCACATAGTCCATTGTAGTTATTAAAGTAGAACTGTGAGGTTTTTGCTTTTGCATAGGTACATTTCCCTAAATCAAAGCAGGGAGAGTGTAAATTTGTTTCCAAAACTGGAATTGATGTTCCTAGCTGTCATTCCATGATAAGCTTGCACAGGCTCTACTTAGTGGCTTTAATGAGAGGTATTTATAATGTAAGAAAACTAAGAATAGATTTTCCTACACTAGAATTTGCTTTGCAGTTGGAGCTGCTCTGCTGCTTCTTTGTTGGTTTGTGGGTGATGGAAAGAGTATTTCTCTCTTAAGTGTAAACTCTGTCCCTGTAAATCTGCAGCTAGCCATTTTTCAAAGAAATCAGTTCAGTAGATCTCTTAAGACAGACCGCAGTAGCAGTCTTGAAATATCTGGAAAACAGTATATGTAACTAAGCCTCAAATTTGGGTGTTTTTTGTTTTTGGGGTTTTTGAGGGTGGTGTGTCTTTGAGTCAGTGCTGATTCCTAGCAATAGCAGGAAAGTCTCTGCAGTTTTCCCTGGCACTTTTCAGAACCATTGCTTGGCTCCTAGGGATGAGAGAGAGCACACAATCCAAGGTCACCCAGCTGGTTTCCTCTTTAAAGTGGGACTAGAATTCAGTCTCCTGGTTTCTAGTCTGGTGCCTTAAACATTAGGCCAGACTTACTCTCAGTCCTAAGTTCTACTGATCAATTTATTATTTGATTATTTTCTTCTATTAGTTTCATTTTTTATATATGATGTTTTTATATTTGTGTAAGCTGCCTTGAGGGATGCGGTGGCTCGGTGGCTGAGTTTGTCAATCAGAAAGGTCGGCGGTTCGAATCCCTAGCGCTGCGTGATAGAGTGAGCTCCCGTTACTTGTCCCAGCTTCTACCAACCTAGCAGTTTGAAAGCACACAAAAATGCAAGTAGAAAAAATAGGAACCACATTTGGTGGGAAGGCAATAGGGTTCCATGCACCTTCAGCATCTAGTTATGCCGGCCACATGGCCACGGAGATGTCTTCAGACAGTGGTGGCTGTTCAGCTTTCAAACAGAGATGGGAACTTAGAGTTGGGAACAATTAACACATATGTGCGAGGGGAACCTTTACCTTTTAAGCTGCCTTGAGTCACCATGTGTGAGTCGGCAGCAATATAAAATTCCTAAAATAAATAAATAAAATCAACCAATCAACAGACAGAAGCTTTAATTCTCTTTCAGGCTTTAGTTTGCATTTACGTAAACCAGCAGTGATGTGTGTGTGTGGGGGGGGGGGGGGTGGCCAAGGTTTTTTGCTACAAATATTTTAACTTTTTTGCAACCACCTGGAACGTTTTGCATGCGTTCTGTATGGAGTAACATCTAAGTGTTCTTATGAAGTTTTTTAAATACCTGACAGATTAGCTGGAATAACAATTTTGTCAATGTGTAGACAATTAAGCCATTTGATATTGACTCTCTGCCAAGAAGGACTTGAGCGTGGTAGGCATGCTTTGTGTATGTGATGATTAACTATTTTCTGCAACGTTCCAAACAGCCGGTAGCTTGGATCAAAAGGAAAACGGGTGAGGTCCACACTAGACAGTTTAAGGTTAAAGTTACAAGGGTTTGAGGATGTAACAACAGAGTCGGGTAGTGCATTCCAGGCATTGTTGCTGACGTCATATTTTCTGCGATCAATCTATTGTTTTCCCATGTATTATTGCAGTTGAAGTTGAAGTAGTCATTGACAGGTAGGACGTTGTAGCAGACAAGTTTGTGTACTATACTTAGGTCAGACCTTAGTCGGCATAGTTCTAGGTTGTCCAAGCCCCAAATTTGAAGCCTGGTGGCATAAGGCAGGGGTCCCCAACCTTTGCAACTTTAAGTCTGGCTGGAGAATTCTGGGAGCTGAAGTCCTTCAGACTTAAAGTTGCAAAGGTTGGGGACCCCTGGCATAAGGGATTCTATTGCGAGCAAAGGAGTGGAGTACTCTTCTCGTGAAATACCTCTGGACTCGCTCAATTTTATTAATGCCTGATATACAGTGTGGGTTCCAGGCGGACAAGCTATATTTGAGAATTGGTCTTGCAAAAGTTTTGCATGCCCTAGTTTGCAGTACAATGTTACTTCTCTTGCCTTTCTAATATTGCAAAGCCTGTTTTCTAATATTTATAACAATGAAGAATATTAGCATGATTTTCTGGTATCTGTTCCTGTCCTTTCTCCCAGTTATTAACCCTAGACTGAATTTGCATTGCTTGGATAATATGTACCCCATGATATTTCCCCATTCAGACCCGGGGGGGGGGGGGCTGGCTCCTCCTGTTTCCCTTTTTCGCAGTGTTTGCATGACAAGGAAACATTAGCAACTTCTTCCCTTCCCTTAAATTTTCTGTATTCCACATCTGGCCCTCAATCATTTCTGACTTTCTTATCCACCCTTCCCTTTCTAAATCTATTTCTATTTGTAGCTTTTGGATTAAGGTTTCTGCAGTCTGTTCTGGATAATTTTATTTTTGCTGACTTTGTCCCCATGTTCACCTTCCTTCTCATGCAACAACTTCATCTATGCCTCAGGGAGATCCTCCTGGCATCTCGGGCCTTTGATCTCGTGGCTCTCACAGATCTGGTTTATCTTGGAGAAAATAGGTTTTTCCGTAGAAAAAGCCATTTTTATTTGGAACAAACAAACAAAAAAGACCAGAAAGTGAACTGTCTGGCCTAACTGAAATTATATTTCTTCTCCTACATTCAGTTTGATAGCAATTTGGTGGCAGAAGAACTTCTATTTCTAATCAGCTGTTATAAAACAGTCTACTAGTATAGAAACTGTTGCCATAATAGGCCTCAGAAATATGTAACTTAAGGCTTCTGACTGGAATTCTACTGACATTCAGGAATCTCCAGAACTATCAGACTTTCTGACCTCTTAGCTTTCTTTTCTTTATAACCTTACAAGACCTGAAGTATGTGGCTTGTTTACAGTCCTTTCCTTACAATAAAAACCCCCCAATTTTCCAGTATTGTTCCTGCTTCTCTGCCTCCTGTGTTTTTCCTTTCCATAGGAGATATTGGCTCCTCTTTCTCTTCTGTATTGGGGCTGTATTTCACGATTCCCAGTGCAAATATGTAGCAAAAATTGTAAGCAGCACAACAAAAATTACCACAATGGATTAAACTAGGCCAATGGATTTAAACTAGAATTCCTTGTGTATCCAATCACACTTGGCCAATAAAGAATTATATTCTCAGTAAGAATCAGTGGAGACCGGGTAGCACTCATACAAGAACCTAGCTTCACATTCTTAAGTGTTTTTATGACGTTCAGAAAAAAGCATAGGTAGTTCAGTGTAAAATGCCAAGCACTCTATTGCTGGTCAGGGCTGAAGAAACAGGTTCTGCATTCTTCTGTCACCTCAGGCATGGAAGGAACACACTGTTCTCCATTTTTCTCTTCCCTGCAGAGCAAAGCAGTTGCAAGCAAGCATCTCAGCTAAACTCAAACTGCTTCGCCCTAAAAATGACTGTTTTCTTTTTCCATCTTTCCCAGCTCCTGGTTCTCTGAGGAAATCATAATGGGATTTAGAGCATGTTTGCTCAGGAGGAAACACAGCTTAAATGCACAGTGTCTTGGGTGTGCCGTGAAAATTGAATGGATTTCTATGTGGGCTCAGTGCTTATCAATTGCGTGGTTGTTTGTTTGTTTTTTAAAGCAGGAAGGGTATGAGTGTGTAAACCGGATTTTGTTGCATGGGGGGCAGTGGGATGCAAGTGATGAAAGATGTATCATGACGCAAGATTTGCGACTTACATAGCTACACCAGGTGTCAGCATGCAAGAATGGCAGGACAGGATTTGTATTGTATGTCATATTGTGTGCCGTCTCATATTTAATGTAATTTTGGTCTCCTGAAGATGCCTATAGGAAAGTTCTTTTATTTGTGTACATCTAACTTTAACTGTGACAATGTTTCTCAGTCTTGGCAACTTTAAGACATGTGGACTTCAACTCCCAGAATTGCCCAGCCAGCCGGATCTAACAAATAGGCCAATTTGGGCTTCAGAACTTGGAACTGCACCAGTGGTGAAATTCAACTTTTTTTACTACCGGTTCTGTGAGTGTGGCTTGGTGGGCATGGCAGGGGAAGGATACTGCAAAATCTCCATTCCCACCCCACTCTAGGGCCAACCAGAGATGGTATTTGCCGATTCTCTGAACTACTCAAAATTTCCGCCACTGGTTCTCCAGAACCTGTCAGAACCTGCTGAATTTCACCCCTGAACTGCACTTTGAAGCATGGTTGCCAGTGGGACCAGTAGGCTTGGCCTCCTAATTATTTTCGCTCATCACATATAATAAAGCAAATGACCCAATACTGCAGTGTTATCCTGCAAATAAATGTCCATGGTCAAGCTCCCCTTTGACTATCTACTACCTTGTGGTTTCTTGACAGGTCATGTAGCCTATTGAAAGCTTGCACATTCCAGTTTATGAGTTGCTATTTTCTGAGTGATGGAGTGTTACTGCACAATGATCCCACATTATGAATTTGCAACAAGGAAATAATGACTGAAAAGGAATAGGAAAGAATAGTGGTTTTCAGTGGCAGTCATGTTTCAACTATAGTTGCATCAAAAATCTAGCAAAACATTAGTTTCCCTGGCAAGATTTTTATTTGACTTTTGTTCCACCTCATTCAGGAAATGTTATTGTATTTATTTCTCCTCTTCCTGTATTATATTTTCTTTGCTTCTGAACAATCATAGGAAAAAAACCTTTTAAGGAGAGAAAGATGGCGTATCCAAACATTTCTGACTGATAATGCTAGGAGGGATATTTATCTGGCAACACATTAAGAATAATCTTCAAATAAAGCAAGAAACTATAAATGACAAGCATTTAATTCAAATAGAACACATTCATTTAGACCTGTGTAAATATTTTTTTTTTAAAAGGATATGACTAACGTACTGATAGCATGCTGAGAATAAGTTAAATTGTATTTTACAATATAGATAATCCTCAACTTTCAACAGTTCAGTGACTGTTCAATGTTATAATGGCAGTGAAAAAAGTGAGTTGTGATCATTTTTCACATTCATGAGGGTTGTAGCATCCCTGTGGTCACATGATCAAATGCTTGGCAATTGACTCATATTAAGTTTACTTTACTCTATTTTATTGTCATTGCACAGGGTACAAATGAAATTAAATGCCGTCTTCAATGTACATTATAACTATAAAAATAGAAACACAAACATACATCCTTTACAGCCGATATAATTGAAATTGAAAACCGATATTGCACTATGCCATAGAATTCAATACGATTACTGCCCTGGGATAGAAGCTGCTTTTCAGTCTATTTGTCCTTGTTTTTATTATCCTGTACGCAGGGGTCTCCAACCTTTGCAACTTTAAGTCTGAAGGACTTTAGCTCCCAGACGTCTCCAGCCAGCAAAGCTGGCTGGAGAAGTCTGGGAGCTGAAGTCCTTCAGACTTAAAGTTGCAAAGGTTGGAGACCCCTGCTGTACTGTCTGCACGATTGTAATAGTTCAAAAAAAGGGGGGGGCAGTATAAGATTTCAATTTCAATTTCAATTTATTTGATTTGTAGACCGCACCCTCTCCCCGAAGGGACTCGGGGCGGTGCACAGGACTTTAAAAACATATATAAATACAACAATACAATATTTAAAATAGAATTAAATAATTTACCTGCGCTAAAAGTTTAAAATCTTAAAACCTTAAAAACCCTTTACACTAATTCCCAGCAATCCCTATTAAAACAATTTAAATTTATATTACAGCCTAGGAAGGATAGATTAGGCCAGGCCGGCCAGATGAAAAAAGTAAGTTTTTAGTTTTTGGCGGAAGGAGCGGAGGTCCGTGATTGTTCTCAGTTCGGGGGGTAGGTCATTCCAGAGGGTCGGGCCCATCACAGAGAAGGCCCTTCCCCTAGGTGTTGCCCGCTGGCACTGCCTAGTGGACGGCACCCGGAGAAGTCCCTCTCTGTGGGAGCAAATCGACCGCAGGGATGTATGAGGCAGAATGCGATCCCGCAAATAGATGGACCTTTAAGAAAGTTTTGAACTGTCTTAAGGCAGTGGGAGCTATAAAGCTCTTACCTCGCCACTGTCAAACCATTCACTAAGGCTGCATTACTATAACTATTAGTCTTCTCATTGTTCCTGTCACCCATCTCCTCCCACTTATGACTGCAGGACTGTAACTTTGTTGCTTGCATCCTTACAATTTACATTGATATTGATTGTTTCCTCATTGCTTATTTGTACCCTATGACTATTGTTAAGTGCTGTATCTTATGATTCTTGACAAATGTATCTTGTTTTTTGGTGTATACTGAGAGCATATGCACCCAAGACAAATTCCTTGTGTGTCCAATCACATGGCCAATAAAGAATTCTATTCTGTTCTGTTCTGTTCTAAGAGGGGATTTATGATGGTTACAGGTCCCTGAGTCATGTGATCACCTTTGTGATCTTCTGACAAACCAAGTCAATGGGGAAAGAGGCTCACTTTACAACTGTGTTACTAATGCGACAGCTGTAGTGATTCATTTGGCAACTGTGGCCAAAAAAAGGTTGTAAAATGGAGCAAAACGTAACAAATGTCTCACTTACCAACATAATTTTTTGGCTCAATCGTGGTCTACCTGTATTGCCTTTTGTGAATATCCTTTTGGAGAGTGTCCCCTCCCCCCCCCCCATTTCCTGCCTTCTTTCCCAAATGTTTGAAATTTAAAATATAGAAGAATCTGGTTTGGAAGTTCAGTGTTTTAAAGGACTAGCCCACATCAAAGGGTTAATCCCTGAATTCTTGAATGAAGAAAAGAACTGAGTGTGGAGTAACATGTGCTAAATCAGAGCAAGTCAGAGAACAGACTTCAACCACTGCTCGGAGGATATGCAACTGATTGTTTGATGGAATTAATACTATTGTTCAGGGACAGCTGCTGGTGTCCTGGGTGGCAAGGGAGACTGTTTCTCTGTCTTTTGACATCACTTCCAAAGAAGAGGTGCGTATCAGACTGAGGAGAACTCCGGGAAGGAAAATGCTTGGGTAGAAACCAGATGATCTTCTTCTTCTTCTTCTTCTTCTTCTTCTTCTTCTTCTTCTTCTTCTTCTTCTTCTTCTTCTTCTTCTTCTTCTTCTTCTTCTTCTTCTTCTTCTTCTTCTTCTTCTTCTTCTTCTTCTTCTTCTTCCTCCTCCTCCTCCTCCTCCTCCTCCTCCTCCTCCTCCTCCTCTCCTCCTCCTCCTCCTCCTCCTTCTATGGTAATATGATTTAGTGTGAAATCCAATGGAACCAGAAAAAAGAGACAAGGAGAACCAGTCGCTACAATGTTAGACATTCTAGTGCCATTTGCTAACAAGGTTGGCTTTGAACCATACTTCTCTGCTTATAAAATAAAATAGTCACATTCTACCCATGCAAGAATGTGATCGATAAAGTACTTAATATATGCTACCATGTACTTGATTAAAAATGGAGCATACATGATAAGTATCTGAATCTATCAAATGTGTGAAGGTATCTTTTCTGTGGCCTCCTCTAACTTGAGGTTCTCCAGATGAGCCGGCACTTCATTACTTTTGGCCATGCAAACTTGGAATTATGGCGTGAAAATTCTAGTGGTCTACCCTGCTGGGTTAAAACCCATGATGTAACTTGATGCAGTCACAAGCCCTGAAATCACTGCTTGCAGCCTTTATAGCAGTCATGGCGACCTTTTAGACACCGAGTGCCCAAACTGTGCATGTGTGCATGCCCAAATTGAAAGATGTGGATGCATGAACATGGGCATGCATGGGTATGCATATGTGCATGTGCACATGCATGGCATAGACCCAAAGACCAGCTGGCTGGAGTGCAGGAGGACATCCCAACACTGGCAGCGTTGGAAGAGGTAAGATACTTTTTCTTTCATGAGCTTCTGTTTCATCGTTTGCAGGGAAACAGAAGCTCACGAAAGAAACACCATGGAGATCTGACCTGTGCATATGCCAGCAGAGAGGGCTCTGCATGCCACCTCTGGCGCACACCTGACATAGGTTCACCATCATGCCTTTAGAGACTTCCAAATATCATGATTATAATGTTTACTTTTACAGGAGGTAAAAAATTATTAACTGCGCAATGGGGACATATTAGTCATGTTAATTTCATCCAACAGTAATGAAAAGTAAATCAATCAATTGTTGCTTCCCCATCACTTCCTATATTTGGAAATGGGATATTGAAAGCAAATGGCATGTTAGGATCTCTTGACTCCCCTCCTGACTCACAGGCGATGTACATGTCTGTTCCTTGGAGATCTAGAAGGTTGGGGTTTTTTTTTTTGCATGTGATCCATTTGATTGGAATTAGCCCTCAAAACTCCTTCCAGCATGATCTACTCAGCCACAGAGCTATATTGATCCATTTCAGAAGGAAATGGTAGTTCACATCAACCTCTGCTATTTTCTTTCTTGGCATTAATGCTTCCTCTGTTTGCTTTGTTAACTCACTCAAACGGTACATGTTTATATTTAAACATGACCTTTCCCGTCTTGGAACAAACTATTAATGCCTAACAACTTTTTTATTTTGATTTTTCTAGTCAATAAGCCTTAAAGAGAGCAGGTATGCTTGGCAATTCCCAGTTTCAAAGATATTCTCTTCAATCACTAATCTATATTGCAATTTCCCTTCTCTGTTTACCGTTTCAGATTACAGGTGCAAATAAAAGAACAACAACAAAGAAAATATTTTCTCAAGAAGCTGCATGGTACTTCCTCCTTCTATTGTTTGATACTTCTATGTAAGCGCTAGTCTGAAAAGACATTCACAGGATTGCATTGTTAAAAATGCTCTTGGAATCACTTTAATTCTATGCTTAATAAGATTAAATTAAACCTTGGTTGATCCGTTGACAGTTACTTTTGCAACATGTATCCTTTTATTTGGATTATGTATATTTCAATTCATGTTCTTTTGGACTCAAAGCCTTCCTACCTGTTTCATGCATCAACCTTGAACAACTTTGATTTACCAAGATTGCATACCAAACAAATAAAATAGTTCCCTCATTACTGGATTATTAAATCTTTGCTTTTACTACCTTGCCTAAACCTTTTCAGTTACCTGTTGGGCCTAGGGACAGGTATAGCTTTCTACAATTTTAAATTTCTTAAAAATCGGTTTGTGTAGTATTATCAAAAGAAGAATCTTCATGCCCAGTCTCTTTTATTCTCAATAGCAATATTGGCCCATGCATGACTTATCCAAGTAACGTATCTTACATGTGTTTCCATTTAATATTTGCCAAATGCAGGTACATTTAAAATGAAATTTAATTCAAAAAATTCAGAGAAATACAAACAGAAGAATTAATCTCATGCTAGTGTGTGTATTACTTGGTGTGGCTAATTTTAAGCTTAGTTTTAGGCCTCTCAATCTTCTTGAGAGTCTCTTTAGACAGCTATACATTTTACTTGGAGCAACCATAATTTGGTTGTGAAAAGAATACAATTTTTAAAGTTAAACCATAAAATAAAATCAAGACTCATAACTATAACTGTGTCATCAAGCTATCAAATCATATGAGGACTACCTTGGCTAATGGGTTGTAAAAGTCTGCCATAATTGTCCTATTGCACTTAATTCAGGAAGTACATATTATCTTGTTGCATATTTAGTTGTAAACCAAAGACATTTCTTTCCCACCCATAGAATATGTGGCTACCTGTGGCTGACTACCTGTGGCTAGGATCCACATTGTTCCCAGGAGGTCAAATGATAAATAGGCCAGGTGCACATTCATACCATACACAACCACTAGGGCCTTTTCTTCTCCTTAATCTGTTTCCTTTGCCGACATAGTCACCCTTCATTCTGAAACCAGCAGGCTGTTGTCATTAGAACCCATACTTTTGAGGAACTGAGCTCTGGCGCCATCTGCTGGTCTTTCAGAGGCAAAGATCTGATTTGCCTCAGATTGGTGCTAAGGTGATACTTCAGTTAATTTGAATTTTGGTTCAAAATCTAAATGAGCATGGACTCAATTGAGATTAGCTAAGCACAAAGTAGGCTTTTTTGTTTTTGTGCTGTGAAGAACTTTTGCAAATTGCATTCAAGGCAATTAGGCTGATCTACTCTTAGTTGCAAGTACCTATTAACCTTTCAGTCAGCTTCTCTTGTGGATAAAGTATACGCAAACAAACACACAAATGTTGCTCATTTAAGATGTCCCTCTCCCCTCCGCCTATATCTCTGGACTTATCTTTCCCAGTGCTTTCTTCCAAAGCTTTATCTCTAGTCATGTTTAATTGAGAGACACATGGGTGTGATATCCCAAACCTTTAATATAGCATGCACTATACCCTTGGGTCATTTTGTTTATGCCCCAGAAAGTATTTCAAAATTGGTGACCTATATGGCTTGTTATGTGTGACTACATTGTCTGTTTCTGGCTCACAGAAACTTTGAATAAACTATGGGTGATGGGGACATGGTCATTTCATAACTCCATTCCAAAGGGTGCTGTTTGTATAACCAGCATCCACATTCTATTTGCAGATCCAAACACGAACTATTAAGCGCAGCGGGAAGTCAACTGAAAAGGTGGTCTGGTAAGGCATAGTCTGCATTTAATCCCATCAATTGCCAGTTTTCTATCTAGTCAATCAATCAATCAATCAATCAATCAATCAGAATCTTCTAATCCAGGGGTCTGCAAAGTCGGCTCTTTTAAGACTGGTGGACTTCAACTCCCAGAGTTCCCCAGCCAGCTTTTAAGACTGGTGGACTTCTGGGAGTTGAAGTCCACCAGTCTTAAACAAGCTGACTTTGCAGACCCCTGTTCTAATCCAACTCCCTGCTCAAGCAGGATACCCTATATCATTTCAGACAAGTGACAGTCCAGTCTCTTCTTAAAAACCTCCAGTGGTGAAGCACCCACAACTTCTGAAGCCAAACTGTTCCACTGGTTAATTATCCTCACTGTTAGGAAGTTTCTCCTTAAATCCAGGTTGTGTCTCTCCTTGATTAGTTTCCATTCATAGTTTCTTGTCTGTCGCCTGGTGCTTTGGAAAATAAATTGACTCCCTCTTCTTTGTGGCAGCCTCTCAAATACTGGAATTCTGCTGTCATGTCTCTCCTAGTCCTTCTTTTCTCTAGACTAACCAAATCCAATCCTTGCAACCATTCTTGTTTTAACCTCCAGTTCTTTAATCATCTTAGTTGCTGTTCTCTGTACTTTTTCCAAAGTCTCAAAATTCTTCTTTATAATGTGGTGACCAAAACTGCATGCAGTATTTCAGGTATGATGTTTCTAAGGATTATTATAGCAGTATTATATAACTACTCTATGCATACAATGCTGACACTGTAGGCATAGTGCTTCCGACCCAATTTATACAGGTTAGTGAAAGTGTAAATAACTCCCTATCTTTTGTTAAAAGTTTGGGAAATCCTTCAGTTGGGAATATATTACTAGTGGAGTTCTCCTGCCACCCACTGGCTCATTGCTTGAACTACAGAATTGCTAATTCTCTGACGCGTGATTGGTGGAACAATGACAAGTGATTCTAATATGGTCATGTTGAATGTATTTCCTTCCCAGGCTGTTAAAGTGGCTTTGCCCCTAGATGGATAACATCAAGAATTTTAGGCCAGACTTCTTCTGCGGAGCATGGAAGGAAGGATGCTTCAGTTTTCACAGCAGCCTCTTTTAAGATTCTTGGTCAATGGGGAAGAAGGGCTTCTTCAGGCATCATCCTCAGGGTTAGCGCTGACATGATAAAAGGTAACCTGCTGGATGATGGCAAACTCAGCTGGGGAAAGATAAAGGCAGGGATTGGTGTGCAAGTGACTCAGCATTGCATCATTTGGAGTAGCTCTGAATAGATGTACTTGTGTGCATTTTCCTGGTGATTAATTTCTCCCCATCCAATGTAGGATGTAAATGCCTTCATTTGAAACAGAATGTGATGAAAATGCTAAAAGAATATTTTCAGGGAAATTGAGCTCTTCGCATAATGAAGACAAGCTTTCCCAGACAAATCAAAGCACAGGGGGGGGGGGAAAAAAGAAGAAGCATTGTTAGCATTTATCCATGTTTACCTACTCTAGGTCAAAGTGGGAATTATGAGAAATGCCCTAGAAGCAAAGGGAAGTGATTAGGCTGGAGCCAAATACCAGGCTATCATGGGACCCAGCAGTTTGTGGTTGAGGATTCCTATACCAAACAGTTTAGCTGTCCAATCTTCAAGAACAGAATAGGGCAGGGTTGTCAAACTCATAGCCCGTGGGCCAGGGGTGGGTTTCAAATTTTTTAGAACCTACTCTGTAGGTGTGGCCTATTTTGTGGGCATGGCTTGGCAGTCATGTGACAGGGTGGGAGTGGCCACCTTTTAAAATGTGGTGAAACTCATTTAACAATACTCTTGCTTAGCAACCAAAATTTGGAACTCAATTGTGATGATAAATTCTTTCTTTCTTTCTTTCTTTCTTTCTTTCTTTCTTTCTTTCTTTCTTTCTTTCTTTCTTTCTTTCTTTCTTTCTTTCTTTCTTTCTTTCTTTCTTTCTTTCCTTTCTTCCTTTTTTCCTTTCTTTCCTTTCCTTCCCGTTGGGTCACTGGCAGCGGCGGGCCAGATTTACTTCCAGGTACGCCGGTGGAACCTCCTCTCACCGGTTCTCTAAATTTTACCAACCGGTTCTCGCGAGTAGGTGCAAACCTGCAGAAACCCACCACTGCCGTGGGCCGGATGCGTCACACGCTGGCCACACCCACACCCAGTTTAGCAAAGGGGGAAAGTCATGATATGTCACATGATGCCGCCATGACGATGCGCGTTTGACACCCCTGGCATAGGGCCAAGCATGTTTACTTCCCTCCCCATCATTGTTCACACTGCTTTTTCATGTACTTAAAGAAGTTACCTTTCATGTCCAAAGGGCACCACCATCCATCCACAGAGACTTTTCCATCCGCAGACACTCCATGCTAATTTTCAGCTGTGTAATTAGTTCCCGATTTAGTACTGTGATTACCCTAATTTACTTTTCTTGTGCTAGAAATTGCATATAATAATAATAATAATAATAATAATAATAATAATAATAATAATAATAATAATAATAATAATAATAATAATAATAATTTTATTTTTATAAACCGCGTCCTTTCCCCACGGGGACTCGGAGCGGTGTACAGGGAAAAAATTAAAACACATAAAATACATATACAATAAATACACTAAGTTAAAAACCAAATTAAACTCAATTCAATTGTCCCTGCACTAAATTTCCCATTAATTAAAACTAATAATCCCAAACCCTAAAGGTAGAGACTAACCTAGGCCGGCCAAACGGAAAAAGTGTGTTTTTAATTTCTGACGGAAGGAGCGGAGGTCCATGGTTGTTCTAATGTCGGGGGGAAGGTCGTTCCAGAGGGCTGGGCCCGCCACAGAGAAGGCCCTTCCCCTGGGCGTCGCCCGCTGACAAAGTCTAGTGGACGGCACCCGGAGAAGTCCCTCTCTGTGGGAGCGAATCGGCCGTGAGGATATATGGGGCAGGATCCGATCCTGCAGAAAGCATTGCAAGACTTAATATTGTGTGCGGACAGCATTTCTATGACTGTGTTTGATGTTTTATAGATTCTTTGTTATATCAGTTTAGTACAGAAGTGTGCTGTTGTTGTGTCACCCTATGCCAATTCCAAATTTGAGGAATTCTTAGCTGTGAACTTGATCCTAGATCTATGGAGCTATCTAGAGGGATTTCTAATAGCGAGATTGATTGGAGCTAAACAGTGCTGCCTCGATATAGCATCATTCTCATGGGTCTATTTAATTGTCCACAGTGGTCTGCCAGAGGCATCAGGGAAGAATTGTATTGATATGCAACATTTAAAAAGAGGACCTTGTTGTTGTGGCTCCAACAATTATGTAGCAGTGGTAATGAAACCAAACCTGTCTGTGTCGCAATATGTAATATTGATCACTAGGAGGCACCACATATTTGGTTTTGTCCTATTGAGACACCTCTAAATAAGACAGCCAGATCTTATTCCATGGGTTTAAAACTGTCTATTGGGAATTGAACTCAGGGCTGTTTGCACTCATTTTAGGACCAACCCAGATCATGGTGTGCAATGCCTGCTGGGGAAAAAGGCACACAGAAGCTATCAAAGTTGTATATGCAGTCTACCTTCCCTTATGCTCACAGACCAGAGAGTTGTCTCTGAAGCTCTATTCTAAATTTGCCACATTGCCTACTTGCTTGGCATCTTAATAATAAGATTCTTGGATGTTAACTTTGGCTAGGATATGGACCACAGCTCAATGGAATCATCAGACTTGCCTTTTTCAGTAAAGAGGCAGATGGAATAGGGTCATTTGAATATTGAGCTTGTTGATCAGAAGGTCGGCAGTTCAATGGTTCGAATCGCTAGTGCCACTTAATGGAGTGAGCTCCCATTATTTGTCCCAGTTTCTGCCAACCTAGCAGTTTGAAAGGATGTAAAAATGCAAGTAGAAAAATAGGAAACAACTTTTGTGGGAAGGTAACAGCGTGCGCCTTTGGCATTTAGTCATGCTGGCCACATGACCACGGAGATGTCTTCGGACAGCACTGGCTCTTCGGCTTTGAAATGAGATGAGTACCACCCCCTAGAGTTGGGAATGACTAGCATGTATGTGCGAGGGGAACCTTTATCTTTTTACCTTAGGCTTAGACCAAATGGAAGAAAAGCTAATATGATATATTTGTTGCCACGTTCCTTACCATCAGACCCTCATAGTATTTCTTTCTTTCTCTCCAGGGGAATAACAGCTTCGTTAAAGGTTGTTTACCCTTCATTAGTCATGGCCTTGTTATGAACCTTTTTTTTTTTTTTGTATTATTAAGCTGAACACGGTGTTCAAGGGCACGATTGGTGGTGTGCCAATTTACTGTGGCTCAGGTGGATTCTAGCAAGCGGCTCTTCTCTGCTTTCACTGATTCCTGAAATGATCAACTCCAAGCTGGGGTTACGGATGGATGAGTTGATTTACCAGCTCGGAAGCTACTGATACGGCTCTTCCTTTTCTCATCACCCACTCTGAAGCTCGGCTGATGCCTGCCCAAAGGGAAGCGTGACTCAGATTCCCAGCACTGCTGCATCTTCCCAGCAGCAATTACATTGCAAAGCAGTGCTAGACCTTGCAGAACTGAGAAGAGAACACTGGGAGACTGTTCAGCTGTGTAACTGAAATGGCTTTAATTGCTTTTCCTTTGCAGGCTGGTTTTATGTTACCTCTCTACAGCACGGTGTTCAGCATTCTTTAGAAAAAACCTAAGAGACCCACCCATCCCTTTTACTCATTGTCTTTCTGATCCACAATAAAACAGAAGGGAGGCGCTCTTTTATTTTCAAAGCCAGAGAATAGAAGTTGGAATGGTCCTTGGAGATCTTCTAGCCCAGGGGTCTGCAAAGTCGGCTCTTTTAAGACTGGTGGACTTCAACTCCCAGAATTCCCCAGCCAGCTATGCTGGCTGGGGAACTCTGGGAGTTGAAGTCCACCAGTCTTAAAAGAGCCGACTTTGCAGACCCCTGTATCTAGCCCAACTCCTTGCTTAATCAGGGAACCCTATACCATCTCAGACAAATGGTTGTCCTATCTCTTCTTAAAAACTTCCAGTGTTGGAGCACTCACAACGTCTGGAGGCAAGTTCGTCCACTTGTTCATTGTTCTAACTGTCAGGAAATTTCTAGGTTGTTTTTCTCCTTGATTAGCTTTCATCCATTGCTTCTTGTCCTGCCCTCAGGTGCTTTGGAGAATAGCTTGACTCTGCTGTGTGGCAGCCCCTCAGATATTGGAACACTGCTATCATGTCACTCATTAAAAAAGACATACCCAATTCCACCAACCGTTCTTTATATGTTTTAGCCTCCAGTCCCCTAATCATCTCTGCACTCTTTCTAGAGTCTCAATATCTGTAATTATTTATAAAGTGGAAGGATATTTAAATGTCTGACAAATTTCTATAATAAGAATCCTTCGTGCATGGAATTCAAACAGTGTATGAATGATGAACTGAAATGTGGTTAAACCTAAATGCTCACAAATATTGTGATAGAATTTGACTTGAAAAGTGTACAGAACTGAAACAGTGAATACAGAAATATGTATTTTAATGACAACAATTTTAGAAACTTGGGTTAAAGAACTTAGCATATAAAAGTAGTTTGCATCTACACCCCACCAACGTAACACCTATAATATTCATACTTCCCTAAGCAAAGCTTTCAGAGCATTATTTTGTGGTCAGTCTTATGTATTATTATACCAATCAGCGGGTAGTTTGCAAAAAGAAATAAAGAGCAATCACGTTTTTTAAAAAAAACAACTCATAATAAATAGTAAAACAGAGAAAGTGGAAAGCATTCTGTGTGATATTGATATGTGGGAAAGACCTTGGGAGAAGGAGCCAAGAAAAACGCTGACTACTGATTGATCAGATAAGAGACAGCATATCCTGCAGCTGCATAATTGGTGGGGCAAAAGGCTCAGAAAGGAAACAGCTAGAGAATTGTACTTTCAGACTTGCAATATTCTATTAATGTAGCTCTACAATAAGAGAGAATTAGCTCATCTGGTTGTGTTTCCTGTCTGGTTTCCCTAGTAAGCGGACATCAGTCTTGCAAGTCTGATGGTACAATTCTCTCCTTTGCAGTCTGAGAAATTAGGAGGGTCTCTTCTGAGCTGCTTTATTTATTTATTTATATTTATTTTATTAAATTTATATCCCACCCTTCTCCAAACGGACCCAGGGCGGCTTGCCTCACCTACTATCCAGCTGCAGATATGCTGTCTTTTATCTGATCATTCCCTGGGCAATATGTTCTTGGCCCATCCTCCCAGGGACTTTTTCACATACCATTCAAAATATCACCTCAGACATCTGGAATCCAGAACTCTGCTATTGTTTGTTAGAGGAAGCATCAAAGGATTGTGATGGGAAGTTAAGGGAAAGCAGGAACAAATGCTTCCTTGAAAAAGGATGCAATGCCATTTCCCTTGAAGGAGATTGTGGTAAACAGTATACCTCCTTCTTAAGGGGCCATCACTTTAGATAACTATCGGCAGTTTCCAACATTATATTTTTGTAAAGATAATTGAGATGATGTGGTTGCAGTTGTACATGGCTATCAAGTAATTGGATTATCCGCATCCTTTCCAGTCAGATTCAGACCCATGTATGGGGTGAATCCATATCAACCCCTTTAAAAAAAATTCCGTTTTATTAACCCAAATCTCCTCAGCTGTTTTTAAGTGGGCCACACCAGTAAACCTATTTACTTGGCTTAGGACCTGGGTACTTACGAGATCGCCTTCTGCTACCGAGAGCCTCCCACCGGCCAGTACACTCCCATAGAGAGGGTCTCCTCATGGTGCCGTCGGCTAATCAATGTTGACTGGCGACACCCAGGGGGAAAGCCTTCTCCATGGGAGCACCGGTCCTCTGGAACTTACGCATCTTCCACCGTGCTCTCAAAACCTTTTTTTTCCAACAAGACTGGCTTGCATAAAAATTAATTTTAAATTACGAATTTTTATTAATTTTAATCGGGATTTGTTTGGGTTTTTAATGTTGAGACCAAATTGTTTAATATGTTTTTTTAAAAAAACTTTTTAAACTTTTATATATCTGTTTTACTTTGGCTGTACACCACCCTGAGTCCTTCGGGAGTAGGGCAGTATAAAAAACTAATAAAACCTAAACCTATTTAACTTTTTTTTTCAGAACCATGCATAGCTACGTTGCTAACCACTAGTTATCCTTTCCTACTGGTATATGTTAACATCCAATATGGAAAAAGTTTTATTTCTTTATATTTTGGGGGTCTATCTATCTATCATCTATCAAACAAAAGAAAAATACCTCTGTGAGTTGCTTGAGTCAACTCACCCAATTTGAGAAGTATCACGCTAACTAATTTCTTCACATACAAACCATTAGCCAAATTTCATTTGGTTGTTTTTCAAGCAAACTCCAATGCACACTGAACATACACAGGTTTGTTCCATTGTTTTTGTGATCCTGTTTATCTATTGCAAACAACAAAAACAAATAATAGCAACCTACTTCTGCCTTTGGGGAAAGTAAAGACAGCGGATGCCTCTTCTTCCTATTATCCCATTGGTGGTTTCCCACTCTAGTTTCCCAATACAAGCAAATGTGATGAGCCGTCAGTCAGTTTAAAGCTGGAAATCTCCACCCTATTTTTTATAAATACTGTGCTTCTTCCTGCTTTTATGCAAACTAAATAGCACCACACTTCTGAAAACAGCTGCACTTGGCAGCACTTGTAAGTGCAATTGCCCAAAAGAGCCTTTATTAAAACAGCTAAAGGAGGGATAAAAGCAGCTGAGAAAAATGGCACGAGGCTAATGGATTGGAATATGCACTGCATGTCCTGTGGGTAAAGCAGCCGTCCCATTGATAGTGAAAATGTTCCTGATGGTCCTTTCCAAATTTATTTGCTTCCTTTGTGAATGTGAGGACTGCAGTAAATTGTGCTGATTCATGACACTCTGCCTGTAATTCAGAAATGACAGGAAAGTGCTGAAGCTCAAAAGTACCATGGGGGATTTTTGAATACAGCTATTCAAATTCAGTGCCTGTATGATTAAAGCCATGGTATTTACTGCATGCAGAAGATCTACAAATAAAGCCCATACTCTCCATACTCAAGATATACAAAGCCAAAGAAATTATTCAGGAGCACACAGCGGGAATGGAATGTATTGTTTAGGTTTGCTTTATAAATGACTAGCAGTTTGCCACCATTTTATGATGCTGAAAAATCAGCTACCCCTCTAGGAAAGACAGGGCCAATTTTGAGTTAGGACCACTTTGCATAGAATAGAATGGAAAATGTCATGGAGGTGCCCATAGAATTTAGGATCAAACAACACTTGTCAATAGGTAAGAGAGCAAGTCTGATTAGCCATTGGTCTATAAAGTAAACAACTCCTCAGGGTGCCGTCGGCCGGACAATGCCGACTGGCGACACCCAGGGGGAGAGCCTTCTCTGTGGCGGGGCCAGCCCTCTGGAATGACCTACCCCCTGAATTACGTACCATCACCGACCTCCGCCTCTTCCGCCAATGTCTTAAGACATATTTGTTTCAACAAGCCGGCCTAGCCTAACCTCCCATGGGGACTTTTAGATAGTTTTATTGGGTATTTTAAAATTGGGTTTTTAGCATAGGATAAGACGGTTTAATTTATATTTTAAATTGTGTATTTATTTTTGTACTCTGTATGTTTTTTAAATTTCCTGTGCGCTGCCCTGGGTCCTTTGCGGAGAAGGGCGGGATATAAATGTAAATAAATAAATAAATAAAATAAATAAACTTTGTTTCTTTAAATGTAAGGATAGTACCTTGAGAGGGTATTTCTACTGGCACGGGACCTAGCTATCTGCGAGATCGCATCCTGCCCCATACATCCCTCCGGCCGATCCGCTCCCACAGAGAGGGACTTCTCTTCTTCTATTCCACCATTTCTTTGATATTAGTGTGTTGGAGTGTTGACCTGCAGCAAGTTGGCTATGGAAAGTTGACCGTGGCAAATTGTCATAGACCTGTCTGAAACTGCTTGGAGTAAATGTGTTTTTTCATGGGTCACATGATCCTCAGAAAAGATGCCACACAATCCCAGGAAAAGATATATTTAGATGAAGGAGTTACAGACAAACGCTATGTTAGGGCTTATGTTCCCATATGCGCTAAAAGTCCCCATTTGCCTTGGAATTCAAGGAACTGCATAAGGGTAATAAACAGAGGTGAACATTGTGTTTTACTTAATGAAGCAGCTTCAATTTTAATCATTGGAAAGAAGCTGTAGGCCACTACAAATACCATGGCTGTCTTCTTTGATACTTTCACCCAATACAGAAGTGGCTGCTTTTCTCTGTCCAACAATGCAAACCTCTGCAGGTTGTTTACATACTTATACCAGAGGTGGACTGCTCCCAGTTTGGCCTGGATCAGGCGAATCGGTAGTAGTGGTGGCAGGAGGCTCCTCCCATCCACTTGGAGACTTCTGCACATGCACAGAAGTGTCACTTGCACACACACACAAACCAGTAGTAAAAAAATTAGAAATCCGCCACTGACTTGCACCTCTGAAAAGCAGAAAAAGTGTGTAAAAATTGCATTTTGTCAAAGGGCTGTCAAAGCAATAACCCCATCTGATGTTACACTTAACTCTTTTTATTTCATGTTCTATCAGTTATTCTTGTTAGAACTCTTAAGTGCTGGCAGAGGTAAAAAATTATGTTCCCTTATAACTAGGCTTAATGCTTTCTTTATGTTATATTTATGTTAACATGCATAAATAACAAGCAAAGTGAGTTATTATGTAGCAGTTTCAAAATACTAAGTAAACTTTTCATTTTGAGCTTCAGCTTCATGATCCTCTGAAAACAAAATTACATAAGGAATTCAAGATTTATAAAATCACTCTGACTAATAAATGCATAACAGTTAACAATTCAGACTTATAGGTTTCCTATTTGTTTAGTGACTACACTGATGATTTCATAGGTTCAAGAATAGACATTACAAGCCACAGTGCCAACATATCTTTTAAAAAAATAGTATGGATATTTCTATTTATATATATTCTAAGAACAGAATTGTCCTCATTGTTAGGAAGTTTCTCCTAGTTCTAGGTTGCTTCTCTCCTTGAAAGAAAGAAAGAAACAATGGATGGAAACTTATCAAGGACAGAAGTAACCTGGAACTAAGGAGAAACTCTCGAACAGTGAGGACAATTAACCGTCTTCAGAGGTTGTGAGTACTTCATCACTGAATGTTTTTAAGAAGAGACTAGACAGTCACTTGTCTGAAATGGTATAGGGCAGTGATGGCTAACCCTTTTCAGATCGTGTGCCAAAGGCAGGGGAAGCACAAGGGGGTTGTGCGTGCCCATATCCAAAATGCTATGTGTGTGACTCCCGCCCTCCCCTTGCTTTTGGCACATGATGGACCCATTTTTCACCCTCCCCAGGCTCCAGAGGAGTGCAAAGGAGCCTGGGGAGGGTGAAAACAGCCTCCCCCACCCCCCCAGAGGCCTCCCGAATGCTTCCCTGAAGGCTCTGAAGCATGAAAAATGGACCAACACGCAAGCCGGAAGTCTGTTCCTGAACTTCCGGTTTGTTCCTTGGGTTGTTTTTCGCCCTCCAGAGGCTTCAGGGAAGCTCGGGGCGGGAGGGGGGAAACGGCCGAAAAAGAAAGCCAAAGTGAGCTGGCTAGTGTGCACATGTGCACTGGATCTGACAGGGCAACACCTCGTGTGCCCTAACAAATGGCACCACGTGCCACCTGTGGCACACGTGCCATAGATTCATCATCACGGGTATAGGGTCTCCTGCTTGAGCAAAAGGTTGGACTAGAAGACTTCCAAGATCCCTTCCAGCTCTATTCTGATTGGGAAGGTCCTAAGAAAGTAATTATTTTTCCTATGTTATTACCCTTAAGCAGATTGAAGCAAATGACAAAATCAGGAAGATCTAATGTTCTCATATATACATGATTCACAGGTTGAGCTCACTTCATGCAGTGTTACTGTGTCCAATTTGTTCTTCTGTTATTTTAAGATTAAATACACAGAGAGCCACTAGATGTCAGGCTTGACTGGCACTGTCTGTTTCTCTCAAAAGAATGTGTCCCACTGAACCTTTTCACTCAGATGTACCAGCTGAATATTCCTCATGTTCTGTTCTTTGTCATGTCATAACATCTGCTTCTTGAGCAATCCTCTCAACGTGGATTACAGCACCTTCCAGAAGTGATGTACTGCAGTCAGAACGTTTTCAGCTGGTAAGCTTTGTTAGGCCTAAGGTCTTCTTGTTGATGAATCCTTTCTGTTTTCTGTTCTTCTCAACTGAATAAATAGTGACATGCACATCCAAGGAAATATGAAAAGAACTTGATATCTAATTAAGAGTTGATTTCTGGACTGACATGCTGAATCAAGGCAGTGAGTCAGCACTGTTCTAGATATTAGGTGAGGCAAGTATCTCAGGCTTTCTAATGTGCTCAGAATTCCCTTCCCAGAAGGATAGCAACCAGCTTCCACGTAGCTCCCTGGATAGTAAGAAGGACAACACTGTCTGAAAATTACAAGTTTGTCAATATGACTCCAGAGATACTACTTTCCATTAAGGATGCACATGTTTTTCTTGTTTATATCCCTAAGACCTGGAAGGTATCACGAGTTTAAGAATTGATGTTATGCAGGTGTCCACAATAATGATTATTCAACATCAGAAGAAGAAATCTGTATATAATTTGCCACCATGTATTTCTGCATACGTCTTTCATACATCCCTACGGCCGATCCACTCCCACAGAGAGGGACTTCTCCGGGTGCCGTCCACTAGGCAGTGCCAGAGGGCGACGCCCAGGGGAAGGGCTCTCTCTGTGGTGGGCCCGACCCTCTGGAATGACCTACCTCCCGATCTTAGAACAACCACGGACCTCCGCTCCTTCCGCCAAAAGTTAAAAACTTTCTTCTTTCATCAGGCCGGCCTGGCCTAAAGAATCCGATTGTAGCCTGTAATATAAATTGAGATTGTTTTAATAGGGATAGTAGGGAATAGTTTTAAGGGTTTTAAAAGTTTTAAAATTTTAAGAATTTTAGCACAGGATAAATTATTTAATTTAATTTTAAATATTGTTATTGTTGTATTTATATATGTTTTTAAGTCCTGTGCACCGCCCCGAGTCCCTGCGGGGAGAGGGAGCGGTCCATAAATAAATAAATAAATAAATAAATAAATAAATAAATAAATAAATAAATAAATAAATAAATAAATAAATAAATAAATAAATAAATTCCATGAACTTTTACACTATTCAATTTCTGACAAAAGGGCACACATTTTTGTAATCTGGGTGGATTTTTATGGATTAATTTTTGTTTATAAGGCAAATTTAAATATGCATGAATCTCTCTCTCTTCCTCTCCCTCTCCCCCCCCCCCCCCAATCTCCAGTCATTATCTATTCCGGCCCTCGGGAAGCTGGAAACAGGCCCATTTCTGGACGTCCGGTAGGCCCATTTTTTGCCCTCCAAGAGCCTCCACACAGACCCTGTATTTATCTGGCATGATGAATGGGATATGTGGAAACTCCTGGGAGGGGAGGGGCAGGGGGGGACCAGCCGGTCCTTGCAACAACCAGTCTGAACTGGCTGAATCCCACCCTGGTTATTGTCCATCCATGGATCAACGACATCAGCAAGTATTGCGGGCCCTATATATTCTGTTTGTGCATGTGCATGCGTATGTGTGTGTGTGTGCACGTATGCGTGTGTGTATTCAGGCATTATCATAATTTTATATAGTATCTTAATATATCACATTATTTTCATAATATAATGTAACGTAATGTAACATAATGTAACATAACATAATAAATATATAATATTGTGTATAATATTTATTGCTTAATAAAGCACATACAAAAATAATGTTAACATTAGCTAGGAGCCAATGGTGTTAACAAATTTTCAAGATTTTCAAATTTTACTTCTTAAATTAGTCTACTTTGTTGGATTGTTGTGTAAATAAAGGGTGACCTAGATATAATTTTATGAAGTCCTCCAGATATTTTTATTTTCTAAGAAAGATGAACATATTTCATAAAACAGAAAATAATGTCAAGCTGTAACTAATGTACTTGTTTTCTAACCACTTGTTTTACTCATTTCTCATTCACTTAATTATTCATATTTTTCAAACTTATGCAGTGATATCATAGTTACGTATGTGGCAGATCTATCCAACCCTGTTCAGAAATTAAATGCAATTCTTTAGGACTTTATATCTTGGGACCTTGGAGGTCTTCTATTCCAACCCACTGCTTAGACAGGAAACCCTACACCACTTTAGATAAATGGTTATCTAATCTCTTCTTAAAAGGTTCCAGTGTTGGAGCATTTACAACTTCTGGATGCAAGTTGTTCCACTGACTAATTGTTCTGTCAGGAAATTTCTCCTCAGTTCTAAGTTGCTTCTCTCCTTGATTAGTTTCCACCCATTGCTTCTTGTTCTGCCCTCAGGTGCTTTGGAGAATAGTTTGACTCCCTCTTTTTGTGGCAGCCCCTGATATATTGGAACACTGCTATCATGTCACCCCTAGTCCTTCTTTTCATAAGACTAGATATATTCAGTTCCAGCAACTGTTCTTCATATCCCTGCGGGGAGAGGGTGCGGTTTTATAAATATTAAATATTAAATATTATTATTATTATTATTATTATTATTATTATTATTATATGTTTTATCCTCGAGTCCCCTAATCATCTTTGTTGCTCTTTCTAGAGTCTCAACATCTTTTTTACATTGTGGCGACCAAAATTGGATGCAGTATTCCAAGTGTGGCCTTACCAAGGCATTATAAAGTGGTATTAAGACTTCATGTGATCTTGATTCTATCTTGATTCTATTATGCAGCCTAGAACTGGGTTGGCTTTTTTGGCAGCTGCTGCACACTGCTGGCTCATATTTAAATGGTTGTCCACTAGAACTCCAAGATCCCTCTCACAGTTACTACTATTGAGCAAGGTACCACCTATACTGTTCCTGTGCATTTTATTTTTGTTGCCTCAATGTAGAACCTTCCTTTTTTCACCATTGAATTTCATTTTGTTAGATAGCGTCCAGTGTGCAAGTCTGTCAAGATCTTTCTGTATCTTAAGCCTATCTTCCCAGAATTCTGGCTATTCCTGCTAGCTTGACTATATATTGCTAACATAACTATTTGTAAAATTAGTGCATTGGACTGTAATCTGATATCTATTTACTTGCTGCTAAGCCTCTTGAACTGAATGCAAGTTATTTGGCACTGTATACAATTACAATTTTAGAATCAGTGAAGGGGGCAGAGCTGTGATATTATCTAATTCTAATCCAATCTTTCTTCGTGTTCTTTAGGATAGTAGCAAAGGATTTCTTATAGGTGGCTGTACAGTTGCTATCCGAAGATCTGAAGTGGAAAAAAAGACCTGTTAAGGGATCCAGCATGTTCACTATCTCAATATATTCCACCTCTTACTGTTGCTCAAATGATTTCAGTCTCCTGTAAATAATCAGTTATTTAAAATTAAAGTCTTCAGGTCCAGAGCTTTCCTAACATGAGATTTATGGCTGCAGCTGCATTCTAAGACAGTGTTTTATTGCATACTCCTAAAATATTCTGATAGGGACACGGTGACTCAGTGGCTAAGATGCTGAACTTATCAATCAGGATGGTCAGCAGTTCGGTGGCTCGAATCCCTAGCGCCGCATAACGGAGTGAGCTCCCGTTACTTGTCCTAGCTTCTGCCAACCTAGCAGTCTGAAAGCATGTAAAAATGGAAGTAGAAAAAATAGGAACCACCTTTGATGAGAATTTAACAGGTGTTCCATGCGCTTGCGGTGTTTAGTCATGCCGGCCACATGACCATGGAGACGTCTTCGGACAGTGCTGCCTCTTCAGCTTTGAAATGGAGATGAGCACCATCCCCTAGATTCGGGAGCAACTAGCACATATGTGCGAGGGTAACCTTTACATTTACCTTATAATACTCTAAGTTAATCAGAAAAGCTGACCTTAACACAGGAAAAACTGGCTAGGAAAAAAAACCCCAGAGTTCATTGTCTTCTAATAGTTAGCACAGTATATACGGTACTGACTTGGTTTGGTACAGTAGCAAAATTCTGGTTTAAAGAGACAGTTGAGAACATGACAACCCAGGTCAGTCTGAAAGTCCTAATGCTGAGATCTGGTTATCAGAGAATTTATGAGATGCTTTAGGATGTGTCTCAAAAGTATGCAACGTAAAAGAGAGTGTAGAAGGCAGACATAGATTTGCAAAGCAAAGATCACACAGGTGCTGCCTAATTACATTGAAAGTGAAACTCTGGTTTTGTCTCTGGACTTTGGATGCTTTTTCCAACTTTACCCCAGCAGCTTCAGTTCCCCCCTCTATTCTTCAACCCAGAAGAGCAGCAGATTTTAGCAAATCATCCTCTCTTCCCCATTTGGGTCTCCTTTAGTAGAAATGGCCATCTTTTCCTTTTTTAACTGATCTGATCCTGAGCCTCATCAGAGGCAAGGATGACTCAAGGTTCTGTCTCATTAGGAAGGCAATATGTGTAATGCTCTATTTGCAAAAGTTATACTTCACCAATAACTATGCTAAATGCAGGACTTAAACAATTCCTTTTTTTTTTCCTGCGAGAGGCTGGTGTGGTTTGAGTGGTTTGTTTGTTTTTTAAAGGGGAAAGAGTGTCAGGGAACTTTTATAAGGAGCTTCACATACAAATCCTCTGGATTTAATCGGGTTTCAGTCTAAGTCATTTGTTTTATTGTTGATCTCCTCTTGCCATCAAGGCTTTCCCCCCAAAATTCAGCTAAATATTTTCCTGCTGTCAATCATTAAAGTAGTCTGACTTTTTCTGCTAGGAGATCTATAAAAAGTGCTGTTTAATGAAATGTGTCCATTAATGTCTAAAAACAAGTTTAATTTTAGAAAAGTATAGTATTTTCAGTCCCTTAAATTTGACTTTATTTATAATAATAAATAATAAATTTTAATTTATAACCCACTCTCTCCCCCCAAAGAGACTCGAGGCGGGGCACAGGGAATTTAAAACACATATAAAATCACAACATAATACAATATAAAATAAGATTAAACTAACCCTGCGCTAAAATCCCATTATTAAAACTAGAAATTAATCGTAAAAACCCTAAAAACAGTTGATTATCCTAGGCCGGCCAAGCAGAAAAAGTGTGTTTTTATTTTTTGACGGAAGGAGCGGAGGTCCGTAGTTGTTCTAATTTCGGGGGGGAAGGTCGTTCCAGAGGGTCGGGCCCGCCACAGAGAAGGCCCTTCCCCTGGGCGTCGCCCGCTGGCATAGCTTAGTGGACGGCACCCGGAGAAGTCCCTCTCTGTGGGAGCGAATCGGCCGCAGGGATGTATGGGGCAGGATGCGATCCTGCAGATAGCTAGGTCCCGTGCCATGGAGTGCTTTAAAGATGATGACCAACACCTTGAAGCGCACCCGAAAGATGACAGGCAGCCAATGCAGCTCGCGCAGGAGCGGTGTTACATGGGAAAACCTAGAGGTTCCCATAACTGCCCACGCGGCTGCATTCTGGACAAGCTGAAGTCTTCGGGCGCACCTCAAGGGGAGCCTCATGTAGAGAGCATTGCAGTAGTCCAGTCGGGATGTCACGAGGGCATGAGTGACTGTGCAGAGGGCACCCCGATCCAATAGGGGACGCAACTGGCGTACCAGGCGAACCTGGTAAAACGCCCTCCTGGCCACAGTTGTCACTTGATCTTCCATGGACAGCCGTGCATCAAGGAGGATGCCCAAGTTGCGTGCCCCATCCACAGGGGTTAGATATTCACCCCCTATGGCCAGTGATGGAGTCAACTGGTTGTATCGGGATGCCGGAAACCACAGCCACTCGGTCTTGGCCAGGTTGAGTCTGAGTTTGTTCCTTCCCATCCAGGCCCGCACGGTTTCCAGGCACTGGCACATCACCTCTACGGCATCGTTGGGGCGGTTTGGGGTAGATACATACAGCTGCGTATCGTCAGCATAGAGGTGGTACTCTACCCCAAAACCATGGATGATCTCACCCAGCGGCTTCATATATGTGTTGAACAGGAGAGGTGAGAGGACCGACGCCTGAGGCACCCCACAAGTGAGGGGTCTCGAGGTCGACCTCTGCTCTCCTGCCAACACAAATTGCGATCGACCGGAGAGGTAGGAGGAGAACCACCGTAACATGGTGCCCCTCACCCCCAACCCCTCTAGTCGATGCAATAGGATACCATGGTCGATAGTATCAAAAGCCGCTGAGAGGTCTATTAGGACAAGGATGGAGAACAACCCCCATCTCTGGCCCTCCAGAGATCATCCACCAACGCAACCAATGCTGTCTCAGTGCTGTGCCCGGGCCGGAAGCCGGACTGGCGCGGGTCCAGATAATCAATTTCCTCCAGATGACGGGGAAACTGTTGTGCCACCACACTCTCTACAACCTTCGCCAAAAAGTGAAGGTTGGAGACCGGACGGTAATTTACCAACAATGCTGGGTCCAGAGAGGGCTTCTTCAGGAGGGGTCTCACTATCACCTCTTTAAGGGAGGCCGGCAAGAACCCCTCACTCAAGGAAGCATTGACCACCTCCTGGAGCCAGCCTCGTGTAACCTCCCAAGATGCCAGTACAAGCCAGGAGGGACACGGGTCCAATAAACATGTGCCAGGAAAGAGAGGTGCAGTGGCTCAGTAGCATAAAGAATGCTAGAAAATGTCTGAACTCTGGCTTGTTTGACTCCTACCACCACGTGATGGAGTGAGTTCCTGTCACTTGCCTCAGCTCCTGCCAACCTAGCAGTTTTAAATCATGCTACATGCAAATACATAAATAGATATCACGTTAGTGAAAAGGTAATAGCATTCAGTGGAAAGGTACTGCACTACAGCATGATGTCATGTAGCTCACATGACCATGGAAACATCTTTGGACAGCACTAGCTCAATGGCTTAAAGCAGGGCTGTCAAACTTGCAGTCCCCGGGCCCAATGCATCACACGCTGGCCATGCCCATGCCTAGTTTACCGAAGAAGAAAAAAGTCACGATACATCACGTGATGCCACCAGATGATGCGAGCTTGACACCCCTGGCTTAGAGAAATGGAGACCAGCATTTCTCTAGGATCAGTTTTACCTAGAGGAGAAAAAGCCACAGGGACTCCCTTACTGTTAGCTTTTTATGAGCCAAGAGTGTCCACAAAATGGTGTTCAGACGTTTGCAAGACTTTGCACCCTTTATCTTACTAAAAATCCTTATGACTCCCTAAAGATAAAGTTGTTAATGCTTTTATTTCAGATGGCCAACTGGGGCTTGCTAAAGATGATGTAGCTGCTAAATGATCTAGTTCATAGCATGTGAATTCACTTCAGCTTCTGAGTCAGTGCATGACATCATCTCTTGACATTTTAAATATTTTTACAGAGATATAAAATCACAGTTACTACAGCAATAGTTATTGAGAAAGCTAAGGGAAAATCTGCAGTTAAACATACCTAAGATGTAATTTTTGGGCCATGATATTTGTTACACAAAGCTTGTGCCACTTGCAGTTGGATAACTATAGCTCCAATCCAAAGAGTATTAAATTTCAATTGATTTGCAGCAATTTTACCCTTGAAGAATTTAGAGAGAAACACATTGCTCTTCCCCCGCCTGGAGCAGGTTATTCTAAACCAAAGTTGCTGAATAAGAATCTTATATCCCTCTGGCAGCTTTTTCTGAAAGCAAGGAACTGCTGTATTTTGTAGCAAGTGCAATGTCTGGATAGTCTACATACAGTACATTACAATGGTCAGTATGAGAGGCATATGTAATCCAGTGGTGGGATTCAATTTTTTTTACTACCAGCTCTGTGGCCGTAGCTTTGTGTGCATGGCATGACTTGGTGCGTGTGGATTGGTGGGTGTGGCAGGGGAAGGACACTGCAAAATCACCATTCCCTCCTCACCCCACTAACTTGCTTTCCAGCTCCATTCTCCTGTCAGGGAAACAAAAGAAGGTCAGCTGGGAGGCTGGGAAGCAGCGGGGGCGGGCCCAGCCTATTTGCCAGTTCTCCAAACTACTCAAAATTTCTGCTACTGGTTCCCCAGAACCTGTCAAAACTGGCTGAATACCACCTCTTATGTAATCTTTGCCAGAGCATCTATGCCCAGATACAGTATGCCAATTTGACCTAATCTGTGCTGATTCTTTGTTTCTTGCCAATGGGCTTGAAATGACTATGTGGCATTGCAATGAAGATCCACTCTCTGTTTATGTACATGCAACATTGTAATGCCCATACTAAAGACTGGAGTTTGCACTATGCCAATGATGGCAAACCTTTTTGTAAAAGCGTGTCAAAATTGTGCTATTGCACACATGTGCCCACAACCTAAATCCAATGTGCCTCACTCACCTGTGCATGCACGTGTAACACCCGCCCCATGCATGTACGCATGACCACCCCATGTGCCGGGGGGAAGTTTTCACCCTCCCCAGGCTTTGGAGGCTTTCCTGAATCTTGTGGAAGGTGAAAATGGCCTCCCCCGAAGCTCTCCAGAAGCCAGAAATGGATTATTTCTGAACTTTCAGTTGGCCCTTTGGGCCTGTTTTTTGCCCTCCCCAGGCTCTGGAGGCTTCCCTGAAGCCTGGAGAAAGCAAAAACATCTTCCCCTGGCTCTCCAAAAGGACGAAAATCAGCTAGGTGGTCCACACATCGGAGCTGACAGATCATGTGCTGGCAAATATGGCTCCGTGTGCTACCTGTGGCACGTGTGCCATAGGTTCGCCATCATGGCACTAGGCTGTCACGTTAATGCTGCTTTCATCACCTGAAAAACTAGTACACCTAAAATAGTGCCAAATGGCTGAAAAATATCCATATGCTTCTCATCAGAAATTGTTGCAATACAAGGGCCAGAATTTTCTATTTTGCCATTTCTAGAAGTGCTACTCAGGTGGCATCAATTGTTATTACTTTACAATAACATACAATAGGCACAGTATCAACGTAGCCCCACTTCTGGCCTCCCCTCACATTATGTAGCCACCCAAGGGATATGGGCCAAAAAGTAAAAATGACTGCTATGATGTATGATTGTAGCTCCAACTGTTTTTATGGTTAGAGATAACCCTGTGGTTGCCATCTCGACTTTTTAGATGAGACGCTTGCATGATATGTGGATGCGAGCAGCAGAAATTATTCCTGATCATGCTAAGTTTTTCTTTTGCTAATATTCATATTACATACACAAACAAAGGGACTACATGATATTGGCAATGTTGGGGTTATTTGTTGGCACTTTTCTTTTTTGATTTTGAGTAAGCCCCTGGCTATTGCCTGGCCATGCCTCTGTAGTTTTCTTGATTTGCCATTGTCTGTTTCCTAGGCTGAGAGTTAGTGACTGGCTCAAAGTTGCCTGATAAAATTGTATTTCTAACTAGGACACATAAAACCTTTTCCAGACCAATTCTTGAATACAGCTCATCTTCCGGGAATCCACACTATATATCAGACATTAATACAATTGAGCAGGTCCAGAGGTACTTCATGAGAAGAGTATTCCACTCCTTTGCTCACAAAAGAATGCCCTCCTATGCCACCAGGCTTGAAATTTTGGGTTTGGACAATCTGCTTGTGGTATGATCTAAGCACAGTATACAAAATTGTCTGTTACAATGTCTTACCTATTAATGATTTCTTCAGCTTCAACCTCAATAATTCTCGAGCAAACAAACTCGATTACAGAAAATACGACTTCAGCAATGGAGTGGTGAATGCCTGGAATGCTCTATCTGAATCCATTGTTGTATCTTCTAACCCCCACAGCTTCAACCTTAAACTGTCTACCGTGGACCTCACCCCATTCCTAAGAGGTCGTAAAGGGGGCATGCATGCCAACGTGCCTACCATCCCGGTCCTACTGTCTCTCTCTCTCTTTATGTATACTCATTTCTTTCGTTCATGTCCATGCTTATATTTATATCTGCTATCTTGTACATGTTTGACAAACTAGTAAATACAAAATACAAATGCAAAGTCACCCAGCTGGCTTTTTGCTTAAGGTGGGAGTTGAATTCATGAGCTCCTACTTTGTGGCCCAGTGTAACCAATCTAACAAAACCCTACATTCTTTACCACATTAAGCAAAATATTTCTCTCTCTCTCTCTCTCTCTCTCTCTCTCTCTCTCTCTCTCTCTCTCTCTCTCTCTCTCTCTCTCTCTCTCTCTCTCTCTCTCTCTCTCTCTCTCTCTCTCACACACACACACACACACACACACACACACACACACACACACCCCTACCTATCTCTATCTATTTATCTAACATATCTCTGCCAGCCAGCCTACCTGCCTTTCTCCCTCCCTCCCTCCCTCCCTCCCTCTCCCTTTGTTTCTCTCATCTGTCTACGTCCAACCACCCAACCATCCATTCAAATTCTAAACACGGCCTAGGCAATTGATTCTAACACAATCTTCATTTTGCCAGATGTTATCATTACCCTTCCCTAACCCGTCGTCCTCTAAATCCTGTAGATTTCCTAACTACCTGCATCCCCAACATTTCTTGAGGTTGTCATGCTATGAAAAGCTGCTTTTCATACACCTGAGTGATATCATTCCCCCTTCAGAGATCTTTAGTCATTTTTTTCCAGGAACCAGTCTATGAGGAATGTCTGAGATTACTGGACTGCAGTGTGGGGAACAGCAATCTGAGGTCACGCCAAGGTATGTCTTACATCATTAGGAAGAGAATAACCTCTTCCTATCATCCAAACAGAAAGATTCATAACCCTAATTATATGTCTGACAACTGCCTTGCCAAAAAATGACATGCTGAGCAATCAAGCTCTCAGTTTGTAAAATAATGCATCAAGTAAATGTAATCGTCAGTGAAGGCCATCATAAAATACCCTGGAATCTGTGTCAATAATGAATTGCAACCCAGGAAGAAAAACCAGAAGCTTTACCTGGATCAAGTGAATTACTTCCTGTAAATAAACATAAAGCAGGAGGCCTGCAGATTTCTGACTTCGGAAGACCATTGGAGCCATCTCCTGACTAAACAATGATATTACAGGGATGAAGTAATGGGGGGGGGGGGAGGCCCTAAAGTGGAATGAAAATAGTACTGAGTCCTCTACTATTTAACGAATAGTAGAAGTTCTGCCAAAAAGGAGAAGGATTGGTGGTGGAAACACAATACTTGCAAGTTAATGCCTGCATAACGTATTTCCTAATTCTTTTGGCATCTTGCAGTCTTGGTTACAGAGCTTTAAAATTGTTGTGCTTAAAAAAAAAAGGAAGGGAAGAGAAATCATTAACAATATTTGAAAATCCTAATGGAAGAAGAAGTCTGAGTGTGACTCCTCCCTAGCACTAGCATTTGCAGCTATAAGAAAGAACAGTGATGCTGGCTGACGTATGACACCCCTTATATTGGAAAGTAATCCCCATAAAAGCAAGGGAGGGTGATGGAGGAGAATTCCTCTGTTGAAATGGAAAGAAGTTACAGATATAAGGAAGCTGCATTTATTTTGAAGATTGATGTTCTCATTCAATCCATAAGCAAATCCCCTTTCATTTCAGGAAAGTAGGTGCCAAATTTGACATGGATTTGAGGAGCTTTTTTGTGTTGAATCTGATGCAAGTTCTTAATGTATAATATGGAAAGATAAAAGTTTAGGTGGATGAGCCTTACAAAGTAATTCTCCCTCCACCCCAGCTTTACTTATAAAGTGGTTCAGTAAGTAGAAAAACCTGTGTAGTTCTTCTTTTGTGCCAACATTTGTTTGAATGCATCCTTACATCAACATCACTTCAAATGGCTAAAGCCAATTTTTTTAGCAAGGGGTTTCTCTGCCTGGTTGCTGGGTGGGCGTGTCCATGGTGGGTGTGGCCTAGCTGGCCTCCTCCACCAAAGGGGAGGAGGATTTTTGTCTTTCTCGGGCTCCGGAGGCTTTCTGTGAGCCTCTGTGAGGGAGAAAATGGCCTTCCCAGGCTCCAGAGGCCTTCTGGAGTCCGGAAACGAGCCCATTTCTGGCCTTCCTGAAATTACAGTAGGCCTGTTTTTCACCCTCCCCGAGCCTCCACATATGCCATGAACTTACCTGCATCCAAAACGGGCCACATGGGGATTCCTGGGAAGAGAGGCTTGGGCGGGGCCAGCTAGGAGTAGGGTTTGTGGGGTTCTCTGACCGGTCCAGAATTTTAGCTAAAGGTTGTACCGAACCCCTGCGAAAGCTAACCAGAAGGGGTTGCTTGATAAATTTTCCCACAAGCTTGAGCAGGTGCCTCTATAGGCCTTTCATCTTCAGTGAGTTGTTCCATCAACTTACTTCCCCTGGGAAGCAAAGGGAGAGTTTGTCCAACGTTCCATATTTGCACTACTTAAAACCAGTGCAGAAAACACTGAAATAAAAAGGAAAGCATGTCACAAGAATGCTAAAATAGAATTGCAGACGGAGTGGGAGGGGAAAAAAGGTTGCTGCCTTAAGGGAGAGGCTTCAAGTTATTGGGTTACGGCATTAAAATGCACTTCTGTTGGCTCAGCTCTGCATGTTTAAGGTTACAAGCACACTCAAGCGTGGGTAACTCACTGCAGCTGTTCCTTACAGACAGTAGTCCTTAGGAGGGGGGGAAACCTCCCATTATCTGCAAAAGGAAACATTTCAGTCCTGTCCTTAATAAACATTACAGGAGGTGGGGGGGGGGAGGGGAGAAGGCCACAGAGCTTTGGATGAGCCCTTTGCATTTCTCTCCTCCATTTCTGTTTATTTCTGTGTTTATCATACAGACAAGAATATGCCATGTCTCTGCATATCTAGAAACTGCCTACATATCAGATTTCACAACCAATGGAAAATAGCAGGTCTACCTACTTCTTCAGCGTGGAGAGAAAGAAAATGGAGATTTACCAGGGTCATCAACCACCAGTGCCCATAAGACCTGCTATCAGTCACTTGTTATTAAATTAAAGTGTATACTATTTCAACACCAGCAGATATGACAACCTAAAGCTGCCCTGCGGATGGCTTGAGGATAAAATACAGGCAAAATCAAAGGGACCGGGCAACGCTTGCTTACACCATGGAGTATGATTTTTGGAAACACTATGTTTACCACCATGTACTTTTCTTGAGAAAACTATATTAGCAGTTGATCATTCCTGAGAAGTATTTTGGACTTCTCAAGATAAAATTCAGACCTACAGGGAACCCAGAAGTACAGAAATTGTGACTTCCAGTTTGTCTGTAGGGCCGGTTTTTGACCTCTGTAGCCTTCAGGAGGTTTTCCTAAAGGCTTCGGAGGGTAAAAAATGGACCTACAGTCACTTCCAGTTTGCTTGTAGGGCCAGTTTGCCCTTCGTAGCCTTCAGGGAAGCCTCCTGAAGGCCCCTGAATGCTCCGGAGTGCGAAAAATGGACCTACGGAGAACTCGGAAATTTGGGAATTATGACTTCTGGTTAGTTCGTAGGTCCATTTTTTGCCCTCTGCTTGTAGAGCTGGTTTTTGCCCTCTGGAGTCTTCAGGGAAGCCTGAAGCCCCTGGAGGGCGAAAAACGGCCTCAAAAGAAGGCCGAAGTCAGCTGGTCAGTTGTTCTGACCTAGGCTTCCCCAGCAGCACGAAGCTGAGTCCTCATCCCAATAAATCCCTTTTATTTAATTTACAGTGAATTCCTCTCTAGCAAAATCTTTCCTCTCCCACAATATTTCAAGATAATTCACAATTACCGACCTTTATCAGGCTTAAGGAGTGGCCACGCCGATATCTTTCAGACGCTGTAATACCTGGCAAGAATGCAGGAATGAACTAATTGTCTCCTGCCAACACCTCTCCCTTTTCACTCCTCTTTTATTCTCTACTAGCTATACCCGGCCACGCGTTGCTGTGGCCCAGTCTGGTTAAATGGCCAACCAATCTGTGTGTAGATCTACACCTGCACACATACACCCAACCACCATATAAGCCCCTACCTACCTACCTACTGTATTTCTCTCTCTCTCTCTCTCTCTCTCTCTCTCTCTCTCTCTCTCTCTCTCTCTCTCTCTCTCTCTCTATCTATCTATCTATCTATCTATCTATCTATCCCTCTACCTACCTACCTACTGTATTTCTTTCTTTCTCCCTCTACCTACCTACCTACCTACCTACCTACCTATTGTATTTCCCCCTCTCTATCCCTCTACCTACCTACCTACCTACCTACCTACCTACCTACCTACCTACCTACCTACCTACCTACTATATTTCTCCCTCTCTATCTATCCCCCTATCTACCTACCTGCCTACCTACTGTATTTCTCCCTCTCTGTCTATCCCTCTACCTACCTACCTACTGTATTTCTTTCTTTCCCCCCTCTATCTACCTACCTACTGTATTTCCCCCCCCCTCTATCCCTCTACCTACCTACCTACCGTATTTCTCACTATCTATACATCTACCTACCTACCTACGGTATTTCTCCCTCTCTGTCTATCCCTCTACTTACCTACCTATTGTATTTCTTGCTTTCTCCCTCCACCTACCTACCTACCTACCTACTGTATTTCTCACTCTCTATCTATCCCCCTATCCACCTACCTGCCTACCTACTGTATTTCTCCCTATCTATCTATCCATCCCCCTACCTATGTACCTACCTACCTACCTACCTACCTACCTACTATATTTCTTCCTTTCTCCCTCTACCTACCTACCTACCTACCTACCTACCTACCTACCTACCTACCGTCTCTTTCTTTCTTTCTTTCTTTCTTTCTTTCTTTCTTTCTTTCTTTCTTTCTTTCTTTCTTTCTTTCTTTCTTTCTTTCTTTCTTTCTTTGTATCTATCTATCTATCTATCTATCTATCTATCTATCTATCTATCTATCTATCTATCTATCATCTATCTATCCACCTACCTACCTACCTACCTACCTACCTACCTACCTACATACCTACCTTATTTCTGCCTCTCTATCTATCCCTTGGGGGTCATCTAGTCCAACTCCCTGCTAGGCAGGAAGCCCTATACCCATGATGGCGAACCTATGGCACGGGTGCCACAGGTGGCACACGGAACCATTTCTTAGGCCACTCGAGGCATTGCCCTGTCAGCTTCAGTTTGTATGTGTGCCCTGGCCAGCTGATTTAGGCCTTCTTTTGAGGCCATCTTTTGCCCTCTGGAGGTGGGGGAAGGCTGTTTTCACCCTCCCCAGGCTCCTATAAACCCTCTGGAGCCTGGGGATGACGTAAAAAGCATGCCAAATGCAGGGGGTCATGCACATAGCATTATAGATGTGGCACACCTGTGCACATCGCCCCTGCACTCCCCCTGCTATTGGCACGTGAGCCAAAAAAGGTTAGCCATCACTGCCCTATACCATTTCAGACTAATGGCTATCCAACATCTTCTTGAAGACTTCCAGTGTTGGGGCATTCACAACTTCTGGAGGCAAGTTGTTCCACTGATTAATTGTTCTAACTGTCAGGAAATTTCTCCTCAGTTCTAAGTTGCTTCTCTCCTTGATTAGATTCCACCCATTGCTTCTTGTCCTGCCCCCAGGTGCCTTGGAGAATAGCTTGACTCCCTCTTCTTTGTGGCAACCCCTGAGATATTGGAAGGCTGCTATCCTGTCTCCCCTAGTCCCTCTTTTATTAAACTGTATTTCTCCCTGTCTCTCTATTCCCCTATCTACCTACCTACTGTAATACAATAATACAATAGCAGAGTTGGAAGGGACCTTGGAGGTCATCTAGTCCAACCCCGCTGCTCAAGCAGGAGACCCTATGCCATTTCAGACAAATGGTTTTCCAGTCTCTTCTCTCTTCAGTGTTGGGGCATCCATAACTTCTGGTGGCAAGATGTTCCACTGGTTAATAGTTCTCACTGCCAGGAAATTTGCCCTCAGTTCTAGGTTGCTTCTCTCCTTGATTAGTTTCCACCCATTGCTTCTTGTTCTGCCCTCAGGTGCCTTGGTGAATAGCTTGACTCCCTCTTCTTTGGGGCAACCCCTGAGACATTGGAAGGCTGCTATCATGTCTTCCCTAGTCCCTCTTTTATTAAACTGTATTTGCTGTCAGATGGGTGATTCTTTGTTACAGTTTGGTTCAGTTCGTATTAAACAGTTTAAAGCAGCTGCCTGCCTCCGTTTTTTTACCTCAGAGAACAGTCCTGAGCAGAATTTCTCACCCCCCCTCTATGGGCCACCTGGGAGTTTGCTATCCTCTGTGCCTTTTTGGCCCCAAGAGGCCGCCGTATGAGGCCTTTTCCAACACTGACAGTTGAAAAGCAGTTTGATGGGCGTGGCTACAGGCATGTTAACACACATTTCAGTGGGTACTTTTTTGTGTGTGTAATTTGTACACAACACGCGCGTGCTAGGCACAAAATGATTAGCTATTCTATTATCGGAAGTCCTTGTCTACATTGTCTGAACGTTTGGTGTAAATCGGCCCAGTAGTTTTTGAGATTAGTGGATTCGTACAAACTATTTTACATTTTTATTTATATAGATGGGAAGGGCCATTCACCATCCACCTGTGGCATTACTGGAAACACTGCACATGCGTATGCTGGGAACAGGCTCCAGCTGTTCTTCTGCCTCACTGATGTCTGATTCTAAAGGCAGCTGATAACATTCAGATGGCCTTGGGCCCATCTCTGCCTCTGACACAGAGCCCTCATCAGAGCCTTCGCCAGACTCAAGACTGGCCCATGTTCCTCCCCAACCTCCTCACTGTCCAAATCCGCTGCCAGCTCTGCTGGCGGGCCACAACAACCATCTGCCAGTCACTTAACAGAGTGGTACATGGCTACAGTAGTGTATCGGTGAACCTGAAAAACTACATGATTCTTACCAATCAGCCATATAAACCCAAATGTAGTTTGTGCCAGCAGAACAAATGCACTCTCTCAGTTCTCCACGGATTTCTACATCAGTCTAATGACGCATTGTGTCTTACAAAAGAGTGTTCAGCTAATCACAAAAGAATCCTCCTAGATGCTGATCTTATTGTACCTATAATGCAAATCTACCCAAGAGGATTTTATAAGCAAGATGTGCTCTTTCAATTGATTCATAAATCTTGGCTTTGTCAGTTAATGAATTCTACAAGGTGCGTGCGAATATCAGACAGGCATTCTTCCTTTAGTGAATAACCAAAGCTACCATTAGATTTAATTGAAGTCATACATTCGAGTAGTGAAGCAAGCCCACAGACCTCATTTTATTTAGCCAGTAGGAATTCTATAATCTGAAAAGCAGATTTTTGCTTTGAAATAAATCTTAAAATGAATTTTGCAGTTGTTTTTCAGACTGACACATTAAATCTAGATGGCATTGAGGCTGTTACTGGTATGGCACATTGCCTTCAAACAGTACATTTTTTTGCTTGCAGCTATATGCCAAAAAAAAAAAAAAATCTGTAAGCAGTAGCTGCCTGATTAAAATGTTAGTAGATTTTTTTTGGGGAGGAGGGGGAAATGGGTAATGAAAGCTCAGCATCTCCAGCACACCAGTATTCAGGCAAGAGGCCTGTGCCTTTTATTAAAACAGCCAATCCTAATGGGTTGATGATGAGATATTTCTAGTGGTATAATGGGGCATTCATAAATGTTTTATGTAAAAGCAGACAAAATAAAATTATTGGGCTGCTACATTTTTAATAGTGAGATTTAAAGGCCTTCAGTAAAAGCACCCTTTCTATTCAGAGGCCCTGTTTGTAAATTTCAAAGCTTGGTGCAGATAACCCTCAATTACCGGTTACTACCGGTAATACTACCGGTTCTGTGGGCGTGGTTTGGTGGGCATGGCGTGGCTTGGTGGGCATGGCAGGGGAAGGGTACTGTAAAATCTCCATTCCCAGCCCACTCCAGGGGAAGGTTACTGCAAAATCCCCATTTCCTCCCAATCAGCTGGGACTCGGGAGTCAGAGAATGGATGGGGGCGGGGGCAGTCAGCGGTGGTATTTACCGGTTCTCCGAACTACTCAAAATGTCCGCTACTGGTTCTCCAGAACTGTTCAGAGCCTGCTGAATACCACCTCTGACTTACAACCATTCCTTTAGTGACCATTTGAAATGACAATATTGAAAAAAGCAACTTATGACCAGTCCTTACACTTATGATCTTTGCAGCTTCTCCATAGTTACATGATCACAATTTGGGGGCTTGGCAACTGGAATTTATATATAATGATTGTAGTGTCCCAGAGTCACAGGATTGCCATTTGTGACAATCCTTTCCTAGTCAGCAAAATCCAACAAGCAAAGTCAATGTGGGAAGCCAGATTTGCTTAAATGACCATGTAATTCACATAACAGGTACATTAACATTTGTGACAGAAAGGTCATAAAAATTAAGTGACTCAGTTAATAATTGCCTTACTTAACAATAGAAACTCTGATCCCAACTGAGGTGGGTTCAAGTCAAGAACTACCTGTTTATTAAAAATTGTATATTTAAGTAGTGGTCCTTACAGCCTCAATTTTCTTGGTGGGTGAGGGATACAGAGATTACAGAAAGTGCTACCTTGCAGGTAATATTTCTATTTGAAATGTTTGCACTTGTCTAATCCAAGGATCCACCCCCAAAGAAAGTGAGTTGTGTATGACTGCTATTAAGAACTTTATCATAATTAACGTAAATCCTTCATTTTTCAGACAAACTCGGCTAATACTAAGAAGAACATCAATTTTGGTCAATGCATGTAAATGTATTAGGGCTATTCTTAAATCTCATTATGTTAGATAAAGAAATGGAACAATTGGGATTTTCCCTCACAGTTTCTTCTATCTCGCCACTAGATCATGCTGTGATACAATATATGGCTGTTCCTCATCTCAATAAAAGCTAATTTTATCTGTTATCTAATGCTGTACAGCAGTGCAGGCTTTGCAGATGGGTCCATTTCCCCTTTGGTTTGATAAGAGAACTCTTATCTGGAGAAATGAACAGGAATTTAATGTTTCTAGGGAAAAAAATGATTAAAGCTTGTAGAGATATTGGGCTTTCAATGGCCATTGCTTATCTAAACTCCTGGTTTTCATTTTACACGTTTCATTTTATGCACTAGTTTTGTGAGGGGAGGAGAGATGCTATAGAACAGGGGTCAGCAACCCGCAGCTCTGGAGCCTCGTGTGGCTCTTTCATCCCTCTGCTGTGGCTTCCTGTCGTGGTTGGCGCCACAATTTTGAGAGGAAGTTCCGGTTGGGAGGGGGGGAAAGCACAGCACACCAGAAGAGACTCTATGGCATGGGGTGGGTTTTCCAGTCAATTTCACAATTGATAGGGCTTTCATTTGGGACAGGTAGAGGAAAAAGGATGCCACGCTAGGAGGAGACTCTATGGTGGGGAAACTAGACTTCTGGTTGGCTCCAGAATTGAATGGGGGGGGGGGCTTCCAGTTAGGACCTTTGTGGTTCTTTGAGTACTTAAGGTTGCTGCCCCTGCTATAGAAAGATAAAACAAAATGGATTGGATTGATTGAGATAAATTGATTGATAAATTAAAAGAGCTGTTTCCTGTTTTTATGGGAAACAACAGCATTTTACAGAATTTTAAGTGAATAACAATACTTCCATGTCAGAAGCATTGAAGTGCTTCTGTGGTGAAAGGATTTGCTGGTCGCATCATCATTGCCCAGCGGACATCTAGTTGGAAGCTCCTTTCATGTCCCATGACGTTGCCCACCAAAGTGGTACTCATTTATCTACTTGCGATCGCCCGCCTTCAAACCGCTGGGTTAGCAGGACCTGGAGTGCGTGACAGAAACTCACCCATCCCCATGGCAGAAAGGGGTCAAAATAAGGCTGCTGATTATCAGCCTAGTGTTCTAAGCTCACAAACCATCACGCTTCATATTTTGAGATAATCGCTGAGTTTTTTAAACTTTAAAACTGATCTTTAAGTCCATATAGCAACATAAAGCATCATCAACTATTGCATTTACAAGTCACTCTTGACAAAACTTAAACCCTATTTCTTGCATGTTGTGCTTGCATATGTATAAACTTACCTTGTGTGTGTATCCATCTAAATATGTATATATATTTCTGTAGACAGCAACAGATATAGAAGAAAATGTGTCTGCTAAGACCCTCCCAGAGGAAGGAAAGGACTGACAATTGCTTTCCTAGAATAAAAGGAGGGAAGAGTATTGTCCATTGAGAATAGCTAGTAGTTGCACTCTAGAATGAGTAACTTGCCAGCTGTTTCTAGTGCGTCTCAGGCACAATCAAGCTGCCATGGACACAGGACAAGAATAGATTAAGAGCCACTGTCTGGGGAATTGTGGGAGTGGAAGTCCACACATCTTAGTTGCCAAGCTTGACAAATACTGATTAAATTAATAACATGTGGGAAAATAGGCTCATTACTGTGATAAAATCTCTTTTCCTTTCTTTGCTTACCCTTTTGAACAAAGTACCTTCTGAATATGAAATATGTTCAATATTTTATTAAAATGTATTCAGTGTTTCAGTCTTAGATTGGATTGTGTTCACTCTGGAAGCAGAGATGAAATATGCCTATGAATTTAGACTGATGAGTTAGATAATATCCCAATAAGTAGGTAGGAACAGAGGACAGAAGAGAATTATTAGCTCATTAGTTCAAACAAGTGGCTAATCTTGCTAACCTCATGTAAAATGCCATACTTATGATGTTGAGTGAGTGCAGTCTCCACTTCACTCACCTGCAGATCTTCAGATAAACCACACAGAATCTCACTGAGTAATGAGTTCTGGAAACACCTTTGACAGCCAAGGCTATGACTGTGCTGATCTCTCAAAATAAATAAGAACATAATGGCTTTCTTGATAGTGAATTCTGCACTGCAAATGGACACTGTCATCCATGAACTCCCTTCATGCTGTTTCTCAATGAGATTGCAAAAAAATATATATTGTCATGCTTTAATAAAACCACTTGCCAATGTCAACAGGAAACCCGGGCCAGGGAAATCATTTTTTTACACTCTCCTTCAAATGTCAAGAGGATCCTTTTTCTTATTATTTAGCATACTTTGCTTTCTACCTTTAATCTTTGTGCGATCTCCACATTGAAGCTCAATTTAATTTAATTCTTAATGAATTGAGAATCGGTATTTTAAATCAGCAGTTGCATTTATTTTCAAGGAAAAACCAGTTGTAAACAGGCACAGGGCTATTTTATAATAGCCATAAGATAAATTAATAGTGCAAAGTTTCATCTGCTTTTTAATACGACCATATTCTGCAGACACTTTTGCAACAAATAGTGAATATTTTTCGCTTGGGGAGAAAAAAATGTGCCTTGAATTGAAGATATCTGTTTGGAGAAGGTGCGGTATAAAAATTCAAGTAAAGTAAAAGTAAAAGTCCCCTAAAATTCCAAAACCTCCCTAGATCCTTCAAAAGGCAATGAGCAGAAAATAATGTATCTCACTAGCCCTGCCTGCTATGAGTTCAAGGCAGGGCAAGTACCCCAAAACATTGCATACTCCCAGGGCAAATAACATTATGGAATCCTTGGTGCTTTTTGAATTGGTTTGTTTGCTTGCAGACATTTCATTACCTGACTAGGTAACATCATCACTGTGAGTAAGTGTGGGGGTTGCTCCCTATTTATATACAATAGCTTGCCCTGTCAGTTTAGGTGAGGGTTGTCGTTTTCTTCTTGTTAGTTCCTTGATTATTTTGTTCTACTTAATCTGAGTGATGGCTCCTGGCTCTTTTTGTTTCCTTCTTAGTGTTTTTATTGTCTCTTTAGAACAGGGATGTCCAAACTTGGGAACTTTAAGACTTGTGGACTTCAACTCCCAGAATTCTTAAAGTTCCCAAGTTTGGACATCCCTGCTTTAGAATGATCTGTAAGTATGGTTTATCTTTATGTGTCTTTTTGATGGTTGATTTGTTTCAATGCCAAACTTTCAGGAATTTCCTAACATTTTTGGATTTGGCTTGTGTTAATATACTAACAGTTTTCCAGTTGAAACTATGGTCGAGTCTGTCTGTGTATTGTGATATAAAGGAGGTTTCATCCTGTCTGTTAGTTTTCATTTATGGATATAGGTCCTCCAGTAATTCTTGGCTTTTTGCATATATTGTGTCCTATCCATGATAAAGGTGGTTTGGCCTTTTGTCTGTTAGAGTATATTGATGATTTGAACCATCTTAAGCCCAGAGAGCACCGAGGACTCCATAATCCAAACCCAAGCTACATATATTCTCTTCTGTTGGAATAAATAACATTTGATGGTATAAATGAGGGATAATATAAAACAGCAATGCTGTCAGGTATTTCTACACATTTTAGAAAGCCTTAGGAAACCAGAATATATGGATAATTTTGTTACCATTACTCAACAGGTTAGGGCATCCATTGAAAGGCAAATGAAAAAAGTGCTTCACAACATAAACTTTGTCCCCCTTAGATTTCTATTTTATTAGAAAATAATATGAAAAAAGTAGAAAAAGCATTTCAGAAATAAAAGTTTTCATTGTACAGTCTATTAGTTTCTTGAAGAAAAAATATTCAGTTCAATAGATAGCAGCAGATTGTTCCAGCTGCAATCTTTTGTCTGTGCTGCACCTTCTAAGATTTTGCATGCTCATTGTGGATAGAATTAGGATGTATTCAACAAAACTACAAACATTCTTTCATTAAAGAGGTAAAGATAAAGGTTTGCCCTGCCTAGTTGTGTCTGATTCTAGTGGGGTAATGATGCTCATCCCCTTTTTTAGCTAAGGGAACCAATGTTATCCAAAAATGCTTCTATGGTCTTATGACCAGCATGACTGCATGCCAAGATACAGTCTACCTTCTTTTACTACTTACATTTACTATCTAATAAAATGAAATACTATCTAATAAAATGAAATACTATCTAATAAAATGAAATTCAATTGTGAAAAAAGTAAGGTTCTACATTTAGGCAAGAAAAACAAAATGCACAGGTACAGTATAGGTGGTACCTTGCTCAATAGTAGCAACTGTGAGAGGGATCTTGGAATCCTAGTGGACAACCATTTAAATATGAGCCAGCAGTGTGCAGCAGCTGCCAAAGAAGCCAACACAGTTCTAGGCTGCATAAACAGAGGGATAGAATCTAGATCACGTGAAGTGTTAATGCCACTGTATAGTGCCTTGGTAAGGCCACACTTGGAATACTGCATACAGTTTTGGTCGCCACGATGTAGAAAAGACGTGGAGACTCTGGAAAGAGTGCAGAGAAGAGCAACCAAGATGATTAGGGGACTGGAGACTAAAACATATGAAGAACGGTTGCAGGAGCTGGATATGTCTAGTTTGATGAAGAGAAGGACCAGGGGAGACATGATAGCAGTGTTCCGATATCTCAGAGGGTGCCACAAAGAAGAGGGAGTCAAACTATTCTCCAAGGCACCTGGGGGCAGGACAAGAAGCAATGGGTGGAAACTAATCAAGGAGAGTAGGAAGTAGATAAGTAGGAAGACAAAAACTCAGACCAACATAGCATTCGTGGTGATAAAATTGGAGGAATGGGACGATCTCCGGCCAGAATACCCAACAATGGTTTATGATCTGTGATCAGGGTGAAAGAACGGCCATAAAGGAAATAATGGAAGCGTTTTACTCCCGCAACGGCAGCCAACGCCTCCTTATCAAGCTGGCTATAATTTCGCTCAGCCTTTGATAAGGTGCAAGAGTAAAACGCGAGAGGAGCTTCCAGGCCATTGGGCAGAGTGTGACTAAGCACTGCGCCCACCCCAAAAGGGGAGGCATCACAAGCCAAAACTAAGGGTAACTTCTTGCTGTATTGAACAAGAACAGCAGAGGAAGTCAGCAATCATTTGACAGACTGGAAGGCACGCTCCTCCCGATCAGTCCAAGTCCAGGAAGTGGCACTGTCCAACAAACGGTGCAACGGTTCTGCTACCGTGGCTTTATGGGGCAAGAACACAGCATAGAAATTTAATAGCCCTAGGAAGGCTTGTAAGTCCTCCTTATTTTTAGGAGTTGGGGCAGAGACAATAGAGTTGATTTTGGAAGGGGTGGGGCGAATGCCCTGGCCATCAATCAGATAGCCAAGGAATTCGACCGAAGGAACCCCAAGACGACACTTGGAACGCTTCAGTCTAAGTCCAGCAGTCCTGAAATGCAGGAAAACTTGTCGAAGTTTGGCCCCAAGCTCATGAAGGTTCGGGGCGGCAACTAAAATGTCATCAAAATATGGTACTACTCCAGCAATCCCATGGAGCAGGCGCTCCATGAGACTCTGGAATAGCCCAGGTGCCACACTGACTCCAAATTGCAGGCGGCGGCATTTGAATGCCCCGCGATGCTTGACTATAGTTTGTGTGAGCGCGGTGGCTTCGTCTACAGGCAATTGCTGGTAAGCCTGTGCCAAGTCTAATTTGGCAAATACCGAGCCCTGGCCCATGGAGTGCAACACGTGCTGCACGACAGGGACAGGGTAGGGATGAGCCTGTAAGGCTTTATTCAATGTGGACTTAAAATCACCGCAGATCCTGACAGAACCATCAGGTTTGACCGGGGTGACAATAGGGGTCTCCCAAGGGGCTTGATCTATAGGTTCTAAAACGCCCTGGGAGATCAATTTATCCAATTCAGCGTCCACCCTATGCCGTAATGCTAGGGGAACACGCCGTGCTTTGAGGCGGATTGGGGCTATCTGTGGGTCAATATTTAATGAAATAGGGGTACCTGTATAGGAGCCCAGGGATTCATCGAACACGTCGGCGAACTCCATGAACAGATCAGAGAATGCATTTGAATGCATGGTATGGTGGACCCCCTCGATTGTAAAACCCAGAGCCCTGAACCAATCTAACCCAAGTAAGGAAGGCAATGGATTGGTAACAACAATTAAAGGCAATTTCCCTGTAAACTGGCCATAGCTGACATTAACTTTAGCCCATCCCAAAATCGGAATAGGGTTCCCCTGATAGTCACGTAAACGACAAGGGCAAGTTTGCAGCTGAGACTTCTGGAAAGATGGGAGGATCTTTGACAGGGTGGCCCAGGAGACGATCGTCTTTGCGGAGCCTGTATCCAATTCCATCTCACACTGATGGCCTTCAATGGAAATGCGGAGATGAATCTTCGCTCTACCTGGGGAAGAGATGGAGGCTGAACTGATAGACCAGTCATCCAAAGGAATGGGGTCTTCCCAAAGCTGATCAACCTCCTCGGAAGCCGCAAAAACTCTGTCCCGGTGGCGCGGCTGCGGGCGAGCCATATTGGGCGAGGGGCAAGGCGTAGGAGCCCTGCAAACAGCTGCCAAGTGTCCCTTCTTTTCGCAACGCCGGCAGGTGGCGTCTTTGAATTTGCACTGAGAGCGCAAGTGTTTCTCGCCACAGCTGAGGCAAACTCTTCCACTGGTATTAGGCACTGAGCCCGCCCTGCCGGTGATCTTGAGGCGGCTGACCTCAGAGGAAATATCTGAGGAAAAATCCTCCTCCCCAGTTTGGCAAATTGCGGAGGGAGGTAAAGGGCTAGAGGCGTAGGTTTGCTGAAACTTCTGGAGAACTGAGGTAGTTCTCTCAGCCATCTCCGGTGCCCTAGCCTCCTCGATGGCAATAGTGAGAGTCAATTCGGAGCGGACGAGTAAACGCCGTTGTAAGTGCCCATCCCGCACCCCGTAAATAAATTGTTCTAACAGGGCTTCCTCTAGGTCAGTAAAATTACACTGCACCGTGGAGGCTCTGAGGGCAGCGACATAGTTGTTGACGGACTGACCTTCACGCTGCAGACATTGCCGGAAAGCCTGCCTCTTAGCATAGCGAGAGGGCGCAGGGGCGTAATGGCCCTTTAATTTAGATAAAAGAATGTCCCAGGCAACTGAATGAACAGGAGTAGGAGAGACCAGAGCCCTGGCGGTAGCGAACATTTCTGGTCCACAGGAGCTGAGGAAAATGCCCCTTTTCCTGTCAGAGGAAAGGGAAGCGAGGTCTTGAGCCTGGAGAAAACACTCAAAACGCTCGATAAAAGCATCCCAGGATTCGCGGTCAGGAGAGAATTCAGCGAAAAGACGAGTGGTTAAAAAACCGCCCATCTTCGTCGCCAGTATTTCGTTCGTGAAACAGATGAGGAACAGGCACGGCTGAAACGAACACGTTTATTAACCAGCTCAATACAGAACAAGAGAACAAGAAGCGAACTGCCTGACAGCTATTTATCTGACAGCTGTCAGGCGCAGAGCCAATTCCCAGGCTGCATTTTGCCGCGCCTGGCTCCGGGCGCGCTGGGACCAATCAGCACGCTTGGTCCCCGATCTGCCCGGCAGCAGACGTAAGTCCGAGGACTTAACAGAAACTAATCAAGGAGAGAAGCAACTTAGAACTAAGGAGAAATTTCCTGACAGAACAATTAACCTCTGGAACAGCTTGCCTCCAGAAGTTGTGAATGCCCCAACCCTGGAAGTCTTTAAAAAGATGTTAGATAGCCATTTGTCTGAAATGGTATAAGGTTCCTGCCCACGCAGGGGGTTGGACTAGAAGACCTACAAGGTCCCTTCCAACTCTGCTATTGTATTCTTTTACAGGAGGTAACAGAACACTGTTATCTTCCTACCAAAATGATACCTATTCATCTACTCACATTTGTGTGCTTTTGAACTGCTAGGTGGGCAAGAGCTGGGGTAGGAATGAGAGCTCATCTGTTTTGTGGTGCTTGGGTCTCCAAAACAGACTGTCAATTTTCCAGCTGACAGTGTCTTCAAATGCTGAGCCATTGCAACTCCCTGATATGAATGAATTCATTGCTGTGCTTCTTTTGTCAGTTTCAAACTGTTTATTGGATAGGACTGGATTCCACAATGTTTTCCCCAAGAGTATCCTTTGAGATAAGAGTCAGTCAAGAACATTGTTTGTCTGTCTGTCTGTCTGTCTATCATATATCTATCACCTATTTTTACAAATAACTCAAGGCGGTGAACATATCCAAGACATCTTCCTCCTTTTAGCTTCCCCACAAAAATTCATAAAGCAAATATAATGTTGGTAGAGCATGATAGCTTCATTCAAACATAAAATAGCTTTATTCTGGTTCCTTCTTAAATAACCAGCAATGTTTCTTGTTACCCTTCATTTGGGGTAAGAGGGTGGTTTTTGGTCACATTGACTCCTGGTGACTCTTTGTCAAATCCCTGCAATTTTCTTGGCAAGATTTTCAAAAGTAGCTTGACAACTGGCTCAGTTGGCTTGGCTTTGTGCCCTAAGGGGCCGAACCTAGAATGTCAAGTATTCACTAGACCTTGTGGAAATTGATTGGTTGATTGATTATGTGCCTGTAAGGCTCCAAAACCAAGAAAGACATGTTGAATTTCTTTTATGCAATTTCCTTTATTGTTCCTCACCAATAGACAGAAATGCCAAACTAAAGCAAACTACCTGCACCTTTAAACATATATTCTGAGAACTCCTAGTAGGGGCTCTTTCTCCAAATTATCTAAACTTTGGTCAGGACCAAGGAACCAAGATTGGTTCCTTGGGTCTGACAGAAGGAGTAGTTTCTTTATTGTTGTTAGCCTTGAGACAGAAATCTTGGCAGATGAAAGCATTTAACTACATAATTATTAGATATTCCTTGTAAATCCTTCTTTGCCCTTTTGCTGCATAGTAGTGGTTCCAAGTGTGTGTGTGTGTGTGTGTGTGTGTGTGTTCCCTTCTCCTGCAATCCTTGACTACATTCTACCACCTTTTTACTTTTTTTGTGCCTCTGGAATTCCTCTCCATGATCACATGACCCCAGGACACTGCAACCGTCATAAATACGAGTCAGTTGCCAAACATCTGAATTTTGTTCACATGCCTGTGTGGCTGTGGCAACCATTGTAAGTGTGAAAAATGGTCATAAATCACTTTTTACAGTGCCACAGTAACTTTGAATAGTCACTAAACAAACTGTTGTAAGTCTGTTACCTATCCCCTTCTTGACTCTGCACGCCTGGGGCTGTCAGAAGCCCTGAATGATATGGTGGTCACATTCAGCTATTGTGGCTAATGGCAATTGCAAAGCAGTCTTCTCCGTAATATGCCTTTGCATTTCCTCACATCCATCAAAGTACATGATAGTAAATGACATAATTTAATTATGGATACAGGGAAGAAGAATTTTCTTTTTTTTTTCCTTGTCCTGAAATTTTCATTGAATGACCCCAAGCATTAGTACTGTGTAAAGGCAAGAAATCATTCTATCAACTTTCTCTGACTCATGAATAATCTTACACATCTTTATCAAGCTCCATCTCCTTTTCCTCTAAGCTATAAAAAATGGTTTTTACCTTTCATCATAGGAAAAGAGCTACGATACTTTGATCATTTGGTTGCTTTAATCTGCAGAGTTCTACAGTTGTAAAATATACTTCCAGAGATGATTAGGATACCACAAAGTGCTTCATATGCAGCTGCACCACATAAATATATTGTGACTTTATTACAGTGGTGATTTCATTTTCTGTCAACCATGACTCCAAGATTACTATTCTTTGAACTACCAGAAATGATTGTTTTTGATCTTGCTGAAAAGTAGCTAAAATTTTAAAATGCTGCCCAATTATTCTCAGCTCACAATCTAGTAGACTTGCCACAAAAAGAAGAAGGGACTAGGAAAAGAAAATTATATTGGACAGCATCTGTTTGCTAGAAGAGTTTCAAGTTCATTAATACAACTCTCAATACTATATCATTTGAAGCAAGGCTCTTATTCTTTCTGGTTAAATCCTAAACTGATACAATTTTTCAGGTGCCCTCTACTACTTATTTAAAAAAAAACACCTCAAATATTCTGTCAATATCTGGTTAAATATCCATCATGTATCTTCCTTTGGAAAGGCTGAAAAAATATTTCTTTTACACTATCTCTAGCACCCCTAAGCAAGCTTTTATTGTTTTTTTCATATAATGTTCCATCTGATATCTGACCTATTTTCTGTTCTTAGTTTAATCAGCTTTTATTTTTTTAAATGTTCATTTTCTTCCTCCTAACTTACATTCAACTTGCCCATGTTGAACCCGAGTCTGTGATTTTATTTTATTTGTGGCTCCTAGGTCATTTGGGGAAGTCACATACATCTGGGACAAAAAGGTTCCTGCTTTCTATAGAACAGACAAGAAAAACAGTTTGATTACATTACATACTACACATGTTCAAATCTGATCCCAAAAACCTAGCGCTGTCTAAGGGCAAGGATCTACCAATTGTGATTTCAACAACTGAAAAGAGAAGAAAATTTGGGAGGCTGGATTTTTGCAAAAAATCAACTTGTTTACCACAAAGAACCGTGGCTCTGGGAAAGAGCTTCAAATAGGGTTGAACAAGGCACTGTCAGGAAACACAGCAGAGGTGGTATTCAGCAGGTTCTGACCAGTTCTGGAGAACCAGTAATGAATTTTGAGTAGTTCGGAGAACCGGTAAATACCACTTCTGACTGGCCCTGCCCCCATCTATTCTCTGCCTCCTGAGTCCCAGCTGATCAAGAGGAAATGGGGATTTTGCAGTAACCTTCCCCTGCCACGCCAACCAAGCCATGCCACACCCACCAAGCCACACCCACAGAATCGGTAGTAAACATTTTTGAACCCCACCACTGAACCCCAGCCAGCTGATCTGTTGCTTCTGAATCTTCATGGCCTTATGCACTTCATTGCCTCAAGATTAGATGTCCTTAATAGCTTACGTTCTTATGTTTATATCTTTGGTGGAAAAAACAATCTAAGTGTTTTATTGACTTCTTGGACATTTTTTTTTTCAAAACTCTTTTTTACTCACTCTTGCCTTCACGTTACATGTCTGAAATATGTAATGAAGCCTCAGCTTCACCATTAGTGTTTCCAGTAAGCAAATAAAAGTAAGATAGCCTCTGGGGGTAAAGGACTGATGGGGTTTTGAGATTCTCAAGCAGCGTCACAAAATGGGAGTCTGCCTTTACCAGACCTCACTCAGGTGCCCTTCCCTTCTCCAGGATCAGAGGTGGTATTCAGCAGGTTCTGACCAGTTCTGGAGAACCGGTAGTGGAAATTTTGAGTAGTTCAGAGAACCGGTAAATACCACGTCTGAATGACCCCACCCCCATCTATTCTCTGCCTCCTGAGGAAATGGGGATTTTACAGTATCCCTCCCTGAAGTGGGGAGGAAATGCAGATTTTACAGTATCCTTCCCCTGCCATGCCACCACAGAACCAGTAGTAAAAAAATTGAATCCTACCACTGTCCAGGATCTCAAATATACTTCCTCCAATTGCTTCATTAGGGTACCCTTATTTGAGTTGCAAAGATTTGGACAAGCATCTAATAGTAGCAAAGATTTATCCTCTAATACTGTTGCCATCCACTAGTTATCTGAATTTTTGCAGTTCGGATATCGGAGCCCCAGCTTAACACCATCTGTATTTATTTGCATCATCTTCTTCTTGGCAGGAGAACACAAATCCAAATAAAGTATTGAATGCAATCACCTACTTTAAAGAAAACATATTATCTAAGAATGCATTATTGAGCTGGATTGAGAAACTGTGAGATACTTGATTTTTCTTGAAAATGCCCCTTTCTCATTTATCAAGCAGTGTAGGACAGTGAACTCGATGGCTTCTGGGAGAGATCTGGGTCACAGTGGTGTGGCAATTGCCTACACCTCCCCCCTCAGTATGTAATCCTCAGCTACACTAATGGTCTGATTCACTACAAAGCAGCTTCTGACAGTGAAGCATTTGAGCTGCCTAAACAGGTAGGAGCAACTCAGTGGCAGGGCTAAATGATGAGCCCTGTGAAGCATTAAATCTCCTTAAGTAGAAGGCAGCAGGTGTTCCTCTGTAATTCTGTGATCCTCAGCAAATCAAACACTGTTGCTTACAGCTTTCTCCATCAACATTTTGCCGTCTCTCTTCTAATACGTTATGAAGAGAGAAACTAAATTACTGTGGAGGCTCTGGGCCTCTGCACAATAACCCTATTGGCGAGAGACTGATTAATGTGCTTGAAAGTTAATCAAATGCCAGAACAATATTTCTATAAGCTGAGAAGTTTGGAGGAAATAATTGCAAGAAGTAATTTGAAGTCCTGAGATTTCACGGTTTCTCCACTTGCCACAGGCAAGACACAGGAGCTGTGATTGCTTTTTCAATTGAAGTACAGCCTTCACTTTTTTCTTTAGGTAATGGGGGAATGTTGTTTAATTCATCGACCGCATGAACAATTTTAGTGTGTGTGTGTGTGGGGGGGGGAAATATAGATGACAAGCTGAAGACAAGTTCAGTTCCTCTTATTGTGCATTGCTGTGTCATACCAGTTAAAGGCAGGGGCAGAAAAATTTCAAGATCGGGATACTAAATCTTTGGCCGTAGCTAGAAAGGGAATTAAGCTGCTACCGTGATCAATTTTTAATTATTCTTGTTGGCAGCATAATAATATGGTGCTTTATTTTCCTGACAAGAACCTGAACGATCATTATAGGCATGAATTATTCAGGAAAGCAAAGTCCTTGGTGATGAGAATAGCAATAAAGGTAACATTTTTTTTCTCACTTCCAGCAGGATCTTATGGAGTTCCTTAACTGAAGGATGTTATGAGTCCCAAAGTGGTCAGTCATTGTCCATGAATAGATTTGAAGGCATAATTTAAACAAGGAAACAAACACAAAAACCTTCCAACAGAATCAGTAGTGATTTGAAACTACCTTAGGGTAGGCAAATATCTCTCTCTCTGATAATTTTTTCTTAAAAGTTCATGCAGATTCTTTGTTCCATTAATGAGTTCATATTGAATATCTGTTTATTTTTCTTATGCTTTGGGGAGCCAACCAATTTACAAACATATAAAACTGACCCAATTCACATGCCCTCACTGACAATAAGCATTTCACAGCTGGCTGCCCAGCAAACAGTAAATAAGATATATTTTCGGCCCACAGTGAGATATACAGGAAAAGTTAGCACACTCAGAGCTGAAAATTGATCTGAAAATAACTCACCCAATGGAATAATTAGCTAACACTTCACTGTACTTGCAATTGCAAAAAATATGAAATTCACTGCATTGCAACCACAGGTAATTTGAAGAAAGTAAATTTGTCCCAGTAATCTATATTTTTGCAATGTTTGTGCTGTTCTAATTTGCTTTTAGCTACATCGTGGATTAGAGTCAGACCTAAACATGAAGAAAATAGATATAGTGAAATCAATGCACAAGTTATTAATGAGTCTGCTCTAAGCAAGGATAAATTTGGTTTTAACCTAAATTTATTTTATTTTTAAAATTGTAAAATAATAATTGATATAAAATAATTTGTAGCAACGTCTATTGTATCTCTTATTTGCAATGGAAACATCTAAAAAACTTTTCCTGAATTTGTTCTACAAAGGTATGTGCTCCAAAGCTGTAAAAAATAGTGTCCAATTATTTTCATGCTTTTACTCAATATACTACCACATGAAATATAAATGTTGAATAATTCTTTTTCAGATCCTTCTGGATCATTTTCATGAAACAAATCCAATAACACTTTGGATTTCTTTTAGCCAGATGCCTTTTGAAAATTTAAGTTAAGACTAATTCTAACTGTTGCTATAATTAAAGTTCTTCACCCATCTTCTCAGAATGTGGTCAGATTGATTTGTTGGTTATTCTTGGGAGTTCCCAGATTTAGTATAAATAAAACCATTTTACCTATTACTGGAGTCTTTGTTCAGAGGACAGTAGATCATACAAGACAATTGGCATCAATATATAGTCTTTGGTTCCAGTAGGAAGAAGGAATGTTACATTTGGTTTTTCTCTTGATCAGTAGCAGCCCGTATCTAATCCTTGTGATTTATTTGTTCTGTCCACAGGGATGTGCAGCTGTGCAGATTTAAAGACAAGAAGATATTTTGGAACAAGCAGGGGCACTCATTACCATTTGTATGAAACTCTTGAAAGCAATTGCATCTTTTCCTGGGATCAGCCAGATGCTTTCTGCAACTGCTGCATGATCTTGAAAAAATATACTTTATTTAAAGTCACTTTGTATGTGGCCCTGCATCATCTGAAGCACATTTTTGCCATTGACTCCAAAGTGCTGATCACCAACAGCACTGTCTCTTATATGAAGAAAAATGAAGTCAGTGATAACTCAAAACAATGCCCCATAGTCTTAAAATGGAGGAAGAGCCAAATGTTCTAAGTTTGCAAAACATGTTGTGTTTCACTATGTAAGGAAGTAAATGACATTTCTCATTGCAGCCTTCGTCATCATTGATAGCACTGTTCACTTGTAATGGAAGTCTATTTACCTGGTACCTAATCTAACCTCCATACTGTTGTGCTGTAATTCCCAAGATCTTCAGCCAAAACAACCAAACAAAAATATTGAGTAGTTGTCATCCATGTGGAAGTCATTATCCACATGGAAGTCATTATCCACACATATGGAAGGAACTAGTTTAGACACTGGGAGATTAGTTTATAGTCTAAACTCAGTAATGAAGATAAATGAAATGTTTTCCTTTCTTTTCTGAATACTGTTGCACACTGTTTATATTCCACTGTTGGTTACTATTTAAATGTTATACATTGTGGAGAATATTGAAAAGATGGAAACTTTCGCTAAGTATTATTGCCTGGAAAATTAGTTTAATCTAGTTATATAAATACGATTGAATTACACCTGACTCTGGAAAAGGTGTAGATGAAGCTTGATTTATCCATAGTGACAACTCACAGTTATTATTTTCACAAGGACTTTTGGATGATGTCTTTGATCCTGCCCATCTACCTTATCTGTTTGTCCTCTTCTATTTCTCACCATCTTGCCAGGCAAGGCACTTTTTTTCAGGTGTATCCCCAATTATATCACATGGTCAGCGGTGAAATTCATTTGTTTTTACTACAGGTTCTGTAGGTGTGGCTTGGCGGGCTTGGCAGGGGAGGGATACTGCAAAAATCTCCATCCCCTCCCCATTCCTGGGAGAAGGATATTGCAAAATCCCCATTCCCACTCCATTCTGGGACCAGCCAGAGGGGGTATTTGCCGATTCTCTGAACTACTCAAAATATCCGCTACCGGTTCTTCTGAACCTGCCAGAACCTGCTGAATTTCATCCCTGAACATGGCCCAAATTTCTGCTTGCTACTCATTTCCTTGAGAGAACAATCTGTCAGTTGCATCCAGGATATATTGATTTGTTACCGTGGTGGCACAGTGGTTAGAATGCGATATTGCAGGCTAATTCTGCTAACTGCTGGCTGCCAGCAGTTCAGCAGTTTGAACCTCACCAGCTCATGGTTGACTCAACCTTCCATTCTTCTGCGGTCAGTAAAATGAGGACCCATCATTGTTGGGGCAATAGTCTGACTCTGAAAACAACTTAGAGAGGGCTGTAAGGTCCTGTGAAGCAGTATATAAGTCTAAGTGCTATTGCTCTTGGTTCTTCCTACAGCCCATAATGCTCTTAAGCAACCATCTCCAAATCCATAATTCAAAGATGCTCATTTTATTTATCTTTTCTTCCTCGGTGTCCTGTTTTCACAACTTTAAATTCTGCTTTAATTATCTTGATCTTCTAGCTTTGTTTCTACGAATATGTGTAAGTTAATATTTCTCCCATTGGGTTATCAGTGATGTTTTTCGGTATTTCAGCCGGAAGCAAAACAATTTATTTTTCATGCCATCTGAGTGCATGTACATATTCTTCACAATATACAAATGCATTAGCCCCTCCTCCACCCCACATCTGAGATTCAATTATTTCAGTATGAAATATGAAGAAATAGGTTTTTAGAGAAAGGCATTTTTGCTATCTGTACCATCAGATAAGACTCTGCAGATGGAAAAGGAGCAGTAGTAAGGGACTATGGTTTGTTGACTGAAAACGTATCAAAGAGGTTCCAGTCAGGACATTGTAAATGAGGTATTTAAACTCTAAATGCTGAGATAGTGCCATTATTTGTACATTTCCAAATTGGCCTTAGAAAAGGCGTCTTAAAATTATTCTATTTTTCCCCTTCTCTCTAGAAAAAAAAATGCTTAGGCATTTCTAAAATTAATGCATTTGTATCTATTGGTCCTCTGTGCTTGCATAACTGTTTCATTTTCATTTTAATAACCCTGCTACTGTTGAAAAGATTCCAATGAAGAAAACAGCATATTACCTAGAAGATCTTCATAACCAGAAGTATTAAGAAGGAGTTAAGAGTTCAAAATCCAGGGACCCAGATGGTGGTGGCATTTGGAAATGCAAGTAATCAAAATTATCTCATATTGCTTTAATAAGAGAAAAAATATTCAGTAATTAAAAATCAATTATGAGCAGCTGGGTCCATGCATCAGTTCAAAAAGTAGAGGAATCCTCAGTCTTTGCTAAGCAAAAAGTATCTTCTCTCCATTCTCCAAAAGTCTCATTTGAACTTTTTACATTTGCACTCAATCTAGCTGTCTTTTTTCTCTCCCACCCCCCCAATTTTCCCTGAGTCTTCATGCTGCCCGGTACTGGGTTGACATTTGGGGCTCAGGACCCTGGACAGCACCCCGGGGTTTGGGGAGCTGGTTAAGGTTTAAAGATTTGGGTTAATGTCAGGGTTCCAAGTAACACTCCTGACGAAATATGACTCCAAGGCTTGAGGTTCCTCAAAGTTCCATTTTATTAGATATGTCACATTGGCCCATCTTGGAATGCCTGAATCTAAAAGCTTCCAGGTTTCACCCACCCAAAAGAAAGTCCAAGTTCCTACCCAGCACCCACATGTCCATCACATGGTTCAATCAAAGCACTGTCCCAACTAGAGATGCCTCCCAGACACACCCCTCAAGATGCAGATGTCTTTGATTCTTAGAGAAAGGAATGTTATTATGACTATACTGTATATCTCCCGAGCTCCATACAGTTCTCCTTTCCAGTTTCCCACAGACTAAACGTGGCAGGCCTGAAGATCCAATGCCCAAGATGGCTTCCAGGCCTGACACCAGCATTATTTCCCAATAAGTGGGGAAAAAAGAGACGACTTACCCTTACGTGCAGCAGCGGTTCTTCTCTTGAAAGAATGCAGTTCCAGTTTTCAGTTTCACATGACAAAAATGCAACTGCTTCTGTGCAATTAAAAGTTGTGGTGTTTGTGATTCACACACATGGGTTATACATCTGAGCAGAGCTATATCTGGTACCTTTTAGAACACATTTCAGCCATTTTTGCAAGAATGGCTTGAGGAATGTCTTTGGGAGGGGAGGGGAGAAATATCTTCAGAGTCACTTATGCAAAATCTTCCCTTCTTCCTTCGTTGGTTTTCTGGTTCAATAGGGCAGCAATAGAAAATACAAATGGAGTTACTTTTTCTATCATTGCCATGCTTTTGGACACTTGAAATGCTATACGCAAGAGCTCCTTAATACTTACCATGTCATTCCCCAATTATTGGTCTATGTGATCGATGTGTTTTCTGATCAGCCCTCTACTGGGACAACTTGTCACAGCTAACTTGCTATGGCCAACTCGCCATGGCCAACTTGCCATGGCCAACTTGCTGAAGGATAACTCACCATGTCTAATTCTCCATGGGAGAACTTGCTTCAGGACAATTTAACAATTCTATTTATTTTAAATAAATAAAAATGTTTTAATTTTTGCTATTCACATTTCATTCTGTCTCTCCTTTTGGATCCTTTCTTTAATGATTTTATTGCACTATTGCACTGATATTAGTGTAACTCTTGTCCTGCAGTGAATTATCCAGTGGCAAGTTAGCTGTGGCAAGTTGTCCCGCAGTGAGTTGACCATGGCATGTTTGGTCATGATAAGTTGGCTAAGGTGATTTGGCTGCCGAGAATTGTTATAGACCCCTACTGGCATGCTATTCTGTTCTACTTCTTAAGGCGTAGCCATAAAACGCCTCTATTGTTGGCCAATTTTAGACAATGTTATTGGATATTTTCTCTCATGATTTCCTCTCCAAAACTTGTCCTAACTCATCCATGTGTAAATAAGGAATTCACATTCACTGTAGATGCTTGCAATATGAAACAAACTTGAGCTCCTCATAGTTTTGAAGGTATTCTGACCAAGCTGCCCGGGTGTTGTTAAAAAAAAAATCCATGGCAATCCAAACACATTTATACTTTGTATTACAGTTTGGGTATTATGCCCCCATCTGCCCATGTTCATCCATATTGCTAATAAGTGAAGCCACAATTGGAAAGTATCTCCATCAGCAGTGGCTTTCATGAGTTTCATATGACATGTGGTACCCCATTCCTTTTTGTAACTAGGCCACAGACAAAAGCAGCAGTGGGATGGATTCACAATCTCGTGGTGACATGTCCTTAAATGGAACTCTTATGTTACATGTTAAAGCACAGTTCCTTGAGGATCAGTGCTTTGTAAAAAATTTCCTCATTCTTAACATATGTTGGTGACATTAGCAACCATAGTTCACTCTGTTGCTCCCTCTTGCTTGTAGAAAGTACCTCCACATTCCTGACCCAGTTTCTTTCCCATTCATCAAATATGTCTTCATCCCAATTTTTAAATCTCTCTATTTTATAGATTGAAAGCTTTAATTCCACATCCTCCCACTGGGATAACCTAGAGCAGTTTATATTTCCTGTTTGGAGGCCTTCCATAAAGACCTTTATATAGCTAAATGGATATCATTTCAGGATTTCACCAGAAAACAACAGTTTAATTCACATTACTGATATTTTAGGCATTGTCTTCAATAAAGTTTTGTTTAGTGTTTGCTGATCTCATTATTCTTTTGAATGTACCACTTTGGCCTTGGGAGTAAAAGGATGCATCTGAAACTGTGCCTAATTTTGTGGCATGCACAAATGATAATGTTCATAACGAGCAATTATGTAATTCCTGGAGGATTTCAAAAGAGGCCATGTCCTAGATGCTTCAGACAGTCACCTGAAGAACTGCAATTATTGGTAAATAACTGATGACCTATTGATCTCTATGAAGTAATAGAAAAGTCAGGTACACGAAGGTACTGTATGTAATTTCACACATAGCATTTATGAAAATCAAGTGTAAAAGAGGTTCACTGAAAACTATTCAGCAATAAACAAAACACATGTTCACCCCACAATGAAAGCACATTAATTTATTTTCATAGCTTCATATTTGTTTTGTGATAATGGATAAATTCAGCTTGGCTGTTATCCAGACTTGGTTGCTTTCAAAAAAAATATTATTATTATAATGCATGCATGCATAGGACATGAAGATTAACTAGTAAATCTTGTATCTGTTTAAAAAGTATAGGTTAAATGCTTCTAATTAACGATCTCTATTTTTGTTTTGTTTTTTTCAGTTGAAAAAACTAAAAAAACACTCCTCTTTTCAGACTCCCAAGATGATTGGCTGATTGAATCTAGAAAAAAACAGTTTCCATTCAAAGTTTGGTCATTTTTGGTTATGAAGTAGCCCTCATATTTTCTTGGTGTTCAACAGGCTATTTATCCTGCTTCCTTATGATGACTATCTTCGGGAACTTTTGTTTTAGAAGAAAGCTGCGTCAGTTTCAAAACAAAACATCTCCTGGCATTATTTTTATATTGAAGAGTATTGCTGAGTCTTATAAAGGACTAATAAAGCATTTTTATTAGAGTGGTATATGGTAGCAATCAAGTCTAGTGCTTTGTTTGGAATCATGCCTGCTGGCCTAGGGGAAAAAAAGTTAAAAGTAAATTGGGGTGATGGAAAACATCTTTCCTGATTTGCTTTTCTGTTAATGGGTATTTTATCATTGGCCTAATCTATGGTACTAGCCATGTTTTGAATGCTCTTCCCCCAGCACTTTGTTAGAGTACCTGCAAAATGCTTTTAATTTTTTTTAAAAAAAATTCCACTTGGGAAATTTGGAATCCCTGATCTAAAATATTTATGGTGTCATCAAGCAACCTAGTATAGTTCATTTGGAAAACTGATGTCAACTCATTAGTCTTAAAGGATGTTGCACCAAAGCCTGCTGTATTGAAATGGATTAATTACATTGCTCAAAGCTAGGAGTGTTTAGCATAAAACAGAAGTTCCTGAGGCCCACTGTAAATCTTTTCTGAACTCCAAATTGGTCCCAATAATATAAAACATCCTGAGAATTACCTCTCTGAGAGGGAGATCAATTCTTTAATTTGATGATGTTCATTAAAAATCATGTGTGAAAATTGGACGGAAAGGCTTAGGGTTAACTATTATCTAATGGGAATGTGGGTAATTGAATAGTTGTTCGGAAACCTGTATGGCAAATTTGGTCTAACTACCTAAATGTTAATATTAACCGATAACAGAATAACAGATTTGGCAGGGGCCTTGGAAGTCTTCTCGTCCAACCCCCTGTTCAGGATGGAGACCGTATATAATTTCAGACAAATGGTTGTCCAATATCTTCTTAAATACAGTGGTACCTCGGTTCACGAACTTAATTCGTGAACTGACTCTGTTCGCGATCCGAATTGGTCGTGAAGCGAGGCACAATTTCCCATAGGGTTCAATGTAAATCCGGTTAATCTGTTCCGACCTTGTTTTTTGGTCGTGATTCTTGATCCGTTCTGACCTTGTTTTTAAAATGTCCGCGGCTCCGGTTCATGAAGCGAGGCGGGGTTCGTGAATCCGAGCATTTTTACGAACTTTTCTGTTCGTGATGCGAGGGCGGAGTTCGTGAAGCGAGGCGGAGTTCGTGAAGCGAGGCGGAGTTCGTGAAGCGGAGCGTATTTTTACGAACTTTTCCGTTCGTGAACCGAAACGGTGTTCGTGAACCGGGGCACATTTTTTGGGAAATTTTTGGTCGTAATCCGAATTGGTCGTGAACAGAGGCGTTCGTGAACCAAGGTACCACTGTACCTCCTTTAAAATCCAATTAACACAACCATATAACACAATAAAGTCAGTACTGCAATCAAATTCTTCTACATATGATCAGTAGATTTGGTGGAGGGCATAGAACTTGCTAAAATTATACTGTACATATCTGAATAATTTTATAGAACTTTTTTTTGGATTCTTTGACTCCTATAGTATCATATGCAGAGTCAAAGCATGTCATGGTAATGACTGCCTAGAAAATCCTATGGCCTTTTTGTAAATAGCTTAGCCAAAAGAAAAGTCCATTTTGGGAAGTACAAAGGGAGATGTATATTTTCCTAATAATGAAGCCTAGATGGCACTATATGTACATTGGTAAATAAAAGAAAATGTGACATGGTCATATTAAATTCATTTCCTATTTCAGGAAATATATTTTATATTTCATTTCTTCATATACTAGAAGCTGCAGCACTATAGAAGCTGCAGCACTATAGAAAAACATCTTTAAAACAAAAGCAATGCAATGCAATGACCTATCTCATAAAAAGTATAAAGTATGAAGTGCAAACAGAATGTAAAAATGCCAATAACACATACACAGTTTTTAATTATGCAGAATCAACAGTGTCTTCTTCCATTTTCTCTTTTGTTGTCTTTATTTCAGCTGATTTTTAATCCATCCATTCACAAACTTGGAGGTATATAGTCCCACAAGCGTATACAAAGTTAGAATTGTGAGTTAATCCCTTCTAGCTTAGTGAGGAAATCCTAAGAGTACTTGCACCTTGCTGCCACTTCTCAATCTCTCAAAAGCAATTTCAGCTGTCTAGTATTGTCTCCACTTCTATAGCTCTTGAAACACTGGAGGGGGGAACCACTGAGGTGAGTGAATCTTTATGGGAGAAAGAAAAGAACCAAGAGATGATAATGAGATGAGATAGATCAGGAGTCCCCAACCTTTGCAACTTTAAGTCTGAAGGACTTCAGCTCCCAGACTTCTCCAGCCAGCAAATTCTGGGAGCTGAAGTCCTTCAGACTTAAAGTTGCAAAGGTTGGGGACCCCTGAGATAGATCACATGTGATGAGGTGAGATGAAATGAGATGAAGAAGTGAGGTAAGATGAGGTGAAGTGAAGAAAAAAAAATTCTCATTCTGCAGTTCTATAAATTTGAATCCCAAAAGTTCAGGGTTTTTTGTTTTGTTTTGTTTTGCTATGATTTTAGACATACTACAGTGGGAGAGCAATACATCAATTCAGCTTTTGGACACAGGCAATATTTTCATGTAGAAATGCACTGAATAATAATAATAATAAGTGTTATATGGCCAATACATTTTTTTTAAAAAAATAGCAGGCCAAGCAGATAATAACATGACCTGGCAATGACTAAGAGCAAGAAAATTGAAGAAACCGCTGGAGGGGCTAATTCCGATTGCACAAAACCAAGCCTAAGAACAAATGTGTACAAAGCCAGAATTGAGAAGACAGCAACAGACAGCAATTGCCGCTTCTGCAAAAAAAGCTGAACAAACAGTGGACACCTGGTTAGTTGCTGCAAGAAGATCGCACAAACTGACTACAAACAATGGCAAGACCAAGTAGCAACAATGGTGCATTGGAATAATGTTGATAAGAAAGACAAAAAAATTGTGTATAGTGGACAAGATAGAACCTGGAGACAGTAGAAGAGAAGAGAAAGAATGGAAGAAAATCTCAAAATACACACACCTGCAAATAGAAGTAGAAGGAGTGTGGCAAAAGATACTACTAATAGTGAAGCATCTTGAGTGCAAACCCAAAAATCTGGAGCACCACTTGAACACTATTGGCATTGATATAATCCTCATCAGTCAATTGCAAAAGGCCTTGTGACAATTTCATTAATGTTATTAAACAACATCTGCCTATCCAGGTCCTTGGAAAAGATTTGATAGGAGACAGAAATGCCAAATCCACTTAAGCACCTGGCTGATAGTACAATCAACCATATTAATAATTTATTAAGTATATATGTCTACCAATGCCTAGTGCTGATTCTGAGTGGTTTACAAATGTTAAAAACATTTCAAATCAAATTACAATATAAAAATATAAAAACAGCACAAAAGAATAAAGATGGCATTAGAAACAACAAAACCACCAAACTAGAGGAGAACAAAAAAAAGAAAGAGGCATTGTCATCTTCATCCTGATATGCACAGAATCCCTTTACCTGCATAAGTGGCAGGTTCCATAGAGCCATGGAGGCGCAGTGGTTAAAATACTGTAGGTTAACTCCACCCACTGCCAGGAGTTTGATTCTGACTGACTCAAGGTTGACACAGCCTTCCATCTTTCCGAAGTCAATAAAATGAGGGCCCACATTCTTGGAAACAATATGCTGACACTGTAAACCATTCAGAGAATGCTGTAAAGCACTATGGAGTAGCATATAAATCTAAGTGCTATTGCTATTATCTTACTGTTAGAAGGTTGTTCGTCTTATTCATTGGAAATTTGCCTGTGACTTCCATATTTTTACATTCTTGTGTCAGTAAATATTGCAGAGATTTTGGCATTCATTCTTTTGTATGACAGTTTTTTGCACAATGCAATCATTTTCCATGCACACCCTATTTTTGTGTAACCTAGCATATTTGTATTATCTGGATCACTGACATGAACTACCTCCTCCTCCTCCCCCTCCCCTCCCCCTCCCCTCCCCCTCCTCCTTCTCCTCCTCCTCCACCTTCTTCTTCTTTTTTTGCAGAGGTCAAAGTATACCGGGAGATATTCTACTTTTGCCACTATTCAGCAAAATAGTAAATTCTAGCCAGAAGATTTATACATTAAAGAGAGGGAATCATCTATTTTTTCTCTTTCTTCATCTGGATGTATCTGGACATGACATGGGAAATTATAGTATATACTAATGTATAAAGATATATTATGTGTGTTTAATCAGTGATTTCATCTAAGTTATCATCAAAATCCACATGGTGCAAATGTGACCAGGTCATGAACCATACTAAATTCCATCAGAAAATAATAATAATAATAATAATAATAATAATAATTTAATTTTATATCCCGCTCTCTCTCCCCAAGGGGACTCGAGGCGGGGCACAGGCAATTAAAAATACAAATAAAACCACAGACAAATACAAAATACAAAGTTAAAAATAGATTAAATTGATCCTGCGCTAAAACCCATAAACTAAACTAAAAATTACCCCTAAAAACCCCTAACCTAAAAAGAGACTACCCAAGGCCGGCCAGACGAAAAAAGTGCGTCTTTAATTTTAAGCGGAAGGAGCGGAGGTCCGTGGTTGTCCTGATATCGGGGGGAAGGTCATTCCAGAGGGCTGGGCCCGCCACAGAGAAGGCCCTTCCCCTGGGCGTCGCCCGCTGACAAAGTCTAGTGGACGGCACCCGGAGAAGTCCCTCTCTGTGGGAGCGAATCGGCCGTGAGGATGTATGGGGCAGGATCCGATCCCGCAGGTAGCTAGGTCCCGAGCCATGGAGCGCTTTGAAGATGGTAATTAACACCTTGAAGCGCACCCGGAAGACGACAGGTAGCCAGTGCAGCTCGCGCAAGAGCGGTGTTACGTGGGCAAACCTAGACGTGCCCATAATTGCTCGCGCGGCTGCATTCTGGACCAACTGAAGCCTCCGGGTACACCTCAAGGGGAGCCCCATGTAGAGAGAGTTACAATAATCCAGTTGGGATGTCACGAGAGCATGAGTGACTGTGCGAAGGGCGTCCCGATCCAATAGGGGGCGCAACTGGCGTACCAGGCGAACCTGGTAAAACGCCCTCCTGGCCACGGCTGTCACTTGATCTTCCATGGACAGCCGGGTATCCAGGAGGACACCCAAGTTGCGCGCCCCATCCACAGGGGCAAGATGTTCGCCCCCTATGGCCAGCGTTGGAGAGAGCTGGTTGAATCGGGCAGCCGGAAACCACAGCCACTCGGTCTTGGTCGGGTTGAGCCTAAGTCCGTTACTTCCCATCCAGATCCGCACGGCTTCCAGGCACTGGCACATCACCGCTACGGCATCGTTGGGGTGGTTTGGGGTAGATATGTACAGCTGGGTGTCATCAGCGTACAGGTGGTACTCTACCCCAAAACCACGGATGATCTCACCCAGCGGCTTCATGTATGCGTTAAACAGGAGAGGCGAGAGGACCGACCCCTGAGGCACCCCGCATGTGAGGGGTCTCGGGGTCGACCTCTGCTCTCCTGCCCGCACAAATTGCGATCGGCCAGAGAGGTAGGAGGAGAACCACCGTAAAACGGTGCCTCCCACCCCCAACCCCCCCAGCCGATGCAATAGGATACCATGGTCGATGGTATCGAAAGCCGCCGAGAGGTCTAATAGGACCAGGATGGAGGAACATCCCCCATCTCTGGCCCTCCAGAGATCATCTACCAACGCGACCAATGCCGTCTCGGTGCTATGCCCGGGCCGAAAGCCGGACTGGCGCGGATCTAGATAGTCAACTTCCTCCAGGTGACGGGGAAACTGTTGTGCCACCACACTCTCAACAACCTTCGCCAAGAAGGGAAGGTTGGAGACTGGACGGTAGTTGTTCAAAAGAGCTGGGTCCAAAGAGGGCTTCTTGAGGAGGGGCCTCACCATGGCCTCTTTTAGGGAGGCAGGCAAGGAACCCTCACTCAAGGATGCGTTGACAACCTCTTGGAGCCAGCCTCGTGTCACCTCCCAGGATGCCAGTACAAGCCAGGAGGGGCACGGGTCCAATAAACATGTGGTGGCTCGCAGTCGCCCACGTAGCCTGTCCATATCCTCGGAAGTAACGGAGTCAAACTCCTCCCAAACAAGATCTCTCTCGTGGCATCCCACTGGGCCATGAATGGGGGTTAGCTCACTCTGTATCTGGGCGGTTTTCTCCTGCAGAAAAATCACAAATTCCTCTGCTCTACCCTGTAGTGGGGCTTCCCGTTCCCTCTGTTGAAGGAGGGCGCGGGTCACCCTAAACAGGGCGGCAGGGCGGTTTTCTGCGGATGCTATGAGAGTGGCACAATGATGACGTTTGGCCACCCTCAGCGCCACAATGTAAGTCCGTAAATGGGCTCTTACCTGTGTCCGGTCAGATTCAGAGCGGCTAGCCCTCCATCTTCTCTCTAGGCATCTCTTGCGGCGTTTCATCACCCGCAGCTCCTCAGTGAACCAAGGAGCCAGGGTGGTTCGCCGCCGCGAGAGAGGCCGCAAGGGCGCGACCCGATCTAAGGCTCCCACGGCCGCACTATTCCATGCGGCCGTGAGGTCCTCCATCGGGGCGCGGGTCAGGGATACAGGAAATGGCCCAAGCGCTGTCTGGAACCCATCCGGGTCCATCAAGCGCCTGGGGCGGTACCAGATTGGTGACTCTGGTTCCGCCTCCCCGCGGAGGGGAGCAGCGGTCGGAAAGTCGAGCCGGAGAAGTGAGTGGTCTGACCATGACAAGGGTGTGATGACTATATCCCCTGTACCCAGATCACTTTTCCATTGGCCCGAGACAAAGATGAGGTCCGGCGTATGTCCACCCTCGTGGGTGGGGCCCTGAATTACTTGGGTCAGGTCCATGGCCGTCATGGAAGCCATGAACTCCCGAGCTACCACAGATGATTCGCCCAACGATGGCAGGTTAAAGTCCCCCATGACTATAAGTCTGGGGGTCTCCACTGCCACCGTAGCGATCACCTCCAGGAGCTCGGGCAGGGCTGCTGCTACATAGCGGGGAGCCAGGTATACAACCAGCAAGCCCAACTGCCTCCCTAGGCCCCACTTCACGCAGAGGGACTCACAGCCGGAAGTCTGGGGCACAATGGTCTCTCTCGGCTCAAGGCCTTCCTTAATAATGACCGCTACCCCACCACCCCTGCCTAGGGCCCGCGGCTGATGAAATGCACGGTAGCCTGGTGGGCACATTTCAACGAGGGGATGTCCTCCCTCGTGGCCCAACCAGGTCTCCGCAATTCCTACCAGGTCCGGCTCCCCCTCTGACACAAGGTCACTAATGAGGGGGGCTTTGTTGACAACGGACCTGGCGTTGCAAAACATCAGCCGCAGACCCTGGCTCTGTATTCCCTGGCCACCTAGCCTGCGGGGGTTGTGGCACCTGACCGTTTGTAACCAACGGCTACGTGCCTCCAACTGGGAGGAAGGAACTTGTCTCCCCTCGGACCTGCCCCTCCCCACGACCCTCTGGATGGGGAAGCCCTCCACCGGAATGACTTGTGTTTCCCCCCTCTTAACGGAACCATCCGCCTCCCTCCGTCGTCTGCTGGCTCGGCCCGTTCCCTTCTGGCTAGTCTCAACCTGTCTAAACCCTCCCCCCTCCCTGGTACCCCCTAAAATAAACAACAATTTTTTAACTAAAAAACCCCTACACCTGCGCTTTCGCCACTTCTCCTGACTTATTAGTCCCTCATCAAAGTGTGCCCTTGATAACACAGCGGGCCATACCTGCGAGAGGGGGGACTCCCGCAGTAGGATTAGGTCTGCCCTTGAATATATTACGGGTCACATCAACAGCAGGGAATCAATTGGGTACAGAGATGTTTAGATGGTCAGAATAAATATTAAATATTAAATAAGATGTTAAAATATATATTCAATAAATATTAAAAGATGTTAAAATTAATTAATTCCAGTAAGTCAATAATACGGTGTAGGGAAGTTAAAATCCTGGGTATGATGGTCCATAAATAATCGTATAAAGTGCACATGATCACATAAGTGCACTATCACAGGCGTGGCCTTAGCAAGTCCAGTCCAGTCCCACTCTTCCAGAGCCTCAGGCCTCAGCCAAAGATGGTACATGGTTGGGCCCCTTGCAAGATCTCCCGGCCCCCCTTGTGGGTCCTGGTTTAAGTTGGTTTAAACAGAGTCATTAGGGAACAGGGCCTCAGCCTGGATCTTCTTAGGCCTCGGCCCAGCTGTTATGCGGCCTCCCGGCTCCCGGCTCCCGGCTGCTAGACCTCCGATTTTCCCACTCACCGGTACTCTAATGGAGTCGGCCAAATAAAGGAGTCCAGATTGGGTCATCTTGGCTACGGCCCTGTTGTTATCGGGCCTAGATCGTCCTCGCCAGGTGTCCCTCCCAGACTGGCATCCCGGCCTTCCGCGTCCTGGCCCCCCATGGCCCTCCGCACTCGGCAGTCCCAGCTTGCCTTCTGTCCAGCCTGGCGTCCCGGCCTCTGGCAACCCGGCCTCTCACGTCCTTCGGCCTTCGGCATTCGGCACGCCTCGGCAGATCTTCTGGCAAGCCTCCTGCCCAGCCTCCTGCCCGGAGGAGAAAAGTTGCTGACCAGCCCTAAAATTAGAGATTAACAATATCAACTGCTTGCTTGTATTGAGCTCAGGCCTTAACTGTACTGAAATCCTCTTTTTTTGATGTAATCTCTATTTTGTTCTTCAAGTAAATAAAACAGTAACAAAGTTTCAATGTTGCAGTGTTTTAAAAGCAGACTTCAAAATGCAGAAAAAGGGAAATTTTATGCTACTGCTTATTTCTTTGGGTGGGACAGTGGGCTTTGAGGGAGAGAGAGAGGGAGAGGGAAAGGGAGAGAGGGAGGGGGAGAGAGAGGGAGAGAGAGGGAGAGGGAAAGGTAGAGAGGGAGGGGGAGAGAGAGGGAAAGAGGGGAGAGGGAGAGGGAGGAAGAGAGAGCCAATTCTCCAGCAAATAATTTAAAAAATGAGCAGGGTAAGCGAACCCTATTTTTAGACTTTCTGAAGAAAACTAAAGTTCATTAAAAGCCTATATGTGAATGTCTAACTAAGGCCTGCAGCTAAAGAGTGCTACACCTTCATAATAAGCATGTTCAGTAAAAAAAATAGGTCAATTGCAGATCTAGACATGTCTCCATAAAGCCCAGGGGTCTACATGTACACAAAATATGTCCTGCAAGGGAATATCATTAAGATCTCCACATATGCAGAATAATGTGCTAGCTAGAGCATATGTTCCAAGGAAACATGTCACTTTTAGCAAAGGAGACAATCATTAAACATCCTGAAACATGTTGCAAGGACCACATTTCATTTTGACTTTTAAAAAATCCAGTGGCTTTCCCCCCCCACAAAAGTAAAGGAATACATTCTTAAAGAAGTGACCTCAAGTGCCAAAGAGGAATTTAAAGGCTCTATAAATCTTTCTACATCATTGGATACATCTTCCAACACCTAGAACAATTCAAGGTTGTGTTTCTCAGTGTTTACTGAGTTATAGTCCCCAGTAGCAAAGAATTATTGCTATTGACAAACTGCATACAGCTGTTGTGGGAGTTTCAATGAAGAAAATTGGTTATTTGGCCAATCCTATTTGGTTGTCATCAGTGGCGTAGCAATTCTAATAAAGCTGAGAAAGAATAGAGGAAAATGGAGGCAATGTCGTGTAATATTTACTAAACAACCTGTGAAATTGTCAATAGTTTCCCTTTAGAACCCTGCAAAGAACTTAGGCTGGTAAATAATTGATTTTTAATGCTTGTTAGGTAAATACCAGTGACTGGATGTTTCCCTAAAGGATTTAATTTATACTTTGTGGTCCCTGAATTAATACATGGCAAAGCAATCTGCTTTTGTATTATTGTGATGGGCATTATACAATAAATCAAATAAGTCTTCTGAGAATTTTTTTAATTCTGATCTGGAATATAGTTTCCATTCCATCAGAGACATTGTACTATTTCCATTGTGCTCTAGAATAGCATTATTCAATCTTGGCACTTCAAATTGTATGGACTTCAACACCCACACTTGTTAAAGTTGTTAGGGTTGAGAAACTCTGCTCTGGAATCCTACATTCATGGGGAGAGAGTCACATCTATGACTGTGGTTCTCATTCATAAAATGCAGACCAGCTGCATGTTCATATGAAAAAATGGTGCATCACACTTCTTTATGTGAAGATGATGATGAAGTGTTTGCCTCCAACAGCATTAGAACTGCCTTTCAGAATTATTTTTGATATCCCGACTCTGCCAGACGTTTCTGCCAGCCAATGTGCCAGAATAATATAGACAATCATCACTTGTAGTACCATCCATTTTTGAAGAACTAAAGGTAAAGGTTCCCCTCGCACATATGTGCTAATAATTCCTGACTCTAGGAGGAGGTGCTCATCTCCATTTCAAAGCCGAAGAGCCAGTGCTGTCTGAAGACATCTCCGTGGTCACGTGGTCAGCATGACTAAATGCCAAAGGTGCATGGAATGCTGTTACCTTCCCTGTTACCAAAGGTGGTTCCTATTTTTCTACTTGCAGTTTTACATGCTTTTGAACTGCTAGGTTGGCAGGAGCTGGGACAAGTAACGGGAGCTCACTCTGTTACATGGCGCTAGAGATTCGAATTGTCAAATCAACAAGCTCAGTGTCTTAACCACTGAGCTACCACGTCCCTGTTTTTGAAGAACTAGCCATATTTAATTAAATATTCCTCTTTGACATCTGGCCTGCTCTATTAATGTTTTTATATTGAAAGTAAAGGATAAATTATAAATTTTGCTGACATGTAAGATGAGAGAAATACCGTAAATGAATTTTATTCCTGAAGTTTTTCAGCCTACACAATCAAGCCTTTTTAAAAGCTCTGTGAGCTGTCTGACAGCAGGGAGTCCCCTTCATGCCAAGAACAACTTCTATTTAATAAAACAGTATGGTGTAATGCAAAGTTCAAAGAAGGTCTGAGAACTAATCAAAGGAGGGAAGTCAAAGATGATGGATCAAAAGGTCTGGTTGCTCTTTGTTGAAGTTTTGGTTGGATAACATTAATATCTTCTTTAGTGGCTGTTCAAGAATTCTAATGAGGGTATATATTAAAGAAAGAGTAGGATAAAGAAGAAAAACCAAAAAACTTATTGTTGTCTAGAAACTGGAAATTATGATGTGATAGGATGATAAAAATCACACTTTAAATAATTATAAAAATAAAGATTTCATGAATCCGATAGTTGTAATTCTGGTTATGAATTTGAATTGACCAGACATACAGCTTTTATCCACACACATTAGAAATTTCATTGTCTACCACTTTTTGAAATTCCTCCACACATATTTTTCATACTATAAATATTTGTGCTTTGAAAGGAAAATATTGGTTTTAAAGATTTTTCCATTAAATATTTATTTCATGCAATTTTGTTTATTTATTATATATTCTTTATTTACATTTTTTTAAATACTTTAAATACTTTGTTTATTTTATTTATACTTTATAGAAAGTATAGAAATGGAAAATAATACCATACCATACCATACCACACCACACCACACCACAACACAACACAACACAACACAACACAACACAACACAACACAACACAACATAACCAATGTTGACTGATTTATGAATTCAGTGGAAAAGTTGAAAAAATTTCAACTTTACATCATATAATATATGAAGATCGAATTGTTAATGGTTGTTTGTAGTAATAGTACAGTAATTGATACAAGAGAGATAAAACAAATATGGAAAATATTGAAATATCATTGTCAACATCTTGGATATTTTAGTAAATGCTCCCTATTTACAAGAACCTCTAGTACAAAAACTTCAGTCATTAGCAATGTTGGAAGAAATTTCCATCTGGTTCAGTTCCAAGCCAGGAGAAAGGCACAAAGACAAAATGGAGGCTGAAGGCTGATTAGAAAGATGGTTTAGTGATGAAGCAGAACTACATGGATGGTCCTGGGCAGCTGACCACATGGAGTTGACAGTGAGGGGGTTTTATACCTTCTCTTGGACTTTGCACTTGAGTTTCCTGTTTCTGTGCAAGAACGTGTATCCTATTGGCAGATGTAGGGGTGGGTGATGCAATGTCCTTTGGAGATTGTGCAATGCAGTGAGCTCTGTGGCTAGATGGCAGTGGGTTAATCCTATTATGTCCTGGAGGGTCATATCTTAATCCCATCACCCTAGTAGCTGAAGGTCTTTTGTCTTGTAGATAGGCTGGCCCAATCCTGCTGGGACTATTAAGAAAGACTTGATGGCTGCTTTCTCTCTTCAAATCTGAAGAAGGACACAGCATATTGAGAGAGATCAATCTATATTCTAATACAAAACACACATACAGAGTCACAGTCAGGGTCAGAGAGATACTGCAAACTCTCACATAATACCATACAAGGGCTTAATTTCACAAGTCAGCAAATAATGCTTAGGATCATGAAATGCACAGTAGATTAGAGACCTACATGGAGGGGAGGGGGAGATACCAGATGTTCAAGTTGGCTTTAGAAAAGGCTAAGGAACATGATACAGTACATTATTACTAATACATGCTGAAAAGTTGAAATTTTAAGCGAAAGAATGCTGTAAAAAGTCAGTATGTGTTTCACTGATTGTGGAAAGACCTTTAATTGTGTTGATCACATCGAGCTGTGAAATATGCTTAGAAAAATGCCACAGAACAGCTCATTTCCTCTTGTGAAACCTATATCCAGGCAAAGAAGGCACAGAATGGATAGAACATGATAAAATATACAGTTCCAGGTTGGCATTGAAACATGGCATCTTATTTACATTCTCCTCTTATTCATTCAACCTATATGCTGAATATTTATTAAGGATTAGAAGAAGAGGAGTGTGGTTTTAAAAGGGGAGGAAACACCAATAACCTCAATAAACTCAAGCTCTGTAAGTAAAAAATCAAGGAGCACAGGCAAAAATAGAATTAGAATTAAACATAAAGAAAAACAAACTAATGATGACAGGTAACACAGCAGCCTCAGAATTCACAGTGAAGATATCAAAACCTCCATCTTTTAGGATTAACCATCAACAGAAAAGAGACAAACCTTTAAGAAATATGCTGCTTGTTAGCAATTGGTAGAGCTGTTGGATTCAGATGCCATGACCACCTACAAAGATCGGAACAGTGCAAGCAGTGGTATTCTCTGTCACCCACTGTGGAACTGAAGGTTGTTTTTTACAGAAGCAGGATAAGGAAGAATATTGGCATTTTTAAACTTTGTTCTTGGAATAGACTCCTAAGAAAACAGAAATGTCATCAAACCAACCAACCCAGCATTCTTATTTGAGGCCCAAATTACTAGGTTCAAATTATCTTACTTCACTCATAATATGTGAAAACCTAGCTGTCAAGATCAGGGCCCCACACCCTTGAGCCATGGCCCATTACCAGCCTGTGGCCTATTTGGAACTAGGCCATGTGAAAATTGGGCTAGTGTGCATTCACGCACAGCTAGACTCACGGGAACAATGGGCTGGCTCACAAGTGCATCAGGGGTGAAATCTACAGGTTTGGACCGGTTCACCCAAACCGGTAGTAAAAAATGCTACTGGTTCAGGTGAACCAGTAGTTCTGACTATCATCTGTTTGACAATCAGCTGTGCTGCATGATTTATATTCGCTAGAAAGAAGGAAATTCTGTTTTCTAGTGAATCTAAATCGCGTGGCACAGCTGTTCCCCCCTCGCTGTTCTATTTACCTTTGCAGACTCAGAAAAGGCTTCTTAATCCTCCTTTTTCAGTGCTGCACGGTAGCACCTGTGGTACGCATGCAGGCAAAGTGTGTGTTTTGTGCGCATGCGCTGCAAAGCAAACAGGTAGCTGACTTCAGAACATTTTACCCCTGAAGTGAATGCATGTTCGCATCAGCCTGCTGCTTGTATGAGTTGAGCTCCACATGTATGTGCATGCTGGCCACTCTTGTGGCCCAGTTTTCCACTTCCTCCCTCCAGTTGGGACGCCAAGCTGCAAAGGTTGGGGACTCTGGTCTAGATAAGTTTCTAATGCTAAGAAAGGTAGAAATAAGATGATAATCAACAGCGAGGTGGATGAGGTAAGTTACAATAGTGGTGGGTAGCCTTTTGGGAAACTTGAAGGATAAGGTTAAGGCCAGATCATCATGGGGAAAAAATCCACAATGTCAAGTTGGTTGTTCAGAGTTGATTTGATGGGACATAAGTAATCAGTTAATTTTAGAAGGGATAGGAGAAACATTTATGAGGAACATTTTTGTTTTATAACACTCAAAAAAGACCTTTTCTAAAAGAACTGGTAAGTACAGTTTTCAGCTACCCTTATGATTATGAACAAGCATGACATGTGCATCATCCATGATAAAATTGTACTGTAATGCTAGAAAAAAAATTACCCAGCGGCTTTTCTTTTAATTTCCCTTTACATAGTTTACTTCTTTGGTAAAACATGAACTAATACGCAGAAGCACCACGAGTATCTAATATACTAATAAAGTATTTGAGTAGATATTTTATTTTCATATTTCAAAATGGTTGTGCGTGTACATGCATACCATAAGCGAGACATAGTATTTTTATTTAGACAGACAAATACCTGGGAGCCATCAAAGCTACGTAACCTAAAGAAGAGATGTGAGGATAAAATTGGGGCTCCATATTTACATCCACATCTATGACTTTTATCTTAAATGTGGATCATGCTGTCACTGAGAATTGGAACACAGCATGCTTAGCTTTTATGTTCCATTTTTAATGGTTTTTTTCATTATGAAACTCCCAAGGTAGAATCCATGACTGAATTGAAATTTCAAGCCAATTTTTTGATGTTCTTTTTATTATTTCAAATAGATCTGAACTGAAGTTTGTATTGTAGTTTTCAGAATAAATGACCGTTCTCTGGCATTAAACTATTATATACCTACCGTAGTAGCTATTTCTGTTCAGCATAATACAAGAGGAAAAAGAAGTCTTTGATTTATAGGGTCTCTTGCTCAAGCAGGAGATTGGAGGTCACTTCCAACTCTTTTATTCTGTATTCTGAATTTTAAAATACAAAGTTGATGTTAATTTTTTTCTTTAAAAACCAGAGCCCAAGCACTGTGTACATGTGTCTTTGGAGAACTCTTTGGAACAAGAAATTGATAATGGGGAGATCCAGGATGCAACCACATTAAAGGCGAGATGGATCCACCTGTCCTTGACCAAATTTTAAAAAAAGCCAGCTTATAATTTATTATCACTCATTGGCATCTACAGAAGAGTAAAACATGTCAATTGTAATTGAACCACTGCCCTCTTCATGACACCCATAAAAAGGGCAGAGAGCTCAGCTTCAATCACTTGATTGTGGCAGCCATTTTGACTTTTACTAAGCATACATCACACCCACATCCTGTCATCCGTCTGCTACAGTTTATCTGCTATTCTGAGAAGCTGCCAAATGTAACGCCTAAAAAAAGAAGATGGAATTGATTCCCCACAACTTTGTTTCTTTCCCACCAAAGTCACTAGCCAGGGTGGGGGTGGGGAATGAACATTCCTCCTTCTCAGTATGGATTAGGGATGCAGAGGAAGTGAATAGTGACAGATGACAGAAAGTGGATGTTTCACTGACTAATGCATTCAAACGGAGCTTGACTAACAACTGACCAGCTGTGGGAGGTAGCTTGCATGGGGAAGCAACACAAATCTTTTTCTCCTTCGTGTTGTGCCGAGCAAATGCACAAAAACAGTTTTTCAAAGCAGACTGCAGTTTGGCGCGGGCAATTCACTAAGTCGGGAAGTAGATGAACAAAAACAAGCTGAAAATGAGTTTGATGCAGAAAATATGCCTGTGGCAAATGAAATACGAAGAAAAACTGTCAAGAGTCTAATAATGAGACTTCTATCTAGTGTTTTCATATGATAGATGAGGCACTAACCATATTCAACAGAAGCTTTTCCAAAATAAAAATAAAAAATACAACCAGCACCAAACAAATCCATGCCTTTTTGCAACTTTAAGCATGTGATCTAAAATATAGCAGCTCACTGATCTTTGTTAAAAATTTTTTTTTTAAAAAAAACATTAACTAGTCTATTTATAAAATATTTGCAGCTGTGTTGGCTTGTTAGGAAAAAATAACACACTGTTAGAATAATTCCTTTATTAGAACAAACTCAAACATTATGATAAGACAGCAAGCTTTATTTGACTCTTCATGTTAGATGCTGGGTTAAACAAAAATGCTAAGAAAAACTCCTTTGTTTGTCCAGAATAATTTTAGAAAACCTCCACCCCTAAAACAACCATCATTAAAACATTAAACAAAAGGGATGGTTTAAGGGGAATTGTAGTATGTATGTATGTGGGAAAGGGTTGAATTAGTCTTCATTCATTCATTCATTCATTCAACTTATTAACCGCCCCCTCTCCCCAAAGGGACTCGGGGCGGTGCACAGGCAAATATAAAAATACAATACATCACAATAAATACATAAATACATTAAAACTATATTAAATTACACCCTGTGCTAAAAACTACCCCATTAAAATCCCTAAAGCCCAATTTAACATTTCTCTACTAAACAACTAAGGCTAAAAACGGTAGGTTAGGCCAGGCCGGCCTGTTGGAAAAAGTAGGTTTTTAGTTGCTGACGGAAGGAGCGGAGGTCCGGGATAGATCTAAGTTTGGGGGGTAGGTCGTTCCAGAGGGTCGGACCCGCAACAGAGAAGGCCCTTCCCCTGGGCATCACCCGCTGGCATTGCCTAGTGGATGGCACCCGGAGAAGCCCCTCTCTGTGGGAGCGAATCGGCCGAAGGGATGTATGGGGTAGGATGCGATCCCGCAGATAACTAGGTCCCAGTCTTGAGAGTTTGTCACCTTGCTTCCCATCCTTTCCCAACCTTCCACCACAAAGTTCTTTGGTTGTATGACTAAAATGCAAGAAACTAATTGCAGATCTCTTTGGTTGCTATTTTTAAAAATCTGATTTCAATATTTCAAATCTTTAAAAATATTCTCCCTGTTCCAAAATACGGGTTTCCCCATTGATTTTGCTTGTTAGAAGATCACAAAAGGTGATCCCATAACCCCCGGAACTGCAACTGTCATAAATATGGGACGGTTGCCAAGCATCTGAATTTTGATCATGTGATGGGGATGCTACACAGTCATAAGTCATTTTTTCAATGCCATTCTAACTTCAAACAGTCACTAAATGAACTGTTGTATGTCGAGGATTACCTGTACATTACCCAATTCCTGATCAGTTTGATAGAAAAAGATATTTCCTCTAAGGCAAAGCTGTTTTCTGAATATAGAGGCATAGCCACATTTCTAAGAGTTTTTTATTTCCTTTTTTTTATCCTGACATATTATTGATGCAAGTTAAAGAGGGTGAAAACTGGGTGATAAATAACAGTAAACTTTTTTTCAGCTCCTGTTTTAACATGAAGCAGGCAAAAAAAAATTATTCATAATTGTCACCATAGAGCCTGGAAAAAGCTTATTTTGGATTAAGCAAGACTAAACACATACTGCAAGTCAGGAAAAGCTTCCAGTTAGTAGACAGCAAATCAAAGGGCCTCCTAGTTGCCAACATATTGCCAATAGAGGTTTATATCCAGTATAATTTTAATGGTCCACATAAGAAGCAAGCCAGGTATAATTTTACGATAAACTTGAAACATATCTTCTTTTTCATTCTGCAAGGAAATGGGTGCACCTGCTTTGTGAGTTTCAGTATTTAACTGTATGGCTAGCCGCTATGGCCTTGATTTTACAATTGACTAGTTGCTGCAAATTATCATAAAGCTAGTCTTTATTTATCCCTACAATGTACCAGAGCACTCTCCTTGCTCTCTACCTATTACAGTAGGCTTCTAATTTGATTTTCCTTTGCTCAGGCTTAAAGATTTTGAAGCGTAAAAACAGGGAATACAGAAATATTGTTGTATCTCTGTTAGTATATCATTAGTATATCATCTGAAATAAGAATTAAAAACCCTGCTTCATCTTGTCAGTGGCTTCATTGGCTTCAGAAGCAAATGGATTTTTTTTCCATTGTCCTGAAAACAGAACCAGAAATGGTCTTCTTAGGTCAAGTGGAAAGATCCTAGCTATATAATTAAGCAGATTTCATTCAAGAGTCTTGATTTAGACAAACAATGCTCATTGTTCTCTGTGTTAATGTTCCTCTGTGTTAATGTTCATGTTCATGTACTGGGTTATCCTTCCCTGACATAGTCTAGTTTAGTTGTGCTGCTATGAGAGCTAAATCTCATCATTTTACTATCGCTGCTAAGAAGGCAATGCCGAACCGCAGGACCGTATTTTCAATTGGCTTTTGGAAAAGAATGCAAGAGGCATAACAATGAAGACAGAAACAAAGTAAAGGAACAAAATATTTCATGTCAAATCTTTCATGTATGTTGCATTCTTCTCTTCCTCCATCTTCCCTGAATCTTTACACTTTGCAAGTTCAGGTCAGTGCTGGGGCCCAGGACCCTGGACAGCACCCCGAGGTGAGGTATTTTAATGCAGATTTGGGTTAATGTCAGGATTCCAAATAGCATCCAAAAGTAAATCAGAGTCCAAGGCAAAGTATTGTTTAAAGTTCCAATTAATAAGAGAGCCATGTTGGCCCCTCTGGGAAAACCTGAATCTGAAAGCTTCCCGGTTTTCCCCACCTAGTTGAAAGTTCAAGATCTTGCCCCCACACCCACAAGTCCATCACATGGTCCAACCTTCCACTGCCAATGCTGGCAATTCCACCCATCCAGTTCCAGTCAGGTGCATAAATGCAAAGAGAAAGGATGACCTTGGCTTTCTAGAAAGAGTTTTGTTATGGCTATATCGCATCTCACTCCTATAATCCCCCCTCCCATTTCCCCACAATAGAAAAAGGCCTAGTAGAATAATAGAAAGTGTGGCAGGCCAAAGATCCAAAAGAAAAGATGGCTGCAGGTCTGACATATGTTTTGTGTATGTATATTACAGTATGTGCACAAGAACACAACTCTATATTTTGTGTTTAGATATACAAAAGCTAAAGCACCTTTTGCTTACCTCAGTTAGCATTTATAATTATCAAAATTATAATAACCTTCCTAAAGAGATGTTACCACACATGCACTATTACAAAGAAATACATTTGATAACTGAGGCATCTCCATTAGTATCTCAGTTAAAGTGGAACGAGTTAGTAATGCCAACCTGCCTGGGGTTTGATTCCTTGTTTCTGCAGGTCATGATTGATCTGTTTTGTTCCCTAAAATTCAGTGGAAGGTGCCCAACTTTTTTTTGAAGGTAGATTAGTCCTGTACCAAATACCAAAATAATTTCTCTTTTGCAAGTTTGACCTTTTCACCAGCTGATACCATGACTCACCACAATAAAAAAGCAGGTCTTTTTTTTTTTGTTATCTTCCATCACCAGTTATTTTCTGGAAACGTAGACAATACATTTCTAGCAAGCATCTCAGCAGGAGGAAAGGTCACCATAACAGCCAGGCTGGAAACAAAAGAGAAATTTATCTAAGTTATACTTGAATCAAAGTACCATTGCGCAACATGCTACAGACACACTATGGTCTTCAATATTCACAAATTTCTGAATTTTGCAGAACAATTCTTCAATAAAATAATGTTTAAAATGTTTACATGAGAAATCAATGGCTGCTGAAGAGTCATAATTGCCCCTACTTTTACTACATTTGGACTAGAAAGCAATGAAAGCATTTAATAATCACTGTTAATCAACCTAGTGATCAGATATTTTCTTCAAATAAATTGTTCCCTCATAATGGGTGCATCAATGTAGGCTCTTTCATAACAGTTGTAGGGCCTGGATTAATCAGACGTACTGATTGATCAATACTATAACTTTGTTGATTGTGAAATTTTCAATCCAGCAAAACTGATTTTGTGGTAAGAAGAATGTGGTTTCTTCGGTATCTATGCAAGGAAATGATGGAAAAACCGCTGATGCAGTCCTCACCAACTTCTCAGGATATCCTTCTCTGGTAGAAATTTGACACTCCATCTTCCTTCCTTCCTTCCTTCCTTCCTTCCTTCCTTCCTTCCTTCCTTCCTTCCTTCCCTCCTTCCTTCCTTGAAAGTCCAGTTATCATGATCGTCCAGTTATCATGATCGTTTCCATCAGCAATGCTAGACAAAGAAAGTTAAAGAAAGTCCAGTTATCATGATTGTTTCCATCAGCAATGCTAGACAAAAAACCCGATAATGAGCCAAAGGGCACTATTTACTGTCATTTCCCATGTTTAGAATCAACCTACTCAGAGTGGAGGCATCAGTGTTTTCTGCAAAAAAAATTTTTAAAGTTAATTAATTAGTGTGCTTATTTTAAGCTTATTTTAAGTCAAAAGCTAGACGTCTTCATGTCTTGTTTAATTCACTGTAGCTGTAATTAATTCCAACAGGATGGTGGGATTGTGTGGGTAGTGTTGTTTGAGAAGCCTAAAAATATCATTTGAAGCAATTACTTTAGGCAGTTACTCCTATTATAATTCAGTGTGTATAAAGGCTGTATTTCTGTGCCAGTCTTGTCTGTCCTTTCTTCTTTCTTTCCCAATGCCTAAATCTCATATAAAAGTAGGAAATCAAATGTCAAAAGTATATTTGACCCACAACACATGGTTTGTATTGCTTTAAAAACAGGGTCATTTCCCCTCTTTGTAAGTGGTATGGTTGGCTTCATCTGAAGGGCATCCATCACTGAGCATATTATTTAGGGCTATCTTATATCGACCCAAGCAAGGTGGTTCCAAGTGATAGTATTGTGAAAACGATGTGCTGTTGAACAATATTGTTTAAAACAACAATATAGAGAGGCAAAGGCATAGAACTTAAACAATTAACATGGCCAGTTTCTTTTTTCAACCTTTCATTAATTCTTGACTTAGACAAAGGAAAACAAATTGTTGGAAGAAATGTCCTTCTGGGATCAGTTCCAAGTGGGGAAAAAGACACTGGAAACATGAAGGCTGCTTGGAAAGATGGTAGGCAGGATCACATGGCTTGAGCTCCTGAACAGAAAAGGGGAATCACATACTTCCAGATGTTTGGTGAAGAAGAAAAAGAGATGCTGAAATTCCCTGGTTTTATGCCCTCTCTGGGCTTTGATCTTGATCTTGTATTCTGATTGGTTGTCAGACTCCCATGGGGTCATGCAGGGACAACTCTGTAGGCTGTGTTTTGAGTCCAAGTTTGGTTGAACATTGCTTCTTCCCAGGTGCCCTGTGGTGAGATGGGTAAAGGCTATTACTATCATGCCTTAATCCCATCACCCTGGAGCTGAAGGGTGGGGGGTATTGTTATGGCCCCATTGCTGGTCCAGTGGAATACCGCGAGGCGGATCTTGTTTGGGAGGAGTTTGACTCCGTTGCTTCCGATGATATGGACAGGTTACGTGAGCGACTGCGAGCCACCACATGTTTATTGGACCCGTGTCCCTCCTGGCTTGTACTGGCATCCTGGGAGGTGACACGAGGCTGGCTCCAAGAGGTTATCAACGCATCCTTGAGTGAGGGTTCCTTGCCTGCTTCCCTAAAAGAGGCTATGGTGAGGCCCCTCCTTAAGAAGCCCTCTTTGGATCCAGCTCTTTTAAACAACTACCATCCAGTCTCCAACCTTCCCTTTTTGGGGTGTTCCTCCATCCTGGTCCTATTAGACCTCTCGGCGGCTTTCGATACCATCGACCATGGTATCCTATTGCATCGGCTGGGGGGGTTGGGGGTGGGAGGCACCGTGTTACGGTGGTTCTCCTTCTATCTCTCTGGCCGATCGCAATTTGTGTTGGCAGGAGGGCAGAGGTCGACCTCGAGACCCCTCACATGTGGGGTGTCTCAGGGGTTGGTCCTCTCGCCCCTCCTGTTCAACACATATATGAAGCCGCTGGGCGAGATCATCCGTGGTTTTGGGGTAGAGTATCATTTCTACGCTGATGATACTCAGCTGTATATATCTACCCCAAACCACCCCAACGATGCCGTAGCGGTGATGTGCCAGTGCCTGGAAGCCGTGCGGATCTGGATGGGAAGTAACGGACTCAGGCTCAACCCGACCAACCCGACCAAGACCGAGTGGCTGTGGTTTCCGGCTGCCCGATTCAACCAGATGATTCCATCTCTGGCCATAGGGGGCGAACATCTTGCCCCTGTGGATGGGGCGCGCAACTTGGGTGTCCTCCTGGATACCCGGCTGTCCATGGAAGATCAAGTGACAGCCGTGGCCAGGAGGGCGTTTTACCAGGTTCGCCTGGTACGCCAGTTGCGCCCCCTATTGGATCGGGACGCCCTTCGCACAGTCACTCATGCTCTCGTGACATCCCGACTGGATTATTGCAACTCTCTCTACATGGGGCTCCCCTTGAGGTGCACCCGGAGGCTTCAGTTGGTCCAGAACGCAGCCGCGCGAGCAATTATGGGCACCTCTAGGTTTGCCCACGTAACACCGCTCTTGCGCGAGCTGCACTGGCTACCTGTCGTCTTCCGGGTGCGCTTCAAGGTGTTAATTATCATCTTCAAAGCGCTCCATGGCTCGGGACCTAGTTACCTGCGGGATCGGATCCTGCCTCATACATCCTCACGGCCGATTCGCTCCCACAGAGAGGGACTTCTCCGGGTGCCGTCCACTAGACTTTGTCAGCGGGCGACGCCCAGGGGAAGGGCCTTCTCTGTGGCGGGCCCAGCCCTCTGGAACGACCTTCCCCCCGATATTAGGACAACCACGGACCTCCGCTCCTTCCGCTTAAAATTAAAGACACACTTTTTTCGCCTGGCCGGCCTTGGGTAGTCTCTTTTAGGTTAGGGGTTTTAGGGGTATTTTTTTAGTTTAGTTTATGGGTTTTAGCGCAGGAATAATTTAATTCACTTTTAATTTTGTAGTTTGTATTTTGTATTTGTCGGTGGTCTTATTTGTATTTTTAATTGCCTGTGCCCCGCCTCGAGTCCCCTTGGGGAGAGAGAGCGGGATATAAAATTAAATTATTATTATTATTATTATTATGTAGAATAGACTGGCTCAGGTCTTTTAATGGCCCATTGACAAAGGTAGGGGCTATTAAGAGTGAGTCTGTTTCCTGCCTAAAAACATGTTTCTCCATTTCTTATCCAAGAAAATATAATATTCTACCTTTTCAATATTTCCCATGATATTCATTTTTCTAGAAGACGGGTGGGCTTTAACTTCCTATAACATCTAACAGGATAAGAGACTACAGCTAAACTGAACAATATTATATAACGTTGTTTTTTTTCCCCTTTCAAGTATTTCTATAAGAAGATGGCTATTTATCTGATTTATTTAATCTTTATTTAATAGATATGTAGTGTTAATTAGAAGGACACCACATGTTGTATTTTAATAATATTACTCTGTCTTTCCTTCTTTGACTCTCTACCCTCCAGAAAGAAAATCCATTAGGGCCGCTACATGTTGTAAGACTTCCATGCATAGATCAGGATTTGTGTTGAAATCTAATTGCAGAACAATTTTTTGAATAAATTAATCTGGAAAATATCACACCGATATTTTTATTCTAACTTCCCAAAGTATAAGATTAGTTATGGGATTACTCCCTCTCTGAACTGTGTTGGAAGTTCTAGTCCTAATTATTCCATCACTACAATGGAATTCTGAATCCCTGTAGCCATTTTTTTTTTTGGCTTAAAATAAATACTTTCATTTCTGAATCTAAGCAGGTTTCTAGATGACGTTTTTATTGATTAATTGCCTGGTTTTATTCATGATTCTTACAGAAAGGTCCAGATGTACTTGCATTCTTTTTGTAGCCCTTTCATTCCCATACCACTTCTTTACTTTTTTCTTAATAGAAAAACTGTTCAGAAGAAAAATGGAAGTACAGTAGTTGTGTAATATCCTTTCTGACATTTTTATACCGCCTTCTGGCAGTATAAAAAACCAATAAACTCTAAACTCTAAACATTAGGAAATAGCAATCCTAGGGATCCAAACAGGGGTGAAATGCTCCCGGTTCTGACTGGTTCTCTAGAACTGGTAGCAAAAAATTCTAAGGTTCGCCCGAACCAGTAGTATAAAAAAATATTTAAAAAGTGGGAAAAAAAGGTTTTGTGACACTCAACTGTGTGGTGCGATTGTCGGAACTATTTTTCTCCACTTTTTAAAGCATTATTTCTTAACTATTCGGCTGAACCAGCAGGAAAAAAATGCTTTAAAAAGTGGGGAAAAGTTGGCCATGCCCACCCGGTCACATGACCCACCCCCACCAAGCCACGCCCACAGAACTGGTGGCAAAAAAAATTAGATTTCACCACTGGATCCAAATATTCCTATTCCTTCCTTCAAGAGAAAACATTGTCTATCCTTCTATAAGTCTGGCATTTAAAGACCTTTGATAGATACTGGGAGGGGGGTCGGGTAGGCAGAGACTACAAATATATTTTAAGCAAGCACTGGGTATATGAGGTAAGGTTGTTGTACTGCAAAGTGAGGGGAACTTCTAATAGGGACTACTAGACTAAAAAAAAAAGTCTAAATTAAAGTTCACCTTTCAGTATTTTCCATCCAGATAGGATGAGAAACTAAGATAATTTTGGAAAAATGTTCACATGGGAGGTTCAGATGAGAAGATCTGGTATCCACAAAAAGAACTCTAGATGCTCTGCTTGGGATTCTATATAGCAACCAAACTAGATAATATCATCAGTGCTTGGACTGAGAGTTTGTGTCCATAAAGGTACATTTGTAGGTTGAAATGAGGGTTCCTTGTGCTCTCTGAACATGGTTGTTAAACCAGGTTCAGATCAACCTAGTTTACAACTAGATCAATTAGTTGTAACTTTAATTTAGAAACCATAAAGGTAAAGGTGTCCCTCGAACATACGTGCTAGTTGCTACAAAATCTAGGGGGTGGTGCTTATTTTCGTGTCAAAGCCAAAGAGCCAGCGCTGTCCGAAGACATCTCCGTGGTCATGTGGCCAGCATGATTAAACGCCGAATGCTGTTACCTTCCCACCAAACATGATTCCTATTTTTCTACTTGCATTTTTACATGCTTTTGAACTGCTAGGTTGGCAGAAGCTGGGACAAATAACAGGAGCTCACTCCATTACATGGCACTAGGGATTCAAACCATCGAACTGCCAATCTTTCTGATCAACAAACTCATCATCTTAGCCACTGAGCCACCACGTCCCTTATCTCCCGCAATTTAACATATGGGGATTATTGTGGGAGAGGAGCAGACAGAGCTGGGGGGTGAAGTTAAGCACATCTTCAACTTAGAGTTGTTGCAATCCTTTAAGTGTCCAAGTCCAGCCTCTCCTGAATCCCACTGATTCTTATTTGGTGCCAATTTAGTGTTAGTTGACTAGATTCCTGTGTATACATAGGCTCGAATAAATCTTCTATGCTGTAACCTAATGGAGGATCCTAAATCTTTATGAGAGTTACAAGAATCCACAATGCAATGACGGGGTTGGGTGTCAGTGTGAGTTTAGATATCTTGCTTTGCTTTGCAGATGGAAGATGGTCATGGCCGAGAATGGCACACTTAAACTTCCCCTGCGTCTCAGACATCTCATATTAATTTTAAAAATCAATCTTTTATTAACCATATAAGTAAAATATCTAGCTTTGCTTTCATCAGCCTTGCAAACTATTGTGTATGTGTGTGCGTGCCAGTGGTGGGTTTCAATTTTTTTTAGAACCTACTCTCTAGGTGTGGCCTATTTTGTGGGCGTGGCTTGGCAGTCATGTGACAGGGTGGGCGTGGCCAACTTGTAAAATGTGGTGAAACTCATTTAACAACGCTCTTGCTTAGCAACCAAAATTTTGGACTCAATTGTGATGATAAATTCTTTCTTTCTTTCTTTCTTTCTTTCTTTCTTTCTTTCTTTCTTTCTTTCTTTCTTTCTTTCTTTCTTTCTTTCTTTCTTTCTTTCTTCCTTTCCTTTTCCTTTCCTTTTCCTTTCCTTTCCTTTCCTTTCTTACTTTCTGCCTTTCTTTCCTTTCCTTCCCATTGGGTTACCAGCAGCGGCAGGCCAGACTTACTTCTGGGTCCACCGGTGGAACCCCCTCTCACCGGCTCTCTAAATTTCACCATCCGGTTCTTGCGAGTAGGTGCGAGCCTGCAGAAACCCACCACTGGTGCGTGCGCTCTTTCCAGTCGTTGTTGACTCCTGGACCAGTTCCTGCACTTTTCTTGGCAAGGTTTTTTCAGAAGTGGTTTGCCATTGCCTCATTCCTTGGACTGAGAGAGAATGACTGGCTCATGGTCATCCCCAGTTAGCTTTGTGCTTTTTTTGTTCATGTTTTATTTGTTTTCTTTATATAACACCCAATTTTCATCAAACAGTGTGTCTTCTGGGTACAATTATGCTTAAATAATCATATTATACATCTTTGCTGTTGTATTTCCTCACCATATTAATAATATAACATAATACTATAATAACATTAATATTTAACATTTGACATTATCTTCTTTAACAACTCTCCCCTTTACCATTTCCTCCAATTGTATCTCCTCCTTTCTACCTTCTATTATCCAACCACTGATAAAATATGTCCCATATAAAAAATATTCAGTTTTTTTAATCCTTAATAGCAAGTGTTAATCTATCCATTTCTGCATAATCTAATATTTTCTTAATCACATTTCCCTCAGATGGGATTTCATCATCTTTCCATTGTTGCGCAACTACAATTCTAGTTGCAGTTAAAATATGCAGGATCAAGCATGTGGTCTTTTTTTCATGTTTCTGGTAGAATGCCCAACAAAAATATCTCTGGTTTCAGATCTATATGTTGTTTTCCAGTTAGCTTTGTGTTTAAAGTGAGATTAGAACTCGCAATCTCCTGTTTTTTTTAATCCTGGTGCCTTAACAAAAATAATAGGTGGACTCTGGCAACTGTTTAGCCTTCGACCACATGAGAACTTGTGTGAATGAACAAACCTGTATAAAAGAAAAAAATAAACTGCTTTTACTATAAAGAGTAATCTGACAGAGAAAGGACTTTTATTTCTCTTTTTCTTGACCTTAATAGGGGAGCAGGGTAGGGGAGAAGATGAGATAGCTGTACCATTCCTGCCCTTAAGGGCAAATTTATATCGCATTTCATGATCTAGGGGCTGGTTTGTAGGATTATCTTGTCCCAGGATAAGTATTGGCCTCTTGACTATTTCTTAAGGACTATTTCCTATTTCTCTACTGCCCATTCAGGAAGTCAGCTTCCCTCCATCTTATTTTGCTGTTCATCTATCATTTATTTCATTTCATTGTGGAAAATCCTTCCACTCCAATTAGCAACTGTATGGTGTCAGGAAACTCCCTTCTGTCCAGATGCTAGACACAAAACCTTTTTTTTTTTTCAGGTTTACCAGTGGAATAAGGAAATAACAGACCTGAGGTTCTTTTTAAAAAAAAAATATTTCTCTTCAGATTCACCGAAAGAACAGGGAAAACATTGCCTTGTCCTCTTTAAAGAAAAAAAAAATTGAGAACACTTCTTCCATTTTTTCCCTTCTATCCCAAGTGACAGAAGAAATCATTAAATGTTTATTTTAAAAGTATAAAATCTTGAAATAATTCAATGATACTACATAAAATATTTGTGAAATTCCTGGTCAAAATCTCACATACTTTTTGGTATTCATGCACGAAATTGTACAATATATCAGTGATCAGCTTGCAGAAAACCTGCATGCTTTAACAATCTAATGACTTTTTATTTTTTTAAATAGTGATTTTCTGTCAAGCTATTGGATAAAATTATGGAATGGCTCTTAGCACCTGAACAGTTTTGATTCCTAATATGTCTATTAACCTTCTGTAGGTTATTGGGAACCTGTCTTTATAACCTCCCTCCCTCCCTCTCCCTCTCTCTTTCTCTCTCTCTCTCTCTCCCTCCCCCTCCTTCGCTCTTTCTCTCTCTCTTTGATTTTAAGAATGTAAATATTTAAAATATTCTCTGAATATGAACCAAAAAGGCTACAAACTTCAAATTCCTTTCCCTTTTCAGAACATCATACAAAATGTATAAAAACTACCAGTCCAAGTAAACTTTTCATTTTCAAGCATCATTTATGATGTACCATTGTTCTCTATAAATAAAATCACAGTTGCCAGAGAGGAAGTGACCATATTGCTTTTGAGTCAGTGCTGTTCTTTCACAACAGAAGTAGAACTGCCACTGCCAGCTGCCATTTTTCCCAAGTACTTCTCTGAACAGCAAAGATCGGGGGACGGATCCTTCCTTGGCTTTGGCAGTTAATAATAATAATAATAATAATAATAAATTCGGATTTATTAACCGCTCCCTCTCCCCACAGGGATCCGGGGCGGTGCACAGGAGGAACTAAAAACAATATAAACAATAAATACAAAAATACATACTTTAAAACACAATTAAACAATATTATCCCGTGCTAAAAATAATTAAAAACCCATTAAAATACGTTTGAAATCTATAGACAGAGAGACTATCCAAGGCCGGCCAGTCGAAAGAAATGGGTCTTCAATTTCGTACGGAAGGAGCGGAGGTCAGTGGTCGTTCTGATATCGGGGGGAAGGTCGTTCCAGAGGGCCGGGCCCGCCACAGAGAGAGCCCTTCCCCTGGGCGTCGCCCGCTGACAAAGTCTAGTGGACGGCACCCGGAGAAGTCCCTCTCTGTGGGAGCGAATCGGCCGTGAGGATGTATGGGGCAGGATCCGATCCCGCAGATAGCTAGGTCCCGAGCCATGGAGCGCCTTGAAGATGATAATTAGCACCTTGAAGTGCACCCGGAAGATGACAGGCAGCCAGTGCAGCTCGCGCAAGAGCGGTGTAACGTGGGTGAACCTAGTGGTCCCCATAATTGCTCGCGCGGCTGCATTCTGAACTAACTGAAGCCTCCGGGTGCACCTCAAGGGAAGCCCCATGTAGAGAGAGTTACAATAGTCCAGTCGGGATGTCACGAGGGCATGAGTGACTGTGCGAAGGGCGTCCCGATCCAATAGGGGGCGCAATTGGCGAACCAGGCGAACCTGGTAAAACGCCCTCCTGGCCACGGCTGTCACTTGCTCTTCCATAGACAGCCGGGTATCCAGGAGGACACCCAAATTGCGCGCCCCATCCACAGGGGCAAGATGTTCGCCCCCTATGGCCAGCGTTGGAGAGAGCTGGTTGAATCGGGCAGCCGGAAACCACAGCCACTCGGTCTTGGTCGGGTTGAGCCTGAGTCCGTTACTTCCCATCCAGATCCGCACGGGCCTTGAGTTGCCGTTGTGGCACATGGACTAGACTTCCACAGCCCTGGAATAAAATATTGTAATCTAAATACTATATCTAAAAACTCTACTGGCTTGGACTGAATATTTACTGTAATTTCCATGCACACATATAAAAGGCAATAAAAGGGTTCCTTTTTCAATTACTTTCCTCGTTCAGCTCATTAAAAGAAATAAGCAATTCTATGATAGCAATAGCACTTAGACCAGGGGTGTGAAACTCAAGGCCTGGCCGTCAGATCCAGCCCACTGGGTATTTAGAGCTGGCCTGCAGGGCTGCCCTGGAAACAGTGAAGGACCGGCCTGCGATGCTTCTGCTAGTGGAAACAGAGCTTGGGAAGACTGCATGTTGCCCTTCTAAGCTCCTTTTTCAGTGGCAGAGGGTTGCAGGGGGTTGTGGCAGTTGAAAATGGACCTTGGAAGTCTGTTTTTGCTAGCAGAGTTCTTGGGCCACCAGAGGCACCGCTGATATAAGTGATGAGCTTGCCATGGCCTCAGAAGGATAGAAGGCTGAGTTAACCTTGAGCCAGTGAGATTTGAACTGCCAAACTTCTGGCAATCAACGGCCAGCAGAATTAGCCTGCAATACTGCATTCTAACCACTTGGCCTGCTTACCATAGACTAACATGTGGCCCCTCCTACAAAATGAATGCTCTGCATAATCTTCTGCCTTTCTGATTTATACAAAGGGGCTTAGGGGAATCCATCAAATACTTGATCTGCTACCTCATCTCTAATTGCACCTGCCAGCTTTGAACAAAGCTTAGGTGGCTACTCTGGTTAATACTCTGGTCAAGAAATGAGGCCAAAACGCTGTTTTACAATAGAGCTGGAATATTGATATGCTAGGACGAAGACTTGTCTGGTCAGCTTTCAAAAGGACAGAAATTGTGCCATGGACAAAAATTAGGTGCTCTCAGAGACCCTTCCATCATCCGTACTCAGCCAGGAACATTAGGGCAAAAAATGGTGTGTGGATAAAATCTGCATGTCTTTCCCATGTAGATATAGGATGATATAGCATGCTAGCATGGATTGCTAGATTTTGATTAAAACAGCGACAGATCTATGACAAAGACATTGATATAGAAATGTCTGATCCACAATTTCTTCCTGAACTTTTGCCAGTTCCCACCCCCACTCCACCAAATGAGCTATTACCTTTTTGGTGCTATGGTGGCACAGTGGTTAGAATGCAGTATTTCAGGCTACTTCTTCTGACTGCCAGCTGCCAGCAGTTTGGCAGTTCGATTCTCACCAGCTCAAGGTTGACTCCACCTTCCATCTTTCTGAAGTTGGTTAAAAAAAGGACCCAAATTGTTGGGGGCAATAAGCTGACTCTGTAAACCACTTAGAGAGGGCTGTACAAGCACTGTGAAATAACTTATATAAATCCAAGTGCTATTGCTATTATTTTGCAATACTTTGTTGAGTGTCACAAAGGAACACAAATATCCAACAAAACCCTTTTCTTTGCCCCTTCCTGATGCTCCTTGGTTAATTTCTGCTACTCCCTTGACCTTCCCCCCCCTCCCAGGACATAAATACTGCCCTCCCTAAAAGAGTAGGTTATGCTCCTGCTAGCCCCTCGCCCTCTCTCTTAAGCCCTTCCTATATTTTAGCATTAACATTCTCTCTCAATATTTCGCCTTTTTTTTTTCCCTGGCAAAAAGTCAGGATCCTAGAAACACTTTTTCTAACTAGTTCATTTCATTAAACAGTGTAAGCTTTATTAAAAAGCATAAGCTTTCATGAGCAAAACAAAACCTCATACCTTTTAATAAAATAGTGTTATTTGGAAAAGCTGCTTCCAAGCTCCTGATTTCTGCCGGTAGATTTAACACACCTCTCTTCCTTTTTGTCTTGGACAACTTAGTACTTCATATGCAGGCCAATGATCCCTAGTGCTGCTAGCAAAAGTAATTCTTTCTCCTTCTCCTTAAACCTATAATTTTTCTCCTCTACCCTTTTCCTAGACTTTACTAGTGGGAAGGTGGCAAAGAGCATATTATCATTGGCAATCAAATCCGCTCCTTCCTGCTTCTCCATTGACTTGTGGGAAGCTGTCAGGGAACATTTAAAATGAGAATCATATTACTGCAGTGGTGAATTGCAGCAGCACTGCAGCACTGAAGTGGAGAGAAAAAATCTCAAATTTTGTTCCCTCAGGAGTAATGAATCTTGGCATTCTGTAAGCTAGTCCATTTGAGATACATTTGTTGGAAAAGTTTTACTTTATGAGCAAAATACTCTGAGTATTTCACCGATTTGATAGTTACAAAATATGAAACATAATAGTTTCAGTAGCATATAGATTATTTTGTTATTTTGGTCATATCCTCCTACTGTAGTTCCAACAGCCTTCTCCGGATAAATAAGATCTGATCTAATTTTATTTTATTTTTTAATTTATCACATTCCTAGATCATCTTTAACTTAAAATATTGACAAGTTAATTTGTTCTGTCTTTCAAGTCCAATTAAAAAACATTAGAAAGCAAACATGAGAAATAGTATCGAAGAAATACTATTATTGCATCCGCAGATAACCGCCCTGCCGCCCTGTTTGGGGTGACCGGCTCCCTCCTTCAACAGAGGCCGCGGGAAGCCCCTTTACAGGGTCGAGCAGAGGAATTTGGGATTTATCTGCAGGAGAAAATCACTCGGATTCGGAACGAGCTACCCTCCATCGACAGTGGTCCAGTCGAGCGGGCCGAGGCTGTTCTTGTGACACCATCTTGGGAGGAGTTTGATTTTGTTACCACCGAGGATATGGACAAGTTGTCAAAGAGACTTAGGGCTACCACATGTTTATTGGACCCGTGTCCCTCCTGGCTTGTAATGGCATTCTGGGAGACAACACAAGGCTGGCTCCAGGGCATTGTCAACGCATCTTTGAGTGAGAGGTCCTTGCCTGCCGTCTTGAAAGAGGCGGTAGTAAGGCCCCTCCTCAAGAAGCCGTCCCTGGATCCAGCATTATTAGAGAACTATCGTCCCGTCTCCAACCTCCACTTTCTAGTGAAGGTTGTTGAGAGTGTGGTGGCTCAACAGTTTCCGCGACACTTGGAGGAAGTTGATTATCTAGACCCACGCCAGTCCGGCTTCCGATCCGGGCACAGCACCGAGACGGCATTGGTCGCGTTGGTTGATGATCTCTGGAGGGCGCGGGATAGAGGATATTCCTCTATCCTAGTCCTATTAGATCTCTCAGCGGCTTTTGATACCATCAACCATGGTATCCTATTGCGCCGACTGGGGGGGTTGGGGCTGGGAGGCACCGTTTTGCGGTGGTTCTTGTCCTACCTCTCTGGTCGGTCACAATATGTGTTGGCAGGGGGGCAGAGGTCGGCCTCGAGACCCCTCATATGTCGGGTTCCTCAGGGGTCGGTCCTCTCGCCCCTACTGTTCAACACATATATGAAGCCACTGGGTGAGATCATCCGTGGTTTTGGGGTGGGATATCATCTGTACGCTGATGATACTCAGTTGTACATATCCACCCCAGACCACCCCAACGATGCCGTCGAGGTTATGTCCCGGTGCTTGGAGGCCGTACGGATCTGGATGGGTGGTAACAAACTCAAGCTCAACCCGTCCAAGACTGAGTGGCTGTGGCTTCCGGCGCCCCGGTTCAGCCAGATTATTCCAACACTGGCCATTGGGGGCGAAACACCGGCCCCCGTGGAGAGGGCGCGCAATTTGGGTGTCCTCCTGGATTCCCGGCTGTCTATGGAAGATCATGTGGCAGCCGTGGCCAGGGGGGCGTTCCATCAGGTACGCCTGATGCGCCAATTGCGCCCCTTACTGGACCTGGGTGCCTTACGCACAGTCACTCAAGCACTCGTCACCTCTCGACTTGACTACTGTAATGCTCTCTACATGGGGCTCCCCTTGAGGTGCACCTGAAAGCTGCAGCTAGTCCAGAATGCAGCCGCGCGGGTGATTACGGGAGCGCCTAGACACTCCCACATAACACCTATCCTGTGCGAGCTGCACTGGCTTCCTGTGGTCTTTCGGGTGCGCTTCAAGGTCTTGATGACCATCTTTAAAGCGCTCCATGGCTCAGGGCCTAGTTATATGCGAGACCGCCTCCTGCCCCATACATTCCTCAGACCGATGCGCTCCCACAGAGAGGGCCTCCTCAGGATGCCGTCAGCTGGACAATGCTGACTGGCGACACCCAGGGGAAGAGCCTTCTCTGTGGCGGGGCCAGCCCTCTGGAACGACCTACCCCCTGAATTCCGCACCATCTCCGACCTCCGCCTCTTCTGCAAGTGTCTGAAGACACATTTATTCCATCTAGCCGGCCTAGCGTAACCCCCTTTATTGACTATTAGACAATTTTAAATTTGGGATTTTTAATTCGGTTTTTAGCACAGGGTTTTACTAGAATAAGTTTTTTAAATTTTATATGTTTTGTATGTATTTTAACATTCCTGTGCGCCGCCCTTGGTCCGCTTGGAGAAGGGCGGGATATAAATTTAATAAAATAAAATAAAGTGTTTTTTAAAATAAGAAACTGAAGTAACACCTGAATGCATTGTTGGCAAATTGAAATAGAGGTTCCTGTGTAGCCAATCTTTAGTCACTTCTCATGAACAGGAAAGGGTGCTTCTCTCTAAGTCCCTTAGTATGAGCTAGTGGTGGGATTCAATTTTTTTTTTACTACCGGTTCTGTGGGCCTGGCTTGGTGGGTATGGTGTGGCTTGGTGGGCATATCTTGGTGGGCATGGCAGGGGAAGGATACTGCAAAATCCCCTTCTCTCCCAATCAGCTGAGACTTGGGAGGCAGAGAATAGATGGGGGTGGGGCCAGTCAGAGGTGGTGTTTACCTGTTCTCCAAACTACTCAAAATTTCCGCTACCAGTTCTCCAGAACTGGTCAGAACCTGCTGAATGCCACCTCTGGTATGAACCAGGAAGACAAGCCTGGTATTTATGCTGATGTTATTGCAATGGCCCACTAACATTTTCTTCTTCTCTCTAACATTTTTACAGTTTTTGTGGTTGACTTAATTCTAAGCACCATCAATTGACTGGAATATTAACTGCTGTCTCTTTCATGTCTTCTCAATGCTATGTACTAATTGCCCTTGAAGGGCTTTTTTTCTTTCTTGTTTTTAAAGTTCAAACAATTTTGTAGCCTGCCTGTGAAAAAAATGAAAGGTTAAAAATGAAAGTGTTTATGGCTGTGAGCTAAATGAGATCGTATATGAAATATGTACCATTGTGCTCTAATTATCTTTTTTTTTCTTTATTCAATTTGACTTTAGTTTCTCTTTTCCCCCCCTCCAAACAAGGATGCTGGGACAGGAAATCAGGCCTCCCTTTCCCGTGTATGGTGGTTTACATCATTCCACCAGCAATTGGTTTTATTTTTTTTAAATTCATTCATTTTATTACACAGGATTTAGAATAAACAATTGCACTGGCCCAGGAGCCTTAAAAAAGCACTCTTGGGGGAAGTAATTTTTTATAAACAATTGTACTAAAAGACTATCCCCATGAACATATTTTTAAATCTGATGGACCATTAGGCACTTAAAGGAAATATTTTAGAGGAAATAAAATCTAGAAGTAGGGTGTTACAATACATTACTGTCTGGTGAGGCCTTGCATTAGGTTATTTGTACAATAAAAGCCTTGCTTGGAAGTGCCCGCTAGTATTTTACAGCCAGAATTTTCATTTCAATAAATCACCTTTACTTTTGCCTCTTATTTTGTTTAATGGAAAATAATCAATTTCTCATGCCACAGTCATTGGAAAAAAAGCAACCACTGGAACAAGACAGATTTCAGGCATGGATTTGGATACAGCTGCAATAGTTGAACAGGATGTTGGGTTTTTCTAATTCTGCCCCATATTTAAAGCTTCTATATATCCAAGCAGAAAGCATTAAAAAATTATGGTCAATCTGAATGGATGGGAATTAAGTTGACCTTGAAAAGCTCTGCTTAATCTTTTTTCCTCTCCAGTTCTCATCAACCAATAATTCCCCTCTGTATGAAAGCTTCATAAACATCCACTCTGGCTTTAATCAACAATAGCAAATATGCCATCTGGACAAAAGGAATTATGCCACACAATTGTGCTTAGCCTCTTTTTACTTTTAAGGTGCATTGCGTATATCTTGCCGAAGCATTGTGGCGACACAGTTTCTTTTCCTAGGGTTTGAATACGTCCTCCTGCATCCCCTTTATTAAACACGAATGGCTACTTTAAAAAGGATGAAACCAGAAGGATGGAACAAATGAATAGCTTGTTAATCTTGCGTGCAGATGGTGTGAGTTTTGCTTTGCTTATCTCAGAGTGGCTGGAAAGCAATTGTATACTACCTTCCTGCATTGTTTGTGCAAAGGCACATCACCCAATTAGCATGATCTTAGACTGCCTCTGGATATCCCTCTCACAATATAGGAACTTTCAGCATGGGAACTAATTTGGAATAGTCTCTTTATTCCATGTTACCTTGGTGGTAGGGGATGCTGGAGCACTGCCTGCTATCCTTGAGTGTTGTTTGGAATTCATGTTTCTGCGAAACGAGTAAGGAATGGTCCTGTGCCACCAATATGAATTACATGAATGCCCCAAAAGAGCCCTGGAAGCGCAGAGATTAAAGTGCAGTATTGAAGGAAAACTCTGCCCCACTGCCTAGAGTTCAATCCTGACAGGGCTCAAGATTGCCTCAGCCTTCCCTCCTTCTGAGGTCGGTAAAATGAGGGCCCATATTGTTGGGGGCAATATGCAAATAATACTTTGATATTGTAAACCATCCAAAGAATGGTTCAAGAGCTATGGGGCGCTATATAAGCCCAAATGCTACTGCTACTGCTAAATGCTTATCGCTGAACCTGCAAGCCCATCCTCATATATCTTAGATGCTGAAGGTCCTAGTTCTTGGGACTTCTCCTTAGGGAAGGAGGCAGAACAGATAGAGGGGTTGAGATTGGCTATGACAGCAAGCCTAATTCCACTAAAGCCTTGTATTACTTGTTTTCTTGGCTCACCCTAGGAGACCATCTAGGCAGAGAACCTGTGGCCTAGTGGCAATTACAACTGCCTCACATGTAATATTTCCCAGGTTCGAAACCCGGGAGGGGTATGGCTAGCTGATGAGAGCTAAATAGCTTGAAATGGATCTATACTAGTCTCCCTTATTTATTTATTTATCAGCAGAAAAACGTATCACAAATATAACAAAGGCAACAAAAAAAAAAGCTTTCTGTCTGCATGGTCTCCTGTGGTGAGCCGAAAGACAGAAAGGGGAAGCAGTTCTGCTCCCTCCCTTAATTGGGGCTTACCAGGGTGTTGTGGGTGTTCAAACCAGGGAATTGACACAAGCATATACTTATTTCTCCTGTCTCAGCTGATCAGGATAGAACCATTGGTCTGGTGGCAATTACAACTGCCTCACGTGTAATACTTCACTGGTTCGAATCTCAGTAAGGGTATGGCTAGCTGATGAGAGCTAAATAGCTCGAAATATATCTATCCTAGTCTCCCTTGTTTATTTATTGATCAGCTCAAAAACCTAACACACATATAAAAAAAGTACACAACGGAAGTCATACCTTTCTGTCTAGATGGTCTCTGGTGATGAGCCAAACAGGGTGTTCTGACACAAATATACATACATACATACATACATACATACATACATACATACATACATACATACATAATTGTTTCCACAATTATTTATTGAGCTGATTTATTGATCAGCTCAAAAATGTAACATATATGTGTGTGTGTGTGTGTGTGTGTGTGTGTGTTAGTTTTATGAGCTGATCAATAAATAAATCAGGGAGACCAGTACAGATCTATTTCGAGCCTTTCAGCTCTCATCAGCCAGCCATGCCCCAACTGGGATTCGAACCAGGGCTGTATTGCATGTCAGGCAAGAGCCTTAGCCATTCAGCCAGGCAGGTTCTCTTATTGCATCAGCTGAGACAGGACGATAAGTATATATAATTGTTCCACAATACCCTGTTAGGGCCCCAATTAAGGGAGGAAGCACACTGCTTTCCTCTTCTGCCTTTCAGCTCATCACCAGAGACCATCCAGACAGAAAGCCATGAGTTCCGTTGTGTAACCTTTTCAATATGTGTGTTAGTTTTATGAGCTGGTCAATAAATAAATCATAAATCCATATATCTACCATGCCAAATGAAGCACATCCTCAAAAGATTTCTTTTTTCATGCACCTTAGCATGAAAGTTGCACATGGAGATCCTATGTGATGGCAAACCTTTTTCACCTTGGGTGCCAAAAGCACACACCTTCACACTATTGTGCACGCTTGTGTGCCCACCCCCATAATTGAATATCTCCCATGCCGTGCCCCCTGAGAATACATGTGTGATACCACCTGCTGTCTAGCGCATGTACACATGCCTTTTTTGGAGCCTAGGGAGGGCAAAAATGGCCTCCCCTAGAGGCCGGAAACAGCCCATTTTCTGACCTCCGGTGGGCCCGGTAGATCCATTTTTCACCCTCCCAAGGCTCCAGAAGCTTTCTAGGAGCCTGGGGAGGGCAAAAAAGGCCCAACACACAAACCGGAAGTTCAGCAGTGGACTTCTAGGTTGCCTGTTGGGCTATTTTTCTCCCTCTGGAGGCTTCAGGTGAACAAAAAATAGCTGAAAATCAAGGCTGAAAATCAGCTGGCCAGCACACTCATGTGCGCTGGAGCTGACAGGGCAACTCCTCGCGTGCCCTCAGAAATGGCTTTGCGTGCCACCTGTGGCACCCGTGCCATAGGTTTGCCATCATGGACCTATGCGATGAAACCAAGAAACACTAGTCTCATGCTGGAGCCTGACTCAAGCCTTCCCCAGCAGTAAATTGGAGTCTATATTACAGGACATCAGATGGTTAGTGGGTGTCTCCATTCAAGATTACATTTTTGTTTATTATGGTAGTCTAAAGAAGACATGTACTTGTATTGGTAAAATATATGGAGTTTGTAACTATAGATTTTGGACAAGTGCTTCACCTTTTAGTGGGCCATGATGGTCTTTTACAAGATTTTTTTTCTCTTTTAAAAAAGGTTTATCCTTTTGTGTATTAAACAGTTCATATGTTTGAATCTTTTTAATTTAGGAATTATTCGAATTGATTTTTTTTTCCTGGGAGAAGATTAAGTTCAGTATTGCCAGGTACATTCACATTCTAAGTTGGTTACTAGAAAGGTATCAACATATTTTTAGGCAAAGGCAGCAGCTAATGCTAATCCAAAATTATAGCATGTTAATTTTATAGCTAAGTGAATCTAAGCAGCACATATTAATTAAATTAATCGTGCTGGGTCACATCAGACTCTCCCTGGAAATCCAATAGCGACAGATGAATTAAACATGCTTGGCAACATGCCTTGCAGAGATTCTTCCAGTGGTAAAAAGAAATGTTTAATATCTACAGGTAATATTTTGGTGGAAAATTGGTTTCAAGTCCAAGATTTGATTTGGAACAATTGTTTTCTCCAACAGGAAAACCCCAGAATTAAAGCATGTAAGGTCTTACACAAGTAAAGTACATATCCACAGTAGATTAGATCTATACACCACCAGATAATTTATATTTCTTCAGCTGCCATAGGCTTCCTATTTATTATCACTCTGTTGTTAAATGGTTGGAGTTGACACAAGCCCATAAATTGCAGTGCATGCCCATCTCTTTGCAGGCTATCACCAGCCACTTCAAATAACTGTGTCTGCAGTTGTTTGTGGAAGCGAGAAGACAGTTTAACAAGGGAAAGAAGTCCCCAATGATCTAGGTGACACAGGAGCTGCGTGGGCAACAGGTGAAGTTTTATTGAAAAAAGAAACTGTGATTGTAAAACTATGTTGGAAGAAGAGTGAGGAAGTAAAATTCAGAAAGCTCTTGGAGACAGAACTGTTAAATGTGGGCAAAGCTGATGACAGATGGAGAAACAGAGTTGACAGACAAATTGGGAGAACAAACAGATGCCTGGAAATTCAGTGGAGATAGGGTGTTGAGGAAAGGAAATTTGAGAATTAGGAAGATGCTGAGGGAATGCAATGAGAAGATTTAGGATGGATAGAGACTTTTTTTTTTAAAAAAATCAAGCTTTACAGGTTCAGCAGAGCTAGCCTTTTCCATTTTTAAAAATTTTGAGCTCAGAAAACTTCAAAGATAGCCTATTACCTGTCCATCCATATGAGGAATATGAATAACTTTGTGGTGACAGCTACGAGGAAATATGATAGAAGGAAGCGAGCAGGCAAAATTCAGGTTACTTATGCTAATGTCACTTTTTAGTCCTTCAGGCTCAACCCATTTGCTGGTCAACAGATCATCAGAGCCTTGACTTTGGGCTCCTGAATACTGAATACTGTAATAGGCAGTCCCTCATTTGTGATCTGATCATGGATGAAAAGGTGGGTATTTGGTTGGGCTCTGAGGTTTTGCGTATTTCTTTTTGGAGATATGCTCACCCAGATTTGAATTGTGGCATCAGCTGAGAACTCAAGGTTAGGTGAGGGAGTATCTATGGTTATTTGAATTATTTAGTTGGATTAGGAAAGATTGCACCACCGATTACTGAATGTGAGACTTGTTAGGTTGGGCTCTGGAGATCATTGGGATTGTTGCTATTGTATCAACCTCTCTGCTATATAGCAGCTTCCATGCGTGAGCTCCTGGACTCTCTCATCAGGCTGGTGGTGGAATTCCTCAGACTTCAATCTGACTTCTCTGAGGGCAGAGTCTGAATCAACTGATGAATTCATTGCCACCATAACAGCCATGTGCCCATCCCAGTTACCAAGAGCATGCCTGACACTGGTCATATACCTGGTCTGGTTTTCCAGTCAGAACACTTGCAATGGTTGTAACTTTGAAGAACTTTTCCACACCACCATAACTTTGAATGGTTTCTAAATGAATAGTCATTAGCTACTTGTAAGGCTGATACATCACATGTTTCCTTCATAACTCTCAAACAGAGTTACAGATTCTACTGTTTATATGTTCCATCTATCCTTGCATAATCCTTGTGAGCAGTCCTACCATCAAATTCATCATCTTGTATTTAGTAGATCTTAAATCTATGACCTCCATATATTTATTTTCCTGTTTTTTTTACAGTACTAAAACAGCTTTCTTGGTTGTTGGAGCTGTTTAAGATCTAGTTAATTCATTCAGCCACATTAGGTTATCATTGAAAATATATGAAAAGTCATACAATGACTTATGGTTCAGCTACAATGTTCGGAATGTATTAATGAGACTCTTTAAATGAGTCTCCTGACCAATTAATAGCATATTCCTTTGCAATAGCTCTTTTGAAGCCAGGGCAGCTCTTATCATTTGATTCATGGTGCCCTTTAGTAAATCTGTCTTAAGCAGCTCTTATTGTAAAATCAGGCTGCCTGTGTTGTGCATATTGACCTGTGATAAACTGGAACCCCCTAGGCTGGGAAAAAGAGGATGCCTCATCTCTTCTATCCTGCATATGGCAAGAGGCAGACATTGTGCACAAATATGGCATTAGAACAAGAATTCATAGCTTCAGTTTCCAAGAACATGGGTATTGCTTGCCTTACTAACAGCTGTCTGCTGAAAAGAGACCAAGACAGAGTGGTTTGTAGTGAGTTAACAAATCTGTATCTTGAATAAAATGTCTAAAGACTTGATCAATGTTGATTGAACCCTGAAAATAGAATGGGAGCGGGGAAAAGCAAAGAGATTTTGTTAGCCCAGGGAGTTCTGGAAAGAGAAGAAGTAATCATTATTAGGAAGATGCTTCAGGAATCTGAGAATGTCATAATACTGCTCACCATGCGGGAAACAGTTCCTTTTTTTTAGAAGTGTAGTCAGGAGACTTACAATGTGTCCTCAAAGTTGTGGCCCTCGCACCGTCCCTACAGCCATGTGATCATGACACAAACACTTGGCATTTGGTGCACATTTCTGATAGCTATAGCATCCTAGAGTCATGTGGTTGCCATTTATGATTTTCTTAATGACTGCACAATTTAGTGATTGAGTTCCAGTCCCAACTGTGTTGAGTAAGTGAAGACTATTTATATAAGCCATATTAAATTATCACTTAAACTTTATGTATTCATCTAATGATTTCAACATCACTGGAACTGAATATAGACTTCATAGCAGTATGCCTCTTGGGGGATTTCATTGTGAGAATCTATTCTTTCTTTGATGTGACATAATCAAATCATACCTGAACTATTGTTGTAGCAACTGCATGGCCACTCTGCACCATATTCAGAGGTACAAGAAAATTAATATTTCAATTAGTATTTGTTGGATCCAGTTTTCACTCATTGTGGTAGTCATGAATGACTTCAAGTGTATATTGGCCAACAAGACAATGTATAGACTATCATTTTTGTAGTCAACCTATATGGTAATGGCAGGATCTCTGAACAATATAGCCACAGCAAAGAATAATGGCTGTAAATTTTACCAAGAGTTTTTATTAAAGAGAGCAACCATTTTCAACCTACAGGAAATGTAAATTGGGAAAGAAAGGCAGTGTCGTAGCATTTCAGAACCGAAACATATTGCTATAGCAACTCAGTATTTTCTCTGGGGCTCTTTCTTCTAAGAAGCACTATAAGTGCACACCACTAAATTGCAGGGTGTCTATGCACACTTATCCAGGGATGGAGATGAATATTAAAAAGGGTACACACACAGAAAAACAGCTTTATAAATAAGCTTTGCCCAAAAGATGGGGGTGGCTTTAAAATTGCTACTTAATTTTCTGGTACAAATGTGAACAGACAGTCCATTTTTAAGGGTTTCAAAGATTCATCTGTACAGTGAAGACAATATGTTGATGGCAGCTAAGCTATTTTCAATATCTTTGTCTTGAATTAATATCAGGTGTTTTGTTCTGCTTCTTTTGATCTACAGTGGTGTCATTTCTTTTCCATTGTTCCTTCTCTATGGCTCGCAAAATCCTTTTCCATTCATATGCCAATCCTGATCCAGTGAAAACTTAATTGCTTTTAACCTTTTATAGTTATGTTCATAAGCTTTAATGCTGCCCCTAAGTGATGCACCCCAGCTGTGTTGTTTTATTTCTAAATTGCAACATCCTTCTAAATTATGGACTTAAACCCTCTCCAGTCTGATCCAATCAATATAAAAAAATCAGGCCAGAAATTAGGAGTGTCAGAAATCTACACTAAAAAGAGAAAAACAATGGGGTATTATTTATCCCAATTCACAAATTTCCACTGAGCATTTATCTTTATACTCAGAGCATTATTTCTGTTTCTCTCCAATTCCTAGGCTCAATTCAAATAGTTGTGAATGAGCTGAGAACTATTTGATATTTACTTTTTTCTTATATGAATTAACTTTAGCACCGTATTTTTCAGAGTATAAGACACACCTTTTTTCCTCTAAAAAGAGGCTGAAAATCTGGGTGCGTCTTATACATCGAATACAGCATTTTTTTGCCTCCTGAAACCCCATCCCTTCACCAAAATGGCCACGTACATACCCTTATGGAGGCTTCCAGAGAGCTCCTGGGGGCTGGGGAGGGCAGAAATGAGCAAAAAACATGGTGTTTTTGCCCCCCTAGCCCCCAGCAGCACTCTATAAGCCTCCATAAGGATATGCATACAATTTCTTTGACCAAAAAATGGTCCGTTTTCACGAAAAAATGGTCTGTTTTTCCTCATTTTGCCCCCCCCCCAATCCCCAGGAGCATTCTGCAAGCCTCCCCAAGGCTATTCATGCCTTTTATTTGAAAAAAAGGGGGCTATTTTCGTGAAAAATGGGCCATTTGAGGGAGGTTTGCACAGTGCACACAGGGTTCCCCCCCCCCCCTTTGGAAAGCTGTTTAGTTAGAGTGATTGATGAGAATTACATTGGTCAAGTACTGTGCCTACAGAAACAAAGATTTGTTCCAAAGGTGGTCAGTGATTTCCTCCACCAGCACATGGGTAAATACACCTGGAAACATTTACCTACCTACCTACTCTCTCTCTCTCTCTCCCTACCTATCTACGGTATTTCTCTCTCTCTATTTCTCTCTCTGTATCCTCTACCTACTTATCTATCTACACACACTCTCTCCCTACTTACCTACCTACTGTATTTCTCTCTCTCTCTATCTACCTAACTACACATTCTGTCTCCCTTCCTACTTACCTACTGTATTTCTCTTTCTCTCTCTCTCTCTCTCCCTACCTACCTACCTACCTACTCTCTCTCTCTCCCTACCTACCTACTGTATTTTTCTCTCTTTCTCTCCCTCTCTATCCCTCTATCTACCTACCTACGTTAAAAAAAATTGCCTCTTCAAAACCTGGGTGCATCTTATACTCTGGTGTGTCTTATACTCCAAAAAATACGGTATATATATATACCAAAAGCCATAGAACAATGTCATTTATTATTTTATTTATTTTATTAAATTTATACCCCGCCCTTCTCCTTGTTAGGACCCAGGGCGGCGCACAGGCATTATATAAAACCATAAATACAATATACATCAATTAAAAATATATTAAATTAATTCACCCGTGCTAAAACCCGTTATTAAAACCGTAACCAAATTATAATTTATATTTAAAAGTCAGACGCGGGGGGCTATCCTAGGCCGGCTTGTTGGAATAAGTACGTCTTAAGACGTTGGCGGAAGAGGCGGAGGTCCGAGGTAGTGCGAAGGTCGGGGCGTAGGTCGTTCCAGAGGGCCGGGCCCGCCACAGAGAAGGCTCTTCCCCTGGGTGTCGCCAGCCGGCATTGCCCGGCCGACGGCACCCGGAGTAGGCCCGCTCTGTGGGAGCGGAGCGGACGAAGGGATGTATGGGGCAGGAGGCGGTCTCGTTTATAGCTAGGCCCCGAGCCATGGAGCGATTTAAAGATGGTGGTCAACACCTTGAAGCGCACTCGAAAGGCCACAGGCAGCCAGTGCAGCTCGCGCAGGAGAGGTGTTACGTGGGCTTGCCTTGAGGCACCCATAACCACCCGCGCGGCCGCATTCTGCACTAACTGCAGCTTTCGAGTGCACCTCAAGGGGAGCCCCACGTAGAGAGCGTTACAGTAATCCAGCCGAGATGTCACGAGCACTTGAGTGACTGTGCGAAGGGCCCCCCGGTCTAGTAAGGGGCGCAACTGGCGTATCAGGCGAACCTGATAGAACGCCCCCCTGGCCACGGCCGCCACATGGTCCTCCATGGACAGCCGGGAATCCAGAAGGACGCCCAAGTTGCGCGCCCTCTCCACGGGGGCAAGATGTTCGCCCCCAATGGCCAGTGTTGGATTTATCTGGCTAAACCGGGGTGCCGGAAACCACAGCCACTCGGTCTTGGACAGGTTGAGTTTGAGTTTGTTACTACCCATCCAGACCCGTACGGCCTCCAGACACCGGGACAGCACCTCGACGGCATCGTTGGGGTGGTTTGGGGTGGATATGTACAGCTGAGTATCATCAGCGTACAGATGGTACTCCACCCCAAAACCACGGATGATCTCGCCCAGTGGCTTCATGTAGGTGTTGAACAGAAGTGGCGAGAGGACTGACCCCTGAGGAACCCCACATGTGAGGGGCCTCGGGGCCGACCTCTGCCCTCCTGCCAACACCCATTGCGACCGACCAGAGAGGTAGGACGAGAACCACCGTAAAACGGTGCCTCTCAGCCCCAACCCCCCCAATCGGTGCAATAAGATACCATGGTCGATGGTATCAAAAGCCGCTGAGAGGTCTAACAGGACCAGGATAGAGGAGCAACCTCTATCCCGAGCCCTCCAGAGATCATCCACCAACGCGACCAATGCCGTCTCGGTACTGTGACCGGGCCGGAAGCCGGACTGGCGCGGGTCTAGATAATCAACTTCCTCCAGATGTCGAGGGAACTGTTGAGCCACCACACTCTCAACAACCTTCACTAAAAAGTGAAGGTTGGAGACGGGTCGATAGTTCTCTAATAAAGTCGGGTCCAGGGATGGCTTCTTGAGGAGGGGCCTCACCACCGCCTCTTTCAAGACGGTAGGCAAGAACCCCTCATTCAGAGATGAATTCACAATACCGTGGAGCCAGCCTCGTGTCACCTCCCAGGATGCCAGTACAAGCCAGGAGGGGCACGGGTCCAATAAACATGTGGTGGCTCTAAGATTCCTCCGCAACCTGTCCATATCCTCGGTAGTAACAAAGTCGAACTCCTCCCAAGATGTTATCTCAAGACCAGCACCGGGCACCTCGACCAGACCACTAGTGGAGGGCAGCTCGTTCCGAATCTGAGTGATTTTGTCCTGCAGGAAAACTCCAAATTCCTCTGCTCGACCCTGCAAAGGGGCTTCCCGCGGCCTCAGATGAAGGAGGGAGCGGGTCACCCCAAACAGGGCGGCAGGGCGGTTTTCCGCGGACGCGATAAGGGTGGCACAATACTCACGTTTGGCCACTCTTAGCGCCACTAAGTAAGTCCTAATATGGTCTCTCACTAGTGTTCGGTCAGCTTCGGATCGAGAAGATCTCCACCTACTCTCTAGGCGTCTCTTGCGGCGTTTCATCTTCCGAAGCTCCTCGGTAAACCAAGGAGCCTGGGTGACTCGACGCCGCATGAGTGGCCGCAAGGGCGCGACTCGGTCCAAGGCCCCCGTGGCCGCACTATACCATGCGGCCACTAGGTCCTCAGTCGAGCCGCGGGGCAGGGATACAGGTACTGGCCCAAGCTCCCTCTGGAACCTTTCCGGGTCCATCAGGCGCCTGGGGCGGAACCAACTTGGTGTTTCCGGTTCCGCCTCCCCGCGGTGGGGTGTGACGGTTGGAAAGTCTATCCGAAGGAGAGAGTGATCTGTCCATGACAAGGGTAAGATGACTAAATCCCCTGTTCCGAGATCACTAATCCAGTGTCCAGAGACAAAAATCAGATCCAGCGTGTGTCCTCCCTCGTGAGTGGGGCCCTGAACTACTTGGGTCAGGTCATATCAGAACACAATCTTTGAGTAACTCACAATAAGAATTTTTTTCTTCACAATACTTAAAATGAAAGAGCTAGAAGTATAACATTATACACGAAAATAGAAGTTTTTTACCCAATCACTTGATTCAACCATGATAATTGAAGAAAAAAAATTCTTGACAAGACATGAATTCATTTTACTTTTCTTCCTATTTCGTTTGCTGGACACTTGTCCGTTTCATCCACTTAAAAGAAAAAAGTAACAACAAAAGGCCAACAATTCCTCATTACATTACTGAATCTGGAGGGAAAAAACCACAGACCACCTCAAAGAGAGGGAGGAAATGCACCCCAGCTAATTGGACAAGAAGCACTGCACATAGAATGAAGTGTGCCAGGCAGACCTGTTTGGCCTGCTTGGGCCATTAGAGGAGAAAAGCTTGACTTATGACCACTCATTTAACAACCATTCAAAATTATGACAGTGCTAAAAAAAATGATTTACAACTGGTCCTCAAACTTACGACTATTGCAGCATACCCATGATTGCATGATCAAAAGTTGAGTGCTTGGCCAAATTTACAACAGTTGCAACATCTCAGAGTCGCCAGTTGCAACATTCAGCTTCTGACAAGCAAAGTCAATAGGGAAAGCCAGATTTATTTAAGGATTGCATGATTCACTTAGCAACTGCATGATTTGCTTAATGGCCTCCATGACCAAATGACCACAGCAAAAAATGTGGTAAAATTGGGCATGACTCATTTAATGTCTGCATTGCTTAACAACAGAAGTTCCATTTCCAACTGTGGTAAAGTTCCCAATTGAAGACTACTAGGTTTTCCCAAAAATAAGACCGGAACCTATATTAAATTTTGCTCCAAAAGATGCATTAGGTCTTATTTTGGGAGAAATACAGTACTAAATACATCCATCTGGCTAATGATCTTAACTGGGGCTTATTTTTGGGTAGGGCTTATATTACAAGCATCCTGAAAAATCATACTAGGTATTATTAAGCTCAAGACCTATCTATTCCAACTGGCCGGCCTGGCCTAACCTACCTTCCAGCCTCTCAGTCTGAACATTTAAATTGTTTTAATTGGATTTTTAAGGGGTTTAGTTTTTAGTATTTTGGGTTTTTAGCGCAGGGATAAATTGTTTAATCTGATTTTATATATATTTATGATGTATTTATGTTTGTATGTTTTTAATTCCCCTGTGCACCGTTCCGAGTCCCTTCGGGGAGAGGGAGCGGTCTACAAATTAAATTTATTATTATTATTTTTGGTTAGGTCTTATTTTCGGGGAAACACAGTACCTGTAATTCTGAGGCAGAACAAGAAATCTAATGGGGATTCTCAGCAAATTAGAGACAGATGGAGAACAATATCATTTAGTTTTGACTTTCTAAAACAATATTTGGTCTGTCCTCCATCAGGGACAAGCAAGGGGTGTGGATCCAGCCCTAAATCTCCATAGCTTTAGAACCTACTTATAAAAGTAACATTATTTTCCAACTTGCTTGAAATCTTTCTTATTCCATCAATATTCTATTGTCCTGAATTAGCATATTGTTGTCGAATCCAGTATGTATAATAAATGAACAGCTAGATCAAGAACTACTCCCTTGGTATGGCTTATCCCTGCTAAATACTGCATGTGTATTGCTGTTTGCACTGTCACACTTCTCTGTTTACAGAGGCAACTGTCTCTCAATTAGCCCTCCTCCTCTTCCTGCTCCTCCTGTTTATTCTCTCCTCTCCCTCCTGCAGAGGTTGATATTACAGTAGAAGGATATGCAGATCTGCATGAATCAAGCCTTCTTTATTGTCCAATTTGTAAAGCAGATATGTGCTGTAGAAGATTTATGACCAGAATTTCTTTTTTTCTTTTTAATATTAATATATCAGGAGACAAATTTGCTAGTTCATTTAGAAGAAGAGAAGAGAGGCATTTTTATTTTTGAAAATGTACAAGGTAGATAAGGCGTTGCCTTTTCACACCCATATGGGAGCTCTGGAAAGACATCGTCTTCTTGAAGTATTTCTTGGAACAGCAATATGACCACTTTTTGTTTTACGGTCAGTTGGCCAGTTGAAGGAATTCTGTCAAGAAAATGTTCCATTGCTATGACCAGATAGGATCTTCTGGAAGTGAAAAAATTATCTGATTTTCTTACACATTTTTAAAAATTCTTTGAATTGTGTAGAAAGTCAACACCCACCCACCCTCTTAGAGAATTAAATACTTTGGGGGATATTAAAAGGGCAGGATATAATATTTCCCCTAAAGGAGAAATGAGAAAAATATCTTAAGGGAGGCAGACACCAGCACCAGTCTTCTTGCTCCAAGCAGAAACTGAGGAGGCCAGTTTATAGAAATGCAGATTTGGTAATCCATCCAGAAAGATTGGGCCAGACAGAAACTCCAGATAAGCAATTAGGCAAGACAAGATAAGCTCAGACCCTTTTGCCTATAGAGCCAGTCATAACTCCTACATGATCCCATAGAAATAAAAAAGTATAAAAACCCATCCTACCCTCAACTCCATTTTGTCAGCTGTTCCAAAACTGCATGTTGTGTGTGTTAGTTCTGTTCACTAATAAACAGAAACTTTTTTCCCAATTAGCCTCCATTTTATTCCCAGATTGGACTTGGGCCTGGATATTTCTTCCAACAATTGTTTTCTGGCTAAACACTAGTTGGCTTTTTGTTCATCTCCTACATTGCTTGGGCAACTGGACAACTCACATGAGAAAGTTGCTGTTGTTGTTAAAATTTAGAAGCTGCCCAACTTCAAATGATTCTAGGCAACACATTCTGCAACAACACCAACAACCCTACTAATCAATAAGAAAACATATATGAACAAACCATACTTCATAAATACAACCAACAGGGCCCCTACAACCACCCTGCTTCAAGATCTGTGTGAAAAGCCAAGTTTTAAAGAGATTTATTGCATAATTATGATGGCAGCTCCCTAGACCTGTGATAAAATTCCAGAAAGTAAGCGGTGCAACATTTATGAAGGAGAAAGACTTCACATTTTGGAGATTTAAGTACTGCCATTTTATGAAGTTCAGGTCATTATTATCTAAGGGAATAACCTGACAATGTACACTAATTTATATCTGACAACTTGGTATGTTTTCAGAGTGGTGGTAAAGGAATCATGAAGATCTTATTACCAATATGTGGGTGATATGAAGCCTGAGGTAAATTTACTTCTTCCCAGTTTAATATACTATGTCTAGTAGGAGATACTGAGGAAGCACACTGGTCAGAGAGAATGGAGAAGTGCTTCCTAAGAGAACGCTAAAGTTTTTTTTAGCTGTCTAAAGATGAGAGGGGTACATAAGGACATGGAATATACTGTAGCAGCAGACAGGCTGTTTAGCCAGGCTTGAGTAAACTTAATTCAAAGTCACATTTAATTAGAAGAGGTGTGCTCAGTTTGATGGGTGGAAATTTGGCAATAGATGTACCTCCTATCCTCTCATTTACAAAATAAATATATACATGAATGCCCCTTCTATGGATAGAAGGGGGTATTCCTTCACTGGACCTGTATGAAAGGTAGGGTAAAGATGCTTCAGATCAACAATAACACTGTTCACATATTGTATGAAAAGCATGCAGATGAAACTCCAAAGCTTATTCTCCAAAGCGCCTGAAGGCAGAACAAGAAGCAATGGGTGGAAACTAATCAAGCAGAGAACCAACCTGGAATTGAGGAGAAAGTGCCTGACAATTAGAATGATTAATCAGTGGAATGACTTGCCTCTAGAAGTTGTGAGTAAAATTTCCAACATGGGAAATTTTAAAGAAGAGATTGGACAACCGTTTGGTTGAAATGATATAGGACCGGGATGGCGAACCTATGGCACGGGTGTCATAGGTGGCATTTCTTAGGGCACGCGAGGCATTGCCCTGTCAGCTCCAGCATGCATGTGTGCGCTGGCCAGCTGATTTAAGCTTTCTTTTGAGGCCTCCCTCTGGAGGCTTCAGGGAAGCTCCTGAAGCCTCTGGAGGTGGGGGGGGAGGCTGTTTTCACCCTCCCCAGGCTCCTAGAAAGTCTCTGGAGCCTGGGGAGGGCAAAAAAAGCACGCCAAAAGCAGGGGGCCACGCACATAGCATTATGGGTGTGGCATGCCCACGCGTGACCCCCCCCTGCGCTCCCTCCGCTTTTGGCACGCAAGCCAAAAAAGGTTAGCCATCACTGGTATAGGATTTCCTGCTTGACCATGGGGCTGGAGTAGAAGACCTCCAAGGTCCCTTCCAACTCTGTTAATCTGTTAAACTGAGTAGGAAAATGCTCATGCATACTGGCTTCATTCCATATATACTTGTATTTTCCCCATTCTTCTTCTTAATAAACTGGGTAGCAAGAACATGGTGTGTGAATTTTCTCCAGGCTATATGATCACATGCAGTGTTGTGTTCACTGTATCACTATGTAGTAGAAGCCCTTTTACTTACACTGAAATCTGAGAGCCAGTATTGTCTCTTCACTGAACAATAGACTTTTGTTAAATGAATGGATTAATTTAGAAGCAAGTATCCTAATTCGTTAACATCCCGTGTATTTTATAATTGTAATTTTATAAAATCAATAGCAGAGATTAGCAAAAATAATAATAATGGAACAAGGCCTGTGGTACACAATGATTGTTCTGGGGGGTCAAGATGTTTGCCACCATTGTGAATTAATAGCATCCTCTTTGTGACATTCCATCTTCTGCAACTCTTTTCAAGCAAAAAGAGTCACCTAGAATTACTGCAGGCAGCAATGAATAAACTGTAATTTGCCTCTTAATTAACATTTTGGGGAATGAGGAGGCACAATGAAAGTCGCAATAGAATTATTTTCTTTGTACCTTGTGACACTGAAACAAGCAACGAAAATTGCTATTTGGTAAACAAAGTGAAGCGACTAAAAAAATCTCTCTGATTGCATGAACAAAAAAGCTTGCAAAAGCAATGTGTGAGAGCTTTATTTTGATTTTAGCACACACTTTCTAAGCTGCAGGTAAAAGAGAGAGGTTAATCCATAGGAGAAAACAAATGAATATGTGAAAATCAACCCTTCTCCATAAATACAATGTTTCTTAACTCTTACAGACCCCATTTTTCAGGCTCCAGTATTCCAAACAACGTTTTTAGATTAGGAGTGGGCAATCACTCTGTACCCCCTGCCCCATTTTGATCCTGAAACCCCCAAAATTTCACTGTTGTAATTCAGTGGCTAATCATTGAGTTTTTATTGTTATTGACGTTGAAATTAAGGATAAAAGTGTGGGTATTAAGCTATTATAGATTTTGCATGCTGTATCCTTTTTGCATTAAGAGCCATGGTGGCACAGTGGTTAGAATGCAGTACTGCAGGCTACTTCTGCTGACTGCTGGCTGCCAGCAGTTTGGCAGTTCGAGTTTCACCAGCTCAGGAGTAACTCAGCCTTTCATCCTTCTGAGGTCAATAAAATGAGGGCCCAGATTGTTTGGGGGCAATATGCTGACACTGTAAACTGCTTGGATAAGGCTGTAAAGCACTATGAAGTGGTACATAAGTCTAAGTGCTGTTGCTATTAAAAAATTTCACTCATCTAACACATCCATAAGTACTCAGACTGAACTGAATCTTTTAGCATAGCTTCCACCATGTCTTTTGGGGCTTCTACACCCCAATGTTTTAAAAAAGAAACACAGCTTCCTGTAAAACAAAAGATTCTAGATTTACCAACTCTGTGTTCCTGAGTCCACACGTTTCTGGTTCTTTCTTGCTTACTCTTATTTCTCAAAGCATTCAAAATCTCTATATGTTGTAGGGAAACTTCATTCTGGAATATGTTAATTGGGATCAGGTCCAAATGAAGAGGATTAGGGATTCAATTTTTTCACTACCGGTTCTGTGGCTGTGATTTTGTGGGCGTGGCAGGGAAAGGATACTGTAAAATCTCCATTCCCACCCCACTCCAGGGGAAGGTTACTGCAAAATCCCCAGCTGAGACTCAGGAGGCAGAGAATTAATGGGGGCAGGGCCAGTCTGAGGTGGTATTTACCGGTTCTTTGAACTACACAAAATTTCCACCACCTCTGGATTAGAAGCAGAGTTTTCAGCAAGATCAAACTAGATATATCTAGTTCCATTTTTCAATTCATGAAATAAAACGTGATTTCGTGATGTTTTTGGACTTGTGCTGGAGCCCCATCCTCAAATCACTTCTTTCTAGCAGAGTGTGTGCTGTTCTCTAGAGAGAACTCTGCTAGAGAACTCTGCTAGATAGAAGTCCCTGAAGATGGACTCCAGCATGAGTCCAAAAGCCTGGAAGACAAAACATCTGGTCCTAGTGACTGACCCAGATTGGAGCCTGCAATATATAAGGATTAATTAAAAAGAAAAGAAATACATAATCCTTTCATTAATGCCTATATTTCACATAGTCCATCAGTGCACAAATATATTTTATCGCTGTTATATACCTATCATAAAACTATATTTACAATAGTTCAACATTCCACTTCCATCCTCCCTCCCTCCCTTCATTCTAAATGCTGAACTCTCAAAGTGAGAGGGATTCAGAAATTTTAAGAGATAAAATGGATTCCTTAATTTACCTGAAATCCTTGGGTTACCCATTTGCTCTTAATCTCCTAAAGCTATGGCAATGCTATTTTGGCTTCATAAGATTCCTGACACAGATATTGCAGCATTGAAGAAAGAGTGTGTTTATCTTTGATGAAGGCCGTAACAAGTATCATCTTTTAATTAACCTTGGCTGATCTCAAAAATGAAGGATCAAATTGCATAGTGACTGAATGTGGGAATCCCCTGCAAATTCCAAAGCTGCAATTGGACTAAGCAGTTGAAAGGAGGAGGAAGAAGGCATCAGTAAATCACTGATACAACAATGCCTAAAAACTGGATGGAAAATGAGATTCAGACAGAGGCGATCTCTATCAAGAGCTGATGGTCCCAATGATAACTCCAGTTCCCACAGATTACATGTTTTGGCAATATCCTCTGAGATATTTTAGCTTAGGGATCAAAATGAAATGAAATAATAATCAAGGAAAGAAGCAACTTAGAACTAAGAAGAAATTTCCTAACAGTTAGAACAGGGATGTTAAATTCATGGCCTGCAGGCCAGATGCATCACACATTGCCACACCAACCCTATTTAAAACTTGTGATATGTCACGTGACAACAATGTGACGCCATGAGTTGACACCCCTGAGTTAGAATAATTGATCAATTAATGGAACAACTTGCCTCTAGAGGTTGTGAATGCTCCAACACTGGAAGTTTTAAAGAAGAGATTGGGCAATTATGAATCATATCTGAAATTGTATAGGGCAGTGATGGCTAACCTTTACCCAAAGTGTGTGTGTGTGTGTCTGAAAACCCCAAATGCAATGCACTTGCAGCCCCTTACATGTGCCTTGCCCCCGTGCATGCATGCGGCCCCTGTGTGTTGCCCCCTGCACATGGCCTGCATGTGTCCTAACCACTGTGCATGCACACCAGAGACCTGAAGACCAGCTGACTAGTGGGAGGCATGGGCACATGCACAGCAGAGCTGAACTGAACTGGGTTGACGGCTCATGTGCCCATAGAGAGGGCACTGTGTGCCACCTCTGGTACATATGCTATAGGTTCACCGTCATGGGTCCAAGGTTTCTTGCCTGAGGAGGGAGTTGGATTAGAAGATCTCCAACATCCCTTCCAACCATTCTATTCTATTCTATTCTATTCTATTCTATTCTATTCTATTCTTATTTAGTGCTAGATAAATCTCTATCCTTATACTTTCTAAATATAGTTATTGGTTTCGACTGAGGAGAAACCTGTTCTCCTCACACAGACTCTGTTCCACTTAGATCTCATTCCTTATTTTACAGTAATTAGAAACACTATTGCCTCATACATCCCTTCGACTGATCCGCTCCCATAGAGAGGGTCTTCTCCGGGTGCCGTCGGCCGGGCAATGCTGGTTGGCGACGTCCAGGGGAAGGGCCTTCTCTGTGGCGGGCCCTACCCTCTGGAACGACCTACCTTCCGATCTCCATACCACCTCGGACCTCTGCCTTTTCCGCCAGCGTTTAAAAACGCACCTGTTTCAGCAAGCTGGCTTAGGGTAATCCACCCGATAAATGACTGAGGGTTAGTTGCACAAATTTTTAATTAGACGGTTTTTTTAAACAATATTTTTAGCGCAGGAGTATTAAGTTTAATAGGGTTTTAGGATGTTTGATATTTTGTATTGTATATTGTGTTTTTAAATCCCTGTGCACCACCCTGGGTCCCATAGGAGATAGGTGCGGGATATAAATTTAATAAAATCTAAAAATCTAAATCTAAAATTTTTATGTCCTTAAAACTTATTAATGGTTGAGAACCACCCAACTGTACTTTTGAGGAACCTTATCAATAACTTGTAAGTAACAGAGCAGAGTTCTGTTTCCTTAGCACTGGGAATGTACTGATCTTCAGTCAAGGGAATAGCATAACTGTATCTGACAGCAGAAGCTTCACTGGCATTACTGCTGAGCCCCATATCTTATGAAGAGATCATTATTCTTTCTGTTGGAAAAAGGGAATTATTCTAACAATTTGGATCAAACAGGAATTATCACCACATATCTCTAATGAACACAGATCCCCAATGAACTTGCCTTTTCATGAAATGTTTCTCTTCTTCTTTTTTTGAAGTCTAAAGTTTAATTGAAGCTAATCTCTTGACTAATTATTCTGTAATGGCATTGTAAATGGCTTAGACTTCTGTAACAGCCTTAACTCATGACTCGCTATGTTTCTACATTTTCCTCCTGGATTTTTGCATTTCATTATTTAGAGATAAACAAAAACCTGGGGAATCCAGAAGAAACAACATAAAGTATTTGCAAACTGAAAATGATAAAGGCTTTTCCATAATACTGTGCTCTTTGGGGGAATAGGATAACTGCAAACACAACCAACCCAAAGGCAATTCAACAACACATCTGAAAATCTAGTGTTACTGGAATCACCAAGAAATTTGAGTTCACATATTCTTCTGGATATAAAAATATATATGCTACAATAACTTCAAACAACAAATGATATCCTCAGGTATAAATTATTCATAATGTCAAAATGGATTTAGGGGATATTAATTTGTATTCCATAGTTAACAAGTTATTTTTCTTTCTGAATATATCTGAAATATATAAATGATCTGTGCATAGTAATAAAAAAAATATGAAGCTAAGTGAAAGTATACATTAAGATATACACCAGTACAATTTAAAATATTCATATCCTCTTCATTTATTTCTTTTATAACTTTTCTTAATTAGGCTTCCAATTCTTTTTGTCTCCAAATCATTTTTGACAATAAAGCAGAATATTTGTAGCTCAGGCTTGAAATGAGGGTTCCTTGGTACTCTCTGAGCTTGGTTGTTTTGTTGCAGAGTGTTTCATTACCCAACCTAGGTAACAGTGGTGGGTTTCTGCAGGTTCGCACCTACTCGCGAGAGCCGGTTGGTGAAATTTAGAGAACCGGTGAGAGGGGGTTCCACCGGCGTACCTGGAAGTAAATCTGGCCCACCGCTGCCAGTGACCCAACGGAAAGGAAAGGAAAGGAAAGGAAGGAAGGAAGGAAGGAAGGAAGGAAGGAAGGAAGGAAGGAAGGAAGAATTTATCATCACAATTGAGTCCAAAATTTTGATTGCTAAGCAAGAGCATTGTTAAATGAGTTTCACCACATTTTAAAAGGTGGCCACTCCCACCCTGTCACATGACTGCCAAGCCACGCCCACAAAATAGGCCACACCTACAGAGTAGATTCTAAAAAATTTGAAACCCACCACTACTAGGTAACATCATCAATGCTAGTCACTAACACTGATGTTACCTAGTCTGGGTAATTAAAAATCTGCAAGAAAACAATCTATCTCAGAGACCACCAAGGATCCCTTATTTTAGCAATACATTATAGATTTATATTGCATATTATTATTTTTTAAACCCTGAAAGTTTTATAAATAGTATTTAATCAACACCATGCCATTATTCTAAACTAATTATCCAAGTTGGATTTACACTGCGAAAATCTCTCATGTAAGAAGTGCCATACAACATTCCCAGTAGTTTTCTTTACTTGGACCTCTTTCACCAGGGATTGGATTTAGATTACTAGTGGCTAATGTCCTTCATAAATGATAAAAAGGTGCTTTCTTTTGTTAAGAGTTATAAATTGGGTCATTGCATTCTCACAGTGCAACTTGGGACTGCTACAAGAAGCTTCTGCTTTACATTCCCAATAACTCTTATGGAATTAGGGATTGCCTGCTAAATAGTGAGCAGATAAGAACCTAGAGCTGTCAATTTAGATATTTAAGACTGTATAAGATTGTATGGAATAGGTAATATCTTGAAGTTAAAAATAAAATTCAAAATGGTATTGATTTTTCTAAAAATGGTCTGAAAAAAACTTCTAAATTTAACTCAGATAAATGCAAAGTTAGAAAATAAAAAATGAAAACAGAGATATTTATTTATGGGTTAGGCAATAATACTTGTGATATAGTACTTGATTATAAATGAATATGAGCCAGCAGTATGTTATGGATGCAAAAAAGCAAATTCAAATTTAAGCTGCATCATAATAGTGATATGGCAAATTCCACAAGAGTGGAATTGAGATGAATACTATAAATGCTAATGTCTAAGACAAAACAAGAAGTGTATTTATACATTTATCATAGTGATGTGATGTATTTTTCAGAAAACATATTGAAGTTGTGTAAAAAAGATGGGAAACTCTTTCACTAACAAATATATGATGATAAAAGAAGACAGGCTCATGATGTTGATGGATCTCGACAGACTTGAACACTGGGTCCTATTTAACAAAATGAAATTCAATGTAGAGGAAAGTAAGGTTTGACATTTAGGCAAGAAAAATCAAAGGTACAGGTACATATTAGGTGAAACCTGGATCAATAGCAGTAACTGTGAGAGGGATCTTGGAGTTCTAGTAGATGATCACTTAAATATGAGCAGCAACAGTGTGTGGCAGCAGCCAAAAAAGCCAACGCAAGCCTAGGTTGCATTGAGAGGGATAGAATCAAGATCACATGTAGTATTAGTACTGCTTTGTAAAGCCTCAGTAAGGCCACACTTAGAGTACTGCATTCAGTTTTGGTTACTATATTATAAACATGATGTAGAGATTCTGGAAAGAGTGCAGAAAAGAGCAACAAAGATGCTTCCAGAGGGCTGGAAGCTAAAACATATGAAGAATGTTTGCAGGAATTGGGTTTCTCTTGTCTAGTGAAAAAAAGGACTAGTGCTGACATGATATCAGTGTTCCAATATTTGAGGGTTGCCACAAAGAAGAGGGGGTCAACCTATTTTCCAAAGCACCAGAAGGCAAGAGAAGAAACAGTACAGTCCTGAGACAGTACAAAGCACACACTTAGTCCCCAAAGCCCTATTTTTATTTCAACAGCTGTGAATTATGTTCATTCACAGCCTGTAATGAGTCACAAACAGTTTGTAAAGAGTTGGACAGAAGTCTGCCAAAGTCTTTTGGTATAAGGCTCATAGGCACCCACCTTTATATCTCTTGAAATGCTGCCAAAGACCGAATTGCTAATTAGCTTTGCAAGGCCACATGGAACACAGAATCAAAACGGAGCTTCAGAATTTAAACTGACCAGAACAAACAAAATTGCTTCCTGTGACGGCTCATGTGCCTTTGCTCCTCTTTTATATCTTATAGGAGGGGCCAATCATCTCCAAGCTTTATTCCTGAGCCACCCCTTTTGTCTTAACTCTTTTTGCCTTCTGGCAGCTCTGCGCATGTGGCTCCTCCTGTTCCTTTTCCTTGGACTTTGGAGGCTCCGAAGGCAGCACATAACTCCCAGATGGCCCTGGCCCCCTCTCTGCCTCAGATGCGGAGCCCTTGTCCAAGTCTTCCCCAGATTCCAGGACTGGCCCATGTTTCTCCCCAACCTCCTTACTGTCCGACTCTGCTGACAGCTCTGCAGGCTGACAGCAGACCACAACAGATATTTAACATAGGAAGCTAACAGCTAAGAAAAAAAAAACTTACTGAAATACTAGCTTCAAAAATGAAGGTGAAAAAAAAAGTGCCATGACCTGCATTTTCCTCAAAAACATTTAATATGCAGATGGAAGCTTCTTTGAAAATATATATTACTTTACAAGCAATTATTGTAATCATAATAGGTTTGCTCTGATATACAGGACTTAAATCCCTTGTTCATCTGAGCCTCTCTGACAACCATGTTACCTCCCAAGTGCTGGGAGCAGACTTTATTTAAATGCGAACCAAATCCAATTAAAAGATAGACCTGGCCTGTATATTTATAAGGATTGTGTGGGTAGGTAATATTGGAGTGTGATAGATCTGGAAGATGCAGAAATAGTTTCCCAAATGAGAGTGACTGATGATTTCTGAAAGAATAATTCATCAATTCCACTCTCAAATCCCAAGAGATCTCTTGGTGATACAGTAAACAAGAATCACAATGCATCCTGCAAAACGCCTAGCACAGATCATAAACCCATTCACTGAATGCAGATGATCAATAGCTAGATTATCTTTTGCTGCTATGAATCTATGAGGGAATGGTCCGTGAAGAGAAGGAAAAGAAACAAAATGCTGTTTTTTTTTCTATGCCTGCTCAGACTCCTTTATGAAGGAGCAGCTCAATTCATCCTACAATTCCATTTACACTGCCAATTCAACTGGCAGTATATTCAAATGGGACTGAAGAAGGATAATGGCCTCCATCATATCCGAAGGCAGAAAGCAAATCTATCCTCAAGAGGAGAGTGCAAAAAGAAATCCATCTGGACAGCTGCCACTGCTGGTCCTCAGAACTGTATCTGCTCCCTGAGGCAACTGTCTCCTTCCAGCTAACGATAGGGCCAGCCATGCATAGTCCTATTTTAGCATCTTCTCTCAATCTGCTGTGCTAGGGACTCAAGATTAGAGTTTGTAGAAGGATCACCTTGCTCTTTCATAAGAGAATGTACTGAGGTGCATGTGCACAGTTGTGCCTACAAGTTAATGTTGACACTTGGACTAATTTTGCAGATTGCTTGGCAAGATTTTTTCAGAAGTGGTTTGATTTTGCCTTTCTCTTAGGACTAAAAGTGAGACACTAGCCAAAATCACCCAGTTGGTTTTATGTCTATTTCAGGACTAGAACTTGCAGTCTTATGGTTTCTACCCTGATGTCTTAGTCATTACACTGAATTGGCTCTCTAATGTCCTGGGGAAGGTTTTTAATTTCTTGATACTTTAAATTGAAACATGCTGAACAAATGTTCCTATAGCTTATTACTTATTAGGTACAGGTAGCACAGTGGCTAGAATGCGGTACTGCAAGCTACTTCTGCTATCTGCAGTTTGGTAGTTTGGCAGTTCGATTCTCACCAGGTCAAGGTTAATTCGGCCTTCTATCCTTCTGAGATTGGTAAAATGAGGACCCAAATAGTTGGGGGCAATCAATAAGCTGACTCTTTAAACTGCTTAGAGAGGGCTGTAAAACATTATGAAGTGGCATCAGAGGTGGTATTCATCAGGTTCTGAGCAGTTCTGGAGAACTGGTAGTGGAAATGTTCAATAGTTCATAGAACTGGTAAATACCACCTTTGACAGGCCCCGCCCCATCTATTCTCTGCCTCCCAAATCCCAGCTGATCAGGAGGAAATGGGGATTTTGCAGTTTCTTTCCCCTGGAGTGGGGTGGGAATGGAGATTTTACAGTATCCTTACCCCACCACGCCCACCAAGCTATGCCCACTAAGCCACAGTCACCAAGCCATGCCCACAGAACCGGTAGTAAAATTTTTTGAATCCCACCACTCATGTGGCATATAAGCCTAAGTGCTATTGTTAGTCCTTGACTTATGATGAAAATGCATCCTGCTCATGGTGGCTGTAGATCATAATGGTCATAAAGTGGATAATCCACATGACTGACCTGATTACACCAATCATTAAGCCACAGTTACTAAAGCAAACTAATTGTTTGCTCTGGGCAGGTTATGCCAAAATCTAGAAGTAAATTTATTCTGGAATTTCATGTTCATATGACTGTGGGGTCCTGCCAATGGCTGTAAATGCAGGCCAGTTGCCAAGCATTTAAACTATGATCACATTTTCATGGAAGGGGGCTCCATCATAATTTAGGAACTGGGTTTAGGATACAGCAAGCAATTCGGATTTCTTGACCAAGTCTGTTGAAACTAATTATGTTTGATTTGTGTTTATCCATGTGAACAAAAGACTATTCCTACCCTTTCTGAAAAGGGGTTTGTTTTTACTCGTGAGTAAGCAGCTTATCGTTACTTGCTAAGGCTGGGTGAGAACCAATGGTAGGCTTCCATCTGGTCAGATGCATGCACTCACAACCAGCAAACCAGTTATTAAGGTAAGTGCAGCCCACCTCTGCACAGAACATCAATTTCTGCCATTGGTGGGAATGAATCGGTCTGTTTGCAATATGTTTCAGGTTTCCAGTCTTCCTCCTGGGGACAAGACATTCAGAATGATGCATCAGGATCTCATTTATTTTACTGTACTTTAGCATACGGGAAGTGATTGGTCATACGGAATCACTGATGAACACAAATGTCATTTGTTTTCTTTCAGGCGTACAGCCTGTGTCTTATAGGAATTGCAGCCCTGACATTTATGAAATCAAATTCTTGCCTTGCCTGTCTTCCATGTAGTAGCATCAGAGATGACATTTATGAGGAAAAATTCTACTTGTGATGTGTCCATCTAAACTACGTTCAATCTTTTGTTTGAAGCTTTACAAAATCTTGCTAAATGAGATCTTTCAATCTGTGGTGTGAAAATAAGTTGCAAAGAAGCAATTGTGAAAGTCTGCTATTGAAAGACTCACAGTCCTGTGATACCTTACAGACAGATGAGATTATTAACATCAAAACTGCCAGGCTAGATCAAATCAAAGCTTTTTCTGCTTCCAGCTGTGGCTAAAGAAATGCCCACGAGAGTGAATGATCTTATGCTCATTTCCAGCCAAAATGAGTTTTTAATTTTTTCACAGATATCTGTGGACTCCCTGAGGACATTTAAAAACAGTTTTTCAATGTGAACTGGAAGGTTCTTATCTAGACAATTAATATTTCTACGTTTTAATATTTTTAGATATCTCTGCTTCTGTCCCAGAGATTCTGTCTTTTTCCTCCATTCTATTACATTCATTTTCTCTGTCTAATGCAGATAGTCTACAACAGTTCATTCAAAGTTACAATGGTATTAAAAACAGTGAACTGTGACCATTTTTCACACATGTGACCGTTGCAGCATTCCTGTGGTCACATGATCAAAATTCAGGCACTTGGCAACTGACTCATATTTGTGATGGCTGCAGTTTCCCAGGATCATGTTATCACGTTTTGCATCCTTTTGACAAGCAAAGTCAATGGGAAAGCCAAATTCACTTAATAATCATGTCACTAACTTAACAATTGCAGTGGTTCACTTAATAACTGTGATAAGAAAGGTTGTAAAATGGGACAAAATTCACTTAACAAATGTCTCACTTAGCAACAGAAATTTTGGGCTCAATTGTGGCTGTATAGGTAACTCACAGTCCAAATACAACCAAGTCTGATAATGTCAGTGGGTTTAAGGAAATAGATTTACTGCCTCTCTGTTGTGCTTTGCCACTTATTACATCAGAGGGAAATTCAGATGACCAGGAGAGGTTGGACTCAGAAGCACTCATTGGTTGTTTCAAACTGATGTGGGGATGATCCTTTTCCTCTAGTCCTTGATTGGCTTTGTCTGCTGTCATTCTCCTGTTGAGTTCCTACAGATCTAGTCATAGCAAGACATGAAACCATAAGACAAACTATTTTGCAGACTGAAAGTGCACTGCTTGCATGTGTGTGTGTGATTTATGTACAACTTCAATTCTTATTTACCAATTACCGATCTAACATTACTCAGTCATTAGTACATTAATGTTCAGGTCCTTGCTCTTCATTCTAGCATGCATACGCTGTAGAGTTTGCTGTAAATCATTTGAATTGTTGGCTGCAAGACTTGTAGCAGGCACAGTCATTAATTTTGATAGAAGTTTCGCAGACTGACTTGTATGACTTGTAGAAGGCATACGTATATGTGTCTACCTGCACAGAAGACTGAAGTGCAAAAATCAGCCTTTATGTCTATTCCAGATTTAAATTCAGAGTGCCGTCGGCCGGACAATGCCAACTGGCGACACCCAGGGGAAGGGCCTTCTCTGTGGCGGGCCCTGCCCTGTGGAACGACCTACCCCCTGAACTCCGTACCATTACTGACCTCCGCCTCTTCCGCCAGTGTTTAAAAACACATCTGTTTCATCAAGCCGGCCTTACATAGCCTCCGCTGTTGACTAGTATAGATAGTTTTAAAATTGGGGGGTTTTAATTGGTTTTAGAGCAGGATTTCATATTTAATAAGGTTTTTAAATTTTTATATTTTTGTATTGCTTTGTATATTATTTTAATTTTCCTGTGCGCCGCCCTGGGTCCTTTCGGAGAAGGGCGGGATACAAATCTAAATAAATAAATAAATAAATAAATAAATAAATAAATAAATAAATAAATAAATAAATAAATAAATAAATAAATAAATAAATAAATAAATAAATAAATAAATAAATAAATAAATAAATAAATAAATAAATAAATAAATAAATAAATAAATAATTTTAGGCTTTTTCTTCCAGGTTTTTCAACTCAATAGACTTTTAACCATTATTTACCTTTCTCTTGACATGATAATGGTTCTGTCTACTCTGAGAATCACTGGTTCCTTTCACAAACAACACAAAAGTTGTTTGTGTTTTATCTGCCTCTTTTAATCCTAATGTCCCTGTTTCTATTACTTCAGGTATTTTTTTCTAACTATATGCATGATGTAAGGAGGGTGATGATGATGATGTTATCCATTCAGTAGTGTCCAACTCTCAGTGATTCTAAGAGGTCGGTTCTTTCCATATCCTCTGATCTTGCACTACTTCTTTGAGTTGTTTGATGCTCTGCCTGGGGTCAGCTGTGATGGTGTCTAACCACCATGTTCTTTGGCAGCCTTATTTCACTGTTTCATCAAGCATCCTTTTTTGTATATGCCATTAGTGTAATTCTTCTGGGACATTCTTTCACCTCCTCTCTCCCCACCCAAAATCCCCCCATGCAATCTGTTCCACATTCAGAACCTCTCATCACTCTGGTATCATTTACTTGGACTTTAACTCTTTCACCATAAACAAATCAATCATGCTTTCTAATTTAGTCCTTTTTCCCTGTGCACTGTGAACAGTTTTATGCTAAAATGATGTATTAAAAACAGACTGTTTTTTATAAGGAAATATCTTCCAATATTCCCCATGCTTATTTATTGTGCCTCTTCAGATGACCCTATAATGTCTCACCTTATTCCCATTCATTCCATCATGCCATCTAACTGAATAACTTTCTCAAAGCTCACATTCATTCCAACATTCCTAGTTCCTCCGTTATCAACTTAGTCACAATGTTCATAACACCCAGCTATCTCAGCTATAAATTACAACTTTCACGTACACCTACAACAATTTAGATCAGTGTTTCTACCTGGAAACCACTCCTGGACTTGGTGCTCGTGGTAGAAAAAAAATGGAAACTTTGATTTTGGTTTTTTTATTTAGATAGATTTGGTCTTGTAGAAATGGATAATTTAAACTATTATGTAAAAATAAAAAGTTGTCATTTGATGTTACTACCCTAGTCTGCTGCACTAAAGGGAATTGGAAATCAAGTCCTTTTCCTTTTTCCCTTTCTTTACCACACTTTTCCCTTCCCTATTTTTCCTTATACAGTGGTACCTCGGTTCACGAACCTAATTCGTGAACTGACTCTGTTCGCGATCTGAATTGGTCGTGAAGCGAGGCACAATTTATTTATTTTTATTTTTTATTTTATTAAATTTATATCCCGCCCTTCTCCAAACGGACCCAAATTTCCCATAGGGTTCAATGTAAATCCGGTTAATCCGTTCTGACCTTGTTTTTTGGTCGTGATTCTTGAACTGACTCTGTTCGCGAACCGAATTGGTCGTGAACAGAGGCACAGTTTCCCATAGGGTTCAATGTAAATCCGGTTAATCCGTTCTGACCTTGTTTTTTGGTCGTCCGCGGCTCCGGTTCGTGAAGCGAAACGGGGTTCGTGAATCCGAGCATTTTTACGAACTTTTCTGTTCGTGAAGCGAGGCGGAGTTCGTGAAGCGAGGCGGAGTTCGTGAAGCGAGACGGAGTTCGTGAAGCGGAGCATTTTTTAACGAACTTTTCCGTTCGTGAACCGAAATGGTGTTCGTGAACCGGAGCATATTTTTTGGAAAATTTCTGTTCGTAAACCGAATTGGTCGTGAACAGAGGCGTTCATGAACCGAGGTACCACTGTATATGCTTTTGTGTTTTTGTATATTATACCATAAAGCAATAAAAATTGTTAATTGTTAAAACAATTTAGATAAGTGGTTCCGAATCTGGCTGTATTTTTCTGGGAATGGAAATCCATCCACCTTATAAAATGCTGCAGCTGAGAATCATTGAGTGGGATAATTTCAGTTCATACTTTCTGATATTCGTTTTAATCATTTCCATCATGAGTAATCTTGTATTTTCATTTCCATGCATGTATTCATCAACTCTACTCCACAGAACTAGGATATCATTTGTTTTCTCTCCATTTCCCAAGTGCAAACCCTATTTTTCTCTTTTACCATTCATTGGATTGATTGATTCATAACTCTTTAGCATATTTTAAATTCTAAATCATGGGCTTTCATATTCCCTGGCTATCAAGAGATGAACCAATAAATATTGATGACTATTAAGGTTTTATCATAACACTTTTTAGTACGATCAAGTCTAAGCTTGACGTTGTGCAAGATGGAGCATCCCTTGCTAACAGTAAGAAGAATACTAGGAAATTCTGGCACATTTTTACCAGTATGCTGAATCTGCAATCAATGCCCAGTTTTACCCCAGGCATGAGCTCACCGTTCTATGTGTCATCAGTCTAGAGACTGCTTTGCAAGGCAACACGCTGTGGCTAAGGACTTCACTGAGCCGCAGGAACACTGTAGAATGCGGCCAAAGTCAAGATATGCAAATAAAGTATAAATGATTTAAACAGAAAACAAATAAATAGTGCTAGTTTCCTCAGAGCCACCCTGGGGGCTTGGTTTTGCTTTTTTGCTTTGGTTTCCGGAAACTTGTTTTTAAATTTATTTATTTATTTATTTATTTATTTTTCCTGGGAATTTGTTGCTTACTTAACAGTCATTTCTCCTCAAATTGATCTTTCAGTTTATTTTCCCTTGTTCACAGACTGACTCTCTCCTTACTGGAAAATCCCTGTTCCCTTGTTAGTTTCTACTCTTTCTGTCTGTGTTAACTTCCTTTCTTGATTATGTATCTTCCATCCTAAGTCTAGTAATTTGGAATTTGGACAGTGTTTCTCAACCTAGGCAACTTTAAGATGAGTGGATTTCAATACCTAGAATTCCCCAGCCTGTGCTTTGAGGAATTCCATTATCTCGCCTTGTGAATTCACCAGAATGAACCCATTCTCATCCATGTAATAAATATAAATACTTCAATCTAAAATCAGACTGTTGTGGGCATAGGTGGGTGGTATGTGTTAGCTACTTCAGCTACTAGAAGCTGGTGTTTGTTGTATTTTGTTTCTGCACAAAACTGTCTTCTATCTTTCCTAAGTTCTTGCTTAGAAATGCAGTTGTAGAAAAAGTCAAACTCTGGGACTTTTCCTTTAAGGGAGCAGATCTCCAGTGATACTACTGCGCAGTAAAACAAGTCTTGGTTCATTACCGTTGCAAAACAAAAAACAAAAAACTCCATGTACAATGCCCAAAAGAATACTAATTAATCTTCACTTATTAATACAAAAAGTCATTAAAACTTTACACTTTGAATTTGTTTATTTTGATTATGACATAGTAAACAACAGCAAAATCAGCTGGGGAAAAAGGCATTTTCATGTAGCAGGCATTGTCTGATTAGCTTCAAGCAGCAAAAAAAATGTTTTTTCTCAGTCCCAAATGGTACAAGATTGTGGTGCAAAGGGACATTTTGGCATTCTTCAGATCCTTAAAGCTGCTTTGGGCTTTCCTTCCTTCCTTCCTTCCTTCCTTCCTTCCTTCCTTCCTTCCTTCCTTCCTTCCTTCCTTCCTTCCTTCCTTTCACCATGTGAAGCACTGGTGGTATTCACTTGCCTTTTCTACCGGTTCACAAATATGAGCGTGCTCGCAACCACAATTGAACTCAAAACTTTGGTTGTGTTTGCAGTAATTAAGTGGGTCACCAAGTAATCTGAGCCGGACTCATTTTAACAACTGTTTTTATGATGACATTAAGTGAGTCATTGTAGTCCTGAAGTCAGGGGGTCCTCAAACTTTTTAAACAGGGGGCCAATTCACGGTCCCTGTTGGGGGACCAGACCAGCTGGGTGGGCATAGCTAGGTCGTTTGACTAGGGGGCCATGGCCAATTTAAAAGTCCATTGAACAATGCACACAAATTAAACTTTAATTTGTTTTGCTTTTGGGTGTGCTTTATTTGCTTTTATTTCCATGTTGCCTTTCTGGTTACCCTTTCTTTTTACAAGATCATTTTTTCAATTGTTTAGAAGTCTAGTGGCCCACTTCAGGAAACTCAGTTTTGAGAGCAATTTTTCTCAGCCCCAAATTGCTTGAGAAATCTCTCTCTCCCTCCCTCCCTCCCTCCCTCCCTTCCTCTCTCTCTCTCTCTCTCTCTTTATCTTTCTTCTGGAGGTGAGGAAGATGAAAAATGGGCCATTTTCTCCTGGGTTTTTTTGGCTTCCTGGGGTGGCTGGACACTCCTTCTTTCACCCCCCACCTCCTGAAGCATTCTGTATGTGGCCCCCGGGCCATAGTTTGAGGACCCATGCCTTAAGTGAATCACATAATTGTTAACAGAACACTGGACCCATAACCAATGTCACAACTCTGGTCCCTTAACCAGTGTTAGCAAATCAATGCGGAATAGTGTAATTCACCAGACAGTAAAGAGATACGTTGCTGTAAACCACAAACAAACTCTAAAACAGTGATAGTAAGAAAATAAATAGTCTTTACTTTGTAGCAACTAAAATGCTTCTTCCGACTAACTTCTCAAACACAATAACAGTCCAACACCAAACACTCAGTTATCTCACAGTGATGCAAAACAATACTCCTTCTTCTTCACAGCTCCAGCTCCTCAGCACAGGGAATTGAAAAGGGAATTGACTGTGTTCCTGCCTTGCTTACATGGTAAAGCTGAGCAGCACAGCCAATCAGAATTCAAAGACAGTTCTTAAAGCTACATAAGTTCTTAATAACATAGGCTCATATATATTGCCAACCCAATATAAGGCTGAATATCCTAACAATAATCATTAAGTAACTCAATTATCCCAATGGATTTGGGAGAAACCAGCAAAAAACACCAGAGATCAGTTGCAAATCGCAGTGACACTGGACACTGCAACTGGCAACAAATGCGCTAAGCACCTGAAATGCAATCGCATTCAGTTGTAACCTCAAGGATTAGTAATAAGTAACTGTTTCGGGGTCCATCATAACTTTGAATTAAGCAACTAGTCATTAAATGAGGACTAATATTAAAGTAATAATTCTTCCCATAGAGATGGAAAGAATGCAATTCCTATTTATTTTGGATCCTGAACACTTTCTCGCTTTTTTGCTTTCCCGTCACGTGATTCTTTCCCTTCATGCAGGATTATAATTGATCACCTCTTCAAGCATAGGAAGTTCTCATTAGATGCTATCCAAATAAATTGGAACTATTTGAAGGTTGATAAAGAAGATGTCTACAAACACAGAACTATCCTCTGATGGCTCTTCAAAAGCAGATTATGGTCTTAAATTTAGAACATGCCCCCAACCCACTCCCATCATCAACTGCCTTTACTTGGATTAGAAACAAATAAATGGTCGTTGATGCTAATTTTAAAAAAGCAACTCTTTTTATAATTTTTTACTAATTTTGGGGAAGCAACCAATTCTGTCCTCATTGTCACAGATTATATGGTGCTATTCTCTTAAATTCTGTTCTAGTGGGCAATTAGATAAATAGTTTTAAAAGCTTGGTTGCAGACAATGCAAAGTTGTTGTTTTTTTACATTTGTCTTGGGCAAAGAATGCCTGAGATAGATGAATGGAGGAATTCGCTATTTTTATTTGGAATGCTGGTAGAGCTCAAATGAACCTGTGATGGAAACAGTTTCACGTCAAGGAACTTTTTATCTTTCACAAAATGTAGGAGCTATCTGATTCCAAAATAAGCTTGAAAGCAAGGTCAAGTTTTCAACTGCTTCAGGAATACCATCAGGGTGGGATCCAGACAGATCTGCAGGGATCTGTGGATCTTTACAAGAGAGACATGAACATGTCTTGGGATTTGAAATATAGGTTAATTCTGGTGCTTCACAAAAGTCACAACGAGAAGAGCTGCCCCACTGCAGAACATTCATCATTCAAAGACGAAGTGAGCAAAGCAAGCCCGTCATTTAAATAATGAAGGGAACTGACAAAATGCAATTCATCTACATATAGATTGTGATTTACAAACACAAGAAGCTTCTTGAATGTATCTGTTAGTGTTTGTTCCAGAAAACCTTAATTTTTAATAGGGACTCACATTTTAAAAAACCACAAATCCAATCCATCTAATCAGTATAATAAATGATTGATTCACATTGTCGTTTTATTTGTTCTCTACTGGCTCAAAAGCCAAACTATCTTTGTCACCCCTAAAAGCGCTTGCAAAATGTATCCAGAGTTACTGTAGTTATGAACATTGGCCTTTGGATGTTGCTGAAACCCCCAACATTTGCATTTTAGTCAAAATGGCCACCGTAACAAATGTTAGGAACTACAGTTCAAGAGTCATTTTGCTTTGGGGGGGAATCCATTTCCTAATTAGAGTCTGAGCAAATTCTCTGCAATTCTCTCATTGCCCATGCATTAAAGAACAAAGCGGTAACAGGAAGCCTTCCAGCAAATGAAGCTACCTAACCCAACGTTGACGTTGTTCACTGACAAGAGCTGTTCAAAAGCCTCAGGTGGAGAACTTTGTCATGTGATCTCTTCAACTAAAGGTTTGGGAACTGGACTTGGTGCTTTGCACCACACAGACCCATGCATTGGGCTTATGGGCTTATGATTTATGCAGATATTCTATTTGTAGAAACTCTGAATTTTGACAACTTCTTCAAATACCTGGCAGGTTGTGCTGAAAAAAGTATACTAATAAAGAAAAGGAGTACATCCTTTTCGACACGCCAGAATATAAACCTTACTACAAAGCAAAGACAAGTTCTCGTATTCCTGATTAGTAACATTCTACAATGCTCAAAAAGCTAATGATGCAATTCTTTTATCTATAAAAAGCTCAGCGTGTTATTTAACAATACACACTTTCTGCACGACAAGAATTGAGCTTGCAAAAATGGGACAGTTGCCTAAGGCTATGAAACAGCCTTCAGGGAAGAAGGATGCTAATAAAACCACTGGCACCATTTCTAAATCTACTGTAATGAGGAGATTATCCTGATCACTTTACAGAATCCCAATTGCCTTTAACAGAAGTGGTGGTGGAGTTAATTGTCCATGAGGATATAACTTCAACCTGTGGCTAAGATGGACACAATTCAAGATTTTTCCTGGAAAAACAAAATAGCTGCAGTTGACCTAATTAGTTGCTCTCTTTGTGAGGTATACCACCAAACACAATAGTGAATAGCAAGTTAATTGTATAGTCTCCAAAATTGAGTGGTTTTGTTGGGTAATACAAAATTGCACTATTTCTATCCAGGTTCAGGTGGTGCTTGGGACCATATTCTGATTTACAGGCTCTTGCAGCAAGCCCTTCAATCTAACTTTAAGTACTTCAACCCATCTAAGGAGGCCACCCATGACTGAAAGCTTTAAAATATTTGTCAGGAAGCTACTGTGAGAGATATTCAGCTGGAGTTTTTCTATATGATTTGAGGCCAGAGACAGAAAAGGTCAGAGACAGCATAAAGACAGAACTCTCTGTTGTTATTTCATTAGTGGCTAGGGATTTCCAGAGGATGGATGTGGAGAATATATATGGAAACTGCCACAACAGGGAATCTGTGGAAATAAAGCCAGATTACACAGAAAGAAATGTATAAAGAAAAGAAGCTTGATGGGAATCCAAAGGAAATGGATTGAAGAATCAGGTTCAACGGTTCAGGCACTGTCAACATTTTATCATGCTATCATTCCTGAGCTGCACTAATGAGACTCCAGGAAACTTTGTTCAATGTTTGCAAATACCTAGGAAAAACCTTATATACTACTTAGATATATACAGTAAATATCACTCATATAGGCATGTTTGGATCGGGATGCCCTTCGCACAGTCACTCATGCTCTCGTGACATCCCGACTGGACTATTGTAACTCTCTCTACATGGGGCTCCCCTTGAGGTGCACCCGGAGACTTCAGCTGGTCCAGAATGCAGCCGCGCGAGCAATAATGGGAACCTTAAGGTTTACCCACGTAACACCGCTCTTGCGTGAGCTGCACTGGCTGCCTGTCGTCTTCCGGGTGCGCTTCAAGGTGCTAGTTGTCATCTTCAAAGCGCTCCATGGCTCGGGACCTAGCTATCTGCGGGATCGGATCCTGCCCCATACATCCTCACGGCCGATTCGCTCCCACAGAGAGGGACTTCTCCGGGTGCCGTCCACTAGACTGTGTCAGCGGGCGACGCCCAGGGGAAGGGCTTTCTCTGTGGCAGGCCCAGCCCTCTGGAATGACCTTCCCCCCGACATTAGAACAACCACGGACCTCTGCTCCTTCTGCCTAAAATTAAAAACACACCTTTTCTGCTTGGCCGGCCTAGGGTAGTCTCTTTTATCATGGGATTTTAGTAAATTTAAATTGGGAATTTTAGCGCAGGGATAATTGTTTAATTTGCCTTTTAAATATTTATGTATATTTATTGTATTTTTAACTTCCCTGTGCACCGCTCCGAGTCCCCTCGGGGAGAGGGAGCGGTCTATAAATTAAATTTATTATTATTATTATTATTATTATTATGTTTGTAGACAAATATGGCATGGATGGCTTTCAGCTATAGGTATTGGCTCATATCAGTCTGGAACTATTTATGCGGCCTTACCTGTGTGAGGGATGGAGAGCAGTGGCGTAGCATGGGTTGTCAGCACCTGGGGCAAGGCAAGTAATTTGCGCCCCCTAACCCGTGGATTTTAGCACTCGGGGGAGGCAGCTCTTCTTGTGGTGTCGAGCCCACGCACCTCCCGCGAGGATCCGGCGGGCAGCCGCTGCCCAAAGGGCTCGGCCATCCGGGTCCGACACTCGTTGCCTGGCCTTGGGGAGAAGCGGGCGCCCTTTGCGTGGTGCGGGCCTGGGACACCCGACGCTCCTTTCTACGGAGGGCGACGGCCCGAAAGTCGGGGCAAGAGGGTCTTCCCGGGCCGCCGCGGGGTCCAGGTCGCCGCTCTTCTGGCTGGATCGGAACGGAGGAGTCTTCCAGGGTCTCCGCACGGCCGTTGCTTCGAAAGACCTGCGCCTTTAAGTCTCGCCTGGCCCCCTCGGGTGGCGCTGGCGGGTGCGAGGAGCCGGCGCTGGTCTTAGCCGGGGGATGGCCCGGGAGGGTTTGGCCCCTACTGGCCGCTGTTCGCTCCCCGACTCTCGCCGGCCCAGGAGCGCCCAGGCGCCGCCGCCGCCAACTCCAGAGACCCGCGGAGGAGAGCTTCCGAGTCGGGTCTCTGGAGCGCACCCCCCCCCAGATGTTGCGCCCGGTGCGGCCGGCCCCCCCTGCACCCCCTACGCTACGCCTCTGAGGGAGAGTATGGCAATTGTAAAGAAACCTAATTGTTACACTTGCCATTAATTATAATTCAATATTTTCTTTTGCAACTCATTGTCATAGGAAAAATAATATTCAAAAGCCAGATTTCTGAAAAAGGATAGGATGGAGTTAGCTCTTTGAAATCCCAAACCTAAACATTCTCAGCCGTACCATCTTATTTCCCACTGCAGTTTCTAGTTTCTTTTTCTTTCTATAAAAGTACCAGCTCATTGCTTTGAACTAACACAAAGGCTTTAAAAACTCAGCAGGATTTAGTTAATTATTTAGTTAGCATCCCACGGCGTTAATAAATTACCCAACATGCATTCCCTTGGAATTGCTTTTTTCTCCACTTTTTCTTTGATCATCATAATTTCTACAGGGCCTGCTGAGGATCAGTTTCATCATTTTTCCATGATAAAGCAAACACTCATATATGGGATACAAATGGTTTGCAATTACTCATTAGATGGAAAGAATATTAAACTCTGTCCAAGATAAAACACAGGCTCATTCAGTATCTTCAGTGTCTCTTTCTTCTAGACCTGGTGTTTTGCAGTGGAGTAGATTTTTTAAAAAATAGCTGTATGATTATTTTACCAAACCGTGTACAAAATACAGAGTTGTAAAATTCTACAGGAGGCAGCTGTTGAGAATTTCCAGCTGCATAGAGTGTCTTCTGGAATGATTAATTTTGCTCAGGCATGCTATTTGAGATCCTTCCTAAGCACACATGTGGTGTTCCTGATATTTCCCATTAACAGTGCCATAGAAGCAAGACATTTACATAAGCTTGTTGTGCTGTGCCTCTGTTATAATTACAATTTGAATTTGGATAGAACAGAGGAATACAATGATGGCTACTTTGATATCAGGGCATTTGAGAAAGATCCAGAAATTGGCCAATTTGGCATCCCTAGCATTTCTTGATGTGGGTGAAGAAGGAGAGTGCAAAAGCTGGCTTAAAACTCAACACTAAGAAGACTAAGATGATGGCATCCAGCCCTCTCAATGCCTGACAAATAGATGGAGAATAAATGGAGGTAGTGACAGATTTTATTTTCCTGGGCTCCAAGATCACACAGACGGGGACTACAACAAGAAATTAAAAGATGCTTGCTTCTGGGGAAGAAAGCTATGGCAAATCTAGACAGCATACTAAAAAGCAGAGACATCACCCTGCCAACAAAAGTGTGCATAGTCAAGGCTATGGTTTTCCCAGTTGCAATGTATGGCTGTGGAAGTTGGACCATAAGGAAGGCTGAACGCCAAAGAATTGAGGTATTGGAATTGGAGAAGATTGTCCCGGAGAAGACTCCTGCAAGTCTCTTGGACTGCAAGACAATCAAACCGGTCAGTCCTAGAGGAGACCAACCTTGACTGCTCTTTAGAAGGCCAGATCCTGAAGATGAAACTCAAATACTTTGGCCACCTATGAGAAGGGAGGACTCACTGGAGAAGAGCCTAATGCTGGAAAAGATTGAGGGCAAAAGAAGAACAGGACGACAAAGAATGAGGTGGCTGGATAGAGTCAATGAAACAGTCAGCATGAGCTTAAATGGACTTCGGGAGATGGACAGAAAGGCTTGGAGGAATGTTGTCCATGGGGTCGCGATGGGTTGGACACAACTTTGCGACTAACAATAACAACAAAGCATGATAAGATTACTATCTGAAAGCTCAAAGAAAGACTAACTGTCAGTATATAGGTGTGCTAAGACTGGTAAAAGATTGTGTTAAATGAAATCCCCAACCTTCTGGCAATAGGATGTTTTATGATATGTTTAATCATTTTATGAATAAGCAGCCATCATCCTCAAGACAGTTATTTGGTATCCACAAGTATGCCCACCAACTAGCTTTGGACTTCATATTTCCATATTTCCTTCTTAGTTACACTTTTGTACTAATGCAGCAGTGCTCATAAAACATAGCAAAAAGAAAAGACTTCCCTGCTTCTATGTTTCTTTGAATGGCAGACTTTAAAATCTTTGCCACGTGTCCTACAAGACAAAAATCTCAGTCTCACAGATAGCTTGTTGGAGATAAACAAAGATTCCAAATTTTGCCCAGTTTTAAAGCTTGCTGATTAATTTTGGGCAATCTTTGGAGTACGACAAAATGCCAACATGGTTAATAAATAAGAAAATTGTGTCCTTTAAGGAAGCAGATATCCTTGTCATTCTGGGAAGTAAAAAGTGTACTTGGAGTCCTAAAATAAATATATTTATTGGCCAAAAATTACTGAATTCCACAGGACTTTTTTTAAAGGTCAGCTATAAATCAGGGTTAAAACCAGTGTTGTGATTCAATTTTTTTTACTACGAGTTCTGTGGGTGTGACGTGGCTTGGTCGGTGTGGCAGGGGAAGAATACTGCAAAATCCCCATTCCCTCCCAACTCTTGGGGGAAGGATTCTGCAATATCGTCATTTCCACCCCACTCCAGGAGAAAGATACTGCAAAATCCTCATTCTATCCCAACTCTTGGGGGAAGGATATTGCAAAATCTTCATTTCCACCCCACTCCAGGGGAAGGATACTGTAAAATCCCTGTTGCCTCCCTACCTCACTAACCTGTTTTCCAGCTCTGTTCTCCTGTGCAGGGCAAGAGAAGAAGAACCAGCAGATCATCTGGGATTCTGATCATCTGGGACTTGGGAGGCAGCGAATAGATGGGGGCGGCCCCAGTATTTGCTGGTTCTCCAAACTACTCAAAATTTCCGCTACTGGTTCACCAGAACCAGTCAGAACTGGCTGAATACTACCTTTGGTTAAAACATGTGAAACTCAGTGAAGCCTAAGGCCACCATATCAAGGTTGCGAAATAATCGATAGCCAGAAGATGACAGCAATAGGTTCAAAGGGGGTTTTTTGCATCTTTTTGCTATTATCTAGTTGTGGTCTGGATTTTTGCAGCCTAAATATAGCAATCTTAATGAAATCACTTCATTTTCTATTGCAGCCTATTTTCTATTAATACAAGCAAGCACAGCAATCTGAGACCTTCAGCCTACTGTGCCTTCCTAGGCAGCCAACTGTTAAGTAGATTACAGTGGGCCACTGAGACATCACTTTCCTTCCCACAAAGGGAGCTACATGACATTCTTTTCAGTTCTGCTGGAATTTTGTTACTTTTGGAGCTTCTTAAACCTACAGGTGAAACTCGAAAAATTAGAATATCATGCAAAAGTTTATTTATTTTAGTAATGCAACTTAAAAAGTGAATTGTTCTATGTACAATCCCTGTTTTATTGATTGCATGTAATATTCTAATTTTCTGAGATTGTGGATTTGGGGTTTTCATGAGCTGTATGCCATAATCATCACAATTATGACAAATCACAGCTTGAACTATCTTGCTTTGCATATAATGAGTTTTATCTCATACATTAGTTTCACTTTTTAAGTTGCATGAACTTTTGCATGAACTTTTTCTAATTTTTTGAGTTTCACCTGTAAATGATTTTCAAGGAAGATCTTATGCAACAGTAGCTTAATTAGAAGAATCATCTGGACTTGAAGGCAAATTTGCTAATCCCTAACTCCAATATTTTCACATTGTTTTGACCCCATCACATTGCTGTATCTAAAGCAGAGTACAACATTTAAAAAAAGAGATCATAAATGAAATTTAATGGAAGTCTATAAACAGATGGTATCCAGATCAGATCTGCCCTCTCTGCCTTGAATAAAAGAAAATCTGTTCCAGATTCCCCATTCTGCCTCATGACTGGGGTTTTAGTTAGACTGAAATATATCTTAGTAATGAGCCTTCCATGAATATTTTCACCTACTTTTCAGGTCTATGATTTATTAACTTGAAATAATTATAGACTCATAAAGATCACATAATATCCTGTAGGTCACTAATAAACAGCATGTGTGATTTCCAGTTTAACTGAAAACTCTACAATGGAGAATATTCCAGAAATAAAACGAATGATTCTATTTGTTTCAG